>CAWUFW010005552.1:0-1312735 GCA_963921515.1 Calotriton arnoldi | reverse complement strand
CATGTTTGAATTACAAATCCCAAAGCAGTTGGCACCAAGGATAGCAAAAAGAGGCTCACCTTAACAGAGAATGCTTAGCACTACCTATTCAATTGTTGTCTCTGACCTGGGCAGGATACCAAGGCAGAAGTGCTCCCTAAAGGTGTGCAGAAAGACCTAAGTTATGTTTTTCAACCCTGGCAGCAGAAACCGGGGAAGGACACTTAAAACACTAACCACTGGCCTTCAGCACCAAGAGAAGACAACCTTCTTTACCTGGGAGGATCCTGGTGCTTAATATTCTGCATATACTGCTTTTTATTGCACAGTGTACATCACAAGAATTTAGTGATCTAGTGATTTAGGACCATCAACATATATCTTCTGGCTCCAGAGGCCTCAAAGGGTTTAGAAGGGCTACCTGCCTTTGAAGGAATGTCTGCCATCTCAATAATAAGATTTCCCTATGCTTAAACACCCATCTAAAAGAGAGAAGCATAACTTACATTCCACAGAAAGGGTGAGGATCTGTGAGATCACAGGAAGAAAAGGACAAAAAGTGCAAGATGTACACTTCTCGAAACTGAGCTGAGAGGATTCCCATCCATTCACCATATATGAGGTACACTAGACTCCGGCATACACTGGAGATTTGTTAACAAGCTCTCTGTCTCTTCACCTCTATGGCTACACTTTAGGCGATCAATTGAGGTAGACAGGCTGTATACAGTCTATGGCTTTTTCAAGGCTGCTTGAGTGTATATGTACACTGCTTCGTTGATGCTTATTATGAAAAGTTCCTAGACCGACATTGGGAATAATTCAAAAATAAGAATCTGTGAAAGATCCAGTGATGGAAAACTGGAGTTGTCTTACTTGGATCTTGCTCAAAGACAGAGTAACAGTGATTCTGTAATGATGTTAAATGAATACTTTAAAACAACGAAAAAGACCTCTGGACAGAGAGTGAATAGAAGTCCCTGATGGGAGGATGGTTACCAATTCCTCGGGTATTTGAGTCATGCAGGGGAATTACCAGCACCAGGTTGAGTATGGAATTTGGTGGCATCTTTGGTGAGCTGGTGAGAGTGAGGAGTCAAGGTTACAAGACTGTTGAACAAGTTGATGGATATAGAACTGACTTTCTTCGACCCCGGTACGGGATGTAGAATGGATAATGGTCTACATGTCATGAATGGTTATTGATGACTTCCATTTGAGATGAACATGATGGACTTAACTGTCCATCATGTGTTCATTGTTAACCCTTTCAAGGATTGCTATTAAGCACCATATTCATCTGCAGGATAGGTGGAACAGGAGTGAGCCTTATGACTCCTTCAGAATTTTTCTGACCTCATCTGAATTCTTCAGCACATTAGAACAAGATATCTCAGACTACTACAGAGCTCTTTGGAGTTTAGTCCATTAACATATATCAAAATGAGATGCTAGTACCAATTTTCAACACCAAGAAGATCAGAGTCTGCTTAACTTTCCTATATGGTCCGTCAGACCATACTATTGGCTATTTGGCACAGAGAAAATGGTTGAAGGACCTGCAGAAGCATTTTCATCCTAAACAAAGAACCAGCAAGGGCCTTCCAGTCACAATAGATGGTCTGCATGAATTGTGTGCTGCATTTTATTATAATAGATCTGACAGACTCCATGGGAGACCCAAGCATCTAGGCTGATCATACAGTATCAAGAATATGAGCCAACAGCCACCGGAATATGTGACAATAGATATTGACATTAGCTTCCCTGAGTCCTTGAATACCACCACCTGCTGGTAAAAAATTGGTACTTTACTTTTTCGGGTGTCACAAAGAGGTTTAGAGGCATAATATCATCATTGGAGCACATATAATTTTATGCATGATGCCTCTGGGTCAATAAGAGTAACGTGGTCGTTGTTTCAAAGTGAACAAAGCCTCTCACTTCCTTGATCAACTAGAAAAAGAGCTGGGCATTACCTCTGAGTGGGAAATAAACTACCTCCTATTTCTGGAGTTGATATGGCGAGCCTTGCAGTGGGTCTTATTACATGTTCAGGTTTCCTCAGGTTATCTTATTGATGATATTAGGAAGATTAGTAAAGCACTTCTGGCTGAGTGTAATTCAGAATATGATGTGAAAATAGACAGAGTTAAGGCTGCTAACCATATTGGTAAAAACAGTCTCTGTGCAGCCTCAGCTCCCAGCTTCAGCAGTACCTCTTTCCACCTTTATCTGTACTTTAATGTGTGCTCTGTGCTGCACATGGTTGATGGGTGATCTCGCTCACTGGGAGCCTAGCCAACTCATACCAAGGGCCTTTGTAAATGACGCAGGTAGAATTGCAGACACACTCATCTAAGACAGTTGCATTTTCCTTAAGGTTTTCTACCAGTTGCTAAGAAGATCTGGGCCAGAAAGGCCTTCGGGCCAAAAAGGCTGGAAGCCTGCACTGCTGGTTTTCTTGCTAGTATTGCAACAGCTGTAGTCATGCCCCTTTTACTGCAGCCCAAGCAGTGAGGAGTGTTTTAGACACCGTTTCGGTGCTCGCTGCCCAGTGCAGGATCATGTTTGAGTGAACTGCTGTTATGGCCGATGGGAGACTCACTGACCTTTTCAAAATGAAGAGACTTATCAAAAACGTCAATGTGAGTGTAGGGGTTACTAATATAAAAGTGAATTATTCCCTATTTTAATAAGGCGACTTGTACCAGAAGGATAATACATCAGTCTTTTCGTCAGGCCTTAAGCATGATATGATTGATATGGATTCATCATGCTGAGGTAACTGCACATACAATACAGGAATCAGTTTGTTCAAACCATCAATTCCTTGCTGTCTGCTAATCTTAAAATTCAGCAATACAAGACAATATTTTGGTTATATTACTCTCCGGATAGCTTATTTAAATGGGGTTGGCGCTGTAATTCTGAATGTCCGAGGTGCTAACAGGACAGGATTAAGCTTTTACATATGTTTGAACAATGTCCTGCGCTGCAAGAATATTTGAGAATTATTTCTTATAAATTAAGCAATGTACTTCAAATGCACCTTTTTATCACAAACCAGCTCATTATGTTAGATGTTGATCATTACATTTCTAATGATTTAGTCTGTGTACTGCAGCAGATGGCTTCGCCCTCAAGTATTGTCATGGTAGTTTAGGAATGTGGCCTGCTACTACTGAGAGACCCATTAATATAGAGCGAAAGGTAAATCAAGAGAGGAGAAACCCCAACTAATCTGGTGCCCATTGGAGGATTAGATTAATTTTATTTCTTAGAAAATCAATATAGTCAGGATTTGATTTGTCAGGCTACTTTTTCAAGTGTGAGGCAGATGGCAATTATCATAAAAAAGTATTTCTCTGTGATAACATCAATAATTATCTATGGACTGCTTGCAGCAGATGGGAACATTCACTCTTATTTAGTTTCAGATGAGGCACCGTTAGGTACCTGTTATGCTTTCCCTTGAGCTATACACAGCATTTTGATTCCATATTTTGCCCGTGTGACGATGCTTCCAAACAGACTTTGCTTCATTTTATCTTTTTCTGTAAATTTTATTCGCAATATTTCAAGTTGTTTTTAACCCCTATTTTAAAGAAGTACTGTTATGGCCTAAATCAATGCAGACCCGCTCTTAGATTCTTATTACTTTTACATAATGATGAAGTGTCTTTTAATGTAGGCGCATTTTTAAAGGCTAGCACGCGGGCACAAACTTCGATGCACTGATGAGATACGCTGCTGCAATCTGGAACTTTACGACATATTTTATCTGTGGAATGGTTACATTTAAATTGTTATGATGCAAAATGCTTTTAGCATTTTCTTTTCGTGATTACTTTTATGGCTGCCACAATGCTGCCGAATAAAGTTTTGAATTGAATTGTATTTCTCTGTGTTTTCTCGTCTAATGATTCTTTTAAGTGAATTCAATGGATCCTAAAAAATGCACTTTTATTTATGAACTTTTTTTTTCACTTTCATGAGCACAATAAGAGAATTGTGCACACAGCTGTAACTTAGGGAATTTTTATTTGTATCAGTGCTGTTTTTTCCAGTATTATGTTGCCTTCTAGAGCATGAAGAATCTTTGGTATTTGAGTATTCTACCATATCTCATGACATATAGGTTATCATTAAAATGATGGGGAATTAGGTGTGGGGATACAGAGTGGGCAACATCTCTGGATTTGGCAGGTATCCCCACATCAAATTTCTATTCCAAGTTTTGTCCCAGGAATCGGAAATAACTGCAAAGCCACTGCAATGCACAGTTCTTTTTAGTGTGTTTTCCCCCGAATCCTGCTCAATGCAGGCAGAAAATGTCAACTGGGAGAGGGACTTGGCGGCGGGGGGTGGGAGGGCAGTGTGGAAAGAGTGAGAAGAGGGCGTCAGGCTGAGGGGGTTGGTTGGGCATGAGCAAGCCAAGGTTTGGTGCTGTCCTATATTTAGAGGGAGAGTGAGAGGAGCGGGTGGGAGAAGAGTCTGGGATCTGACGGAGGGAACTTCGTCTGCTATTCAGGATGCTGCATGGGTTAGGCAGAAGCTGGGCTGTGCTCCAGTCCGCAGCGCCTGCACTGGTTTCATCAGGTGCGCATCTGCATCCGGCTGACTGGACTCATGTCTTGGTGTTCAGAATGATCAGGTCTGGAGTTTGCAGATGCAGGATTACCAGCTCTGGCTTTTACAGAGCCTTTAATTTCAGACCTGGAGACACCAGCCTTATTAAAAATGGCAAATGATGGAATTTCATCCAACGTTACCACTTCGGTGGGATACCACTAATCATAATGAAAGGTTTTGAGTTGTGTTCTGTTGTGGAGTAATATTCACAATGTAAATCGAACTGAGGAAGTAGAGTTGTAGGGAATTCTGTATTTTCTATGTTAATGTAATCATTTCAAAACAAAGATGAGTATTTAACATACAACATGGCATGAATATTAATAAAGCAGCATGTCACCTTGCTGTGTCTCCTGGGACTGAATATTAGAAATGAGTTCCAGCCCAATTCAGCGGCATTAGATTTTATCAACCTCATTAGAATTAGGAAGACAGGCTGAGTGAACCCACCAGCATATACCTGTGGCCATGAAGTCAACCATGGACTCCTGCAGAGGATATTTTAATCCACACCTATCAGACCTATCTACATAACCTTAACAATGGAGTAAAGAGGGGTGTGTGGTTTAACTGCTGAATATGGCGGTCGGTCTCTAGAAGAGCTCTGCCACATCACGCTTACAATCCGGCTGCAGCTGCCTGCTCCCTGGGGCAATCTTGTCCGGGTCCAGCATGTTTTAGCCGCAGACATCAGGCACCTCTCATGTGCTGGGAACTCGCTGGCACACCTTGTCTGCCGGCATGAGGAACAGCTGAGTGAGCGGTGGCCAGTTGAGCCCTGTGACTTGATCGCCTGGAGTGCCGCGCATGTGGAAGTTGCGCCCCGCCCTCCTGCCTACACCCTGGCTGCGAGTGCTGCTATGCGGCTATAATTGGAGCTCATCATGGATCCCCACAACTGCTGTTGCTGTTGGAAGCCGAATGTACACCGCAGGCGTGGGTCCAATTGAGCAGAAGACAAGCCAGGTCGCGAGAGGACGGAGGTGAGTGCAACCTAGGCCGATATAGAGGCCTTGCAAGTAAGATTGCCCTCTCCCCGGACACATTCAGAGACCCGCGGTTGGCCTCCTGAGCAATCAGGGCCCCATACCGCCTCACCTTGTAGGATGGAATCGAGCCCAGACGCCACCTGGGGGTGAAATTGCCAGCTGGGAGGACAGGCCTCACTGGCACCGAGCGAAGGGCCTGGAAGCGAATCAGAGGCTCAGGAACCAGTCTGTCCTTTCTCATCAGCTGGGCTAATACAGCATTGTTTGCCTGAAAATTGCCCGGAGCAGCCACTCTTGGTCACTGCCTGGCCTTTGACCCACCGCACATCCTGGATCCTTCTTCGCGTAGCGATCCTTGGTTCCTGCCTCCCTCTTGCGAGATAAGGTGTGGGCAGGGAGGCCGCTGCCCATACCAGCAAGAGAATCTCAGATGGCCCTCTGAGGTCAGCGACTGTCTGAGCGCTGCAGGAGCTACTTACCTGCCGATGAGTGCCACTTCATTCTTCTAAGGGGGATTTCTTGAGACTCTGGTTAGCATGCCCGTGGCCCCAGGGGTACTGAGTGCGCCCCACGAACTAGAGGTCCCCCCTTTGGATATCTCCTCTGCCCTTCAGTCCAGTGTTCCCTTCAGCACAGCAGCGGTAGAGACAAACCATCTGGCTCCTCGTCGCAACAAAAAATGTATAGATTTACTAAACATGGTATCCTTGCTGACACTGCTTGCGCGATTGGGGGCGATAGCCCTGCCACAGAGGAGCCACAGACTTTTCTATTGTACATGCTATCCAAGACCTAAAGACACGCTAGAGGACAAAATGGGGGAACTCAACGCTGATTTGGCCTTGATGCCGCAGGACCTATGAAACACTAAACACAGGGTCACAGATGTAGAGGGCAGGGTCTCTTAGACTGAGGATGCAGTTAAGTCGCACAAATCTGACCTGGTGACCTTGCAATGCTTAGTGGGGCACTAGAAGCCCATGTCGAGGATGCAGAGGGCAGATCCAGGCATAACAATGTGCGAATTGTGGGCATTCCAGAGGGAGCTGAGGGGACTGCGCCCACCTCATTCTACTGAGGAGTTGAGGAGCTGGGTTCCCATGGAAGCGATGTCGAACTGCTTTATTGTTGAGTGAGCTCCTTGAGCATTGACTGCTAAGTTCCCGGTGGGCACCCGCACGGGTGCTCTATTACGCTGACCGAGATGCGGAACTCTGAGCAGCACACACAGCATGATCGCTGAAGTTCCAATCATCCCACGTGATGATTTTCCTGGACTATATATACCCTGAAGGTCCAGCAACAACGACGAACCTTCCAGGAGGCGAAGCAAAAACTCAGGCCCATAGGCATCACCTACATGCTTTTTTTCCAGGCCCAACTAAAAAAATCATCTTTCAAGATAAGACTTTTTTCTTTGACACTCTAGAGACAATCCAGGACTGGGTTGAGGAACGCTCCTGCTCTGCGTAATGGAGGACCCTCTTCATGGGAAGGAGGGTCGTTTAGGGCCCTCCCGGGAAGTGGTGTACTGCTTTGAGGTGGAGACTGAGCTGCAAGGAGCAGAGGGCCTGGTCTCTGGGGCTCAAAATATCCCCTGCTCAAAGGGGCTCTTAGGCGGCAGCGGAGGGACCGCCAGTGCAGACTGCTTCCACCTACCTCTTTCAAGCCTGGCCAGATCTAACATAGTGACATTGTAGGTACAGGTTGGTAGGTGCCTCTATACTACTCTGAGGTCACAATGTGATTGCCACTGTCTTCCACGCTATACCTCTCATCACCTTTTTCTATAGTGGGTTTGGTTATCGTTGGGGAGGGGGTATGCACAGTAGGAGAGACACACATCTCAGGCTAGCCCAGTTGGCTACTGTCCCTGTTTGAACCACCACAGGTACTTCTGGTTCGGAAAGTATGGGAGGGAGTTGCGGGTGGGGGGAGACACGAGGGGTTGTTCTTTGTTTTGGTTTACTCCTATATTGGGAATTATCAGCATTATCAACAGGCATGCGAGAGGCACACGTGGAGATTACAGACACTACTAGAACATGCATGGCGATTCCAATCCACGTAGTTGAGGCACTGAGGCGCGTCTTTCCAGGTGAATGGACAGTCCTTTGGTGGAATGTAAACAGCATGATCGATAAGATCAAGCGTGGGGCAGAGCTCAAAGCGGCTCACAAATCTGATTCCGACACCCATAAGCTCCAAGAGATCCACCTTTTAGGTTATAAATGCCCTTTCCTGGCCCATGGGGGGATACTCACACGTCTACCACTCTGGATTCCATCGGTGTTCGTGAGGTACAGCCATCTTAATATGTGGAAGCACCTCCTGGCAGTTTTTAAAGCGTGGCACGACAATCTGGTTCATTACATGGCGGTGACGGGCACTCTGCTGGGCTTCCCCATCTCCCTGCTCTGCCCTCAGATTTGAGTTTTCGGGAAAATTGTGCAGTGTTCTCTGGGAACTGCCTGATGCTCCGTGGATTCTGGGGGGAGACCTTAATGGGGTATGTGACCCGGGTTTGGATTGCCCCTCTGCCCCCGTGGCAGCCGGTTGCGGCCTGACGCTCCTATTGACTTTCTTACAAAATATGTCCCTAGTTGATGTGTGGAGGGCGCACACCCGACAGAACATGGCTACACATTCTATTCTGGGGCTCACCGGTCCTTTTCTCGATTGGACCATTTTATTATGCCCCGCTGGGATGGCCACCAAGTGGTGGGTGTCCGCTTATTAGCTAGAGGCCTCTCAGACCACTTGCCGGTCACGATGGACTTGGCTTGGGGCCCACCACCTTCTGCAACAGGCTGGCGCCTGGACCGCTAGAGTTTTCAGAGCAAAGAGTTTTGGGAGGCTTGTCAGCACGTGTCAAAGATTCCTGACAGAGAACCAGGAATCGGTCGACTCCCAGGGCGCCCTATGGGAAGCCCAGAAAGCTACCTTCAGAGGCAATATCATCAGCTACTGTAAGGCACAACAAGCAGAAAGTGGAAGACCTTGAGGTGCGCATGCTGGATGTTGAGAGCCTCTATGTCCCCACGCGGGAGAAGGCCCTCATGCGTGATTCCCTGCACACACCAACTCTGCCTAAACAGGAGCTTACGCAGGAGGCTCGCGAGGCTTGGGTGGCCACCCGGAGTCACGTTTATCAATGGGGAAACAAGTAAGCCCAGGCGGGTAACTACGTTCCGCCAGCGCAGTTTACGTAGTTTTGCCTACTCCGCATTCCGCTGGGAACGCGGAGTTTAGGCAAAACTACAACTCCGTGGCGGACCGTAGTTAGCCGGCCCCTCCACCCTCCCAAAGTAATTAGAAAGGCACTTATCTGCCGTGGCTGCCTCCTCCTCACAATGGCCGCTCTCCTTCCTCCTCCTCGCCGTCCTTCTTCACTGATAACCCCTACGTTGTACGTCTTGCGAGTGCGCATGCGCAAGACGTACAACGTAGGCGTTATCTAAGAAGGACGGCGAGGAAGGAGAGCGGCCATGGCGAGGAGGAGGCAGCCACGGCAGGTAAGTGCCTTTTTTATTACTTTATAATTACTTTGGGAGGGCGCGGAGCGAAGTTCCACAGAGTTGTTTTCCATCTCCCCGGAACTTCGCATAGAGGCACTACACCTGCTCCGCCCACCCTTAGAAACAAGGCCCGCAAAACCCTACATTGGCTGGGTACCCCTCAAGCGGCCGATACTCCTCTGGCATTTCTAGAGGAACGCTCTCAAGGATGCTGGGCTATAGCGAATACTTATGTGTCTTACAACCATGCCCTATATAGTTTCGATCCCGGGAGCCCCCGAGCAGATCTTCGCCAATTTGTGGCAGATGTGCTGGTGCCATGTATATCCCTGAGGAGTGCAAATCCCTGGAAGCAGAGGTCACAAGTGAGAAGCTGTGGGCGGCTCTTTTGCATCTTCAGGCGGGCAAGGCGCTGGGGCCAAATGGCTCCCGCTAGAGTTCTGGTGCCTTCTTTGGCCCCAGTCAGGCCCCTTGCTACTGGCTGTTTTGAAAGAGGCTTTGTCAAAGGACGAGTTGCCTCGGGACCACAGAGCAGTGGGGATAGTGGTGATCCCAAAGAAAGGCCTAGAGGGCACACACTTTCGAACACTATAAACTGATCTCGTTGCTGAATTCTGAGGTCACAATCTGGTCCGAAATGCTGGCTAACCAGCTCACAGGGATCCGAGCCAGTCTTGCCCACCCGGACCAATCTGGGTTTATGCCTCGTCGGACTATCCGACACAATATACGTAGGGTCCACATTGCTATAGAGCTGAGCGATCGCTTACCCGGCCACCAAGCCTTACTTATGGTCGATTTAAAAAAAGCTTTCGACTCTATGGACTGAAACTATTTGTGTATCCTCCTGACCCTCTTTGGGTTTGGGCTCTGTGCGCATGCTCTATACCAACCTTAGAGCACGAGTTTGAGTTCGGGGGCGGTTTTGGATTGCTTCCCTATAGACAGAGGCACTCGCCAGGGTTGCCCCCTCTTCCCCATGTTGTTTGCTTGTGGATTGAGCCTCTGGCGGCCTGGGTGCATGTTGACCCTCTGTTCCGTGGCTTCCAGTGGTCCCCACAAGTGAGCTGATGACGTCCTGATGTTTCTGGATGACCCTAAGGAGACAGGCCTGCAGGCCCTTCAGGTCCTCCGGATTTTTGGGTCCTACTCTGGCATGCTCATAAACAAAGCCAAATCCTCTATCTAACCTGTCTCCCACTGCCACCTGGCCATGCCTTGTGCACATGAGTTAGGAGTGCTCCCATTGGGGTTCAAATATCTAGGGGTCTTTATAACTGATAATAGGGCCCAGACTTATGGCTCCAACTTACTAACTCAGCTTGATAGTCTTAAAAGAGATGTGAAATTTTGGTCTGCCCTCCCGTTTTCCCTTTTGGGCCACTCCGCCATCTTTAAAATGGTCTACTTTCCGAGCCTCCTATATCAACTACAAAATTATCCCTTCCCTGTGAGTCGGTCCATTTTTGCTAAGACTAACATTTTGATTAGAAATCTGTTATGGGGAGGGGGAACCCAACCAAATCTCCCTTGGGAAGTACTGCCGCCCAACATCCGAAAGCGGGATATCTACCCCAACATCCTCCTATATTATAGGGCTGCGCACCTACTTCTAGTAGTGTTTTATACTGATAGTGAACGACTGGTGGTTTGATGATCCAGCGTACACCACAGAGGGATGGCTCATGGGTCATAGTAATCTCCCCCACCTGCTTTATGGAGGCGAAGCTTTGACGCCCCTGCCCACTGCCACAAGAGTTATTCTGTCAATTTGGACAGATGCAGCGAAATCTATGGGATAGGAGGGGAGATTCACGCTAGAGAGTCCGTTGTGGAGGGGAAACAGACTCCCGCCGGTCATAGCCCTTCGAGGCTTCCATGCTTGGGATACTATAGGTATCTCTTTGCTGTATGACGTGCTACATAGCGGGTCATTAAATTCCTTCTAAGACTCACAGGCGGAATACAATATGCTCAGTACACAGTTCTTCCGTTACCTTCAGCTCTGGCATGCACTTTTGCCTTCCATACAGTCCGAAGAGTACCAAATGCTACTTCACAACATGCCGGACCTGATGTCAGGGACGAAGGAGACGTGGGAGCACGACTTGGGGCCGATGAAGAACAAGGACCGGCTTGAGGCAGTTGCCGTTCTTAAAGAAGCAGCGATAGCCTCCCAGTTCCACTTAATCCAACTGAAGCTGTTACACAGCACTTACCTCACTAGGGATAGGCTGTTCAGATTGGGGTTCATCACCATGGGAAGTTGCCTACGGTGTAACAACCCAGGCAGAGACTTACTCCACATGTTTTGGCACTGCCCGTCCTCTTGCGCTTCTACAGTGTAGTCCTGAGACAATTAGAGCAAATATTGGGCTGCAGAATACCCAGGGATCCAAAATTAATTATTTTACATATTAAAGAGGATATGGAGGGGAGCAGGTATCAGAGGACGCTGCTCTCGCTGGGCATGATGGTTGCAAAGCAAGATATAGTACAAGTCTGGAAGGATGCGGAGGCTCCTTTCTTGTCAGATAGGCCACCAGTATGGACCACTGTGTAAGCTTGGAACGCCTGATCAATCTGGCGAGGGTGCGCTAAGAAATATCACAAGATTTGGAAAGACTGGGATAGCCATAGGGGGATAGTACTGGAGCCCTGCCCAGCCGATCCGTGGTCCATAAATGGGGAGGTGCGCTTAAGCGTCATAGACGGAACTGTCCATGAAACATGTGGAAGACCTAGGGATTGACCTGCCGCGTCATAATCTGAATCTTGTTTATGTATACATTGCCATGGTGTTCACTTGCCATTTTAAAGTGTACTGTTGTCTATTAGTGTCATCTTATTATGTGCTCTGTAACAATCAAAGGAGCGGTTTGGTTAAAATCAATAACAATGTTTTTTTAAAACAAAAAAACAATGGCAACAAAGATCATCTTGCTTAGGTACGGACAGTATCGGCTCATCTTATAACAATATATGTATAAAAATGATTGTACTTATGTCACTGCTTTTTCCGGTGTGGAGTAAGGTCCTGCTTCCATGCCCTATGACAGGCTAAAAGTCAACAGTGTGAGATATAACAGGACAAAAAAGTGTAAATAAAATAGCCCTTTCTTCTGTTGAGGCAATCAGCACACATAGGGCAGTGGTTGTTCATTCTAGCACATCTATAATGTGCAGGTTTAGTCATTCCATCGGCTAGGTGTGTGTTGTGCACAATGAACACCTTAAATGTAACCCATACTCTCAAATTAATTTTAAACCTGTTTAAATATTGTGTACGAGCACACATTACAAGCTGTAGAATAAGGCTTCGTGAAAATTGAGAGTTCAAAGGTAGTGCCGGTCTCCGATCAGCACATCTGGGAAGGGTTGGTGACAAGTTCATTGTGATTCAGCCTGCACTGAGCTGCTAGTGCTGATAAGTTAATGATGTGTCCCGCTTCCCTCTTCAAAGAGCAGCAAAGCATCTTGCCAGAGTGCTCCGAAACATGTGCTCCAAAACATGTGCTCCATCTCAGCACAAAATGAAGAAAACCCAGGTAATCAAGGTCGCAGACTATTCTATTGGGATGGATGTCAGCCAGTCCGATGGCTGTCAACTTAACACTGCTGTTAACAGTAGTGAAATTTGGGGTTTCTTGAGTGTCCCAGGAGAAGCTAACACTATTGCTGTCTACACAGTCAGTGTAGGTCTCTACTATTGTAGGAATAATGGTAAATTAATCGTATTATAAAACTACGAGCATATACAACATGATTTGGTTTCCCAGCATACACTTCCCTGCAGGCAATATTCAAGGCCGGTCCGGCCATTCTCCCACTCTTGCAATTCCCCAATAGACTGCAGGCTATGGCGCTGCTTTGAGAACAAGATGGCTGCCTTGACCCAACAGTGCCCTTATGGTTCCATAGTACTCGCAACCTCCTGCAGTGTGGGGCTGGTTTTTGCCAGGGCTGTTTTGGTTTCCAGTCCGGCCCTGACCTTACTGCTTTGAAGATTTAGGGCCTGATTATGAGTTTGACGGTGTGGGTGCGGGGCGGCACGCCACCGCCCAGCTCCCACACCGCCAAACTCCACCACTGACTGCCCGCCGGATAACAAGTTGTAATACGGGCGGGCGGTCCTGCGGTGGCTGACCCATGGGTGCACCCTTTCAAAGACTCATAGGGGAGGCTTAGAAAGGCAGCGCCGTGGGACCGCTTCAGCGCATTCCAGCTCAGCATGGACTGTAAAGTCCATGCTGTGCAGGAACTGGGGGTGCAGAAAGACAGGGGGGCATACCATGTGCCCCCTGCATGCACCGAGGCACCAGGGGGCCATGTCGTGCCACCTTAGTTTCTTCACCACCACCCTTTCCATGGCAGGCTCACCACCATGAAAAGGAGGGCAGTGAGGAAACTCATAATATGCTTGGCGGTGCAGCAGCTGCACTGCCAGCATATTGTGGCCTCAGACTGCTGCAAGACAGCTAGGGATCATGGATCCCTGGCGGTAGCAGGGGTCCTAAAGCGGTCTAACCGCCAAAGTCATAATACGGCGGTTGCCGCACCACCACCGTACGTTTGGCGGTCCATCAGACCGCCAAACTCATAATCAGGCCCTTAATCTCCAGTAGGATTGTTAGGAACTCATTTACTGTGTTTTGCCTATTATGTTACTGAACTGAATACAAGTTCCTATATACTTCATGACTCTTTAAAAAACAAAAATACACTCTCCACTTATACTATTTTTTCGCATAGATCTAATGCTCCACGCAAACTGAGTTAATGTAGTCCATAATCAACAGAATTTTTTTATTTCGTTTTTTGGGGGTAACCAGATACAGTGATATGACTCTATGGAACAACTTCTTTTTGATCCGTTGACCACGTAGAAACCCACCAATAACACTACAAGAGAGAGAGTTGGTCTCACTGCAAGATTTGCCCACAAACAGAGCTCAGATTGGAACGTATATACCTTGGTTTTGAGAAGGCAGCTTGAACCACTAGACTAGACTTCTCCCTGTTATATGCTGGCGAATAATAAACACACTTTGTTTGCCGACACATTCCTCAAAGCAGTATGGTACACCTTAAAAATGTACCTTTTAGAGTGGCATCATAGAAGTAAATGTAATGACTCCGAGGAACCAGGGGAAAGGTCAAAAGTGAGTGACAAATGGTCAAAATCCCCAGCATTCCTGCCATTTGTGTTAGGTTATGTAAATTGTTATAATACTTTTAGGTCTTTACCTTACCTCAACAAGCCTGCTCATGCATAACTCCCAGTTGTTGAACAATTTTGATCGGGTTTTATTAACTTTAGACATCAGCAGTTGTAGCAGGATAAGAACAAAAATGGGTAGCATTTATCAGATACATTCCAATTTCAGTGCACAATCAATATGTAAGACAAATAAAAAGTAACAACAGGATACTGGTTTCAGTTTGTGCATCGTTTTGTAGGCTAAGAATGAAATGCACTGGCTTGTAATGAGGAAAATGTTAGACTTCTTCAGCTACGTGCTGCCGCATAAAGCGTTAAGGGCTACATGTCTCCCTACGTGTCCTAGGAGGATGAGGGGGGATCCAATAACTGATGGTAATGGGTTACAGAACTGGTAGGAAGAAACTAGGGGGAGCACGAGTGATAATGGTATAATGATGAGAAATAGAATTTTGGGGGTTTGCGGAGTGGGCGTAAACTCTGACATATTGTGATGGTGGGGGGGGAGTAGTAATGTTAGGGCTTTAGGGGGGAAAGTTGGGTCAACACCCAAAAAGACGTATAGCAATTCTAAGATGAGGGCTAGCATTGTTGTTGGCCTCTGAAGGAAGCCGGGAACCAGGGGCCTTTATATTTTGGATGGTGAATGAGGGGGGCCCTCTTCAGCTTTTTCCTTGAACTGCATGAGAATGGTATTCTAGGCTGCGGCCATAGTTCGCCAGCGTATACGACGGGCTTCTTCCTAGTGCAGTGCAGAGCTTTCTGCCTCTCCCCATCTGAGTACTGTCTTGTGCCATTGGGGGACAGCCAGGGGGTGTTGGGCCTTCCAGGGCATGGTTAGTAGACGCTTGGCCAACAGGAAGGCGAGGTTGGCGAAGCGCACCTACACCCTATGGTTTTTCTTTCTGGGGAAAATACCTAAGGTGATAGCCCCCATGAATTTAATGTGGTGAGTTCTGTGACTATGGCTAATGAAGTATGTACTGTGTGCCAAAAGCTTGCTATGCTGGGGCAGGACCAAAGCATACGTTGGAGGTCGGCGACCTGGGTGAGACATCTGGGACATGTGAGATTGGCTGTGGGGAACATAGAATTTAGTCGAGAGGGTGTAAGTACGCCCTATGAAGAATTATATATTGAATGTTTTTAAAACGAGCGTTCTTCGAAACAGTCTTAGGGGACTCCAGGGCTCTAGAACACTCAGTGTCGTGAAGAGATCTTGTACAGTCCTCTTCCTAGAGGCGTTGAAGGTGAACCAGAGGGGTGCCTAAGTGTTCCCTATTAGCTTTGTATAGCCATGTAATGAGGTGTCGACCGCCCCTTATGAGGTATAGAGTATGTGTACCCGTGTGGGTAGGGAGTTCTTTCTCCAGCGCTCCCCATAGTGATCGGAGTGGCTCCAGCAGTTGTCCATGTGTTAGTAACTGTCCTGGGGGGATATTGGAGTCCTGACGAATTTGCTCGAATGTAAGGATCTGGATATCTTGGAAGAGGTCTCCCACCGTGTCTTAAGGAGTGTGCCTGCCATTCCGACAGCTAGCCTGCCGTGAGTGGACCTAAGGGTCCCAGTAGGCCCTGGAGGAGAATATTAGGGGAGTATGGGGTGATCTTCATTGTCAGCTGGAAAACCCTAGTTAAACATTTTCGGGCGATCAACCCGTTAGGGACCAAGAGCGATGTATCCTGATAGTGCACTAATACCAGTAACCTACAACCTACACTGCACTCCAGAATCCATAGGTAGCAGTGTGACCAGGCTGTTAAGGGTCTTCCTCTTACCCATTCAGTTAAATAAGTTCAGAAAGGTGCTGAACCCATCCTTCCGCCAACACCTGACTACTGCCCACAGGGGTTTGAAAATCATAATGACCTGACTGTGCACTAAATAAGCCTGTACAATTTGTACAAGCAGTAGCATCCTGAATATCCAAAGCCAGTGTAGTTCAAGTTTCTATAGCCTGGTGAGCAAAATATCCCACCTGTTTTAGTTATAGATCCTCCTACAGATATTCTATTTTTGAAAACGCTCCATCAATAATTTCTCCCTGCCTCTTTCGGAGACATGCAAATTAGAAGTGGCATTTGTAAAACGAAATGCAAATCATAATTTATGCATGGACTATTAAAAGTATATTTAAAATAACTCTGAAATTTGTCCACTTTTGATGTGTTACAAACATTGTGATTTGACAACTACTCACCTCATAGGTGGTACAGATGAGCATGTTCTTTGAATTGCTGTAATAAACAGCAGATACTGGACTTCTTCCTAGGGGGATATTTCGAGCAAGAATAGACTGTAAACACATGTGATCACGAATGTCCCAAATACGAATATTCTGTTGAAGAAAGAGGATGGGAGGGCATCACATAAAGAAGTGTTAGAATAAATATGGAAACAATTCTTTATTGCAATTTTACTTCTCCACCCTCGGAATTCACTTTGAATTTGAAAATGGTAGAATATCCTGGCACCTATGCGAGATCTAGAAAAATTTATTTTTGGCTAAAATCTTTTATTTGGGGTTTAACAGGAAAACAACATCAAGCATTGACAAAACCAATACGTTTCACCTTTGGCACCTACTGGCTTTGTCAATGCTTTTTGGTGATAGAGTGGAGCATGAGCAAAGGGGAAAAAAGCGCAATGACACAGCGGCTACATCATTCTTTAGGCAGCCACGTCATTCTCTAGGCACGTATGAGCAATGATGTGGAGGCACACATGCGTCGTTACGCATGCGTACGTCTACAAAATGCCGTGGATGCAGTATTTTTTTTTAACAGATCAAAGATGGATTGGTAAATAAAATAAATAGAAAAAGCACAAAACCCCTTTTTTTGAAGAGAAGGGCAAGTTGCTATCTAATCCTACGACACAAAAAATACCTTTCAATTATTCTGAAAAAAAGACTGCATTGGTTAGGGGCAATGGAGGAGCGGGTTGGAGATATCACTGGAGAGGGCTAAGAAAAGGAAAAGCAGCACACGAGGGAGAGCAAAACAGTGGATGGGGTAGAAGAATATGCATGAGAAAGTAACATGGAGCGTCACAGTGGTTGGTAGTTTGGTGGGGGAGAAGCACACAACAGAGAATTGCAACACTAGGGTGAGAGCAATACAAAGAGCGGATATTTGGTGGGGGAAGAAGAACAGACAGCTAGAAAACACATGCACTCTCATTGACTACTTAAGCAAAGAGAAAACAAGTAGTTCTCCAACTGTGATAAGTGGAAGGATGCAAGTCAGTGAAGCCAAAGGATGGTAAAGAGGATATGCTCCAGGGAGGGACAAGCACAAGATGGAACAAGAAGGGCAAGGCATGCCATTGACTAAGAAACAAGCAAATGAGAGAGACAATAAAGTCAAACACTCGTAAGCAATGGGCGGCTTTAAACCAATTGTAAATTCTTGGTAAACCCACAATATGTCTTTGCCAACAGACAGCCTGCCCTGTCTAGTATGAGACACCTAATAAGTAGTAGCTCTGTAGATGTAAAGTCATCAACAAATACTTATGTAAGCAGGGAAACAGTACCAACACAATCAAATATGCTTAATAATATATTTCAAAAGTAGGCCCCATGTCAAGAAAAAAAGGACGGATCTTTAATTTGATGTTCTTTGTGAAATTCTCACAGCTAGTAAGTTCCACAACGTGACAGCATTGACAGAGTGAAGAGAGTAGAAACATTTTCCAAGCACTCGGCCAATGCATCTTAGCCGACTCCAGAAAATGGTTCATCAGAATACTTTTCGATGGTGCCATGCCCACTGCTCCTTCATCAACCATAGCCAACAGTATTATGTCCAAGCTGAATGAAATAAGGTAACTAATCACCATATGAAAAGCCCTCAGAATCTCTCTCCAAAATATTTCAACTTTAGAACACGTCTTCCACACAAGTAGAAAAGCACCTACTCCTTTCTTGCATCTCCAAGTACATGGGTGGTTAGAAAACGTTGAAGTGTTTTTGTGAGCAACACCACTAAAACATTATTTTATAATGATCTTTTCTATTATACAGCCATTTGCGCCCTCTTGGGATGGGAAACATCCATTACAACGCAGGCATTACAACGCAGTGCCTTCACAACGCAACTATTACAATGCAGAAACCTTTACAACGCAAGCCATTACAACGCATGCTATTACAACGCATATACTTTTACATTTCAAGCTATTACAACGCATGGTAAGTATAGGATGGTAAGTGTTTCTTTTGTTGAAATTGGTTTTGATAATTTAATATTTAGGTACTAATATTAATACCTATTTAAAATTAATATTTAAAAATTAATAATGCAATATAATTTTTAATATATAATGTTAAAAGGATGTAAGGGGTCCATTACGATGTCGGGCGGAAGCACAACCACCGTGCTGTCGGAGGCAAAAACCGCTAGTTACCGTCCGCCAGCAACGGCCCACACGCCCGCAAAATTAGGATGTGAAAAGTCAGGCAAACACCGCCCATAAGCCTGCGGCGCCGCCCACCATCAAAGTGCGCCCGTCTACGTAGCGGCGCGAGCCAATGGAGACACACCGTCCGACGAAATGACGTACCGTCCGGCGTACAAATTACGATGCCACAACCAAACAGCCACACCGGCAAAGAGACACCGCACGAGATACCAAGGCGGAAACCCGACTGTTCAGTACGGAGACTAAAAAGGCGGCCCACCAAGAGATGAATCCTGCACTCCAGGCCATCCCAATGCTCTACCTGATGCACCACCTAGGAGTGAACGCGCCACGACGACGCAGGTAGGCAGACACACAACAAGGGTACGAAAACACTGCACACAGTGCAAGGGCGGGAAAACTGTACATGGCCCCCCCAGACACCCCTGTGTGGACAGGACACATCCACCACTATACCCACACATGTCCCACCTGTCAAAAATAAACAACTCGCAACATCATGGGCACCCACTACCCGGGACCAGGAAGTGACGTCCCCGTCACAGCACCGCAGCGGCGATGACGCAGGTACACATGCGCACAACGCAGAGGCCAACGACAGAGCCATGCATGGGCTGCACACAAATACCACAGGCTCACAACTACACACCCCACACACCAGCCCCACCCTGAAGGCACATGTCACGTGGCCTTCCTGCATCAGTCATGTCCCCAACCGACAACTCACAGTTGTCAACCTGATGTCACACAAGTGTCCCGAACAGGGGAGTAATGTGATGGCAAAATAGGACACACCCTTGTGTGCAAAACATGGCGAAGCACACAGCGGCTGCTACATAACAGCACAGAATATGGACCTCGTCCGCAAAAGGCACGCCAGTCTCATCCAAAAATACCCATACCATCCTGCTCGCAATATCAAGCCATGCAATGTACAAAATTGAAAAACCCTGCTGCCTGAGAACAGGTGTTTCCAATTACTACACCCACACAAAAGCCCCAATGTATAGCGGAAACGCAGTGTCCCGCCCACACACGGGAGAGCAGATAGCACTGAATGGCCTTCCATTCCTACTCTGAAATCACCTTGCAACAATTTATGCAGGAGAATGGAGCCATTGTACCAACAAGAAGCCAAACAGAGCCATGCAGAGTAAACCGTCCACTGGCAGATAGCGCCCAACATGAAAGAAAGTTAATAACACACAAAAAAAATTTACCACTCCTCCATGTGGGTCAAATGCAAGTAATCTGGAAGGAGTCAGACACCACTGGCCTTGACCATTCATTGAAGCATGTGGGATGAGGGCCTGTGTCCTCCGCACAAGCTATAACCCAAGTCCTGCCTCCGTACAACCATTCCAGAATTCCCAGCATCGTCGGAGGTTTCACTCTGCTGACTGCACAGGCAGCCGGAGCACGCCATCACATCACCCTGTAGCAAAATGGCTGTTGCACCACTGCTTCCCAATTACGCCGGACAGATGTAGCTGTACATTGAGAGCTTGCTACAGATAGTGGGCTGTGAAAATCTGGCTATGCTGAACATAAGTTACCGAGTAACTTACCGCATGCAATGTTCAGCTGCGTCATCCCCGTTTTCTACTGTCGGAGGTGTCCGTTCCACTGTCCTGTGGATTTATGTCTCTCCAACCCGGCATGTCCAAAGGCGGACTTGGTACACTTGTTTGCACCCCTGGACGCCCACGACAGGATCTGTTCAGTGTATGGGGGCATGGCGTATGTGGCTGCAATCGGACACACACTGCAATGGGACCAGTGTGCCTCCACACAATGTATTCTGGATCACAGTTTCATCGAATGTCATCCAACATGTCCCATCAGGCTTCTACAAGGGAAAACTTACGATGAATGCTAGCCACCATCCGCTTCATTGGATGGCATCCATGTTTACCACCAATGCCATGGATGCCCTGCTGGAAGGTATCGCATACCTGACAACTTGTCAATTCATCGGGCCCCGACTCAATACCCCCAATTGAACAATGATGTTCAACACCGTACCTATGCTTGGCTTTCGCACGCAGTGGGCAGTTAGCTGTACAACAACTATACCATACAATCTGCAACAAACACCTCACCATCAACTCCACTACCATGACATCGGACATTTTCGGGACATGCACTCTGTTCCTCACCATATCCCGTGTCTCTGCATGAACAGGGGGAGGCAGAGGTATGGGACTTGTGTACAGTAACCACATGGCCAATACTGCACAAACAACTATGCCATAATATGTATTCTGCGCACCTGAACACATGCACCTGTCAGTGCACACATATCGGTCTGCTGTATTACGTGAGAACTGTCACCTCACCATCGTCTGTACTTCCGTGCCCGGACTTTTGCATGGATATCAAATGCAACCCCCTACAACATGGCCCCAGTTATTGTGTCATGTTCAGTAGCCACCACATTGCAACAACTAGTGAGACGCTGCTGCATGCATGTAGGCTCATGCTCTGATGTCACCTCTGACGCAGGTGTGTCGGAGTTACTATTGTAGTAAACCTGTACCATGGAACTGAGATGTACTGTGCCTATGATGTCAAGCTGTCTGGTAGGCAAAATGAATACTGTCTGTGTCAAAGTCTACAGCTCCTCAGTAATTAGCAAATGTACTTTAGCATAGCAAGGGCAAGGCAGTTGTAACTCTGAAGCCTTCATTCCACAGTCAACAACTAATCACATCTACCGTACCCCCTTTTGTATGTATAATCATGCTAAGTATATCCTCCACATGCATTTTGCTGCCAGTAGTGTCCACTATACTGCATCACAGAGGAAGTAAGTCCAAATACATGCCTTGAAGCAAATATGTGACTCGGTAGAATTATTTTACGAAGACAAGTACGAATGAGAGAGGATTAGAGTGTGTGAAGTACACGAGAGTCGTGAGATGACCATGTAGTCTAGTGTCATTGGATGTCAATGCATGAGAGTTGCCGCAACAGTGGACCTAGTGAAATACTACAGCTCGTGGGCCTGGACTTGTCAGACTCTGACGTGGCCCAACAGATCATCACATTAACACTGACGGCCCAACTACAAAGCACAGTCCTACATATGTGTATAATTACCTTCACAGTCTGACATCACACTCATCAAGCAAAAGTAGGAGCCACGCAAAAGCATGCTACAGCAATGCATGACAAAACACACACACGATATCAGTGTGGGTGGGCAGGACTGCACAGTGAGTAAGAACTGCAGAAATTCACATACATGCTCAATTGAACAAGGCACAATCTTGACAGTCACACACCCTGCAGACACACTATGTCCGAAACATATCAAGTAGGAGTCATCCTGAACTGCAAGGACACACCCACACACTGCACACTGTGCAACATACAACACACACATGTGAACACATTCGCAGACCTGAACACGGATACAAACATCCACCATGGGCCTGGGTAACACGTGTGTAGTCGACATTGCCAGAGCACACACACACACACCAACACTACCCCAAAGTCACACCACTCACACCACACACACCTACACCTCCCAAATGCACACATTGAAAGTAAGCCATGTGCCCAGGCCCATTGTTCATCACAAGACTAACATACACCTACACTGCTGGCCACACAGCAAGTAATCTCACACATACCCGCATACTCTGCACATGCTACCTGTCATTCTGTGGCTAGACTCACACCCTGTGCTTTGCTTGCACGCAAACATGACACGGATACATTCTCCCTGAAATACCACCAAATACATGCAGACAATCCGTGTCACAAAAATACTTATTCATCACACACACAAGTAGCAGAGTCTGAAAGAAGTGAAGTCCCTGCCACGTGTACAACACATTGGAATGTGAGACCAGACATTGCAATTGTTGAGGTACCATACACGGCATGTGCCTGACTTAACCATGCACACACAGCAACAACTGCAATAATCAACTACACAGACACAACCGACTACAGGAACAACAGCATCCAGTCACAGATTACATAGACATGCGGCAAAATTGTTCAACACCAGGGACAGTGGCCAGTCCGATGTGCAGAGTAGTGACACGAAAAGCTGCGTATGCAATGTGTGTGAGTGTACCCTGACATGGCCACCAACACTGCCATGGCAGTCACAATAGCCATCACAGCCACCACTGTGTCACAGGTAGATGTGTGAGTGTGCCTACCATTCAAACAGGATGCCAGTTCGACTCGGTGCTGTCTGTGTGCTACGGGACAGTTGGAGGTCCGCCCCTTAGAGAGAAGCACAACAGTGTAAGACACACATCTGTCATGTGAAGCGGGAGTTCCGCTTGGGCCAGGTGGGTGGGTGGCACGGGTAGGTGCACACATGCATTGTTGAAACAGACTGTGTGGGGAGGATTCCGGAGGGCTAGATTTCCACTGTGTTGGGTATTTGGAAAGCCCACCTGTCTGGGGATGAATGTGAACTCGTGTGGGCACAACAGGCGGGCACACGATCAATGCTGCATCAGGTGTAGACGTTAGCCCTCCCTCTGGGGACATGCTGGATACTGCTGTGCGTCTGCCAGGCCCTTGCCAAGGCACTCACATCCCCTGTCCACCAGGTGTACCCCCTACATTGTCCGCCTGCACAGGCTACCCAGGGCACGGGATGGCAGTGGAGCTTGGTGGGTGGGAGGTCATGGCGCCCTTCTCCTGGTCACATCTCGCAGGCAACACATTCTCAGTGAGCAGCAGGGCACAAGTCCTAAATATGTAGTGGGGGACGCAGACGTCACGACAGGAAGTGACGTCACGAAAGGTGGCTTGCACCATCAGACTTATTGCCTCCCTTCGCCCACCCCTTACATGCGATTGCAACAGAGAAGCCAGCGAGTGCACAAGCAGCTCCGAGCTCGCCCCAGAGAGGCCAAAGAGTGAATGTGTGGGTCCATTTGCTACAGTTATCGGGCTCGCGGTAAAATCAGTGGTGGGACACCGTCCACCTGCGTGGTACCCTGACTCGAGACCTGGTGTGCAGGCAAAGTGTCCTATTGGCTTTGCGATATGTGTGAGTTGCATGACACTCGTTGGCGGGGGATGGCTCGGAGGCCCGTCACCCTGAGGCCCATGTCTCACCACATGGGTCCCTTGTCAATGGCAGCGGTTGTAATGACTATGCGCGCAGGGGTGGGTCTACCTTTCGTCTGGGATTGTGTTTGCGGCCTGGCCCGCTAGGGCGAGCCACAGCCTCTGTGTGTTGCATGTGGTGTATCCGGACTCCGGAGGCTGTCATGCATTGTCACTGTTGTCCAGGTTTCGAGTCGGGGTACCACGCGGGTGGACGGCATCCCCCCACTTATATAACCGCGAGACAGATAACTGGGGAAAATGGACCCACACATTCACTCTTTGGCCTCTCTGGGGCGAGATCGGAGCTGCTTGTGCACGCGCTGGCTTCTCCGATGCAATCGCATATAAGGGGTGAGCGAGGGAGGCAATGAGTCTGACGGTGCAAGCCACCTTCCATGATGTCACTTCCTGTCGTGACGTCAGCGTCCCCCACTTCTTATTTTAGGACTTGTGCCCTGCTGTTGTCAGATGTGCCACTGTCCAGGGGGTGGAGAAAGGGTCAGGAATGTCAGCCTGAGATTGGCCCAGTTGAAGGCCCACCTTGACTGGGGGGACAACCATTGGACAGTCTGGTGTAGCCCACCCACGCGTACATGTGGGCCCTCCATGAACTATGTCACCTGCGGCAAAGTGATGTCATGGGCAATGACGTTATTGAGGAGAGCTGTCTGCCCCACGCAGAGATGGCGCATAAGCTCAACAGACCCAGCACTGAGGGCAGCAGGGGTCACATGTGCAGGGGCAGCTGTGCCTGGTGTGAAGGAAACTCTACCCTTCATCCCTGTGCCGACACGTGTTGCACCAGTGGAAGTAGATGGGAGGGCGGGCATTGGCCTCCGCGTGGCTGAAGAGGAGCCAGAGTCCACGTCCCCTGTGTTAGCAAACATGGATGCATCACCTCTGTCCTCAGATATTGCTGTCTCGGCCTGTGATTCATCCAGCACACGTCTGGCCCCTCCGAGGCGCTGGTCACATCTGTCTCACTCAGCACCTGTGCAGCTGCTACATCCGATGCCACACCACTGTTGACCGTCCCCTGTCCCTCAGCACCCACGGGAGAGAGCGAGGTGGCCTCACTCATCTGGCATCAATTAAACAGACATGTGCAAGGGAAGCAGCACAGAACATCCACAATCCACATGTTGCACGATACCTGTGCAATTGCATACAGCCACCACAATCAACACGTAATGGCTGGCGTCCAGTAAATGAAGCCGCTAATAAGTGGCACATGTGTTGTGCACATAGCACTACACCCGTCCTGTGTCACCCTGCGACCATAGCCACAAATCGCTGTGTGCTCACCCACTGTCCTGATGGTGGCAAGGATGACCACTACGTAATTAGGCCAAAGACATACCTGCATGGAGCAGAATGGGAAACCACTCACACAGACTGCAACATGACAGGCCACAATGGCCATGAGCCCATGCCATCCACCTGTCGTTCACACGAGCACAACTGCTGTTGCACAGTGTGCCGGATGTGCAAGTACCAGAGATATGAGGTGAGGCATCGCACACATATGACCGAACGAAATCAGAGTAGGCACAGTGCCTCAAACATACATGTGAATTGCAAATCCAGCCTACTACAGGTTGTTCCTGAGGGCTACGACTCGGAGTGCATTGAGAATGCAGAGTGCTCAAATTACATCTTGACCCTCAGGAATCGCATATGCATGTCAGATGCACACAGCACAGAGTACACTTACAACCCACTGCATCACACAACAAACATCACATTACCCAGATTATGGGTAGGCTGTGGACACATGCTGCCTCTCACCGCAAAAGACACCATCCCACAATACTGTACACTTGCTTGCTGCTGATCCACCTACAAACATGCATCCGGCACAGGCTGTGTGACTGTCAAGATGCAGACCATTAGTGGTGAAATGCAGCACCGTGCTGACCTGACAATACGAGGGGGCATCCCCCGATTCGTTATCGCCACGTAGTAGCTCATCCGGCAGATGACGTCACACCCTTTGTGGAATTGGCTGCACTGTCGGTCACACATACACAGAGGCATCAACTTGGATGCAATGGCTCATCACAAGCCCTTGGGCTGGAGGACTTCAAACTGCAGGGATGGTACACAAGAGCCTTGGAATGTCACTCATACACTTCTCAACATCACCCACATCCACCAATCACAGTGGCATGCTGCTGACCCATCCCAAATACTCAGAGACGTGCAACAGAGCCAGGAAGTAATCGGACATGGCCTAACAGCATGTGTACACCACACGTGAATGCATGCTGCTGGGAGTGTGTACACAGTACCTGTCCATCCCATTCACATGCAGGTTGCCAGCACATTGAGCAATGTGTAGTCTGCCCACATCTACTGTCCATTGTCAGGTGGACCAACACATAGATCACAAGGCAACACATCTTTGTGGGTGGACTCACTGTGTCCAACACTGTGCAGCCCTCAACGTACTCGCCCTGTGAATGGCTCACCCCGCAATGGAGGTCACATTCAGTGCCACTATCTCTCACACACATCCCTATCACAAGGCATGGTGTGTCCAATCGACAGGGCTGAGTTTGTGCATTTCAGGAGAGTCCTGAACAAAAGACACATGTAACCCACTGTACAGTCAGTGTTGTCTCCTTCTAGGATTGTGCGGTCAATGTGCAGCCCAGGTCTGCTGCGACTGAGAAGGCCAGCAGGGACCCTGCCAGCCATTCACACAAGCAATGACTGCCCTGAGTCCTGCATTGCCAAGTGGCTGCGTGACTGGATGTGTGACATGGAAATGCCATGTACCACCACTCGTGAGGGACATGCATGGGAAAGCGCCAGAGAGCCTACATACCCCTTACACCTGTAGTTAGCATGGTAAGCAGTGCATGTTGGAACCCCACAGGCTCAGAATCATAGTGCTGCGGATCAATGACATGTGTGTCCCCCACATGCACTCCCACACACACTGTAGTTGTCTTACACACACAACTTTTGCTATAAATAGCCTTGGGCAGTGTGCGTGGAGCTCAGAATCCATGATCTCCAGCTCCTCGCTGGTGAGTGGACCTGGACATATCTTCAGAGTCGTCGACATGTAGGTGGACATGTGGCAGCAGCGGCAGGTGTTGTTGAGGGATGCCAGGCAGCAGTCCCTGGAAGCTGTGGTAATGCCGGTCTCCCTCCCACATTCATATAGCCCCCTGGGGCTGTTCCAGTGGGTCCAAGCTGCTGCAATTGGTGTACCATGTCTGCCTACTTCAAATGCACACAATGGCCTGCACCGAGCTGTCCCGGTACGCTTACCTCTATCGTCGAACACGCAGGATGCAGTCGCGAGGGCCATTGGAGTTGGCCTCAAGGGCCTGGTACATGGTGGGTACAGTCCGCTGGTGCCATGTGGAATCCACAGTTGAATGTGCGCCATGCATTTGCAGGTGTGGCCATGATTTGTGGGTGGGAGCATGTCCACACTGGACAGGGCTACTTCATGCTGTGTGCATAGGCATTGACGGCCAGTGCTCAGCCTCCACATGTCTGTTGGCACATCATCATGTACACATTAGCATGGGAGCATGGGATGTGCATGTGCACACACATGCCATATTTCTCAATGTACATCTCCCACTTGGCACGTGCAACGTTACGTGTCACTTGTGATGTGTGTTTGCATTCACACAGGTGTGTTGTCATGGAGTTGTCAATGTGTACACCTGTCAATGTGTGTTGGAGGTGTGATACGTACAGTGCTGTACATTGGGTGAACTAGGGACATCATTGACTGTCTCATATCCCATTGTGCAACAGGACCCACTTGTTTTGGCCGCTCAGCCTGTGTACATTGTGTTGTTGGTGTGTGCCATACTCACCCAGCCTCGGAAGCTGTGTCTGGCACAGCAGCTAGGTATATTGCCGTGGTGTTGTCGCCTCCCACCTATGCAGTCTGAAACCATCATGATGCCTTTCAAGCTATTAGGGCCTAAATCTCCATGTGCATGCTCATAGCAATGGTTTGTGTCAGTAGCCATTGCTATTGGTAAGGGGACCTGTGTAAGAGTATTGTGGCTGTGCTGTCCCTACTTGTCAGCTGTTCTGTGATTCTATTGCTTTGTCAGTAATTTTAGTTATGTGTATGTGAAAGTGCCATGTGGTGTGTTGCATGGACATGTGTCCACTTCCATCTGTCCTAGGAGGAGACCAAACATACATCGCCCCTACCAATTGCTGTCAGACATGGAGGATGTGGAGGTCATTCGTAAATTCCGGCTGGACCGACCCACCCTGCATCACCTATGTGCCATGTTGGAACCCCACCTTCGTCCTCGCAGGGTGTATCCAACAGCATTCACCCCCACGGCTAAGGTGATGGCTGCACTGCATTTTTTCGCTACCGGATCTTTCCAACACACGGTAGGCAGTGGAGGTGGAATGTCCCTACCCATGTTCAGCATGGTGCTACGGGATGTCCTGTCAGCTATGATGCTGTACAGGAACCGGTACATCCGATTCGCCAGGGCTCGTGATTTGGCGGCAGTGAAGGGTGCTTTCTATGCCCTTGGACGCATCCCCCACGTTGTTGGTGCAATTGATTGCACCCATGTTGGCCTTGTTGCACCACAGGCCATGGAGCACATCTATAGGAACCGGAAACATTTCCACTCCCTGAATGTGCAAGTGGTGTGCCTGGCGGACATGATCATCACACACGTGTTTGCGAAGTTTCCCGGTTCCACCCATGACTCGCACATCATGCGCCACAGCATCCTCCCACGAATGATGTCCAATCTTCAACCGGACCGTGCATGGATTGTTGGTGAGTATGCATACTCGTGTAGCGTGCTGGGTGTGACATGCTGTCTTGTATCCTGTTGGAATTGCAACGATTCTCTGAGTTTCTCACACCCAGGTGACTCGGCATATCCTAACGGGCCTTGGCTGCTGAGCCCACTACGTAATCCCAGGACACCAGCTGATGTCAGATACAATGAGGCACATGGGAGGACCAGACGTGTGGTGGAGCGGACTTTTGGACTCCTGAAGTCCAGATTCAGATGCCTGGACCGCACCGGGGGTGCACTGGCATACTCCCCACAGAAGGTGTGCCAGATAGTTGTGGAATGCTGCATGCTGCACAATCTCGCTATTCGCAGGCAGATCCCCCTGATAGTGGATGACGGTGATCAGCCAGGGCCCCCGCCTGCAGACCAGGCCGTGTCCAGTGACGAGGACAGTGGAGAGGAGGAAGCAGTGAATGAGCGTCAGCAGCTCATCGCCCGCTACTTCACTTGACGGTGAGTGACCATGTACGTCGGCTGATGTTGCTGTAGTTGTGTAGGTGTATGTGTGCATTGTCACGGCGGCCTATTGTTCACTGAGTGCTGTGTGGCAATGGTCCATGTCCAGGGTAGTATGCCACTGACAGTGGCTGTGGCATTGTGCCCTGTTGCTCTGTGAGATGTGTGTACATTGCTTGAACTTGATGACAAGTACTGTGTGATGAGTGTGTGACACACACATTCAATGGACTCTTGTTCTGTTTTTCACCCCTAGGTCCCTACAGCCTCTCCTGGCCTATCGACATACCACACTCCTGATGCATTTCTGATCATGGTGACGGTTGCACATCCTTGATTAAACACAGAGCAGATACAACAGAATGTGATCCAGGTGTATTTATTTTGAACAGTGACGTGATTGTGGGCAAGGTGATGACAAAAGTGGTGCATGCTGGAACAATGAGTTGACGGACATGTCCGCGTGATGGTCAAGGTGTACCCATGTTGTTCTGGGTCCACAGTCCGACAGACACATGCCATTCACATGGCAGTGTGGGGTAGGATAGTAGTCCAAGTGAATGCAGTAGATGGCCACCGTGGCTGGCTGTCTCACTGGCGTTTGGAGCGTGCAAAGTCATCTCTGGACACCTGTTTCCTCTTCGGACGACCCCTTCCACGTTTGAGAGGGGGGGGTTGTGTTTGTGGGCTGCTGGTGGTGGCTGAGGATTGCCCACTCGCTGTGGACGCAGGGGAACTGGATGTTGCACGGACCTGCGCCCCAGCAGGTGGTGGCTGAGGTGGTGTGGTTGGCCTTGATTGGGCCACCACTAGCTGGCCCATGAGGTCGACAAGTTTGCCCATACGGGTCACGAATTGGCCCATATGGGCGTCCATGGACCTCAACACCCCAAGGACTTCCCGCGTATCGGCAGATGACCGGGCCCATTGTCCCTGGGCCTCTTCATAGGCCCCAAGGACTCTGGCGATTTGCGGCAGGGCTTGGCTCCCAGGCTCTGATGGCGTTGGCCTGACCCCGCTCCTCCCACCTGAACTGCTGCCACCGACCTGCCCACTCGCCACAGTGGTCACCCGGGGCCTCGTTGTGGATCCCAGGGTCGATGTCGACTTGCGTGCAGCCCCTTGCACAGGGTGAGTGGTCAGGGAGGCCCTGGTGGTGGTGGTGGTTGCGGCGGTGGTGGTGGCCGCAATGACCGTGGCAGCAGGGGCCTGGGACTGGTCACCAGCCCTGGGAGATGGGTTGGTGGGTAGGAGGGGTCCTGGGGAGCGGTTGAGCCCTGCCACACCAGATGTGCCTGGTCGGGAGTCCTCGTCCGAAGAGGTGTCCAGGTCTTCCACATCCGTGAGTCCGGGTGGAGGGCTTGTGGACTGGCTGTGATGGCTGCTGTCTCCCTCTCCAGCATCATGCTGTTCGTCACCTGTGGGGCGGAGACGAAAGGTTATTGTGTTGCACCTTGCAAGGTTTGTGTTAGATGTCTGACATTCACAGTTGGTGCACAGTTGTGCACTGATTTCCCAGATGCGTGTGTATGGCTCTACAATGTGTGTGCGTGATCAAGGCAATGGAATAGTGTGATGGGTGCACATGGCATGGGACGGATTTGGATAGCCAATCAGGTGTGTGTTGCAGTACCCCTACATTTTGTGGCTTTGGTGGAAACGGGGTACAGCCCCATCAACGCTTTTGAGGTGAAATATGGTTTTGGGGTTCAAATGAAACGCTTAGGAACGCAGATGGCAAAAGGGGTACAGCCCCATCAACGCTTTTGAGGTGAAATATGGTTTTGGGGTTCAAATGAAACGCTTAGAAACGCAGATGGCAAAAGGGGTACAGCCCCATCAACACTTTTGAGGTGAAATATGGTTTTGGGGTTCAAATGAAACGCTTAGGAACGCAGATGGCAAAAGGGGTACAGCCCCATCAACGTTTTTGAGGTGAAATATGGTTTTGGGGTTCAAATGAAACGCTTAGGAACGCAGATGGCAAAAGGGGTACAGCCCCATCGACGCTTTTGAGGCGAAATATGGTTTTGGGGTACATACTGTGACATATGGGTGCAGGAGGGGACATGTGTTTTGGCCACACGACACTGCAGAGACAAAGGTGTGTGTATGTCTGACATACTAAGCATATCTGCTCACTGTTATCATTTAGGGACATTACACTGCAAGCATTGTAGTGAGTGAGTAATGGTTGTGTGCCAGACAACGTATTGCAGATGGGACAATTCCTTGGTGTGCGTGCTACCCTCAGCCATGTGCAGCAATGCAGTGCTCTTGGGGTGTTGACTATATTAGGTATGTTGTAAATCACAGTGTGACGTGCGCTTCGGACACTACAGACACATTATTGGTCATCGGCAGGAATCTTTGCTGAACTACTGTATATGGGACAACTGATTAGATGATATACCTTTCATGACACTGGGGCTAAAAAGATGTGATGGATGAGATATTGAATGTGCATTGTGTAGCTGTGTGGTTCATGGGTCCAGTGGTGTATGTGACATTACTGTGGTTCCACTCTGTTACATTGAGACAAGATAGACTTACATGGGTGATGTTGTACGATGTCAAGGGAACAAGCAGACACAACTACATGGACAAGACTTCGATGGTGTTGCTGATGTGTGTGATGACTGGCACAGTGCACGGCATGTGGGTCAGTACTCCAGTGAGACTTGTGCATGCAGACATGACTCCTTACGTGTTAGTGTATTTGAGATGGCTCATGTGGGCTATGACTCTGTAATTCATGTCCGTGTGCACATTAGTCACATGATTATGACAGGGAGCAGTGCTACCTGTTCCTCTGCTACGTGACATGTCCCAAATGTTAGTCGTAGTACAGTCCTCATGCCTACAGACACCCCGCCCTGTACAGTAGTCTACCTACTTGTTGGTTTGGAGGGAGCAATGCAATGGCTGTCACATGGTTATGAGTGGGAGGGGTGCTCCATCTTGCTGGTCTGTGGGAGTGGGGGCCGTGTTGTGAGTTGTGGTGAAGGCTTACCACCCACAGACACCCCTCCATGTAGGGAAACATATCTGGCTGTCGGGTGGAGTTGTGCACTGCAATGGCTGACACATGGGTGTGGGGAGTGCGCCATCTTGCTGCGCTGTAGGACTAGGGGCCTGGTGGGGGTTGTACTTCTGCAGTCCCCCCTCCGATACTCGGAGTTTGTGGTAAGGCTACTTACCTGTTACTTGTTGGTTAGTGCAGCTATGGCTGACACATGAGTGTGGGTATGGGGAGTGCTCCTTCCGGCGCATCTGGGATACAAGGGGACCTGGTGGGAGTTGTGGTGCTGGCTGACTGTACACATGCCCCCATGGTTTTGTTTGTTGGTACCTTTGGGCTGAGTGTGTGGGAGTGTCTGTTGCATGTGTGAGAGATGTCTTGTGTATTGTGTACTGGACATGGGGGTGTTTGGCCCTCGGTGCTATGGCATTCTGGTAGTGCATGACAGTACATAGCGGTGTGCTGGTATACATTTGTTTGTACTTACCAGCCTCCACTCCCCCTGGTATTCCGGTGAGACTCTCCGGATGCAGAATGCCTCGCACCTTCTCCTCCCACGCCTTGAAGGTCTTGAATAGCGCGGGATTTTCGCCGCCAGTCCTGTCAGCCAGCTCACGATTCTTGGCCTCCTTCTTCCTGACCACGCTTTTCAGGTCGTGCCACCTCTTTGTGATTTTACCCCGGTTGCGTGGCACGTTCCCAACTGCATTCACCTGGTCTACGATCCTGCTCCACATTCTGTTTCTGGTGGCTACTGGTGTCTGTTGGACCTGGTTCCCATAGATTTGTGGGTGCACCTTGATGATCTCATTGACCATGACCGTCAACTCAGTGGCAGTGTACTTTGGCATTCTTTGTGTTGCCATGGTGTGTGGTTTGCTATTTGTGGAGCTGGTGTGGTGGTTGTGTGGTGTGTGTGATGTGCAGGGGTTCGTGGTGCCGTTGTTTCAGTGGTGATGGTGGTGGTGGTGGTAGTGGTGGTGATGTGTGTGATGTGTGCGTGCGTGTGGTGTGCTGCTTTCCTTTGTGTCTCTCTGGGTTGTCTGATGGCGTCTTCGCTTTGTCGTAGTGCAAGGGATTGTGGTCTGTGAAGAGGCTGCTTTTGTACTGACCTATGTGGGTGTGTCATGATGGTCTGTCGTTTTCAGGTGTGTTGTGTCTGTTGTCCTGGGATTTGTAGTTTTTTAGTTTTGGCAGGGGGCATGTGTCTTTGGGATGTGTTCTGTGTTTGGGTATTTTGGCGTAGTTTGCTGTGTGGACTTGTTGGCCATGTTGTGTGTATTTCTTTGTTCCGCAAATGATTTCCGTGCATGGACGTGGCCGCCAGGCCTTCCGCCGTGTCAGTTATTCATCGCTGTTGTTAACCGTGGCGGGCGGGGAATATGTGGATTTTCCGCGCTCATGTCGGGGAGATCATAATTTCACGGTCGTTGTCTCGGTCGTCAGAGCGGGCGGATTTGGGTTTTCGGGCGGGATTGCGTCCGTGGCAGACGGTTAATCTTCTACTCGGACATGGACGGGCGGAATTTTGTGTGTTTTTACCGCCGCGGGCGGAGGTTGCTTCGCGACTTCATAATTGCTCGGTCGGTATTCCCATAGTGCAGGCGGGCGGTTTTCTCATGCTATCGTAGAGGGCGGATTTTTTAACGCCGGTTATCGTAATGGGCCCCTAAGTGTATAAGAAAATAGATTATGTTAAATAGTTTATATTTTGAAAAAATGAATACTCCGGTATTAATATTTAAAATTAGTTTTGTTAATATAATACTCAGGTAATAATATTAACACCTATTTCAAATTATTTTTTTCTTCAAAATAAGGAAATATAATATTTAATATGTAATGTTGAAAGGATGTAAGTGTATAAGTAAATTATTAGAAAAATTAGTTTAGGAAAAATAGTTTATATTTAGAAAAAATAAATACTCAGGTATTAATATTAATACTTTTAAATTAATACTAAGTAAAAATAATTTTGCAAAGAATTTTAATAACAATAATAAATAGGTATAATCTACAAATTATGATTAATATTTTAAAAATATACTACTCAGGTAATATTTAATTTAAAACACAAGACATAACATTTTATGAGTGAAAACATATATTTTTATTAAAATTAAAATAAAAACATTTTTTTAAGAAAATTGTTTCAATAAATAGAATACAAATAAAAATATTTTACAAAAATATATTTGTAATTTATTATGTACATAAACAATTTCTTAAACATTTTTACAATATTTTCCCAGGCTTTTACATTGAAGTCAATGGGAGAAAATGTCCTTTTTTCATTTTTACAGAAAGAGATGACGTTGACGCCTAAACGTAACTTTCGTCATTACGGGGATCCTCGCAGGAGAGAAGAGATGCAAGGGAGAGCTCCGTAAAGGTAAGACAATTTAAAATTTATAAAATGCATAGTGTAGTGGTAATGTTTATTGTAAGGAGAGAGGAGGGAGGTAGATAGAACTAGAACATGTGTTTTAGGTACTTTTGTTGTGCGTTAACCAACTATTTCACTCCATTACAGGTTGCAGTAGTAGGCCCACGTCGGGTCTCGTTTTTCCGAGAGAATTATTGTTTAATAAAGTTAATATTAAGATATATACTAATAACTTTAATAAACAATAGTTTTTTGAAAGGTATGCTTTTTTAGTTTTGCGACGCGTATTTTACAAAATGAAGCTTTTTTCGTTGTCGCGGATAGATGTATTTTGAATATGATTAAATAGACAAAAGTTGCTAAATAGAAATTAGAAGATTGGATGTTTTTACAAAAATCTGTACTTAGACTTTGGATTTAGGATCACTGAAATAGAAGTTATCACGATGGATTTGAGTCGATGGTTTAACGAACTTGGATTACAAAAAGGGATTTATCGAGAAAAGATTGGATTGCAACGTTGGAATTTGTTGCATTTAAAAAAAAAAAAAAAACATTTTTCGGGATTTTTTTGGGGGGGTGCGTTTTTTATTGATAAGCACATATTTGCAAAAATAATATTTGTGCACTTATATATTTTTTTAAATTGGGATATGGATTATCCAAATGGAATGTGGATTTATGGGAATGGATTAAAAACAAAGAAAAAGGACTCTTTCCGAACAGATGGAAGGAACAAAAGTACAAGAGTTGAAAAAAGAACACATCTGAAGGTAAGGAGACCCGACTTTTATTATCTTTTAAAAAAGTTTTTGGAACAACTATCCAGGGCATTCCCTGAGGCAAGCACCCTTTGGAGTAGGAATAGTAATTTAAACCCAACCACTATCCAGCGCATTCCCTGAGGCAAGCACCCTTTGGAGTAGGAATAGTAATTTAAACCCCACCAATATCCTGCACTTTCCTTGAGGCAAGCACCCTTTGGAGTAGGAATAGTAATTTTTATCCCACCACTATCCAGTGCTTTCCCTGAGGCAAGCACCCTTTGGAGTAGGAATAGTCATTTTAACCCCACCACTATCCAGCTCTTTCCCTGAGGCAAGCACCCTTTGGAGCAGGAATAGTAATTTTGACCCCACCACTATCCAGCACTTTCCCTGAGGCAAGCACCCTTTGGAGTAGGAATAGTAATTTTTTTTTTAAAAACAGATTTTATTCGTCAAATAGCACATATGAAGCAGAGCTCTGTAACCCAGAAACTTCTGCATAATAAACGTATATCATTATGACTTTGACATTTACATAATTAAATCAAGGAAAAATGAAGAGCGATACAGATGAAAAGAAACCATGAGGAAACCCTAACCCAACAACCTCCCCCGCCGCACTAACAACCTCCCAAGAGCAGCACAGCAATAGAAAAATGCACCACCGTCAATGATTGCAGCACACAAATACACAGTAAACCACAGTTGGCACCAACAGAGTAAAAATTAAGCTGGATTGAAGGGCCCTGCTGTAGAGACCGGCTTCAGCTGCAAGCCTCGATAGTCCGCCCATCGCTTCCAAATTTTAAAATGTTTATGCGGGCACCCTCTTGCAGTAAAAATGGGAATCTCCAAGCCCATGCAAAAATCCAGGCCATTCTTCCATGCGGACACTGAGGGTGCTGCCGGTGCCTTCCATGCCCTAGCAATGTGTCTTTTAGCCAGAGTGAACCCAAGCAACATAAGATCGCGTTTATATATGTTACCCCCTATCCCATCCATAACATGTAGGAGTACCAGCTTCGGCGAGCGGGGAAGGTTCCAGCCCAACACCTCGGAGAGGCAGGCCATAACTCCCCTCCAAAATCGTGCCAAGGAAAGACAGTGCCAAACTGTATGCATTAGGGTACCCTCCTCCCGTTCACACCTGAGACACACAGGGAAGGCCACCAATCCCGCCCTGCACAATCGAGCCCATGTGAAGTAGACCCGATGAAGATACTTAAACTGGACAAGGCGCAGACGCACTGCTATAGCCGCCCCCCGCGGGGAGGCCAGGGCCTCCGTCCAGTCCTCCTCATCGAGTGGGCCAACGTCTCCCTCCCAGGCCCCTCTAAGCTTCTGCAGTGTGGGAGAGCAGTGAGTAACCAGGGATTGTTAGATTTTAGAGATCTTATGATCTTGAAGATCTCCCATAAACACCTTCGCTTCTATCGGGCTAAACTCCGCCAGTGACTCCAGGCCCTCCAGGCTAGGGGAGAGGGCGTGCCGGAACTGAAGATATTTATAGAATTGGGTTCTCGGCATGTGAAAGTCCTTCTGTAGGTCCTGAAAGGACTTCAGGACCGGTCCCCGCATTACGTCTCCCAGAGTAGAGATACCAATGCTATCCCATCCACGAAACCCCGACAGAGTAGCTAATTGTGGCAGTCGCCCATTGTTCCATAGAGGGGTCTCCCGCGTTAGTTTATTCCACCACCCCATCCTCCGTAGAGCCTGCCGCCATATTTGGAAAACGACCTTCGTTGCTGATGGCAATGAATTGCGCAGCGGTGCAGAGTAGGGAGAAATCCCCAATACACCGCCGTTCAACAGCATGGGCAGGGTCATCCCTTTCCCCGTACCACCATTAATTCAAAACGAGCAGGTGTTAGGCCATATAGTATGATAAAATGTCGGAGGTCGCCAGCCCCCCACACTACGTAGAGAGGAAGCACGTCCGTAAGGCAATGCGCACAGCTCCCCCGGCCCATAAAAACTGTCCCAGGGCAGCATTAACCTGCTGAAACCATCTGGGGGAGATCGGGTAGGGGTGATTCTGCAGTTGGTATAGTAAACAGGGGAGCGAAACCATCTTGAAGATGGCCGATCTACCATACATGGACAGTGGCATATGAGACCAAGGGGTCGATTCCGATCTCGGCCGGAAGCGCACCTAACAGTATTCGTCCGGAAAAAATACAAGCCGAACGCGTGTTTCCCGACCGATTCGAACACTCGTCCGAACGAACAAGTACGATGCGCACAACAGCCCAAATTCCGAGCGAGCCGTACTTACCCATTTCAGCTCCTGTTCCCCGCCCGAGCCGGATCCGTAAACGCCGATTCGAGTCGCACGGAAGCAAATACACAGCACCTTCCGGCTGGACTAGTACGATGCGCCTTCCGTACGCGCCGAACCCGTCGCTACGTCTGGCACGTTTGAGCATCCGGGAGAGCTGTACATAAGCTCCGATTCGCGCCACAAGACGATCCACGGCGACGAGACGAACAAGCCAGCGACGAGTACGAGTCGAAGCCACGAGAAACCCGAACGAGACGACCCAACCATGAATCCCATCGCGCAGGTCCTACCAATACTCTACATCTATTACCGGGACCGGTACGGACGCGTACGGCGCAGACGGTAAGTCAAACACCCACAACACAAACAAACGACACGTACCCGAAATATGTCACACACACATAGGGATGCACAAATGACGTACACTAGCAACAGCAGAACCATAGGGGCGGGATGGCTATCACCAATGCCATACACACCCATAGGGGGATGGATGCCTACCACTAATACCATCCCCACTCATAGGGGGATGGATGCCTACCACTACCACCACCCCTACTCAGGGGGGCCTGGATGCCTGTCACTACTACCATCCCCACTCATAGGGGAATGGATGCCTACCACTACCACCACCCCTACTCAGGGGGGCCTGGATGCCTACCACTACCACCACCCCTACTCAGGGGGGCCTGGATGCCTGTCACTACTACCATCCCCACTCATAGGGGGATGGATGCCTACCACTACCACCACCCCTACTCAGGGGGCCTGGATGCCTGTCACTACTACCATCCCCACTCATAGGGGGATGGATGCCTACCACTACCACCACCCCTACTCATGGGGGCCTGGATGCCTGTCACTACTACCATCCCCACTCATAGGGGGATGGATGCCTACCACTACCACCACCCCTACTCAGGGGGCCTGGATGCCTGTCACTACTACCATCCCCACTCATAGGGGATGGATGCCTACCACTACCACCACCCCTACTCAGGGGGCCTGGATGCCTACCACTACCACCACCCCTACTCATGGGGGCCTGGATGCCTGTCACTACTACCATCCCCACTCATAGGGGGATGGATGCCTACCACTACCACCACCCCAACTCAGGGGGGCCTGGATGCCTACCACTACCACCACCCCTACTCAGGGGGGCCTGGATGCCTACCACTACTACCATCCCCACTCATAGGGGGGTGGATGCCTACCACTACTACCATCCCCACTCATAGGGGGATGGATGCCTAACACTACCACCACCCCTACTCAGGGGGGCCTGGATGCCTGTCACTACTACCATCCCCACTCATAGGGGGATGGATACCTACCACTACCACCACCCCTACTCATGGGGGCCTGGATGCCTGTCACTACTACCATCCCCACTCATAGGGGGATGGATGCCTACCACTACCACCACCCCTACTCAGGGAGGCCTGGATGCCTACCACTACCACCACCCCTACTCAGGGGGGCCAAGATGCCTGTCACTACTACCATCCCCACTCATAGGGGGATGGATGCCTACCACTACCACCACCCCTACTCAGGGGGGCCTGGATGCCTACCACTACCACCACCCCTACTCATGGGGGCCTGGATGCCTACCACTACCACCACCCCTACTCATGGAGGCCTGGATGCCTGTCACTACTACCATCCCCACTCATAGGGGGATGGATGCCTGTCACTACTACCATCCCCACTCATAGGGGGATGGATGCCTACCACTACCACCACCCCTACTCAGGGGGGCCTGGATGCCTACCACTACCACCACCCCTACTCATGGGGGCCTGGATGCGGGGGCCTGGATGCCTGTCACTACTACCATCCCCACTCATAGGGGGATGGATGCCTACCACTACCACCACCCCTACTCAGGGGGGCCTGGATGCCTACCACTACCACCACCCCCACTCATAGGGGGATGGATGCCTACCACTACCAACACCCCTACTCAGGGGGGCCTGGATGCCTACCACTACCACCACCCCAACTCATGTGGGCCTGGATGCCTGTCACTACTACCATCCCCACTCATAGGGGGATGGATGCCTACCACTACCACCACCCCTACTCAGGGGGGCCTGGATGCCTACGACTACCACCACCCCTACTCATGGGGGCCTGGATGCGGGGGCCTGGATGCCTGTCACTACTACCATCCCCACTCATAGGGGGATGGATGCCTACCACTACCACCACCCCTACTCAGGGGGGCCTCGATGCCTACCACTACCACCACCCCTACTCAGGGGGGCCTGGATGCCTACCACTACCACCACCCCTACTCATGGGGGCCTGGATGCCTACCACTACCACCACCCCTACTCATGGGGGCCCCTGATGCCTGTCACTACTACCATCCCCACTCATAGGGGGATGGATGCCTACCACTACCACCACCCCTACTCAGGGGTGACTGGATGCCTGTCACTACTACCATCCCTACTCATAGGGGGATGGATGCCTACCACTACCACCACCCCTACTCATGGGGGCCTGGATGCCTACCACTACCACCACCCCTACTCATGGGGGCCTGGATGCCTACCACTACCACCACCCCTACTCATGGGGGCCTGGATGCCTGTCACTACTACCATCCCCACTCATAGGGGGATGGATGCCTACCACTACCACCACCCCTACTCAGGGGGCCTGGATGCCTACCACTACCACCACCCCTACTCAGGGGGCCTGGATGCCTGTCACTACTACCATCCCCACTCATAGGGGGATGGATGCCTACCACTACCACCAACCCTACTCAGGGGGCCTGGATGCCTACCACTACCACCACCCCTACTCATGTGGGCCTGGATGCCTGTCACTACTACCATCCCCACTCATAGGGGGATGGATGCCTACCACTACCACCACCCCTACTCAGGGGGCCTGGATGCCTACCACTACCACCACCCCTACTCATGGTGGCCTGGATGCCTACCACTACCACCACCCCTACTCATGGGGGCCTGGATGCCTGTCACTACTACCATCCCCACTCATAGGGGATGGATGCCTACCACTACCACCACCCCTACTCAGGGGGCCTGGATGCCTACCACTACCACCACCCCTACTCATGGGGGCCTGGATGCCTGTCACTACTACCATCCCCACTCATAGGGGGATGGATGCCTACCACTACCACCACCCCTACTCAGGGGGGCCTGGATGCTTGTCACTACTACCATCCCCACTCATAGGGGGATGGATGCCTACCACTACCACCACCCCTACTCAGGGTGGCCTGGATGCCTACCACTACCACCACCCCATCTCATGTGGGCCTGGATGCCTGTCACTACTACCATCCCCACTCATAGGGGGATGGATGCCTACCACTACCACCACCCCTACTCAGGGGGCCTGGATGCCTACCACTACCACCACCCCTACTCATGGGGGCCTGGATGCCTACCACTACCACCACCCCTACTCATGGGGGCCTGGATGCCTGTCACTACTACCATCCCCACTCATAGGGGGATGGATGCCTACCACTACCACCACCCCTACTCAGGGGGCCTGGATGCCTACCACTACCACCACCCCTACTCATGGGGGCCTGGATGCCTACCACTACCACCACCCCTACTCATGGGGGCCTGGATGCCTGTCACTACTACCATCCCCACTCATAGGGGGATGGATGCCTACCACTACCACCACCCCTACTCAGGGGGGCCTGGATGCCTGTCACTACTACCATCCCCACTCATAGGGGGATGGATGCCTCCCACTACCACCACCCCTACTCAGGGGGGCCTGGATGCCTACCACTACCACCACCCCTACTCATGTGGGCCTGGATGCCTGTCACTACTACCATCCCCACTCATAGGGGGATGGATGCCTACCACTACCACCACCCCTACTCAGGGGGGCCTGGATGCCTACCACTACCACCACCCCTACTCATGGGGGCCTGGATGCCTACCACCCACACAACCCCTACTCATAGGACGGGTAATGCATGACACAACCAGCATACTCCAACATAAGGAATGTCTGAAAAATACATGCCCCCCAACACCATGACAAGCGTGTGTAGTATGTGTCAAATCCCTACAACACTGAACATGACATTGAACATACAATGTGACCCCCTATCACATGTGTCACACATAAATGTGTGTGGCCTCCACAATGCAAGCAGACCATGACCACTGTGGCAATGGGGTCTAACACCTCATCATCACAGTGACCAAAAGGTAAGTGTGGGGTCCATAGCTGAAGCACATTTTGAACATTGTGGCAATGGGGTCTAAAGCCCCATCACCACAGTGACCAAAATGTAAGTGTTGTCATGTGAAAAGCTGCAAATGAAAAACTGCATGGATGATTCCTGGTCACACAACAACAAACACATCAGTGGCATAGTAGTGCTTGTGTCCCATAGCTACATAGATTGGGTGAGGCAAACAGTGCAGTGCCAATGAAACATCGCTTTGGCCATGTGCAGACAAACCTCACCCATGGGGGCTCACATTGTCAACATTCACGAATTACACAATGACAGAAGTGACCATCATAATGCAGACCCACACATCAGCACCAATGGACACACAAATGTAGATATCCTGTGGAGACCGTAGATGTCAGGTGAACAAATACCATTCCATGGCAGCTATAGGACATACAAACCATGATCATTGTGCTGACTGATGACCTAGGAGTCCCAGGGACAGCAGGGGAAACCCACCAAACAACATACAGCCAATGGCACACTAAAGAAATGCCAATGCAGTGGTGCAAATGCACAAACACAAACAGGCAGACTCACACTGCATAGCAAACACAACAGGTGATGGGGGGGGGGTGTGCCAGTGTCCCCAGGCAACCACACAACACATGAGGAGGCCTGAATCCCTATTACACAGATGTGTATACAGTGCCACACAAAAGTAACTCATGGATCGGATTCCCCTATGTGGGCAATCAGGCATTGTCAGATGAGAGGGAGCACAAATTACAAATGTCACACAAGCTTGTAGGAACAGCAACTAACACAGCAAGAGACAGACCCACCACAGCACTACCCCCAGGGACCCCACATTGTGGTGACACTGGCCTGCATGATAATCCCAGTGTGATGACAACGGTAGATGTCGTACACACAGTGAACCACAGTCATGTTTCCTGAACAACTAACTACCATCACACCTACACAAGCACAAAGCAATCAGCATGGCCTGTCAGCCAAGGCCAACATGGAGGTAGGGGTCTAGCCGTGCAACAACTCTCATTTGCACACACTCAACACCACACACCTTGACCTCCACCAATGTGAAGCTCACATGGACTGGTGACATTGCACATGCACCCATGACAATCCCAGGGGTGGTGGGGGGAACTAAGGTGGAGATACCCATCACACATGGCCAGTCAACAAGACTTGTGAATGTCTGACACACTGCACAGTACGCTGTACATGGGCATGACGTCTAATCCACACCAACCAATGGGATCCCTGCCACAGTCACACACCAATGAAGAAGCCAAGGTCACCCACCAAGAACACACATAGACAACTTCCAACATTGCAGCTCTGACCCTGAGGAGTGGCAGCAGTCACACACACAACGTGTCACAATCACTGAAAGGTAACACAAAATGTAAATTACATGACTTGTGTAACCAACAAGTGCCAAGGGAATCCTGACTGTGTCTCATCTGCGTTTGCCCACAAACTCAGCCCTGACAGCAAACACACCTATGGATGACACCCTGATGACCAGTAATGTGCCATGCACCCACATCACAGAGAACCCAGGGCGAAGATTTGGGGGAACATAGGTCAACTCAGCAAGCATCACAAACAGGAACATCACTAGGGATCCCAGCCTGTGTTGCAAAATGGAAGTGAACACACACAGACATGCTCACACAACACACACCTTGGGCTCAGGCAATGTCACGGAATTACACACTGCCATGAGGGGACTCCACTCCTGTGTAAGGAAAGCTGTGCCATACGTTGTCTCTGCAGGGCTCTATCATGTCAGCAGTACACTTGGTCACTCAGTCAACAATTAGCACAAAATGAAGGCTCTCGTCACATCAGCCTGGTCATGGGAGTGTCACCGAAATCATCTGCACAGATCCAACACACATGTATAGCAAGTTGCACTGATAACACAGATGAGTCCTTCCCCATTGATGCCCAAACTTGCATGTCCAGTGGAGATGGTCACACGGTCAAGGAAACAGACAAATTGAACAATGGCAAGCACAACTGATGTGCAGGGGTGTAAGCCACAGATGTGATATTGCAAATAAATGTAGGAAATCCCATTGGCAAATATTGAAAACATGACACCCTCATATTGCTGCAAAGGATGACATGGCTACACACCAGGATAGGACACATTCCCCCTGGACCACATGGGGTCCTGCACAGTAACACTTCATTTTCATAATACCAAATAACACCATCACTGCAGCAAGGGCATGGTTAGCATCATCAACATCAAGTACATCTGAAGCAAAACCACCAGAGAACAGAAAGGAGCTTTATTCAGCATATGTGTCTGAAAAAAGAAAGTACTGCAAAAATACAAAGGCCAATGGCCAGTCCAACAGTTCAGTCCGAACAGGGTGACAGTGGCAGATGTCACCCTCTGCTTGCCTGCACTGATATAGAGCAGGGACATTCCCCTCGGAGGGGTATACGGGGGGCAGGCCAGGCACCGCAGGGACAGGATCAGGGCTCACCAGAAGGAGGTAGGGAAGGGGTGGCTGGTGCTGGAGAGTCACTGACAACTTCAGTGGAGGTGGCTGACATGGTGTGTGCCGGCACAACTGGGGGGCATGAGTCAGATGGTGTGGGTGCCGGCACGACTGCAGTGGTCCGGCCAGATGGAGTGGACAGGTTCCCCACTGCAGTGCCCAAGTCAGACGGGGTGGTAGTGGACTCCACTGCAGTGCCCATCTCCGGGGGAGTAGAATGGGGTTCAGGTAAGGTGGGCAGGACAGAGGGGGAGGACACGGTCTCCACACCAGTGGCACAAACATGTGCAGCGGGGGGTGTGGGGCTGGAAGAGCAAGTGGTAGGAGAAGGCCGCATCATTTTGGGGATGGTGTATCTGTGGGTGGGGGAACCTGGGACAGGGTGTGGTGGGGGAACCTGTGTTGTGGGTGACTGAGGGATGGAGGAAGGAGACAGTGTGGTTGAGCTGCAGGGCGGTGGCGGGGTCTTGCTCTTCCGGGACCGGGGGGACTTGCGGGTGGGGGCCTCAGGCTGTCTGCGCCTGGGGGAGGGTGTCCGGGGGCGAGGGGCATTCCCCTCTGTGTGGGTGGACTTCCTCTTCCCCCTGTATGCTGGATCAGCGGGATCGGAGGGGAAGAGGCCGAGGTCACAGAGGAAGAGCTGCTTTGTAGGTGGGGTTGCAGGTGAGGCAAGGGAAGGGGGCTTGGAGGGAGAGGATTTTGTGGACTGCGGAGTGAGTGTGGATGCCTGTGTGTGTGTCTGTTCCCCATCCCCTGTGGGTGTGGTATCAGTCCCCTGAGGATGCTTATGTGCACGTTTTGCCCTTGTTCCGTGTGTTTCTGTGCTGCTCGTGTCTGTGTGTTTGGGTGATTGTGCAGGTGTGCATGTGCTTGGGACAGGTAGGGTGCCAGGAAGTGTGGATGGGGCAGAGGTAGGAGGGGTGATGGACTGTTGGAGGAGGGACACTGCTGCCGTCAGGGAGGAGTCCATGGACCTATTGCTCCTCTGTAGGGCAGACATGCCCGTCGAGATGCCCTCCATGAACGACACCAGCTGTGTCAACAGAGTGGTGTGTGCATGGAGGACACTCAGTATTGCTGTCTGCCCTACATGGACCTGCCGAAGTAGGTACACAGACTCCTCACTCAGGGCAGCAGGGGACACAGGGGCAGGGGGTGCGGTGCCTGGCACGAAGGAGACACGCTCCCGGACACGGGAGCCTCCACGGACCTCTGGAATGGGAGCCAATGGGAGGGCGGTGGTGGTGGTGGTGGTGGCGGGGCCAGACATACTAGCTGGGGTGTGGTGGCTGCTGACACCCGCCTCCACAAGGGAGTCATCCTCCGAGCTGCTGTGGTCCTCAGCTGAGGTGGACGGTGCTGAGGACTCCTCGGTGTGGCTCCCCTCGCCCTCCGTGCCACTGGGTCCCTCCGACCACTCATCGCCTGCTGACCCAGTCTGGCTCTGCAGCTCCTCCTGGTCCGTGGAGCTGTCCCCTCCTGTGGCCGTGGATGTATCTGCAAACAATTAGGGAAACAGACAAACATCAGTCACCTGCACTGACCGCACACACCACAGTAAGTACAGCACATTACAGAGCAAGCCCTGGCATCCTCAGTTGAACATTGCCAAAAGTCCTCACACAGATTAGGAGAAGCCAATTGTCAGTCTGATGGTCAACCATGGCACTCACACCCCTCCTGCCCTTGCACCCATCTGTCTGGTGCCTGTTGGATGGTAATACCCCAGTGTGGACACAAGCACCACGTACACAGTTGTTGGACTTTGCAGAGAACACGGTGAAGTATGTGAACATGCACACATCACATCTCTTGCCACTGAGTTAGTACAGGTGTCCGGGTAAAGGGATGGCCAGAGTCTAATTAGAAATGCATGTGATGCATACCAGCACCAGACACCATGATGCACCCATGTCCGGATAGTCAATGCCACAATGGGGTGCATGTTGCACATGTAACTCCCCTGCAGGATCACTCTTAGGAAGTTAAATGCCATGGCACAGGCATGCCTGCAAAGTCATACATCACTGTCTCCAGTCACATGGGCATGGCAGCCAGCCAACAATAGTCTGCACTGTGTCACAGTCCTAGGAAATGGGGAATGCAAGTTATGTAGCTGACAAGTGCACATGTCCATCCCCCACACACCACATCATCTGAACTCTTATTTGGCCACGTCATGCCAATTGGACATATGGGAGACATGAAACACAACTCTATGAACCTGAGCACCTCACAGTCTGCTGTGAATGTAAAACAGCTGCCTGAAGTTCACAGTCGCATACACCTGTGTGCACAGTCAAGTGATCAAACACCTATGAGTCACAGAAGTATCGTCTCTCATGGTCACATCTCAGATGGCATGCTGAGCCCTAAACGATAAACATCCCAGTAGTCCTGACAACGAAGCCACGGCACAATGACACAGAGGCAGACACCTGAGGGAACATTTCACTGATCACAACATGTCAGCTGATACACGGGAGTGGGAGTACAGAGTGTATTGTATGCCCTGGAGTAGGCATGACTGTCCTGCTCCACCTGAAAGAGGGATGAGCCCTGGACAGTAGGCAGGTGGCTAAGCATGTGTGACACACTTGATATACATACTCCTGAGGCCCAAACATTGTTCCCACCCGCAGCATGGGGGTGTGCCAAATACCCCAGGGACATGTGGTGATTCAGATCAGCAAGTGGACCACATATCAAAGTTACACCCAGATTACATGTCAGAACTTAGGCATTGTGTAAGCAATTGACCCACCCATGAATCCCACAACATAGTCACAGGAACAAATGCTGTCCCCCACCTTGAGCGAAGCAAAATGCAATGACACAGTACCCAAGTGACACAATTTCCTGACTGTAAGGGCCACACATATGCGTATCAGATGAGGAGTGGGCATGTCACAATTGAGGGACATGGGTCCTGGACCACAAGACTGATGTACTGTGGAAGTTTAACCAGGCCAGAGGAGGGCACATAGCATGTCAGACAAAGTGCACAGTGCAGTCATGGACTCACCCCCTCCTTGCTGCTGTCTGGCCTTCAGCTGCCCATCCAGGTCAGGGAAGACCACCGCCAGGATCCTGAGCATGTGGGGGGTCAGGGTCCGGTGTCCGCCCCTCCTGCGAGGAGGCGACAGCTTCAGCTGGACCCTTGCGATCCACCGGGTCCAGCCCCGAAGGTCCTGCCACCTCTTCTGGCAGTTGCGGATCCGGCGCTTGTAGATCCCCACGGATCTTACTGCCCGGTCGATGGTCAGCCAGATTTCCTGCTTCTGGTGGGCATCAACCTGTGAGGATGACAAAGTGAAAATGCCATTACTACACATGCAACATATACGTGCATCACACAGTTGGATATACATGTCTCAATCACAGGTGCATATGATGTACACAGGCAGTGCAACGATGGCTATGAACAGTTTGCCAGCAGTTACTACATGGTATCATTGCATGGGAAGTAAACCTTGTTGGAATGCACTGTTACTGCACTGTACCTGTTCAGTGCATGTAACTACACACTTGGGGGGAGAGCTACTCAGTGAGCATGCTAGCCAGTGGTGTGCACACTGTAAGTCTTGCTAGTCAGACAACATGCACAATTAGTAAGGCAGTGGACAGCACACTCACCTGCTCCCCTGGTTTCCCATACAGCTTGCTGTACTGTGGAAGGAGGCTGTCCAGCAGGGCCTGGTTCTCCTCAAGGCTGAAGGCTGGGGCTCTCTCCACAGTACGTGCCATTGCAGTAGTCAGAGGATGCAGAGACAGCAGCAGTGTTGGTGGCAGATGTCGTCCTGGAGCATGTAGTGCAGGCAAGTGAGCTCTCAGGGGAACAGCCAGCATTATATGTGTGCTGCAGAGGCAGATACTGTCCCATGTGTCCAAAGTGATAGGTCCAAGTCGTTTGCATCTTCTGAATCTGGCCAATCCATGGAATTGCACCACTTATACACGCCCACAGCATCCTTCAAAAGTTAAACTTCATGACACCCATGTTTTTGCAACATTGTTGTGGCTGGCCAACTGAATTCACTGCATCAGACTCGTTACAGCTTCGAAAACGCGTCCGTTGCCATGCCAGGCCCTAGCCAATGCATGCGCACCGTCTGGACCATTGCTGTACAACGCGTATTTCAAAAGACAACGCGTACACGCTCACAACAGATGCAATGGCCAGTGCGTGCACACCGATCGGTCCATTGCTGTACAACGCGTACCCGCTCACAACAGATGCAATGGCCAGTGTATGCACACCGATCGGTCCATTGCTGTACAATGCGTACCCACTCACAACAGATTCAATGGCCAGTGCGTGCACACCGATCGGTCCATTGCTGTACAACGCGTACCCGCTCACAACAGATTCAATGGCCAGTGCGTGCACACCGATCGGTCCATTGCTGTACAACGCGTATTCCGGGAAACAACGCGTACCCGCTCACAACAGATTCAATGGCCAGTGCGTGCACACCGATCGTTCCATTGCTGTACAACGCGTATTCCGGGAAACAACGCGTACCCGCTCACAACAGATTCAATGGCCAGTGCGTGCACACCGATAGGTCCATTGCTGTACAACGTGTACCCGCTCACAACAGATGCAATGGCTAGTGCGTGCAAACCGATCGGTCCATTGCTGTACAACGCGTCCCTGTACAGGTCACTCGCATATGTCACCATGCTTGTCACTGGTGAACGTATGCCAGCCACATATACTTGCCAGGGACTCAGGGACACACCTACAACACCACACCCAGTCCACACTGTATCCTAAGGCATGTAAGGCTGCATTACCTTTTCTGTGAATGGGGGTAAACATGTGGTTTTTGGGGTGGCACTTGGGGGCAGCCACTCCCAGGCTCTGCACGTGTTCATGGGGACAGGATCCTTTGTGTGTTGTGCACATGACCACTGTGATGTGCAACTGTTCATTTCGGAGCATGTGGCATGGTCACATTTCCAGGTTGTGTATGTGTATGACATGTCACATACCCCCAGAGTCCCATGTGGGAAGGCATGTACGTCACAGGGTGACCCATTGCCACAATAGTGATGGCCCTCCACAGTCTGTGTGCATGTTGTGTTTCCGATGTCTCTGATTCCATGTGCACAATGAGAGACAGTCTCCACATCCACGTTGTTTGTGCATGGACTTTGATGTTGTGCGTGTGTGTGTCACAGACGTCCATGTCTGTCCTGACGAGGCAACAGGGGCCACTACCTGTGGGAGTCATGTTTGTTTTTCTGACGTGTACATGATACGCCATGTCATGCCAGTGTCCATGTGGCAAGACAGGGTCACTGGGAATCTACCTGTCAATGAGCTGTGATGCCTGTGGCGCATCTGTCCAGACATGTCACTGTGGTGTGTGTGTGGAACGTGACAGCAGTAAATGGGTACTGTGACACAGCCTAATGGTTTCCCATAGCACAACCTGGAACCTGTTGTCAACACATGTTGAACTGAGATGTTAGATGATGTCCATGTAGGTGCCATATATGTCCATACAGAACGGCACACACATCAAGTACTTGTGTCTCGTAATGATGTATCATGTGAAATTGAGTATGGTGAATGGCACATATGTGGGGTGACTGACAATCTTTCTTTCTTCACCTATGCACTGCAGGGCACCAGCTGTCCATAGACCATTTCCTGACCTGGCAACGATGGTGGAACGTGACATCATCCGACGCTACCGCTTCACCAGGCAGCTGATTGAGGATTTGGCAGTGCGCTTGGCCCCACATTTGCAACCTGGCCGGCCGTACCCTACAGCGCTGACCCCCAAGGTGAAGGTGATGGCAGCCCTACACTTCTTTGCCACCGGTACCTTTCAACACACTGTTGCGACTGCTGGTGGGATGTCACAGACTATGTTCAGCCGTGTGCTACGCGATGTTTGGAGGCAATGTTGAGATGCCTCAACCAGTACATCTATTTCCCTACACGTCAACAACTCACTGACGTGAAGAGTGACTTCTATGCGCTGGGGAGGATGCCACATGTCATTGGCTCCATTGATGGGACACATGTGGCTTTGGTCCACCACAGGCACATGAGCAGGCATACAGGAACAGGAAACATTATCATTCGATCAATGCTCTGGTGGTATGTCTTGCAGATATGAGCATCTCACATGTGTGTGCCCGTTTCCCTGGTTCGGCACACGATGCCTACGTGATGAGGAGTAGTCGCATCCCGAGGATGATGTCACAGATGCAGAACCAGCGTGCCTGGCTTGTCGGTGTGTACTGACTTTGTACCATTGTGTGTGTTCTGCTATGTTGTATTCCGCCCTCTTTTCCAACTCAGCTAATGTGCAATTGTCTGTCTGTAGGTGACTCCGGATACCCCAACATGCCGTGGTTGCTGACACCCCTCAGGAACCCTGTGACACCAGCCCAGATGCGCTACAATGAGGCACATGGTCGGACCAGGAGAGTGATCGAGCGCACATTTGGTCTCCTGAAGAGCCGCTTTCGCTGCCTGGACAAGACAGGAGAGGCCCTCCCATATGCCCCAGCAAAGGTGTGCAAGATTGTCATTGTCTGCTGCATGCTACACAACTTGGCAGTGCGGAAGGAGTTGCCTCTCATCCTGGATGACGATGACCAACATCCGCCACCTGTGGAGGATCCTGGCCTGGGCCACGATGCCAGTGATGATGATGATGATGATGGTGATGTCCGCACACAGCTCATCACCAACTTCTTCAGCTGAATGTGAGTATCCAGAGATGTCATGTCAATGATGTGTGTTTGCGTGATATGTGTTGGTGGTGCTCTGGTGCTGTTTGAGTGTGGCCATGTGCTACTTGACTGGAAGCGTGCAGCGATGTGTCCTTACAGGTAGTCTGTACTCCCCAACAGTGTTGACATGCTAACTTGGATTTCTGTGAGTATCTTGTGACATGTATTGGCCATGAGTATTGCAGTTCTATCCTGTTCTTCCGTGCTTTTGACTGTGTGTCATGTCTGTCCTTCACAGGGTACTTTCAGAGTTGTTTGGTGAACTGTGATCCCCCGACACCATGATTCAACTTCCAGGGTGGAAGCAGTCGTTTCCCTACAGGTGATGTGCCACACACCCCTGGACTTTATTTCTTCTACACCTGTTGACTGTGTGGCCACTGCCATGTAGGATTACCTTGCATCTCTAGTGGAAACAACATGTTGCAAATGTGTAATAAACCTGTGCTTCACTTTGGGTTGTGCGTTGTCTGTGGTCACACATCTGACTGACATGTGCTTACTGCACCTGTGGGCTAGTTAACACAGACTGTGAATAGGTGTGGTGTCTGTGCATTCCACTGTATTTCCTGGCAACATCAGTGTAGGCGATGAGTCTGATGGCCCTGGTGTGTATGTGTTGTGTAGCCCTAGTGGTGTGTCTCCCTCATGTGTGTCACGTCGCCATGACTCACATGACGGTGTTGAACTTGCTGTAGCAGTTAGCATGCACAGTGTCATTTAGCAGATCACCATCTACATGACAAAAACCACGTTGGAATCACAACAGAGGCACGTATGGTGTATTAGTGAGTTTATTTACATACATGTGTGAGGATAGTGCACAGGATGGTGGGTGCTGTACATTGGGATTGGAATCCAAAGTTCCCAGATGAGTTGGAAGGCTTGGTAGCAGAAATGTCCTGAGTAAAGTCCACAGTCATCTGATACATTGGGCCAACTTAAGCTCCCCATGTCATGTGGGAGAGTTGTGTTGCATTCGACAGAGTAAACAGTTTGCACACAAAGGAGAATTTCCAGAACAGGTATTGGGTTCCTGGGGGATGTACATGGCCATCGGCCTCTCAGTTTTCCTTCCTCGGACGACCCCTCTTCTTCCGGGGGGGACCCTCACGTGCAGGCTGCTGCGGTGCAGAGGACTCTCCGCCAGAGTCCTCCTCCCTCCCTGTGGCAGTTGCAGTTGTTGCAGCACCAGATGTTGTGGGTTCACAGGGAGGTGTGGCCATGTTGGTGCTAATCTGGCGGAGGCATGTCAATATGTCCCTATGCACCGCTGACAGTTCTTCCAATGTGCCCCACTTGGACTCCATGCCAGACATGTGTGTCTCCACACGGGACATGTGTGTCTCCACACGGGACATGTGTGAGTCCAAGCGGGCATGATGGGCAGCCTGCTGCTGTTGAATGTCCTTGAGGATCCCCACTACCTGGCTGACCTCTCCGGTGCTATTCTGGTACGCCTCAGCAATGCGTGCCAGTTGTGGGTCATCATGCAGTCCAGGCCCCTCTGCAAACAGCGACCTATGTCTACCACCCCTCCCACCACCCCTGGCGACACGTGCGGGACCTGTGGTGGCACGCACAGGTGACCGTAGGCCCACTTGGGGGTTGTTACTGGGCTCGTTGTCCGTTGCTCCACGTTGGGCCGGGGTCCCTGTGCTGTTGTCATCGGTGGTCCTTGGTCTGTCCGTGTTGGCAGGGGTGGTCTGTGTGTTGGCAGTTGTTGGAGGGGTGGGTGCAGATGTTGGTCCTGCTGGTGCTGCATGATGACTCGCACCGGAGGGGCCAGGTAGGTCTTCGCCATCCGAGGAGTGCAGAAGTTGTTCCACACCAGTGAGCTCAGTGTCCCCCGGAGCCTGGGACAGGGACTCCTCCTCGTCTGCTGCTGTGTCCCCATCATCACCTGTTTTTGGAAGAGACACACAATGTATGTTATGTTTCTACGGGCATCAATGGTTCACACACCTGACAGTTGTGACTGTACCTCTGGATGCGGGCCTGTACATTGCATTGTCCCAAGTTGTCACAGTCAGAGGTTGATATTGGTGTAGCACATTGTCCTGCCAACCTGAAGCTTTTCTATGTGAATGTTGAGGTGTGTGCATGGCCAGCATTGGTGGTATTTGGTGGACATCCGGCCCTCCTTCTCCCCCAGCCCAGTTATCCCACCATGGAACGTGCTTCCATTGCAGGGAGTGCAAGTTGGCTTTCAGGATGTCAGTCAGTGGTGTCCTGCTGTTGGTTGGTGCCCAGTTCCCAGCAGGGGCTTGTGCTCCCACCGCAGTACCCAGTGTCAGTCATCTTGTCAGTTGTTTTCCACTCCCTGTGATGTGAGCATGGTTCAGAGTGGTGTTGATGGGCCAATTGTGAGGGTGACCAATATCTGTGACTACAACTCCCATCATGCTATGGCCTACACCCCCCTTCCAAGCATGCCCATACTTACTTCCTTTTGAGTGGAGTTCACAGTGTGTGAGTGTGACAGCAATGGCAAGATGGCTGACAGTGGTGTCCTGCTGTTTGTTGGTGCACAGGTCCCAGCAGGGCCTTGTGCTCCCCACAGCTGAGGCCAGTGTCAGACATCTTTGAAGTGGCTTTTCACTCCCTGTGAGGTGTGCATGCTTCAGTGTGAGCTTGCTGGGCCATGTGGGTGGGGGATGTTGAGCTGTGACTACCACTCCCATCATGCTATTGCCTACACCCCCCTTCCCAGCATGCCCATACTTCCTTCCTTTTGACTCTGCTTCCCTGTGGGGTAGTGTGCCTGTGCGGACAGGATGGCTGACAGTGTTGTCCTGGCGTTTGTTTGGCTACAAGTCCCAAGAGTGTCCCTGTGCTTCACACAGCATTACCCAGTGTGGTTGTTCTTTGTGGGATATTTAATTAGAGTGTGAGGCAATGCATTCTCCCAGGTGAGTTGTGTGGAGTTTATGTGTTAAGAGGGTGTGTGAGAAAAGCTGCTGGTGACTATGGTCAGAGCTGTCAGTCCTCCTTCCCACCCAGCCAGATATCCCACCATGGAACGTGCTTCCATTGCAGGGAGTGCAAGTTGGCTTTCAGGATGTCAGTCAGTGGTGTACTGCTGTTGGTTGGTGCCCAGTTCCCAGCAGGGGCTTGTGCTCCCCACAGCAGTACCCAGTGTCAGCCATCTTGTCAGCTGTTTTCCACTCCCTGTGATGTGAGCATGGTTCAGAGTGGTGTTGATGGGCCAATTGTGAGGGTGACCAATATCTGTGACTACAACTCCCATCATGCTATGGCCTACACCCCCCTTCCCAGCATGCCCATACTTCCTTCCTTTTGAGTGGAGTTCACAGCGTGAGTGTGACAGCAATGGCGAGATGGCTGACAGTGGTGTCCTGCTGTTTGTTGGTGCACAGTTCCCAGCAGGGCCTTGTGCTCCCCACAGCTGAGGCCAGTGTCAGACATCTTTGAAGTGGCTTTTCACTGGCTGTGAGGTGTGCATGCTTCAGTGTGAGCTTGCTGGGCCATGTGGGTGGGGGATGTTGAGCTGTGACTACAACTCCCATCATGCTATGGCCTACACCCCCCTTCCCAGCATGTCCATACTTCCTTCCTTTTGAGTGGAGTTCACAGTGTGTGAGTGTGACAGCAATGGCAAGATGGCTGACAGTGGTGTCCTGCTGTTGGTTGGTGCACAGTTCCCAGCAGGGGCTTGTGCTCCCCACAGCAGTACCCAGTATCAGCCATCTTGTCATTTCTTTTCCACTCCCTGTGATGTGAGCATGGTTGAGAGTGGTGTTGATGGGCCAATTGTGAGTGTGAGCAATATCTGTGACTACAACTCCCATCATGCTATCGGCTACACTGACTTCACCAGCATACACAGAATTCCTTCCTTTGAGTGAGCTTCCCTGTGAGGTGGTGTTCTAGTGGTGGCAAAATGTCTAACTGTGTTTGTTGGTTGCATTTGTGCCACTGCCTTGCTGTATTTGTAGTTATGTTTGTACATATCTTGACACAGTTACATGTCACTATGAGATGGCATGTATTGTGTTTATCTGACTGACAGACAGATCTTGGGGTAATTATCTTTTGATTGCTGTGTATTTGCTAAGGGTGCATGGTTTGACTATTCCCTTGACAGTGATGTGTGTGTATTGTCACACAATATTGTGTATATTTGTTGTGTACTCACCAGGCTCTGGGATGTTTGATAGTCCATATACGCTCAATGGTGGTAGGATGGCCCGCACCTTCTCCTGAGGTATAGTGGTTTGGCAGGAGGGCCACTGCCGGTGTGCTGACTCACGATGTAATCCTTCTTTAGTAGGTCCCTGACCCTCCTGCGCACATCATACCACCTGTTCTGGATGTCTTTCTTTGTGCGCAAAAATGGTGATTGTGCGTTGACCCTGTCGACGATCCTCTGCCACATCTTGGTTTTCTGCGACATGGGGGTCTGTTGTACCAATGTGCCAAACAACTGTGGCTCTACCCTGAGGATCTCATCTACCAGGACTTCCAATTCACTGTCTAGGAACTTTGGATTCTTCTTTAGGGGCATGGTGATGGGTGGTGGTGGTGATTGATGTGTGTGTGTGTGCAGGTGAGGGTGTGTGAGTGTAGGTTTTGCTGGGTGTATGTGAGGGTGCTATTTGTTGAGGTGCTAATGGTGTGTGGCTTGTGTGATGGATGAGCTGTGCGTGTGTCTGTGGTTGCTGTGTGATGGTGTTCTGTGCTGGCAGGTCAGTTGAATTTGCAAAGGATCATGGTAGGGATTTGTGGCCTTTATATAGGTGGAGTTGGGGGTGTGTCCTTGTTCCATGTTTTTTCCCCCTGTATTTATTGACTTTGTCATTGCTTGTTTGGCCCTTTTTTTTGTTTTTTTCCTTAGTATTTTTTGTGCATGTAGGAGACGTTCTTCTGACCGAGTAGGACGATGCAGTTGTCTCGTGCGAGCTTCTCCGAGTTGTCCACGCTGTGTTTCTGCAGGGTTTCTTGTGCGGCGTACGCGTCGGTCGCCGAGTATTGGCTTCCTTCGACTGGCTTTTGTATGCGTGTCGGTCGTTCGGCTTGCGCTCCGTGCGATTCGGTCTGTTTTTCCACGCATTGCATCGTACTGCGCGGGTCGGAGTTCGCAGGTACGTTTCGTTTGGGTTGATTCCTGGTGCGTGTCGGTCGGTTCTATTCGCGTGGTTTCCCGGCCGGATAGCTTGTTTCCGTCCGGTTCGGTCGTTCGGCTTGTGTTCCGGACGAGTCGGTCGTGAATCACATGCATTTCAGCGTACTTCCCAGGTCGGGCAACGCTGGTACGTGTCGGTCGGACTATATTCCTGTACCGAGTCGGTCGGTATGTTTTCCGGCCCGAATCGGAATCGGCTCCCAAGTCTTGAGATCCTCCCGCACACGTTCCCAAACTGGAACCAAATCCCTTTCCCAAGACACGGTAGGCGAGTCTGATAGAAATACTCCCAAATACTTCATCCCCTCTGTAACCACCCGAACCGACGAGGCCCAGGAGCCCAGACCTGCCGTGTCCCCAAGAACCCACAAGGTGGACTTGCGGGGGTTCATGTAAAGACCAGACGACTCCCCGAAGATCTGCATGATGCGGAGCAGCCTCGGCCCCATCCTATTCACATTGGTAAGAAAAAATAATACGTCGTCAGGGTATAATGCGATACGATCCGATAATCCGTGCGCCCATTTAAAACCAGTCACCTGCGCATCAACTCGCACCCAGGCGGCCAGGGGTTCCACCGCCAATGCGAACAGGTATGGAGACAGAGGGCAGCCCTGCCGGGTGCTCCGTCCGTTGGAAAAGGTGGAGGAGGTAGAGCCGGCTACACGAACTGACGCACTGAGGTCCGTATATAGCAAAGTCAGGTAGGACAAGAAGCGTGGTCCGATATTCAGCCTGTGTAACAGCGCAAATAAGTACACCCAACTGCGGGAATCAAATGCCCTGTCCATATCTGCCAGTAATAGCGCCGCCCGTTCACCCAGCCCCTGAATGGTCGCAACAGCAACATGTGCTCGTCGAATATTATGTCGGGTCTCCCTCTGGGGCATAAACCCGGCCTGATCTGGGTGCACTAAGGTAGTGATGTGGGACCGCAGGCGATTGGCGAGCGCCTTGGCCAAGATTTTAGCTTCCACGTTCAGAAGAGAAATAGGGCGATATGATGCGTGTTGGTCTGGGGGTCGGCCTGGTTTATGGAACACCACCACCTCCGCGTGTCTCCAGTCCCGAGGAAGACAGCCCCGCTCCCAGGCCTCTCCACCACTCTGAGGGAGTGGGGCCCTAGTTGCAAAAAGTACTTCTTAAACAATTCACAAGGAAAACCGTTCGGCCCTGGGGCCTTCCCAGAGTTGAGGTCCCCCAGGGCGGCACCCAATTCCTACTCTGTGAGTGGAAGATCCAGCTCCGCACTCGCCTCGTCTGACAAAGCCTTAGGCGGGAGGTCGTCCAGAAATCGGCCCATCACATCTTCATGGAGACACTCTTTGGGGGCGTAGAACAAGTTACTTACCTTCGGTAACGATATATCTGTAAGAAACATTAGTAGTGATAGATTCCTTACCTTAGAATATCCGCAGGCGTCAGTCTGGATCCGAAAAGTTTTCGTCAGCAGTACCGCTGCGCGTCGGAAAGTGGCGTCGTGCGGCTCCGCGTCTGTCGTAATCGCCGGGATGACGTCGCGGCAGCTACTTAGACGCCGCCCTCGCACGCTGACGTCAGTTCTGTACACGACTTTCCGCGCCAGGAACGCAGAGCCATGCAAGATACTGACCACTGGTGCATTGAAACTAGGGCCCTGAAAGGGATGACCTTAACCCTAGAAATCAGTTTGCAGAACGGGGAGGATGGGTGGGGCGGTAAGGAATCTATCAATACTAATGTTTCTTACAGATATATCGTTACCGAAGGTAAGTAACTTGTTCATCTGAAAGAAACACGTAGTGATAGATGCCTTACCTTAGAATAGATACCCCAGCAATACCAACCCCGGTGGTGGGTCTGCGAACCAAGATCACACCAGAAAGTCACGGAGAACAGAACTGCCAAAGAAGCCGTCTCTCCGGACTTGGCTGTCAAGGCAATAATGCTTAGTAAAAGTGTGCAGCGAGGCCCACGTGGCTGCCTGACAGATGTCTTGCAGGGGGACACATCGTCCCAATGCAGTAGTAGCTGCTGTTGCCCTGGTAGAATGGGCGCGCAGTCCCACCGGAGGCTCCTTTTTAGCCAGAGAATAGCAGGCTTTTATACACAAGACAACCCAGCGGGAGATAGTCCTCTTGTGTACAGCCCGGCCTTTCTTGGCGCCTACGTAGCCAACAAAGAGCTGGTCATCCACCCAGAACTGTTGTGTGCGGTTGAGGTAAAATGAGATCGCACGTTTTGGGTCCAGACGGTGGAGCCTCTCTTCCTCTCTGGAAGGGTGCGGAGGCGGAAAGAAAGTGGGCAAGGTGATAGTTTGCCCGATATGGAAGGCAGTAACAACCTTTGGCAAAAAGGATGGACGTGTGCGTAGCACAACCTTGTCCGGATGAACAGACAGAAAAGGTTTACATGAAAGAGCCTGGAGCTCACTCACGCGCCTAGCGGAGGTGATGGCAACCAGGAAAGTAGTCTTCAAGGTTAATAAACGAAGAGGACAGTTGTGAAGCGGCTCAAAGGGAGCGCACATCAAATAAGTAAGAACTAGATTCAAGTCCCACTGTGGCATTGTGAGAAGTTGGCCTGGTATATGCTGTCCACTAATTAAAGTGGGCACCTTGCACCAGTCCAAACGACCCTTATTGATGATTAGGTTAAAGACAACCTTTATAGAAAGCTATCCTAGTGGTAGCTGTGGAGAGCAGCCTTCAGGCTAAGTCTTGAAGGAATGTAAAGCAGCTTGTTTTACCAGTATATAACCTCCTGAATGACCAAATGAAAGGAGAACCACACCAGGTGTATATAAAATATATGTATTTATTACTAAACACTCTCTACTAACCTCTTTATGCGATTAGAGAACAAGACACACAATATTAAATCACTAGTATGACAGTAAATAGCACAATACACAGTGGGCTCCAGGGGGAGACCAAACCATATACTAAGAAAGTGGTATAAGAACCACAACTTGACTAGACACAGTGCCTAGAACACGTAGAATCGCTGGGACCCCAAGGAACCACCCAAGGTAGTGACACAGGGGACGCACGGAGGACGGGTGCAGTGTGGGAACACAGACGCGAGCTTCGTACAACTCTATGGGCAAGTCGCGGTTGGAATTTTAAAGATTAAGGACACTTAGGAGAGGACTTCAAGCAAACCCAGCTAAACATAGAAGGTTCTAAGGCCAGCACCCTTGAGAGTACCGAGCTACCCGTGTTACCTATCCCAGAGGAGCCGGGTGCATAGGGGTCAAGTGGTGTCGGAAACCCTCGTCGTTTTCAATAGCGTGATGCGAGAAAGTACTGCTGCCGTGGAGAAGAAAAGTGGCCGGGGTGATCCAAGCCTGGATCGGAGATCAGAAGAACCTGAAAGCAGAGGGGACAAAGTCTGGGTCACTTCACGTGACCAGGAGCGGAGTAATCGAATGCCCACCGATGTCGGGTGCTTCAGGTGCGATGAGGTGAAGCTTGACTCTGCAGCCACATGGACCAGGAGACGTCTGCGACGACCACAGTCTGGATTCGAGCTGTCCCACGAAGGATGTCGAGTGCTGGGGGGTCAGTGTCCGGATTGAACACCAACAAGCCTTGGCAACTGCAACCCACGCGGTCAGAGGAAAGATGCTTCTGGGAGGACCAGCAAGGTCCTGGGGGCTCCCCAAGCGATGGAGAGTCAGGCCACGTCTGGAGCAACCAGGGAAGCCCACTGAAAGTTAAAGTTGCCTTCTCAGGGACCCACAGGCCAACGGACCAGGGATCGCGAAGGGACCTCGAGAGGAATCACAAAGTGCCAGCCCACGGAACACTCGTGGAGTGTAGGCCAGAAATCTTCAGTGGAATTACTGCTCGGGGTCAGGACTACAAGTAGCCCAAAGCACAGCTTCAGGGGTCGCCGAAAAGCATATGCTGCTGCAAATGTACACGGTGCCCAGGGGTACGGGTTTCACGTTCCCCACGAGGGATACGGGCCTCAGAATTGCTGAGAGCACAGATCGATCTCGGAGACCTCGGGAACCCACTTCCTGTGTTGAAGAAATCTTCGGAGTCCTTTGGGAGCTTCGTAGATGCAAACCGGTCAGATTTGTTTAGGTGCCTGCTCAGCAGGGGAGTAACTCCTTTACTCCAAGGGAGATTCTTCAGTCGTCCAGCAAAGCGTAGATCGTCGAAGGTTACTTGGTTTCTGTAGCAGAGTTTAGTCCAGGTAATATCTAAAGTCCTGTAGCCAGGGGTTCCTACTTTATACCCAAGGAAGGGGTGGGACAAACTCTGGGGACCCACCTATGGGAGGGTCAGGACAGAGGGGTGGCTACACCCATGTCCTTTGTCCAGTTTCGCGCCAGAGCAGGGGCTGATAGCCCCTGCAACTGGTTTGAGCTGGACTATGCACGAGGACACCAAATGTGCCCCCAGTGCAGACATCAAAGCACTCTGAGAGTGCACCCACCCAGCCCCAATACACTAAAGCCTGTCTGGGAGGTGGTCACACCTCCCTGTGACAGGAAACCTATTGTCAAGCCTTCCTCTGCCGGAGTTTCGTCCAGCAGCAGGAGGGCAGACTCGTGTCTGTGGCTGGCAGCATCCATTTTGTGATGCCAGGGTTCTGTGAAGCTGGTACCTGGTGTACCGGTGTTGTCATGTTTCTCCCTCTAGGAGGGCGGAATCATACCTCCCACACCAGTTACTGGTGTGGAGGTATGATTCCAAGGTGTTTGACACCAAACACGACATGTTTCCATGCAGCCATTTTAAAATTAGCATTTACCGCGAGGTTATAATGCACTTAAGTATATATGGTTGGCTGCATCACAAACAACCCCGGAGAATAGGTTCCGAAGGCCGCAGAGGGGCTCTGCTCATGCATGGGCACCCTCTCACATAAAACCCAGCACCCTGCCTTCAGGATCGATAAGACCTGCTATAGGGGTGACTGATAGGTTTATATGTGCAGTGATTAGGATAGATATAGTGAACCTATATCTAAGTAAGGGGTGCATGCACCACCTTACACAGGCTGCAGTAGCAGACCTGTGGTGTCATTTTAAATGGTCTCTCAGGGGTGGCATAATACATGCTGCAGCCCCTGGGAGGCCTCTGGGGCTACCTATGCCCTGGGTACATAGTATACCATATACTAGGGACTTATAAGGGTACCCCAGAATCCAATCTGGAGTGTACCTAAAGTACATGCAATCAATTTAGAGGAGAAAGCAGATAGACTGGGGTCCTGAATAGCAGGATCCCAGTCAGACTAAGTCGAAAACAGTGAAACATCAGCAAAAAAGTGGGGGTAACTATAAGAAGCAGATCCTACTCTCCTACACAACCCCCCCCCCCAAACGTCAGGACATTAAACTAACCTTGACCAGTTGAGTCTTCATGTTCTAAGTGGAAATATCTGGAGAGTCCATCTGCATTGGCATGGTTACTCCCAGGTCTATGTTCCACTGTATAGTCCATCCCCTGTAGGGAAATGGACCACCTCAAAAGTTTGGGGTTTTCACCCTTCATCTGTTTTAGCCATAAGAGGGGCTTATGGTCTGTCTGAACAATGAAGTGAGTGCCAAACAAGTATGGCCTCAGCTTCTTCAGAGCCCAAACCACAGCAAAGGCTTCCCTCTCAATGGCTGACCAACGTTTCTCTCTGGGGGTCAGCCTTTTGCTAATAAAAGCTACTGGCTGATCCTGACCTTCATCATTCAATTGGGATAACACAGCCCCTACCCCCAACTCAGATGCATCTGTTTGGACAATGAATTGTTTGTAGTAGTCAGGACTTTGCAGAATGGGAGCAGTGCACATGGCCTGCTTCAGGTCATCAAATGCCTTTTGACAGCTAACTGTCCACTGAACTTTCTTTGGCATTCTCTTGGAAGTTAAGTCATTCAAAGGGGTCACTATGGATCCATATCCTTTGACAAACCTCCTATAGTACCCAATCAGGCCCAAGAAAGCTCTGACCTGAGTCTGGGTTGTTGGAGCAACCCAGTCCATGATGGTCTGGATTTTGCTCTGCAATGGTTTAACCTGGCCTCCACCCACAAGGTGGCCCAGGTATACAACTTGGCTCTGCCCTATCTGGCACTTGGTGGCCTTGATAGTGAGGCCTGCTTTCTGCAGGGCCTCCAAAACATTTCACAGGTGGACCAGGTGATCCTCCCAGGTGGAGCTAAAGACAGCAATATCATCTAGATAGGACTTTGTTCACCAACCTTTGAAAAGTGGCAGGTGCATTCTTCAAACCAAAGGGCATCACCACAAATTGGTAGTGCGCACTAGGGGTTGAGAATGCTGTTTTGGCTTTTGCATCCTCAGCTAGTCTGATCTGCCAGTAGCCAGCTCAAATGTGCTCAGAAACTTGGCTGAGGCCAAAGTATCTATAAGCTCATCTGCCCTAGGGATTGGATGGGCATCAATCCTAGTGACTACATTGAGACCTCTGTAGTCAACACAAAACCTCATCTCTCTCTTACCACCCTGGGTGTGAGGTTTAGGTACCAAGACTACTGGACTAGGCCAAGGGCTATCTGAGGGTTCAATCAAACCCAAATCCAATATCTTCTGGACCTCAGTCCTGATGCAGTCCCTGACATGGTCAGGTTGCCTGTAAATCTTATTTTTAACACGAAGACTGTCCCCAGTGTCCACTTCATGAGTGCACCAGGTAGTCGGACTTGGAGTCAGTGAGAACAAATGTCTAAACTGGTTGAGAACTTTTCTGCAATCAGTTTGCTGCTGGTCAGTGAGGCTGCCTGCCAAGGCTACACCATCTACTGAACCATCATCAGGGTTCTGTGAGAGCAGGTCAGGGAGTGGATCACTCTCTTCCTCCTGTCCCTCATCAGTAGCCATGAGCAAGCCCATGTCTGCCCTGTCAACATATGGTTTGAGCCTGTTGACATGGAGCACCCTATGGGGGCTCCTGGGAGTTCCAAGGTCCACCAGGTAGGTAACCTCTCCCTTCTGCTCAATTATGGTATGGGGGCCACTCCACTTGTCTTGGACGGCTGCTGGATCCACAGGCTACAACACCCATACTTTCTGTCCTGGCTGATAAACAGTCAACACAGCCTTTTGGTCATGCCAGGCCTTTTGCAATTCCTGGCTAGCCTCAAGGTTTTTAGTTGCCTTCTTCATGTACTCAGCCATCCGGGAGCGGAGACCAAGTACATAGTCCACAATCTCCTGTTTAGGGAGTTTGAGAGGTAACTCCCATCCCTCCTTCACTAGACACAATGGACCCCTAACTGGATGTCCAAACAGAAGTCAAATGGGCTGTAACCAACCCCCTTCTGAGGAACCTCTCTGTAGGCAAAGGGAAGGCAGGGCAAAAGTATGTCCCATCTGCGCCTAAGCTTTTCCTGGAGACCTTTAATCATGCCCTTTAAGGTTTTGTTGAACCTTTCAACTAAACCATTGCATTGCACATAGCAGTCAAGTAACTAGACATGAAGTTTGCATCTCTGTCTGATACTACCTCCTTAGGAAAACCCACCCTGGAAAAGATTCCCAGGAGGGCCCTTGCCACCACAGGAGCTGTGGTAGTTCTAAGGGGTATTGCCTCTGGATACCTAGTGGCATGGTCCACCACCACCAGTATAAATCTGTGCCCAGATGCAGTTTGAGGATCCAGGGGACCAACAATGTCAATCCCTACCCTCTCAAAGGGAACCCCCACCACAGGTAGTGGTATCAGGGGGGCCTTTGTGGTGCCACCTGCCTTACCACTGGCTTGACCGGTGACACAGGAACGACAAAACTCCTTGGTGTCCTCAGACATGTGAGGTCAATGAAAGTGAGGTACAAGTCTGTCCCAAGTCTTGTTTTGGCCTAGGTGACCTGCTAATGGGATGTCATGTGCTAGTGGCAATAGGAAGCTCCTAAACTTCAGAGGTATAACCAACCTCCTGGTGGCTCCAGGCTTGGGGTCTCTACACTCTGAGTAAAGGAGTCCATCATCCCAGTAGATCCTATGGGACCCACTAGCACTCCCAGCAGCCTCAGCAGCAGCTTGCTGTCAGAGGGGTTCAAGAGAGGGGCAGCTCAGTTGCTCCTGGCTCAGATCTGCCCTGGAAGGGCCCCCTGTCCCCAAGAACTCAACCTGATCAGGTTCAAGCTCATCTGGAACAGTTCCTTCTTCAGGACTAAGATCAGCTCCCTCAAGAGACTGATCTGGATTCTGAGGCAGAGAGGAAGACACTGCCTTAACCCTACTGCTCCTTCTCTTGGAAGGCGCCTGGTCCATTTTTCCAGGATCCAGGGCCTGTTCAGTGTTAGACATTTTTGCCTGTGACCTGGTCATAGCAAACACATCTGCAGGGATACCCAACATTTCTGCATGAGTCCTGAGTTCCACTTCAGCCCAAGCTGAAGTTTCTAAATCATTGCCCAACAAGCATTCAACAGGGAGGTCTGCACTTACCACAACCTTCTTAGGACCAGTTACCCCTCCCCAGGTGAAATTAGCAACTGCCAAGGAATGGTCTGTCCTGACATTGCTAGCATTGGTCACTTGGTACATCTCACAAAGTATGATTTGCTCAGGAGCCACAAGATCTTTTGTCACCATGGTGACACTTGCTCCTGTGTCCCTGAATGCCAAGGCCTCTTTTCCATTGATTATAGGCTGTTGTCTGTATTTGCCCAGATTACTGGGGCTTACAAATAAGGAGGCCATATCCATGCCTCCATCACAGATCAACATAGCCTGAGTTGGAACTCTGACTGGGCCAGAGTCCATCTCAGATCCCAGGGTTAACCCTACTACACCCTTATTTTGAGCACCACCACTTGGAGCTGAACTAGGGGGAACAGTTGCCTTAGGGACAGTGGTGGTTGGAGTTGAGTCCTTGGACTTGGTACAATCACTTGTCCAATGGGTCTTCTGTTTACAGATTTGACACCATGGCTTCTTCTTGCCTTTACCCTTGTTTGATTGTGACTCCCCACCAGATGCAGATTTTTGGGGCCCTTGAGAAGACTTCTGGTCTTTACCCTTCTCCCCACCCTTATCAGAGTTTTTAGAATCTTGCTTCTTGGAGTCACCACCTTGGTTCGGAACCTTCTGCCTCACCCTGGTTCTGACCCATTTGTCTGCCTTCTGGCCCAATTCTTGGGGAGAGATCAGATCAGAGTCCACCAGGTACTGATGCAACAGTTGATTTTGACAGTTATTAAGGATCTGCTCTCTCATGATTAAATTATACAATCCTTTGAAATCACACACCTTACTGCCAAGTAACCAGCCTTCCAGAGCCTTAGTAGCACAATCTACAAAGTCAACCCAGTCCTGAGTCTGTGCATTTTGGGTGTCTCTGAACTTTATCCTGTATTGTTCAGTGGTTAGGCCAAACCCATCAATCAGAGCACTCTTCAGGACTTTGTAATTATCAGCATCCTCTTCTCTTACAGTGAGGAGCTTGTCTCTACCTTTGTCTGCAAAGGAGAGCCACAAGATTGCTGCCCACTGCTCCTGAGGGACCCTCTGTACCTTACAGGCCCTCTCCAGTGCAGTTATCCATTTGTGGATGTCATCCCCACTCTGGTAGGGAGGGACAATCTTGTTCAGGTTCCTATGGTCATGAGTATGATCTCTACCTCTAGGGACACTGTGGCTGCCACCATGGGGCTCTAGCCCCAACTTCTGAGAAGCTCTCTGAAGCTCCAGGGATTCCCTATCTAAGGCCAATTGCTCTCTCTTGATTCTGAGCTTAGCTCTCTCAAACTCAAGCAGTTGGCACTTCTTCTCATAAGAGGACTCCCTTTTATGAGAAGTAGAGGTCCTATGAGAAACAGAGCTCCGTACAGATGTACCAGAATTATTAGATTCCTGAGAAGGAGATCTTGATCTTCTTGGTAAACTTTTAACCCTTCCAGGTGGGGTAAAGAGAGGCCCATTGAGGCCTCCTTCCTCACCTTCAGGAAGAATTGCATTGTCCAGGGTAGAATCATTTTGATCCTCCTGGCCAGCATCAGAGTCCTGGTCATTGAAGTTTTCACTTCCTGGCCTTTCCTCTTCTGCTGCCCCACCCCCTTTGCCTGCCTCATCAGACCCTGGGGTCTTTCTGAGGTCATCTAAAAGCAATGTCTCTATGAGACGTTGAGTGTTGGGGTTTTTCCCTGTCTTCAGTTTCCTAGATGTACACATGGCTCTCAATTCCTGGAATGAGAGATGGTCATACTTAGTTGGCAAGGAGCCACCGGCTTCAGGCCTAGAAGACATGCTAGTGTGGTGTGGTGTATGCACCTACCTACTCTAGTGGGAACTGAACTCTCTTGAGTTGGAGAAAGGGTGTGCTAGGCCCTTGACTTAACCAACTCTAAGTTCAGTAGAACTTACTTTATTCTACTCTTGACTAAGTACCTTTAGTGGTTTTCAGTTAGTCACTCAATGAGATTATCTGGTAAAACAATAGCAAGCTTGAATCCCAACCGCTGCACACCAATGTGAGAAGCTGGCCTGGTATATGCTGTCCACTAATTAAAGTGGGCACCTTGCACCAGTCCAAACGACCCTTATTGATGATTAGGTTAAAGACAACCTTTATAGAAAGCTATCCTAGTGGTAGCTTTGGAGAGCAGCCTTCAGGCTAAGTCTTGAAGGAATGTAAAGCAGCTTGTTTTACCAGTATATAACCTCCTGAATGACCAAATGAAAGGAGAACCACACCAGGTGTATATAAAATATATGTATTTATTACTAAACACTCTCTACTAACCTCTTTATGAGATTAGAGAACAAGACACACAATATTAAATCACTAGAACGACAGTAAATAGCACAATACACAGTGGGCTCCAGGGGGAGACCAAACCATATACTAAGAAAGTGGTATAAGAACCACGACTTGACTAGACACAGTGCCTAGAGCACGTAGAATCGCTGGGACCCCAAGGAACCACCCAAGGTAGTGACACAGGGGACCCACGGAGGACGGGTGCAGTGTGGGAACACAGACGCGAGCTCCGTACAACTCTATGGGAAAGTCGCGGTTGGAATTTTAAAGATTAAGGACACTTAGGAGAGGACTTCAAGCAAACCCAGCTAAACATAGAAGGTTCTAAGGCCAGCACCCTTGAGAGTACCGAGGTACCCGTGTTACCTATCCCAGAGGAGCCGGGTGCATAGGGGTCAAGTGGTGTTGGAAACCCTCGTCGTTTTCAATGGCGTGATGCGAGAAAGTACTGCTGTCGTGGAGAAGAAAAGTGTCCGGGGTGATCCAAGCCTGGATCGGAGATCAGAAGAACCTGAAAGCAGAGGGGACAAAGTCTGGGTCACTTCACGTGACCAGGAGCGGAGCAATCGAATGCCCACCGATGTCGGGTGCTTCAGGTGCGATGAGGTGAAGCTTGACTCTGCATCCATGGGGACCAGGAGACGTCTGCGACGACCACAGTGCGTATTCGAGCTGTCCCACGAAGGATGTCGAGTGCTGGGGGGTCAGTGTCCGGATTGAACACCAACAAGCCTTGGCAACTGCAACCCACGCGGTCAGAGGAAAGATGCTTCTGTGAGGACCAGCAAGGTCCTGGGGACTCCCCAAGCGATGGAGAGTCAGGGCACGTCTGGAGCAACCAGGAAGCCCACTGAAAGTTAAAGTTGCCTTCTCAGGGATCCACAGGCCAACGGACCAGGGATCGCGAAGGGACCTCGAGAGGAATCACAAAGTGCCAGCCCACGGAACACTCGTGGAGTGTAGGCCGGAAATCTTCGGTGGAATTACTGCTCGGGGTCAGGACTACAAGTAGCCCTAAGCACAGTCGCCGAAAAGCATATGCTGCTGCAAATGTACACGGTGCCCAGGGGTATGGATTTCACGGTCCCCACGAGGGATACGGGCCTCAGAATTGCTGAGAGCACAGATCGATCTCGGAGACCTCGGGAACCCACTTCCTGTGTTGCAGAAATCTTCAGAGTCTTTCGGGAGCTTCGTAGATGCAAACCGGTCAGATGCGTTTAGGTGCCTGCTCAGCAGGGGAGCAACTCCTTTACTCCAAGGGAGATTCTTCAGTCATCCAGCAAAGCGTAGATCGTCGAAGGTTACTTGGTTTCTGTAGCAGAGTTTAGTCCAGGTAATATCTAAAGTCCTGTAGCCAGGGGTTCCTACTTTATACCCAAGGAAGGGGTGGGACAAACTCTGGGGACCCACCTATGGGAGGGTCAGGACAGAGGGGTGGCTACACCCATGTCCTTTGTCCAGTTTCGCGCCAGAGCAGGGGCTGATAGCCCCTGCAACTGGTTTGAGCTGGACTATGCACGAGGACACCAAATGTGCCCCCAGTGCAGACATCAAAGCACTCTGAGAGTGCACCCACCCAGCCCCAATACACTAAAGCCTGTCTAGGAGGTGGTCACACCTCCCTGTGACAGGAAACCTATTGTCAAGCCTTCCTCTGCCGGAGTTTCGTCCAGCAGCAGGAGGGCAGACTCGTGTCTGTGGCTGGCAGCATCCATTTTGTGATGCCAGGGTTCTGTGAAGCTGGTACCTGGTGTACCGGTGTTGTCATGTTTCTCCCTCTAGGAGGGTGGAATCATACCTCCCACACCAGTTACTGGTGTGGAGGTATGATTCCAAGGTGTTTGACACCAAACACAACATGTTTCCATGCAGCCATTTTAAAGTTAGCATTTACCGCGAGGTTATAATGCACTTAAGTATATATGGTTGGCTGCATCACAAACAACCCCGGAGAATAGGTTCCGAAGGCCGCAGAGGGGCTCTGCTCATGCATGGGCACCCTCTCACATAAAACCCAGCACCCTGCCTTCAGGATCGATAAGGCCTGCTATAGGGGTGACTGATAGGTTTATATGTGCAGTGATTAGGATAGATATAGTGAACCTATATCTAAGTAAGGGGTGCATGCACCACCTTACACAGGCTGCAGTAGCAGACTTGTGGTGTCATTTTAAATGGTCTCTCAGGGGTGGCATAATACATGCTGCAGCCCCTGGGAGGCCTCTGGGGTACCTATGCCCTGGGTACATAGTATACCATATACTAGGGACTTATAACGGTACCCCAGAATCCAATCTGGAGTGTACCTAAAGTACATGCAATCAATTTAGAGGAGAAAGCAGAAAGACTGGGGTCCTGAATAGCAGGATCCCAGTCAGACTAAGTCGAAAACAGTGAAACATCAGCAAAAAAGTGGGGGTAACTATAAGAAGCAGATCCTACTCACCTACAGGCATCACAAACGGAATAGGAGGGAAAAGGTGAGTAATGCCTTTGAGAAATCTATTTACAACAAGGGACTTGAAAAGAGAGGGCTGATCAGGTAGCCTGAGAAAGGCTGAAATTGCAGAAAGGTAGCCCTTGATAGTGCCCAGAGCAGAGCCCTGCTGGGATAAAGAGAGAAGGAACAGTAGGACCTCAGAAAGAGGGGCAGAAAGGGGATCCACAGCCTTTGCTGTGCACCATGCCACAAATTTGTTCCACCTGCAGGCGTATACCGATTTAGTGGAGGGACGCCTGGCTGCCAGAATGTCATCACAGACTTCGGGAGGCAAGTGAAATGGAATCAACTGTCGCCGCTCAATCTCCACGCAAGGAGGTGGAGGCTGGACAGGTTCGGGTGGAGGACCATCCCCTGCTGCTGCGACAGAAGATCCTCCCGAAGAGGCAGTCGGATCGGGGGATCCACGCTCATACTGAGTAGCTCTGGATACCGAAACTCTTCGAGCCCAGTCCGGAGCCACAAGAATGACTTGGGCCCGGTCGCGTCTGATCTTCTTCAGCACTCTGGGTAGAAGTGGTATAGGCGGAAAGGCGTACAATAGACCGCAACTCCACTCGCGACGAAAAGCGTCGCCGAGCGAGTGCCGCCTTGGAAATTCCAACACGCAGAACTGCTGACATTGCGCGCTCTCTTCGGTGGCGAATAGATCTAACCAAGGCTCTCCCCACTGTTGAAAGAGACCTTGCGCCACGTCCGAGTGAAGACGCCATTCGTGATACATCAAGCACCTGCGGCCGAGTTTGTCCGCACTGGCGTTCAGTGAACCTGCCAGGTGTTGAACCACCAGGGAAATGCCCTGATGTTCCAGCCATGTCCAGAGGCGCAGAGTCTCCTGACATAGGGTCCATGACCCCACCCCGCCCTGTTTGTTGCAATACCACATGGCGGTGGTGTTGTCTGTGAACACCTGCACTACTCTCCCCTTGACAGAGGGAAGGAATGCCTTGAGTGCAAGTAGGATCGCCCGGAGCTCCAGAAGGTTGATATGGAGCTTGGACTCCGCCGGAGACCAGAGGCCTCTGATCTCCGCCTCTCCCATGTGGCCGCCCCATCCCAGGAGGGACGCGTCCGTCACCACTGTGTGCTCTGGTTGGGGAAGGGAGAGGAATCTGCCGCTGACCCAATGCTGGTTCGTGAGCCACCACTGCAACTGTCTTGCAGTGCCCTCCGAGATCTGGACGTAATCGGACAGATTCCCCTGATGCTGCGCCCACTGGAACTTCAGGTCCCACTGCAGAGCCCGCATATGCCATCTGGCATGATTGATCAGCAGGATGCAGGAGGCCATGAGGCCCAGCAGCCTCAAGGTCATCCTGACCGAAACCCAGGACAAGGGCTGAAAGATTGGAATCATAGCCAGAATATCCCAAACTCGCTGTTCGGGAGGATAGACCCGAAACTGAGCCGTGTCCAGAACTGCTCCGATGAAGAGGGGCTTCTGAGAGGGAATCAGGTGCGACTTCGGCACGTTGATGGAGAACCCCAGCAAATGCAGGAGGTCGGCCGTAGTCTGGAGGTGGGAGACGACTGCCTGGGGCGAGCCCGCCTTCAACAACCAGTCGTCGAGATAGGGGAAGACTGAAACCCCTGATCTGCGCAGATGAGCTGCGACCACCGCCATCACTTTCGTGAACACCCGAGGGGCGCTGGTAAGGCGAAAGGAAGCACAGTGAACTGAAAATGCTTGTGGCCTACCGTGAACCGCAGGTAACGCCTGTGGGCCGGCAGGACGGGGATATGAAAGTAAGCGTCCTGCAAGTCCAACGCTACCATCCAGTCTTGTGGGTCTAGGGCAGATAATACCTGAGCAAGTGTGAGCATCTTGAACTTCTCTTTTCGGAGGAAGAGATTGACGTTCCGAAGATCCAAGATAGGACGCAGGCCCTTGTCCTTCTTTGGAATCAGAAAGTAGTGGGAATAACAACCACGACCTACTTCTGGCGTTGGAACGCGCTCTGTGGCCCCCTTGGCCAAGAGGGCCACAACTTCCTGCTGGAGAAGTGCCAAGTGATCCCCCGACATGCGGTGGTATTGAGGTGGCAATGCTGGAGGGGTAGTCTCAAAGGGGAGGGAGTAGCCCCTTCGGACTATTTGTAAAACCCACCTGTCCGACGTGATGGTGCGCCAGTGGGGGAGGTGATGGCGAAGCCTGCCACCCACTGGCGTTTGATGGGCCTGAAAGGTCGTACTAGGAAGGTTTGTAGGCAGTGGTGGGGGGGTGGAGGTGGACTGACCCGGCCGCTGGCCCCATGAACCGCGTGGACTGTTGCGCCAGCCTGTGGCTCTGTTGCGAACGTGGTGGGTTGCCCCTTCTGCGAGCACGAAAGGAGCAAAAGGCAGAAGGCTGAGGAGGGCGCGTGGCCGAAAGGCCCAAGGACTTAGCCGTAGCCCGTGAGTCCTTAAAGCGCTCCAAAGCACTGTCTGCCTTGTTGCCAAAGAGGCGAATGCCATCGAAGGGCATGTCCATTAAAGTGTTTTGGACATCCTCCGAAAAGCCAGTTGTCCTCAGCCAGGCATGGCAGCGGAGCGCCACTGTCGTGGAAATCGCCCTGCCTAGCGAGTCGGCGGTATTAAGGCCACAACGGATTGTGAACTTGGCTGCATCTCTCCCCTCAGCAATAGCCTGGGAGAGTGCCATCCGGGCCTCCTCCGGACAGCTAGGCAGCACCTGCGCTACCGTATCCCACAAGGAGTGCGAATAACGGCCCAAGAGGCATGCGGTGTTCACAGACCGCAGTCCTAGGCTGGCAGAAGAAAAAAATCTTCTTTCCGTACTGTTCCAGCCTCTTGGATTCCCTATCCGGGGGTGCGGAAGGGAATGCGTTTGGGGAAGCAGAGGCTTAGACAACCAAGCTCTCAGGGGTGGGGTGTTGAGAGAGGAAAAGGGGGTCGCCCGGGGCCGGGCGATGGCGTCGGGCCACGTTCCTGTCCACAGGAGCCCCTGTGCTGGGCTTGGACCAGGAGCCCAGAAGAACATCAGAAAGTGCTTCATTAAAGGGCAGCAGTGGCTCCGCAGAGGAAACTGCTGGCTGAAGCACTTCTGTCAGGAGGTTAGTCCTTCGGTGCGAGATGCATTAAAAACACGGTGAATCAGTTCACCGAAATGTTGTGGGAGGTTAGTGTTCAAAAGGGCCTGTATTTCACTGTGGGTACTCGCCACCTGGAGAATGAACGTCTCCCGGGCGGATGTGAGCCTAACCTCCTGGTTCAATAATAGCGCCTTTATTCTGCTCAATTTATTGAAATCCGCCTTCAAAGTCGGAATGGAAGGCCAAATGGAACTATCTATGATGTCGTGCGGGGGAGGAAAAAGCACATTTTTGCAGCAGAGAACCCTGTGTGAAACTGTTACTATATAGGGTATGCCGGCTAGCATGCCACAGCAGTCCTGATTATTCAGAAGGAGATAGCTACCATTTGCAAGCACAGTGAAAGTAGGAGAAATAGCAGGAGCAGGAATGCCCTTCAAAACACAAGCAAGATTCGGAGCCGAAACGTTACAAGCTCCGTGCAATTTAATGTTTTTGCAAATAAGAGAATGACCCACAGTAGAATCGCATGATACCCCTGTGAGAAAAACCTCCTTTCCGTCCCTCAGGCATTTATACATGAAAGGCAGGGACCAAAGTTCATGCAGGAAGGCACTGCCCAAGGGCTGAAAACGGCCCACAGGATAATGTTTCATGTATAAACTAAATTCAAATAAAGAAAAAGGCAAGGCGATAACCCCATGCACTAGCCACACGGCAGAATCCAATTCCGCCACAGAGAATGGCAAAGGCTCTATTTTCTCGATATGTAACAGAGTGTATGCTGCATCTTTCATGGACATGAACTGCTGTTTGTCAGTTAAATTAAAAGGCAGGAATAAGGCAGAGGTGTTCAAAAAGTGCCAAGGAACTTTACCCATCTTAAGCGTCTGCAAAGTCCATGCAAACTGCATAACTGAACGCAATTGATTCTGACCATGATATAACACAGAAACATCATCTTGTACAATATCAACAACAGAGGACACAATATTCTCTAACGTGTAAATGCGGGAAGACAGGGTATTAATACTATTGTTAACAACAGCAAGCACCTTTTCCAAATTTGCCTGATCTATTTCCCTTAGACGGGAAGCAGCTTCAATTTGCGAAAGCTTCCAGAGTTCATTATAGGTCTCATAAATGAATCTCTTAGGTCGAGGGCCACGAGGCCCCAGAACAAAATCGGACAGATCAATGTTGCCTGATAGCAGGGACAAATGCTGTTTTACAGAATCTAAAGAAGAGTGCTGCAACCACTGTTTACATAATTTACCAACAGAATATGTTGTAACAGTACGAGAGTCAGAAAACCTCGGGTCTGGCCTATCCTGTTTGTAACCAGGAGCTGAGTCATGAAAACGCAGTTGGCAGGCATTTGCCGCCGTTGGCCAAGCCAAACAGGGTGACTGAACAAACGTGGAGATATTAAATGAATTGTTCTGAAACAAAGCTTGCAAATCTGTAAGGGAAACATTGAAATGCAAGCTTGTGTTGGGAGCGGAAGACAATACAGGAATGGAAGGTGCATTCAATTGTTTGGAAGTAGCCAAACCCCAACACGTAGTCTGATAGATGGTATTAGTTAAAAATAAAATTTGGGCCGAGATAAGGCAAGCACGATGCAAGGCTTCTGTGCCTTGCACCTGCCATGATTTGGTCCCCCAAATAGATTTCAAGTCAATGGTGAACTTCCAGTACTCATAACCACCCACAGCTAAGGCGCTCAAAAAGGAACCCGAATATAGCAATTTTGTGTGGGTCAACATGATTTTCTGCGTGGATGAAGTGTTTAATTTAAAATAATAGGACCCAGGGTTCGATCTATCAAAGTCTGTAAAATAAGTAAACTTATTTCTAAGAGTCTGGGAGCTACCTGGCAAAGGGGTTGGACAATGCTCCCATTGGGTGTAATTAAAGGGACCCCGCAGTGCACTTGGTTTATGGACAAAGTGGTTGCCCCAATGCTGGTAACAATACAAATCGGCATAGCTTGCAGAATTCATGTACAAATCTTCAGCATTAAAAGCAGCATAATATTTCAAATCAGTAAATAATGATTCAACTGCATGCACATCCCAATCGTCAGAATGAATATTACTTTTAATGACATCACCCATTGAAACATGGAGGACATTTGGTACATTAATAATCTCGGTTGGTCCATGAATTTGGAAATTTACCGCATCCCATACGATGCCATCAGCGACTGGAAAAGCTGAAATGTTCACAAATGTGTGGTCACGCTTCATGATGTGAGATGAAGAATGTGGAGCCAAAGTTCCAGCGACACAGTTCACTGCAGAGCGTTCTGGTAAATAGTGACCATTGATGAGTAGAAAAACACTGTGACAAAGCCAATGGACATGAACAGAAAAATCAGGAATAGTACCAACCAGATGTATGTCCAGGGGGAATCAAAAAATTGTCTCTGAACCAGGATACAAAAATACTGAATTTGGACGGGACAATTGATGAGGTGGAATCCGAGTCAAAGGAATAACGTGTTGGGCTCAGTGGCGTTGTTGGTAGGTGAGCCACCGACTCGTTGGCGGGGTAGGTATACTCAGTCTCCTCGTTGCAGGGGGAGTCCGGGTCGTCGAGTAAGCAATCAGGCAAATCTACCATCTCAATAGCAACATCAGTGACCGTTCGGGCTGGAGGGCCACAAACATTTGTCCTGGAAATGACTGGACAAGAGACCGCTGGTGTTACACTATTCAGGATCGGCCAGATGTTGTAGCTTGACATTTTCCACTGAGATGTATCTGTTCTCTTTGCGACCAGGAAGCGGTGGTAAGATGACTGTACGAGTTCCCTTCAAGCCAAGAACTGGAACCGGTGCACGATAAGAGGGGCCAAATTCTTTTTTGTTCTCCACCTTCTATCGGACCAGATCTCCAATTTTCGGAAGCCAGCCGGCAACCGGAATCTGCAGCGCAGCGTCTGTGGCTGAAGGTAAATGTTCGATTGCAAGTTTGTCTTGGGCTTCTTGTAAGTCCTGTAACATAGTAGAATGGTTATCTACATCAAAGATTGCGGATTGCGCCGCCATGTCTAGACCATCAAGGTCGGGCACAAACATTCTTATGCCAAAGAGCATTTCGTATGGGGTCCGCCCACCCAGAGGTCTTCTAGGGAGATTATTAAGTGCACGTTGTACGGTATACAAGTGGGCCAGCCAGTTCCTGCCAGTACCTAAGACTCTAGCTGTCAGGGATTGCTTTAAGTCACGGTTCATTCTTTCAACAATCGAATTGCCCTCAGGCCGATATGGAGACGAAAATTTCACCCGCACCCCCAGTGAACCCATTGCGTCCTTGTACGCCTTAGAGGCGAACGCCGGACCTTGGTCAGAATGGAAGGTGCCACAGGAGAAAATTCCCACAAAGACACGCAAATCCCTTATGACATTTCGAGCGTCAGCACTCCGTTGTGCCCAGACCCAGATGAAACGTGTGCACGAATCCACTGCAACCAAGATGTACTTATATGCAGTGTCAGAAGAAAATGGAACGCAGTGATCCAGGTAAACACACCCAAAAGGTCTGTTAGAAATGCAGAGCGGGGTTTGTGGTGGTCGTGTAACCGTGGAAGGCTTAATCTGCTGACAAACGTCACAAGAAAGCACATAAGTACGGGTTTGTTTGTATAAACCACGCCACCAGTAACGCTGCTGCAAGATGGAAACCGTCGCAGACACGCCAGCATGTGCCGAAGCCATGCCTTCGTGTGCGGCCGTTATCAAGGAAAGTCTGCGGTCCGCGTTGGGAATCAGCCGATCACCAACGTCTGGAATTCTTACGTAAGGAGCCTGTTCGGGACCTAATTGATAAAAGTACTTGGAAGGGAAACCCCGTGGGTAATTAGCACCTTCCTTCGTCGCAGCAATAGCTGCCAAAATATCAGTATCTATTTTAGACATGGATCTTGTAACTGCTGCGACTGAGCACGTGGCTACTGCTGATTTGGCAGCTTCGTCCGCCAAACCGTTACCGACAGCGTGTGCGCCCACACGCTGGTGGCCAAGAGTGTGAATCACCTGTGTGAGTGGCAGACGTTGTTTCAAATCTGCCACTCGAACCCAAAGCATTTTATGCTTAATTGTGCTACCTTTGGCGTCTCTGTAGTCGTTTTGTGACCAAAAGAATAGATTGTCATTGTAAGACTGAACACAGTAGTAAGAATCGCACACAATTAGAGTGGTCACATCCAGATTAGCGAACTCAAGTGCGAGCACCAATGCGCGCAGCTCGGCCAATTGTGCAGTACTGTCTCCTAGTGCCTGAGTGTGCACTACAGTTGATTTGAACTTACCGTTCACCATGGTACCTGCAACAATAGCACATGTTGCTGAATAAGCATGCTTGGAACCCGTGGCCGGTTGTGCCGAAACATCGGTATAGATAATACATTCGTATTCCTCAAGCGGTAGCAAGGACAGAGGAGGAGGATGAACGAATTCATACTGTAAAAACTCCTGAGTCTGAAGAGAAGAATCAAAAATAAAAGTGACATCCGGAGACGTCAAAGATGTTGCCCATTGTATCCAACGGGGATGCAAAGCTTTAGAGTTCGGAACACTTGCTTTCGTCACTGCCTCCAGGGCAGGATATGGTGTTACCACCAGAATGCGTTTTCCCTGTGTCAGTGCACGTTCCTTTAGAATCGCCATTTGCACTGCAGTCAAAACTTTCTCCACAGATGAAAAGCGCATTTCTGCGGAAGTGTAAAGATGTGACTTGTATGCGATCGGTACTGTGTCACCTTCGTTAATGGTTAAGTACGTGAAACCCACTGCCCCTGGAATGATTCTAATCACCAGGTTTGTGTGGTTATCACGCGTCAACAAGAATTTAGATTCAAGCAGGTCTGTCTGCAAAGACTGCAGAATGGAGGAATGCTCCGGAAGCCAGCATGACTTCGAAAGTTAGGTTGTATCAAGGCATACAGTGGCTTGATACGCTGGGCATATTCAGGAATGTAAGTACGCCCGAAGTTTCGAAAACCCAGTAAAGACTGAAGTTTCTTCAGAGTGGTTGGAGGGCACAAAAGTGCACATTTCTTCAAGAAATGGGGGGCTAAGCCCTTACCTTCATTGTTGAGCTCATAGCCCAAAAACAAAACGGTAAATTCAGCAATGTGAGATTTGGCAAAATTAAATTTGTAACCTAAAACCGCAAATTCTAGAATAATGCGGTCCACTAGGGTAAGATGCGGGTATAATTCGTCGTCTGTCAGATAGATATCATCGACGTACGAACACGCATCTGGGTCTATGCCGTCTAACAAAGAGACAACACGGGCGGCGAATACACCCGGACTGTTCTTGTAGCCCATGGGTAAACGCCGGAATTTGAATTGTTTACCACCGGAGGTAAAAGCGCTCCATTGGCCACACTCCGTGGATAAGTTGTGTGTGTAAAATCCATTGGATAAATCAAGTGTCGTTTTATATTTCTTACGAACAAGACTGTCTACAAGCGCAGAACTGTGTGTATTTTGTACCGCAAAGGTCCGACAATGAGAGTTCAAATGTCGGTAATCCAAAACTAAGCGGTATGATCCGTCGGGTTTAGAAACCGCGAATAGGGGATTATTCATGGGTGACACGCATGTTTCAATCACTCCTTGATATTCTAACTGTGTCAGAATTTCGGAAACGGGACCTTTAGCTTCCCGCTTGATGGGATATTGGGGTTGTGGCTGTGGCAGCGACCGCAAAGGAATATCATGGGGGGGAGAGTCTTCATCCCAGCCCACGTGGTTGCGGTATAACGCTGGAGCCAGGGACACAGCCCACTCGGCTGCGAGAGCCTCCGCTTTGTCCTTGGGGACATGACGAGAAAAGCTCGGAAGGATTACCTCCTCCCCTTTACGCGCAGCAAGTACGAATGGTGGCGCCTAATCCGCCTCCGCTAACAAAATGTCGTAAGAAGAGGTCAGATGCTCCCAAAAATCCCTTTAATAACACGCTGTATGTCACCTTCAATTTGAATGACAATATTATATAGTCTGTCAGGGGGTGCCACTCTGGTGTCTGCTGTCTCGACAGTAATGAATGTTTCAGTTGCTGTCGCCTCCACATGAGGACGTAGCGCCTCCCGCACTATGGTAACTTCCGCGGCGCTGCCTAGGAGCGTCACTGCCCACGTCCAATTCAGGAGTCTCGTTCTCACCGTCTGTGGCATACCTCGCTGTTACAGCTGCAACTTTTTTCTTCTGAAACTGTGGGCGAGAACGTTGAAATTCTTCTGATTTCCCTCGGACTTGTTGTCGTGGTTGGTCTCGTCCCTGTGGAGCCTCTCGACCCCTGCCTCTATCCTGGCGTTCTCCTCCACCAGCCTGGGAGGTTGTTGGTGCCTGTGAAGAACGAGGAGAACGCGAATCAGGGACTTGAAATCTCTCTGGAGATTTAATTCTCGCCCTATCGTGCAAATCATAAGTGCGTTCAGAAGAGACAGAAACTGGGGATGCGCCTCGCGACCCCGGCTTCTTCTGTTGCTTACCCTGTTTTTTCAACCTCCAGCTCTTTTTAGTAAAGAACGGTTTCTCATCTTTCTCAGATTGAGTTTTTGGTTGTTGTTGCGATTGTGTTTGCGGTTTAGCAAAAGGCTTAACTCCCAGGCTATTGCGGCCAATTGTTTTGTAAGCCTGTGCAATAATTTTCGGTAATTCGCGCGGCTTGTCCGGTTCTGGGATCAAAGCCAAATCATTAGCTACTTGAAAGTAACTGCATCGCCCTTGACATTTGCAAGGATCAAATCAGCTACTACGTCGAACACTCCCACCAGTCTCATCCCTAATTCCACAGCCGCTTCAGGGCCATGCTCATCCTGCACTCGTTTAATTACAGAGGGGAGAACCGTCATGGAAGGAGTGCCGAAACACTTCGCATATACTGCTGCGAATACCTTACCCCAGTTGTTGCATTCTGCCAATTCGGGGATCAAGTCTTTTGGCAAACTAATCGTCAGAATCCTGTGTTTTTCCAAGGGAGAGGTATTTGGAAAAACTGCCTCCAGCTGGTCAAATTTTTCTGCAAGCCAATAAGGAAAATCATCCTTATTTTGTGGGCGCTTGCCCATCACCGAATTAACCATGACGGGACTTATGGTTACACCGCCTGCTCCAGCTGGATGGGCTGCAACTCCAGGCGGGGCTCCCTGGATGTTGCCTGTAACAAACTGTAGAAAAGCTCTATGCACACGTATCAAAGACTAATGCAAATTACGCAGTTCACCGACTGCAAGCGTCATATAACGCGGATGTGGGGTATACCCGGTCAAAACAGGCCAAGTGGCCCCTTCAATCGATAAGGGGCCTAAACGAACCGAGGTAACCGGTTGGGGGAGGGCACCATTAAACCAAACACGGTGTTGCCATGCCGTGAGCGGTACTTCAAGATTCCTATAAGGCCTATAGAGATTAGGAACAGCGGTGGCTGTATATTCATGGAACAAATTATCAGTCCCATCCACCGCCGGAAAGGTGACCCAAGAGTAAAACACCTCAAAGTGGTAAGCAGGATCCGCTTGTACCACAAAGATTAGATCGACACCCGCGTCAGGCACTCCATACACTGTCAAGTGAGCCCGGAGCGCTGCGATGTGCCGCAATTTGGACAGCCATTTAAGGCTAACAATATTTGACAACCTCATATGAGGCAGCACAATATAGGGTTTTATTTAAAAACCTTTTAACAACTTCAAGCTTGAAAGAACCTATAAAAACGTCAATATAGGAGGTGTCGCCCTCACATACGCTTCCGGAAGCGTCTGCGAAGGGGGTTGTGGACAAGCACAAGTACTACTCAAGTGTCTCGCAGATAAGCAGCCCACTCGTTGGTTGCGCCATGTTGTAGGGATCCTGCACATACACAGAGCTATGCACAGGATAATAGGACCTCGGAGTATAGTGGTGAGCCCACAATCCCAATCCGACTAGCTTTAGCGTCTCATGAGCAGCGATGCTACCAATGATTAGACCACCCAGAACACGGTATCTCTCTCTCTCAGGACTCGCGGGAGCAAGAACACCCTTTCATAACTCACTCATACCTGTCCACAACGTGCGTAATAAGAGACACTGTATAGTTCAAAATATTTATTTCAACTACCGTGCTCTAAGATACAGTACACGTGCCAGTACTATCAGCATAATGCATAAGGATAATATAATCAGCATAGTTACGATTCCATAGAATACAAACGGGGAAAGCATTTCATAAAGCAGTGGATATAGGGCTAAATGACCATACCACCCTCCCCGTGCTAGTAGCTAGTTTATTATAAAAACAGAAGACCTCTGGGCATTGTCAGGCGAACCCCCATACCTCAATATCTAGATGCAAGGTTTACATCATCAGACAAGCACAGCTCTTCTCTCTGGAAAGGTTTTTCTCCAAGTGCCTCCAACAGTGAAATCACAATATTAAAAGCACACAAATTTCTCCAGTGCAGCTGTACTTAGTGTTATGTCTAAGTGCGAGGGACTGGCCAGATCAGCAAGAACAAGGGACGTTGTTTTTCGACCTTGTACATGTTGTGCAGACGTAACCCAAAGGGAACAGGAGAAAAGGTGAAAGACAGAAATGCAGACAGTTCTAAAATAGCCGGGCAGAGGCTGGAAAAACAAAAGCACAAAGTAACGTGCGCTAAAAAGCATCATGGCAGCCAGGCCTAAGCCAACGTAGCAAGGCAGACCAGGAGGCCACAAACCACATGAAATGTGTTGCTAGGATAAGCCAATATGAGTTAACTACCACACTTTCACATCACAAAGGCCCTGCCTGAGCACTCTCAAAAAGGGCTTGTCACTAGGTTACTGTGACTCCAGACAAGGTGGGGCCAGGATAGGAAGGAAGGGGATGGCTGACACCTCGGGGGGGATGGAAACCTCTAGAAACTTCCTCGACTTCAAAGCAGGCACTGGGTACAAATTGTGGACCTCAAACCCCAACTCTTCAGTACACTTCTAGACCTGTGGATACTTTGCCAGGAAAAAGGACTGCTAACCTGCTAAAAGAACTGTCACAATGCTGCTCTACAGGACTGCTGCTTGGCTGTGCTGACCTGCTGCCCTCTTGCCTGGGTGAGAAGAACAGTAACTGCATCTGTTGAACATAGGACCTGAGAGTGACTCAAAGAGATAGTTGGCTGGCCTCCTGACTTGAGCCTCTGGGACAGAAGGCTTCAACAACCTCGACCCCCGCACCTGGACTCTGCCATCTGTGAGTCTACCCTGCCAAGTGGTGCCACCCCAGTCCTGGACTCTTGGTAGGCCTAAGGTGTTCTGACAGCCTCTGTAGACCCATGTGGTACTGATGCATCTCTTCTGATGCACGGCGCATCCACTGTGGTCAGCCTGAACTTGTGACTTGGTCCCGGTCCGGCGCGACCAGATTTCCACAGTTGGCGTATTGTGCTTTTTGGCGCTTTTTTCACTGACATCTTTAAAATTGCATATCTCAAGTTCTACTGGTTTGATTTTGTCTTGTTTGATTTATTAAAAATAACTCTACACTTCTAATCTGGTGTGGGCTCCTTTTTAGGTGGTGTTTTTCACTTTATTACTGTTTGAATTGTTGCACAAATACTTTACCCTTTGCCTCAAAGTTAAGCCAGACTGCTCTGTGTCACGCTACCAAAGGGTTGAGCAAAGGTTGACAAGAACTGTGGTTGCTGCTTGACCGGGGTTTACACACCAGTCAACCAAAAATCCAATTTCTTACACCCCCGAAGATGATACTACAACAGATAAGGCAGACACAAAAAGGGCAGTTGCACAGGCCACCATATTTCCATCCTAGTAGTCAAATATGGTGGTGTTTTAATTGCCATGACTATTTCTACTGAGCTCTAGCAATAACCACTAAAATATTCTCTCAATATTTTGTAATATCAAAATGCAGCAAATTATGGAGCATAAGGACTCTATATTTAGTATTCAATGCTAGTTTTATATCCATTTAGCGGTACTCTGTTGTACCTGCATTTTATAAGTCTATCATGCCTCGCCTAAGCTCCGTCTTCCATAGCAGTTTAAAAGGGTTGATGACACATTACTAAAGATCTCTCCTTCCCTTAAATCTTGGAATTTCACACTTTCCCTCCATAACTGTTCTCCAGATCCTTTAATTTATCAAACAGCTGCTAGGTCTTTGTGTCATGAGTAGAAATAGATTGTGCTACTATATGTTCTGAATCAGCTACTGACAGTATGGATTGTTCATTCGCCTCCACATTCAGACTATTCATGCCTTTTTTAAGTTTGGTGATGTCTCTGAAAATATATCTACACAATTACAGCACCACAGCCAAAGTCGTATGAAAATCCTACAGATGTCTACTGGACAGTGCAGAAGATGATCCTTTTTGAGTAGAGGCTTTTTTTTAGTGGCCGTAACGTAGTCAGTGGGGCCAATTATTAATCTTCACTCTCGAAGGAGAGTGCCGGTTACTGCAAGTAATTATATACTATACTCAATTTCATCTTTCTGCGCTCTCTCAGATCACCAACCAACTAAATTAAAAAGAAAACTTTTGATCTTAATTTTGAGTGGCCTCTTGACACTGATTTAGGTGGAAACGTGAGTTTGGTATTCTCTGTACCAAAAAAGGTAAAAAAGAACAAGTTATTTACCTTCTGCAACATCTTATCTGGTAGAGAGTCTAACTAGCTGCAGATTCCTTACCCTAGAATTATCCCCTGTCATTAGACTGAAGTCAGACATTTTTCTTAAGCATCCCTTGCATGCTGGTAGGTGGTGTGGTTCGGCTCTGCTTGGTGTCGTTGGCCTCATCTGTGCTGGAAGTGACATGTGCGGTGCCTATATAGGCACCATTCCAGCACGCTGGTGTCAGTTTCTTTTGGTGACTTTTCACACCAGGACCTAAGGCCCTGAAAAAAGAAGCAGCCCTGTATCTATAAATCCGTTCGTAGAGCGCTGAGGATGGGTGGGTTGCCAAGGAATATGCAGCTAGATAGAGTCTCTACCAGATAAGGCATTACTCAAGGGAGGTACCTATCTTGTTCATCTGATAGAGACTCCTACCTGAAGATTCCTTACTTTAGAATAGATACTCAAGCAATCTTTTTCCAGAGGTTGGTCTGCAAACTAGATTTAGACTAGGAAGTCCTGCAGGACCGAACAGGCAAAAGTGCTCATCCCGATGGACCTGACTGTCCAGGCAGCAGTGCTTCTTGAACGTTGCTACCTGGCAGTTGTCCAGGACCGGAACTCTACGTGCTAACCCAGTGGTCGCAGCCTTTGCTCTGGTGGAATGAGCATGCAAACCCTCTGGGGGGTTGCTTCTTGGTCAATGCGTAGCAGATCTTAATGCAGAGTACAATCCATCAGAAGATGGTTAATTTCTGCACAGCCTTGTCTTTTTTCGATTCAACATATCCCACGAAAAGTTGATTGTACGCCCGTAATGGTTTTGTGCGATCGAGGTAGAACAATAAGGGTCTGTTTGGGTCCAGCCAGTGGGGTCTCGCCTCATCCTTAGAGGGATTAGGCGGATCATAAAAGGTAAGCAAAGTAATGGACTGGCCTACATGGAATGGGGTAACTACATTAGGCAAGAAGGATGCTTGGGTCCGAAGGACGAGATTGTCTGGGAAGAAAGATATGTATGGAGGCTAGGATGACAAAGCCTGTAGTTCACTGACCCTCCGGGAAGATGTAATTGCCAACACGAAGGCCGTCTTGATGGTGAGAAATGTAAGAGGGCAGGTATGAAGCGGCTCAAAGGGAGCACACATTAGAAAGGTAAGAACCAAGTTAAGGTCCCATTGAGGCATTATGAAGGGAGCTGGAGGAAATAAGTGTTGAAAACCTTTACGGAACCTATTTGCAAAAGGGGACTTGAAGAGGGAAGGCTGATCTGGCAGCCACAGGAAGGCGGATATGGCAGATAATTAACCCTTCAACTTGCCATATGCAGAGCCCTGCTGAGCCAGGGTAATTAAAAACAAAAGAACTTGGGAAAGGGGTGCAGATAAAGGGTCAACCTGTTTGGCTTTACACCATGCCACAAACTTGCTCCAATGGCCGGCGTATACTGTCTTGGTGGAGGGATTCAGAGCTGCCAAGATAACATTACAGACTTCAAGTGGAAGGTTGAAAGCTGTCAACTGTCACCAACCAATCTCCAAGCATGAAGGTGGAGCGTAGACAGGTTTGGGTGGAGAAACCTCCCCTTCTGCAGCGACAGAATATCCTTCCAAAGGGGCAGCCTGATCAGAGGACGGATGGCCATGTTCAACAGCTTGGGATACCAGACTCTCTGAGCCCAATCCAGAGTCACAAGAATGACCTGGTCGTTCCTGATTCTCTTGAGAACTCTGGGTAGGAGTGGTATGTGCAGAAAAGCATACAGGAGGCTGGAGATCCACTCGAGACAAAAAGCATCTCAGAGCGAGAGCCATCTTGGAAACTCCAGCGCACATAACTGCTGTCATCGCGCATTCTCGGCAGTGGCAAACAGATCTAACCAAGCTGCTCCCCACTGCTGAAACAGACCTTGCATCACCTCCGGATGGAGACACCATTTGTGATCCACTAGGCATGTTTGGCTGAGTTTGTCCGCTTTGGCTTTCAGAGAGCTCGCCAGGTGTTCAACTACCAAGGAAATGCCCTGGCATAATGCCTCTAGACAAAGGGTCCTGTTTGTTGCAGTACCACATGGCGGTTGTGTTGTCCATGAATACCTGCACTAGCCTTCGCTTGATGGAGGGTAGAAAAGCTTTAAACGCCAGCCAGATTGCTCAGAGCCCCAAGAGGTTGATGTGGAGTTCGGAGTCCGGCCAGAGACCACAAGCCTCTTATTTCCACCTCTCCCAGATAGTCTCCCCAGCCCAGGACTGACGCATCTGTCACTACTGTCAGATCTGGTTGGGAAAGGGAGAGGGGTCGGTCACTGACCCAACTGTGGTTCACTAACCACCACTGCAGATCTTTTGCAGTGCATTCAGAGATATGGACCATGTCGGAGAGATTATCCTGATGCTGCACCCATTGGAACTTCAGCACTGCAGAGCCAGCATATGCCAGCGGGCATGTGTCATAAGCAGGATGCAGGAGGCATTGAGGCCCAGCAGCCTCAGAGTCAGTCTCATCAAAACCAGAATAGAGGCTGAAACATCATTATCATAGCCTGGATATCTTGTACTCGCCGTTCAGGAGGATACGCCTGAAACTGTACTGTGCCCAGAACAGCTCTGATGAAAAGGAGCATCTGAAAAGGGTACAGGTGTGACTTCAGCACATTCATAGTGAATCCCAGCGAGTGCAGTAGGTCCGCCATAGTCTGGAGGTAGGAGACAACTGCCAAGGGTGAGCCCACCTTCAACAGCCAGTCGTCGAGATAGGTGAAGACTGGCACCCCTGATCTAAGCAGAAGAGCTGCAACCACCACCATCACCTTGGTGAGCACCCGTGGGGCACTGGTAAGGCCACAGGGGAGCACGGTGAACTGAAAATGCTCATGATGAACCGCAGGTAACGTCTGTGGGTAGGCAAGACGGGAATGTGGAAGTATGAGTCTTGCAAGTCCTATGCTGCCATCCAGTCTCCCAGATCCAGGGCAGACAGGACTTCAGTGAGCGTAAGAATTATGAATTTCTCACTTTTCAGGAAGATATTGAGACGGTGCAGATCTAGGATAGGACGAAGGCCTCTGTCCTTCTTGGGCACCAGAAAGCAGTAGGAATAACAACCACAACCAACTTCTGATGACAGCAGAAGGAGGTTGTGGTGCAGGTGATGGTGTAATCTGCCTCCCACTGGATGACCATGATGCAAACTAAAGAGGCTTGTAGGCTGCGGCTGCCGGGGGTGGTGGACTGGCCTGACCCCTGGCAAACTGGCCCGCGAGGTCTGTGGGCACTGCGTCCTAGGCCACACAGGGACTGGGAAACTTGTGTGCTGTGGTGGCTTGGAGGGCACAGACCCGGCTGAAAGTTCCTTCTGTGGCCACGAAAGGAGCGAAAGGAAGACTGGGTTGGCGATGGGCCATGGAAAGGCCCAAGTACCTGGCCATACCTCTGCTGTACTTGAAGCGCTCTAGCGCTGAGTATGCCTTGTCTCCGAAGAAACGGGAGCCATCGAAGGGCATGTCCATGAGTGAGGCCTGGACATCAACCGAAAAGCCAATGGTTCTCAACATAACGTGGCACCACTGATGATGATACCACTCTGTCTACTGAGTCGGTCGTATCCGGAGAGACTAAGCCAGTATTCTGGGAGGTGTTCAGTCCACTGGCATCTGCCAAATCCTCATACCAGGTGTACTCTGTGACATCTAAGGGGTGGTATTCATCAGGATTCAGTGGCCCCTTCCAGTCCTTCCCAAGTCCTAGCCAAGTCAGGCTTGAATGGAATGCCTCCTAGCGGCGCCAGACAACACTCATCGGCTCTGTGTTGGAGCTGGGGACAAGTATGAGGATTGTGCTGGAAACGCCTTGGACTTCGGCAGGGGACTTGCACTGGGGAGGTTCGAGGTGGCTCGAATGGTGCCAGTCCAGATCGGTTCATGGATGCAAAATGCTCAACTTGCCCCGGGGGTGAACCCGCTGGCGCAACACCCGTACGGGCCACTCCCAAGCCTGTGGGGCTCGAAGGTGCTCCAGGAGGGCCAGGCTGCCCAAAGATAAGGTGCACAGTCTCATAAAATTCACCAGTTGAACGGGGGTCGCTCTGCCTTTTGGAAATCCGGGGAGGCGCAGAGAGGGCCTACCCGTAAGCTCAGCAGCGGAGCCAGGCCTTGATTGCTGATGATCCCTTGTCTCGTCGGATGACTTTGACGGACGGGGGGAAGTCGAAGACCATTTCAACTTCTTGTTATTTTTGCGCTTCTGTGATTTACCAGAACCTCTGGATGACTTCGAGTGCAACACTGATTGTTTGGTGTGGCTCTGTGATCGATTCCGGGACCTTCCTCTCGACCAGGATCGAGACCGTTGCTGTGTCGCAGGGCAGGGGGCGGCATTCCCCAGGTCTGGGGGAAGCCGGGTTCGCTTATCAAAGGCGGCGGAGGCTTTGAAGCCTCTGGCTTTGGTATGCTAAATCCCTAGCCATCCTGCTGGAGGAGGTGTAAACACCTCCTGCGAGAACAAGTATTGTTTCTGAACTCTGAGAGCGAGGGCTCTCTCGGGCAGGTGGTCAAAAACTCATCTGTGGTGGCAGGCTGGTAGATATCAGTCAGCCAGCACACTAGAGACTGGTAGGTTTTCAGGGGGCACCTCTAAGGTGCCCTCTGGGTGCCTGTCATGATAAATCCAATATTGGAATCAGTATGGATTTATAAAGACCAGGTGTTTGATACCAAATACCATTAGTTTCAGGAAAGCCATCATGTAGGTGGGGAATGACCAGTGCCCAGTACAGATACTTAAGAGGGCTTCTGTGATCACTTGCAATATCTAGTAATTGAACTAGACATCACAGGGGCATATCTGCTCATGCAATTATGTCCTCACATATAATATAATGCACCCTGCCTTAGGGCTTTAAGCCCCGCTGTAGGTACATGTAAGACGTGTACTTAGGCATTGCACACAGGGAGTGTGCAATGTCATGTTTTCAGAAGGGCTTGCGCCCTTTCACACATCCTGCAATGGGAGTCAGCAAGTAGTTTTTGTGTGGGTCCCTTTTGGTGGCAAAATACATACTGCAGCACATAGGGACCCTCTTCAGTACCCATGCCCTGGATACAATAGGCAGCATTTACCAGGTACTTACAAGGGCGCTAAAGTCCTTGCCAACTGAATTACAAGTGAACAGCCAGTTTAGGGGAAAGAACACTGGCACTGTAGCCTGTCAGAATCAAAAACCAGCATCTAGCAATTCAAATGGGGGACAAAGTGGGAGGACGTCTGCACAGAGCAGTCCAGCTTCCTACAATGCAAGTCTTGGTGTTGTGGTCACACTCAAAGCACCAAAGGCAGATGAGGTGAGGGTCAGTCACTGACATTTGCCAGTGACATGCGCCACAGGGCTTAAAACCCTCCCTGACACACCAGTAGACATTCTCTCAAAAATATTCGACAAAAGTGTTGAAAAAGGGTCAGTCAAAAAGTGACTGGGGGTAACTCTTCTTCGGATCTACGCTGACTGGCTCGAAAAGAAAGGAAGGATGTCAGCGCACTGTGGTGGCGCCTATATAGGCACTGTGAATGTCACTTCCAGCATGGACAACACCGACGAGGCCATGCAGAGCCGAATGACGCCACCTACCGGAGCTCAGGGGTACTGCTCACAAAACATTTCCGGATTGAGTCTGACTTCTGGGGATACGTCTAAGGCAAGAATCTGCAGCTAGAAGTCTTTATCAGATTTACAGGTTGACATGCAGAAATGTGCATGTAATTCTCTATTACAGAGCAGTCTATAGAAGGAGTACCTGGAATTCCCTGGTAATACTGCAACCTGGTATTATTGATAACCCTCGTATCAATAATAACATCTGTGAGAATACTGCACACAAATACCGCTGGGTTTGTAAGGCAGCCCTTAGCATTTATAGGAGAGGAATACTTACCTTTGGGAATGCTGTTTCTGGTGGAAACTCTATCTAACTGCAGATTCCTCACCTTATGAGTATTCCCTAGGCGTCAGACTGGATCTGGAAACTTCAAAGCAGTATCCCAACATGCCACTAGGTGGCATTGTGCAGCTATGCCCTGATGTCATTCCACTTCAGAAATGACCAGCAGAGCACATATAAGTTCTGGTGTCAACTGATTTCTTAGGCTGTCTGCAGAGACTCTTAGCAGATTGGCATGAACAGTGTGCAGAACTTTTTAAATGGGAAAGGAATCCAGTTCACAGAACAGGTAGGTGGGAATGCCAGTGAAGAATCTGCTGTAAGACAGAGCACCCACCAGAAAGGGCATTACCAAAGGTAAGTAACTAGTTCTTCTGATGGATTCCTCTTCTTGTAATTAATAGATACCATAACAGTATCTCAGTAGGTGGTGGGTCTGTGAACTGCCTCGCACCAAAACATTCTGTAGGACCGAGAAGGCAAAATGCCCTCTCAACTGACTTGACTGTCGAGATAATAGAGTTTCATGATCATATATAGTGATACTCAAGTGGCAGCCTGACAAATATCCAGGACAGGTACTCCATGTGCCAGCGCAGTGGTAGCAGCTTTGGCTATTAAACCTTCTTGAGGCTGCTTTTTAGCCAGTGCGTAGCAGATCTTAATGCAGATGACAACCCGTTGGGAGATGTTCCATTTTTGCACTGCCTTACACTTCATTGCCCAGCAGAATCCTGCAAAGAACTTACCATCCACCTGATGTTCTTTGGTGCAAACTATTAGCTTAGTGATCTCTTAGGGTACAAACGATGGAGTCTCTCTTCCACCTTAGAGGGATGAGATGGGGCAAAGAATCTGGGAGTAGATGGAGCAATGAATCCCAGAAGGGCGCTAGCCTGCCTGAAATGGAAAGGAGTAACCACTTTCTACAGAAAGGAAGCTCGGGTTCCCAACACCAACTTATCTGGGAAGAATGCTGTATAAGGTGAATTGACAGAAAGAACCTGCAGCTCGCTTACATGCTTAGTAGATATCATAGTGATGAGAAATACCATTTTCAAAAGGGTGCACATCAAAAAAATGAGAACTAAATTCAAGTTCCACTGTGACATCACAAAGAGGTTTGGTGGAAAGGCTGTTCTGGCAACCACAAACAAGCAGATATAGCCAACAAATAGCCTTTAGCAGTCCCCAAAGCAAGTCTTTGCTGGGCTATGGACAAAACTGAGAACAAAACTTCAGACAACTTGGTGGGTGCCGCACCAAGCCACAAATGTATTCCGCCGACGGATGAACACTGATTTCAGGGTGGGACGCCTCGCCACCAAGATGACATCAACAACCTCAGGAGAAAGGTCAAATACAATTGCTCAATCAGAGATGCAGATTGTGCAGGCCTGGGTGCAGCACCCTACCCTGCTTTTGTCACAGAAGCAGCAGTTTTATTGGAGGATGCCCATGCCAAAGAGTTCTGGAAAACACACATTTCCGCTACAATCTAGTGCCATTAGGATGGCTTGCGCCCAGTTCATCAGGAATACAGGAACCTGAGCTCCACTCTAGGTGGAATGCGTCTCTGAGAAAGAGCCTCCTTGGGAACTACAACACAGAATAGTGCTGACATTGCACGTTATTTGCAGTGGCAAAAACATCAAGCCAGTGTTCTTTCCATTGATGGAAGATACTTTGCGCCACCTCCGGGTGTAATTGGCATTCGTGGTCTGCTAGGCATCGGTGGCAGAGTTTGTTTGCTCTGGTGTAAAGATCCCACCAGGAGGTTCATCATCAGAAAAATTCCCTTGCGGTTCAGCCATTTCCAAAGGCATAGGCCCCAGCCCCTGCTTGCTGCAGTACCACATGGGAGTAGTGATGTCCGTGAGCGGATGCACCAGTCTTCCTTTGATGATGGGCAGGAAGGCCTTCAAAGCCAAGGGAATAGCCCTCAACTTTAACAAATTAATGTGGAGTTGAGCTTCCGCTTGAGACCAGAGGCCTCTGATGTCCACTTCTCCCAGATGACCTTCCCAACCCAGAAACGAAGCATCTGACCCCACTGGGCGGGGTAAGGAGAGGGCTCTACATCGGATTTAATTGCAGTCCAGCAGCTACCACTGCAGGTCTTTTGCAATCTCCTCTGAAATCTAGAAATAATCTGACAGATCCCCCTGAATCTCTGCCCACTGGGACTCTAGGTCCACTGCAGAGCCTGTATATGCCATCTGGCATGTTTCTCCAGCTGGATGCAGGGGGTTAGCAATACCAGAAGCCTCAGAGTCATCCACACTGAGAGCCAGGAAACCAACTGAAACATCAGTATCATAGACATGTACCGTATACTGTATGGCTCTGATGAAAGGGAGTGTCTGCAAAGGAATGATGTGTGACTTCAGCATGCTGATAGTGAACCTCAACAATATTAGGAGGTTTGATATTGTCTGGAGGTGGCTGACAACTGTCAAGGGCGAGGCAGGCCCAAGGAACGTGTCGAGGGCCCGCTTTCTTTGAACAGTTGCAGGGCTGAATCCACTTTCTTGCCAAAAAGGCAAGAGCCATAAAATGACGTGTCCATTAAAGATGCCTGGACATCACGGAGAAGCCTATAGACTTGGGGTGCCGAAGCGGCAAGCTTGTTCCAATTACCCGACCTAAACAGTTAGCTGTGTTTAAGCCACATCGCATGACAAACTTTGCTGCATCATGTTGACCCTGAATAACTTGGGTGAGGGCACCGATGGGTCATCTGGTGCAGCAGGCAAAATCTGTGCCACCTGGAAGGCAGCTGGCATTGATAGAGTTGAGAGCAAGGCTTGCAGACGAGAATATGCGTTTTGACTCACTATCAGGTGGGATGGTGGGGAAGGCATTAGGATTCACCTTACTTGTGGAGGTCTGTACCACCAAGCTCTCCCCTGGTGCTGGTCTATGGTGACAAGCGATCTGTCCACTGGAGGTCCAATTGAAGGGTAAGAGAGATTCTGTAAGTGGATGGCCTGGGTGAAAGACCTCTGTGGAGACATTAGTTTTTACCCTCCATGGCAGGTAGTTGTAAATCTAGTACTTCTGCCACCCTTGGCAACACTACAGTGAAAGAGATGCCTTCTTCCATGGCAGTGGCAGGTAGGTGGAGCCAACCATTGTCTGAAGAGGTGTCTAGGCCACCGGCATCCTATAACTTCTCATAACAGAGACAAAGTCATTCCCTTCATCAAAATTGTCGTTATCTGAGCCTATGTCAAAATATTATGTAATATCTAGGCTCTCCCACATAGCAAAGGCACGATTTTGTAATCAGATGGGTTGCCAGAAGGCTGCACTCCAGCAGGATTTAGACATGGACTTGGCTGAGATCAGGACAAATTTGCCTCCTAGTCAGAGAGCAGAATGGGTTGTGCCTTTTCCTTTAGTGCCGTCGGCACCGGCATGAATGTAAAAGGAACCAATGCAGGGGATGAAGCCGGGACCGAAATTGGCACAGAGACTGGCGAGGAACCCGAAGCAGGCATAGTGGGCACAAATGGAGCAGAGTGCGGATCAGCCGGCAGAAGTTACGGAAACTAATCCATGCATTTACTCCAGTTTTTATGTGGTAGATGAAATAAATTGATGGGATTTAGGTGTGATGTTCAGTGGGTCAGGGGTATGTGAATTCATGCAGATGGTTGCCGGTATTAAAGGTGAGCTACAGCAGATTAGTTATTGTTAGGTTGCAGGAATATGACATTTAAAGGACAGGTTGTTGTCTTTGAAATGAGATGGGTACAATGTGCAGAAATACAACAATTGACAAGGAAGTTCTAGCTTGCGTCAAGGGGTATTGTCACACACTTGTCTTGAACGAAAATACCTGTTTACCACAATGTATTGTTGAGTATCAGAGGGCAGTTACAGAAACATCTTGCTCTACTGGAGTGGTAAGGTGTTATTAAATCTGTTGATTCAGCAGAGTGGGTTGCCCCCTGTAGTTGTGGATCAAAAAAGAAAATCTTGTAATGTGCTGATCTAATTACTAGAAGCAAAAAACTTATGGTTGGCTGTCACCCTTTCCCCAAGATTTTACAGATATTGTCCTGGCTCATAATCCCCAGTTTTATTCCATCATTGACCTATGAATGGCATACTATCAGCTTGAGATAGCCATGGAATTCCATCCACTGGGTACCTTTGTAATTTCCTTGGCAGCTTACCATTACTTAAGGTTGCCTTTCAGACTAGCATCCAAGCTTCAGTATTGAAGCAGCTGATGTACAAGTTCTTCCACAAGATGTACATTTCAAGATGACTTCTTGGTCCATGCCTGTTTCATGAATACCATAATTTCTTTGGTGACCAGGTGTTAAGTATTCTCAGGGAGCATGGCATGCTGTCAAGATGGAGTAATGTCAATTCTTACAGACAAGCTGGAGTACCAGGGACATCTGATGACCTCAGACAGACTTAAGCCCAAATGTGAAATATCTAGAATGATTTTTGAACCCCAAGCCACCATCAAAAGTTGATAAGTTAAAATAATTTCTTGGGCTCTGCGATTTGTAGGGGGGGGTTGTGGTGGTCACTGAACCCTTGAAGAAGCTGCTTCATAAAGCTGTTTAATTTATTTGTAAGGCTGTTGAATCTGAAGGTTTTGAAAAAAAACCAAAAGATTTGATTACTAGTCTATGTGCTTTGAAGCCAGACAAAGACAGGAAATTATGTGTAGTTACAAATGATGCCAGTGCAATTGGTATAGGGGGATGTGCTAACCCGAATGATGAAAAACAATGAACACACGGCTGCCATTGTTTTTAGATGTCTGAAGGGGTGGAAACAGATAGTATGATTTAACGTGAGGCACTCGTTTTTGAATGGGTTACAGAGCATTTCAGCATATATATTTGGAGAAGGACATTTATTCTGTGTATGGATCACAAACTGTTAGTCTATTGTTCAGAGGAAACGGAATAGAAAAGGCCTCTCCAAGATTAGGGAGATTGTTGGCAAGTGTGCAGGGATAGAACTTTTAAATCAAAATGTCTGAGGAAAACCAATGCCAGAGCTGATTTCTTGCCTAGATTTCCTTTAGAAGTGTCGCAGAATGAGAGGAGATTGGTGGACAAAACGGAACGTGCTGTTGGGGTTGTCAATGGTATGACTGAATCAGAAAGGTCAGTTTTTAGGTCTCGCCTAGCGTTGCAGCGCATGCGCTGTCGCTTGCGAGATCTATTGTCGTTGGTTTTCTGTCGGGCTTCTTTGGAAGTGGGGTTGGTGACCGCCCTGTCTCCCATAGGCCCCGCCCACCCGTCGTCTGTTGCTCGTCATGCGTGCGTTGTGTCCTTGCCTCACGCTCGAGCCCCCCTTCTCTCAGAGGCTTCCGTCGTGTCCCACCACCGCAGCTATCGGCTTCGGTACAGCGTTTGTCCATTTGGGTGTTTTCAGGTAGCGCTAGCCTGCTGCTTTGATGGCTTCGGTGTGCTTAGAGACATTGTAGGGAAAAGTGCAATGCAAACGCAGCTCACACGGTGCGTCGGCCGGGACCCCGAGCAGGCTATAAACCACTCTTCACTGGGGAAGGAAGGGTTAGGTCCTCGCGCACCTTTTGCCCTAGTTTTGGAGTGCGATGCGGTTACCCAGAGACCAACAGTGTAGCGCTTGATTTCGTTCTTTGAGGCACTTTGCTACTGTCTGCATTTGATCATTTTGAATTTCCTTTAATGTAATGTTTCGAAAACTTTCCCTTAAGTTTAATTACGCAGCCCCCTGCAGATAACACATGCCAAGGGCTTAAATCACAAATCAGTTTCGTGAAATAATGGATTATGTATTTACTCTGCTATTTTCTTTGCATTTTTTCAGTTTTTCGTGCTGACATTGCCGTTGTATTTATTCTAACCCCCCCCCACCTTGTAACATATTCTTGTCGTCCTTTGTCTCCAAGAGCCTTTCTGATAACCACCCACTGCACAATCCAAAAACGCCCACATCACTCTAGTGTTTACCAACACAGTGCCTTACTTGCCCAGCTCATAGAAGCTGCTTTCCCAAATGTTCGGCGCTCTTGGGGCAGTGGGCCCTCAATCTGGGAAAGTTTTACAAATAAAACAATGAGCGCGTGTACTCACCAAAGACCACAGATTCTCCGTCTACCTAGGCAGCAGCAGGGTCGCCACCCACGGTGCCCGGCCTGGCATGGCGGGAGGGAGACCAGTCCTGAGGCGGCGAGGAGGGGGCGCTGACGTGCCGGGAACCCAGAACCCTCAGCCTTCCAAAGCTGGCACCTTGTCAACAGGAATCGCCACTTTTTCTCCTGCCCCCAAAAAGTTTGATTTGATGGGGTTTCCTTTTTTCCCGTCGGCTTGAACTAGGCCGCAAAGGAGAAAAGCGCTGGGGGATGTCGCGCTTCATGGTTTGTGAAGCGGACGCTGTTAAATAAAGACATCTGCGGAGTCTTCTTCCATGTTGCATTCCCCTGCCTTCCTCATCCATGCCCTGCGTGTGGCTTCAATATACATATTTTTTTTTACCAGGCTCAGTGTCTGCTTCTAGGTGTTTGCGTTTTTATTTTTCATATTCAGGCTGCTCTCAGCCTTCGTTAAACTGTCCCCCTGCCTCTGCAGCACACACAGCACTACTCCTCAAGTTGCAGTCCGTGCTCCGACTGCTGCCTAAGACCCGCCTTCATCACCTTCAGGATCGCAGCCCGCCCATGGACGAAGGGGCGGAGGACGAGCAAGGATCTGTGATCCTCCACAGGGCGCATGTCAGAACATGGTTAAACTAAATACGCAAGTGGAAGAGTTGTGTATACATATCATTTATTTTTTATTTATATTTAATAATCATTTTTGCTCAAACATACTTAGTTACTTTGAGCCCATTATTAGTGTGACATACACCCCCCCCCCCTTTTTTCTTATTTGTGGCTCGCAGCACAGCTTTATTTCATATGGCGTGCGGCTTGGAACTTATTTTTGCTCGTGATTCAGTTCCTCTGTGATATGCTTGTTAGACTATGACTAATCATCCTAATTAGTAACAAGCATTTGCAATGCACTAGGTCTCACATTTGCGAGAGTTTGAGCTATTAGCATTGTAAATAACAATGCCTTTTATTTATGTATTGTTTTTTTGTAACATAAATAAAAGGCATTGTCATTAACAATGCCAATAGCTTAAACACTTGCAACTGCGAGACCTATTGCATTGCAAATGCTTGTTTTCAATGTATGGGTAAAGGAGTCCCAAGCTGATAAAACTCTTTGCGAAGCCAAAACATTTGTGTAAATGGATGACGTAATGAAAGCTGTCTCCATGGACAGTGTGGAACAGGATGGAATGTTGAGGGGTAGTACTGTCATGCTACTTGCAAGCTTAACAGCCAAGCTTATTGATCTTGCCCATGCCTGGCATCAGAGTATAACCACTCCCCAAAAAATAAATAATAATAAGATTGTGTGAAGGGTACTGGTGGCCGTCTGTGAATAATTCAGTGGAAATGTTTACTGTTTCTTGTTCTATTTGCCAAAACTTGGATAAAAGTCTTGTGACTTACAATTCCTTGTTATGTTCAGTGGCCTTTCCACAAAATGCTTGGGAGAGGCTAGCCATTGATTTAATGAATAATATAGAGCGCACTAACACTCACAGGAGAGCATTCTGGCGCTGAGCTGGAGACTGAATTTACCTGTACTTGAGGACACCTGGATGAAGACCAGAGAATTGAACTAGATTAAAGAGTGGCGGAGAGAGTCAGGGGCAAGAAAAAGCCAGGTCTTCAGACTCTTTTTAAATCTGGCTTCAGTGTCTATAAATCGAAGTGAGCTTGGAAGTTAGTTCCAGGCTTTGGTACCTAGAACTATAAAAGACTTCCCGTCCTAGGATTTGAGTCTAAAAGGTGGGAGCTTTAAGAGGTTGGCATTGGAGGATCTCAGCATCCTCTGGGTCTTATTGTCGTGTAGTTTCTACAAATCTATATAGGATCTGCATATTTTAGACAAAATAAACTAAGGGATTGGTATCCAGACAGATTCCAGACACCCCCAAAGGATATGTTAGTCCGTAGAACAGCTAGCTCACAGTGCCACTATAAGCCCCACCACCTTACCTAGGAGCGAATAGTTTCTGGCAACTATTGAACATGACAACCCTGACCCCTCAGGCATCGTGGAAACAGTACAATATTTTTCGCTGTCAATAGTGCTCGCACGGTCTAAGAGAGATATACGGAATAAACGGTGGGGACGTTTTCAATAAGTATTTATTGAACCAGCGTCATTCTAGTATAAAATTCATTAGCTGCAACAACCATTAGAAAGAAACAGATGTATACGGTTATAAGCACCAACAAAGTAAATAAAAGGTAGAATTATACCCTGATGCTAAAATAATGAATATATGCAGGCATATAGATACATGGCAGTAATCATGAGTACTCCTAAGATGCAAACCTTTAACTAGATGTACCTAAGTGTACCTAGCATGAACGTGGATGTTAAGCCAAGAATCCCCATAGGAAAGAGCCAATGCCATTACCTGATGGGAGAGAATGAAGGACCCTGTCTTGGTCTCGAGTTGGACACCCCGCGAGGGATGTTAGACCACTGTGTGCTGGAGTGTCTGCGTGCAGGGACTTCAGAGTCTCGTGTCAGCATGGAAGTTCTCTTTCTCCTCTGGTTTGCCTGGCAAAGATGTGATTCTTATATACCCGAATGTTACCCTCAGGGGTTCTACCTAGATGTGTCATGGTACTGTGGGCCTGTCGGCCAAGGATGACGATAGTGGTGACTTTTGAACAGAGAAGAACGTGGCAGCCTGGATAAACAGCAGCTGCCTGAAGCTAAACTCAGAGAAGACTGAGGTCTTAATCCTCGGCCCCTGCACCTCCGCCTGGGACAACACCTGGTGGCCCTCCGCCCTCGGTAGCCCGCCCACCCCCACAGACCACGCTCGGAACCTCGGCATCATCCTGGACTCCTCCCTCTCCATGAACCGCCAGATCAACGCCGTCGCCTCCGCTAGTTTCAACTGCCTGCGCATCCTCCGTAAGACTTTCAAGTGGATCCCCCCCGACTGCAGAAGGACCGTCACCCACGCACTCATCACCAGCAGACTAGACTACAGCAACGCCCTCTACGCCGGAATCAACAAAACTCTCATGCACAGGCTCCAGACCATCCAGAACGACGCAGCCAGACTCGTCCTGGGAACACCACGCCAGGAGCACATGACCCAACACCTATGAGGCCTTCACTGGCTCCCCGTCGAGAAGAGGGTCACTTTCAAACTCCTCACCCACGCCTACAAATCCCTCCACAACATCGGACCCAAATACCTCAACGAGAGAGTATCCTTCCACGTACCCAAGAGGGACCTCCGCTCCGCAGACCTCGCCCTGGCAGAGGTCCCCCGCATCCGCAGAAACAGGACCGGCGGGAGAGCCTTCTCCCACATCGCAGCCAAAACCTGGAACACGCTCCCTGTGGACATCAGACGCTGCCCCACCCTGCACACGTTCAGGAAGGACCTCAAGACCTGGCTCTTCAACTGATCCGGAGCCGCCGCCGCCCCCCCCCACGCGCCTTAAGACCCTCACGGGTGAGTAGCGCGCTATACAAAACCCCTGATTGATTGATTGATTGAGTTATTATGCAAAAGATGGTAATCCTGCTGTGATACTAAGAATCATCATGCATAATAAATGAGGCTCGTTTTCAAAGAAAACCACACAACATTTATTAAGCGCCTAACTAGGTAAAAGGTCCAAGACCAGAGCCGTTATGTAGAGCAAGGTAGGACAAATGTAGTTAAAAGGTCGTGCAACTACCTAAGCCTATATTGGGGTACATCGGGGCTCATAACACCTACTCCTCATCCGACCAGACGACAAAATTAACAAGTGCTAAAATATGCCTGTTTAAAATCATAAAATACAATGATAAAATAGGAGTATAAAAACATCTAAAAATATGGTATGCAAATGTTAAAAAAGCTCTACAAGTCATCTAAATAGTCAATATACTGTTAGACCAACTGAGCACGCCGAAAGCCATAGTGCTTAGTGAGAGCAAGAAAAATAAAACAAAAATGATGTTGTCAAATTCCAATTTGAGTTGTTTTGGAAAAAGGCCGAAATGTTCCCATCACACGGAGAGCAAAATGTTTATGTGTCCTGTGTGGGAGACGCAACATCACTGCTGCTTGCAGACGACAGTCCCTGTAACACCTCTTGGATCAGGTCAATAGAGCAAAGATGATCTTCTCCAGTTCCCACAGCCGTTGCTGAGTAAGTACTCGAAGCCTGTGAGCCTGTGGTAGAGCTGGTGTCCATTCTGACACGTGCTGAAGCATCCCGTGGTGGCTCTAAGAATGCCAACATCAACATTGGAATATGCTGAGGACACTGCAATACGTGGGCCTTTAATGGGTCCAGTAGTACATCTACGTCCGGAGGCGCAACCGATGGAAGTGTTAGACATATATCCAACACGCATTCGTATCCACAGAATAGGAGGCGGGGCACAGGCAAGAAGCATTCAACCCAGACTGATCTAAATGATAGGAACCAATGTTCGCTTAGCTCCCGAAGCCAAGGTGTGCCCAGATGGAGTACCATGCGTTCACGGGATCGTGGCACAAGGAGTGCTTTTTCCATCTCTTTGAAAATTGGGACGTCCATTGCGTAGCAGGAAAATAAAAACCAGGATACCCACTACAAGTGGTAGGACCAGCGAAGCCCTCCAAAAAAGCTTCCTACTATACGGAGTGTATAAATGTTGGAATAACTCTGAAGATCGTCTGTAAGGTACTTAATAGAACAGAAGCTATGCTCTTAAATAGGTGTACTATCCCACTCGTATCAGACATGTTAAAAATACAATGTACCATTTCTCCGAAATGGAGCGGGAAGTTAGTTCGGACTAAAACCTGTATCTCTGCGGAAGACCTTGCAACCTGGAGATCAAAAGTCTCTCGGGCAGAGGTTAAGGCCACATCCTTCTGTAAAAGTATGGCTTTCAGTCAGCTCATAGAAGCAAACCATATAAGGGAAACATTCAATGAAGGCCATAACGGCGCCTCCCTAACTATGTGGGTCGGTGGAAACAATACTTGCATACAAGTAACCCTGGAACTTACTGTGACAAGATATGTGATGCCTGGCAGCATCCCACAACAACCTTGATCATTCAATATCAAATAACTCCCATTCGAGTAGTTTGAACACCAGATGAATCTCAGCAGCCGGGGATCCTTTCAAGTGACATGATAGGTTTACAACCCAAGCATTACAAGCTCTGTGAAGCATAATATCCTGACAAATTAGAGACCCACTTAACAAACTCTTACAGTCTAAACCGCTGAGAAAGACTTCAGTGTCCCCATTCCTGCATATAAATCTGTACGGTAATTCCCAAGATTCATGAATGTATTCCTTACCCAACGCTTCATACCTGCCTACTTAGTGATACTGTAGGCAAAATTAAAACTGGAATGTCGTGACTGGCAATGTAATATGGCCATGGATTAACCATTCTGTGGAAGGTGACTCAGCCACAGTGAAAGGTAAATGGTCCAATGTTTCAATGTGCTGCATTGTATACTTTGGATCTCTTCGTGCCATCGTTGTCTGCCTTTCTGTTAGATTATATGCAGAAAACAGAGACGTACTGTTGATATACCGCAAGGGCACGTGACCAGAGCGCAATGAGTGTATCGTCCAGCTCAATAATAGAATGGACCGCAATTGCGATTGTCCATGCTGGGAAAAAAAACGAGTTACTTACCTGTAACTTCAGGTATCCAGTATTGGTATGTTTCATAGATTCACATGCTTGATTCATCCCCGCCGTCGAGGTGGGAGTCTCACTGTAAAATTATAATAGTAGTAATTCATATCATCATAGGCAACAATGCATTGCATAGTCACTGCTGTAGCCCATCTATATCCTTTTGTAAAAAAGAACCAAAGTTGAAACAAAGCCAATCAGATACCAGCACCCGCTAGAGCACTCCACAGAGAGGCAAGACCCTCAGATTTTCTAGCACAAGTGACAAGAGTGTTTATAATATTATTAAGGGAAGCCTCTCCGGGGAGGAGGGTGGGTCGCATGTGAATCTATGAAAGATACCAATACTGGATAACTGAAGTTACAGGTAAGTAACTCGTTTTCTTATCCAGTATTGGATCTTTCATAAATTCACATGCTTGAATCAGAATAGCCAGCAATTACCAAAGAATAATCATTCAAATTTAACATTAGAGGATGGCGGGTATTATATAAATAACTAAAAGATATCTAAATAAATAGATATACATGTACACACACACATATTTATATACCAATGTTTACAAAGGAGCATGCAAAACATCAATAACATGTTAATAAAAAAAATCACTTAATTGGAATTAATTAAGCACCTCTAAAACAGAGGCTTACCTCATTGAAAAAGATTGCGTAAGACTGCTTGTCCTACCGCCGCTTCTGCATCTGTAGCCAAATCTAAGCAGTAATGCCACATAAATGTATGTACACTTCTCCATGTTGCAGCGCGGCAAATTTTGTCCAATGGCACTCCTGCAAAGAGCGCAGCTGAGGATGATACTGCTCTCGTAGAATGAGCCTTAGGCTTGAAATTGAGTGGCCTGCCTGCTTTAGAATGTCAGAAATGAATAGCAGCTGCAATCCACCTGGCAATCGTTGCTTTAGTCACTGCTGTCACTGGCTTTTGTGAACCATAGGAGGCAATCAGCTGATCAGATTTTCAGATGTCTTAGTATGTGATAAATAAAACTTGGGACATCTTTATATCCAATATATGAAGAGCTTTTTCAGCCGGGGAAGTAAGATTTGGAAAGAATGTTCTAAAGAATAACCGGCTCATTAAGGTGGAAATCAGAAGGTACTTTTGGAATAAATACTGGATTTGTACTAAGCAGTACATAATCATTTGAAAAACAAAGGTAAGTTTCCTTAATTGTGAAGGCTTGAATTTCGCTGACTCTCCTGGCTGAAGTAAGAGCCAACAATAATGCAACTTTCCAGGAAATATACTTGAGCTCAGCTTTGTGTATAGGCTCAAAGGGGGGGGTTCATAAGTTGTGCAAGAACTAAACTAAGCCTCCATTCCGGAGGAGGAGCTCTAATAGGAGGGTACACTCTGAAAAGACCTTTCATGAACTGTTTTACCAGTTGACATGAACAAAGAGAAAAACCTCCAAAGGAACGTCTGTAAGTAGAAATAGCAGCAAGTTGTACCTTCGTAGAAGTGTACATAAGGCCTGACTTAGCCAGGGAGAGACGATGAGGCAAAATGTTATCTGGAGAAGACTCAAACGGGTGTACATTGTTCTGAAGACACCATGAACAGAATCGTTTCCATTAGAAACTGTAAGTTTTAATAGTAGAGAAAGCCCTTGCTTTAGATAGAATGTCTCTACAGTCTTGTGGTAGGTTTAGATCCTTAAACTCAATGAGTTCAGTAACCACGAATGCAGCTGTAGTGACGCAGGATGTGAATGGAGAATCTGGCCCTTGCTCATTGTTAACAGCGTTGATGATACTGGAAGGCGATAAGGTTTGCGTTCTGAGAGCAGAAGAAGCTCCGTGAACCAATGTTGGCGTGGCCAACGCGGAGAAATTAGGATTAGACGACATGGCTCCCTTTTCATTTTCATCAGAAGCCTTGGAATTAACGGGTAAGGGTTAAAAGTGTAGGCGAAGAGCCCCAACCACCTTATTAGAAAAGCGTTTCCCCATGATCCTCTTTCTGGTTCCCAGCTGGCAAAGAATTGACACTTCCAGTTCATTCAGGAGGCGAAGAGATCCAAGTTGGGCTTGCCCCATCTCTGGAAGATGAAATCGAGGACCGTCTGATCTAGCTCCCATTTGTAGCAAGAATTGAAAGTTCTGCTTAGAGTATCTGCAAGACTGTTGTGCACCCCTGGAAGATGTTCCACCTGGATAGAGATGTGGTGTGAGAGAACCCATTTACAGATTTCCTGTGCTTCCAGCAATAGGATATGGTAGCGTGTGCCTCCCTGCTTGTTGAGGTAATGCATGCATGTAGTATTGTCTGTTCTTATAAGAACTGAAGCGCCCCGTATTCTTGGAAGGAATGCCTGCAAGGCTAGGAAAATGGCTTTTAGCTCCAGGAAATTGATGTGCATCCTTGAAAGAGCCTTGTACCACTTGCCATATATCCGGAGGTCTTGAAGGTGAGCCTCCCAGCCTTCTAGAGAAGCGTCCGTAGTGAGGATGAAGTCTGGTATCAGAGAACGGAAAGTTAGCCCTGTCGAGAGATTCCCAGAGGATTGCCACAAGAGAAGTGTTGTTTTCATGATTGGAGGTATCTGCACTATGTTGAACGATTCAGTTATTTGGAGCCGTTGACTGTCCAACTCCTTCTGTAATGGTCTCATTCTGAGACGTGCATAAGGTACCATTAGAATTGCTGAGGGCATCATGCCGAGCAGAGATTTTATCAGTCGCACCGAAGCAAACTTTTTTTCCTGTTCGCTTTGTCGCCGGAGAAATAAGGTGTGCTTGCCTTTCTGTAGATAAGAATGCCTGGTCTTGGACGGTGTCTAGGATTGCTCCAAGAAAAACCATTTTCTGACACGGTTGCAGAACTGATTTCTGATAATTGAGAGTTAGCCCCAGGGAATGAAACATTTGTAAGCAGATTGAAGTTGCCTTTGAGGCCTGCTGAAAAGACTGTGTTATCACTAGCCAGTCGTCGAGGTAAGGAAACAGTTGCAGACCTTTAAGCCTGAGATGAGCAGCAACTGGAGCCAGACACTTGGTGAACACTCTTGGGGCTGAACGAAGACCAAAAGAGAGGACTCTGAACTGAAAGTGAGCACCTGCCACAGTGAAACAGAGAAATTTTCGATGTTTGGGATGAACAGGGTAATGGAAATATGCATCTTGCAAATCTAGAGTTGTCATAAAATTCGCATGATTGAGAAGTTGAAGTATCTCCTGCAGGGTGGCCATGCAGAAAGACTTTTTCTGCAGATATTCGTTTAGTTTTCTGAGATCCAGAATTGGCCTCCATTCTACTGACTTCTTCTTTATTAGAAAGAAGCGGGAATAAAAACCTTTTCCCATCTGAGGACGAGGAACTTTTTCTATAGCCTCTTTCTGGAGCATAACCATGGCTTCCTTTCTGAGCAATTTGAGATGAAGCGGAAGCCTCTTTAGAGGTGGATGAGGCGGTGGGACGATTACAAATTCTAGAGTATGACCATACTTTAAGGTGTCCAGGACCCATTTGCCCGCTGTAATTTTGTTCAACTGATCGTAGTGTAGGGAAATATTTGCCGACATGAGGTTGGTGTTTAGCAGGGTCATAGCAGGTGCTGGGAAATTGTCACTGCTTTCTAGCATTTTCTATGGCCTGAGTAGGTTGCTTTCTCCTGTGTTGCTGTCTGGAGTGTGCAGCAGATGGTGGGGCTCGATATGACTGATGTTGCTGATAGCCATATCTGTACTGAGATGATTGTGGTTGGTAATTTTGATAGCTCTCTCGAAAGGAATATGATCCTCTGCCACGGGCTCCTCGAAAGGGTGTTTTCCTATACTGAGGCGTACCCAATGCCATAGCGGTGTCAGTATCCTTTTTAATCTCTTGTAAGGCCTCATTGATATGTTTCCCAAATAGCGCGTCCCCATCAAACGGCATGTCTAAAATTTTACTTTGTATCTCTGGACGGAAGGTACTAGACTTGAGCCAGCTTGAGGAGCTGGCAGAGAAGGCATAGGTATTATATAATCTTCCTCCTCGTCTATAATAGTAAGGGTTTTAGGAATTTCTCCTTCTTCAGCGTCATCATAGTCATCCTGTGGGGGGCGTGGCTTGCCTGAGCTTCATGGCGGACGCGTGAGTGAAGAGCTCCGCTCCAGCCGCCGATTAATCCTGCCGTTAGCCCTGACTGTGACCGTGATCTCGCCCCTGTCTGCCTGCCGGTGATAGGCGGCGGTGTCTTGAGGGGAGCGGGTGACCTCCGCTGCGGCGACAGCGACGCGACGGCTCTCCCTGGGTGCGTGAGGCCCTGATTGCGTTGGGCCGTGGAGCGCGCGAGCGGCTGAGGAGCTGCGCAACTCCCCGGTCGCGGCCTGGTTGCGGGCCGGAGCTGCTGGGGCTCGGAGCCCGAACTTGTGGGACCAGCGGAGTGCGGCGGGCCTGCCCTGTACCTGCCTTGACCGCCTGTGGTGCTTGGTGTTCGCCGTGTGGGAGCGGGCCGCCTGAGCAGAGAGCCGCAGGACTTGTCCCTGTGGCGCACTAGCGGGGGTGGTACGAGACGGCGCCTGAGGGACCAGTGGACAGCTGATTTGTGCCTATCGGCTGGAGCTCATCGTCCCCAGCGGAGCAGCGGGCTGGGGAGTGCGCGTGCAGCGGAGGGATTGCGCGACTCCCCGGTCGCGGCCTGGTTGACGGGCTTGGAGTGCTGGGGCCCGGAACCCGCACCTGTGAGACCAGCGAGGTGCAGCGGACCTGTCCTGAGCCTGCCCTTACCTCCTGTGGTGCCTGGTGATTCCCGTGTGGGAGCGGCCCGCCTGACCGGAGAACCGCGAGAGAAGGACCCGGGGCGCACTAGCGGAGGTGGTGCATGACGACGCCGGAGGGATCTGAGGGTAGCTGGTCTGTGCCCCTCGATTGGAGCCCCATTGTCTACAGCGGAGCAGCGAGCTGTGGGGCGCGTGAGTAGCTGAGGGACAGGGTGACTACCCGGTCGCAGCCTGCTCGACGGGCTTGGACTGTTGGGGCCTGGAGCCCGGACCTGTAGGGCCAGCGGAGTGCGGCGGACCGGCCCTGTGCCTGCCCTGCCCTTAGGCAGTGCCTGGTGGTCCCCGTGCGCGAGCGGGCCACCTGAGAGGGAAACCACAAGAATAGGCCCTGTGACGTCCTTGCGGAGGGGATGCGTGACGGCGCCTGAGGGACCAGGGGATAGCCGGATTGTGCACATCGGCTGGGGCCCCATCATCTCCAGAGGAGCAGCGGATGGAGGAGGGGCATTGCCTGCTGGGACACGGATTAACCTGCTGCCACTTGGGAACGGACTGAAGCCCGCTGACGCACAAGGTGGGTGTGAGCCCAGGGGCCTGCTCTACCCCCGAGGTGGCCCTGCCCGTGCACCTCCCGCAGGACTACAAATAGCTAGAGCTGGGTGTGCGCTGAAGCGTCGTGGGGCTGGCTGGTGAGCTGAGGCTGATGTGAGTAGCCTTTTTGCAGGCCCGCTCTCACTGGCAGAACTGACCTGGAGGTGCTGGTAGGGAACTGTGACTGGGTCCTCGTGGTTGACGCTGTCTGTGACCCCAACTCAGAGTTGATTGTCCAGGAGATTGTGGGACCCGAGTTGAGAAAGTCCTGGGTTGCAACCATGGGTAAGGCCAAGGCTGCTAGTGCGGGGCAAGATCAAGAGGATGGAGGGCCGGAGCAGACTCAATCGTCCTCTGGAGACCCTATCCAGCAGCAGCTTAAAGAAATCTTAGCAGCTATAACGGACACTAAAGCCACTCTCCACCAGGACATTAGCACGGTGGCGGTTGGGCTTGGCCTTCTCCGGGATGAACATAGGAAGTTGGCGGGGAGGGTCAGGGACGCTGAGTCTGGACTGGCGGAATTGCGCCCAGCTCAAAAGGATACGGCCCAACAGCTGACTGCCCTTGCGGATAGAGTGACCCTCTTGGAACGCAGAGCTGAAGACGTGGAGGGAAGGAACCGGAGGAATAACATCCGTGTGGTTGGCCTGCCGGAGGGAGTGGAGGGGAACGATATGGTGGCGTTCTTAGAGACCTGGCTCAAGACTGTTGTGGCCCCGGAGGGCCTATCCGGCTTTTACACCCTGGAACGAGCACATAGGGTTCCGGCCAAGCCTCTAGGCCCCGGTAGACCTCCGAGACCTGTGGTGGCTCGACTACTACACTACCGGGGACCTGTTGCTGCAAAGAGCGCGAACGGCAGGGCCCTACGCAGTCGATAACAGCAGGGTCACTTTGTTCCCGGACTACACTTTCGAGGTCCAACGCAAGAGGGCCTCGTATCTGGAAGTCAAGAAAATATTAAGAGAGGAGGGTTTGCAATATTCCCTACTGTTCCCAGCCAGGCTCCGCGTAGTGGTTGACTCTGCCTCCCGCTTCTTTGACTCCCCAGAGGCAGCCTGGGATTGGCTGGAGGAATATAAAACTGGACTGACGGATCTGCCTAGGTCTGGCGGAACTGTAACCCGGGATGCAGGGAGAGGAGGGCGAGGAACTCACGGCTCCGACGGAGGGTACGGACGAAGCCTTCCATGACGCAGGCAGTATTGGAGCGGGCCGCGGCTCTGCGAGCGGTGGAGTCGGTGTCAGGCTCGACCAGTCCACCTCTGCCCGAGGATGGTGCAGCTTCTACAAGGGACTCTGAGGACGCTGATTCGGACTCTTCCGTTACTAGCAGTGTGAAGCTACCGGTGGTAACGCCCCAGAGTGTAGACGATATAATATGATTATGGGGGCGGAAGGTTGTGAAGTGCCTGTGACCTGTTGTGGGACCCTGGTGGTGGGATGGGGTCACGGTCTTGGGAGTGTGTTGGGATTCTAGGCGGCTGGCGCCTTCTGATTGGTTACAGGACAAATAAGAGAGCAGCTGCGTCCACCCTTACCTCTGAAGTAGTCAGGGGATTTTGATTAGTTGTTAATCTTTGTTTGTTTGGATGGGAACTAGTTTCAAGGTAACTGTCCTTGGGAGGGGGTTGGTGAGTTTGGGGAAGTTTCTAAGGGGACCCGGCATGGTGGGTTTATTTTACTGAAGGGGCACTGGACATACTGTTCACTATGGTGGCACCAAATGACTTAAAATGCATATCATGGAATGTTAGGGGCTTACACACCATGAGTCGCCGCCATAAGGTCCACGCATATTTGGTGCGGAGGGGTGTTCAGATAGCGTTTCTCCAAGAGACGCATCTACTGGCCTTGGAGGGACATGCGCTACAGCGCAGGTGGAGAGGTCAGGTCTTTCATACCTCATATTCTGCTTTTGCGCGGGGGGTGTTAGTCTGGGTCAGAGCTGGGGTCCCTTTTCAACCTGTGCAGCATGTTGCAGATCCGGAAGGGCGCTATGTACTGGTACAAGGCAGGTTGGACGGAAGGGATATTACGCTGGGCAGTATCTATGCCCCCAATACTGATCAACAGGCCTTTTTTGCTTTACTCTCAGGGACACTAGCGTCATATTTGTCTGGTGCAGTGATGTTGGGTGGGGACTTTAATTCCATAACGGATATTGATCTAGATAGGTCTCACCCCCCGCTCCCCATGGCTCCCGTCCATAAGGTGGCTAGGGCTCGCAGCGCATGGCAATTGAATTGGGGGCTATTGGACACGTGGAGGGAACATCACCCTCATGAGCGCGATTATTCCTTTTTCTCAGCGCTACATGAGTTACACATCAGGTTGGATGCGGTACTCTGTTCACCTCCCATCCACACCGCGGTCCAACACAGTGAATACCTGACCAGGACACTGTCGGATCACAATCCCCTGTTGTTGAGACTCCGTTGGGCTCCACCGCGCCCAGCGATTCCAATGTGGCGATTGAATCCGGAGCTACTGGAGGACCCAGTTTTTAAGGAGGTAGTAGGGACAGGCATAGAACAGTATTTCAGGGAGAATGTGGGCACGGCGTCCAGTATGGCGGCGGAATGGGATGCTTTCAAAATAGTGCTACGGGGACTCTGTATAGCTAATGTGGCTGGGGTGCGGAAGGTTCTCCTCCAGGAGCTGGACACTGCTGACCTGCGCCTGAGAGAGTTAGAGCGTGAGCGACCGGAACGCCCAGCTAGGCAGGATGCGCTATTGGAGGCTAAGGAGGCAGTGGCAGTGGGGGTTGAGCAGGCGACGTTACGATTATAAACGATATATGGTGCGAACCCACGCAGAGCGGGATAAATCTGGGGCGTTGCTAGCGTGGCTCGCGAACCCGGCGAGGCAGGCGGTCCCTATTTTGGCACTTTGCGATGCGGTAGGTACTGTGTGCCACACCCAGCAGGGCATTAATACTATTTTTTCTGATTATTATGAGGAACTCTATAATAGTAGGATCGTTCTGGACGAGTGTCGTCTAGCAGGGTTCTTAGAAGGCGCACAGTTGCCGACCCTCACCAGGGAGGAAGCAGACTTGCTGGGTCAAGACGTCACACTGGGAGAGATACGAGGGGCAATCAAGCATATGGCGCGCAAGAAGACACCGGGGTGGATGGTTTGCCCATCGAGTTTTATGTTGCATATATTGACCAGATGGCCCCTAGGCTGATGACCGTCTATAATGGCTCGCGACGAGCGGGTCGACTCCCTACCTTGACGCGTGAGGCGCTGATCATACCATTGCTGAAGCCTGGGAGGCCCCCACCGATAGATCGGCTTATAGACCGCTCTCCATGCTCACCACAGACTATAAGATCCTGAGTCAGATACTGACTACTAGACTTATGCCGTATATGACTCGGCTGGTACATGGTGATCAGGCGGGGTTTATACCCAAGCGCAACACGGCGGGTAATGTCCGTCGCCTCCTCCGAGTATTAGAAGCCAACGCGAACTCCTCCCCAGAGGCTGCCATATTTTCGGTTGACATTGAAAAGGCCTTTGACAGCCTGGAGTGGCCTTACTTATTTCAGGTATTGCGGGCCTTTGGGTTGGGGGACAGTTTTGTGTCCTGGACGGCCTTGTTGTATAAGGACTCCAAGGCTAGGACTAAAACGGGAGGGCTAGTGTCAGCTCCCTGCTCGGTGCGCAGAGGGACTCGGCAGGGATGTCCCCTGTCACCACTGCTGTTCGCATTGGCCATTGAACCGCTGGCGGCCCAGGCCCGCACGGGGCAGTGGTTTAGAGGGCTTAACATACACGACGACACCCACTATATTGCCCTTTATGCGGATGACCTCCTACTGTTTTTGGCGGACACCCGAGAAGCACTGGTGGGAGCGAAACGCCTACTCCAACAGCTTGAAGAACTGGCGGGGCTGGGGGTAAACTGGGCGAAATCGTGCCTGTTCCCCACCACCAAGACAGTTGAGGGCCCGAGGACAGCGGAGGGTGTGAAGTGGGAGTACACCTGCATAACATATCTGGGGACACGTATTTATCACGAGCAGAAAGATCTGGTAGAGGGTAATGTTGGTAGAGCTATTCGGGGCCTACGAGGCAGTGTGGACTTCTGGCGGACGCTGCCTTTATCTCTGCTGGGGCGGGTGGCACTCCTTAAGATGGTAGCACTCCCAAAGCTGCTGTACTACTTTCGCACGCTTCCTGTTTGGCTCCCAGCGTCGCTATTTAAGAGGCTGCAACAGATGGTGACGGGGTTTCTTTGGCTTACTGGCCGACGACGAGTGGCCATGCAAACTTTGCTGCGCCCGCGGGGGGAGGGGGGGCTGGCGGTCCCAGACTTTGAGGATTATTATTTGGTGGCCCAGCTGCAATGGCTCACCCAGGCGGTGGCTCGGGAGTTCAGAGTTGTGGGGGAGCATATGGGGGGGAGGATCTCTGCCTCTGTATTGGCGAGAATTATACTGAAGCAGCCGCTTAGGGTCGGAGTCCTCCCTGGGGAGGTACAAACGTTTCGGTCCTGCTGGAATAGAAGTCACCAAAGGGCGCGCATCGCCTGTCCATATGCTCCGGAGATTCCGTTGCTGATGTGTCAACAGCTGCCTCATGGGGGCAACTGGTCGGCGTTGGCGGGATGGACTGCCTTGGGCCTCACAGCAGTGGGAGACTTATATGAAGATGGTGTGCTGATACCGTTTGAGGCACTCAGTGAGCGCTTTGCACTCCCCGAGGAGATTATCTCCTGCATACGGCCTTGATGTCGGTTATCCAGCGGCACTGGAAAGAGGGGTTGTCTGAGCCGAAAACGGCGCTGGTATGTCAGTATGTAGCACTGGCAGCTGGCACTATCAAAGCGGTTACTGCCTTGTATCGAAGGATGACCGTTGAGAAGTTGCCCCCTACAGGGGTTGAAACTTAAATGGGAGGCTGACATGGGAAAGGAAATCCCAGATAAGGCCTGGGCTGAACTACTTGAGCGCCCGTGGAAATGTTCCAGGAATGCCCGATTCCAGCAGATCCAATTCTTCATCTTGCACAGAGCCTACCTTACCCCGGCAAAGATTAAGCAGTATTTTTCCGCACACACAGCGCCCTGTCCACGCTGCCATGGAGAGGAAGCGGATTTCCGCCATATGATGTGGGACTGTTCCCGGGTGGAGCCGTATTGGCGGGAAGTATCGGCACTACTATGTACTGTTACAGAAAGGGATATCACATGTGACCTAGGCACGTGTCTGCTGCACTGGTTCCCTCATACTTCCAAAACAAAAATAACCAGCAAATTTATAGACTTAGGACTAGTACTGGCAAACGGGAGATTACAGCTCGCTGGAAAGCGCCGCAAGGCCCGCGGCTGCAGAGGTGGAGGGATGAATTTCTTAGGTGGGCTGAGTGCGAAGCGGTAGTACGCATGCAAGCAGCTAGCCGAGCTCAGAGTGACAAAGCGTTGGACTCTGCCCGCGCATGGGGGGCCTTGACAGAGCTGCTCAGGCCCGTGGATTCTGATACTGAGGTGGACTCGTTGCCTGGTGAATAGCAGGACCTGCGCTCCTCTTTATGTGTTTTGCAAAAGATGGGGAGGAGTGTTCTCAATGTTAGCCACCTAATTCTCCTATGCAATGAATATTTGATTAATGTCATTCAATCACAAGATTATTACACAGGAATTACTGTGAAGTATGCCTCCTTCTGTTTCAAATTACTACCACATGCCGGGGGGTGTCTGGGGAGGGAGGTAGGGGGATGGGAGGGGGGTTGGGGGGTGTTCTGGGGCTTTGCTTTGTGTGACTGATTTTGGGTCTATTTTTTTTTTTTTCTTTTTCCCCCATGTGTTAATGTTCCTGTTTACATTGCCTGATATTGGCCATGCTACGTTAGACTCTATGAACCTGTTGAGACTAAGGCACCAATGGAGAAAGAAAATGTTGCTCCTTCGTCACATAGTGTACGTTAACACATGTACTCAGGTTTTATTGGAAAGTTTATATGAAAGGGCATGTATAAGGGGACAGTGTTATGTGAGCAGTAGCTCCTGTTTAATTGTATATGATTATTGTGTAGACAAAATCAATAAACACATTTAAAAAAAAAAAAAAATCATAGTCATCCTGTGGCACCTGGTCTTGTGGCACAGGTACAGAATCTTGCGACTCAGTAGGGGGCACTGAGACTGTTTCAGGGTCCAAAACAGGCAGCGAGACCTTTCTTTTTCCACAATAGCTGCTGCTGTAGGGAAATGCGTATGGTAATCGTGCAACATAGCTGTTAGATTCTGCACCAATGCAACAGGCAATTGTATCATTGGTTCCTGGTGTTGCATCAACACCTGTGACCTACTCATGGATTGATGATATTGTGGCCCATAATGCTCATCTTCATCCTCCTCTTCCTGAAATTTTACATGAAGTTGAGAAGGGCTGCGGGCTGGACTAAACATCCCATCATCTTCAGATTCCTCCAAAAATTGACTAGGAGGCACAGGGGAGATGTAAGATGGATCTTGATAAAAACCCTCTCTTCAACGGGATCGTCAACGAGAATCTGGAAGACAAAACCGGTGTCAAGTGTAATGAAGAAGGTCTCTTTGGTTGAGGCGTCGACAAAATACTTGTCGACGGTGAAACAGATACCGTTGATGTAGAAAAAACAGTTGTCAAAGACGGTGTCGTCATAGTCGATGCTGTCGACGGTATAACTACCGTTGATGAAGAAGTCGTCGTTGACGAAGTAGTTGTCATCGACAGTGGAGGTGTCGACGATGAAGGTATCGTCGATGATGGAGGCGCCGACGACGATAGAGATGCCGATGATGGCGGCAGTGTCGTCGTTGGTAGCACCGTCGACAATGTAGGCGCCGATGATGAGATAAGCGTTGACGATGTAATGGGTGTCGTCAACGGCAAAATCTTCATCGAAGCTTATGTCAACGAAGATTGCTGAGAGACGAACTACAATGGTAGTTTCATGTTCGACAAGGTCTTTTTCGATGACGAAGAAGTCTTGACAGACTCTGACTGAGCCTTAGGTTGTTTATAGGCAGTTTTTGAGGTGGTTTGTGAAGCAGATATTTCCTCAGAAGGGAATGGAAGCTTCCCTTTTTTAGAGGCAGTAAGCTCATACTCATGATGGGTCTTTTTTCTGAAGCTTTTTTATGTCCCTCAGGGGATTCCACAGATCTGTCTCTTTTCTTAGAGAGTTGGACTGACGCCTGGGAACTAACACTGCCTTCCTCATCAGAGAGTACAAAGGATTTTGATTTTTGCCTTTTCAGCTAAATAAGCAATCTGCCTTACCTGTCTTTCAGAGTCTTAGAAGAAAAAGTTCTGCAGATTCTAAAGTCCTTTACCTTGTGAAGAAGGTACAGGCAATAAATACAAATCTAGTGGGGATCTTCAAAATGCAGCCTTTTCTTCCCACATGACCCTCAAGGCCTGGAGAGTCCTTTTTAGAAGATTCTGACATCATGTACTCACAGAAATCCAAGATGAAGAGAAAAAACTGAGCAGAACTCAGGGAGACTCCCTATCACAACGACGTGCAGTAGAAAATATGAGGGTCTTGCCTCTGTGTGGAGCGTTCTTAAGGGTGCTAGTATCTGATTGGCTGTGTTTCAACATTGGTTCTTTTTTACAAAAAAATATAGATGGGCTACAGCAGTGACTGTGCAATGCATTGTTGTCTATGATGATATGAATTACTACTATTATAATTTTACCGTGAGACTCTCACCTCGATGGCGGGGATGATTCAAGCATGTGAATCTATGAAAGTTCCAATACTGGATAATAGACAAATTCTGTTCTATTATATCTATTGCAGAAGACACAATGTTGCCCAGTGAATAAATCCTGGATGTTAGTGTGGTCATACCATTGTCGACCACTGCCACCACTTTCTCTAGATTAATCCAGTCCATCTCACGCAATCTCTCTGCAGCTTCCTGTTATGAGATTTTCCATACTTTATTATAAATAGCGTATAAGAAGCGTGTCTGACGTGGTTTTGGAGGACCTAACAAAAAATCCCTAAGATCCATGTTGTCTGATAGTAAGGACAAGTGTTGTTTCACCTGGGACAGTGTTGAGGTTTATAGTCACTCTAGGCATAACTTCCCAACACTGTAAGACGTCACCACCACAAGTGTTCTTGTTGTACATAACGCTGGTCAGGCCTATAAATACTAAACCCTTCGGTGGTACCCCTAAATCTTGACTGACACCGATTTGTGTCGATAGGCCAAACCAACCATCTCTTCCCATTGGGGTCTGATGAACTGCATGAACCATCATGTAGAATGTCATTCAGTGTATCCTCACTATGGGCCTGATTACGATGGAGGAAGGCCCGCCACCGACAGCCTGTCGGTGGCGGGCCCCCCGCCATCGTACTGCAGTTTTCCGCCCGCCAGATTACTATGGCGGGCGGAAACGTGGTGGTCGGAAAGACGGTTCTGACTGACAGTCATTTTCCGACCGCCTGTCGGAGCAGCCGCATTGCCCAGCATGGCGGCGGTGCCTGTCAGGCACAACCGTCGGGATTGTGATATCCCTTTCCGCCCACCTGTTCATGGCGGTTAACCCGCCAGGAACAAGTTGGGGGAAAGGGACCTTGGGGCCCTGTAGCGGGCCCACTTCCCCTTCAGACCGGACACTTTCTTTTGGGGGTTAAGGAACGCCTATGGTGCCCCCCTACATTTCCATGCACCATGTGGCAGGCACCACCTCGAGAACAACAAGGACACCAACTCCACCACCCTGATCGACAACCTCGCCACCCTCGGACTCAGACAGCTCGTGACTACACCCACCCACGCCGCCGGCCACACGCTAGACTCCATCTTTTCCGCAAGCCCACACGTCTCCTTCAACCACACCTCCGAACCCCACTGGACTGACCACCACTGCATCCACTTCACCTACAGGAAGCCCACCACGCACCACCGCACCGAACAAATGCCTCGCCGCTGCTGGAGCAGAGTCACGGAAGACCAGCTAACCACAACCCTCGCCCTGAGCCCACCCGCCGAACCCTCCGACCCCGACACCGCCGCCCGCAACCTCAGACAGTGGATCGACGACTGCGCCAACACCCTCGCCCCGCTCAAGAATCCGCCCAACAGCCACACCAGCAAGAAAGCCACCTGGTTCACCGAAGACCTCCAGGCCTCCAAACGAACATGCCGAAAACTGGAGAAGATCTGGCTCCACGAACGGACAGCGGACAGCTACGCCGCCCACAAGAGCGCCACCCGCAATCACCATCACCTCATCAGATCCGCCAAAAGGGCCTCACTCAAAGACCGCCTAGACAACAACGCACACAACAGCAAAGAGCTCTTCAACATCGTGAAGGAACTCTCCAACCCCAGCTCCAACACCAACGACATCCAGCCGTCGCAAGACCTGTGCGACTCACTGGCCACCTCCTTCCACCGCAAAATCGCCGACATCCACGACAGCTTCAACACCACGACCGCCCGGCAACCACCGAGACCACTGCCCCCACAACCACCAACCGCCTGCTCTCCTGGACCAACATCAACGACGAGGACACCAGCGAGATCATGAACACCATCCACTCCGGTTCACTGCTAGACCCGTGCCCTCACCACATCTTCAACAAAGCCAGTACAGCCATCGCGCCCCATCTCCGGAAAATAATCAACATCTCCTTCGAGACAGAAACCTTCCCGGAAAGCTGGAAGCACGCCGAGATCACTGCCTTACTCAAGAAACCCAAGGCAGACCCCAAGGACCTCAAGAACTTCCGACCCATCTCTCTGCTCCCGTTCCCCGCAAAGGTCACCGAGAAAATCGTCAACAAACAACTGACCCGCTACCTCGAGGAGAACAACATCCTGGACCCTTCCCAGTCCGGCTTCCGCAGCAACCACAGCACCGAAACCGCCCTCATCGCCGCCACCGATGACATCAGGACCCTGCTAGACAACGGAGAAACAGCAGCCCTCATCCTCCTGGACCTATCAGCCGCCTTCGACACGGTCTGCCACCACACACTACGAACACGCCTTCACGACGCCGGGATCCAAGAGAAGGCCCTGGACTGGACCACATCCTTCCTTTCCGGCAGAACACAAAGCGTCCGCCTCGCCCCCTTCCGATCCAAGGCCACCAAGATCATCTGCGGCGTACCCCAAGGCTCCTCCCTCAGCCCAACGCTGTTCAACATCTACATGGCACCCCTCGCCCACGTCGCCCGACAGCACAACCTCAACATCATCTCCTCACGCCGACGACACCCAGCTGATCCTCTCCCTCACCAAAGACCCTCACACCGCCAAAGCCCACCTCCACGAAGGAATGAAGGCTGTCGCCGAATGGATGAGGACCAGCCGCCTGAAGCTGAACTCGGACAAGACGGAGGTCCTCATCCTTGGTTCCAACCCTTCAGCCTGGGACGACTCCTGGTGGCCAACATCACTGGGAACAGCCCCGCCACCCACCGACCACGTACGCAACCTAGGGGTCATCCTCGACCCCACCCTCTCCATGACTAAGCAGGTCAACGCCGTTTCCTCATCCTGCTTCCAACATCCTCCGAATGCTCCGCAGGATCTTCAAGTGGATCCCCACCGAAACAAGAAAAACAGTCACCCAGGCCCTCGTCACCAGCAGGCTGGACTACGGAAACGCCTCTACGCAGGAACGACGGCTAAGCTCCTGAGACGGCTGCAACGCATCCAGAACGCCTCTGCACGTCTTATCCTCGACATCCCCGACGCAGCCACATCACACCCCACCTGAGAGACCTGCACTGGCTCCCTGTCAACAAGAGGATAACCTTCAAGCTCCTCACCCACGCACACAAAGCACTCCACAACTCCGGACCAGCCTACCTCAACAGACGACTCAGCTTCTACACCCCCACCCGCCAGCTCCGCTCGACCAGCCTCGCCCTCGCCACAGTACCCCGCATCCGGAAAACGACCGCCGGCGGCAGATCCTTCTCCCACCTCGCCGCCAAGACCTGGAACACCCTCCCCACCAACCTCCGACAGACCCAAGACCTACTGGCCTTCAGAAGACTCCTCAAGACCTGGCTCTTCGATCAGTAGCAGCACCACCCCCCTCTTCCCCCAGCGCCTTGAGACCCTCGCAGGTATGTAGTGCGCTTTATAAGTGACATGATTGATGATTGATTGCAACGTAGTGCAGGGAAATGCAAACAGTGCCTTATTTACATTTCGGCAGGTGCTTCAGCCAGCAGCACCCACCGCAATGTAAAGTATGGCAAGTGCGACCGCCACGGTGGCGGTCGCATCGTAATACCCCCTGTGGGACCGCCGCCTTGTTGGCGGGCGGTCCCACTCCCCGACACGATGGCGGACGGACTGAAGTCGGTCCGCTATCGTAATGAGCCCCTATGTTGTGTGTAAAATTGCCATCCCTCAAAGTGTGTAGGTGAGGGAATCCAAGGTGTGTTCAAGTCCTTAATCTTGGCTAGTCCAAGACAGGAAATCTGTTGCACTGTGTTGTTCGGGAAGATAATTTGCTTAGGTATGAGGCATGCTCTAAATATGGCCTCAGTTCCCTGAACTTGCCAATCTTTAGTCCCCCAGACAGATTTTGTGTCTATAGTGTCCCTCCAAAAGTCAAAGCTGGGAAATAAAAGAAGCAGAGTATATCTGTTTCGTGTTGGTGAGCATATTTTCTTTGCAGGTGTAGGTGCAACCCTATAATAATAAGAGGTCGGGTCATAAGTGTTAAACCCTGAAAAATAAGCAAACCTCTGTGCAAATGTTTGTGAAATACCTCTTGGTGGTGTTGGGCAATGTTCCGATTGATGATAGGTGAAAACATTACGTGGGATACTTGGTTTGTGCAAGAAATGATGACCACAGTGTTGGTAACTGTACATGGTGTCAAAATCAGATGTACCATCATACAATTGGTTATTGGAGAATGCAGCAGATTGTTCTAAATCAGACAGCATAGAATTTACAGTTCCCAATCATCAGAGAAAGTACTGGAGGTGATGATATCATTCAAAGAAATTTTAAACAAATGTGGTATTTTCAAAGGTTCAGTGGGACCAAATACATCATATGAAACCCTATCTCAAGCTATTCCTTCAGGAACAGGAATTGCTGTAATGTTCACAAAGGACAGGTCTCTTTGTTCACGATGAGATGATGTATGTGGTTTCAGGACCAAGTTGAAATGTGGTACTGCAGAGCGTTCTCGTAGATAGTGTCCATTTAGGAGCAGGAAAAAGACTACACCTATCCAAAGGACTAGTAAAAGTAGACCAATTACAATCCAGAGCTGTGGCCAGGGAGAACCAAAGTAAGTCTTTTTCAGCCAAAGGTAGAGATCATATATTTTTTCTTTGTGGAAAACAGAAGCTGGCAGTGACTCAGGTTCACTTGGATCCAGAGAAAAGATATCAAAATCGATGAAGTAGCCATACGCTGTTCTATCTATCTTTGGTAGCTCAGCAGGTTTAGTTGAACTGGCAGATGACTTGTTTCGAGACATATTCATATAGATGTCTGTATTAGGCCGAATTTAGATCTGTGTTTCATTTGTATTTGGATGTTGTTCAATTTCAAAAGGCACGAGTTCCATTCCATTGTTGGTAACTCCATTACCTCGTATAGTAGACTCTTCAAACGTTATTAGTCTTTCTATCTGAACGCCCTGTATTGTAGCCAGAGGAGATCGACAGCTACACAGGAGTTCACTCGGCCTGCTATTCAGTATCGCCACATAGTGTAGTTTGATCAGATCAATGGAGATGAATCTCTCTTCTTTCTTGCCGGCAAGCGAGGGAAGTACTATTCTTGTTCCTTCGACAGCCAGGACATGTACAGGCGTTCTGTAAGATGGCCTAAATTATATTTTGTCCACAATCTTTTCTCTTACCAGGTCCCCGATCTTTGGGACCCAGGCAGGTCTTGCCGGAACAGCTTTCACTTCCCCAGTGGCGGTGCGTTTTACTTGGACGTTGCTATGTAATGCCCGGAATTTATTGAGTTCATGTAAAACAGCCAAACGATCATTGATGTCAAATGCTTTTTCATCCGTCTCTGTGCTACCACAATCAAGGTTGGGTACCCTCATTCTAGTCCCAAACAGGACCTCATATGGAGTACGGCCTCCTAGGGAACTTCTTGGCATGTTATTAAGTGCCCTCTGGAACCCATATAGGTGATATATACAGCTACCATTATCTTTCCGTCTATTCTCATCCTAGAACGAGTGATTGCAGCAACGGCAGCAGTTCTCACTGTCGCCTTGACGGCTTAATTAGCCAATGAATTCCCTTCAACGTGCACGCCAACACGTTGATGACTCGACGTATGAATCATGTGAGCCCGTGGCAAGCCTTTTTTCAGCACTGCAACTTGTTCCCAAAGCAACTTATGCCTTATTGTGCAACCTTTGGAATCTCTAAACCCATTTTGGCCCCAATAGTGAAGATATTCATTGCAAGACTGGACACAGTAAAATAAATTGCACACAATCAGTGTGGGGAATTCCCGATCCGTATGTTTTAGGGCCAGTACCAGTGCTTTTAGTCCTGCCAGCTGTGCTGTGCAATCTCTTAGAGACTGAGTCTGCGTATTGCTAGGACGGAACTTGCCATCCAACATACGTCCTTTTACAATTGCACATGCGGTGCTGAATTGTTGTTTACTTCCTACGGCAGGCTGAGCAGATCCGTCAGTGTAAATGATGTATTCATACTGATCAAGAGGCATTATTTCATTCGGGAGAGGATATTCTTGTTCGTACTGTAAGAATGCTTGTGTTTTTAATGTAGAATCAAATTTGTAGTCTACATCTGTTGCAGTGAGAGAACTAGCCCACTGTATCCATCTTGGATGCAGTGCTTTCGCGTTTGGAACGCTTGCTTTTGGAACAGCCTCTAAAGGTTGGTACTGGAGCCACGACGATTATTCGTTTCCACTGAGCTAGAGCTCTTTCTCTCACTACAGCAGTCCGTACTGCTGTCATTTTTTTCAATTGATGCAAAACGCATCTCAGCGTTTGTGTACAAATGCGATTTGTATGCAAGGGGTACTGTTTCGCCTTCATTGAAGGTTAGGTAAGTGTACCCGGACTGACCTGCAATTACACGGATCACCAAATTTGTGGTGTTTACACGTGTGTGTAAGTGTTTTGAAGCTATCATGTCAGCTTGTATGGAACATAGTATTTCTGTGTGTTCCTGTGTCCAATGTCGGACTGAAAAATCAGGTCTGATTAAGTCTTAGAAAGGTTTCACTTTTTCTGCGTAATCCAAAATGTATGTTCTGCCAAAATTTAGGAATCCTAAAATGGATTGTAAGTTTTTCAGAGTCTTTGGAGGATGGAGCAGCACACATTTTTGTAAAAAATTAGCTGCTAGGCTTTTCCCTTTACTTGAGAGCTCATATCCCAAAAATAGGACATTGAGGTAGGCAATTTTTGATTTTTTAAAGTTACATTTGTAGCCTTTAGAGGCGAATCCCAGAATTATGTTCAAATGATCCAATAATTAATCGCCCGTCAGATAAATATCTACATAGGATAATGCCTCCTCCTCAAACTTTTGAAGTAACTCCAATACTCTTGCTGAGAACAACCCGGGGCTATTCTTATACCCTTGGGGCAGTCTACAAAATTAGCGTTAAGAGCCTAGGGCCGAAAATGCTGTTAAATATCTGCTTTCAGGCGCTATATTTTGGCAAAAGAATCCATTTGAGACATCTAGTGTTATTTTGTATTTCTTCCGCACAACGTTATTCATTAAGGCGGCACTGTGAGCATTTTGTACCTCAAATGTTTTTCTGCATGTGTTCAAATGCCTGTAGCCTAAACCTAGACGGTAAGAATTGTCTGGATTCATTACGGGAAACAAAAGATTATTCATGGAGGAGGTTCAATTCTCAAAAACACCTTGATATTCAAGTTGATCTAAGATCTCCCTGACTTGTTTTTCGCATCATGCTTTATTGGGTACTGCCTTTGTGGAGTTGGAGTATTTTTTACTGGGATTTCATGGTGAGGTGACTTAGCATCCCACCCTACATGATTGCGGTAGAATGCAGGAGCAAGTGCTACGGCCCACTCCTGCACGTATGAATGTTTTAGTGATTCTGGAACAAGGTCGGAGAAAAACCAGTAAAATAATGGTTTCTCCTTTTGGGCAGTCCATAACAAACTCAGGTGACCAATCTTTTTCAGCCAAAAGGATATCATATCCAAAAGTCAGGTTATTTCATATAACTGATGCAGGACATTTACCTTAGTATCAGGTGTTTCCACGGTGATATGCTCATTCAACACTGCTGTCACCAGAAATTCCATTAGGTTCTGGCGAGCTATTGTTACCTCTGCTGCACTGTCTAGCATCGTCGGAGCCCATTCCCCATTCAGGAGTTGAGTCCTCAGTAGCCTGGGCATTTCTTATTTTCAGTCCAGCTACTTTCTTCTTTTTAGATTGAGATTTACTTTTAGGTTTGTCTTCTTTTTTGATAATATAGTCTGAAGTGCGATGTGCATCTCTTGGCTTTGCTCGCTCTTCTGATCTGCGTTCTGGCCGTCCTTCCCTCTCTTGAGTTTTTGGATGAACCCTGAAAGGAACGTGCATCAGTATCCTGCTACCAGTCAGGTTTTTTAATATTACCACGGTTTGTAAGGTTATATTTCCTGTCAGAAGGCTCCTGTTGAGGAGGCCCACTCTGTGATTGTGATGCATTGTGCTTGTTTTTTGATTGTTTATCATCCCATTTCTTTTCAGGAAAATTTGTTGTTTGCTTGGAATTATCCTTTTCAGGATTACCCATTAATTGTGGTTTCACAGGTCTAGCTCCCAAATTATCTCTTCCCAGCAAAACATAGGTCTCGTTGATAATTTTAGGTAATTACCGCTCCTGTAGTGCAGGAGTGCATTCCCTCAGGCGTTGGAGTATAGCCACCGCTGCTGCCTCCCCTTTTATGTTTGCTAACATAATTGTAGATATCTGGGCAAAATTGCCTATCAATTTCATCCCTAAGTCCAGGGCAGGTTCTACTCCGTACTCATTATGTATTTGTTTTAATACCTCTGGTATAACTGCTATTGATGGGGTACCATGAGTCCTGGTATAGATGGCAGCGAAGACTGTACGTCAAATGGCACAATCCTCTATCTGGGGAGCTGTCCCCATTGGCAAACAGATCGTCAGTATTCTGTGTCTTTCTTGACGGCCTGTGTGTGGAAACACTGCCTCAAGCTGTGCTATTTTCTGTGCTATCCAGAATGGCATTTGTTCACGTTTAGTGGGCATTCTTCCCATAATCGCGTTCAGCGTTTGTGGGGTGATTTTTGTTGTGGTCCATTGAAGTTGACCTGCTGGAGTAACCCTTGTAGGTTGAAGTGTGAGTGTTCTCATAACAAACTGTGTAAGATTTCTGTATAACTTTGTTATTTCTTTGTGGAGTGGACGCAAGTCTGCTACTGGCAATGTGTTAATTTCTGGATGCAGAGTGTAAGGAGCTAGAACCGGCAAAGTCACTCCATCTCTGCTCAGCGGACCGAGTCTCACTTTATCTGTGGTATGGGGAAGGGAGCCTTTAAACCAATTTATATGCTCTTGGTAAGTGAGCGAGACTTCTATGTCCTCATATGGAGAGTATTCTTCAGGTGGTTCATCCGGAGTGTAAGAATAAAATGTATGTGTGTGTGCATTTGCAGGTGGGAATTTAATTCAAGAATAGAACACTTCTGTTCTGTATGCCTTGTGTGCCTCAATCACAAAGGTAACGGTCCCACCCAATGATGAGAGACCAAAATCTGCCATAGTATGGTAAGTGCATTCCTGCAATTTTCTGATATGTGAAGAGCTCCTTCCTGCTCTCCTTCCTCTGCTGCAATCGCATTTAATGCGGCTGCAGCGTCATCTTGGATAGACTTTAAAGGAGTTTCAATGAAATTAAGAAAAAGGCTTTATGCACAATGTAGGGAACTATAATCCTTCACTTGAATAAAATACAGCCAATACATAGGGTATACCTACTCAGCTGCGTCGGATTTACCCTTCCCACTCCAGACGTCTCTGGTTAAATGTGAGCAGGGGTCTCTGAGAAAGCACGACTGAACTACTCAGATTTGACCATTAAATAAGAACAAAACCAACATTGGTGGTGCCATGTCGTGTAGTTCCTACAAATCTATATAGGATTGGCGTGTTGTAGACAACATAAACTAAGGGATTGGTGTCCAGACTGATTCCAGACATCCGCAAAGGATATGTTAGTCTGTAGACCAGCTAGTTCACAGTGCCACTATAAGTCCCACCACCTTACCAAGGAGCAAATAGTTTCTGGCAACTATCGAAAATGACAACCCTAACCCCTCAGGGATCGTGGAAACAGTACAATACTTTTAGCTCAGTCACTTGTGCTCACTCGGTCTCATAGAGATATACAGAAAAAACAGTGGGGACGTTTTCAATAAGTATTTATTGAACCAGCGCAATACTAGTATAAAATTCATGTGCTGCAAGAACCATTAGAAAGAAACAGATGTACACGGTTATAAGCACCAACAGAGTAAATAAAAGGTAGAATTCTACCATGGTGCTAAAACAATGAATATATGCAGGCATATAGATACATGGAAGTAATCATGAGTACTCCTAAGATGCAAACCCTATCTATATTTACCTAAGTATACCTAGAATGTATGTAGGTGTAAAGCCGAGAATCCCCCTAGGAAAGAGCCAACCCCATTACCTGATGGGAGAGAACGAAGGACCCCGTCTTGGTCTCGAGTTGGACACCCCACAAGGGATGTCGGACCACTGCATGCTGGAGTGTCTGCGGGCAAGGACTTCAGAGTCTCGTGTCAGCATTGAAGTTCTCCTCCTCTGGTTTGCCCAGCGAAGATGTGATACTTAAATACCCGAAAGGTACCCTCAGGGGTTCTACCTAGATGCATAATAAATTACGCTAGTTTTCAAAGAAAACCACACATTTATTCGGCACCTAACTAGGTAGGTCAGCACCAGAGCCGTTATGTAGAGCAAGGTAGGAAAAATGTAGGTAAAAGGTCGTGCAACTACCTAAGCCTATATTGTGGTACATCGGGGCTCATAAAACTATGACGGACGAACCAGACAGTGAGATATTTAGGACCGGTGGAATTGAACACTCTAAACAGCAAATGAGGATCTTGAACAGGACCCTCTTATGGATAGGTAGCCAGTGTAGTCTTTTCAGGGCTTCAGATTGATAGGACCTGTTCAGGCTTTACCCGATGGAAAGAAGTTCATTATTGTCCTAATGGACTACCATTCCAAAGGATTTATTATCATCTGGTTCGTGACAACATAACTATAAGCGTGACTGACTTCCTGGAGAGGGTGTTTACTATTGATGGTTTTCCAAAGTGTTTTGTTTCGGACAGTGACATTCAAATTGACTCGCATACCATGAAGGAGTATTAAATCAAGACTGGAAGTAAGCATTTGACTGTAGCTTTGTACTACCCACAGAGTAATGGATTGGTCTAAAAGATTAATAGAATTATTAAGGACGCTCTGCAGTTATCCAACAAATTGATGTTGAGGCAGTTTTGTGTGACAGAATGTGGAATTATCACATGACTCCAATTTTGCTCATGGGAATGAATCCTTTCTGGATGTTAATTCTGAAGGAACCTATATCGAAACTCATGGCTGGATATATATTTTATTGGGGATCCAAGGAAGGCACTTTTGATATGCAGGATGTAAGAAGAAGAGTGGGCTCATGCTCAAGTATGCAGTGCCCAAAGCAATGATCATATGACCCACACCTGCCCTAAAGATTTTAATGTAGGGTAGAGGGGAAAGGTTTGCTAGCCCTTTGTGATGAGCAAAATGCAGTCAATTGTTTTCCATCTACCCTTATTGTCAGAGTGAGAAGGGTATCTGTTTGTTTGGAGGATGGTTCATGGTGGAGTAAAACAAGAGTGACCAAAAGTAAGCATCTGATTGAAGGCATGACTGAGGGTTTCACAAGTGAGCGTGTTCTTGTGGAGTGTCTGGCTTCAAAACAGTCACAAAACTGGTTCAGCAGCAGGATGCTCATAACGTTGTTGGGGAAAGTGTGAATGCAAACACCTTTAGTGATTGTGTGTGCACAGATACAGCATGTAATTCGTCCTCTTTGTTAGATGATGTTTCTGTTGACTCCTCAGTTACTTCTGTCCCAAATGTGAGCAGCTGTGCATTTGGGGCTGTGGTTGAAGGGTCTCCAGCTGAAGGACAGAATATGTCCAGATGTTCTGGCTGCATAGTAAGACAAAAGTTATTTTCAGGTTTATGATGTATGTTAACATATATTTTGTCTCTGGATCTCTGTAATGACATATCCCTTTTGTTCTGAATGATATTTTGCTCACTGGCTGAGGGTTCAGTGTTTTGTTTGTTAATGAGGGAGGAGAAAGTACATTGTACTAATGATGTTTACAATTTTTCCTCCTCATTATTGTCAGCAATAATTTCCTGTGACTGCACTCATTAGTTTGCATTATGTTCACATATGGAATGACATGTGATGGGTCTCAGGCACCATGGTGGTTACTCGTTCTTGACAGCTGACACAAAAGCAGGCACTGGAACAGAAGTTGCCAAAATCTCAACTCAACTAAATATTTATTTTTGTACATCTACCTGTACCTGGAGAAGTATTCAGTTGCATACCCACTCCAACAAGTGGGGTACCATTTTTATTGGTAAAGGTGTGGAAATTCTGAACTTCTTCTCATAGAAATTTGAGGAACTGATGTGATTTTAGCCATGGTTTACCGTTTGCAGTTCATTTTGGGAAAGAGGAAATGGTAGAATTCAAGTAAGCAACACCACCCGGCACTTCGCCAGAGATCGAGTTTTCAGAAACATCTGGGGCTGGTAGACATATATGGGTGCCAGCTACCCAGGGCCCAAATACCACAGCTACCCACATCCCCAGAAAGACTAAAATTCAAAGAAAAATACTGATTGCTCCATGTTGCATTTTGGGGCCTTCCTGTTGCTGGTGATAAGGCCCCCTTACAGGTGGGGTAATGTTACAAGTAGTGTAATGCTTTGACTGAGAAACGTTTGGGAACACCATGGGAGGGACGGGCAGAAAGAGTAGCGAGGAGTCTGTATGTGTTTCTTAAAATTGGCATGATTTTATTTACAGGTTAAGTGTAGGTTGGTATTGTCGGTCAAAAAGGTCCCCTGTAACTTTTTCCTTCTTTTTTCTCTTCCAGATAGTCAACTTCGTCCCACAGGGGGCCCCTTGGAGGCTCTAAGGCAAAAGTAGGAGAAAGTGGCAGTAAGTATATATGCCTTTCCACGAAGGGTAGGGATAGACACCTTCACCACACCCGGGTGGGAGAGGGATCTGAGTGAAAGACAAATAAAGGCCCCCAAAAAAGAAAGAATACAATAATAAAGGACAGGACTCTTGTTGATGAGGGCTCCTACAATTGTACCCTCTTCCTCTTGGTTTGTCTTTTGGTTTCTTTTGTGTCTCAGGGAGGGGGGCACACTCTTTTGATATATATATCAATGAAAGGAATACACATACAAAATTATATTCAGGACCCTAGGCATCCGGTTTGGACTGAACTGGTGCCTATCTGTACCTTAGCTGGTTTTGGCCATATTACCCCTGAGCGAAGAAAGGAAAACAAAGCCAAAAGAAAGTGTCCAACTTCCCTTCCGACTTCCCCGTACTCACCAAACTAACCCCCCCTTCCGAGTCACGTAACAACTCTGCTGCAACTCTCCTGAGTTGCAGCGGCTTGTGCACGTCCTCCGTGGGCGACCCCCAATCCTCGCTCCACTCTTCCGGATTCCTGTCGGGTTCAGCATCTTCAGTCCTGTATTCACGCAGGTAGACTTCTCCGGCGTCTCCCGTGTTCTCCCGCCACTCTCCTAGAGACTTCTCCCTTTTAGTGTCTTCTGGGTTCTCCTGGCTCCTCCTCCTTTCCTAGTCTCCTTTCCTTGGTCCGATGGTTTCTTTTTCTCCTCCTTACTGTCGTGCTGATTGGCTCTCCGTCTTGTCGTCATCCTACTCCACCTGTACAGAAGGATAGTCCCTCTTTAGTTTTTTAACGTTGGTCCTTTTTTCTTCCAGGTCCTGCCCGGGCCGTCAGATGAATCTGGAAAAGACGTTGACAAATGAGGTAAGTAGGGGGGCTCCTATCGGTGTGTTCCTGTGGTCCCTTACTAACATAGACTAGCAGAACATTTGTTATGATCTATTGAATTTTGCCCATTCAACCCACCACCTAAAAAAAAAAAACACAAAATGATGCAACATTCTTGCTATTTTCTCAGTTCTAAAAACACGGATCATCTTTAGAATACCAAACATGTGAAAAAAGTATGCAAATTTACCCTGGATATCTTTTCTGTGAAAAAATTATATTAAGGCTGAAGCGCAAACTGCTCCAAATCGGAATGTGAGAATAATGATTCTGAGAATCCAAAGTTATTGAACTCAAATATTGACATTGGAAAAGGAGCTTTGATGACATGGGGCATGATCCACAAAGGTAATATTTGAGTAAGTTTACACTTTTGGGTAAGTGTACTACTTTTCGGTATTCCACTGTTATTGCAACACCCTCCCATAGAAAATAATGCAGGCAGGGATTTAAAATAAAATGCCACATTAAAAAAAAAGTCATTTAAAATAGTTGAAAATATAAATAACTATAAATAAAAGTTAAAAAATAGAAAATAGTACATATTTATTATTTAATCATATAGCATTCTAATAACCTATTATGAATGGAAAAATAATGTTATTACAATAATTAAATTAGTTTTGATTGATTCTACACATCAGTTTTAATAATTATTAATGCGTATTAAAAACCATTGTGTTTCTTAAAGTGGGAATTTTTTTTTTATTTAAACTTCAGAAAAATAATTATAATTTAATATATTTTCATGAATAAATGTTTTAATTCAAAATTAATTTGATAGTCCCATAGAATTTATTTTTAACTCTACATTTAAAGTAAATTTATAAAATGAATTTACGTTAATATTTAACATAAACATATGTTTAATATTGATTTTTGAGTGACATTTTTAAAAAAGGTTCCCTATATTTTACCATAGGGAGACTCTGCAGGCAGGTGGAGATCTCTGCATCGTAAAGGACGGGGATGCTGGAGCCCTAATTAGGTTTTTTGTTAAATCTATGGGAAGAGACCCGAGCCACATTAAATGATTCTAGCGAGTATCCCTCCTTGGGGCCTGACTAACATTGGATCCCGCTCTGTCAATTCACAACGGGCCCAGTGTTACTGCATATGGGATTACCAGATAAATTAACACAGAATAACGTAGGAGAGTATTCCCCTGGGAACGGCAATCAATCCAACTAGTAACTGGTCAATATATATTTGTAAAGAATAAGAGTTCAATGCACTCACCTGCCTCAGATGCATCTTCATCTTCTTCACCACCCTGAAATCCTTCAGTGCTCATGTGGCCGATGATTGTGTGCTTGTGCTCCTTCCACAGCTGTAGCTCCAAACCAGTGCTGGTCCTTCCCTAGTTCTGTTGCTCCTATGACAGTGCTTAGAGAGCAGTTCTGACAGAAGGCGAAAGCTCCTTGGGCTCCTCAAAGTTCTTTTTACATTCTTTCGCAATGTGGTGATGACCAAACCATTGTCCATTATGTTTGGTAAGATCTGGGCTCTTATGCTGGTAATTGTTTTTATAAAATATTTTTTATTGAAGGTTTTTGGTTTTATCACAAATTATAACAGCCCAATCCCATATAGTTTCGCATTCTTTATTGAGCAACCAGAGTGGACATGCAGATGGCATACATTTCTTGTAGGACACACCAATTCGCTAGCAAACACAACAATCTCAAACGTGTGAAACTCTTCTTTGCTAGTATGGGTGTTATGTGTTTTTAGCAGCTTCTGGAAAATATGGCCCAGTTTTAGGGCTCCTAGACTATCTGAGTAAAGCAAAGGCTCAAAGTCAATTTACCAACTCGAAACAGGGAACCTGGGGGATCCAAAGAAGTACCTGCGGATTACATGAAGATAGTGTTTACTGGGCAATGATCAGTCTTATGAGACTACAGGAATATTTGTTTCTTAATGAGTGTCACAACTCCATTCACAATGGATGGACACACAAGAAATCCACACTATATGTTTTAAATACTTCACTAAAATCAATGCCTACACTAGTGCAGATGGTATGTATTGATGTAACTATAAAACAAACAAAATAGAGCAAAGAAAGCAATTAAGTAAAATATTCAAAAGAATTCCAACGTTGTGATGGGTTACAAATTCATTGCATTGACTGATGGGACATGTCTTGTTAATCATCCCCTCTCCTCTAGCCACTAGCTAAACTGTCTTAGCACCAACATTGCCCAGCTGAGATTTTTGAGGTGGCCTGTAGCCACATACACACAACAAGCCTGTTGTTCTGTTCTTTTGAGAAGGTGGTTCCCTGTCTCTTTATCTTAGTTTCATCTCCTCTGCCCGTAAATCATGAAATGAGGTGACACTACCCCCCTAACAAATTTGTCAAGGTGGTGTACACAAAGTTGAGTCTGAATCTGTTGTGTCTGTGCCCGGAGCATATCTTCTCTTTGAGGAGGGTGACTTTGAAGGAGTACTTTTCTTCTTACAGTAGTTGTACATATTCTTGGTTGATGAAATCTCCACAGCTGGAGGTTCTGGTGGTCTGATATTTGCAAGTGTACCTCTACTTTCTAGGCGTGATATAGACTTTTGCCAGTCATGACTGGCTTTATGGCAGCAATGTCTTAAAAAACATCATTAAATTTTGGGTTGTGTCTCACCTTCGTATTTATTGAACTAAATCTGGATTTGTCCCATTAATGTCCAGGGGTGGTCTGTGAAGGTCTGCAGTTTTCCTTGTACGACTCTTTATTTTGGGAGTGCTGATTCGTAGTGAAAGTGAAAGGAACAGTTACCTGATTTTCATTACTCCCTCAAGAGAATCTCCAATTAAATCATAAGCAGTGAATTGTCCCACCTACGTGCAGCATCCAGTAGCAATTTTAAAAAGATAAACAATTTAGTTTTAGTAGAAAAGGCAAATCTTCTCATTTAAACGATTAACAAGCACAATAACAGGCAATATTGATCAATTCTATTTTCTTTAAAAAACCAACAGCCAATTTAAACGTAATGAAAACACCAAATAGACAATGAAAAACTAGAGCAATGTAGACATGCTGGCTCAGCTGGAACAATCACATTGCAGCTTTAAGGAATTCCAATCCTGAAGTATTCCATCATGCCAGCCAGTGGCATTGCTCCAGATATTTTTTTTAACAGAGACATAAGAGACTGCCACAGGAACAATCAAAATCTTTATTCTTTCCACAGGAGAGAACGGAGGACTGCTTGGTTTTGAATTGAGATTCCCCTAAATGAGTTCTAGGATTATAATTAAGTAACTATTCCTCAAATTCAGAGGATTTCCATAGATAATCATAAGTAGTGAATAGAATAGCAAGCCCTTCCCTACTAAAGGTGGTGGGGAAAAAAAGGAAAAAGGACAGACTAAGCAAAGAGGGTCCTCACAGAGGCCTGTTTCACTTGGGCCTCTTCTCTGTAATCTGAATCAAGGCAGTAATGCCTACTAAACATAAGTACAAACCTCCAGTGCTTCCAAATCTCTGCAATTTGGATGTTCTTCAATAACGGGGCAGTTGCAGCTTTACCTCTAGTAGAATGAACTTTTAGACTTTTTCTAATATATATATTACTATCTATCTAGAGAAAGTCTTCTAAAACCATCAGTAAGGGACCATAGTTGCTAAACAAATGTATGGTTTTTCTCACTTCTTTTGTTTTGCCTAAATAAAATGTAAGTACTCTTCTGACATCTAGTGTATTAAAAGATCTTTCAGCCAAAGAGCTATACTCTGAAAGAAAGTAAAGAAATGGATCATAGTGCAAAAGATTACGTTAAGAAGAAACTCAGACCATTTCACTAAGCCTGCCTGTGAAGCTTATAGCTACACCGAAAGCTGCTTTCCATGGCACATGTTGTGGAGAAGCTTTGCGAATCTCTTAGAAAGGAGGACCCATGAACAATGTCAGGACAATATTCAACTACCAAGGAGGTGAAGGTCTCCTGATAGCAGGAAAAACTTTTAGGTTTCCTCTAATAAGTCCTTAATGAGTAGGACTCTGAAACAAGTGGTTTGTGGAGAACATTTTCTATAAACTTTAGTAGATGCTAGATATACATTTATAAGAAAGAATGTCAGACTCTGCACATGGCCAAATAAAGAAGATAAGGCAGTTCAGCTTCTTCTTGACAAATAGAGGGATTTAAGTTCTCATGTACAGCAAAATCGCTTCCATTCAAAGACATAATAAGGTCTTATGAATGTCCATATCCTCTTGAGGAAGGCTCAAATGCCCATAGTGAAAGAGTTCAGGAGCCAGGAAGCCAAATTCAACATGGAAGTTTGGGATGAAGCATCTAGCATCCAACATGTGAAGAAGATCTAGTCTGGACGGAAGCCTCCTGTACATACATTCTGACAGATGGAGGGGGTTGGTGAACCCTCAGTGTTAGGGCCACTCTACTGCTACTAGAATCAAATTGGCCTTTGAGAATCACAGTTTGACAAAGACCACTGGTATCAGGGAGATCAGAAGGATAGCGTAGAGAATATCTCTCTGACCAGTCGATATAGAGGGCATTCCGATTAGTTTCTGTTTGATAGTACATGGAGGCGACATCTGGGCATTTCTTTTTTGTCTGCGTTTGCAAAAAGGCTCGAGGATAGCCCCATGGCAGAAGATGTCATAAGGAACATTGGTGTTCAGAATACACTTGTAGTTTTCTTGGACACGTTAGCTGAGTGAGTCTACTTGTGCATTTTGAAACCTGAGAGGCAATCTACAATAATCTTTAGGTTCATTATGACCCATTTTCAGAGCCAATGCACTTCCTCTGACAGTACTTTGGATTGTGTCCCCACTAGCTTGTTAAAGTAATACCTATGTGTATTGGTGTACTGTACATTTGAAAACAGGGGGAGTCAAACCTGAAAGCATGATAGAAAGCCTTGAGGGTTAGATTCCGGTTCCAGCACACTGATGTGTCAGAATTTCTCCTTGCAAGACCATGTCGAACAAGTTACTTACCTTCGGTAACGATATATCTGTAAGAAACATTAGTAGTGATAGATTCCTTACCTTAGAATATCCCCAGGCGTCAGACTGGATCCGGAAAGTTTTCGTCAGCAGTACCCCTGCGCGTCGGTAGGGGCGTCGTGCGGGTCCGCGTCCGTCGTTGGCGTCGTGGTCGCCGAGATGACGTCGCGGGCGCTACTTGGACGCCGCCCACGCGCGCTGACGTCACTTCTGTACACGACTTTCCGCGCCAGGAACGCAGAGCCATGCAAGATACTGACCACTGGTGCATTGAAACTAGGGCCCTGAAAGGGATAACCTTAACCCTAGAAATCAGTTCGCAGAACGGGGAGGATGGGTGGGGCGGTAAGGAATCTGTCACTAACTACTGTCTCTTACAGATATATCGTTACACAAGTTAGTAACTTGTGCATCTGAAAGAGACACATAGTGATAGATTCCTTACCTTAGAATAGATACCCCAGCAATACCAACCCCGGTGGTGGGTCTGCGAACTAAGATCACACCAGAAAGTCACGGAGAACAGAATGGCCAAAGAAGCCGTCTCTCCGGACTTGGCTGTCGAGGCAGTAATGTTTGGTAAACGTGTGCAGCGAGGCCCACGTGGCTGCCTGACATATGTCTTGCAGGGGACACCAAGTCCCAATGCAGTAGTGGCTGCAGTAGCTCTGGTGGAATGAGCACGCAGCCCCACCGGAGGTTCTTTTTTAGCCAAAGAGTAACAGGCTTTGATACACAAGACAACCCAGCTGGAGATGGTTCTCATATGGACCGCCCGACCTTTCTTGGTGCCAACGAAGCCAACAAAAAGCTGGTCATTCACCCGGAACTGCTGTGTGCGGTTGAGATAAAAAGAAAGCGCACGTTTTGGGTCCAGACGGTGGAGCCTCTCTTCCTCTCTGGAAGGATGCGGAGGCGGAAAAAAGGTGGGCAAGGTAATAGTCTGCCTAATGTGAAAGGCCGTAACCACTTTTGGCAAAAAGGAAGGACGGGGCCTGAGCACAACCTTGTCCGGATGGACTGAAAGGAAAGGAGCTTACAGGAAAGAGCCTGGAGCTCACTCACTCGCCTGGCGGAAGTGATGGCCACCAGGAAGGCAGTCTTTAACGTCAAAAGGCGAAGAGGACAGTTGTGAAGTGGCTCAAAGGGAGCGCACATCAAGTACGTCAGAACCAGATTCAAGTCCCACTGAGGCATCACAAAAGGAATAGGCGTAAAAGGTGAGTAATGCCTTTAAGAAACCTATTTACAACAGGGGACTTGAAAAGAGAGGGCTGATCAGGGAGCCTGAGAAAGGCCGAAATAGCAGAAAGGTAGCCCTTGATAGTGCCCAGAGCAGAGCCCTGCTGGGCCAAAGAAAGAAGGAACAGTAGAACCTCAGAAAGAGGGGCAGAAAGGGGATCCACAGCCTTTGCTGTGCACCATGCCACAAATTTGTTCCGCCTGCAGGCGTATACCACTTTAGTAGAGGGACGCCTGGCTGCCAGAATAACGTCACAAACTTCAGGAGGCAAGTCGAAGGGAATCAACTGCCGCCGCTCAATCTCCACGCAAAGAGGTGGAGGCTGGACAGGTTCGGGTGGAGGACCGTCCCCTGCTGCTGCGACAGAAGATCCTCCCGAAGAGGCAGTCTGATCGGGGATCCATGCTCATACTGAGTAGCTCGGGATACCATACTCTTCGAGCCCAGTCCGGAGCCACAAGAATGACTTGGGCCCGGTCGCGCCTGATCTTCTTCAGCACTCTGGGCAGAAGTGGTATGGGCGGAAAGGCGTACAACAGACCGCAACTCCACTCGCGACGAAAAGCGTCGCCGAGCGAGTGCCGCCTTGGAAATTCCAACGCGCAGAACTGATGACATTGCGCGTTCTCTTCGGTGGCGAATAGATCTAACCAAGGCTCTCCCCACTGCTGAAAGATACCTTGCGCCACCTCCGAGTGAAGACGCCATTCGTGATCGAGCATGCACCTGCGGCTGAGTTCGTCCGCCCTGGCGTTCAGAGAACCTGCCAGGTGTTGAACCACCAGGGACATGCCCTGATGTTCCAGCCATGTCCAGAGACGCAGAGCCTCCTGACAGAGGGTCCACGACCCCACCCCGCCTTGTTTGTTGCAGTACCACATGGCGGTGGTGTTGTCTGCGAACACCTGCACTACTCTCCCCTTGACAGAGGGAAGGAATGCCTTCAGTGCAAGCCTGATCGCCCGCAGCTCCAAAAGGTTGATATGGAGCCGGGACTCCGCCGGAGACCAGAGGCCTCTGATTTCCGCCTCTCCCATGTGGCCGCCCCATCCCAGGAGGGACGCATCCGTCACCACTGTGAACTCCGTTTGGGGAAGGGAGAGGGATCTGCCGTCGACCCAATGCCGGTTCGTGAGCCACCTCTGCAATTGTCGTGCAGTGCCCTCCGAGATCTGGACGTTATCGGACAGGTTTCCCTGATGCTGCGCCCACTGGAACTTCAGGTCCCACTGCAGAGCCCGCATATGCCACATGGCATGATTGACCAGCAGGATGCAGGAGGCCATGAGGCCCAGCAGCCTCAGAGTCACTCTGACCGAAACCCGGGACAAGGGCTGAAAGATGGGAATCCCAGACTCGCTGTTCGGGAGGATAGACCCGAAACTGCGCCGTGTCCAGAACCGCTCCGATAAAGAGGAGCTTCTGGGAGGGAATCAGGTGCGACTTCGGCACAGCAAGTGCAGGAGGTCGGCCGTAGTCTGGAGGTGGGAGACGACTGTCTGGGGCGAGCCCGCATTCAACAACCAGTCGTCGAGATAGGGGAAGACTGAGACCCCTGATCTGCGCAGATGAGCTGCGACCACCGCCATCACCTTGGTGAACACCCGAGGGGCGCTGGTAAGGCCAAAGGGGAGCACGGTAAACTGAAAGTGCTCGTGGCCTACCATGAACCGTAGGTAACGCCTGTGGGCTGGCAGGACGGGGGGGGGGTGGAAATAGGCGTCCTGCAAGTCCAGCGCCACCATCCAGTCTTGTGGGTCGAGAGCAGACAAGACCTGAGCTAGAGTGAGCATCTTGAACTTCTCTTTGCGGAGGAAGCGATTGACGTTCCGGAGGTCCAAGATAGGACGCAGGCCTTTGTCCTTCTTGGGCACCACAAAGTAGTGGGAATAACAACCACGACCTACTTCGTGCGTCGGAACGCGCTCGATAGCCCCCTTGGCCAAGAGGGCCGCAACTTCCTGCTGAAGAAGCACCAAGTGATCCCTCGACATGCGGTGGTATTGAGGTGGCATGGCTGGGGGGGTAGTCTCGAAGGGGAGGGAGTAGCCCCTTTGGACTATCTCTAAAACCCACCTGTCCGAAGTGATGGTGCGCCAGTGGGGGAGGTGATGGCGGAGCCTGCCGCCCACTGGCGTTTGATGGGCCTGAAAGTTTGGACTAGGAAGGTTTGGAGGCAGTGGTGGTGGTGGTTTGACCCGCCCGCTGGCCCCTTTGTCCGCCACGGCGGAAGCAGCGTCCGCGCTGGGATGATTGCTGCGCCAACCTGTGGCTCTGTTGCGAACGCTGCGGGCGCCCCTTCCTGTGCCACGAAAGGAGCGAAAAGCGGAGGAGGGCGGACTGCCGAGAGTCCCAAGGACTTGGCCGTAGCCCGTGAGTCCTTAAACCTCTCCAACGTGCTGTCCGCTTTGTCGCCGAAGAGGCAACGGCCATCAAAGGGCATGTCCATAAGGGTGTTTTGGACATCCCCTGAAAATCCAGTGGTTCTCAACCAGGCGTGACGGCGAACCGCCACCGTCGTTGCAATGGATCTGCCCAGTGAGTCGGCGGTGTCTAGACCACAACGGATCATGAACTTGGCTGCATCTCTCCCCTCTGCAACAGCCTGGGCGAGAGCAGGCCGGGCCTCCTCCGGACACTGAGGCAGCACGTTCGCCACCGTATCCCACAGACAGTGGGAATAACGGCCCAAGAGGCATGCGGTGTTCACGGACCGCAGCACAGAGCTGGTGGAAGAGAAAATCTTCTTCCCAAACTGATCCAGCTTCTTGGATTCCCTATCCGGTGGTGCGGAAGGGAAGGCGGTTGGGGAAGCAGAGGCTTGGACAACCAAGCTCTCGGGGTGGGATGTTGGGAGAGGAAAATGTGGTCACCCGGAGCCGGGCGATGGCGTCGGGCCACGTTCCTATCCACAGGAGCCCCTTTGGTAGGCCTGGACCAAGTGCCCAAAAGAACGTCCGAAAGGGCTTCATTAAAGGGCAGCAGCGGCTCCGCAGAAGTAGCTGCTGGCTGAAGCACCTCTGTCAGGAGGTTAGTCCTGACGGCCACAGTAGGGAGCTGGAGGTGTAGGGCCTCCGCCGCCCTACGCAACACCACTGTATAACTGGCTCCCTCCTCCGTAGCCACGGTAGGAGACAGCATGCCAAGGTCCGGTGAGGTATCCAGACCACTGGCGTCCCCCAATTCCTCAGCCCAGTCCTGTTCAGACTCGCAGGCTGCAGCGAGAGGGTCGTCCGACCCCTCCCAGTCCTCCCCTTGCTCCTCAGGCTGTTCAACACGCCTAAAATAAGGAGTAGGGACATGGGGATAGAAATCCCCAAACGGCGTCGAGAACGGCATCGACTGACGCCGTGTCCACTTTGGGGCTGAATCTGAGGTCGACGTCGTCCCGAGGAGCGGGCGGCGTCAGGATCGGTGCCGGTGGTGTCGGTGGAGGCGTAACAAGGTCAACCGGCGTCGACCGGGATCCAGGCCTGGATCCAAGGGTGTCCTGCGGCGCCGGGCCGGAGCCGACAGCGACGCCGGGGCCGGAGCCGCCGGCGAGGAAACGCGAGGACACCCATGCGGGACCGCGGGGCCCGAAGGCGCACCGGCGGGACCCGACTGCCCAAAGAGGCGAGCCATGGCCGACAGGAAGTCCTGTATCTGGGCCGGAGTCGCCGACGACACTGGGAAGGGCGGGTAGTCGGGCGGCGACTCCATGGACTCCGCCGGAGCCGCGGGGGTGGCACCACCCGTACCCTCAGCCGCATCGCGCGACCGGCGAGGGGAAGTCGGAGAACGATGACGTTTCTTCGACTTCTTGTGCTTCGCCTTACCTGACCCCGAGTGCGAAGACTTCGATCCCGACGATCGCCGATGATGACTCCGCGCACGGTCCCTCGACCTCCCTCTGGACCGGGACCTCTCACGGCGGGGCACGACTTGGGGTCGTGGTCGCGCCCCAGGCAAAAGAGACACACTCGGTGCGGGTCCGTCACTGACATCATCCGATGACAGTCCTCGCAGGACTTAAACCCGGGCATCCCTAACTGCACCAGGAGTCGTATCGACTCGAAAAAGGTGAGAAAAAGATCTAAAAAAACGTAGTCAAAAAAGACTAGGGGTACCGCTCTCTCCGGATCTGCGCTTGCTGGCGCGGAAAAAGAAAGAACTGACGTCAGCGCGCGTGGGCGGCGTCCAAGTAGCGCCCGCGACGTCATCTCGGCGACCACAACGCCAACGACGGACGCGGAGCCGCACGACGCCCCTACCGATGCGCACTGCTGACGAAAACTTTCCGGATCTAGTCTGACGCCTGGGGATATTCTAAGGTAAGGAATCTATCACTATGTGTTTCTTTCAGATCTTTGAATCTGAAGATGGTCTATATGTGCATACCAAGTGATTAGGTAAGCATCGGCCAAAACTGTCTAAAATAGGCCATCTTGATTGAAATTCACACCATATAGGAGATTCTGTGATTGGCACTACCACTGAAGAATGAGGGCTTCACAAGGAGACAGGATAAGTATATCCTCCTATCCGTCTGCGTGCTGGCACCTCTGGTCCTCCACATACTGTTTCAATAGTCTCATGTGAAGGCCAGCACAAGGAACCAGAAAGGTACAAGATGTCATTGAACCTGAAAGGGATGGATTCTACCTTGCCAAAGGATGATTGTTCTAATAAATTATAACCCTTCAGATGGACAGATATTAGCCCCTCCTCTTTTTTATCTTTAGTGTGTAAAACAGGGCTCCCCGGTAGCATATGGATTGGAATGGAGTTGATTTCAACTTCTCCTCATAGACATGTAATCATAGGCGATGAAGCGTAGGGACTGTCATATAGAAAAGATGAAGAGCTTATTGTCAGGTTGAGGCGTGCATCAGCAGGTCAAGTAGCTAAGGATAGACAAATATCTTCTACATCCTGAGATGCGCAGACACGACTGCCATGCACTTCAAAAAGATTCTTGGTGCCCCCTTGAGGCTGAATGAAAGGACCTTGTATTGGTAGTGGTCGATCCCTGCCAGGAAATTCCGATGCTTCTCTCCAATAGTAATATGAAAGAAAGCAGCCTGAAGATCTATGGCACACTCAAAGTGCCATCTTTTTGAGGCAGTAGAGGGTAGATTGATGGAATGCTTGCAACCTGAATGTAATTTTCTGTATCAATTTCCTTGCCATCTTGCAATGTAGAATGGGTCTAAACTTGCTTATGGCATTTCTGTATTTTTTATCAGAAAGTAGTAGGGAAAAAAATCCATTTCCTTTTTGGGGAGAAAGAATCTATGACAGGGAGTATTTTCCTTTAACACAGAGTCCATTGTCTGTTAATGAAACAAGCAGCCTGGGTGGAGCAGACAGAGGAGGAACATTTTCTGAGCTGGAGACGGGCAAAAGGCCATAAAAATAGATGTGATCTGAGAATACAGAAAAAAGCAGAGGAGCAGAACACACCACACCATAGTAGGAAGTAAACACCAGCTCAGAGGAGCGAGAAAGACTTGTGGTCACCCACATTTGTGTAAAGCAGCGGTGGTAATAGGGCTTGTAGCCAAAATTCCTGTGTTCTTTTCTTTCTTCTAAGCCTACTGCCCTTAACATTTCATTCTCCATCTTCATGAGGGTAATATCTTTGTCTGCATGCAAACTACAAAGGGAAATGTAGTGTTCCCCGTTTAACCTTCAAGACAAGGCTTTACTGATAGGGAATGGGAATATCCACGAGTGGCTAGATCAGACGTTTGTGCAGCAGCACTAATATTTGATTGGAGAACACATTATGCTCTCATTTAAGATCTCCAAGAAATTTTCTTCTCTATCCTAAGATAAGGCATCAACAAACTGATGCAGCTGTTGTATCTGCTCTGCAGGGCGTAGTACTGGGGGTTTTCATCTCAGTCACTGACGTGACACAGACTTTTACTCCCCAAAGAGACTAAGGGCCTGATTTATGAAAAAGGTCCTCTGCTCACCAAATTTAGAGATGTCTGTTGGCCCAGCAGACATCTCTTAATACTAACAGGAACCGCTGTTGCAGTGGTTCCTGTAAATGTATTAAAAGTGTGAGGGATGGTCCCGTCAACATGACGGTTCCCTCCGTCAAAGTTTTAACATGTTTTTGTATTTTCATAAACAAAATCCCACAGCGGGATTTTGTTTTTGAAAACACAAATACTAATAAGCCCCACTCAAAGGGAGCTGTGTCCCATGGATGTGGGGATAATTTAGCAGTTTTCACTGACCCTCACCAAGTTTTACCCAGCAGTGACACAGAAAAGTGGCCATTCGACTGGTCACTCTAAATCGGGCGGGCGGTTGAATGGCTGAACCTGACATACTTAAGGTCCGCCCATCTTTAAATCAGGCAGGCGGACCTTCAGTTTGGCAGAGAGGGTTCTCCATCACTGTTGCTACAGAGTACCCTCTTCAATAAACTCTAAATCAGCCCTTAAGCATTTTCTCTCTTTCTTAGGTGGAATAGTACAAGAAGGTGCAGTCATGAGGTTACTACGCGTAGCAGAGACAATGAATGACTCTTCAGGAGAGTCAGAATTGAGAAAACAAAGAACCCTGCTCCAGGGTTGTAGCAAGATGGCTTTTTTATGTAGTGATGCCAATGTAAGGGTACACCATGCAGAAAGTCCAGACAACCCTCGTGGTTTACAGGGTTTACTTTAATAATCCCAAGTGATCCATTTGTGGTAGTGTGGTTGGGCAGCTTAGGCTTATCAGAAGGGAGTGTTAAGCATTTGTTGTACACACACAGTCAATAAATGGTTTACACATCCAATAAGAAATCCAAGACTAATTTATAAAAATAAAGTAGATTGTTATATGAATTTAAACACTGAGATCTTTAGAATAACTTAAGTACAAGAGGAGATATCGATTTTAGAAGAAAACAGAGAAATACTCAAATAACGGTTTTGAGGCATGATCCTCGAACCCGGCAATGTTATCCTATAGGAGGAAAATTACAGATAGCAAAACGGTACTTGCAGTTGGAGTGCAGAGGTGCCCTATGGGACCCAAGGTGCTAGAGGGCCAAGGTCCAAAGCACCATTAGCAGTTTCCTTTTACCGAATGTGGTGTGTCAGGGTGCAGCGATGCTGGTCGGGATGTTAGCCTCGAGTGCTACACCGGTAAAGTCAAGGGGCTCAGAAACAAAGATGCAGCAATGGGGGACTTGGGGACAAGTCCAGCTGAACCCTAAGGGGGCTCAGGTCGTGGGGACCCCTAGGCCAAAGGGATGCAGTCAGAAGTTGTGAACTCGGACTGGGGGGCTCGGGTGGAGAGATGCTTGGCTGGCTGGCCACTTGCGTTTGATGCTGTCACTGTTGTCAGTAGATCTGCAGTGGGGACACAAACAAAACAGCAGGGCCATTCTGGTCATGGATCTCATCTGTCCTGAAGTCCCTCGACGTGCAGGAAGGCTTCCAAGGCGGTGGTGTCCGAGCTGGACAAAGAACAAGCCTTTGCTGGTGCAAGTGCCCCGGTACCCAGGGAATTGGTTCAGGGGCACCTGGAGGGCTAGTGTCTCAAAACTTGCCAGAGAGACGCAGCTGACCAACTAGAGCCACAACAACCTCCTCCTGAAGTGGTGTTCCCTCAGTTGGCTCGATGGCCAACAACATGGTGAACTGGACAGAAGCAGTCGGTGCCTGCAGATACAGGGGGATGGCTCCTCCACCCCAAGGGAGATGCTAGATGGTTGCCGAAGTGCTAGTCAGTTCTCCAAGTGTTGAGGAAGATGCGTTGCCAAAGGACAAGTCGAACTTTGCAATCTTTAAGGAGCAAGCAGCAAGGCAGGGTTTAGCGCCAGTTTCTGTGCAGATCCTTGGTTCTTGTGGTGTTGTCTTTTCTTTGCCCTTCTTCAGTTCACAGTAAGACAAATCTGTCCGTCTGGTATTGGAAGGACCCCTTAGTACTCAATTTGGGGGCGTTTAGGGGAGCATATGGTAGTAGCCAATGGGCTACCTACCACTAGGGTGACTACACCCCCTATATGACAACGTCCTGTGGGGAGTGGGCAGAACCCTAACCCAAAATTCTCTATTTCACTGAAAATCAAGATGTTGAAACACTTCCTTTGCTGTTCACTTCAGGTAGCTCTCCCCCGCCCCCTTTTAGGGGTGTGACTAGCCTGTGAGTGAAACACGCCTCCTGAATATCTAATTTTTCACCTGCTCTGGTGCCAAATGGGCCCCAGGGCAAAGGGTAGCGTTCCCTAGGTCTGGACGGAAGCGGGGTTGCATCTCAAAGGCGGCGGAGGCTTTGAAGCCTCTGGCCTGGATATGCTAAATAACTATCCATCCTGCTGGAGGAGGTGAGAATACCTTCTGCTGAGCAGTCATTGCTCCTGGACTTGAAGGGGGCCAGAAACCCATCTGTGGTGTCAGGTTGGAAGATACCAGTCAGCCAACACACCAAGGGACTAACTAGTAGGGTTACGGGAACATCTCTAAGATGCCCTCTGGGTGCATGTCTTCGTAAATCTGATACTGGCATCAGTACGGATTTATTAATACCAAACACCATTATTTTCAGTGAAGCCATTAGGTAGCTGGGTAACTCGTAATGACCAGTGCCCAATACATACCTTTAAAATGACTTCCTGACCACTTGCAATGACTAGCAAGGGAACTAGGCATCACCGGGGCGTATCTGTTCATGCAGATGTGCCCTCACATGTACTATAATGCACCCTGCCTTAGGCCTCTAAAGGCCTGCTGTAGGGGTGACTCACATGTAGTGTACGTTGGCACTGCACACAGGGGTTGGGTAATTTTGTGTTTTCAGAATAGCTTGCACAATTTCACCATCCTGCAATGGCAGTCTGCATGCAATTTGAGTGTGGTTCTCTTTGGGTGGCATAAGACATGCTGCAACCCTTAGGGACCCTCTTTAGTACCCATGCCCTGGGTACCAGGGGTAACATTTACCAGGGTCTTACAAGGGTGCTAAAGTCCTTGTCAACTGGCTTACAATTAAAATTTGTCTCGTTTTAGGGAAAAAGCACTGACACTGGGGCCTGGTTAGCATGGAACAAGTGCACTTCCAATCAAAAGCATCATTATCAGTGAGCAAAAAGTCTGGATGAGTGTGTCAAAAAGAGGTACTTTCCTACACACCCCCACCCCAAACGAAGGAGAATGAGCATACCCTTTCCCAAGGGAGTCTTCATCTTCTAAGTGGAAAAACCTGGAAGGGCCATCTGTGTTGGCATGGTCAGTCCCAAGTCTGGGTTCCACTGTAAAGTCCATTTCCTGTAGGGAGATGTACCACCTCAACGGTATGGGGTTTTCACCTTTCATTTACATTAACCACCTGAGAGGCCTGTAGTCAACAGGAAGTGAGTACCAAAGAGTTATGGTCTCAGCTACTTCAATGACCAAACCACAGCAAAGGCTTCCCTCTCTAATGCACTCCAAAGCTGTTCTCTGGGGAGTAACCTCCTACTAATAAAGGCAACAGGCTGGTCCTGGCCTTCATCGTTGGTCTGGCATAATACTGTCCTTAGTCCATGCTCAGAGGCATCAGTCTGCACAATGAACTGCTTAGAATAATCTAGAGCTTTGAGTATGGGTGCTGAGCACAGTGCTTCTTTCAGTGTCAAAAGCCGTTTGACAGCTCACTGTCCAGTTACCTTTCTTTGGTTGCTTCTTGGAGAGGTGCCACAATAGTACCATATACCAATAGTACCATACCCCTTCACAAACCTCCTGTAGCACTTGGTCAAACCAAGGAATGTCCTGACTTGAGTCTGGGTTGTTGGAAAGGCCCACTCCACAATAGTCTGGAATTTGGGTTGTAAGGGTGGCACTTGGCCTTCACCCACAAGGTGGCCCAAGTACACAACTGATCCCCGTCCGATCTGGCACTTGCTGGCCCTAAAAGTGAGACCTGACTTCTGCAGAGCCTCAAGTATCTTTTCAAGGTGGATCAGGCGATCCTGCCAAGTGGAGCTATAGACAGCAATATCATCTAGATATGCTGCACCAAAAGACTCCAGCCCAGCCAGGACTTTGTTCACCAGCCACTGGTTGGTTGTTCACCAGCCAAGGTTTCAAGGGCATTCTATAGTCCAAATGGCATTACAGGAAACTGGTAATACCAAACTAGGGTCGAGAATGCTGATTTTTCTTTGGCTCCTGAGGTGAGAACAATTTGCCAGTAACCTGATGTTAAGTCAATGGTACTGAGAAACTTTGCTGCACCCAGCTTGTCATTAAACTCATCTGCTCTTGGAACAGGATCAGCACCAGTCTTTGTGACTGCTTTGAGACCCGTGTAGTCCACACAAAACCTCAGCTCTGGTTTACCTCCCTTGAAATGAGGTTTGGGGACTAGGACTACTGGGCTGGCCAGGGACTTTCAGAGGGTTTACACATCCCTAGCTCCAGCATCTTGCTGACGTCAGCTCTCATGCTTACCTTCACTTGGTCAGACTATCTGTAAAAGTTATTTTTGACAGGATGGCTGTCCACATCATGTGTGCACCAGGTTGTGTGATCAGGGCTTAGGGAAAAGAGCTTAGCACACTGCCCCAGGACTTGGCTGCAGTCAGTTTGCTGTTGGGCAGTAAGGGTGTCTGACAAGCCAACTCCCTCAACAGACTCATCTTTAGGGTTGTCAAAGAGGTGGCCAGGGAGAGGTTCACTCTCTTCTTCCTGTCCCTCATCAGTGACCATGAGCATAGTCACATCAGCCCTATAATAAAAGGGTTTCAAGTGATTCACATGGGTGACCCTGTGGGGGTTCCTGGGAGTGCCTATTTCCACCAGGTAGGTGACCTTCCCTTTTCTTTCAAGGATAGGGTAGGGTCCACTCCATCTGTCTTGGGGGGGGCCTAGGTGCCACAAGCTCCAAAACCCATACCTTTGCAGCCTTTTGGTCAAACCATTGCTTCTGGAGCTCCTGGCTTGACTCAAGGTTGTGGTTTGTTTTCTCCACGTGCTCAGCCTCCCTGGAACGAAGGTCAAGCACATAGACCACTATGTCTAGTTTAGGCTCTTTGAGAAGCTTCTCCCAGCCTTCCCTCGTCAGACTCAGAGGATCCCTAACAGGATGGCCAAACAGAAGCTGAAAGGGACTAAAGTCCACGCCTTTCTATGGCACCTCTCTGTGGGCGAAAAACAAGCAAGGTAACAGGACATCCCAACTCCTTCTGTGCTTTTCAGGGAGTCCCATAATTGTACAGAAATGGTACAGTCCATCATAATCTTGCACATTACTGCCCTTCAACCAGCCACCTGGTGTTTTAGACTGAGAAGTTTGCAAAGTCTACCCATGATTGACTCAAGGTTTTGTGAGTCTCCCTGAACTTAACCCTGTACTCCTCAGTTGTAAGACCAAAGCCCTCAATCAGGGTACCCTTCATGAGATCATAGGGCTCAGCTTCTTTCTCACCAAGTATCAGGAGTCAATCCCAGCACTTTCCATTTTGTAATGTCCTCACATTCAACATATTTAGGGATAATCCCTTTGTAGATTTTGGGATCAAAAGTTCCCTCCTTCGCTCTATTTACTTTGCTGCTGCCACCATTCATGGGTGCCATAAGTTCACCACCCTCATCACCCACAAACAAACGGCCTTGTTCAAAGGTTTAACAAGACCATGAAAGGTATGAATATACCTTTCATGGTCTTGTTAAACCTTTGAACAAGGCTGTTTGTTTGTGGGTGATGAGGGTGGGGACATATAGGTCACCCAACAGTCAGCCCACATTGCTTTCAGGTGAGCAGACATGAAGTTACTACCTCGGTCTGAAACAACCTCCTTAGGAAAACCCACTCTAGTAAAAAAAAAAAATTAAGAGGGCCCTGCCAATTGCAGGAGCAGTGACATTCCTAAGGGGAATAGCCTCAGGATACCTGCTGGCATGACCCACTACTACCAGAATAAACCTGTTGCCTGAAACTGTTTGAGGGTCAAGGGGTCAACAATGTCGACCCCTACCCTTTCAAATGGAACCCCGACCACTGGTAGTGGAATTAAGGGGGCCTTTGGTGTGCTACCCGTCTTGTCACTGGCTTGACAGGTAACACAGGTGTTACAGAACTCCTTTACTTTCTGGGACATGTTTGGCCAATAGAAATGGGTAACCAACATACTCCAAGTTTTGGTCTGGCCAAGATGTCCAGCTAGGGGGATGTCAAGGGCCAAAAGGAGTAGAAACTCTCTGTACATCTGGGGCACTACCATTCTCCTAGTGGCACCAGGTTTGGGATCTCTGGCCTCAGTGTATAGGAGTCCTTCCTCCCAACAGGTGCTGTGGGAACCACTGACATCACCACCTTCCTGTGCAGCAGCTTGCTGTCTCAGGCTTTCAAGCGTGGGACACGTTTCTTGTCCTTGGCATAGCTCTTCCCTAGAGGATCCCCCTGGACCTAGGAGCTCTGCCGTGTAAGACCCAAGTTCCCGAGGTTCAGTTCCCTCCAGGGCTGACAGGTCTTCTCCATGGGGAGAGGGGAGCTGAGCTTGTACCTGTATGGAAGTTGGTTTCCCAGCCTTCCTGCCTTTTCTCTTCGAGGTTTCTTGGGCCATTATTCCAGGCTCTAAGACCTCTTTTTCACCCTGGGCATTGCTCTGTGCTCTGGCTTTTACACAAACTCACCAGGTATTCTCAGCATGGCTGCATGAGTTCTCATCTCTACCTCAGCCCATGCTGAGGTCTCCAGATTATTCCCTAGCAGACATTCAACTGGTATGGCAGAGGTTACGTCCACCTTCTTCTGGCCAGTAACCCCTCCCCATTACAAGGTCACCGTAGCAATGGGATGAACTGTGGTGAGATTGTCAGCATTGATAACTGGATATGTCTGTCCACTTAAGTACTGTTCTGAGGCTATCAGTTCTTCAGTCACGATGGTTACACTGGCACCTGTATCTCTCAGTGCTTCAACATCAATCCCATTAATGAGTGGCTTCTGTCTGTACTTCTCCAGGTTTCTGGGCCAGACAGCTAGAGTAGCCATATCCACCCCGCCCTCTGAGACTAAAATAGCTTCAGTGTGCTCTCTGACTTGGCAAGGACACACCAGGGATCCCATCTGGAGACTAGCAACCCCTGAAGATGCTGCACTAGCGGGAACCCTTTTGCGGTTGGTTGGGTCCCCAGGTTGGTGTCCATTCTGTTTACAGAGATGGCACCAAGCCTTTTTGGATCCCAGTTTTTACCCTGGTACCCAACCTTGGATTTGGAAGTCTCAGGCCCACCCTCCTGAGCAGGTTTTTGGGGACCTTTAGAAGACTCTTTTGCTTTTCTATTTGGTGTCCCACCTCTTTCCACTGGAAGGGAGTAGTAACCCGTTTCTTATGATCACCCCCACTCTAGGCCTTTCTCGACACCCTTGTTTTGACCCAATGGTCAGCCTCCTTTCCTAACTCCTGAGAAGAGACTTACCCTAAGTCCACCAGGTATTGATGCAGTTTCTCAGATTTACAATTACTCAACAGATGCTCCCTCATCAGCAAATGGTACAGTCCATCATAATCTTGCACATTACTGCCCTTCAACCAGCCACCTGGTGTTTTAGACTGAGAAGTCAACAAAGTCTACCCATGATTGACTCAAGGTTTTAGGAGTCTCCCTGAACTTAATCCTGTACTCCTCAGTTTTAAGACTAAAGACCTCAATCAGGATACCCTTCATGAGGTCATAGGGCTCAGCTTCTTTCTCACCAAGTGTCAGAGGTCTATCTCTGCACTTTTCTAAGAATAACTTCGGCTGTAAACCATTTTGTAATGTCCTCACCCTCAACATATTTAGGCATAATCCCTTTGTAGATTTTGGGATCAAAAGTTCCCTCCTTCTCCCTATTTATTTTGCTGCTGCCACCACTCATGGGTGCCAGACCCATCTCAGCTCTTTCTCTTTCTTTAACCAGGACTTTGGCATCAAGGGATGCTTTTTTGGCTAGTAATGCAAGATATATATCTTCCTTGTCTAGTTCTTCTATTGCTCTGTGCCTTTGTTGCCTGACCTGCCCACAGAAAGGGAAGGCACTTGAGGTACATAGGATAGAGGTTTTGGTCCTCATCCTTTCTGGTTAGGTTAGGGGGGCTGCCCCCTTGGGAACTAACTACAGTCCCATTGTCATTCTCCTCCTCAGATGTGAAAGGACCTTTTGTCAACTGGGCTTCATCAAACTCTGCAAGGGCGTCCTGGAGGCTTACCCTGGTAGGATTTGAGACAGTAGCAATTTTATTGGCTTTACAGAAGGTCTTTAATTACTGCATACTAACCTGCAGGTAAGGGGTCAGGCTGAGTTCCTGCACTGTATCCTCTGGGCCAGAAATGTTTAGTACAGTTGGGACCTTTTAAAAGAATTGTGCCAAGTATTCTAAGGACTTTTAAAGGTCCTATTGACTTGTACTCTTTTTAAATTTCGAATGCAATGGAATGGAGGACTTAACAAAAGGACCTAACAGTTCCAATGAAAAAATGTAACATAAATTAAAAAATCAACAAACTGTAAAAATATTTTTGAACTAGTGTCAATTGTGGATTTCTAAGTGGAAGCACCTATTGACCAAGTGGTATCAGCAAATGCAAGTCTTGTATCCCACCACTGAGCCACCAAATGTAGGAAGCTGGCTTTTTATGTAGTAATGCCAATGTAAGGGCACACCATGCAAAAAGTCCAAACGACCCTCATGTGGTTTGCAGGGCTTACTTTAATAATCCCAATTGCTCTATTTGTGGTAGAGTGGTCGAGCAGCTTAGGCTTATCAGTGGGGAGTGTTAAGCATTTGTTGTACAAACACGGTCAATAAATGGTTCACACACTCAATAAGAAATTTGAGACCAATTTATAAAAATTAAATTGATTTTTAACAGAACTCAGACACCAAGATCCTTAGAATAACTTGAGTGCAAGTGGAGATATTGATTTTAGAAGAAAACAGAGAAATACTCAAATAACAGTTTTGAGTCATGAGCCTTGAATGCTGCAATGTTATCCTATGGGAGCTAAAACACAGATAGCAAAACAGTACTTGCAGTTGGAGTTCAGAGGTGGCTTTTGGGTTAAGGTGCTAAAGGGCCAAGGTCCAAAGTACCACCAGCAGTTTCCCTTTACCTGACCTGGTGTGTCTGGGTGCAGAGGTACTGGTCAGGATCGTAGCCTCGGGCGCTACACTGGTAAAGTCAAGGGGACCTGAAGCAAAGAGACTGCAATGGGAGACTTGGAGACAAGTCCGGCTGAACCCAAGGGGTCCTCAGGTTGTGGGGACACCCTAGGCTAAGAGGACGCACTCGAAAGTCATGAACTCGGGATGGGAGGGTCGGTGCAGAGATACTTGCCTGGTTGGCCACTTGTGTTTGAGGCTCTCACGGTTGTCGGTAGATGTGCAGTGGGGGGGAAAACAAAACAGCAGAGCCACTCTGGTCATGGATCTTGACTGTCCTGAAGTCCCTCGACGTGCAGGAAGGCTTCCAAGGCAGTGGTGTCCGGGATTGACGAAGTACAAGCCTTGGCTGGTGCAAGTGCCCCAGTACTCTGGGTATTGGTGCAGGGGGGCTCCTGGAGGGTCTAGCGTCTCGGAACTGGCCAGAGAGATGGGGTTGGCCTCCTAGAGCCACAACAACCTCCTCCTGAAGTGTTGCTCTCTCAGTTGGCCCGATGGCCAACAACATGGTGAACTGGGCAGATACGGTTGATGCCTGCAGATGCAGAGGGATGGCTACTCCACCCCAAGGGGGATGCTAGATAGTTGTCGAAGAGCTGGGCAGTACTTCAAGCATTGGGGAGGATGCACAGCCGCAGGACGAGGTGGGTCTTTGCAATCTTTAAGGAGCAAGAAGCAAGGCAGGGTTTGGCACCAGTTTCTGTGCAGGCCCTTGGTTCTCGATGTGTTGTCTCTTTGTCCTTGTTCTGTTTCCAGGTAGTCAAATCTTTCTCTCTGATGTCAGGGGGACCCCAAAATACTCAATTTAGGGGTGTTTACATGAGTATATTGTAGTAGCCAAAGGGCTACTTACCACTCGGGTGACTACACTCCCCTATACGACCACTTCCTGTGGGGGTGTGGCCTTAACACTGACCGAGAAGTCCCTATTTCACTGAAAAGCAAGATGGTGAAATTCTTCTTTGGCTGTTTGCTTCAGATAACCCCCTTTTGGGTGTGACTAGCCTGTGAGTGAAACACACCTCCTGAATATCTAATTTCTCACCTGCTCTGGCGCCAAATGGACCAAAGGGCAGGGGGTGGCGTTCCCCGGGTCTGGGGGAAGCAGGGGTTTCATGTCAAAGGTGACAGAGGCTTTGAAGCTTCTTGGCTTGATATGCTAAATCGTCAGCCATCTTGCAGGAGAAGGCGAGATCACCTTCTACCAAGCAGGCATTGTTCCAGGCCCCAGAGAGTGTGAGCTCTCCCTTGCAGGGGCCCGAAACCCATCTGTGGTGGCAGGCTGAAAGATACCAGTCAGCCAACACACAAAGCGACAAGTAGGGTTACAGGGGGCACCTCTAAGGTGCCCTCTGGGTGCTTGTCTTCATAAATCTGATACTGGCATCAGTATGGTGTTATGAAGACAAGGTGTTTAATACCAAACACCATTATTTTCAGTGAAGCCATTATGTAGCTGGGTAACTCTTAATGACCAGTGCCCAGTACATACCTTTAAAATGGCTTACTGACCACCTGCAATGACTAGCAATGGAACTAGGCATCACAGGGGCATATCTCTTCATGCAGATGTGCCCTCACATGTACTATAATGCATCCTGCCTTAGGGCTCTAAAGGCCTGCTGTAGGCGTGACTTACATATAGTACATGTAGTGTACTTTGGCATTGCACACAGGTAGTGGGAAGTGTCGTGTTTTCAGAATGGCTTGCACCATTTCACACATCCGGCAATGGCAGTCTGCATGCAGTTGGAGTGTGGGTTCCTTTGAGTGGCATAATACATGCTGCAGCCATTACGGACCCTCTTTAGCACTCATGCCCTGTGTACCAGGGGTACCATTTACCAGGGTCTCACAAGGGTGCTAAAGTCCTTGCAAATTGGGTTAGAATTAACATTTGTATCATTTTAGGGAAAGAGCACTGGCACTGGGGCCTGGTTAGCAGGGACCCAGTGCACTTCCACTCAAAAGCATCAGTACCAATGAGCAAAAAGTGGGGGTGACCATGTAAAAAAAAGGGTCCTTTCCTACAGGGGTCTGTGTTTTTTCTGATGCGGAGTTGGAGGAGTCTTCACAGAAGCAGAAATTACAAGAGTGTGTCTATCTTAATGCCAAACTCTGAGGAGACTCTGAGCTCCAACTGGGAGTCTTGTTATCACACTGGGATATCTCCATCAAGAGCAGTGAGCAGCGTTGAGGGTGGGACTACTGGAGATATGCAGAATGGCTGCAGAGGTATGTCTTAGGGGTGAATTATCCACAGGCCCAGTTGGTTGTGGAGGTATTAGAGAACTTGGAGGTGGTAAATCCAGATTTCCAACACCAGCACAGTAACATTGTCAGGAGAGTGCAGCCATGAGCACAGTTTGAAGCAGAAGGAAGGCTTCTGGATTTAAGATGTCAAACCTTTCAGCAGACCAGTGTAGAAAGGCTGATGATTAAATATGCCTCGACATCGAGTGGTGCTTCAAAGTGACAGACTCCCTTAACATGAAATGTCTATGGTTCTTCGACATTGAATAACCTCCTCTGCGAAGACCCAGTCTTCAATAGTGAGCAAGTAGGCAAAGGGATGTTAATTTTATTGGTGTCTCTAATATTTCCTGGAAAGTGTTAATGTCACAAATGGGTGAAGTACTTATTGGAGACAAATCTATCTTGCCTCCATGTCATGGACTCAATGTTGTGCAGGAATGCCATATTTTTCTATGAAGGTGTCTACTTTTGCATCCCCTGTTTGAGGAGTCCTTAGAGATGGTAAGTAAAGCTCTGGTAAAAGGGTTGCCTTCTCCTTGTTCACCTGACTGTTCAAATCATCCTGAAAGACATCCCTTGGGTCTTTGCTCCTCCATCTGAAGAATATGCAACCTGATTGTTCCTCTGTCCTTCAGGGTGCACAATGAACTCTTCAGACAGTTTTGGTATTTTCTATGAAAATGGGTCTCTGGAGAGGAATGCTGACTAGACATAGATCACAAGGATCATGTTGTGCCTGTATTCTGTCATAGGAAGGGTACTTCATAAAAACATGTGGTATTTTTGAGTAGAAGCAAAATGTTTTCTGTTAGAAAAAAACACAATAAAACTGAAAGTCCTGTCTAGTGAAATGGTTTTAAAAAGGTTTGGAACAGTTTCTAACAAGAACAAAAAAGCTCAATGCTTTAGGTTCCCATTGCTAAGGGCCACAAAAGTGCTGCAAATGCCCTTTACAGAGGATTATGGGATACTGGAGGATTGTGATTCCTGAAAGCTGTGGCTACAGATTTTCAGCCTGGCACGTTAACCTATATGTCGACATTGCCCTACTATTTTGCATTTATTTCCTCTAAAAAAGGTTTGGGAAACAGTTTTGTCAACTTGTTAAATTTGGTGACTCTTACTTTTAAATTGGCTGGCATGTTTCAAGGAAAATAAATGGAAGTGGTCAATATAGCCTTTTAACAGGCTGCAAAATTGTTTTTAATGAGACGGTGTGGCAAATTATCTTTTTAAAGCTGCTCTGGAATGCAGCACATGGGCAGATCAATTAAGTGATTATAGTTATCAACAGATAGACCCTGAAAGATAACTGCTTACAAACAGTTATGGGTCTGCAGTGGAGAAACTTCATGGAAGAGTCCTCCCATTGTGCATAATGGAACTAAATGGACTAACTAAGATGGTGGATTTCCTTATGTTTCGCAACATCCTGAACCTTGAACATCCCGATTCCTGTGACCTAAGCCTTCTTCAAGAAACTGACATCAATCCTTACAATACTGATGTAGGTGAGGCACCAGTCGCAGAATGGTTGTGATGTGTTTATGCGTCCCCATTGCAAGAGGATATAGTGACTCTGGATCAAGACCTGTATTATTACACCACACAGGACCACTGTACTGTCTTTTGATACAATCAGTTGACATTCATACTTAAAAGGTGATAGGAAACAGTTTGGCAGACCCCAGATTGCTCCAAACGTTACTGGTGTCTCATCCTCCTAGGCCAACATATTAAATGAACATTGTTGCATGCACCAACTGATCTTGGTAACAACTGGAGAACATGCTACAGAGAGATGACTTCTATGCTCCTGTCACCCTGCAGCCAATAACTGCCCTTCCACTATCATAAGAGCTAATGTCTTGCCCACAATGTGTTGCATTCAAGTTAGACTTGCTTTCATGACTTGTACCCAGATTGTCACTGTATGATGATGGCGAAAAGACGTTTATTCACTTAAAAATTATGCAGCATACTTGGTGCTTGATTGTCTCAATTCCCAGTGGAACCAAAGGCAAATGTAATACCACCACAGTTGAGCAATATTTCTGAACCACAACCATTGAGCTCACGTATTGTGCAAACGAGGGGCACATACTAATACACTATAAATTCATCCACATAGTGTATGCCACTCTTGTGGGACACAGTTGGTATGGGCTGGAAGGTGTAGCTGTCAGCCAGAGGTACAGGTACTGGAAGGAGGAATCATACAGTTGTCCTTGCAGTGATCTCCACTTCTATTTGGGGGAGGTGTTTCCAGAAATACTGCCAAGACAAATTTCAAGCTGGACCTGTCCCACCTCATGGCCTTTTTGGCATAAGTCCAAGAGATTCCTAGCTGTATCCAGAGGTTCACAGCATCGGCCTTGTTACCAACTAAAATGCGGACAGCCATTAAATTGTATATGGGCCCAGCCCCATCTTCCTCAATCTAGATAATGGACATAGTGCTTTGTAAAGATGTTAGAACACAGTCGAGAGGCAAAAAAACAGAGTTCCCATACCAAAATGAGTATATAGAACACCAAGAGGAAATGAAATGAATAGATCCTTTGGTTGTTTCTGTGATTCTTGAATCAATTTCTTCTTCACTGAATACAGATAAGTGCAGTCAACGTGTTTCGCCTAGTTACAGGCTTCCTCAGGGCTGCAAACATACATAAACAACATACAAGTCTAAAAACTATTATTTACAACCATACATTGCATACAGCTCTATATACAACATAAAACAACATATAAGTCTGAAAACTATTGTCTGTAAACATTCATTGCATACAGCTCTATATAAAACATAAAACAATATGGGCAGGAACCTTATTAAACACAATATTTCACATCATTTTAAACATAGATTTGTTAGGCGAGAGACTCTCCATAACCTTTTTTATATGGTGAGACAAACAATATTACAGCAGCGTCATATATACATCTATACAAAGATATCATAGAAAACAAACATGTTACGCTTCGAGCAACCAACTATCCACCAATGCGGATGTGTGCCCAGAGAAAAGGAAGCATGGACCAACGCCACCTCCGCCCCCGACATCGCCACCGCCATCCCTGACAGATACAAGATCCAAAGAAAGGACCACCCCACCGCCCAGGAGGAGGACTCACCATTGCACACAAGGGATCCCTCCGACTCTCCACCTCCAGCACCAGCGACCTCCTCTCCAACACAGAGTACCTCCACTTCCAGATCCAAACCAGCCCCAGAATCACGCTGCTCGGGACCCTCGTCTACAGACCCCCAGGGCCTCGCACCTCTTCCGCCACCACCATTACCGACCTCGTCGCACCCCACGCCATCGCCTCCATGGACTCCATCCTCATCGGAGACCTGAACTTCCACCTTGAAAACCACAACGACCCCGACTCCACCACCCTCCTTGACAACCTCGCCAACCTCGGACTGAAGCAGCTCGTCACCACCCCCACCCACAGAGCCGGACACACCCTCGACCCCATCTGCGCAGGAGGGACAAACATCCACTTCAGCCACACCACGCAGCAATCTAGACAGACCACCACTGCGTACACTTCACCTTCAACACCACCATCGCACCCAAACCCGCCCTAAAGGAACTGGAGCAATATCACAGAGGAACTCCTCAACACCACCCTCCTCCACGACCCCCCTTCCACCACGACCGACGCCAACTCCGCAGCCAAAGGACTACACCGCTGAATCTCCAGCTGCGCTGACAAGCTCGCACCCCTCCGCCACCCCGTCAATCAACGCCCCCTGAAGGCTGCCTGGTTCACCACTGACCTCCAAGAAGCCAGGCGCTCCTGCAAACGCCTCGAGAAACTCTGGCGGAACAAGAAAACCATCGAAGACCTGAACAACTACAGGAAAGCCATGAACAAAAACCACCAGCGCATAAGAGCCACCAAGATCCACTCCCAACGCAAGTAACGCAAAATAACTCTTTAACGTCATTCAGCAGTTCACCAAACCCCCCAGCGAAGCCACGGATGTCACTCCATCCCAGGACCTCTGCAACAAGCTCAGCTCCTACTTCCACCTGAAAATCAAGGCCCTCTATGACAACTTCAGCGAACAGACTCCTGACACCACCCCCCTCTCCACCACCGACAACCGGCCGACCATCACCACCTGGAAACCTGCTACCACTGAAGACACCACCAAGACCATGAAGAACACCCACTCAGGAGCCCCCACAGACCCCTGCCCACCGCACATCTACCACAGAGCCGCTGCCGCCATAGCTCCCGAACTAGGCCGGACCATCAACGCCTCCCTCGAATCCGGCATCTTCCCCGACGACTGAAAGTGGGCAGAAGTCAAGCCCCTCCTCAAGAAGCCCTCGGCCGACCTGACGGACCTGAAAAACTACCGGCCCATCTCTCTCCTTCCCTTCGCAGCCAAAGTCACAGAGAGATTCATCAACGCCCATCTGACCACCTTCATCGAAGAGAACGCCATCCTCGACTCCTCCCAGTCCGGTTTTCGCAGTAACCACAGCACCGAGACCGCCCTCCTCGCCGCCACTGATGACATCCGCATGCTCCTCGACCAGGGCCACACGGCGGCCCTCATCCTACTAGACCTCTACGCAACCTTTGACGTCGTCTCACACCACACTCTCGCAGCCAGACTCCACGACGCTGGTATACGAGGAACCTCCCTCGACTGGATCCGCTCCTTTCCCTCCAGCAGAACCCAAAGCACCAGACTCCCTCCCTTCCTCTCCGAACCTACAGAGATCAACTGTGGAGTACCCCAAGGATCCTAGCTCAGCCCCACGCTTTTCAACATCTACATGGCCCCACTCGCCGCCATCGTCAGACAGCATGGACTCAGCATAGTATCTTACGCCGACGACACCCAGCTCATCCTTTCTCTCACGAAGAACCCCGAACACTCCAGACTCAGCTTTCAAGAAGGAATGAAAGACGTTGCAACCTGGATGAACGACAGCTGCCTAAAACTGAACTCGGAGAAGACCGAGGTCCTCGTCCTTGGTCCCTCCTCCACGGCGTGGGACAGCTCCTGGTGGCCCCCTGCCCTCGGAAACCCATCCACCCCGACGGACCACGCTCGGAACCTCGGCATCATTCTAGACTCCTCGCTCACCATGACCCGCCAGATCAACGCCGTCGTCTCGACCTGCTTCAAGTCCCTCCACATCCTCCGCAAGACCTTCAAGTGGATCCCCCACGAATGCAGAAAGACCGTCACCCACGCACTCGTAACTAGCAGACTGGACTATGGTAACGCCCTATACGCCGGAATCAACAAAACCCTGCTACACAAGCACCAAACCACCCAGAACACCACAGCCAGCCTCGTCCTCGGAACCCCACGACATGAGCACATGACCCCGCACCTACGAGACCGCCACTGGCTCCTCGAGAAGAGAGTAACCTTCAAGCTACTCACCCACGCCTACAAATCCCTCCACAACATCGGACCCAAATACCTCAACGAAAGAGTCTCCTTCTACGTACCCAAAAGGAACCTCCGCTCCGCCGACCTTGCCCTGGCAGACCCCATGCATCCGCAGAACCAGAGCAGGCGGATGAGCCTTCTCCTACGTCGCAGCAAAGACCTGGAACGAGCTCCCAGTCAACATCAGACGCTCCCCCTCTCTGCACACCTTCAGGAAGAACCTCATGACCTGACTCTTCGACTGATCCGGAGCTGCACCCCCCCCTCCCCAGCGCCTTGAGACCCTCTCGAGTGAGTAGCACGCTTTATAAACCCCTGATTGATTGATTAATATAGAAAAAAAAGAATAACACACCTCAAACAGAAAGCGTACAAGAAGACATGCATAAGAAAATAAGATGGAAGTAAATAACCATATTTACAACAAGGATCCAGGCCTTAAGGTGTTCCTTAATATTGGGGTCCAACTAGTTGTCAGAGAAATTCACAGTCGATAAGCAAGCGTATATACAGTGACAGTCCAACCTTAGCTTTCCAGAGACATGGCTGAAAAATTTGCTGGCCTCATGCCTGTAGTGGCCCAACTTAGATATTTAGGCCCCCTCAGATGTTTATTCCTACAATATGGTGATGACACATCGTAAATGGTGTACCGATATGCATCTTGTTGCACTAGCTTGTTCCATTAGTTGGGAAGATTTGAAACCGTTAGTCCTAGCTTAATATTGTTGTGAAAGAGATCAGTGCAATCATCCCTGGTTGTATAATAATGGCATAGAGGCCGATGGACCCATGCATAGAGGCTTGAGGGAAGGGGTGGTGGAAGCAACTTTGTGAATGATTTCATATTACTTTCCAGAATCTTTAATGCTGAGCCTGACTGATTTCATTTCAACTAGGTATTCCTTGAGAGGGACTACAAATGGAGCTTGAGGAACCGCTGGAGATTCCGCTGCTGTGACAGAAACGACTGAAGCGTACTTCCCTGTTGCAGATTTTGAAAATGAAGAAGATCCAGTTGAAGGTATATGCATCAACCTATGTGACGTCAGGATCAGGTACTTCAATATTTTATGCATCTGCAGTAAATGTCAAATATCTTGATGTCAAGTGCCCTGATGTTGAATGACACGACGTCAAGACTATGCCATAACATTGAAGGTGCCCTTCATGTTTGAGGATGATTCATCTATGACGTCAACACAGTCCTTGAAGCTATGTCTATTTTATACAGTGAACATATGACAGCTGTGTTCTTCATTAAGATTGATGCCTTCAACATCAAATGGGCATGGGAAGAACAGTGATGCCTTTATATTTTCTTTTTCTCCATGGATATTGTTCTGTGGTAGTCAGAGGACATTGACAGTAGGTTCACAGTAGAAGGACTACCTTCACAGGCTACTCCTACTAGTAATGACTATGCTTTGCACTATACTTCATTTTTTAAGCATATTCCTGCCTGCTTATTAAGCTAATACCCTCAATGTCAAATTCTTTTGGACAACTTTTGGCAAAAACGAAAATCCTCTTAAGTATCTAGTTCAGGGAACCAAAAATGTAGGAGGTTTGAGCCTCTTTCTCAGTCTCATTTCCTGCCACAGATATGGCATTCACAAACAAGACAAATGACTGGTTAAATACTGCAAAAATCATGATTTCAATCCGAAAATGTTTTAAAACACTTTTGCCTGAGAACAACACTGCCAAAAGTTGAAAAACAAAGGCCCAATGTTTAAGGATCCTTCACAAACAAACCCAAAAATACAACTGACGGAACTACTAGTATGGGGTATTGTGGGATATGGAAGCTGATGGTGTCCTTTAAGGAAAAGTGTCATTTTCAGCCTCATACAGCAACTGTCTATCTGGCTATACACCCCTCATTTTATCATTTTCTTCATGTACCAATGTTAATTTTCAGCTGCTCTTTTTTCTTTAGAGTACATTTAGTTTTGATTGCTGGATTTATCTACATCCATATTTTAAAAAGGTGTTCCAGTAGTTCACACAGGAATGCGTATTCAAATGTTTATGATTGAAGGTGGGCTGGAGCTAGAGCATAGCCACTGCAAAACATCTTCACAAAATCATAAATGGTTGGCTGTCCCTCTCTGAATCCTGAACCAGATCAGTCCATAAAGCATACATTTCTGCAACAAACCCTGATTGGCTGGAGGCTGTCTGGGCTCCATACACTTAGCCAGTGTAAACTATGGAACTGAACAATACCTTGAGTGAGGCACATATCAGTTCCACCCAAATGTTTGGGGACAAGTTGATTTGGGGTCAACTGTCATAGCTTGAAAAATAAATTGGTCCTGTGAGGTTGGTATTCCAGTTCACCTGGAAGGAGATGAGTACACCTGTACAACAAAAATAATGGGACCAGAGGTAAGAAACTTAGCTGTGTACCCAGAAGAAAAAGGGAGCGTACTTCAGGACTGAGAGAAAAGGTATTGCTGTTACTGAGATCAGAAAAAAAGAAAAAAACAGCCTGAATGGCACATATGAACTTGCCTTAATTCAGCTCAAAACTATAGGGCGAGATATAAACTGTGCTACTGTAAAGTGTTCTGGCTGCAAGGACTTGGCAAGGCCAGAGATCTGTTAATGTTGCCCACCTGCTCCCAAGATCATGATAAGTAAAAACAGAGCTCTCCCAGTCTCTGAGAACGGACACAAATGTAATTTAACTGTGCTTAAAGGTGATGGAAGAATCAACATCCTATTTTTCTAGCTGTACCACGCATTCCTCACCCCAAGCGTGATAAGAACAGTGTTGGAAAATGACCCTCTCTGGAGGGTCACCCCAAATTTCTTGCCTTCCTCCTCCTTTTTCGGACATAGTGTTTGCCGGCTTTAGGACTCTGCGCCCTTTACCACTGCTAAACAGTGCTAAAGGCTTGTGTGCCTGGGCTCTCTCTCCTAAAAATGGTAATATTGGTCCATCGACAATTGGCATATTTAATTTACTTATATGTCCCTATTAAAGTGCACTACATGTGCCCTGGGCCTGTAAATTACATGCTACTAGTGGTCCTGCATACTTTCATAGACAAGGGAACCCAAAGGTATATAGGGGACCATGGGTATAATTATTTCTAAAGGAACAAGTGGTCCTTTACTGCAAATTCACACTCAACACTGAACATAGAAGATAAAAAAATGATATGTAAAAAGAAACAAAAATAGAAAAATCCAGGTGTTTATTCAATCATATAACACAAGGAGACATAATAAAAGTGGGAAACAACAAAGAAACGACTCAGACATTTTCTTAGTGACTTTAAAAGTAATTAACAAATTATGTCGCATCTTATATTGAAGTACCAATGCTATCTTTTTTTAAAACAAAAAGACATTTGTAATAGTCATGTGACTCTGTGTCGACAACATTTTGATCCCGCTTTATAATATGGGGATCATCATCAGGACTTAATTGTATATGCCTGAGACTAAAAATCCCTGTAAGGTAGGAAGAGGAAAAAAAAGAGAAAGATGCAGAGGTATGTAAAAAGGAAGGGGTAAAAAAAGGAAAATGGGGAAATACATTAGTAATGATAACAGCCATAACGGAAGGTGATGACCTCTCATTCCATGCACGTATGTGGTATTGTGACGCGCATCATAACAGGGCTCGAAAATCATAAAAGTTTTACTAGACATGCAGGTCTAGTAACTTTAATAATCTACTTGACCAAACTGTAATGTACTTGACCCGTGAACAGGTCTTAAATTGTGTGATCCTAGGCAAATATTTTGTCTTGTGGAGCCGCCTTTTTCTTTATTATCACATAAGAGAGCACCTTCAAATATGCAACTTCACTATTTCTGCTGTATAAAAAAACTCTTTATTTACTAGGCTAAATGTTTGCTCCATGTATAACAAGTATCAAGCCCATATATAGGGTACACATGATCCCTGGCTTGCCTCTTAGTTCACTAATAGCATTGTCACCTGGGCAGGAGCAGTAATAATTCCCAGTTCATGTTTAAAAACTCACTTTTCATAAATATATTAACAAAGCATGATGTGGTAGTCATTTACAGATAGCATATTTTCCATTTAAATGGCCACAAATCTTTCCCACTAACATGTAGTTTTACTGATAATAGCGCATAAACAATGTTTGGAAATTGGGTTTCTGCAAAAAATATTTAAAATTTGCACATCACCAACTAAAGTGTTCTAATTTGTTTTGATCCTATAAAAATATTTTTTCACCACAGAATTACAAAAATGGGATTTCATAACTAATGCTATATATTTGAAACGTTTGAACAGTTCACTTAGCTATTGCAGTGTTGTGTTAGAAAAAAGCCTCACATCTTACAGCCTTTCATTTAACATGCTTTGCACAGTTCAATTGTCACACAGTTCACTTTACGAAAACCTCCAACTTTAGTCACAGAAAGAAAACTAAATGTAGGAAGACAAACTGACTTTTGACCTCCATGTCTCTGAAAGCCAGCAAATGTGACAAGATAACAAGATTTAAAGGCATTTTTATTGCTCTTTCACTTTGTGAGCAATAAAGATGCCTTTAAATCTTATCTTGTCACATTTGCTCTGCTTTCAGAGAAAGAGGTCAAAAGTCAGTTTGTCTTCCTACATTTACTTTTTGTTCTGTGACTGAAGTTAGAGGATTTTCAACTTGCCAGAAAGTCCCTAAAAATAGCTGGATTTTTCGAGACCTGCTGTAGACACAGTGTCGCAAGGAACGTGAAGAGAAACCATGCAATAAAAACCGTGATGAGAAACCATGCAATTGAGGGGTGTGTCAGAACCTAAACAATTTCAACCAAGTATAGGAGTAAGATGGAGAAATGACTGACCTAACAGATGCCCCAAATGGGGCGATGAAATCCTAAGAGGGAAAGTGATCGAACAATCCTTGAAAAGTTAAGGAAGAAAAGTGTCAAAATAAGGTGGGTAAGTAGCTGGTAATTAAGTAAAGAATGATTACGGTCTGATACGAACCTGCTCCAACAATGGGGCTGGCACAGCACTAAACCATGGGGTATAGAGAATGGATTGGCAGCATGAGCCTCTCCCTAATTGGCTGAGTCCTCTCATCTTCAAGATGGAGGGGACTGAGATGTGTGCTTCACCTCGCCTACCCCACCTGAGAGGTGGGTTTGGCAAAAGTGGGCACACCTCTCTACCTAGCTTGGTTTTCTCGCTGATTCTCCTGCCCAAAGTGGGGGGGCAGAACCGGTGGGAGCCATTTGCTGGGGGCAGCAAAAGGCAGGGACAGCTCCTAAAGGCGGCAGGCCTTTGAAGCTTTCCCTTTGTGGACCCAGCCAATCCTGTGGGAGGAGGCCTGACACCTCTGCCCCGGATGGGCTTTATTTCTGGACCCAGAGAGCGGAAGCTCTCTACCCAGGGGTCCAGAAACCTGCCTGGTGGTGGAAAATGATGGGCAGCCATTCAGGAACCACACCAGGGCTGGTCATGTTTCAGGGGGCATCTCTAAGATGCACTCTGAGTGCATTTTACATTAAATCCCACACTGGCATCAGAGTGGGTTTAATGTGCTGAGAATGTTGCTACCAAACTTCCTAGCTTTTAGTAAAGTCATTATGGAGCTGTGGAGTTCGTAATAACAGACTCCCAGACCATACACTCTTTATGGCTTTACTACACTTACAATGTCTTAAGATGGACTTAGGGACCATAGGGGTACAGGGCGCATGCCACTGTACCCTCACCTGGGGGCTAGTGCATCCTGTTAGAGGGGTGACTTACCTAGGCCTCAGGCAGTGGGCTACAAGCATGGCACACAGGGATGTGTGCCATGTCGACTCTTCACTTTTCTCTGCACCAAAACACGCAGCTTGCAATGGCAGTGTGTGAGTGTTAAAGCAAAGGGCCTCTAAGGGTGGCACAATAGGTGCTGCAGCCCTTAGAGGCCTTCCATGGTCACAGTGCCCTTGGTACCCATGGTACCTTTTACAAGGGGCTTACCTGTGGCCAGGGATGTGCCAATTGTGGGTACAAAGGTACAGTTTTGGGAAAGAACACAGGCCCTGGGAACCTGGTTGGCAGGGGCCCAGGGCGCATCAAGTCAGGTTGCATCAGATGTCATGCAAAAAGTGGGGGATAACCATGCAAAAAGGGGCACTTTCCTGCACAGTGCAGTTATAAAAGAGTAGTCCAGTACTCTACTCAGTTCAAGCCAGTATGTAAGCTGTTAGTTCGAAGTATCCGCTTCAGCTCTTCTTTATTCAGTAATGAGTTCATGTCTCTGTCTCTAGATGGGGGCTTGACCACTAGTGGGCCTGCAATACTGATTGTGCCACCCACATGAGTAGCCCCTTAACCATGTCTCAGGTCTGCCATTGTAGGCCCTGTGTGTGCAGTTTACTGCCAATTTGACTCTGCATTTAAAACTACTTGCCAAGGCTGAAAACTCCCCTTTTATGACACAGAAGTCACCCCTAAGGTAGGCCCTAGGTAGCCCTAAGGGCAGGGTGCTTTGTAAGTAAAAGGTAGGACATGTACTTTTATGTTTTGCATGTTCTGGTAGTGACAAGCAGCTATAGTCATTTTTCACTACTGTGAGGCCTACTCCTCTCATAGGTTAACATTTGGAATTCCTTAAAACACTTAAACTGTAATTCCTGATCAGAAAGGAGTAGCTGCATCATGTTTTATATCTTTGGAATGGTAATGATAAATCCTTTTTACTGGTAACGTTGGATTTAACATTACTGTTGCAGAAATACCACTTTTAGAAAGTGGGCATTTCTCTGCTCTCACTTCTTTGTGTGCCTTGCAGCCTGTCTCCAATACACGCCTGGGCGACAGCTACACTTTGTGCATTCCCTCCAGACAGCCACAAACACGAGAAGGCTAGGTGTGGCAGAGTAACGATCTACATACAACTGCATTCTGATGTCTCTTCTTGGGCAGGAAGGGAGGATGGGGCTGACACTTACACATCAATAGGTAGTGGCCTGGCCCCACACAAAGGGCTGATTACCCCCCACAGATAACCTTGCAGACAGGACTGGGTTGAAAGGATACTTGTGCACTTCAAAGACCACTCTTTGAATACTTGTCTACTTAAAAGACCACTGTTTGAAGTCACCCCCACTTCAAAGGCTGTTTTGGGTATAAGTAGTGGGTCTCTGACCCCCTAAGATCAGACACCTCTGGACCTACAACTGGAACTCTGTCAGAAGAACAGCTGTGCTGCTCAAAAGACTCCTTTCTGGACTGCTGACCTAGAAGGCCTCCTTTTCTCTTGTGCTGCCCTGCTGCCTCGTGCTCTCTGACTCTGCTGAGAGCTGGACTCTTCTTTTCCATCTAGGTGTGCTCCAAGGACTTGTTGGCTTGCCTTCTGTTGCTTGAGACTCAGGGATATTAAAGTGTTTACCTCTGTCTGCTCCTGTGCCTGGCTCACTGGAAGCGCACCCTAATACCTGCATCATGAAAATCAATGCATATCTTGTCTGCATGTAGCAGAACTCGTGCATCGACCCAGTTGGGGGAGTAGAATTGGAGCATCACTCTTGGAACCAACGCATCTCTGTGAGAGCCCCGATGCATCAGAACCTCGCATTGTCGCATCTTGTAGAGATCGATGCATCCCCTCAACTCCGCGGAGAACCCCAGCGCATCGCAGTCCAGAATCAACGCATCGGGGGCCAGCGTCTCGTCTACGGAACCGACGCATCGCCCTCACTGCAGGACCAACATTGATGCATCACTCAACTGCACCTCACGCCTCGCTGTTGCGACCAGGATAAGGTAGTTTGTTCACTGGGACCTGTGTGGGTCCTGTAGCTGGCCTACGCTCAATCGCAGTAGGCCAGAACGTTTGACCGTGACCCAGTCCAGCATGACCTCAAGTAACCCCTAAAGCGCTATTTGCTTCTAAGTACTAGATCTCATTTTATTCTTTAAAAATTTGTATCTCAACTTCTACATATTGGATTTTTGTTGTTTTGGTCTTGTTTTATTTATAAAGTCATACTTTATTTTTCTAATCTGTTGTGGAGTCTTTTTGTAGTGTGTTTTCTCTGGTTTACTGTTGGAGTGTTGCACAAATACTTTACACATTGCCTCTTAAATTAAGCCTGACTGCTCTGTACCAAGCTACCATAGGGTGAGCACAGGATAATTTAGGTTTTGTAGTGACCTATCCTGACTAGGACTGTGGTTTTTGCTTGGAGAGGGCGCATACTCTGCCAACCAGAAACACCCTTTCTAACAAACAGTCATTCGCAAGCATTCATATCCCTCCCGATATTTTATACGTTCCTTGCCCAGGTCGCCCCAGCTGTAGTCATAGCAACCTCTCCTGCACGACACCACCTAGATCATTGATTACTCACCTAACATGAACTATAGTGCCACTAAAAAATGAAGAACATTGGCACACCATCGAACGGGATGTAACTGAGTGAGACTGCGCCAATCTGCATTGTACACTGACTTCCTTGCATTACTAGACACCATTCATAGCAGCATCACTGAGATAAGGTTGCTGCTGCTGTCCAGCTCATCTATGTAAACTCCCCATAGTGCCTCGGTCCTTGCACTAGATTATTACAATGTTACCACTTTAAACCTTAAGGAAAAAATACAACACAATTTAATTTAACTAAAATAAACATTTGATGTATTTTTCTTTAAAAAAAAATAAGGCTTACTAGATACTATAATCAATTCATATTATATTTGTCTAACCTGTATCTGTCAATTTATACCACAGCACCCTTGAAGAGTAGGCCTTGTTTGTTCAACCTCTAATTAAGGAATAATGCAGGGCCCTCCTAATGCCTAATCTGTGCCAAGATATTGGAAGATGGTTTGGCGTGAGACAGTCTGTTTGATGTGGAAATTAGAGGTATCTTTTGAAAAGAAAGGAAGGAGAGTCCTGAGAGAAACCTTATCACAGTAGAAGACCATGTACAGTTCATTGATGCGCACAGCCTGAAGCACCCTCACCCTGAAAAGTGTCCCTGAGAGAACTATGCTCAATTACATTGAAGGAAAATGTTTTGTAAGGGAAAAGGGAGATATACTTCCTTGAAGTCCTAGAGGAAATCTTTATTCACCGGAACATGTAACAATAAGTGGTAATGGCAGTAAAGATGTACCTTATTAGTGAAAAATAATAACCAGATTTTGTCAAGTATATAAGTACCATTACTTCCTGGTAGGGTCCTGGATGTGTCTGCCTGTCCAGACAACAAGTGCAGAATTGTTCTACATGAAGGTGGATGAACACATTGTGGAAGGACATTTGGCTGCTTTCTAGATGGTAACCGATCTGTCTGGAAGGTGGTTAAGAGATGCAAGGCCAGTGTGAAGAATCTAGGCTGACCGTGGAGAGGAAACCTGGTAGGCATAGAAGTCTCCTACGTGGGCAAATGGAGGTCTGCATAAGATCAGGGTAGCCCCTTTGGCAAGACCAGTCCGGAGTGATAAGAAATAATTTGTCCAAGTGCTATTTGAAGTTGGTGCTCACCTTCGGTAAAAGTAGGGATGGGGAAAAGCATATAGACTTCCCCTGACTAGTACATGAAAAGGCAATTCCCCAAACAGTGAGATTGTTCTGGCAAAGTGTGGACATTCAGAGCTTTCTTCTGTGTCAAAAAAATCAGTGCTCGGGCGTCAACTTGGTCAAAAGATTTAGGGCCTTAATACTAGTTCAGGGGTCCACAGGACCGCCGAACCCATGGTGGCGGTCCAGCGACTGCCACACTGTGAGCCTGCCCACAGTATTATGACTGTAGTGGTTGGACGGCCACAAGACTGTCTGCACCGCCGGAATCAAGGATCCCGCTGGGCCGGCAGTATTTCACTGGCAGGAATATGCTGGCCGTGCCGGAGTAGGCACGGCCCAGCATATTCAGAATTGCCATTTCACCATTTTTTTCATGGTGGTGACCCCGCCATGAGAAGGGTGGCGGAATGGCAATAAAGGGCCGGGGGGGGGGCACATGTAGTGCCCCACTGTATTTGCACACCCATTTCCTGCATGGTGTGGCATGTATGCCACATCGTGCAAGAAGGTGCAGTCGGCACTCTGGCAGTGGTGGTCTGCATGTGAGGCTCTTCTATAAGCCTCACAGACCACCGCTATCAAACCACTGCAGGGCCGCCCGCCAGATAAAGATTGAAGTCCTAATCCGGCGGGCGGCAGCACCACGGCTTTGGCCGTCCTACAGCAGATGTAGGACCGCCAAAGTCGTAATAAGGCCCTAAGAGAGATCTTTGTCACTTAGCACCCATTCTGATTGTTTTAAAAGCTGTTACCTCAGCTGGTCTGCTTTCGGATTTTCAAGCCTTGGGAAATAGACTGCTGAGCTGTAGATGTTTCTTTAGAGCAGTCAGTGCAAGAATGTCTGGGCCTCACTGGAAGGAACTCTAGCTTGTTTAGGGAATACATGGTAATTCCCTTGTTGTCAACAAAAAAACAGAGCTGAATTTGATTGCTGTAGAAAGCACTACAGAGCTAGATGAACTGACTGCAAAGGCAACATTTTGATATGATGTTGATATTCCTTGGGCGACCATGTCCCTTAGGTTGTCAGGTACATATGCAGTGCTAACATTCTGATCTCGTTTTCTGGACACATTTGTTTGACCTTTTTCAGATCAAGGCTAGAGCACAACTCCTGAAGTAGCAGGAGTAAATACCTTTATTCCTTGGTGTCATAGAACAGACTCCACCACTGTTTTTCAGGGTGTTCAATTCTTAAACCAGCTGATTCAAAAGAAATGTGTTCAACATCTTTGTGTCATTTGTGGTTAGGTAGTAGAGTATTTAATCTTGTATTCACTCTGCACAGTTGTCTCTTGTTATCCTCCGCCAGTTTTCACTTGTTCATTGTTATCCTCTGACAAGAAGAGCAATGGATGAAAATGTCCCCTCTTACTAGGGTGCAAAGCATTAGTAGCAACATGAAGGAACCGCTGTTTTGAAGGTTCTGGAGCCTTATTTGCAGTGGCTGACAGCTATTGTTTTCCTCTGGCTCTGGATGGTTTCTGCCTCATTTGCATGTTTATTGAATGCAAAACCGTCCTCAAGAAACTAGTTCTGACCAGTCAAAATGTTTTATGACAAACATTTCTCCAAGAATGGATTTCACCAGGTTGATGAAATAAGCCTACTAAAAGCCTTTCTTGCTGTGAAATTCTTTATTTATAGGAAGATATTTCTTTTCCAGTGGTGGCCCCTCCTTTCGTCTCTTCCCAGCCTTCGCTTTTTCCTAATCTATGTATTTAAAGATGAGAGGGGGCTTCCTCACTAAACTCCCCTACAACCATTTCACCCAACCGGTAAACCTCACAAGCCTCTCCATCTCCCCCTCACCCGTAGCGTCTATTTTCTTGATAATGTGACTTACCACTGTCTCACGCTCTCCAGAGGTAAATGAACTCAGAGACCGCTTCTGCTGTACCAACTCTAGTAAAGTAGAAATAGTAAAACAACAGCTATCTCTTACCCAGTCTTTCCAGACTCTCCAAAACTGTCCCTCATATGTTGTTTTATGATGTAGAGTTCAAATTCAAACAACTGTATTTGAAGCTGGAGCTGTGTATGGTCTCCTTTGTAAATAATAAGTTGTGAACATGCATAGTCCTTACCTCCGGTCCTGACACAAAATTCAACATTTCCTAGATAATGGAAAATTCCAATACTATTAACAACAAAGAACCAAGGATTATCCCTCCCACTATCAAATTTACTGTCTCTCCTATGCAGCAGGTGATGATACACAAGGTTTCGGTATGTATCATAGTCATATACAAAGCTTTGTTGAAATGTTTTAGATTGCATGGGCCAATTCCTTTGGTTGGAATAGTTTCCTTTTCCCCTGGGAATGTTATATCTGTGTTTGTTTCACCTCTTGGACAGATCTTGAACAGACACAAGAGTGAACCTTTGAACAGACCAGACGGGAGAATCAGTAGCATGCAGAAAAGAGGATGGACAAGGTTATAATGGACACTATAATAGGGCTGCCTATCTGTGATTGGGGAACTATTATGACGTGGTTGATGTAATTTCTGGTTGTAAGAAATGTATTTTTTTAAGGTTGTTATTATAATGCCTCTCGCATCGACAGAGTTATATGTCAGCTCTCCATATTTGTGGGGGGGAGGTGTGGGGAGTGGGAAAAGAGAAAATCTGGTGCTCAGAACATTGTGCTTCCTAGCAGCAGTAGTCACTATAGAGTCAGGCATTGGATTATCCTTCACGAACTTTGAATCTGACACTGTTGCACCGTATTTATTTCCCTGTCGCCTCTTGACTATGTGTATCAAGGAGTGCGCGATTAAGGTATTCATCATATGCTCTAGAAGGCTGAGAACTAGTGCTATAATAGGTCTAGATTGATGCATGGTTCATAGTGTCTCAAATATGACAGAGGTCTCGACTACCAGACAGTAGGTATCAATATTGACCTATTGATTTTTTGGTTTTTATGCTCGTTTCTTGAGAATGCAGACTAAGGACTAGCACAGGGACTTGGGAGGCAAGCCTCATGAAAGACGATTGCGATGCTTCTTGAGTAACAGGCAAAGTATCTGAAGAGGATGAGCCATGTTGTTGGCCTTTGAAGCTCCTCAAACCTATTTCAAATCAGAGCTCAGGTGATTACTACAGTGGCTTGATCCTCCTTAACAACCTTTGGAACAACCTCATGAAATGCACTCAATGTTACTACTAAAACGAGCAATGCCTTTTTGGACAGAAATTTCTCAATATGGAGGGGTTTCTTGATAAATGATAGTTCTTTGAAGCTTTCAATTACATAAAAAAAAAAATCTTCAACATTGAGCATGCCTAGCGGTGTGTCAACTGTTCCGGTCAGGGGAAGGAGCACCCCATGTCCATTCTTGTGTAAACGACCCTAAAGGCGCAGGATCAGATCAGTTTCCTAAATCTCTCTGTTTGGTAATATAACAAACCACCTTTCTGTCCCTGAGTCTTCTGTAGAATATCTTGTGACAGGTGTTGTAGTCCTTTATTCGTCTGAGAATCTGGAAGGCAGACCACACGCATAATAGGGTCTTCCTTCTTGTACAGTTTTCAACCACAGGAAAGACCCATGGCAAGAAGAGTGGACATAGCGACTGGAATCACAGATGAAGAGGTAGATACCTCCCGAGAAATCAAGAAAAAGAACTCTTCTATTGACAAAAAAGCTTAATTTGACATTTATAAAAAGTCCAGAGACAGCTAAAAATGCAGAAAACTTTAGCTTTCAGTTAGAATTTAAGCACCAGAGTTCTCGGATTCTTGCTCTGGCAGAAGATAACATACAAACTGACTGATTACCTCCCTGTAATCCATTAAGGAAATGTGTAGTAAAAGTGGCAGATTCGGTTTTCCACTTTGTACAGTATAAGTATAGGAGCACCATTCGCTGCTTTTCCTCTCCTTTAAAACCACTGTGCTAGGGTAGTGATTTGACTGGATGGATTATGTTTTTTAAGACATAAAATGTTGCTAGCAATATATTTATTTTGTTGTTAAATATATGTAACCTAAAAAATATGCATAAAATTATATTGCAAGATTCAACATACATCTAGATATATTCCAACGTTTATAAATATCAAAGCTAATCAGAAACTGAAGAAACAGGTATATGTAAAAGCACCCATTGCTTACACCACAGTATGGTCAAGGTAAACTACTTAAGAATTGAAATGAACATTAAAGCACCTTATACTAGATTAGTTTCAAAATGCATCACATGTACATTGCTGATTGAACGTACCCCCAGATCCTCAGTTGATGTTATTAGATGAAGAGGCCTGATTAAGAACAGTCAACTTCAAGCTCGCATATTTATAGCCCATTAATAAATATACTGTCACCCTTCTGGCATGCCCCAGCTCATTCCCAACATCAGCTTGGTTACCGTGCTGTTTAGTGCACAGGTGGGTTTTTGTTTAATTTTTCTTTGCACATTTGAGTTCTGTACAAGAATTCATAGTATTAGCTTGAATGTTCGTACCTTGTCTTTTGATACACTGATGATGATGTGTTCCTTTCCATTTGCCAAGAGATGAGTCACACAAGCCATGTGACCTTTCATTACTGCAACTGGACTTGTGGTGACAAATGGGTTCCATACTCTAATAATGGGATCAATTCCTCCAGTCACTAACATTAGGAGAAACATTTTAAAAAGAATGTAAGCAACAAACAACGTATGTAGGCATACCGAATCAGCAGACAGCCAACAGCAAATGATGTATAAAAGTAAAATACTTGTGTTCAATGAAAAACATAAAAAAACACATATTCAAAAGGTCACTAAAATTAGAGATAGTAGACCAAAAGGAAGCACATAATTAAACATCAACTCCATTTTGATAAATTAAATTTGGAGATCTTGGGTTCTTTTATTTGTAAGTGTAGGTGGAAGGACACAGCAGATAACTGCAATGAACACAACTCCATTTTTTAGATTTGCAGTTGCTTAAAGGGAATCTAAATTGACTGCAAACATCTACCAATCAGTTTTCCCACCGATGTAACAAGAACTATCCAAACGGTTAAATCTTGTATGAGCTATGTACCACAAGACTGTGGGGATTTTCTCCAAAGAACTTCACAAAACTTTCTTATACCTGAAATTGCAATTTCTCTAGCCTATGCGATAAAATGAATCATTATTGATTCAAAGACGTTTGTAGTGTTATACTGAAACTACTAAACCTGCTTTTCTCGGATTCCTCAATTTTTTTTTAACACAAACTTTATTGCATTTTATTGATATGCAATACATCTGTCATATCATAATCTGAGATCAAGACATTGTAAAGTGGACGACAGAGCATTATCCTGCAGCTTAACCGATGGGACATTCACCAGTCTTGACATAGAGTGTAATATAGCAAATCAAAACAATGCAAACTAACACCTCCCTCCCACCCCCGGCCCGCAAACTGACTACGTCATCTATCAAAAGATCCGTGTGTGGGAAGCAGTGTGTATGAGGGTGTATGTAATCTTTGTGAGAACTGTGTGTGCGGAGGGAAACAACCTTGGCATTCTGGCTGTGGAGGAGGGGAGCCGGGCTGCGCACCCTGAAGAAGTGTCCATAAATGCGTTTGTTAATATTGAAAAAGTCGATGTCGATATGAATAACGATACATTGATGTATACAAATGAAATTGCATCTTTAGTGGCGAATTCACCCATTGTGAACTCAACATCAACCCTGACTCAGAAATACGTAGTTAGGCAGGCCGCGAGACCCAGGCCCGAGGTCACTGACTGACAGATCACAGGTAGGGTGGCACCTAGCCAGCAGACAAATTCACGATCAGGAAATCCCAGATCGATCGATCCCACAGATAGGTGCAACACCACAATGGTCCAGGGAGATTGGCCCCAATAAAGCACACGTGGCCGGAGGGGTGCTTGCATTTCCAAAACACCATAAAGTCAGATGCCACATGATGCCACATGAAGGTAGGAACACTAAGCCAACCAAGACACAGCACACACAGTGATCACGCGCTCCCCATGCTAGACATCTGGACACATTACCCACTGCCCACCTTGTGTCCATTCAAGGTCGAGGCCCACCTGAATTCCTCATCCAACACCTTAATTTATGGCTCCAAAGACAGAGGTACACATTACTTACCAAAAAAGGATCACCAGAAACAATTTATTACCATCAACAAACTGTATAAAAGTCTATGTTAGACCGATTGTAAATTGAAACAGTCCTCAGACTGTCACTGTGCTCCCTCCGCATTGTTTAATTAAACGAACTGTTCCTGTTTTGCCAAACGCCTCGTGTCTCTTATATTTTCAAGGTTTTTTTATGTTCAAGCAACATTTTGGTGAGCCAGCCAGGTGCTGATTGGTACCTTGAACCCGACTGCAGACAAAGGAAGGGGACCCCGCCCATATGGATTCACAGTTGCACAACAAGGAAGGTGAGCAGACACCACAATTAATTGGAAGTTCTGCTGAATCCGTGGGGCGGAGGTCCGTTCTCAAGCAGCTGTCACAGAGGGTAAGAAACTACATCAGAACCTAAGTAAAGCATGTGGCGTATGGCAAACTAAGGATAAGCATAAAAAGATAACCCGAGCGACCTTCCACTGACAGATATCTGGCATATTACCTATTTTATATGTCCTAGCGGAGTCGTCGCAAAGCGGCCTAGGAGGCAATCCCGCAAAATTCACCTTTTTTCAATGCTAGGAAAGATAAACATTTATTGTTTGTTTTGTCAGAGTTGACATCTCAATCATATTTTTCAGTCTAAAAGGGTTTCTCATGCCACCAGTGTCAGGGGCTGTCCGGGACTATGTCGGGAACACAGTCAGGGACTTGGGCAAGAACTGGGAACGGGGTAGAAAACGTACACAGAGAGGAGTACAGCGCTGCCCAGGATCACACAGGAAGTCAGAGGAGAAAAGGGATCCAAAGGGGAAGCCTGTACAATGGAACAAGATGGCTAAGAGTCAGAAAGGAAGGGCACTCACAAGGCAATTTAGCATTCCGACTAACTAGACCCAGGACGGACGTGCAAGACATATATATATATAATACAACATTAACAATAAAGGGAATGTGGGGTAAAGCACTCAGGCGCTCCGCACGGTAAGACTGAAGCTCAGTAAGTTCCTCACCCACAATTGCTGTTACAGATACTGACTGAAAATACCCACATATAGGATATGTATGCAAAGGCAGGGTCTGTGGAGCTTATACCTATGGTGATGTTATAACAGTAACTCAAAGACAATACTCACAGTGAACAAGAAACACCACCTAGGTAGTCAGCTGTGCCCACGGATCCTGGCGATCAAACAGGAACACGCAAGGCAGTAACAGCAAAGGGGTAGAACTAAACACAAGCACAATAGACAAGGAGCTAGCAAGGAGGAGTGCTTAACAGGAAAGAAAGGAAATCACAGGGCACACTTGGCAGAAAGCAGGTAACAAACATACAAGGTAACAGAAGCAAGACAGCAGAAATAGAAAGACAGCAAACTAGAACTGGAACCAAGGAAATGGGAAGAAAGGCAGGGACTGGAAAAGGATATACAGAAGGGGAGGCTACAAGGGTATACTAGAATAGTGCAGGTTCAGGAATCAAGAAAACAAGGTAGCATAGAAGGCAATGCTGGGGCAGGAACAAGAATTGAGCAAAAGCTCAGGAGTCAAAGTAGCACTGCAGGTAGTGCTAGTTCAGGAGAAGGGAAACTGCTGCAGGTCAGGAACAAGGAATGCTAAGGCTCAGGAGTCAAGGTAGCACTGCAGGCAGTGCTAGTTCAGGAGAAGGGAAACTGCTGCAGGTCAGGAACAAGGAATGCTAAGGCTCAGGAGTCAGAGGTAGCACTGCAGGCAGTGCTAGTTCAGGAGAAGGGAAACTGCTGCAGGTCAGGAACAAGGAATGCTAAGGCTCAGGAGTCAAGGTAGCACTGCAGGCAGTGCTAGTTCAGGAACAAGGGAAACTGCTGCAGTTCAGGAACAAGGAATGCTAAGGCTCAGGAGTCAAGGTAGCACTGCAGGCAGTGCTAGTTCAAGGAAACCGGAAATAGCTACAGCTCAGGAAACAAGGAGTCAAGAGAGCACTGCAAGCAGTGCAAATCAGGAACAAGAAATAGCTGAAGCCCAGGAACAGGAACAAAGAATAACTATAGCTCAGGAACTCAGAAAACATGCTAGCACTGCAGGCAGTGCTAATTCAGGCACAAGTAATAGCTATAGCTCAGGAACTCAGGAAACAAGGTAGCACTGCAGGCAGTGCTAATTCGGGCACAAGTAATAGCTATAGCTCAGGAACTCAGGAAACAAGGTAGCACTGCAGGCAGTGCTAATTCAGGCACAAGGAATAGCTATAGCTCAGGAATCAAGGAACAAGGATTAACTATAGCTCAGGAATCAAGGAATATCAAATGTTCAGGAAACACTGGAAACAAGGATCGGTCTCACCGGAAAACAGCTACAATGACCAACCCTGGGCTGAAGGGAGCTGGGGCTTAAAAGAGCTCACAGTAATCACATGCATCAGGTGTGAGCAGGCCAGCAGCAGCCAGCCACTGGTGAGCTGAATTCCTCCACCCATCCTTGGCCTGCAGGGGTGGAGACAAAGCAGTGAGCAGGGGATTATAGGTAATGGAGTTTCCAGCATGAGCAGACTGGCTTCCACAAAACCTGGCATGGATTGGGAATGGATGTCAATTCCTAAACGATGTCCAAATGCCTGGAAGTCAGGATATGCATACAGGGGAGTGTCTGGAAGCATATTAGAATACTGGAAAGCCCCACAATTCGGCCCCCTGGTGGTGGGAACGAGAGCACAGGGAGTGAATCGTGACAGTACACCCCCTCCAACGACCGGCTCCCGGAATCTGGGACTCGATTTAAAGCCTTTGCTGCTATGAAATAAGTCCATTCCCATCAGAGATGTAGTGCAAGATACCAGTGGACTACAGGAAAAATGTGATGTTCTGGAGGGTAGGATAATAGGCTGTAAATTAACAGCAGTATTGAAGGCAGAACCTGAAGAGTCCAAATCCAGTAACAGGGGCTTAGAAGGCTGAATTAAAGGTGTTTGAAGTCCTGATGATGGCAGGCTAGAGTAGCACTCTGAAAACAAAGGAAGATTTACTGTAGGGTCAAAAGCATATAACGGATTGGCAGGAGGCACAGAGGTCAACGGCAAACTGGCTGAAGACAAAGGAGACAACGAAAAGCAGACCTGAGGCTCTGGCCCTCGATGAAAACATACAGAAGACTCACATGCAGGAGACTCTGGAAGCAGGTATGCAGGAGACCCAGGTCCTTGAGGCTTACATGTTGAGAGTTTTGTCTCTGATGCTGGAGATTCAGTCTCTGAATGTATACGTACTGAGACCTCTGAAGGCTGGCAAACTGGAAGCACAGGGTAAAAAAGTAGGCAAGATAGAGGCTCAAGGCCAGAAGGCAGGGGGCCTGGAAGCTCTGGTGCTGAAGGCAGGGGGCCTGGAAGCTCTGGTGCTAAAGGCAGGCGGCCTGGAAGCTCTGGTGCTAAAGGCAGGCAGCCTGGAAGCTCTGGTGCTAAAGGCAGGCAGCCTGGAAGCTCTGGTGCTAAAGGCAGGCAGCCTGGAAGCTCTGGTGCTGAAGGCAGGCAGCCTGGAAGCTCTGGTGCTGAAGGCAGGCAGCCTGGAAGCTCTGGTGCTGAAGGCAGGCAGCCTGGAGGCTCCGGTACTAATGGCAGGCAGGCTGCAGGCTCGCGCTCAGATGGCAGACAGGCTGCAGGATCGCGCACAGATGGCAGGCAGCCTGCAGGCTCGGGCACAGATGGTAGGCAGGCTGCAAGCTGAAGTTCAGGAGGCAGCAGGCCGGCTGAGGACTCTGGAAACTCTGAAAGCAGCAGGCCGGCTGAGGACTCTGGAAACTCTGAAAGCAGCAGGCCGGCTGAGGACTCTGGAAACTCTGAAAGCAGCAGGCCGGCTGAGGACTCTGGAAACTCTGAAAGCAGACTAGCTGATGGCAGAGAGGCACAAGGATGACAGACTTTAAATTCTGGGAATGGCAATAGCTCGTGAGCAGTAGATTCCCTGTTGTCAATAGTCAAATCTTCACAGTTCCTTGGCTCCTTAAAACACACTGAAGCGCTTTCTTCAGGATGGCTAAGATTACTGCTTGTCTTAGAGTCTCTGATGACCAGACTCCCTTTACCATTTGGCAGTTCACATGTCTTAGTCAGAGGAAACAGGTCAGAGATCACTTGGTCTTTGGACATTATTTCATTTTCTTCTGCACTACTAGGTGGTAAAGGTGCATCAGAGCAGAAAGTATCATTTCCTGACTTTTCAATATGTGGTGTGCTTGAAGGCAAAACAGCAAACAAGGGGTCAGGATTTTGTTTCTTATCAGCGAGGAGGTTGACTTCAGTCACAGCAGTTAAATCAAGAGCGAAGTCTGAGTCACAAGATATTGTCACATCAGGGATTATGTGGGGCACTGGTTCAGATTTTATCTGTATGTCAATGGCCTGTCTATGGGTTATCTCTGAGAAAGAACTGACCTCACTACCAGGAAAAGAAAGCAAAGAGATGTTTTTGTTTTGCCTGGCATTTGGGGTTCCTGAAAAGTGGCGGGACACATCTCAGATGTAGCGCCTAGATGTAATTTAGCACTAGAAGACAAAACACCAGAGGAGTTAGAAAATTCAGACTTCAAACACATACTTTCATTAACTGCACTGTGAGACAAGGTACTATGGCTTTTCTGCATGGAATCCGAGTGATCAGCCACAGTATTATTCACACAATTGCTGGACCAGCTCTGAGGTGAACGCAAAGAGAGCGCAAGGCTTCATTCTCCGTTTCTAAGGAGGCTAACATAGAGGTGGAAAAGTTGTTTTCTATAGGGGTTTTGATTCCCACTTGAACTCTGGGTTATAATTTTTTAGCAGAGTCTGAAACATTTTATTCTCTCGTTGTAATTCAAGAATCTTAGATGTAATTATATCCTGTGAAGACTGCAGATCTTTCTCTACAAGGACAGTGGTAGACTTGGCAACTTCACAACAAGCAACAGAGCTATACCTTGGATTTTGTTCAAAGTGGCTATTAGCCGCCTGTGTTCTAGTAGGTCTTTTCTCTCTTTTGTTAAACTGATTATGGTTTACTTTGAATGTGGTATTTAACAAGGTCCCTTTAGTATCCGGGACTGTGCTCTTTACTGGACTACAAGACTGGGTAACATTTTTTGAATGGAGACCAGAGGCTATAAAATGCATCTGCTCTTTCTTTGGTTGTGTGGTTGAATACTGTATTTTACAACCACGTACAGCAGACATGCCAGATTCAGAATTCTTGTTCAGCAAACTGAGTAAGGTAGCATTCTCCTTATGCAATGCTGACACAGACATTGAATCTGGATCAGAATAGAAGATTAAGTCTGGATCTGGCAAAGAGGTGTTTGAGAGCCAATGAGTAAAATATTCAGAACGTAAATGTCCATTTCTCATAAGAGGATTCATTGTTTCAGGACTAGGGTGAACAAACTGTAAAGTAGACACTAAATGCCTCTCGTTGTTGGGCACTGGGGAATTGTCCTGCACAAACCTAAATGATGTACTGGTGTGTTTCTTTCTTAAACCTCTCATTAGGACACACCTTCAATATTTTCACACACAAATGTAACAGAAAAATGGTAGTTAACTGAACGCAAAGAAACCTCACAAGTAACCCTGGAAATGTGGGTTGGTCATTCTGTCAGGGGCTGTCCGGGACTATGTCGGGAACACAGTCAGGGACTTGGGCAAGAACTGGGAACGGGGTAGAAAACGTACACAGAGAGGAGTACAGCGCTGCCCAGGATCACACAGCAAGTCAGAGGAGAAAAGGGATCCAAAGGGGAAGCCTGTACAATGGAACAAGATGGCTAAGAGTCAGAAAGGAAGGGCAATCACAAGGCAATTTAGCATTCAGACTAACTAGACCCAGGACGGACGTGCAAGACATATATATAATACAACATTAACAATAAAGGGAATGTGGGGTAAAGCACTCAGGCGCTCCACACGGTAAGACTGAAGCTCAGTAAGTTCCTCACCCACAATTGCTGTTACAGATACTGACTGAAAATACCCACATATAGGATATGTATGCAAAGGCAGGGTCTGTGGAGCTTATACCTATGGTGATGTTATAACAGTAACTCAAAGACAATACTCACAGTGAACAACCACCTAGGTAGTCAGCTGAGCGCACGGATCCTGGCGATCAAACAGGAACACGCAAGGCAGTAACAGCAAAGGGGTAGAACTAAACACAAGCACAATAGACAAGGAGCTAGCAAGGAGGAGTGCTTAACAGGAAAGGAAGGAAATCACAGGGCACACTTGGCAGAAAGCAGGTAACAAACATACAAGGTAACAGAAGCAAGACAGCAGAAATAGAAAGACAGCAAACTAGAACTGGAACCAAGGAAATGGGAAGAAAGGCAGGGACTGGAAAAGGATATACAGAAGGGAGGCTACAAGGGTATACTAGAATAGTGCAGGTTCAGGAATCAAGAAAACAAGGTAGCATAGAAGGCAATGCTGGGGCAGGAACAAGAATTGAGCAAAAGCTCAGGAGTCAAAGTAGCACTGCAGGTAGTGCTAGTTCAGGAGAAGGGAAACTGCTGCAGGTCAGGAACAAGGAATGCTAAGGCTCAGGAGTCAAGGTAGCACTGCAGGCAGTGCTAGTTCAGGAGAAGGGAAACTGCTGCAGGTCAGGAACAAGGAATGCTAAGGCTCAGGAGTCAAGGTAGCACTGCAGGCAGTGCTAGTTCAAGGAAACCGGAAATAGCTACAGCTCAGGAAACAAGGAGTCAAGAGAGCACTGCAAGCAATGCAAATCAGGAACAAGAAATAGCTGAAGCCCAGGAACAGGAACAAAGAATAACTATAGCTCAGGAACTCAGGAAACAAGGTAGCACTGCAGGCAGTGCTAATTCAGGCACAAGGAATAGCTATAGCTCAGGAACTCAGGAAACAAGGTAGCACTGCAGGCAGTGCTAATTCGGGCACAAGTAATAGCTATAGCTCAGGAACTCAGGAAACAAGGTAGCACTGCAGGCAGTGCTAATTCAGGCACAAGGAATAGCTATAGCTCAGGAATCAAGGAACAAGGATTAACTATAGCTCAGGAATCAAGGAATATCAAATGTTCAGGAAACACTGGAAACAAGGATCGGTCTCACCGGAAAACAGCTACAATGACCAACCCTGGGCTGAAGGGAGCTGGGGCTTAAAAGAGCTCACAGTAATCACATGCATCAGGTGTGAGCAGGCCAGCAGCAGCCAGCCACTGGTGAGCTGAATTCCTCCACCCATCCTTGGCCTGCAGGGGTGGAGACAAAGCAGTGAGCAGGGGATTATAGGTAATGGAGTTCCCAGCATGAGCAGACTGGCTTCCACAAAACCCGGCATGGATTGGGAATGGATGTCAATTCCTAAACGATGTCCAAATGCCTGGAAGTCAGGATATGCATACAGGGGAGTGTCTGGAAGCATATTAGAATACTGGAAAGCCCCACAATTCGGCCCCCTGGTGGTGGGAACGAGAGCACAGGGAGTGAATCGTGACAACCAGTTGGAGAGGTGTTGGTCGCTTGGACCGCTGGGCGTAACACAAATGGTACGCTTTTTCCACTGGGCGTGACACAGTCTGTATGCTAGACCGCTGGTGCGATTCGGACATTTAGGGAAAAAGATTTGGACCTGGGAGATTAGGTGTAACTTGTGTTTGGCCAAGAGGGGCCTGTGGTTCTCGAGTTATTCCTTTTTTCTGCGAACTATTGCTATTATCTTTGTCCCAGAGCCGATATTGACAGACTATCAGGCTCACTTAGTCCTATGCACCACACAGAGCTTGCCCTGGTCACAGGATAGCATGCACTACGAGCGGGCTAGGGATTTTTTTGACAAAGTCATCATTTTTTCTCCGTCAGTTTTTTGGGTGTTTGCCGCTTGGACCGATGGATGTGATACAGATTTTATACTTAGCCCCTGGGTGTGATACAGGGTGCAATTGTTGATGTGAGGTATGTGTGAATTTGTGGTGCTGTTAAATTACTGCAAACTGTGTTTTGTCGTAAGTATTGTGTTTTTGTCGATGACCCAATGTTTCATATGAAGATGCTGCTATTTTTCACCAACTGTAATTGATGCCAAAAGTCAATTTCCTTCGGATACTGTTTTTGACAAATTGCACTTTTTCTACTTTGCAACCCTTGATATGCATTGTTATTTGTGTTTATGAAATGTTCCTGTTGAATTATTGATGCATCTGTACACAGCACCGAGCTCGTAGTTACATAATTAGAAGCAGTAAACCCAGTGTATATTTTCCTCACGATTCAGATCAAGACCAGAGAATCCCAAAAACAAAGCAGCTCAGGTATCTTGTCCTCTAAAACTACCAAACTTATCATGGAGACACCATTAAAACACATGCAAACCCAGTTCCTCACACAGGGTAAAAAACTCAATAAGGCTAGCCAAGAAAGGCACACACACAAAGGCACATACATTTCCCTGGCCAAGGGAGGGAACTTTCGACACTAACATACTTGAACAAATGAGAAACTACATACAAACCAAATACACAGGTCAAAAGAAAGATAAGAGATAGGCATTATTAGAACTATGGGCCATCTTCGAGGAGGTCCAGATTGACAGTCCTGCAGTACAGATAAAAAACAAGGTGTCCGCACCTTCCCCACCATATGCAGGTATGGAGGTGCTCTGGCCCGCACTCCAACATTAGGATACTCAAGTCCGCCAGTTGAAGTCGGCGGGCCCCCCGCTGAACAACGAGCAGTTAGGCCCAGACATGAGAGACTAACAGGCCAGCAGGCCCAAGCAGTCACAGAGCAACCCCAGTCCAATGCAAGGGCTCCCAAAAGTTCGACTCCCCCCCCCCTATTCGTAGTGCCTGACACAGAGAACCCCAGCAGAGAACACGCACCCTGACTCATTTAGGTGAGCACATACAAGTGACAGGGAGGTTTGTAGTGGTTTCAGACAGTAATACAGCTAGCAGGAGTGAGGAAGGGGGCCCCAGTCCCCTGGGATCTGATGACGAGGGTGAGACTACAGGACTTTTCCAGTCAACCCAGGGAGAAAGACAGGAGCTAATGGTCGAGGTAGAAGGGGCACACAACGACACCTGACTCGTACTGTCAACCACTAGCCGACCTGAGGAAGAACCAGTACTCAAAGCACTTGTGAACAATATCCCATACAACTTTGTAATGGACACAGGAGAAGCAAAGTCATGCCTAAGGGAAGGGATGGTCCCCTTATCGAAAGACACCATGGTTATACAGGGATTCTCGGGTACGATGTCAAGGACCCCCCTCACAAAACCCCTCTAACTAAAGGCAGGAAGGATTCTAGTGAGAGGACAGTTATGATATTCCACCTCATTCCCCAAATAATCTATTAGGACGAGATCTGTTAGCCAAAGTTGGAATGACCATCCTGTTTATTTACGATGGTACCATGGCCTGCTCTTCCCCAGGGGCTCCCACCCTAGGATCCGTAGCATTAACAAAACCCTCATCACAAGTACACCAGCAAAGACACCACCTACCAACCAGACCACCTTCACTGAGGCAGTGTTGCCATACATGGGAGGACTCCTGGGTGTTGGCGAACTCGTTGAGCAGTGGGCATGTCGCACGCACCACCTCCTAGTTGAGACAGCTAAACAGAAAAACTTTTGCAACTGATAGGGTAGGTAAGGAGAAAGAGAGTTGCGATTACGCTACACGTGCGTCCACTGGGTCCTCTGGGACAAAGTGAGAAAAGGGGGTAAGGCATGAAGGGGCAATGGCCGTACGGGCTGGATCCCATACACCTTTTGAAACACCAAGCTCAGGCAATCCTGCCGCCATGGCACCTCCGCGCACCTGGGTGCAGTGGAAACGAGGTTGCCTGGTCAATGAGGTGAGTCCACCCAACTTAACGACCCCTTTGCGCTGTCAAATACGATACCTGAATGCGTAGCTATCGTAAAGAATGCTGCGCATAAGGGAGACAGAAGCCCACCATGAGGAAATGTCTCCGCTAATCGCAGGTAAAGGAAGGCTGAATATGAGACGAGCAGGCAGACACACACAGCCCCCGCTCTGCGACCCACAAGGACGATCCCCGAACAGGAGCAAGCCCAGAGAGACACTGCTAAATTGGTCCAACACAAATTGAAAAAGACCGCCCTTGGGGGGGGCCACATTGGCTGTGTACGTGCAAATGGTTCCAGTCTTAAAGGGGGCTCCACCGCAAAACCTCAGAGGGCTTTAACCTAGCTATAGCGGCAGAGTGCAGGGATGTTGGCAGCAACCAGACATTAGGGAATGTGACTATTGCCACAAGATGGGCCACCTGGCAGGCCAAATCCAGTTAAAAGCATACCACAAACCGAGATCGAGGGGCCAGGGTCAGCTACCATAAAATCCTAATCCACAAAACCAAGCCCAGGGAAATCCGAATACACCTTACATTCAACCGTAGGGAGGCCAGTCAGCCGCCGTACCCCCGCAACAGGGATCAGGTAGTGGACAAACACGAGGAAACAGCAACCGTAAACAGGGAACTCAGTCCAACAGGGACTAGGGCCATAGCCTCGGCATGGAGAGGTAACTGTCTGGGGAGGTAATGCCTTCACACAAACACAGAATCCAACTGCGCAGTAAGATAAAACCGCAGAATAAAATACCACCCATTCAACCACATCCCAAGAATTAATTGTACAAAAGTCAAAATAAGGACCAATAAGACATTACAAACTTTTATTTGCATCTAGGGATTTAAGGCTGCTATATGTGTTCTGCCGATCGGGTATTCTCACTAAAGTCCGCCATTAAGGGTGCCTGCAGGAGCCAGAGCCCCACTCTGCTGCAGATCCCCCAGGGCGTGGCCAGCCAGCCCTGCCCCAGAGGGGGGGCAGTTTGAAAAGGGGGCGGGCGGCTCCCAGACCAAATACTTAAAAAGCAGGCACCCAGGTCCCCGCACTCAAAGTAAAAATGGGACAGGTTCCAATAACCAGGTCAAAAGGTCCCCATTCTCAGGCATTTGGCGGGGGACCCATGTTTCCTGTATGGTGTGTAGTTCCAACAGCGCCCACAAAAACTAGAAGACGTCAGCCAGGTGGAGGCCCCCTTTCAGTTTTAAAACAAAGCTGTCCGCAAGTGCAGGATCTAGTATTCCCGTACGCCTGGGACAGTAAAGATCCCACAACCTCCACAGCACACGTACAAGAGTAAATAAGTTACGAGGCGCCCGCATATCGCGGAGTCGGTTGAACGATTCATCAGGTTAGCCAGACATTCCAGAGTTGCGAGGCAGTACCAGGTCAGCCATCACCTTAGGCAAAGTTCGGCAAGGGTTACTGGCCTTGGCATCGGGCTCCCCACATTCTTATGATCGTGGCAATGTTTTCTGCTCTTTTTTTCAGGTTTTTTGAATAGCCAAAGTCTGGTCACCATGCCAAACCCCTTCAAAATAAGCGTCAGGAGCATGCCCACTAGTTGGAAGTTCCTAGCCCCAAGCCAAGAACCACAGATCCAAACACGACTGAGAAGACATGGTCCGAGGGAGAGGGGAGGCTGCAAAGTTCATCACAGCTCCAGGCGAGAGTAGAACACAGAATGCGCTCACCCTACACCATCCGGAGAAAGCAGTAAGCCCTGACCTCGAACACCACAAGACGGCAATCAGGGGTACATGGAAGTCACAGAACGACTTTCCAACTCCCTATGCCTCATGTTAAGCGAGATTGCAGCTTGCACAAGATCTAGAGTAGCGCCTAAAACCCAACAAAAGTAAGCGCCAAGTTAGCCCAAAAAGAAAAGCTTCTAGAGAAAGGGTGAACCGAGAGATCTGGCGCCACAAGGGAGGGGCACGTTGTACACTGCATGCCGAGAGGGACATGATCTCGGGGCACGTTGCAACCACTAACAATACTTAACAGAGACACGCCCCCTCCTTGTACTGTCCCAGGCACATGTAGGTTGAAAAGTTATCCGCACCGATGGCACCCCCAGGAACACATCAGGGGAGACAGGGTCTCAGGAAACTGGCGACACCTATAAGAACCTAGATAAAAACGGATAGAGCCATCCCTTTAATCACAAGAACACTCCCTAAAACACTAATCTGAGAACTCAGTTAGGTACAAGGACTCATAAAATAGATTAATCCTTCTGATCACCCATAAGCAGGGGTGTGGAATTTAATAAAATATCTACTTGTCCATGGGGCAGGTTGCTTCATAAATCTACTTGTCCTGTAACAAAATCCACTTGTCCCTTTTGTGCCATGTAATGCGGTGACAAATTATGGCAGCAATCTTATTATATAAGAGCTCCGAAATAGCCTCTCTGATTATGCCAGGGCTCCTTCCATAGTAGGGTTTGAATACAAGCAATTCCCTTATGTTGCCACGTTTCCGCAGATCTACATACTGGCGCTGAAGGTAAGCATCAGTTCCAGGGTTGGAATGTCCTTTTGAGTCTGTGCAAACCTACTAACTTGCATGTTGTAAGAGTATTCACCAACTCTTCTCTAATCTTTTCCCATACTGAGAAAGGTTGGAAATTTACTCCTGACAATGGCAGACATAAAACTTCTTCCAGGGTTGGGTAAAAAGTGGTTGGAGGGAAAGTGAACTTGCAGATACTCAGATTTTCGCATGAGCAAATCTACACCTGCATATTTGCTCATGCTAAAATGCAGTTCACAAATATTTCCTAGGAGTACTATTTCTTGGCCTACTTCTGTAAAGTCTTGTGAATTCATGAAAGTCGTATATCTGCACTTAATGCAAGGACATGAGTGCACTTTTGAGACTTTATTTAATAATTGGGCCCCTAATTAGGTCTGGCAGTAACCATGACATTTTGTGTTTATTAAAATTCTGTCAGTCGGTTAGCTTCACTGTGAATGACAGCATTCTGTTCTTTCACAAGGAGCATAATCGACACAGTCATTTTCTTCAGTGCCAGGAACTACTGTGGCAATGTGTGCTTTTTGAGACCAAAACAATTTTTGTTTTTGCCAATGTTTGTTAAAATGATGAGGGCCCGGTGGCTCCCATGCCAAAACAAAACACGCATTGACAAAACAAAACCAACAGGCTGACCAACAATTTCAGACCTATTGGCTTTACTAATGCTTGTTTATTTTTGTGTTTCCCATAATCTTATTAATCTTATTAAAGCACAAGTTAATAACTTGTGTAACGATATATCTGTAAGAGACAGTAGTTAGTGACAGATTCCTTACCTTAGAATATCCCCAGGCGTCAGGCTGGATCCGGAAAGTTTTTGCGTAGCAGTACCCTGGCGCGTTGGTAGGCGGCGTCGTGCGGCTCCGCCTCCGTCGTCGGCGTCGTGATCACCGGGATGACGTCGCGGGCAGTACTTAGACGCCGCCCCTGCGCGCTGACGTCAGTTCTGTACACGACTTTCCGCGCCAGGAACGCAGAGCCATGCAAGAAGCTGACATAGGTGTCTGAAAAATACTAGGGCCCTGAAAGGGATGTCCTTAACCCTAGAAATCAGTTCGCAGAATGGGGAGGATGGGTGGGCGGTAGGAATCTGTCACTAACTACTGTCTCTTACAGATATATCGTTACACAAGTTAGTAACTTGTGCATCTGAAAGAGACACGTTAGTGACAGATTCCTTACCTTAGAATAGATACCCCAGCAATACCAACCCCGGTGGTGGGTCTGCGAACAAAGATCAGACAAAGAAGCCGTCCCTCCGGACCCGACTGTCAAAGCAGTAATGCTTTGTAAATGTGTGCAGCGAGGCCCACGTAGCTGCCTGACGGATATCCTGCAGCGGAACACCGCGGCCTAAAGCCGTGGTAGCAGCCGTTGCCCTGGTGGAATGGGCACGCAGCCCAACAGGAGGCTCCTTCTTAACCAAAGAATAGCAGGCTTTGATACACAAGGTTACCCAGCGGGAGATGGTTCTCTTGTGCACCGCCCGACCTTTTTTGGCGCCCACGTAGCCAACAAAGAGCTGGTCATCCACCCGGAAGTGTTGTGTGCGGTTGATATAAAAAGAAAGCGCACGTTTTGGGTCCAGGCGGAAAGAAGGTGGGCAAAGTGATGGTCTGCCCAATGTGGAAGGCAGTAACCACCTTTGGCAAGAAGGACGGACGCGTCCTAAGAACAACATTGTCTGGATGGACAGACAGAAAGGGAGGTTTGCATGATAGAGCCTGGAGCTCACTCACCCGCCGAGCGGAGGTGATGGCCACCAGAAAGGCTGTCTTCAGAGTCAGAAGACGAAGAGGACAGTTATGTAGAGGCTCAAAGGGAGCGCACATGAGAAAGGTAAGAACCAAGTTCAAGTCCCACTGAGGCATCACAAACGGAACAGGAGGGAAGAGGTGTGTAATGCCTTTTAGAAACCTGTTAACAACAGGGGACTTGAAAAGGGAGGGCTGATCAGGAAGCCTGAGGAAGGCCGAAATGGCACAAAGATAGCCCTTGATGGTACCCAGGGCAGAACCCTGTTGGACCAGGGAAAGAAGGAACAGAAGAACCTCAGAAAGAGGGGCAGAGAGGGGATTCACCGCCTTTGCTGTGCACCATGCCACAAACTTGTTCCACCTGCAGGCGTATACCACCTTAGTGGAGGGACGCCTGGCTGCCAGAATCACATCACAAACTTCGGGAGGCAAGTCGAAAGGAATCAACTGCCGCCGCTCAATCTCCACGCAAGCAGGTGGAGGCTGGACAGGTTCGGGTGGAGGACCGTCCCCTGCTGCTGCGACAGAAGATCCTCCCGAAGAGGCAGACGGATCGGGGGATCGACGCTCATACTGAGTAGCTCGGGATACCAAACTCTTCGAGCCCAGTCCGGAGCCACAAGGATGACTTGGGCCCGGTCGTGCCGAATCTTCTTCAACACTCTGGGTAGAAGTGGTATAGGCGGAAAGGCGTACAACAGACCGCAACTCCACTCGCGACGAAAAGCGTCGCCGAGCGAGTGCCGCCTTGGAAATTCCAACGCGCAGAACTGATGACATTGCGCGTTCTCTTCGGTGGCGAATAGATCTAACCAAGGCTCTCCCCACTGTAGAAAGAGTCCTTGCGCCACTTCCGAGTGACGACGCCATTCGTGATCCCTCATGCACCTGCGGCTGAGTTCGTCCGCCCTGGCGTTCAGGGAACCTGCCAGGTGTTGAACCATCAGGAACATGCCCTGATGTTCCAGCCATGTCCAGAGGCGCAGAGCCTCCTGACAGAGGGTCCACGACCCCACCCCGCCTTGTTTGTTGCAGTACCACATGGCGGTGGTGTTGTCTGTGAACACCTGCACTACCTTCCCTTTGACAGAGGGAAGGAATGCCTTGAGTGCAAGTCGGATCGCCCGGAGCTCCAGAAGGTTGATATGGAGCCGGGACTCCGCCGGAGACCAGAGGCCTCTGATCTCCGCCTCTCCCCTGTGACCGCCCCATCCCAGAAGGGACGCGTCCGTCACAATTGTGTGCTCTGGCTGGGGAAGGGAGAGGGATCTGCCCCTGACCCATTGCCGGTTCGAGAGCCACCACTGCAACTGTTTTGCAGGCCCCTCCGAGAATTGGACGTGATCGGACAAGTTGCCCTGGTGCTGCGCCCACTGGAACTTCAGGTCCCACTGCAGAGCCCGCATATGCCATCTGGCATGATCGACCAGCAGGAGGCCATGAGGCTCAGCAGCCTCAGGGTCATCCGTACCGAAACCCAGGATAAAGGCTGAAAGATCGGAATCATAGCCTGAATATCCCGGACTCGCCGTTCGGGAGGATAGGCCCGAAACTGCGTCGGGTCCAGAACTGCTCCGATGAAAAGGAGCTGTGGAGAAGGAATCAGATGCGACTTCGGCACATTGATGGAGAACCCCAGCGAGTGCAGGAGTTCGGCCGTAGTCTGGAGGTGGGAGACGACTGCCTGGGACGAGCCCGCCTTCAGCAGCCAGTCGTCGAGGTAGGGGAAGACTGAAACCCCTGCCCGGCGCAGATGAGCTGCGACCACCGCCATCACTTTCGTGAACACCCGAGGGGCACTGGTAAGGCCAAAGGGGAGCACGGTGAACTGAAAATGCTCGAGGTCTACCGTGAACCGCAGGTAACGCCGGTGGGCCGGCAGGACGGGGATGTGGAAATACGCGTCCTGCAAGTCCAACGCTACCAACCAGTCTCCAGGGTCGAGGGCAGTCAAGACCTGAGCTAGGGTGAGCATCTTGAACTTCTCCTTCCGGAGGAAGCGATTGACGTTCCGGAGGTCCAAGATAGGACGCATGTCCTCCTTGTCCTTTTTGGGCACCAGAAAGTAGTGGGAGTAGCAACCACGTCCTACTTCTGGGGTCGGAACATGCTCGATGGCCCTCTTGGCCAAGAGGGCCTTGACTTCCTTCTGCAGAAGCACCAAGTGATCCCCTGACATGCGGTGGAATGGAGGTGGCATGGCTAGGGGGGTGGTCTCGAAGGGGAGGGAGTAGCCCCTTCGGACAATGTCCAAGACCCACCTGTCCAAGGTGATGGCACGCCAGTGGTGAAGGTGATGGCGGACCCTGCCCCCTACTGGCGTGCTGTGCACCTGAAAGGAAGGACTAGGAGGGCTTGGAGGCCGCGGACGGGGCGGAGTTGGTGGCCTGACCCGCACGCTGGTTGCCCGAACCGCCACGGCGGTAACCACGTCCTCGGCCACGCGAAGACGCTTGCTGCGCGGGCCGTTGGCTGGGCGGTGGACGTGACTGGGCACCCCTTCCGTGGCCACGAAAGGGGCGAAAAGCAGAGGTTAGCGGAGGGCGCACAACAGAAAGGCCCAGGGACTTGGCAGTAGCCCGTGAGTCCTTAAAACGCTCCAGCGCATGGTCTGCTTTGGAACCAAAAAGACCGACTCCATCAAGGGGCATGTCCATGAGTGTATTCTGGACATCACCCGAGAAACCAGTTGTTCTCAGCCAGGCGTGGCGACGCAGCGCCACCGTCGTTGCAAGCGATCTGCCCAGCGAGTCGGCGGTATCAAGGCCACAACGTATGGTGAACTTTGCCGCATCCCTACCTTCCGCAATGGTGCGGGTAAGCAGTGTCTGGACCTCCTCAGAACACTGGGGCAAAACAGCCGCCACCGAATCCCACAGGGAGTGGGTATATCGGCCCAAAAGGCAAGCGGTGTTCACCGACCGCAAGCCAGCACTGGAGGAAGAAAAGCCTTCTTCCCAAACTGGTCCAGGCGTTTGGATTCCCTATCCGGAGGGCGGTAGGGAAGGCGGATTGGGAGGCAGAGGCTTGGACAACCAAGCTCTCGGGGGTGGGATGTTGAGAGAGAAACAAGGGGTCGCCCGGAGCAGGGCGATGGCGTTGGGCCACGTTCCTATCCACAGGAGCCCCTGTGGTGGGCTTGGACCAGGTGCCCAAAAGAACGTCAGATAGTGTCTCATTAAACGGCAGCACAGTCTCCGTGGAGGAGGCTGCCGGCTGAAGCACTTCCGTCAGGAGATTAGTCCTGACAGCCACAGTAGGCAATTGGAGGTGCAAGGCTCCAGCTGCTCTACGCAACAGCGTTGCGAAATTTGCTCCCTCCTCCGTAGCCACGGGAGGAGACAGCATGCCAGTGTCAGGGGAAGTGTCTAGACCACTGGCATCCCCAAGTTCCTCTGCCCAGTCCTGATCATACTCACACTGCTGTGTGAGAGGGTCTTCCGACCCCTCCCAGCTCTCCTGGTCCTCCTCTGGTTGAAAATATGGAGGAGGAGGGACATCTGGGACCCAAGGTCTCATCGGCGCCGGAGCCGGCGTCGAGCGACGTCGGTCCGGCTCCATGTCCGGAACCGGAGAGAACCGGGGAACGACGCCGCCTGGAGCCCCGGGCGGCGTCAGGAACGGCACCGGGGACATCGACGCCGGCGGAGGCGTGGTTAGGTCAACCGGCGTCGATGGGGGTTGCGGTACCACCGGAGCCGGGATCGAGGCCGGGGCCGGAGCCGAGGCCGGGATCAAGGCTGGCGGGACAGGCGACGCCGGGACCGGAGCCGTCGGAGCAACCCCATCAGGGCCCGCGGGGCCCGAAGGCGCACCGGAGGGACCTTCAGGCCCGAAGAGGCGGGCCATGGCCGACAGGAATTCCTGTATTTGGGCCGGAGTCGCCCCCGAACCCGGAAAGGAAGGGGAATGCGGGGGCGGCTCCACAGGCACGTCCGGGGCCGCAGGGGCGGGGACGGTGCCGACAGGGGCCTCAGCCGAGTCGCGAGATCGGCGAGGCGAAGTCTTAGAGCGATGATGCTTCTTAGACTTTTTGTGCTTCGACTTACCCGAGGAGCGCGAAGACTTGGACTCCGACGACCGGCCCCTCGACCTCTCACGGGACCAGGGCTTGGTGCGGCGCGGAGCCGACTGCCGGACCTCGAGTAGCTTTCGAGACCGCTCTCGCAAAGCCTTCGGGTGAAGTTTCCGGCAGTCAGGGCACGACTTCGTGTCGTGGTCTCGGCCGAGACAGTAGAGACACTCTAAGTGCGGTCTGTGATCGACATCATTCGACCACAGACGTCGCATGGCTTGAAGCCGGGCATCCCTATCGACACCTAGGAGTCGAGAAGACTCGAAAAGAAACAGTGAAAAATTCACCAAAAATTTTGTCAAAAATTGACTAGGGCACTGCTCTTCCCGGATCTGCGCTTACTGGCGCGGAAAAAGAAGAACTGACGTCAGCGCGCAGGGGCGGCGTCTAAGTACTGCCCGCGACGTCATCCCGGCGATCACGACGCCGACGACGGACGCGGAGCCGCACGACGCCGCCTACCGACGCGCAAGGGTACTGCTACGCAAAAACTTTCCGGATCCAGCCTGACGCCTGGGGATATTCTAAGGTAAGGAATCTGTCACTAACGTGTCTCTTTCAGATACTGGTTACACTGATTATCCTTTATGAATATTTTTAGGAAATATTAGCAACACATTTTACTAGATTATGCTGCAGGAAAACGGTACCTAAAATGTTACAGCAGTTTAGCAAAATGTTTTTGCATTTGTTTGTGAACATTTTATTTTGAAAGCAAAGAACAATCAATCTTGCTTTCAAGCTTCTGCATATATTTGCATCTAATCAGAGAGCATTCTGGGAGCAGTATGCATAGCCTCATATTGCTAAACATTGAAAACGTGTGTACACATCTTTATACTGTAACTACTGTCAGTAGTACAGTCTGAGCTTACAACATGTACTTAGATTGCTTACCCTAATAATAAAGGTTTTACATTAATGAAACAAATACAAGTTTGAACAACCTGAACACATGGACACAAATATTACCTTAACTGCAGGCAATGCCTTTCCCTGATCCATAATGTGGTACTGTAAACTGGCAGTCAAAGGGTTTGTGATGTAGGGGGTTGGGCCTACTTGTCCCAAGGACAAAATACACATGGAAACGTGTTGCCCTTGACCCCAAACAAAATGACCCGGGCGTCAGGCTATAGGAATTTTACATCCCTGCCCATAAGCCACCTTTTAGCTTTTAAGCATTAAAAGATACCAGGGTCACCTTCTGGTGCCCCACAAAAAAAACAAAAATAATTGAGTAAATGGAGTGTGGAGAACACACCCCTTAGGGAAATACAGAAACCCCGAAGAAACAATCATTAACAACGACGCCCATGCAGTGTTTTCCTGATTTAACAAATGAACCAAGGTCTTATCCAACAGGACTGCAATCGAACCACCAAGTGCACCACCTTTCAGCTGTCACGTCATCACCCCAACGCGGATCTAAAGTGTGTGAATCAGACTTGCGAACAGCACTGGGAACACTTTGATCGAAATGTGTAACGAAAACACCCGATAACCAGAGGGCCAAAGACATCTCCCCTGGATCCATATCAGTGACCTGCAATTTTCAATCACAAGTTTTGTATTTTTGCACTTCTATGTACCCTCTGTCTAGTTTGGGTGCTGCCACACCTATTCGCTGCCAAACAGCCACCTGGCTAAATGGAGTCAGATCAGAAACTATCACAGCGCTTGCGTAGGGATCTCTCCCATGTCACTCATAATTACACCAATCCAAAAACTAGCATTCCACATGCACTACACAGCGCCCTTTTACACAGTATGTGGTATCAGCAAATGACTACCATGGGCTCTAAGACATAAGCTAGGTCGTGTTACGTCTGTTCGCTGATACCGCATGCAGTAGGCGCAGATAGACTTTACTTGTCCCAAGAGGTAGCCCCCAAAAAAGCAAAATGCTTTCTCCACTTATACCAATGCAGCATTAGGGCCAAAATCCAGCCCAACAAGCTGAAACCACACAGAGTAGTAGTGAGTTTGACCCGATACGAGACCAACCAAATGGCTCTATACCTTTTCATCAAGCCTAGCAATTTTCAAACTGAGCATGATGCCAGGAAAGGCACCATAAGGGAGGATACTGTTTGGCCCGATACTTCCCAGAGAACTGATTCTTGGAGGTAGCAAAACCTCCAACTCAATGCACAAACACACACACTCCTGCCTCAATTTGTGGTCCGAGGGTGACCCTTAGCATTTCCGGGGCAGTTTTCTTTAACAACAAGTGGACCCCTGACATGGAGTTCCTGTGTAGGGCCATCCAGATCGATGACATGAAGGGAAACGGGTCTCATAGGGGAGGGTTAGACAAAAGCATAGACACCCCTTGTCAGGAAAGCAGGGATACCAAGGTGGGTGGATACACTTGGCTAGAAGGAAAGGGGCAACCCCTAATTGTAGGGAAACTTACACTTTATACCTTATGTTTCAGAGGTAAAGGAACGCTTCCACTGGGCACAACTGAAAACTGTGGCAGGGTCCTGCAAATTCCGGATATGCAATGGGGACCTCCACGCTGATTGATTTGTACTGGCAGTGTAGCAAGTTTGCCTACTCTCAGCTTGTCCCCGGAAGGCGCAGACTTTGCTCTCTTGTCACCATACACACCCCTACCCTGGTCATTCCCAGGGAAGAACTATTGGGCTTGTACCAGCACCCGCTAATGAATAAGACAACCTTGCTGCATCAGGCTAGTGAAAAAAGAACTGCAGATTATTTTGGCTGGGTTCAGTACAAGGACAGAATTTAGACTTCTTGGATTCACAAGTATCGTCAGGAGGGTCCATACCCTTCTTCACCGTGCACACTTAAGCCAATGCCCGCTTCAAATCACCAGATGGGACATGATTAAAATGGTTCACAGCACTGAGCTTGGCCTTAATTAGATCAAGGAAGAACTGAGAGCAATCTGCATCATTGTGATGCAGCATCAGTGTGAGTTTGACTTAATGACCGAGATGGAGGGAGGGGTGTGTGCCAAGATTGGTGCATCCTGCTGCACGTTTATCCTAGGGAATTACCTGGATAATGGGACATTGACTGTTGCCTTCCAAGCACTGCACAGTTTACAAAGAGACAAGCATGAGGAGGGAGGTGCCCCTGAGCAGGTGTGGTTCTCAAATTGATTCTCCTGGATCCCCCAGTGGCTTTCTGGATTGTGCACGTCATTGCTACGCGTTTTGATCGTGTTTTTGTTTGTGTGTGGCTCCGTGCAATTGGAGATTTCCTGCTGTAAAAAAGCAGTCCTCAAATTGGACTAGAATGCAAGCAACTAGGAAAGGATTAATTGTCAAGTCAAAGAACAACAATCCCCCAAAGTTACTGTCATGAAGTATAGGTTAGATAGTATAGTTGAAAATTCAACTAGAGGAGGGAATGTTAATATTGAAAAGTTGATGTCATTATGAACAACGATACATTCATACACAAAAACGAAATTACATCTTTATTGACAAATTTGCCTGCTGTGAACTCCACGTCAACCCAGACTCAGAAATACGTAGTTAGGTAGGCCCTGAGACCCATGCCCGAGGTCACTGATTTATAGATCACAGGTGGGGTGACACATAACTAGCAGACAAACCCGCAAACAGGAAATCCCAGAACTATCCCACAGATAGGCGCAGCGACACCACAATGGTCCAGGGAGATCATCCCAATAAAGCACACATGGCCGGAGGGGTATGCGCGTATCACCCCCCAAAAAAAGTCAGATGCCACATGAACACTTAGCCAATCAAGACACAGCACACACAGTATACGCAGTGATCACGGGCTCTCCATGCCAGACATCTGGACATGTTACCCACACGCATTGTGTCCACACAAGGTCGAGGCCCACCAAGATTCCTCATCCAATACCTTCATTATGACTCAAAAGACAGAGGTACACATTCCTTACTAAAAAAGGATCGGCGGAAACATTTTATTACATTCACCAAACTCTATAAAAGTCTATGTTCGACCGATTGTAAATTGAGACAGGCCTCAGACCCTATGCCTGTGACATGTGCTCCCAGTTGCATTGATTAATTATAAGTGTTCCTGCTTTGCCAAACGCCTCTAGTCTCTTGTTTTTTCAAGGTATTTCATGTTCAAGCAACACGTTATTGGGGTTGCCCATGGTAGGGCATATTCAAACATGAGAGGTGGCATAGAGGGATACCATGCGCCAGGGGGCCCATCAAGAATATGGGCATTTAGCCTTCATCCTCTGATGCCACACACTGCGCTTTAAAGCCTTCCAAGAGGGCACCGTCCTCTATATTCCTCCCAGCGCAAAGTCCTGCTTTCTGTAAGTCCCTACTGCTTCACCTCCTCTCACCACTGAGCCACTTGTGGAGCCCGTGGGGACTTCCAGTGTCTAGTTATAAGCCTCTTTGCCAGTAGCAGGGTCAGGTCGGCAAAATGTAAAATAACCTTGGAGCGCCTCGACCGGGGATATAAACCCAAGAGACACTGTTCTGGCGTATTCCATTGGTCTACACCAGTGAGTTACGCCAATTCTGCTGAGATGCCTGTCCAAAAGGCAGATACAAGGGGACAGGTCCACAGCATATGTAGGAGATCAGCATTTAATGCCTTACAACGGGGACACATGGAAGAAGTGACGGAAAACATTGCATTAATTCTGTGTGGTGTTAGATATGCTCTGTTTAGTATGGAGAAGTGAATACATTTAAATCTTGAATTCGTGAGATTTTCTTAGGGTATTCTAGTAAGCGGGCCCAGTTTCTAACTGATATTTACCGGATGAGGTTTGTTTCCCATTTAGTTTGTAAGGGATGAAGGGTGTCTTGAGGTGTGCCCTAAGCTCAGGATAAAGCCATCTTATTTGGTGTCTGCCGTGTCCCATGGTATGCAGTGCCTGGAGTAGCTCATGTGTGATGGGCTCTTCCCATCTGGCGCCCAATGCTGTCGTATATAGCAGACTATGCTAGCGTGCGTTAAAAAAAGAGCGTCGGTTAGTCCATGTGTGTTACAAAAGCAGCATGCAACATCAGCATGCTGTCCAGGAATAACGAGCCCACTGTCAGTACCCCTTCCTGCTCCCAAGAATCCAGTCTACATGCTGTCAAGGTGACGGAGGACATAGAAAGATCGTGCAATAGGATATTGGGCCCATACAGCAAATTGTAAGTGGTGCATCTCATTGTCATTTTCCAATAAGCCAGGCCTACTCGCAATAACAGAGAGCTTGTTTGTGGTATGGTTGCACCGGGACACACCAATCTTTGGAGGTGATCCCAATCAATCCGTTCCAGCGAGTATCCCATTTCTGGCAGATTGTGCCTGGCTAACCAATAGGATAACCACTGCAGCTGCTAGATAGAAGGATTAAAGTCAGGGTTACCCATGCCACCCTCGTCCGTCGGCAGTTGAAATTTAGCCAGGCTGACCCTGTAGTGAACAGAGCCCCAGGGGAGCTCCACCAGCAGGGTATTTAACAACCGTAACACCCATGCTGGCACCACTACTGGCAGATTCACGAAATAATATAAGAGGCATAGTAACATAACCATCTTTGCCAGTGACAGGCGGCCTGCCACCAATATGGGCAATGTAATCCAAAAAGCCACCTGAAATTTAAGTGAATTAATCGCTCTTATTAGGTTGCCTTCCAGCAGGTCCTGTGGCTCACAATATATGTGAATGCAAAGATAGCGGAATGTCTGTGACGCCACCTGGATATCAGTGTCCCTAACCAGCAGGGTGGGGCCCATTTGGGCGCCAGTGAAGGGAAAGTTGCATGGCTTGTTGGCATTGATATAGAGGCCAGAAAATTCCCCAAAGGTTGCTAGCAAGCGAGCTATTCCCTTCAGCCCTGTATGGGGGTCCGTCAGGTATAGGATCATGTAATCCGCATGGAATGGATAGGTATCCCCCACTCCACGGGCTCCTGACAAATATGTTGCACTATGGGTTCAATAGCTAGTACGAAAAGGAGTGTTGAGAGGGGGCATCCCTGCCGAGTCCCTCGTGCCACTCGGTAACAGCGTGAAATGTGTGGCCCCATCCTGGCCCTTATAATAAAGGGGTAACCCAAACAATAGTCCTTGGACCTGGGTGTCGATTGGTACAGAAAACAATGGTCCTAGACCTTTCTTTTCACACAATTATTTACTTTTAAACATTCAATTAAGCTTATGAGCATGCGTAAAGTCAGCTTGCGGTCACATAGATCCAGAAACAGCTTAAGTATTTAAGATGTGCAACAACCAAGAGATTTCAAAACAGCATGTATTTATTAATCACAAACTTAGATCAACCAACAGTAGACATCTTACTCAATTGCAACTAATAAAGAGGAAAGAAAAAAGGTTGCTCCAGGGGAACGTGCGAAAAAGGGGTGCTCTAATAGAGAGAGAACGAGGTAGGGAAGGGGAAGAATTACCAATTGAGGTCATAAAGCAATAATTGTTGTAAATCAAGTCGGACTGATAATGAATATCAATCTAAATTAGCCTGGCCAGTGATGATTAATTATACAGTAACTCTGTTCAGTTGAATGAAACATGCTGAACAGAGTTACTGTATAACTAATCATCACTGGCCAGGCTAATTTAGATTGATATTCATTATCAGTCTGACTTGATTTACAACAATTATTGCTTTATGACCTCAATTGGGAATTCTTCCCTTTCCCTACCTCTTTCTCTCTCTATTAGAGCAGCCCTTTTTCACACGTTCCCCTGGAGCAACCTTTCTTCTTTCCTTTTTTCTTTCCTCTTTATTAGTTACAATTGAGTAAGATGTCTACTGTTGGTTGATCTAAGTTTGTGATTAATAAATACATGCTGTTTTGAAATCTCTTGGTTGTTGCACATCTTAAATACTTTAACTGTTTCTGGATCTATGTAACCGCGAGCTGACTTTACCCATGCTCATAAGCTTAATTGAATGACAAATTGTTTTAAAGTAAATAATTGTGTGAAAATAAAGGTCTAGGACCATTGTTTTCTGTACCCATCCTGGCCCTGGCTGTAGGAGCAATATACAGAAGATTCACCTATCTAATATAAGCCGGGGCTATGCCGTACCGGGCTAGCGCTGCTAACAAAGTCCCATCCCAGGGTATCAAAAGCCTGGCAGACATCCAAAGATATACAACCAGCAAATGGGTACTGTCCCCAAATCGTATCCATTATGTGAAATAGACGCCAGATATTCAGGGAAGTATTGCATCTTGGAATGAAGCAGTATTGGTCCGTATGCAATAGTTGCGGGAGCAGCGGCAGCAATCTACGTGCGAGGACCTTACTCAGGATTTAATACTCTGTGTTTAATAATGATAAAGGTCTGTGAGAGGGTAGCTCGATGGGTGGCTCTCCTTGTTTTAGCAAAGAGGTCACCAACGCCTCCCTAGTAGAAGGTGGAAGTGAGCCCTCCTCCAAGGAGGAATTGTATAGTTTTTCCAGCTGCGGTACCAATTTAGTTGCATACGTGGAATAGAACTCGACCAGGATCCCGTCCGATCCTGAGGTTTTGTTCCGGCAAACACTCTAAAAGCACAAGGGCCTCAACATCTGCTGCAGGTACTCTGGGTAGGGTCAACTGGCCCAGAAAGGAGTCAATTTACACAGGGTCCTGAGGCATCGGGCTGTATATAGAAGGATACAGAAGTCTCAGAAGGCCTCATTGATCTCCAACTGTGTCCCAACCTGTGCCTAAGTCGGCGTATGTATGGACAATATGTGTGAGGGCGAGGTGGCTGGCCCAATTAAGCGAGCCAGGGGCGCACCTGTGTTGTCAGTCTAAGTATGGGCCTGATTTAGACCTCAGCGTAGGGGAATACTCCGTCAGAAACATGACGGATGTCCCGTCTACCATATTACGATCCCATTCTATCCTATGGAAATCGTAATTCGGCGGGCAGGATATCCGTCACGTTTGTGACGGAGTATTCCATCTGCCGAGATCAAAATCAGGTCCTATGTGTTCTCTGTGTATATGCCTCATGATCTATGACGAGGAGGCATTCAAGGAGCTCAGCATAGGCGATTTGAGCCTCCTGCAGTTTGATTACCTCTTTGGCATTCTCAGCAGCTGCTCGTTCCAGTTGGCCAAGCCTATCCTATAGCTGTGTAAGTTTTTGAGTAATTTCCCTCCTAGCGCCCACTATCGTATTAATAGATGTTCCTCTGATCCCCACTTTGAAAGTCTCCCACTCCATGAGTGGAGAAAAGGTAATCCCCGCATTCTCTGAAAAATACGTATCAATGGAGGTGGCAAGTGTGTCCATAAAAAAGGCATCCTCCAGAAGGGCCAGCTACAGTCACTAGGTGTGGATCGGAGTCGGTACCCGGCAAATGATAATGTAATTTCAATCGGATTGCGATCGGAAAGTGTCTTCCCTAAATACATTGCATGTGTAACACTAGGCTGGAGGTGGGTAGGGCAGAGAAATGTATCAAGGCGAGAATGGTGCGCATGTGGATGAGAATAATAGGAGTATTCCCTCATTGCTATGTTTCAACTACACCATACATCCCGGAGGCCACAGCCATCTACCCATTGTCCCAACGCCTTAGCCTGTCACACTGAAGCAGTACCTACCAAGGGAGGATGAGATCAGTCTAGGCTCGTATCTAGGACGGCATTGAAATCTCCACCCAACACCCAGGGATATAAGGTCCAATCCGCCAACACTGATGACAGATGAGACAGGAAGACGGTTTGCTCTGTGTTGGGGGCATAGACGCACCCAAGTACAATTGACTTTAGCTCGCCCGGCTGGATACTGATGCCACCAAACATGGATCGCGGACTTATCGTTACTTACAACCACCCCTTGCCTCTGACACGGATTAATCGCGGCAGAGACAGAGCACTTTGGTCGCTGACCCTCTTCGGACCAGTGGTTACCCTTAACTCAAGGGAACGTCTTCTTTTAATCTCTACGTCCTGACACGGACCTGAAAGTTTTGCGGATCTCACTTTATGACCTTGGCGAGAGTACAGCACCCAGCAATCGCCCTGAAGAAGCCCATGTTTGGGCGAAACGCGTTGGCTGTGCATTTATGAAAATCCAGCGCTTGCTTAATAAAGACACATCAAGGCTGTAAACAACAACGTGGACTCATTTGTTCGAAACCTAGACCCTGTAATTTATTATATTTACATGTTGCCTCTCATACCCCTTGCATGAACCAAGTACAATTGGCTCCACATCTAATTCACTCCTTATCTATACATAGCGGCCCTGTGTGTCAATCCTAGTTTGAAGCACTGCAAACGAAACCACGAGCTTAGAGCCATATCGCATGGCCACAGGCAAAGGCGAAGTAGGATGTATGGAAGAGTTGACCCCTCCATTTCTTACATAGCTTCTGGGCCTCATGAGTGGTGAGATGGGTTTCTAGCAAGAATGTGATGTGCGCACGGCGCCTAGACAATTGAGCTGGTAACCTGTGTCTCTTATACACAGAAGACAACACATAAAGAGGGGCGTCATTCCACCCCAACCAATTGCACAGCTCGATGAGCGCCTTTGCCGCATGTTCTCTTGACTGCACATTGATCAATAGAATCCATCTATTCCATCTCTGTTAACTCATATTCGCGTCCTTTTGATATTTTTGCGCCCACACGTGGACTAATATGCATTTTTCAAGGTTTCTGATGCTCAAAATGTGTCCATCCGGACCTCTATACATGAACACGACTGAAGCGGTGATTCATCTGAAGCAGTGTTTATTCATAAAAACCCAATGCATTTCGGGCTAACATCGCCCTTTGTCAGGGGTCACTGTAAGCAATAAAACAATTTTCACATTTTAGTTACATCGTTAACATTTTGCGTAATTCATCAACTGTACAAATAACAGTTTAATCACGTTTCCACTAAACATTATGTACTGCTCTAATGTTCCCTCGGTCAAGCACCATGTAAAAGAATCTCTTTAAACCCCGTCCTTTATTAATACTAGTGCGTATTGTTATTCATCTTTCACTCTGCACTGAGTGCTGCTGCTATAAGTGCACAAAACTATCTATTTTGTTCCCGTGCTACCACCTGTCTCCGTCTCATTACCTTCTATTCCTTCATAACCTCCTCCCCTCTTCCTTGTTAACCAACCACGTGTTTACCCACCGCCTCTTTACACCCACACACTACCACCCTTAAGCTGACCCCATTGTCTAGCTGCTCGCATGAGTTAAAATCCTCAATTCCCTGCGTTCCCGCATCTCGAAGTAAATCAGCCTCTTAACTTCTGCATTTCAACTAGTATCAATAGCGTGTGGATCTCCATACCTGCCACAGACGTTCAAGATCAATCCTCCTCCTTTCCATTCCAACTGCGAATCATTCATCTCTAACCCCACCCTCTTTTAACCTGAATTTTCCCGCCCGTCTTCCCTCATGGATTAACCCTTTGTAAAACCTCATTCCCGACATCAGAATCTCTTACGCAGTAACTAACCTCATGCAAAACACTGCATTTCCCATAATGCTATAAAATAAACAAATCGGCGCTCGAACTCTTCCTCCATGGTGCTATACACAACAACTTTTAGCAATTAGTGATTGACATAATAAACAATTAAAAACGATGTTAACATCTTGCAAATATAAAAATCTTTTAAAGTCCAATCAAATGAAAGTTCAACAGTAGCTTCATAAATGAATCATGATTTTTCACCGATCGTGTGGACGCGTGGAAAATTCTCTGTTTCTGGTTAGTTTCTCCTTGTATTTAATCGTCGGGTGCTATCCCAAATTACGGGCTGTGTATACAATATATAATAGGGATGGGATGCACACCTGTCTTCAATGAATACTTGAATTGAACATCTGAATTTACTAACAATAGCGTGCAAAGGCGCTCATCGAGCTGTGCAATTGGTTGGGGTGGAATGACGCCCCTCTTTATGTGTTGTCTATCATGGGTGCCAACATGGGCTGGCACCATACCAGTTTGCACGCTATTGTTAGTAAATTCAGATGTTCAATTCAAGTATTCATTGAAGACAGGTGTGCATCCCATCCCTATTATATATTGTATACACAGCCCGTAATTTGGGATAGCACCCGACGATTAAATACAAGGAGAAACTAACCAGAAACAGAGAATTTTCCACGCGTCCACACGATCGGTGAAAAATCATGATTCATTTATGAAGCTACTGTTGAACTTTCATTTGATTGGACTTTAAAAGATTTTTATATTTGCAAGATGTTAACATCGTTTTTAATTGTTTATTATGTCAATCACTAATTGCTAAAAGTTGTTGTGTATAGCACCATGGAGGAAGAGTTCGAGCGCCGATTTGTTTATTTTATAGCATTATGGGAAATGCAGTGTTTTGCATGAGGTTAGTTACTGCGTAAGAGATTCTGATGTCGGGAATGCGGTTTTACAAAGGGTTAATCCATGAGGGAAGACGGGCGGGAAAATTCAGGTTAAAAGAGGGTGGGGTTAGAGATGAATGATTCGCAGTTGGAATGGAAAGGAGGAGGATTGATCTTGAACGTCTGTGGCAGGTATGGAGATCCACACGCTATTGATACTAGTTGAAAGGCAGAAGTTAAGAGGCTGATTTACTTCGAGATGCGGGAACGCAGGGAATTGAGGATTTTAACTCGTGCGAGCAGCTAGACAATGGGGTCAGCTTAAGGGTGGTAGTGTGTGGGTGTAAAGAGGCGGTGGGTAAACACGTGGTTGGTTAACAAGGAAGAGGGGAGGAGGTTATGAAGGAATAGAAGGTAATGAGACGGAGACAGGTGGTAGCACGGGAACAAAATAGATAGTTTTGTGCACTTATAGCAGCAGCACTCAGTGCAGAGTGAAAGATGAACAACAATACGCGCTAGTATTAATAAAGGACGGGGTTTAAAGAGATTCTTTTACATGGTGCTTGACCGAGGGAACATTAGAGCAGTACATAATGTGAAGTGGAAACGTGATTAAACTGTTATTTGTACAGTTGATGAATTACGCAAAATGTTAACGATGTAACTAAAATGTGAAAATTGTTTTATTGCTTACAGTGACCCCTGACGAAGGGCGATGTTAGCCCGAAATGCATTGGGTTTTTATGAATAAACACTGCTTCAGATGAATCACCGCTTCAGTCGTGTTCATGTATAGAGGTCCGGATGGACACATTTTGAGCATCAGAAACCTTGAAAAATGCATATTAGTCCACGTGTGGGCGCAAAAATATCAAAAGGACGCGAATATGAGTTAACAGAGATGGAATAGATGGATTCTATTGATCAATGTGCAGTCAAGAGAACATGCGGCAAAGGCGCTCATCGAGCTGTGCAATTGGTTGGGGTGGAATGACGCCCCTCTTTATGTGTTGTCTATCATGGGTGCCAACATGGGCTGGCACCATACCAGTTTGCACGCTATTGTTAGTAAATTCAGATGTTCAATTCAAGTATTCATTGAAGACAGGTGTGCATCCCATCCCTATTATATATCTTATACACAGAACCCATACCAGGCACATTGCAAGTGATGATGATGTTGTGTGCTTTCTGCATGGCCCACTGTAGGTTTCCCTATGTTGTCCTAGCTATGCATTTTGTAGGCCTCATTCTCTTTTGCACACGCTACTAGATAAATATGCTTGCTTTGTGCCACATTGTACTTTCACATGGAACCTGCATTTGTTTTCGCATTCTGTTCTTTTCCTGAGATTTAGTCTGAACACCACAGACCAGGTCAAACAACAATGTCCCTTGTTCTTTCTGGCCAGGTACTAGCACCTAGACATAGCACAAAAATGCAGCTGTAGTTTATGTGCACAGGTCTTGTCATTTAGATGAGCACAGGAGACAAAAAAAAACACATGGAACAAGAGTTCTGAGACAAGAACACTGCGTCTGCTGAGATGTAGAACATTAATGTGTGTATGCTAAGGTACGGGGTCCGCCACTAAGCCCAGAGATCTTTGATATATACTTATTTAGCTTCAGCAACAGGGGAGGGGGGTATAGGCTATTCTGTCCTGTAACATGAAAGGGCTTTTCATGGTATACAGTTTATTAACCATGCTAACAGTATTTTTAGTGTGCATTTGTTTTCTAATTGTGGCTCTTATACTGCATTTCAGAACATGATTGTTTAATAAATATTCTAAACTTCCTTCGTGTCTCCTGGTTATCATATTGTGGACAAGTACGAGTGAAAGGGTGTGTCCTGTTACTGCGATCCCTGAGAGGATCGAGAGCGTTGTTTTCTGAGGTGCCAATTCACTTGTTTCTCTTGTATGGTTAGGAGGGCAAGTGAGGCACTATAGTTAGTTGGACTCGGACTATCAGATACTGAGATGGTATGGTGACTCAGTCCCTACAAACTGATTATCTATGGTTCCAAGCATAGTTCTGTTCCAGAGCAGAAACCCTGCAATTAACACTGTAGTCATCTCTTCAGCAGCGGAACCTTCCGCACCCCCCCACCCGTGACCCTCCGGCAACACACAACGCAATCCCCCTAAAAAATAAGCCAGGTGACTATGTCAAACTGTTAAATACATCCCCAAAATACTCGATACAGCGATATTTCGTCGTTCGTCCCAAAAATATAACCAGCAATAACCAAATAACTATTGAAAAACTGATGCCCTCGCTTAAGTGTGTGCAGTTCCAAACCATGTGAGTATGGTTCTGTTGGATGGTAGGACCATGTCCATAGGTACGGACTGGCCAGACCCGGGGCCATCATACTATGTGTGAGGAAATAATAAAACCATAGCCATCTTTGGCAGATGTAATGAATAATCGATGCAACAGGCCATATGCAAGAGCGTAGGCAAATATTCAGGTTTCATACATCCCAATCAACAACATCATCCAGTCCGCAGGGGGCCGCAGACAGACCCCCGCCCCAGCCCTGCAGAGTGGACCTGAAAGGAAAAAACATTAGTGCACAAGTATTACTCACGACCGTCAACCCAGAAAGTAATGTGTCATCTGCAGGGTAGTCGAAGGGAACAGTGCCATGCTGCTGAGAGAGTCGAGTCTGAGGCACTATCCCGCGATGAGCTGAAGCTAATTAGTGGCTCGCAGGTTGGTTGCTGAACTAATCGCCTCCAGGGCCTGCTGTGAGGAGGGTGCTGCCTCCAAGCCATCATGAGTGGTAGTGTATCCTGATCTTTTAAGCTGAGAATCTTGGCCATTATAGGATTCGGCAGCACGCCCGGAGCCAGCTTCCTTGTAGGGACTCAGTGCACTCTCCACTGTGAATAGCTGGGACAGGCCCGAGAGGGCCACCACAGTATGAAGCTAATCCTCTATGAACTGTTTCTTTGGGCTCTCCCCTTCGCATCATCAGCTCGTTCTTGGAGCTGCTCTACTTGTCTGCGCAAGTGGGTAATCTGCGTGGAGTATTCTGCTTGGCACAGGGATAGGGCAGAGAGTGTTCGTTTGTGCGCTTTGACCCTATCAGTCAACTTACGCTGATCATCTTTGAGAAGGCTGTCGGTTGTGAGGATCCCCAGGCGTTGTTAAATTGTCACGCGGGAGTCGCGTATTTCCTGGAGAATAATGTCTAGTGTGTCCAGTTGGGGTGTTCTTATGGTGGGAGGCCCACAGTCCTCCGGTGTCTGACACAATGAGCACTCCGAAGGGGTGGACTGGGAGCGAGGGTGGGCAGCCGGGTGTTCTGTTTTATTTCTGGTGCGTCCCATAGTTCCCAACTATGGCCCTAGTCCATAGGAGGAACCTGGACCCCTCTTCTTGTCTTTGCACTGCTGCGGGGGCCATGGGCAACACCAGAAGGCCTCCGAGGAATGGGCAGACAGAGTCTATGGCAGTAGGGTAAGTGACCCAGGCTGGGAGTGAGGAGCCAGTGATACTCAGCACGTGAAGTGTCTGGATCAGGGGTGTACTGAAGGTTCAGTATACGGCAGGCCGATAGGTTGTTATTGCACCTTGCAGTTATGACAGACTCCTGTCGCCAGGCACTCTACACAGTGAGGGGCGAGGATCCATCTTCCAGGTGTATGTGCCGTATTGTAGTACAAATGGCAAGATGTGCGATATTCGTGTAGGCACCCAGTCCGAGTTTCATATGAGTTATAGCCAGTGATCGTCATCTCTGTCTGTAGGGCGGACAACAGCACGTCAATGTGCCAGCCCAGTGGGCAATTGCACTATGCGAGGGCACTGGTGTAGCCAGAACTGATCAGGATGTTCCAGCAGGCCTGTCTCGCAGTGAGGTGCTACCGGCAGTGCAAGGGGAGGTCCCCCTGTAAGTTATGCGATGCGCCGCAGTCCGGATAGCGGCGTAACTGGTATCATTGATATATAAATGCGGTGCCACCACTGTGTTATGGGCAGTACATCAGTGCCCCCGGTCCGTTCATTCCCCAAAGAGCCTCAGGGTGGGGTGTGTTGTGCGCACTTCTACAGTTTGCTAGGCCGCCTGGGCCAAAAGGCCGGCACCTTCCTCCCAGCATGCGAGGCTCCAATCCTGCGTTCAGTACAGGCGACGGTGGCCCGATCAAGAGTCTCCACTGCTCCCTACAACCGGCCCGAGTCGGCAGCGTCACTTCACACTGTTCAGCGAGGCTCAAGCACACTGTCTCGAGCAGCTCCATAGAGATTTCGCTGTTCTACGCCTTGGGGAATCACACCACCAGGGAGCTGCAGTCTTCACAACACTCAGACCCCTATTGCTGCAACCGAATGGGGTTGCGCGCACGGCCGCCATCTTCATCCCGCCATCGTGGAGAGCTAGTTTCAGTCTGCCACGCTGCCCACTGTTTGCAGCCCACGAGCATGAGTCCACAGGGTCGCAGGGGTCAGCTACGGTGTACTTTCATGGCACGATGCCACAAATTTGTAATAGATAACAGCGGATTACAGGGCCCGGGTCTGTGTGCTTCCAAGCTATGCATCCACCACCTTAGGAGGTTGGCCACGCCTCTCTGATTCCTCTAACTTGTGATTGCACATGATACAGATGTGCTCAAGACACACCTGACTGAAACATGTGAAAATACTGCACAAATGAGATCTGCATCATATAATACCATGGAAATAGCCCAACAAATGGAAAGGCTGCGAGTAAATAAAGGGTAATGTTTTTGAAAATCATAAAATGGTTGAGTGAGTAGGTGCATTATTGGAATGACTTAACAATGTTTTTTCCTTAGAAGTGGAAGATAAGCATTACTTTTGTAAAGAGTCCAAGACTGAAATAGGCTGTTTATTTACTGTTATAAAGTATTTTAAGTTCTACTTTTGGTGTTTAACATCGAAAAGAGATCTTGGGGTTTTCCTTTTAATGAAAACTTCATCTGCCAACAATAATGGAGTATGGATTTTCCAAGCTGGATGTTTTCTTCATGTGGATGCAGAGTTCAATTGTATAATTTAAGATAATTCTTTTCAGTTATTATTATAATTATAATTTTAAATCATCTGCAACTTAATTTTGCTAGGACAGCTTTGTAATTGTGTTAATTTTGATTCGATTGCCTACTTTTTAAAGCACAAATATATAAGGAATGTTTATTGTTAGTGGTCTATTGTTGGAAGGAAAATGCTACTTACCAGTATGCATCTGTTCTTGGCATGTAGAGCTGCAGATCCTCACACTGTGCATTAGATCGCCATCTGGTGTTGGGCTCGGATGCTTGCACTTTGTTGTTGTCTTCGAAGAAGTCTTTGTAGTCATGTGATAGGTGACTCCTCCTTAGGACAATAGTGCGCATGGGCATCGACTCCATCCTCAGATTGTTTTTCGCCATATTGGGGAGTGATGGAGTTAGTAGAAAAGAAAAGAGATGTCCATGTGTGTGTATCTAATTAAGATAGGACTGGAGCACATACAGGTCCCGGGGAGGTGGGTGGGCGTGTGAGGATCTGCAGCTCTACATGCCAAGAACAGATGCATACTGGTAAGTAGCATTTTCCGTTCGAGGCATGTGAGCTGCAGAGCTCACACTGTGCATAGACTGTACAGCAGTATCTCCCCTAGCGGTGGTCACCTGTATGTGTTGCAGTAGTTTGAAAAAGGGTTTTAAGGACAGCTTGGCCCACGGAAGCTTGTTGCTTGGCTTGCACATCAACACAATAGTGTTTAGTGAAGGTGTGTGTTGTAGACCATGTGGCTGCCTTACATATGTCTTCTAGGGGAATGTTCCCTAAGAATGCCATGGATGCCCCTAGTTTGCGTGTTGAGTGCGCTCTAGGGGGAACTGATAATGTGCGTTTGGCTTTTAGGTAGCAGATTTGGATACATTTAACAATCCACCTTGCAACCCCGGCTTTTGAGATGGGATTACCTTTGTGTGGTGGAGAGAAAGCCACAAACAATTGTTTGGTTTTGCGAAAGGATTTGGTTCTGTCAATGTAATACATAAGGGCTCTTTTGACATCTAGGGTGTGGAGAGCTCTTTCTGCCACGGAATCTGGGTTTTGGAAGAACACAGGTAGTTCTACTGATTGGTTAAGGTGGAAAGGCGAAATGACTTTGGGAAGGAATTTTGGGTTTGTTCTGAGAACTACCTTTTATGATGTATTTGTAAGAAAGGCTCTTGTATAGTTAGAGCTTGTAGTTCACTGACTCTCCTTAGAGAAGTGATTGCAATTAGAAACGCAACTTTCCATGTAAGGAATTGAAGTTCACATTTATGTAAGGGTTCGAAAGGTGGACCCATGAGCCTGGTAAGTACTATATTAAGATTCCACACTGGGGAAGGTGGTAATCTGGGAGGTATGATGCGCTTAAGGCCTTCCATGAAGGCTTTAATGGCGGGAACTTTGAATAGTGATAAGTGTTGCCTGTTTTGCAAGTAAGCAGCAAGGGCTGCGAGGTGCAGACGTATGGATGAGTATGCAAGACTACATCTTTGCAAATGTAGCAAATAGCAAATGATGTTTTGCGTAGAGGCTTGTAATGGTTGGATGTTATTATTAGTGCAGTAAATAGCGAATCTTTTCCATTTAGCTGCATAGCAGGCTCTGGTAGTTGGGCGTCTAGCTTCTTTTATAACGTCCATGCAGTCTGGGGGTAGGTTAAGGTAACCGAATTCTAGGACTTCAGGAGCCAAATTGCAAGGTTCAGCTGAGATGGATCTGGGTGCATTATCTCTCCATGGCTCTGCGTTAGCATTGTTGGGGAGAGGTGTAGTCTTTGGTATGGGACTACTGATAGCTCTAGTAGTGTGGTGAACCACGGTTGGCGTGCCCATGTAGGGGCTACTAGTATCATTTTGAGAGACTGTTGTCGAAGCTTGCGTACTACAAGTGGGATGAGTGGGAGCGGTGGAAAAGCGTACACAAATCTGCCGGACCAGTTCATCCATATCGCATTGCCCTTGGACTGCGGGTGTGGAAGCCTGGCGGCAAAGGTTGGGCATTTGGCGTTTTGGTGTGTGGCGAACAGATCTAAGTCTGGCTGGCCCCACATCTGGAAGAAAGGTAGAAGAACTTGTGGATGTAGTTCCCACTCGTGAATCTGTTGTGCCTGTCGACTTAACAGATCTGCAATCTGATTGTGAACCCCTGGTAGCTGTTCTGCTAGAAGGTAAATGTTTTGTGGAATGGCCCACCTCCAAATGTCCTGTGCTAGTTGGGACAGTTGTGGAGAGTGTGTCCCCCCCTGTTTTTGTATATAGTACATAGCTGTGATGTTGTCTGTTCGGATCAGGACAGCTTTGTTTTGTACGTGGAGTTGAAAGGACTTGAGAGCTAGGAATATGGCTAGTAACTCTAGGTGGTTGATGTGGAACAGCTTCTGCTGAGTGGTCCACTTGCCCTGTGTTGTATGGTATAACAGGTGTGCTCCCCATCCTGTAAGGGATGCGTCCGTGGTTAGTACTACTTGTGGAACCGGCTCTAGGAACGGCCGCCCCTTGGACAAATTGTTGGTGTTCCACCACTGCAGAGAGCGATGTGTGCGGCTGTCTACCAACACCAGATCTGTAAGATGTCCGTGAGCCTGGTTCCATTGGCGCGCTAGGCACTCTTGTAGAGGACGCATTTGAAGTTTTGCATGAGGGACGAGAAAAATGCAGGATGCCATCATGCCGATGAGCTGCATAAACACTCTGGCTGGAAGAGAGTGTTGCATTTGAAACCTGGGGACAAGGGTTTGTATACTGGCTATCCTGGCTGGGCTGGGGTAAGCTAGAGCAGTGGAAGTGTTTATCGTAGCTCCCAGATATTGAAGGACATGGGAGGGCTGAAGGTGGGACTTGGTATAGTTTATTGTGAAGCCCAAGTTGTGTAATGTTTGTATTGTTTGGTGAGTGTGTTGGACACACTGGTTGAATGATTTGGCTTTGATAAGCCAGTCGTCCAGGTATGGGAAGACATGTATTTGTTGTCTTCGTAGATGCGCTGCTACTACTGCAAGGCATTTGGTAAACACTCTTGGAGCAGTGGTGACTCCGAATGGGAGTACTTTGAACTGGTAGTGCTGCCCATTGAGAACGAACCTTAGATACTTCCTGTGAGCAGGATGTATGGGAATGTGGAAGTAGGCGTCCTTGAGGTCTAATGTGGCAAGGAAGTCTTGTTGTTGTAGTAAGGGAAGCACTTGTTGGAGAGTGATCATGTGAAAATGATCTGAGTGTATGTATTGATTGAGAGGTCTGAGGTCTAAATTAGGCCTGAGAGTGCCGTCCTTTTTGGGAATGAGGAAGTACAGGGAGTAAACCCCTGTGCCCTGCTGTAGCAGAGGCACTGGCTCTATGGCGTGCTTTTGAAGCAGGGAAAGTACCTCTTGTTGTAAAAGTGTAAGATGGTCTGTGGACATTGGACGCTGCCTGGGTGGTATGGTGGGGGGGTAGCTGTTAGCTCCAGGCAGTAGCCATGTTGGATAATCTGTCTCACCCACCTGTGTGTTGTAATGGAGTTCCAGACAGGCAGGAACTGTGATAGCCTTCCCCCGACAGGGGTGTTGTGGTCGGGGGAAGTGGAGGAAAGTCACTGTTTGGGAGTGGTGGAGGTACGGGTGTTGTTATTATTACCTCGACCTCTGCCCTTAGAGTTGTTGCCTCTGTAACCACCCCTAAAGTATCCTCTATTAGGAGAGGTTTGGGTGTTTGTTCGATAGGAAGAGGAACTGTCTGCGGTGGTATTCCTGGAGCCCCCTCTGTAAAAGGAGCGGCGAAAGGAGCCACGTTGCTGCGGGGACTGCAATGCTCCCATTGATTTGGCAGTGTCAGTATCCTTCTTCATCTTTTCTAGTGCTGTGTCGACAGCAGGACCAAATAGTTGGTTTTGGTTAAAGGGCTGGTTTAGTATGGTAGTCTGAACCTCTGGCTTAAAACCTGAAATGCGAAGCCAGGCGTGTCGTCTGATAAGCACGCTAGTGTTAACTGACCTAGCGGCGGTGTCGGCTGCGTCTAAGGCGCACTTAATGGAGGCATTGGAAATAAGTTTGCCTTCTTCAATGAGGTCAGTGGCTTGTGTTTTGTATTGATCAGGTAGATGTTGAAGGAGGGTTTCTAGCTGATCGTAGTGTGCCCTGTCGTACCTAGCTAGTAGAGCTTGGGTGTTAGCGATGCGCCAGATGTTGGTGGCTTGCGCAGCTACGCGTTTGCCAGAGGAATCTAACAATTTGGATTCTTTATCAGGGGGCGGAGCATCCCCTGAAGTTTGTGAATTGGCGCGTTTTCTGGCATTAGAAACGACCAGTGAGTCAAGGGGGAGCTGACCTTTGATGTAGGTGGGGTCATCGGGGGCAGGTCTATACTTTTTATCCACTCTAGGATTAAGGATCCTGGCTCTGACCGGGTCGTTAAAAATTTCAGGTGCATGTTTAATGACACCCTTGATCATGGGCAAGGTTTGAACCGTTTTTTGAGACCGTTCAAAAGTGTCTAGAAGAAAATCTTCCTCTGGTTGGTCGGTGTGAATATGCACCCCATGAAAAACGGCCGCCCTATGTATGAGTTGCCCAAAGCCTATGTGATCATCTGGTGGAGATGGTTTTGTGGGATAAGGTGGAGGGCTGGGGAGGTCTGTAGGGTCTGGGGGGTCATTATAACCCCAGTCATCCTGTGGTGGATTATCTGGATCCAGATATAAATTATGAGGGTCATCCCCGTACCCCATGTTGTCCTCATACTCATGTGGGGGAGAATCCGCAGGTTGAGGAGGTGTGATAGGGATGTGGAGAGGAGGGGTGTTAGAGAGAGGTATAGGGGAAGAAGGAGGCATAGGGGAAGTGGAAGAGTCTTTCTTCTTCGGAGGGACAGGCTTGTTACGTGGCACAGAGGAAATATGTCCTGTTTTAGGATTGATATAAAGTTTGTGTTGATTAGGATCGATGGGATCCGGTGTAAACAGTTCCTCTCCTTGAATATTAGGTTTCGGCGCCGACTTTTCGGTTCCGAACGTGGTGATGGCTTCTTTAAATGTTCCTTTGCTTTAGAAGGCGTCGAGGCGTCCTTCGGTTTAGCTACAGGCTCGACCAGCTTTAGTTTAGGGGGTGTGTCGAGTAGCTTCGGTTTCGGTGCCGAGGGATCCGCGTGCTTGGAGGCGGATTTGGGGACCGAGCTGGATTTCGGCGCCGGGTGGTCTTTGTGTTTCGGCGCCGAAGGTGTCGGTGTAACGGGCACATGAGGTTTGGTCGGTGCCGAGGAACTAGAAGGCTTTGTTTTCTTGTTCGGTGCCGAGCCCGAAGGCGGGGCGTCCGAAACACGTTTACGGTCTCGACTGGGGCCCGTAGGCGAAGTACTGACCGGTGCCTTCGATTTTGCAGGGAGGGTTGGGGCAGGGGCAGTAGTACTCACACGCTGCCCTGAAGGGATGGAACTGTCGGAGTCCTCAGCCTCAGAGATGATAGCGAGGTCTTTGGAGTCTTCTTCCGGAACATCGGGACCCTCGTCGAAGATGTTGACGGGTTCCGGAGCGGACCTGTGCGCCATGATGTGCCTTCGGGCTCGACGATCTCGGATTGTCTTCTTGGAGCGGAAGGAGGCGCAGGCCGGACAAGTGGCCTCGTTATGGTCTGGTGAGAGGCACCGATTACAGACCTGGTGGTGGTCACTATGAGGAAACTTTGCTCCACATTGGGGGCATTTTCGGAATGGCGTCCTTTCCATGGGCAGTAGGCCTTACGGCGTCGATGGGCCCAACGGCCCGCGTCGACGGCTGGAAAGGAGATCGAGGAAGGGACGTCGAGATGTCGATGTCGGTATTAGGCGTTGAAAAGTGGAAAACGCTGCAAAAAAACGAGTTTCGAACCGGAGTGTCGAAATGCATCCGAACCCGATGGCGGAAAAAAACAATCTGAGGATGGAGTCGATGCCCATGCGCACTATTGTCCTAAGGAGGAGTCACCTATCACATGACTACAAAGACTTCTTCGAAGACAACAACAAAGTGCAAGCATCCGAGCCCAACACCAGATGGCGATCTAATGCACAGTGTGAGCTCTGCAGCTCACATGCCTCGAACATGTTGTTTAACTTCTAGTTCTGGAGGATGTCAACGAGCTGGGTGCAAGATGACTGCACTTAGGTGAGGCTCCGGCGATGATAATCTGCTAACATCCTTTCCCATCCTGTGAGCTCGAGGAATAGAACATCGGTACACAAGCGATTGGGTGAACAATGTGAGACCTACGGGGGCTGCTGCGACTGGCAATAACGGTCCATTGTGCTCGCCGCGCCTTCAGCAGGCCAACAGAGCACATTTCTGGCCCACACAAGTAAGGGGAAGACTTTGTGCATGGCCCGACCACCCAGTCGCACTATAATATGTGATAAGCCCCACTGAAGGCAGAGTGCACTAGAGGCAGCAGGCAAGGCAACACCATGCTGAGGCCTATATTTTAGAGACCCATGCAGTGCACCTGGCGCTACACACACCAAGCTGACTGCACAGCATTGTGACACGCTGCTCCCTCTAGGCAGCAACCTAAGATGGCAGTTCCACCCACTACCCATCCAGGTGCATATGGTCTGCTAGTGCAACCCCCACTGTCCCAAACATCATCCTGAGGTAGAGGCGGTATTCAATAACAGAGGAGGCTGCACCTGCGCACATAGCACCAGAGGTGATTATATGCCGTTCCAGATTGTGCTCTAAGATATTAAAATACCAGACTACTGCTGAGCTCCTAGTACCTGCATCTCCCCCCCTCGCTGGTCTTCCTGCCTCTACAACTGACACCTTGAGCGGCAATGCCTTATATGCGTACCACAATGACCTATAACCAGAGATGGGGAATCAGATGGCAAACAATCCAAGCTGCAATTCGACTGCCAAAAGGACTTCCGTTCAGCACCTTTGGAAACAGTCATGCCTGCAATTCAGCTTCAGGAGTGGCTGAATCGGGAGATGATATGAAAACTCTCCTCAGTGCCATTCAGGACAGCCTAGTCTCTGTAGAATCTAAAATAGACTCACTAAGGGCACGGATGGACTTGATCTCCCATAAACTGGAGAAACATGACAGGCGACTGCAGGAAGCTGAACAGCGGATTTTCAAAGCAGAAGACAACCTGGCAGCAAAAAGCGAATCCCTCCTTAACATGGAGAAAGTCCTCAAGGTCATCACAGCAGAAATCGAAGATTTGGAGGCATGCTCACGATGCAACAAGATCTGTATCCTACGAGCCTAGGCAGGCTAGAGGACTATCTGGAAAAGACACTGGTGATGCTCTTCGGATGGGAATCCTTTTCCCGAATGCTAATAATAGAAAAAGCGCCTAAATCGCTTGAAAGCAGACCACCACCCGGTGCCCCCTGCCAGACCCATCATCGATCGTCCCCTGAACTTCAGGGACTGGGACACTGCACTTCGCATGGCAAGGGAAAAACGCAATCTGAACTTTGATGGACATTACTTGTCACTATTTTCGGACATTATCATCACCGTACAGGAGTTATGTTTCATATAGGTACCCCAACCTTTCACCTATATTCTCCCCTACCATTACACTACATAACGGTTCATGAGAGTGACCTTTTACCTAGTTACGGTACTGCTTACAGGACGTAGGGTTTTCCCTGAAAACTAGCCTCATCCATTATGTATGAGGATTCTTGGAAACTCAGCAGGACTACCATCTCCTGCATAATAACTATGTATAAGGGTCATTCCTTCCGTCATCCTAGGTCCGACATGACAGAGCAAGGTAGAACCCCTGAGGGTACCACTTTAGGTATATAAACACCATATCTTGCTGAGGTAGCAGAGGAGAAAAGGACTTCCATGCTGACACACTGAGGCGAGACGCTGAGGTTCCTGCACGCAGACACTCCAGCTCGCAGTGGTCTGACATCCCTTGCGGGGTTGTCCATCTCGAGACCAAGACGGGGTCCCACAGTCTCTCACTTCAGGTAACGGGGTTGACTTTATCCTAGATGGATTCTTGGCTTTACACCTACATACATGCTAGGTACACTTAGGTACATCTAGTTAGTGTTGCATCGTAGGAGTACGAATTTACTGTCATGTATTTTAATACTTGCCTGTATTCATTGTTTTAGCACTATGGTAGAAATCTACCATCCTTTTACTCTGTTGGTGCTTATAATCATTCATATCTGTTACTGTCTTATTGTTGTTTAAGCACACCTATTTTACACTAGAATGATGCTGGATCAATAAATGCTTATTGAAAAACATCCCCACCGTTTATTCTGTGTATCTCTCTGAGACAAAGTGAGCACGAGTGACTGAGCGAAAAGTATCGCACTGTTTCCACGATTCTGAGGGATCAGGGTTGTCATGTTCCATAGTTGCCAAGAACTATTCTCTCCTTGGTAAGAGGGGTTTCTAGTGGCACTATGAGCTAGCTGGTATACAGGCTAACATACCCGGTGGGGGTGTCCGGAATTAGTCTGGACACCAAGCCCACAGTCTATGTTGTCTAAACGCGCAGATCCTATATAGGTTGATAGGAAGTACACAACACAGGTGCTAGGCGGAAGCTCATTCCGGTCAAGCAGAAACTCCAACAGGCCACCATACAGTACACCATGCTATATCAAGCTCGCCTGTGGATAACCTTTCAGGGCAAACAACACTGTTTGTAGACTCCCCAACAGACTACTGACTTTTTAAGGAAAGCTCCAGACCACAGCACAAGGGGTGGACCGTTGACCACTTCTTGAACCTCCTCTCTGCTGGCAGACCAGGACTAAGCCCAATAAACAGAATACCCCCGGATGGATCTACCCATCCTGTTTGAAAACAACAGACTCACAGATATCTTTGAAGGCAGCGAGGCGTGAAGCTCAAATTAACATTACCTTGCTCCTACTGTTTCAAGTCACCACCATTTGCTCACCTCCACTCAAAGGCTTGGGTTCTGTCCAACCCACTGCAAATGATGTGCATTTTGTTCATGTATAGATGGGATGGTATGTGCTTACTGGCTATTGTTGGGAGGTATATTTACCCTGGTGGGATTGGGCTGCCAATGTTGGCGGGGGAGAGGTAGAATAAGGTTTTGGGATGTTGATTTGTCATTCGATATCTGCCATGGCAATACACAATGTTTGGAATATGGCAAATCCTAACTCACCTTGGCTCAAGGGGGTCACTTACATCTCCTATGATACCACCTTCGAACATTACTGGAGATAAAGAAACAGGGATGTCTATATGATTGGTATGTATAATGTGGAATGTACGGGACTCAACAATCCCTGCAAGACTAGACAAGTCCATTCTTATCTAGATCGCCATTGAGTTAGCAATGCATTATTGCAGGAAACCCACATTGTCCCACATGCATACTGCTCCTTTGCCTCAAAATGGGCTACCTATAATTAGCTTTCATCATACCATACGTATGCATTTGGCGTAGGAATATTAATCAAAAAAGGAGCCCCTTTCCATCCCCTGGAATCGCTTGAGGATGAACAGGGTTGATCCCGGATTCGATACCCTGTGGGAAAAGGTCATTTTGACTGACCAGCAATTCATAATTTGGGGAGGAGACTTTAACTGCACCTTACAAGAAAGCATAGACATAGCCCACATTCCGTCAAGCTACTGAGGTATTGCTTTGAAGCTACTTGCAGGCCACAATACATGATCATGACTTACTAGATATTTGGAGAGTTCAGCACCCCCACACTGGGGAAGGCATATACTACTTCAGGGTGCACAGAGGTTGGTTGAAACTGGACTACTGGCTATTGTTTTGGGACTCAAGCAGCTGGCTGCAGGGGTTTGACCATCTGGCATGCTCCCTTTCGGACCACTCCCCTGTACTAATGCACCTTACACATCCTGGCAGATATCCAATGGGGTCCAACTGGTGTCCCTCATCTAGCACTTGGTGGACCCATCATTCACAGAAGAGCTGCAGCTCGAAATCAGAGTTCTTTGAGTGCAATGAGGGATCTGTCAACTCAGTGGGTACTAGTTGGGTGGCGTTCAAAGTCACCATCAGTGGTAACTGTTCCACTAAACAAGGAGGAATGCTATGCACATTTTGGGATCATTTTGCATGCCTGGGAAGTGACCGGAGATTCTTAGAACTACAGGCGCAAGGGAAGGATTGCACCACTCTAGAGCAAATCAGATCAAAGCTCACATAATATAATGAAGTGGATGCAAGAGAATGCCGCTTTAGGGACAGATATGGTACAGCTATGGCCTACCGAGAGGGAGAGCAACCCGGGAGAACTTTGGCAGCCATGCTTAAGCAGCCCTCGGCCACTAATGATGTACTCAAAATTGAAATCACACAAGGGGAGTGATGCTATGACACACATCCTTGAAGTATTCATGACTTTCTAGAAGTCACTTTACACATCTAAACGCAACCGTTACATAGGCTCTACACCCTACCCTGAGCACTTGGATGGCTGAGTCAAGATCATAGACTGTTCCTGGAACAGTCATTCACCTTGGAGAAAATACTCAAAATCAGCTGTTGGTTTAGGTGACACTCAAGTATATGATTCCCTAGAGTGGGACTACTTATTCATGATATTATGCAGGATGGGCTTCCCTCAGACATTACTAAACTTGATAGGTTTATTATACATCCAGCCCACTGCCAGAGTAAGAAGTAATAGGCTACTGTCTGCACCTGCCCTCTGTCACCCCTCCTTTTTACGCTGGCTATGGAGCCACTGGCAGCCAAGCTCAGGCAACACTATAACAACTATGCACTTCGCTACTCGAGCCGGCATATTTTAATATCCGTGTATATGAGACTGAGACAGACAGACAGACAGACAGACAGACAGACAGACACACACACACACACACACACACACACACACACACACACACACACACACACACACACACACACACACACACACACACACACACACACACACACACACACACACACACATATATAACCCAAATGCAAGCATGAACATAAACTGGGGGAACTCAAAAAGATGTTCCCCTCATTCCACATGTGGAAAGGTTCACCCGGTGATACGTGCTAATTATAGTACCATGCTTAAAAACATTACAGATAAGAAAACAAGTTACTTACCTGTAACTACAGTTATCCAGTATTGGTATCTTTCATAGATTCACATGCCTGAATCATTCCCCGTCGTCGAGGCGGGAGTCCACAGTAAATTACAAAAGTAGTGCCATAAGTAAATAATAGTAGTAGGCTACAAAGGAAAAGCCAAAGGCCTAAAACTTAGAAGCCTATCTACATCATTATAGTAAAAAGAACCAAAGGTTAGCTCCAACCAATCAGCTACCAGCACCCTCTAGAACACTGTCAGCAGAGCCAGTTCTCCTCAGATTTTCTTAGCACAAGAGGGAAGTAAGATTCCGAAATCATAAAGAACTGACTCGCCGGGGAGGAGGGTGGGTGCATGTGAATCTATGAAAGATACCAATACTGGATAACTGTAGTTACAGGTAAGTAACTTGTTTTCTTATCCAGTATTGGGGTATCTTTCATAGATTCACATGCCTGAATCAGAGTAGCAAGCAGTAAGTCAAAAGTATTGTCGTTTGCGGATGGTGGGAGACAGGTGTTCATAAACTCCCAAAACGCATCCATAATGGTTGAGAAATTTGTAGCATACGCAAGCCTTTAAGGAATTAAAATGCATATTAAGAAACATTACCGAAGTAAAGCAAGAATATTAACATAGAAATATATCTATATATCCAGCTATTAAACATATAAAGAAGCATGTACATGAAACATGGTAGCATATAAAAGAGAAAATACCTGAATCTGACCTTAATGAAAGAGATGGCGCAGGACCGCTTGTCCAACCGCTGCATCATCTTGTTGTGCAGATTGCAGACAGTAATGCTTCGTGAACGTGTGGACATTTTTCCATGTCGCAGCACGACAGATGTTCTCCAGAGTCACTCCAGCAAACAATGCTGTAGAAGCTGCCACAGTCCTGGTAGAATGAGCTTTGACCTTTCTCTGCAAAGGTTTGTTGGCTTTGTCATGGCAGAATTGAATCGTAGAAGCTAGCCATCTGGCTATCGTTGCCTTCGTTACTGCAGTCCCAAGTGTCGCTTGACCATAGGCTACGAACAATTGGTTGGATCGCCTGATGGCTTTAGTTTTCTGTAAGTAGAACTTTAAACAACGCTTAACATCAAGAGAGTGCAAAGCTCTCTCAGCTGGAGTGGATGGATCCGGAAAGAAAGTTTTTAACTTTACCGGTTCATTCAAGTGAAATTGAGACGGTATTTTAGGGATGAAACTAGGATTTGTTCGAAGAGTTACGTAGTCCTTAGTGAAGCGTAAAAAGGGTTCTGTGATAGTGAAAGCTTGAATTTCACTAACCCTTCGTGCAGAAGTAAAAGCCAGGAGAATGGCAACCTCACACGTGAGGAATTTGAGCTCAGCTTTGTGGATAGGCTCAAATGGTCGTCTCATTAATTGCGCCAGCACGGTATTGAGTTCCCAGTCTGGAGGGGGTGCTCGCACTGGAGGAAAAGCTCGGAAAAGTCCTTTCATAAATTGTTTGACAAGTGAAGATGAACAGAGAGAAGGCAGTTTGGTGCACTTTCTGAATCTGGAGAGAGCAGCAAGATGAACCTTAACCGATGAAAAGGTAAGCCCAGATTTGGCCAGGGATAGCAAGTAGGGAAGAATTTGTTCCGCAGGAGCTTGAACTGGGTGGATATTATTCGCCTCGCACCAGTAACAAAATCGCTTCCATTTTAAACAATAAGTTTTGATTGTACTCTGGGCACGAGATTTGGCCAAGATCTCACGACAGTCCTGAGAGATGTTAAGGTCCTTGAATTCTAAGAAATTAGGAGCCATGCGTGCAAGTGTAGCGACTGCGGGTCCGGATGAACCACTTGGCCCCTGTCCCTTGACAACATCGAGAGTGTCGGAATAAGGCGAATAGGTTTGTCCTGAGATAGTAGAAGAAGTTCCTGGAACCAATACTGTCTTGGCCAACGGGGTGCAATCAGAATGAGACGGCAACCCTCCATCTTCATCTTGTGGAGTACTTTCGGGATCAATGGTATTGGGGGAAAAGCGTATGCACAAATCCCTGACCATCGCATGGACAGGGCATTACCCCTTGAGCCCTGTTGAGGGAACCTGCTGGCATAATATTGGCATTTCTTGTTCTCCCTCGTTGCGAATAAATCCAGTGCTGGTTTGCCCCAAGCTTGGAAGACTCTGTCCACCTGCTTCTGCTCCAGTTCCCACTCGTGACAGTCCGATAGAGATCTGCTCAGCGTGTCGGCCAGAGTATTGTGGAGACCCCTGACGTGTTCGGCCTTCAGGGTTATTCTGTGGAATGTGACCCACTCCCACAACTCCTGAGCCTCCTGCGAAAGCGTTGGTGACTTTGTTCCTCCTTGTTTGTTGATGTAATACATGCTGGTCGTATTGTCGGTACGGACCAGCACTGAGGAACCCGCGATCCTCGGGAGGAACGCTTGCAGAGAAAGAAAGATGGCGCGGAGCTCCAGCCTGTTGATATGCTGTTGTCGGTGCACTTGAGACCATTTTCCTTGAATCTGAAAGTCTTGCAGATGACCTCCCCATCCCTCCATGGAAGCATCGGTTGTTAAAACAAAGTCTGTAGTGATTGGTAGGAATGTGACACCTGGGGCCAAATTCGCTGTCTGAGACCACCAATGCAGAGAGCCTATCATGCGCGACGTGACCCTGATGGAATCGTCGAACGAACCCACGGCTTGTTGCCATTGAAGATGTAATTCCTCCTGAAGAGGTCTCATTTTGAGCCGTGCCAAGGGTATGAGGTTTATCGCAGAGGAACACATCCCTAGAAGGGAAGCAAACATCCGGACAGAAACTGACCTTTTTGAAATTGAGATTGCCAATTTTTGGAGACATAATTGGCGGTCTTGTGACAAGAATGCTTTGCACTGCACCGTGTCCAGCATTGCCCTGAGAAAAGGAATGACTTGTAGAGGACGCAACTGTGATTTGCTCTGGTTGAGAGTGAGTCCCAGAGAAGAGAAGAGAAGAGATGGAGACATGTTGCTGTGGCCTCTTTGGCTGCTTGCTCCGAAGGACCTTTGAGCAGCCAATCGTCGAGATAAGGGAACACCTGTATTCCTCGAGATCTCAACGTCGCTGCCACTGGTGCCAAGCACTTTGTGAAGATTCTTGGTGCCGATTTCAGCCCGAACGGGACCACCTTGAACTGATAGTGGACGCCAGCCACGGTGAAGCGAAGATACTTGCGATGTTTGGGATGGATAGGGACGTGGAAGTACGCATCTTCCAAATCCAGAGAAGCCATAAAATCTCCTTCGTTCAGACAGCTTAAGACCTCGGAAAGTGTGACCATCCGGAAACTTTGCTTTTTGAGGAATTTGTTGAGTTTGCGGAGGTCCAGAATCGGTCGCCATTCCCCTGACTTCTTCTTGATGAGGAAGAAACGAGAATAGAAACCGGTTCCTCTTTGAGACGATGGAACCTTCTCTATTGCATTCTTGAGGAGCATCTTTAAGGCTTCTTTGAACAATAAGTGAAGACGAGGGGGAGGGGGACCCCTGGGCGGAGTAGTAGGTGGCTGTTTGATGAATTCCAGGGTAGGGCCGTTGGTTACTAGGTCGAGAACCCATCGATTCGAAGTAATTTCTTGCCACTTGTGAACAAAAGCTGAAATTTTCGCGCCAACGGGCAGGGGGGGTACTATGGCTGGCGCCCTGCGTAGATCATTGTTTCCTGTTGGTATCGCGACCTTGATTGTTCGATCGCTTTCGACCACCCTGACGGGAGAAACTAGTCGAAGAAGATTGGCGGTATGAGGACTGGCTGTAGGGCTGTCTATACTGGGATTGATACTGCCTGTTCTGCTGGTTTTGGTATCCTCCTCTTGATGAAAAACCTCGCCCTCTTGCTCCTCTGAAATTTCCGCGCCTGTACTGAAGGGTGCCCAATGATCGTGCGGTATCCGTGTCAGTTTTTATAGCTAAGAGGGCCTCATCAATGTGTTTACCGAACAAAGACTCTCCGTCATAGGCCATGTCCAGAATCTTTGTCTGTACTTCAGGTCTGAAAGTGGTGGCTTTAAGCCATCCCTGGCGTCTAAGCACTGCAGCTCCTGCAAGCTGACGGAAGTTGGTTTTTACGATGTCCAAAGCGCAATCTATAGTTTCCGATGCGGCACGTTCTCCTTCCAGCAGAATCTTTCTTGCCTCCTGCCTACGGTCTTCTGGAATGAGGTCAATGAAAACCGCCATGTCTGACCACATTTGACGGTCATAACGGCCAATAATGGCTAGAGAATTGGCAGCTCTCATAGAGGCCGCTGCCATGGTAGAAATGTTTTTGCCTATAAGGTCCAGACGACGTCCTTCCTTATCAGGTGGTGTGGTGATAGGTGTTGCAGGATTCTTAGATCGCTGTTGGGCGGCCTGTGAAATCACCGAATCTGGCCGTGGGTGACCAATGAGGCAGGATGGACTGTTGGCAGGGGCACGGTATTTCTTCTCTATGCGCGGAAGCACAGCTGGAATAGATGCAGGCGTCTTCATGATCTTAACCCCTTCATTCCAAATATAGTCTATTATCGGCACAGCTCTCGTGATTTTCCTGGACTCTTCCTTGAAATCATGAAGGAAACATTCTGTCTGTTCGACTGTTACTGGTAGCTGAAATCTAGCTGCAGCCCGTTGCATTAAATTATGAAAGCCCCCGATGTCCTCAGGGGGAGAATCAGAAGGCAGAGGAAGAGGCGGAGAAGGCATCGGAATTACGTAGTCATCCCAGGGATCCGGAATATTAGAATTGTCAGGTAATTCAACCTCCTCTGCGGAGGAGGTAGTGTCATCTTGCACCCCTTCCACTGGACCTGAAGGAGGGGCCGGCGTAACAGGAGCTTCAGGTTGAATCAATGGAACAGGAACCACCGCTGGTATGGGTGGGTTCTCTGGAACTGCCTGTTGTGGTGGAAACCTCTGTCGGTAATCCGCCAGCATGGCCTGTAGATCCTGAATGAGCGTTGGAGGGAGGTGACTCATTTCCCTCTGGCGTACTTCCCTGTGATGGAATCTATGATGTGGAACAATAATATATTCTTGATAATATTGATGTTGATAGTAGTCATCTTCGTCGTCATCCTGACACTTGATGTTTAATTCAGAAGGATGGTGAGCTATACCAAAGGGTCCTTCATCCTCTTCGTCCTCATAGTCATCATCTTCAACGTAAGTGTCTAGGAGATGTGAAGGCATAAGTGGTGAGATGTTGCTGTAATCTTGCTGTCTTTGAAAAGTTTTAAGTTGGTAAAGACCTGATGACCTAGGCGTTGACTGCGCAGGTAGGGCTAACCCAGCAGAAACTGTAGATTGAACAGGTAAATCCGTCGTCGACGGGCTCTTCGTCGACGGGATCGTCGTCGACGGGGTCTTCAACGTTGCCGCCGTAGTCGTCAGAACGGTCGTCTTCGTCGACGAGGCAGACGTCGACGGCGTGGGTTTTGTCGACGATGAAATCTTCGTCGACGGTGGAGACTTCGTCGACGGTACTGTCGATGAGCTAGACGTCGATATGGTCGTCGACGGTGATTTCGACTTTCTCGTCGACGACTCCTCAAGAACTGGTTTCTTGGTAGAGATAGAGATTTTTGTAGACAGAATAGGCGATTGAATGGCCGTAGTTGAAATAGTAGCCGTAGATGATAAGGCAGAAGAAGAAGTCACAGAGATAGTAGACGAAGTAGTCACCGTGACAGATTTAATATGGCTTTTACTTACAGTTTTTGAAGTAGATGCCTTTTTTGATTCCTTGCCTGCTGTGGATGACGAAGACAGAATTGACCCAGAGGAAAGTTTTGGTGACCTCTGTGAAGGGTCAGAAACATCATGGGAAGATTTAAGGTGTTTTCTTCCCTCACTTGAAGAGCTGTCATGGGATCTGGCTCTTTTGCTGGAAGTAGAAGCTCTGTCATCCTCTTCAGCCGAAGAAGATTTGAGCCACAAGAGCACTCTTGCCTCTTTATCCCTAAGGGTGTTGGTAGGGAAGGTACGGCAAATCTTGCAATTTTTCGCCTCATGCTTGGGATAAAGGCAATAAATGCAGTCCTTATGTTGGTCATCCACATGGACCCTCTTTTTATCACAGGTCCTGCAGGGTTTGAAAAGAGCTTTCCTGTCAGACATTCTGAAGAAAAAGTAGAAGAACTGAGTGGCACTCAGGGACTCCCTTCCACACGACGTGCGGTGAAAATCTGAGGAGAACTGGCTCTGCTGACAGTGTTCTAGAGGGTGCTGGTAGCTGATTGGTTGGAGCTAACCTTTGGTTCTTTTTACTATAATGATGTAGATAGGCTTCTAAGTTTTAGGCCTTTGGCTTTTCCTTTGTAGCCTATTACTATTATTTACTTATGGCACTACTTTTGTAATTTACTGTGGACTCCCGCCTCGACGACGGGGAATGATTCAGGCATGTGAATCTATGAAAGATACCCCAATACTGGATAAGGTCACCCACTGGATCTCTCCCTTGCTGACCTTAGCGGGGCACATAGGACTCATTAAGGTGGTCCTACTCCCGAAACTGTTATACCTATTCCTGAATATCCCCCTCCCACTTACAGATGCATATTTCTCTATATTTAGAACACAGATGATCCGATTAGCATGAGCAGTGAGGCAATTTCGCATTAAATGGGAAACTCTCACATTGCTGTTTGATCGGGAAGGTTTTGTAGCGCCAGATATTGAGCTTTACTATTTGTGCCTGGCCCACTTTGACACATACTCGTACTGTCCGATTCCCTTCCTGCCCCATCTAGTAATCAAAAAGAGCTATATGGCCCCCAATCCCCCACCCTTTCCTCTTCCAACGGAGAAACCCGTCCACTGCTGAATGTACATACAGGTCCTGGGAAAGTTGTGTGAAAGAGAATAATTTATTCCTCTCTGCTTCCTCTGAGCTACCACCCCCTAATACTTGCTACACACAAAAAGATCCCATCAACAAGAAAAGGGCTAGTCACAATGGGCAACTTGTACCGTCAAGGCACATTCATCACACTTGTAGTATACCTGGGAGATTCCTTCGGATCTCCCATGGACGTTTTCACCTATCACCGGTTCAGGGGCAGTTGTAGGCAAACCACTCGAGGTTTCCCACGAACCTCCACATCTTCACTACTCTTCATAACCTGCTGACTGCAGCCAGTACCAAGCATTTCATCAGCATACTATATCATGCAGCACAGGAGGAAAGTCCAGATGCCACTGTGAGAGAAAAGCAGGAATGGGAGTCCGAATTAGGGAAGGAGATTCTGAATGAAAACTGGAAATTCTGCTGTGCCCAAATGGTTCAGTTCTCCCCTAGAAGTCAGCTCACGAACATTGACTATATGTTTTGCAGTGAGCCTATTATACCCAGATGAGCATACACAAATTTAGCGCCTGAGGGAAAATGATTCCTGTACCAGGTGTAGGTCACCTGGAGCACGGTTCCTACACTTAGCATGGTATTGCAATGCAGTGCAGTCATAATGGGTGGAAGTGATGTCAGCCCTTTCTGCCATTGTAGAGGACAATATACAACTGGATCTGGTAATTGCTCTCTTGGGCTATGTAAAAGAAATAGCCAAACCACACAGAAGGTTCATGGCCCTATGGCTTCTGCTAGCAAAATGCAGCGTGGCTTGCATGTGCGCTAGGGGACAAGCTCCCAAGTTTAAAGAATGGTTTGACAATTTAACTACTGCATCCCACCTTTAGAACCGGAGACTTTTGGCAACTCCTCCATATGTACTTCATGCACCACTCAATAGAAACCGTGCATGATATGTAGCAGAATCTATACTGGATTCAAAATGGGGCAAAGGGATATACTTGATGTGTGAATCATTTTAGATATGCTGCATAATATTATAATGCGACCCGTTAGTATGTGGGGCAGCAAATTCGATGTTTATCTCTAATTTATGCAATGCCTCTACATTCTGGGCTGACAGCGGACAATGTATGGATGCTCCTTCACCTCCCTATCAGAGCCAAGATCTGATGTTAGTGTAACTCCTACTAAAGGTATAGATGTTTTTCACTATATGAAGACAAAATCCTGTATTTCCATTAATAAGGGCATATTCATATTGTTCGTTCTCTTGTTCAAATGAAAAAAAAAGATTAAAAAAAACGTCAAATTCTTTGTGCATAAACTTTTTCATTCCCTGTATTTTTTTTTACTTCGGGCTGAATGCATTTCATAGCAAGTAAGCAAAGCATGTGCTTTTTAAATGTTTCTTGGTTTAATAAAGGAGTAATCTTTACTTCTTGCATTAAAAGTGTAAGACAATGGTATTATTTTTGACAACTTTTTTACTATTATCAAATGTCCTGAAGTCATATTTAAGGCAATCCTTTCATATGTCATTTCCTTGCTCTGTGTAACCATTAATGTGAATGGAAAACATAAAACAGTGAGTAGATTGTGTCTAGATGCTCTTGCTATTAAACTTCCTTTTATGTTTCTGCCCATATATTTTTCTAACACATACTGCCCATCACTCCAATGTGTCAGTTCTCTATTGTCTCTATTCTCTTCTGTTTGCCAAAGCCTCACATGCTTGAATGTTTTTGACTGTATCTTAATGGATGGTGACTGATGACACTAAGCATATGATATTTCCCTAGTAACATAAAGCAGTTATTCTGATTTGTTACAAGCAGTAAAACATCAGTTACTCATAATGAGTACAAAACTTATGTATAAGTTAGACAGTAGAAAATGTTGGGACATACAACAACATATCAACTTGAAACACAATTTCCTTCAGAGCAACAAAAGATAAGAGGACATGAGGGGGAGAGAAGCATGAAAGGATTACGTTCACGGAGGTGCACTTCATCAAAGTCAAATGAGTCAGACAATGTCAAAGGTTTCTCTTACAGAGAATATTCATCTCGGGACAGTAATCAAAACAGAGAATTCCTTTCCTCACAACAATTCTAGACGATCTAAAAGAAAGACAAACCAAAAGAAATATTACTGACCTGCACAGTGGTTCTTCAACAAAAGAAATTTAACAAATACACATTTTGGATAAATAATTGCCTTTTGTCAGAGGACGACACACAGATTTATATTTTATAAATCACGGATATATAAAATAGGTGTACTCTCATTTTCATTAGGAACTGATATCCAGTTGTTCTGCCAAGAAAAGACAAAGGATGTAAAATCCTATATGCCTGCCCGTTCCTAGTAACATTTTATATTTCTTTTTAAGCATGAGAACTCTGATTAAAAAAAAGTCCTTAAATATAGATAATGGACAAAGCGTGTCAAACCACAATTTGAATGTTAGAGAGCAATGTTGCAGACCAGCAACTTCTAGTTACCACCACTCACCACTGAATCGTTCACAAAATGCCCATTCTTGTTTGACAGAAATCAAACTAGTGTGGACCTATAGGGAGGTAGTCACCCTGAAGTGTGGTCTTCTTTAAAAATAATTCTTGGGAGCTAAGTCCGTGTGAGTTAGAACACTGGTGTCAAGATAATAATTCCTTTTTAGTTATTTTTATTGACAGTTGTTTATGTAAATACCACTGAAACATAAAAAGTAAACAAAACAGAATTAATACATTGTTCAGGACCCGGGAATTTGTCAGTCACCTATGCATGTGGTTAACCTAGAAAGCTGTTGACAAGGATACGTAACAATTGGATTATTCCAAAACAACTACCTCTAAAAAACAGGATAGATTAGGGGCACGTGTTACTTTTCTTTAAACACAAGTTCTCCATGATGGGTATTTTCTTTGAATTCCTAAAAACACCAATGTCTCTACCTATGTGCAGGTTAGCGGAATATATTTGTAGATTACATTTTGAATTTTGAAAATGATCCTACAAAGAAACATTCATCAGGATGCAACAATTTCTCGCTTTTTAAAATTCTGTCTCGCAAATATTAAGCATTAATTTTATTAAATTAAGTGTACAGTGAGTACCAGGCTGAGATCATCCAAAATGGGCTCAGGCCAGTCCAGCGGGCACTGCCAGCTGAACTGTTCTGGAAAAGTATTTAAGTGTCTGTGGATGATACCTCCTTGATACACCAGGGGTCTGGAGAATTGTTTCATTACTCTGACTCATGCATGCTTCTCTTTCTCCCTTTCCCACTCCTTTCCTCATGTTTCCAATTTACACTAGGGGCACATAGGTTTAAGTCTGCTATTTGGAAATCTCCTGCTTGGAGAACATTCATTTTCTATTAAATTTTCATTTTAGGATGCTACAGATGTTTGCCACACACAATACATTTGCTGTGGTGCTCTCTATTAAAATGTTTTTGCAAAATAAATAACTTTTGGTAATGCTTATATCCCTTCCGAAAGAACACCTAAATGTGAAACAGATGAGTATTTAGTTAAATTTAAGAAGTTATGCCTGCTTCATATTGATGCGTCATTATGGGGCATTCGAATGGGATTTGTAAACAAAATGATTGTGATACTCTGGAAGGGAAGAGTCGATCAAATCTGTGACATTTTACAACAAATTTTGATAGACCACTTAGAGCTGATGGAACTTTCTAGAGGGAAATGCACTCTCATTAAGAATGTTTAATGGGAGGATTCATCCAGATTATACCTTGAACTCTACACATTATTCTCAATAAAAGGGGACTTCCACTTGATTACACTTTCATGTTGACTGCTCTGTTCCATTGCTGGGTACTAGTGAGTTTAAAATGTATCCCGTGCTGCAGGGCACTTTGGTTCTACATCTGAAACACTGTACACCTTTAAATGTGATCGGTACTGTGAGAACGTCTCTTTTGCATGGTAACCCCCACAGTTTGGAGACTGATACTGGTGGTTTACGAACTCTGCACATTTGGGTACTACTATCCAGTCCCCACTATATAGGCTCTAACGTCTAAAACAATGCAACATTAGTTACTCCTTAATTGGAATATTTAAGTTTCCGGTAAGGCCACAGTGTACGGTGAAAAGAAATACCCAAATGGTGTCAAAGTTCAATATCAGCTTTGTTCTGCAGCATACACTTTGCCACCCACTAGGCTGACGATGAAAAACATGGCTAGAAACCAGAATCAAAAGGAGGGGGTTGCTCTACACCCTCACTGCTCTTTTTTTTTTTTTTCCAAAACTTTTATTGACAAACTCTGCATAAACAAAATACAAATTTGCATCAATTTAGAGCATCATACATAGCCGGTTGTTCACTGAATGATATATCAGAGGGCAATCACATTCAGATAGACTCGTTATTCTGTACTACACGACTATGGCACCGTGAACAACATTTTGCGAAAGGGGGGGGGGGGGGTGTCAGCGCCACAGGGAGCGGGGCAGGCCCAGTCGTAGGGAAAGATGGGGTTAGGGAGAAAGGCAATCACGGTTCAACGCCGGCGCCCGCCGCGGGCAGAGCGCCGGCGGGGAGCGCGGGAGAGGCAGCCCGGCTCAGGTGAGGGCGGGAATGGAGGTACGACACTAAGGGACCCCATATATCAGATGGGTGGGATCTTGCAGGCAGTAAGTCCCAAAATTCAGATAGTAAGGTCTGACATCGCGAAGCATCCTCAAGCCAGTGAGTGAACTTGGGCGCTGGTCTACGGCCCCAACACATAGCCACCCTGCGCCGGGCGAGGACGAGCAGCATCGTGATCAGGCGACGTGAAGCATCCGGGCAGAATTTAACAAAGCCCAGCAGGCACAACGGGGGGTCAGGCCGAACCTGCGCAGCAGTGATCTCAGATATGGCAGCACACACCGCCAGCCAGAAATCCGATACCTTAGGGCACAACCACTCAAGGTGAGTAAAATCCGCTGCAGGGGCAGAGCACCGCATGCATCTATCGTGGGGAATAAGTCCCAGCCTATGTAGCTGAACCGGAGTGCGATACAGCCTATGCAAATATTTAAAATGAATGAGACGAAGGCGATAGTTGGGAGATAGCTCTTCGTCTGATTACAACAATACCGCCAATCTGCTTGTGCGATGTCCATGCCCAACTCATCGCCCCATGCCGCGCGTGCACGGTCGGTGGAGATGGAGGTGGTCGACAGCGTTATGGCGTATAATTTAGTTACCAATTTGCGGGGAGTGGGGGACGTGTATATGTAGTCAAGAGCCGGCATTGAAGATGGAGGTTGGGGAAACGTGGGGTGCAGCTTCTTGCAGATAGCCCGCAGTTGGTAAAAGAGCAGTGTGTCCATCGGACCCGATGAGGCTGGAGGGGAATAAAAAGTGTCTCCGGGGTAAAGGTCCGCCAGAATCGTAAGCTCCATATGGGTAGCATGTTTAGCCATGCCTGTGGGTTGGAGAGGAGGGAAAGCAGGATGTCGCACAAAAGGCAAAGCGTTAGCCGATAACGACGGTGCATTGGATAGACGGCGCAGTCCCAGCCAGGCCCAGCGCAGTGTCTCGACCGTGTTCACCTCGGCACCCGGGCGACACTTCGGGGCGAACAGGGCGGTAGTCAGCGGCCAGGGAGCCGCCAGGTCAGCTTCAACCGCCACATGCGGCTGATAAGGGGTGGGGTGAATCCAGAAATGTAGGAAACTGGCCTGGGCACTTAAGGCATAGAGTTTGAAATTGGGAGCGCCCATACCGCCCGATGACATTGGGAGAGTAAGGATGTCATATGCAATCCGCGGCTGTTTGCCAGCCCAGACCAAAGAAATGATCAAAGAGCGGATTTTGCGAAAGAAATGTGCGGTGAGAGGTATTGGAATGTTTAAGAAGAGATAAAGGAATTTCGGGAGGACCACCATCTTGGCAATAGCTATGCGACCCGCCAGAGACAGGGGGAGTCGGTTCCAATGGGGTATTCTAGATTCCAGCCAGTCCACTGCACGCCCGAAGTTGGCCCTCCAGAGGTCGTCCAAGTTCCTGCTCAGCCATATTCCCAAATAACGGGTGGGACCAGAGGCCCAGACAAAAGGAAAGTCCGGAGTGAACGGCGTGGTGGCATCGGTAAGAGGGAACAACACTGACTTGCTCCAGTTCACCTGAATACCAGACAGTCCACCAAATCGAATTATTTCACGGACTAGGGGGCTGAGGTTATCTTGGGGATGTCGGACATACAGCGTGATGTCGTCGGCATTCAAGGAAACCAAGAGGTCGCGGGCTGCAAAGCCAATACCCTTCTGAGTATGGTGTTGCCGGAGCCGGGCCGCAAGAGGCTCCATCGCAATCGCAAAGAGCATAGGGGAGAGCGGGCAACCTTGTCGAGTGCCTCGTTCAATCAATATGGGTGCTGATACCTGACCATTAATTCGTAGGCGGGCAGAGGGGCGAGTGTAGAGAAGAGATATCTTACGGATAAAAACATTACTGAAACCTAGGCGCGGTAAGAGAAAGAAGAGGAAAGGCCACTCCAGCGTATCGAATGCCTTAGTGGCATCGAGTAGCGCGGCTACCGCAGGGAGGTTAGGGTTTATTTGATGAAGGACCGAAAAAATAGTGCGAAGATTATGCGAGGTGGCACGGCCCGGAATGAAACCGGACTGATCGGGGAGGGCGATAAGGGGCATGAGGTGGAGAAGACGGGAGGCCAATAACTTAGCGAGTCTTATTATCGATGTTAATTAAAGAGAGGGGGCGATAGGAATCCTTACTGTCAGCAGGTTTGTCCGGCTTGAGGAGTAGCGTTATCATTGCCTCGCGGAGTGACAATGGGAAGAGGCCTGTCTCAAAGGAGTCGTTATACATGGCGGCCAAATGTGGCACCAGATGCGAGGCAAAAGCCTTGTAGAACGAGGCGGGTAGGCCGTCCAGTCCTGGGGCCTTATCGCTGGGTAGACTATTTATAGCCGCAAGTATCTCCTCCTTAGAGAAGGGCTCATCGAAAAATTCACGATGGTGGTCCTCCAGCCACACCAGCGCAAGGGTATCGAAATATTATTCAAAGGCCTCGGGCGAAGGAGAGGGGCCCGCAGCGTAGAGTTGCGAGTAGTAGTTCATAAAACGGACCTGGATTTCTGCAGGGGAGGTGGTTCTGGCAGGACCACCATCCCGAAGAGCCGCAATGTACGACGCCGCCCGGGGGGGACGTAGAAGGTTGGCCAGGGTCTTGCCGGGTCAATTGCCCTCTCCGAAGCGACGGGCTCTGGCCTCCCTACCAAGAAAAGAGAGTTCCCTGTCGGCCTCCGCAACAAATTCAGAGTGCTTAGCGCGCAATATCGCAAGGGTCTCTGACCTGGGGTGGGCAGCATATTCTGCATCCAGGGCCTTAATCTCCGATTCGATCTTGTCCAATAACGCGCGGATGGAGCGGAGGACGCCTGCCTGTTTGGAGATGCACTCGCCTCGTATAACTGTTTTAAAGCCTTCCCACAGGATGGACGGGGATTCCACCGAACCGACATTTAAATCAAAGTAGTTAGTAATCGCCGTTTGGATCTCGTCGCTAAAAACAGAATCACGGAGGGCATTCGGAGGGAGCCGCCATGTGAATGAACGCTGTGGGGAGTGGAGGGGGCGAAGACAGAGCTGGACGGGAGCGTGGTCGGAGAAAGTGCGCGCCATGTGGTTAACAGAAGTAAGCCAAGTGAGGACATCCGGTGTAGTAATCCATAGATCAATACGGGACCAGCAACCCCGGGTGCCGGTGACGCAAGTGCCCTCACGGGCATCAGGCCACATGTGCCTCCAGGCATCGTATAACGAGTTGTCAGTAAGGATGGACTGGAGGAGAGCTGTAGAGCGAGGGTGCGATGAGTGCGAGCCAGAGCGGTCCTGGACCGCTGAAAGTGTAATATTGAAATCCCCACCCCAGACGAGGGCCGCCGGGCCCAGGGAAGAGATGAGGTGCCATATATGTGTGAAGAAATCAGGGTCGTCCGAGTTAGGGCCATAGACAGCGGCAATCGTCACTGGTTGGGACATCAGGGTATCTTACAAGATAACATACCGTCCGTCCGGGTCCTTGAATACCTGAGTAGTCTGCCAGGGGAGCCTCCTGCGTATCAGAATGGAGACTCCCCTAGAATAAGAGGAATAGAAAGAAGAGTGCATTTCCCCCCCAATAGCGCGACTGGAGTCTGGTAGCTGTTTCGGGCAGCAGATGGGTTTCCTGCAATAGGCAAACGTCGACCCTGTGACGTTGTAAGTGAGAGTGAATGAGCCTGGCCTTACGGTGATCATTAAGACCACGGATATTCCAGGTCCAACATATGGTGTCAGTCATGGTACTCTATAACTGGGTAAAGCTAGGACGCAGAGCAGGGGGCCAGATGGCAGAGAGAGCCAATGTAGGCGCTGGGACAAACAATACCCGACCAGGAGGGGAACAGGACATTCGCCAGAGGCAGATAGTGGGGCCAGCCAATAGCCAGCCATTCGAGAAGGCCCAACCTTGGGGGGATCATCCAGTGCGCTAAGAACAAAAAGGGAAGGGAAAACAGTGCCATCCAGGAGGAGGAGGATGTCGTGAACAGTCGTGCTAAATTGAACATGACTAGCAGTGAAGTGATGCATTCTAATGAGAAACGGAAGATGAGGACACAACAACAAAACGATCCCCATAGAATGATAAACAAAACCCACGAAAGACCCCCCACCCCAACCCGACCCAGCCCGCCGCACAAAACGCAGTCTGGAAACCAGTTCCTGGCAAGTCAATAGCATAGAGTGCAGACGACCACATTCCCGAACACACCCCCACCCACCCGACCCCCCCACCCTCCCTACTAGAGACCCCCCAGAACACCCCCCACCCCGCACCCACACCAACCCCCTAATCAGGCTGAGATACCACCCACTCCCGCCCCAGGAACCCACAACTAGGAAGGAAACAGTGAGCAGCCAACAAGGGAATTATCCCGTGGGGGCATGGCGGCGCCCGGCGTACACCCCTGCCAGTAAGACAGGGTGGCCAAGCCTACGTGGTCAAGCAGACAACAGGTAAATACACCCAGAATAGAGAAGTGCACCGCCCAGTCCCAAGCATCGAACATCAGTGCCAGTGGCGATACGGAGGACCCGCAGTGCCCAGGGTCGGCCAAGAGTTCGATAAATTAACATCGCCCACAAGCACAGAGATCAAGTCAATCTTCAGGTCAGTCATTGTCACTGAGGAGGGCCTCGGAGGCGGCCCGGGAGCCTGCAGGAGAGGAACGATTTGGACGGTCAAGCTTCTTAGCGAACGCCAGCGCCTCCCTAGGATCCGGGAAAGTGAGAGTCTTGGAGCCCTGACGGATTCGTAGCTTGGATGGATAGGCCAGGGAGTAAGAAATGTCGTGTTTCTGAAGGAGTTTCTTGGCAGGCAGGAACTCACGGCGCGCCGCCTGGACAGCCTGAGTGTAGTCGGGGTAGAACGAGAGGGAATTGCCCTGGTGGCGGATCTCGCCCTTCTCTCTAGCCGCCCTGAGGGTGGCGTCCCGGTCCCTAAAGTTCAAGATCTTGGCGATAATGGGGCGAGCCGGCAGGCCCGGAGCAGGGCGAGGACCGAGGGAACGGTGGGCCCGCTCCACGATGAACACGGGCGAGAGGGCATCTCCGAACAGCTCGCGGACCGGCTGCTCCACGAAATCCTCCATACGGGATATGTTGGTGGACTCTGGCACACCCGTGATACGGAGGTTGCTCCTCCGGGAGCGCGCCTCCAAATCCTCATTCTTATTGCGGATTACGTCCAGGAGTTTGTCCATGTGTAGCAGTTTCTGACGATCCTGGGTGGCCGCATCCTCCACGTCCGACACTCTTGTTTCCACGTGAAGCAGCCTAGCGTCATGCGTGTCCACCCGGGCCTTCACAGTGTCCAAGCGAGTAGACAGTTGGTCTAACTGGGCCGCGATGCTGGTGACGGTAGATTTTACATCCAGCATAATGGCTTTCAGGTCGTCTTCGCGAGACTGCGGTGGGTCGGGTGGCGACGCAGAGTCCTCCCCTTCCACTCTGCCACCCTCCTGGCGCGTCTGGCGCCGTTGGTCAAACGTGAGTTTGGGCTGCTTGGGATCCGTTCGACCCATGGCGATCGGGCAGTCACAGGGGGCCCAGCCCGACCAGTGAGGAGTAGACCCTAGTGCGGCGGGGGGCAGTCAGGCCCAAATGACGACGAACCAGCGGGGCAGGGGCGATGTCCAGGCTCAGGAGTGGCCAGCGCCCGCACTCGTAGACACGTTGGCAGAGTAAGTAGCTGCGTCGCAGGCTCGACGGTCGCGGGCCAGCCGCCCGAACCCCCAGACCACCAGCACAGGAATAAGGTGGCAGAAGCCGGCGTACCAGTGGTAAGGTAAAGCAGCGCCCCCTCGGTACCCACAGTCAGTGTTGAAAGCAGCCGGTGTGGGTCCCAGGATGAAGGACCGCGCCAGACCGGGGAGAAGTGCCACCCGGAGGTCGCCAAGCAGAGTAGGTGGCAGCACAGTGGCAACACATGGAAGAGGGCTCACAGGAGCGGTGCCAGGCAGAGGAACAGAGCGCCGGGCCAGGCGGTACAGCTAGCGGGCACAGAATGGCGGCCACCCGGTCCGAAGCGTTTAACGGCAGCAAGCTGTTGGCAATACGGGCCCAGCCGGTGCAGCGCCGTGAAGTCCGCCCCCCCAAGGGTTCCAGGGGCAGGCGTGGCAAGGCGGCAAGTCCAGGCACGGCGGGCCGGTGTGAAGTCAGGGCCACAGTCAGGCGTCGCTCCCCGCAACAGTGTCTAGGCAGTAAAGGGCCGAAGAGGCTGTAGGCCAGGGCCCAGCCCACCACAAAGAGGGCGCCCGGCTCGGGGCAGCGAGGCTCCGTGCAGGCCGGGGGACCGGCGTCCAAGGCCCAGCAGCAGCCCCCCGGGAGCAAGGGGGGGCGAATGCAGCGAGGAGTCACGGGGGGCGCGCCGCCCTCTTCGCCAGGCCTGGAGGAGGAGGCCGGGGCCGCAAGTGTATGGAGGCAGCAAATGGCACCCAGGCCTGGCGGTACAACGGGCGCGCCCCCAGCCCTGCCACAGAACGCCCCCACGAGCACAACACTCACCGGATCAAGCAGGCGAGAGCTCACCGGCAGAGTCTGCAGCCGGCGCTCGGATCCCCATCCGGTCCCGGAGGACAGCCCAGGAGTCTTCAGCAAGGCAGCGCGGACCAGGCCCCGGGCAGGCTCAGCAGCGCAACTCAGCTCTCCAATGTCGCAGAGGAACAGGAGCGGGCTCGGTCTGCTCCCGGAGCGCTGGCGAGGAGCAGCAGTAGCGTCTTGGGCGGTAGCAGGTAAGATCTCTGCAGGATTTTTGCGGATAATGCGGCTTGGCCGGCAGAGCCCACTCAAGGTGCGGCCATCTTGCAGCCGGCTAAGCCACGCCCCCCCCACCCTCACTGCTCTTGGGCAGTAATCGTGGCATATAGCAAATGAGGAGCGTGAGGATAAATGATCTGGGTCGACAATCTTGCAACACAACTAATATGTTTACATGACATCGAATGTCGTCAGCATAGCTCTAGTAGATTATTCACCATACATCTAAGTTTAATCAGTTGTATTTACCAAATATTATATCTTATTACAAAGAACATATATTATATTTTTATGCATATTTTATTATTCAATAATAATGCTGATGAGACTGGATGTCATGCAAACAAATTAGTTGTCTTTTGCAAGAATATCGACCCAAATGATTTATCCTCATGCTCCTCGTTTTCTATGAGATGAAAAACTTGGTTTCAGGCCTATTGACTGCTGTAGCTTTTAAACCTGCAGGGAAACCCGTACAAATAACCTTTTTACAGGAAGAAACCCTACATTTAAATGACGCGTGTCTTCGCAGAGAAGGATTGCGGGGGGGTTCCTGTGATACAGTCCGATTGCTGCCAGGCGATATGATCAGCTTCAGACCGCGAAAATGGCGGCGGTCAGTTTTCTGTGTCCTGGACTCGAACCGAGTAGTTTTCCGGAAAGAGGACCGGTGGACAGTCACCACTTTTCTTATCACCTTTTATCTTTTAACCGGCCGCTGATTATCGTTTCTCCACCCTCGGACCGACTCACTCCACACGAGGCAGCTGGCAGTCTATGAACACTGCGCATTGCTTCAAATCTGCTCCGGGGTCTTGCAGGAGGCGGGAGCAGTAGGAGGGCAGAGCGCGCACATCGCCTTGCCAACATCGGACGCCGGATCGCGGAGTTGGTGGATCCCTTGTGTTGCAGAGGTGATCTCCTCCGATGGTCGTATGGGCTGGGCGCCATTCTCCAGCCTGCTCATCTCTCCTGCTTGTCTGCCCCTCCTTCGTGATCCTTGTGTTGGTTTCTCCGGCTTGATCCTCTGGCTATCTGCAGGAGATGAGGGGTTAAGTTAAGTTTTTGGGGAAGCGGTTTGCATTCCTTGAAGGAGGTCCTGTGAATCGGCATAGAGCTGGATGCCTGACTTTAAAATGGCGCCTGCTCGAGATACATCCACACTGTTAATAAACAGTGAAACAGGACTACATTCAACCTGACTGTCCTTAAAATGGCGCCTGTTCGAGACAACAAATAAATCAGGCTTCTCTTCTACATTGTTATTAACAGTGAAACAGGTCTAAGTGTCTGGACTAGGACATGGATATTTTTAAAAGGAAAGGAAATAAGGGGGACTTCAATGCAGCGTCAGAGTGAGGGTGTACTTTGAGTGGCCATAGTCAGCTGTATATGCTGAAGAACTGACACCCCTTTCTCCTCTTCTCTTCATACTCACTGAGTTGTTCTCTAAATATACTGGTAAGACTAATTTTAATTCTTATATTAGCTTAAATCTACCCCAATTGACGGGAGTTGGTAGGAGTGAGTGAGAGAGAGCAAGAGAGATATAGAAGAAGAAAAAAAAAAAAAAAATGGCCATAGACCTTGAACCTGCAGGCCACAATGCCTACACCATTCTCTACCCACCCAACCTCTCCAAAAATGCGACAAAGAAATTCAAGCACCGGCTTATGATAAATCATCCTGAGACTCTTGTTTTAGACACTTACTTCTGCACTAACAAAGGCATTATTGCCAACGACCTTATCTTCCACACGAAAAAACGTGCCCAATGGAGAAATACCTTCTACACTATGTTCCGAATTTCCATAACGAAGAAATCCCCGCATGCCCTCAAATTGACGGTTACCGCCTCGGACCTTTACTCAGTGAATGCCACCATTACTATCTACAACAATGGTAATATTCTTATACAAGCCTCTAACGATAATCTCGATATCTTCGACAGGCTCTTCCCTACTCTCAAGAGAGCAGTAAACAATAAGAATAGCACATTCACCGCACCCTCGCATCTTCAGGATTTAGAGGTCCCCCTAACTCCTCTTCTACAAAATACCACATCAAACTTTCCCAATCTGACAAATGTCGCTCCTATCATGGTGTCCAGCCCCCCAGACACGTCTGACACAAATACACATGGGTCCCCCGGTCTGATAGGGTTGTACTCAACCACTATCCGCAGCAGTGCTGAAACCACCAGTAATCCCCACCACCTAGTCCGCTTGGTTGAGTCCACTCCTGGGCCCCCCAGACCAGAAGAAACAAGGTTAGTCTTTGCTACCGATCTCATCATGTCTGACGCACCGTTATCCTTGCCCTCCTCGCGGGATGGCACCAAACTGGATGCCACCAACACTGCCCTCCTTTCCCCTCCTTCATACAAAGCGGATCGCTTAGATCCCCCTCACCCACTGTCCTCCTCGATATCTGAGGGAACCCTTACACCCGCTACACTCATCCCGCCCATCCAATCACAGAACTCAGTGACCTTTCCCCAACTTCACGAGGAAGCCCCCATCAGGTTGCCTAACCTCTATACCACCCCACCAATGGACATGGATCCCACATTAAACTTCCCGGTTCAGCCTCACGCATTGACCCCTATTGAAGTTATTCCCAAGCTAATGGAGAACGTTATCTTACATATAGAACATACTGGCGGATCACTCTCCATAATGGATCATACACCCATAACTAATGTAGATAGCCCCAAGCAATTGGAGACCATGCATAATGACTCTACGGGCGGATCGCCCTCCATAACTGATTATACGCCCACACCTACTACCTACTTTCCCAATTCCGTCTGGATCAATCAACTTAATGAGTTAGCTACTGGCCTATCCCTTCTTAAGGATGAAATGCATAACCTTTCTATTATCACGAAAGATCTTCTTATCTTACACAGAGCCACCAATGACACCGTGAATCAAATCAGTCGCCAAACGAGAAACTACATCCCCACGAATGCTCACACTGACAACACTAGTCAGTATAACCAAAGCAACGTCCAATCTAGTAGACGCATATCCAAGTTCACACTCCCCATAAACACTAATCTGGGTAATTTACCCTCCCCTTCGTGGCCTAGAAGGTCAAGCGATGAATTATCAGACAGTGACATAGACGACCTCCTCACATCCTATGCCCGGGATATTGACAATAGCAAGTCCCATTGTGACACTATTCAAACCATTGTAACCAATCCCCTCAGAGAACCGACTCTCAATAACAGATCTGTGAATAGAGATAACCTCACAAATATCAACTTAGAACAGATTACTTTAAACCAATCGATTAACAAGTTGAAGTGTGGGCTCATTAATTGCAGATCTGCAAGCAAACATGCTACTGATATATTCAATCTCATTGTAGAGAATGATTTAGACATTATGGTCCTCACAGAAACTTGGTTAAATAGCTCCTCCTCACCCATTCTCGACTTACTGGTTCCTCCTTCCCATGACCTAATCCGACTTGATAGAATCGGGAAATTAGGGGAGGGGTAGCCTGCATTTATCGTAACTCAATATCAGTCAAGCAAGCGGACTCCATCGGGCTAACCTCCTGTGATTATCTCTGCATTAATATCTCGGATGCTAAACGCATCACCAGCAAGCTACACATATTCTACTACCCCCCAGGCGATAACTTGAGTTGTATCGACGAGATAATGGAAATCATGGCATCCAATGCCAACTCACTAGTTCCTCATATTTTCTTGGGTGACTTCAACCTCCATTGGAGCAACGCAAACGATCATATTGTAGGCTGTCTTAAAGAGTTTCTGTCAGAACAGGAGTTATCTCAATTCTGTGACAGCCCAACGCATAACAAGGGAGAGACACTGGACCTCATCATTGCAAAAGCAAACATCGTCCAACTAGAATCCATCACCCCATGCGATTGGTCTGATCATTATTGCATCCTCTTCTCCATCAATATCGAAGTTACTCATAAAAGGGGCCAACCCTCAAAAACAAGGCAATGGAAACGGAACTTACAAAATATCAACCCCATCTCCTTGGTAACCCGTTGCAACTCCGCTCTGACCCTCATGACGGACATGACTGATGTACATGACCTCACAACCTTCTACAATGCCACGTTACTTGAAATCCTGGACTCTATAGCGCCCCTCCAGGAAAAAAACGTCTCCTCTAAGATTTCCAAGCCTTGGTTCAATGATGGCCTGAACTCGGAGCGTAGACATCTAAGAGTTGCAGAGCGCCTATGGAAATCGGCTCCTACCACGGATAACCTTGAGCACCTTAGAAGGTTAAGGAATTCTTACAATAGGAAGATTCTTAAGGCAAAGGCAGACTTTTTCAGAACTCAGCTGAACCAAGCTATCAACCGGCCAAAAAAACTCTTTGAAATCGTCAAGCATCAATCATGCAATACAACTAACTCTAGGGAATTAAATGACCTGGCCACACCTACCTGTGACGTGCTTGCCAATTTCTTCCACGAAAAGACTAAGACCATTGAGCTAGACATCCAATCCAAGATGGCCCTCCCGCAAACTATGATCCAAGATCCTAAAGGGGGCGCTCTATTCGAAGTACATTTTAATAATCCAAGGGAAGTCACAAAAAACAATGCCTCTTGGCACACCTTCTCGCCAATCTCTCAACAAATTATCGACAACACTCTTCAAGCAATCAACCCCTCCAATCATTTCTCTGACCCCCTGCCTCCTGCCCTGTTCAAAATTTTAAAAACATCTATCCTACCATTATGGGCTAAAATTGTAAACGCCTCCCTGAGTCAAGGTGTCATTCCGGACTGCCTTAAAATAGGGCAGGTCACACCTATACTAAAGAAAGCTGATGCCTCTCCATCTGATCTAAACAACTACCGTCCTATAACCAACATCCCCACTTTGGCGAAACTTTTGGAGAAATGTGTACAAATTCAATTAAGCAACCACATTGAGAATTACAACCTCTTAGACAGTCACCAATCGGGCTTCCGCCGAGGATCACAGCACAGAATCTGCACTCACACACATCATGGATGATATACTAAAAATGCTTGACCGCAATGAATCATGCCTTTTGATACTTCTTGATCTGTCCTCCGCCTTCGATACGGTCAAGCATGACAACCTTCTGTCCCTATTGGAACGTAGGATGGGCCTCTCGGGCACAGTGTTGCAATGGTTCTCCTCCTTCCTGAATAACAGAACTCAAAGAATCAAGATGAAGAATTCACTCTCGCAACCTTCTATGGTCACACTTGGTGTTCCGCAGGGATCTGCCCTATCACCCATTCTTTTCAACCTCCTAATGGAGCCTTTGGCGAACGCTCTGAAATCAGCGAACATTCTATATCACCTGTACGCGGATGACACCCAGTTGTATCTGAAAATCACCTCGCCAGATGACTTCATTGCCCTCAACACTATTCTTCTGAACACGCAAAGCTGGCTCACTAACAACCACCTCATGTTGAATACCAAAAAAACGGAATTCATTCTCATCTCGCCACCAAGCCACACACCAAAGCTAGACCTATGGTTAAAACACCTAACCTCCTTTGACTGTGTCCCCCTCATCATTGACTCAGCAAAATCCCTAGGAATCTCCATAGACAAACATCTGAATATGCAGTCGCACATCTCTATGGCCACCAAGGGAGCTAATCACTAGATGAGTATATTAAGGAAACTCAAACCTTCCTCCCTGAGGCAGATCTAAAAACGGCAGTACAAGCCCTAGTGCTACCAAGATTAGACTACGGAAGCACCACCCTCTGTGGTCTCCCCAAATACAAGTTGGCTTCGCTGAGAGCAGCACTGAATGCTGCGGCTAGACTGGTATCAGGAACCAAAAGAAATAGTCACATCTCACCAACCTTGAAAGCACTGAATTGGCTGCCTTACGAGGCAAGAATACATCTTAAAGTGGCCTGCATGACGCACAAAGCAATTCACAACAATACACCCAGTTACTTGGCTCTAAAGCTGGAAAGGTCTGGAGGCTGCAGACAACTACGAAGTGCGAGCACTTTCCTTCTGAAACCTCAATCCTTCCATAAGAGGAGAACTGGTTGTAGAGCTTTCTCAGGGATTGCTCCAAAGATTTGGAACTCTTTACCCCCACTAGTGCGTGGAATCACTTCCTTTACCGCATTCAAAAAGGAAGTAAAAAGACTACTAATGAACAAATTCATGTCCTAAGTTTTAATTATAGGATGCCACCGAGTCATCTCTAAGATTTGAATACCATTGCCTATCTCAGATGGATTGGACGAGTCTATTGTATGTAAGACTTACAACACAGCCTTTTTTTTTTTCTTTTCAATAATGGAATGTAGTGTAATGCTTAATTGGCTGTGGGTCCCCTTGGTCATCTATACATTTTATATCCACTATGAATCGATAGAGGCTATAATTTGTATGTTTGCTTGCACAATCACCTAAAGTTCTTTAACTGTCTATTGTACAACGTCCTGCAGAATCATGGTCCTCTATGTTTGTTTATTCATATTTTTTATATTTCTATTGTACAAAGTGACACATTTGAATGCGTGTATACCACCTCAACCTTTTATGTTCTTATACTGTAAAGCGCTCTGATACCCTCGTGGGTCACGTTCGCGCTATATAAAACTTTATAAATAAATAAATAAATAAATAAAAAATTCCATGTCACCACTAAGTACACCTGCTAGCCTACAAGGCAAGGTGTCTAGTATTTAAAAGTAGAACATATAGGAGACTTTCAGGGACGGCATACCAGTACACCTCTTGATGTATTCCTCTACTATCGAATCCGTGGAGTGTGCAGGACAGCTATTCCTAATAGTACCTGTAAGCTGGACCCTTTCCCAACAGTAAACTGCTGGCGCATACGACAACTAAGCAGATGATTTCCATCTTATAAAGTACTATGCAAGATGAATTGCAGGTTACACATGCCCTGCTAGAATTAAATGGGGGAAGAGCTGGAGAAGAATATCCTCTTAAGACACTTGGAGGTTCTGTTGTGCATAAATGGGATTGATTTCAGCTAGAAGTCAATTAAGAACTATAAAGTATAAATTCTTGCATCAAACTTATTACACCCCTCTTGGTCTTTGGAAGACTGCCTTCGCAAGGACTCCTGCTGCGTGCGATGTTAGACCCGGAGGCTGGCTTCCTTTATTTGCTATGGACATGCCATGAGGTCTCCTCATATTGGTGTGACGTGTTAACAGCCCTTTTTGCATGAGACTGCGTGATTCCAGTAGCCTCAAAATTGTCTACACTGCTCATAAAAAGTTAATTACTGTTGCTAGCGGAGAGGGAGGTGGCAAGTTATTGGGGTAGGAGTAGGCTCCCGACTTACAAAAAATGGCTAGACGCTCTCAGTTACAGTAATTAGCAACTGGGGATATATGGAGAACTGATACTGCAGGCTTCTAGACCCCTAGGTATTTGGGGACTCATGAAATGTTATCTCTTAACACACTTGAATGATCTTGCACCACATGAACGATATGAAAATTGAACTATGACTCTATCCCTTCCCATATGCATGGCTATACCGAGCAGTGTCTTATGTTTTCACTCCTGCAAGTCCTTGATGCAGTATGGACACCCTTTGGACTAACAGGCACATTAGTATTGACTCCAACTTTGTATGTGCTTGATGACAATGATATTAACGTCAATGTAAAACTGATGGCTGTTAAGTTAGACCTAATTTCTATGTTATACAAAAGACTCTTTCAATATTTGCGTACCCTTTTGTAACTTGTTTACTGAAAATGCTGAATAAAAGTTATAACTAAGTTAATCATGACAAAAAGTGGAACATATAAGAAATGTAGATTAGCATGTTCTTACAGTGACTAGCCCCAAACACTATTTGTACTGTGTAGGGCTGTATCTGTTTCTATGAGCAAACTAAAATACACTTAAAATATAATTTTGGGCAATTTTTGTTTTGAATAAGCAGGAGTCCATACCACCACTGTTTTTAATTACAATATCAGCATTGATTATTGATATACAGGAAAAGTAACTTTTAAAAAATGTTACTTTGCCCGCCTGAAGCTCCAGTAGACTAATTAGCATTCACCTACCAGCAGCTGCCGCGTGGCTGTGCTTTCCCCTTCATTTGGTCAGAAAACCTTTCCAAGAGAAGAAACAATGGTTTGGGCCCTCTGTCATGAAGACCTAGGTTGAGAGGTACGTGACTCATCCTCTCTCAGGAAGGGCTTTTGGGGAGAGCTCAAGAACTTCAATAACTTGAAAGAGACCAGGTGAAGTCTGCCCATTCATAGCTCTTTTCCAGTGGGAGGGGGAGCTGGTCTCAGAATCTGTTTCGTGTGATTGAGGAGGAGGGGACTGTTCATTTCATTAGCCACACCACTGGCTGGGCCACCAGCTTCCCCCATGGGCAGAAGGGTTCTACCATGTTGGATTTCACTAAGACTAGTGCACTGTGGGACAGTTTATAGAAAGGGAAACAGGATTTGCTGCTTAAGAGGGAGGAGTTGCCCTGGAAATGTTGTGCCTATTGAATAGGGAGTGTACAGGAGTCACCCCCACTCACTGGCTAGTGAATATTACAAAAGTGGCTCCTTAACCCAGCTCACCAGAACACACTTGAACGTGCAGAAGATCAGAATAGGACTGGACCTTCTATGGTGTGACCTATGTGAGTCCTGAAGGGATGGACCTACTCTCAATTGTATACAGGAGCAAGAGGTGTACTGCAAGATCAGTTGGCTATGACCTCCTGTGAGGCTAGAAGGACAGCAAAAGCTGCAAGAGGCTCTTTTCCTGGAGTGACCTGCTGGATTGTAGCTGCTGATAGACTCTGCTGGAGTGAGTCCTGGTCTGCAAGTGCTGTTCTTGAGCTTCTGGGAGCCTTAGAAGTGATCAATAGAGCTGCTCCATAAAGTTGTAAAAGTGAGACGTAAGCAGGACATTGCAGTGAAAGTATCCAATCCTGAGAGGACTTTGCCAGCTACAACTCCTTGTTTGCCCTGCTGGAGGATTTTGAGCTCCAAAAAGGAGACTAAGTCAGAAAGTAGGTCCTGGTCAACTGCGAACAGTGACTTCTAGTTGGTGCTTTACTTTTTCTTGGTACGTTTTACTCTAAAACCTACAAAAATATAGCTCCTGTTCACCTTATTGGATTGTATTCACTTTGGTGTAATTTTTATAATTATTATTATTGTTTTAGAAACTGGTTGTGGAATTTTTATTGTGTTATGTTTTGACATTTTGTTTTGGGTCTTATAAAAAGGTTTAAAAAAGTCTGTCTTCTGTGCCATAGCTATCAGGGGTTGAGCCAGTCTCATTTTATTGAGCTTGCTTGTTGGATCTGACAAGATTTTGCACTTATTACTTGGGAAGGACTCATCTCCTCTGCAACTAATAAACCATTAGCTTAATCTTTGGTTAGCTACTATGAAATGCTTGGGAAGCTGCTGATGGGCCTGCATATGAGCAATAGGAAAAGGATCTTGAAACATTATGCTAATGATAAGATTTTTAATTGAGCAAGATGGACCAGTAATATTTGGGGAAATTTAGGGCTGATTTAGAGTTTGGAGTACAGGCAATCATTCCTCTCTCATGGAACAACTGATCAGTTTGTAAGGCTGATGGAATACCGTCTGCCGTATGTAAAGGTTGTACTAAAGGACCGCCATCCGTCATGATGCAGTAAGCCTATCATCAGTGCTCCATCGTCAGTTTTCCAGCCTACCAACAGCAGATACAATTCTGTCAGAGTTGATATAACGTACATCTCTCAGCCATATTTAGAATTGCCTGAAGTCAGAGTGGGACTGGGGTAGTACATCACAAGAGAGCACATTAATGTTGGATGTGTTTTCAGACGTCTGAGACATCCATCATATTGACAGACGCATCTCTCAGCACACATAGCTGCTCTTTATCAACTTATCAATCACACATGCACCTCACACTATAAAAGCTATTACTCCAACCACACAAACCATTTACCACCCTCACATTAGCAGCAGCAGCACACCCACCTCAGTATTTTTTTTACCAACCTTTCTGGTAAAAGAGCACATAAACTTTCAGAAAATGAATTCCATTATCACCAGTCCATTTGGTGTAGGGGGGGGGATGGCCTGATGCTGATGGCGTGAGCAGCATTTCAAGTGAGCTCCCGGGAGCTCACTGGAAATCCACCATCCTGTCTACTAAGCTGCCCTCATGCATCAAAATATGGGCAGGCAGGTGACACCTTCGGTCCCCTGCCCACTGAACTAAAAGCGAGGTGTGCAGCCCAGCTGAAAATGAGCAGAAGAAGAAGCTGCCTTCCCTCCCCGTGAGAGAGACCTAAGATGGCGGCCATCCCGGGCGATGAAAGAAGAAAGCGGGAGCGCTGTTGCACCAGAGCGACTGCCCTTACCAGTGAGAAGAAGGATTATCGGAACCTGGTGCCAGAGAACTGCTCTGTAGCTCACACTGCGCAGACCAGTAGAGGTGAAGTGGGCTCAGGCGGTCAGCGAGGGCTGGCAGCGGTGTGCGGTGGTGAACTGAGGATCTGGCTCTGCATTATGAAGGCACCCTCGGCAGGTATGGGGGCGCTTCCAGCTTGAGACGATTCCTAAGTGAAGTGTGGGGAGGACCCCAGATATCTTAAAGGGGAGTGGCAAAGACGAGATCCGCGGAGACCAAGACGGCAGCCGTGCGGCCCTGCAACAGGTACCCAGACGCAGCAAGTTAGCTTTGTGGACCTCAATTGAGGCAGGAACGACGGAGAGACACAGAGGGCACCCAGGCTCTTGATGTGGGGACCTGAGCTGGCTGGAGGAAAGGTGATGAACCCTGAGAGCAAGCCCCGCTAAGCTAAAACAACTAAGAAAGTGCTGGGACGTCTTGGTAGGCATTCCCCCTGGTAACTGGGCCTGGCATAAGCGGGAGGCTAGACGCCCTTAAATATTTGTCGGTTTGCAAGGTCGGATCAGCATCAGGGCGGCATGGATGGGTACTCCAAATGGAAAGGGGCGGAAGTGAGCACTGCATCGACGTCCCACTCCCACAGTGAGACGGAGGAGGGGGTGATAATACTGGTAGGGGGCCAAGTGTCACCTCAGGAACTACACTGGACTCTATTCTGATGGTTATCAGGGACACGAGAGACACTCTGAAACAGAAAATGGACACAGCAATGGCTCTCAAAGAACAAATGACTGTGATACAGGAGAGAATCAAAGTCCTGGAATACAGGGCAGAGGATACGGAGGGTAGAGCACAAAGGAACAATATTCGCGTTGTGCGGCTCCCGGAACGCATAGAGGGTAAAGATATCATTGCCTTCCTGGAAAACCGGATTAAAGATGCCATAGTGCCTCCCTGGAATGAGCCCATAGGGTGCCGGCAAAGACCACTATGCTTGGGGCACGGCCCTACCCTGTGGTGGCAAGACTGCTGCATTTCCGTGACCGAGATCTCATCCTGCGAAAGGCCCAATAGAAGGGTGAGCTCCTGATTGAAAATCATACACTGATAGTGTTCCCAGACTTTACAGTAGTGATGCAGAAGCAGCATACACACTTTTCTAGGAGCTAAAAGATGCCTGCGCCAATTGGATATCAAATATACTATGCGGTTCCCGGTAAAATTGAGGGTTGTAACTACCGCTGGCACATTTCCACTGACCCGCAAGAGGTGTGGGATTGGATGGACTCTCAAGCGATGGTCAAAGGTGCACTGGGCCCCATCTGCCGGAGGCGCAATGGATCGCAACCGTGCCCACGGGGTGGTCCGGTGAGGAAGTCTCTGCCCACAAAGGAGCAGGCCCAGAATAACAGACGTAATGCGATGGAGGTTGCGGCAACCTTCAACTCTAACATGTTGGGCAATGACACGAAAAGAGGGGAGAGTCTCTCTATGAAACTGACACAGAACCAGACTCTACTATCTGTTTGAAATCTGGAGCTGACATGCCACAGGTCATACCGCGGTCGGTTGATGATCTAGTTTGAGGCCGCCAGCGGGTCCGGACTCGTCCAGTGATGGAGGGCTGAGGGGGTACTTGACGGGCTTACTCATACTATCTGAGGGTAAGATCGAGGAAGAAAGGAAACCATATCACTTAAATATTGCATGTTACATTTCTAACAGTTGGTGGGCTGGAAACCCGGGGTGTATATTACTGGTTCGAGTCCACCAACCCACATAAGTTACCTGTGTGATGCGCACACAGGATGTTTTCTGTTGTACCCAGTTTGGATGGGGGGGATTTTGCCTACCTATCCTGGAGAGTGGAGTGGGTATGGATGCTTGGGTCCTTGGATAAATGGCATGCTGCAACAGACAACCACCCGTTCATGGCCATCTAATAGAGGTGTGCTAGCATTACACCTGGGTACAAATATGACTTTGGAGATACCTAAATGTGGGGGGGGGGGGGTGTAACAGTGCTGGATATGAGATAATATAGTGGAATGTCTGGGCCTAAATGGAAAAGTTACTTACCTTCGGTAACAATGTATCTGGTAGAGACAGTCCAACCGCAGATTCTTTAACTTTTTGAATTCTCCCCAGGCATCAGACTGGATCCGGAAATGTTTCAGCAGTACCTCTGCGTGCTGGGGGATGGCATTGTACGGCTCTGTGATGACGCTGACTCCGGTTGTGAGGTCAGTGGAGCCATATAAGTCCCCTCCGGCACGTGGACGTCAGTTTCTCCTGTGAAACCTTCCATGCCAGAACACGGGGCAACTATAGAAACTGGATGTGGAAACAGTGTGCCAAAAAGATCAACAATCTTTGAAACAATAATTAGATAGTAGCAATAAATGGTATGTCGACACCAGCCAAGGACTTTAAGGAAAAGACCAAATGAATCACTGAAGCACAAGCTACGTGAATCCCTGTGCACTGGTGTATAAACCAGCCTTGCAAAAAGTAAACACCTCTCACTCTACCAGTCACTCGTAAATGGAAACGAATGGTATGGTAATACCAGAACAAGACCTAGATGGCAAGACTACATGGTTTGTTGAGTCACGCCACTGCATGAAACAGTGATCACTGGAATATAAAACCAGTACTGAAAAGGGGAATAACCCCTACATCATAGGTCGCTCGCAGAGTGGGGGGATGGGCAGGGCGTTAAGGAATCTGCAGCTAGACTATGTTTCTACCAGATACATCGTTACCGAAGGGAAGTAACTTTTCTATCTGATATAGACATCTAGCCGCAGATCCCTTAACTTTTGAATTAAGTACCATACCTATATTCAGACAGCAGGTGGGCCTGCGAACGCATCCAAAAAAAGTTCAGGGAAAAAAACTAACATGGCTCCTTATAAAACAAATCATGGCAATGACCACAAACAATATAAATAAGAAACAACCCCGCAGACACGGAAAAAGATCAAAGCTACAAGGGAAACATGATAAAATCCTGCAAGAAGATACCAAATCCTACAGAAGGTCTGAGAGAGGACCAGCCGGTCTAAACTAAAAAGAGACCAGACACATGTAGGAAAGACTATTTATTTGAACCGTGGCAAGGACCACAGGAAAGTAAAGTGAAACCTCCTGTAGGCACAGCAATATGTGATTCCAGACACAACCATCAGTCGTACCAACAAGTACATGACCCCAAGGATGAAGTGAAACCACGGATTAGGAAGACTGAAGTTGAAACAAACACCAATCCAATGTAAAGTTCTCGACATCAAGACAGTGAGAAATAAGGACTCAACAGACCGCTGATCTAGAGGGAAATCAGCAGGAACAAAGTGAAAGACGCCACAGTCATTCATTTATTTTTTATTATTTTATTTAAAACAAAGGTGTTTGCTACAAAATGCGGCATAATTAAAAGTACCCTCTTAATTGCAACTGAAGATGGATACTCATATATTGTCATATGTAACACTCACTGACAGAATAAAAGGGCCACGAGTCCTAAAGACCCCCAGACAAGGGATTTCTAAACAAGGATATAGTGGAACATGGATAAAGAAGTATCCATGGAAATGCCTGACAGACTAAAAACAGCCATTTGCAATGCAATAGGTCTCGCATTTACACGAGTTTGAGCTATTGACACTGTAAATGACAATGCCTTTTTTTTTAAGTGTTGGTTTTTAAAACATAAATAGAAGGCATTGTCATTTAGAATGCAAATAGCTTAAACTCTCGCAAATGCGAGACCTATTTCATGCAAATACTTGTTACAGATCCGCATCTTGCTTTTTCCAATGAACAATAGAGATTCCATACTCAGAGACTTGGGTCAGTCCTTTTTGCAGTGGTTATTTTGTAAAAGAATAAGGGAAGGCCACGCCCAGTGTTATCGTATGTCAGGGGTGCTGAATACCGAGGCAGCATAGTCCAGATTCCACCTCATGCCTCTCGTCCACCAATGCTTAGTCTGCTCCTCTATCTCTTTCTTTCAGGTTCATTTCCATCCCTGCTTTCTTTCTTTGTCACTGTTTTCCAGTCTTTCTTGTCCCCTATATTACCCCCTTTTGCATTTTTGTCTCTGTTGCTCTGGGTCAAAATCTGATAAGGAAAAATAAGTGCTGGTCCCTCAAAAATTAGTGCTAGTGGGCCCCACCTGCAACCACCAGCTCAAATTAAGCACTGCCTCTTCATCAATAGTCTCATTCAAGTTTTGCTTCCACCCACCACAGCTTACAACATGTGGCACTGGCTCAGTGTACTTCAGTCACTGGGTCTGTCTCTTCACCGTGAGTGAAGGACTTTTGCTTGTGCACATTGCAAATGTTCCCAAAAGTAGCCTTATTCATAGGAAAGGCTGATATTCAATCCCTACTTTTATTAAGTGAGTTATTTACTTATTTTTCTTGCTGCCATATGCACCTCATCTTTAGTCTTAGCATTTTCGCTTATAATTAATTTAAAAATTAGATTTTTTATTGAATTATTTGTTAAGGGTTTTAGGCTGTTGAGTACTACAAATAAAAGATGCTTAGAGTCAAAAGGAATTCACAAGGCCATGGCCAGTGCAGTTTGAGAATTCATCCAAGCTTAATTTATCTACAGACATGCAGAGTGAAAGAAGAGTCACATGTAACCCCTTGTTTTAAATGTTGTGTACACATTCGTCCCCCACCCCAGGCCCACTTGGCATCTCTTCCTCACTTCCCCACTGAACTTTGCTTTTTGGCGCTGACGATGGCAGCCTGATTACAGTTTTGCTACCTCCACATGGGGATGAGGAGTGGGGGCGGCCTTACATCATTTGTTACACTACCAGGTCCTTCCAGGTCTAGTAGGGTGCTAGCATTGGTTAGGGGTAGTCACATGCAACATGCAACTAGGAGCATCACTGATCCTGTAGGGCTGGCCTGTCATCTCTTCAGACCCACCTGCACACCCGCCAGCTACTGTTATTAAGCCAGTGGGTCTACGGATGCTAACAACTCTCGCCTTCCAGCCTCGAACACCCCAGGCAGCCCACTGACTGATCCTTCCGCCACACACGCTGAGATATTCACACTTCCTGTTATTTTATTATTTATTTAATCATTGTTGACTTTTTATATATCAAGAACCTGGCTCAAAGGCATTAGAGTGCTTTGTTCGAGCACCTGGTCACATTAAGCATTTTAGGGCATGGGAAAACATAGTGATTTGACCATATCTCAGGGTGTTTAGGCGAGGCAGGACTCGAACCTGGGTGACAACTCTGGCCCTGAGGCTCCCAACTCAATGTCCTTCCTTTTAGCTGACTATGGGAGGGTAGGTTTGGACTACTACGAACTTTATTTAGGCGCGCAGGCTACATGCAGATCTCAGCAGCAAGCTCTTATATCCATCTAGACGCTCATCTATTGTGCTGTGCTAATTCGTCGTCAGCAGTGAGCGCGCTGACAAAGTAATTTCTACTTTGGCGAAGAATAAATACTACAGGCTTTAGTCATAAAATTGTAATTGACACGCAGATTCTTCCATGAGGCAGTCAGTATCGGTGTCAGCCCTGCCCTGCGGATTCCGTAGCGAGATGCTCAACCGCTGTCCATCTCATTAAAGAGGCCTGGGAGACCTGTGTCTTTCTACCCCGTCCTGGGCTTGCGGCCTCCTACCCTTGTGCCACTTCGAAAGACAGCATGGAAGGCAGCGAGCATCCCTAATCCAACCAACACTCAATAAAACAACTATAGCCCCAAGGAAGACCGAATGAGATCTAATTGCTTGCAATTACTAGCCTAAATTATTTACAGTGCCAATGGCAGCCGCGTGTCTTAAACCGTGGCTGCAATAGAATTATCTAATTGTGCTCAACAGCAGCGGAATTTTCATGAAATATTTACAAGCATGCGCTTGCGCGTTGAAGACTGCTGGGAATGTGAGGGGCCAGCTGTGCCCACATCCGTCCGGCTCCATAGATGCCAAATGGCTCATTGGACTCACGAGCATTGATTACTAACCAATTAAAAGCGTAATCAAAATAAGTGCAGGAGTAAAGGGCTTTCGGAAACCCGGTAACAAAGATATTTGGGGTGAAAACATAATATCTTGTTTCTTCTGCTGAGGAAAGGATCCTGTGTAGTGCTGAATGGGTAGGTTAAATATTTGCTCTACAAGTTTACGAATTCTGCCATGAGACTGAGCTGAATCATATTGCCAGGTTTGATAATGTCTTCGATAACAAAAGCGATGGTTGACATTGCGTTTTTTTTTCTTTCTAGCGTGGTCACTGTGTAGGTTTGCCTACTTTTGGACGTTTTTCTATGGCTTGTTGCCCTTCTTTTTGTGTTGATGATTAGACGCTCGGATTCATGCTGCGCGCGCCTGTTGCTGCCTGTTCATGTTCTGCGGGCGGGGCTGCGCCACGCTTCCTGTATGCATGCTGATAGGGACCCTGGCTACAGAGTGAACCCCCCGTATTGGTCCATGGTAACTAATGCATTTTTATTTCCAAGTCTATACCATACCTTGGTGGCACCCACTAAAGCTTAAATTTAACTCCACAGAGAGTTTTACAACCTCAGCTACCTTCATAGTGAACATTTCTACCGTAAAATTATAATTTTTGGAGAAAAAAAAAGACGAACTCACAAGCAGTGGCGGGCTCCCCTTTCCTTTTAAACCATGTATCCCCTCATCCTGCTGGTTTTTGCACGTGTTTATATGCGTTGGTCGGGTCCATTAAAAGCAATCAGAATGGCTGACTCGGGATTTGCGGGTCCGTGTTCGAGCCTCGGCGATGTTGGCTCAACTTTCGGTGAATCTGGGCAAATCATTTACTCTACAGATGCCAGGATATATTTTACCAATTTGAATGAATAATTCCAAAACAATGCAGCGATCTCAGAGGAGTGGTGGGGGCGGGCACAAGGAGGCAGCTACCGCCCTGCGCGCCGCTGCTCGCTCCCGCGGCAATCCGCCATGGGAGTGAACTTTTCAAAAGAGGTGGGACATACACCCGCCATTAAACATTTGCAGGCTACAATTCCAAAAAGAAAAAAAACCCAAAGGCCAATCCTTAAGGGGGAGGAGTCAGACCCACACAAAGTAAGTACAACAGATCGCCTACAACGCAAGCGCTGTTTAGGCTCGACCTAAAAAGAATAAGGGCTGCTAAAATCAAGACCTATCGTTGAATAAAAATAATGACCACCAGAATTAACTGCGAGGCTCACCTAGCATGTAACCCCACAGAGTTGGAAAAGAACAGCAGCATATATAAATACTTTGCAAGCTAGTAAAGCTGTACCTAAAATACAAACCAACAGAAAGGTAAATCTGCATATTCATATCCCAATGAATGTGTACAACAATATATGGACCCCATACATATAATGACCAGTGAAGAAGATACTCACTGTCTCCTAACCAGAGACAAGCAAAACATTATATATAAATATTGCTACATAATCTGTACCCTTACAAAGAGCAGAATTATATCCAAAATGTACAACCAGAAAACCAGCCTGTACGTAATAGAAATACGCACTCCCAAATAAAAAGATGTTGAGCTCCACAACAGGACATAATAACAGAATACAGAAGGGAGGAATCGAAAAGAGCTCTTCCTTTAAACGACTAAGGGCCAGATGTAGGTAACTTCAATTTAGAGAGTCCTTAATAGCGATTTTTACCGAATCGCTATTAAGGACTCGCTAAATGGAATGTAGGTAGGAATCGCTAAAATATTAGCGATTCCTTAACATTCCTTAATAACGAATCGGTAATTGAGATTCGTTATTAAGGAATACCTAGCCATTCATTCCTATGGGCTAGGAGGCCCATAGGAATGAATGGGAAGATATTCACTATTAGCGATTCGGTATTACCGAATCGCTAATAGCGGGAGGTATTTCAAGGGTGCCAAGTGTCCAAAGGATACCCTGTTGCACCCCTGAAATGTGCACATGTGGCGCACATGCATGCCCTAAGGGCATGGATGTGTGCCACATGGCACATTTGAAAAAGCAAAAAAGTGCTTTTATAAAGGAAATAGCTACTTACCACCAACTTGAAGTTGGTGGTAATTAGCGATTCCTTAAGGCTCAAGTGCACTATTTTTAGTGCTACGTACATTGCATTTAAGGAATCGGTATTTCCGATTCCTTAAATGCAAGAGCAAAATAAGGAATCGCTATTTTGCGATTCCTTATTTTGCATGTAGGTATGAACTCACCTACATTGCACTCAGCCAAATACCGGTCGGTAACGCTGAAATTCTCCGAATTTCGGCGTTACCGACCGGTATTTTGCCACCTACATCTGGCCCTATATGCTTTAGCCTGTCAGTAAATCAGATTAGGCCGTTTAAACTTAACAGTGATAAGTGTAAAGGGCTCTCAAAGTAACAACACTAAAAAAGATGTTTCTTGTAAAAGAAAACCACCAAAATGAAACACAGACAATGTAGGTGTAAGAGACCCCAAGAATCCACATATATGGATACACCCTTTATCCTACGGGAGGAGCATGGTAAACCTGCAGGAATAAAAATACCTTGATGCCATACAATAGAAGGTAACAAAATAAATACGTCTCAATCTGCAATGATTGAAGAATACACCCCTGAAACAAGCAGGGAAAAAACACTCCAAAAGGAGGGAACTAAAAGCTGTGTACCATCACATGTAAGGGATACAACTTGCTGAAATAAGGCAAGAAGTTACCCAAAGAAAACCGTGATTCAAGAAAAGGAAGTTCCAATGAAATAACAGGTCAGGCCCTGTACCAACAGAGACACATGCTTAGTGAAAGGAAAAGGCAATAAGCCTATTGCAAATGCTTCTACAAGCATAACACAGGTAATCTATTTCACATGAGAAAGAAAACTATAGAACCAAATCTCGAGTTAGGATCTCCTCAGCAGAAATAATGAAAACACCTACCTACGGGTAAGAAAAAACCCACGTAGGGCCTCAAAGAAAAACAAGCTGTCATCGACAGCAAAAATACCCTAAGAAATAAGGCCTGCAAAGCCAGGAACACCACATCTGGTGACATTACACTGCAAAAAGATACCATAATGCTGTTTTGAGCCAAATTACAAACCAAGAGGAGCCTTCTACACAGGAACATCTCCCTTAAAATACAGAAAAAGTTGAAAGAAGGGAACAGGGCTAAGGGTCTGAGCCACCCCGACTGTCCCTAAACTTACGCAAAGCGGCATCTACATGGGCACCAAAGAAATGAACGCCATCAAATGGCATGTCAATTAAAACTGACTGGACTGCCTCTGAAAATTCAGTAGAACAAAGCCAAGCTCGTGGGTATAACACCACAGAAGACGCCATGGCTCAACCAATCGAATCAGTGGTGTCCATTCCACACCTAATGATGAACCTAGCCGCCTGTTGCCCATCTGAAATCAACTGACTCAGTTCATTCCTATTAGCCTCCAGAACGAATGCCAATAACTGCCGCAATGAATCCCATAACACATGAGAAAAACGTTCAAGGAAGCAAGTTGCGTTAATGGAACGTAATGCCGCACTGGTGGAAGAGATCATACATTTTCCACAAGAGTCTTGCTTTCAGGAATATTTGTCAGTTGAAGTCTGAGGAAGACTATCCACATCGTGGGAAGCTGTAGCAGCCTGAATCACAAAACTGTGGTGTGTCGGTTGACGAAGAAGGCAAGCTGGATCATTAAGGGCAGGGCGGTGCTTGTGGGCATTAGTACTGTCCACAGGCGCACCAGTATCAGATCTAGCCCATGTCCCCAGTAAAATATAATATAATGCCTCAACAAATGGTAGCACTGACTCAATCCCTGACTGACCAGGATGAAAAACCTCAATGAGGGGGTCTGTAGCTTTCTCCACTGAAGGCAGAGGCAAATCTAGAATATCAGCCACCCTTTCTAACATATCCGTCAAGGAAGAGCTGGCTTCTGAGGCAAGGCTAGGAGGAGTTAGAAGGCCAGAAGCCGGGGATGATTCTAACCCGCTTGCTTCGCCTAACTCAGAAATCCAGCTATCCATCATAGGAGGATCTGTAGGCACTGGTTGCACAAAAAGAAGCCCTTCTTCATTTCCTTCCACAAACTGTTCTTGTGAAGCCCCCACAGAACCATGAATTATCAACTCCTTAAACGACGTCCATTGACGCCAACACGGTGCTGTAACGACCTTGGAATGAGAAAGTGGAAGGGCAGCACCGACAAAACGAGTCGAGAGGATATTGATGCCTCAATACACCCAGCAGGGTCCTACACTGACTTTGAAGCATATCCCGGCAGAACAACCGACGTTGCTTGGGAGTCAGTCGGTGCCACAGGTGTGAACCCCAAAGGGCTATGCACCGGCGTCACTGTGTCTAAGGGCCTAATTGCAGCCAAGGATGAACCAGTCGGCGAGGAACCAGTCAGTGTACTCATCACCTTCTTGGGTCCCAGAGGCGCTCCAGAGGAAGGTGAGGACCCAAATATGATATGTAGAGCATCACAATACTCTTTCATTTGGGCCCGAGTCGCCCTGGGTACAGGAAAGGCGGGGAAGCACGGAAGTGACTCTTGCGCTGCGTCCTCAGCAGGAGGGCGGGAGGAGCAGCTTGAAACCATGCTGAACTGCAGTTGACTGATGTTTAGGAGAACTGGAAGTCCTCGACAACCACGCCATCAGGAGCTTCATTCGTCACTCCTGCAGCGCCTTTCTTTTCAGCAGTTGGCAGGCGTTGCAGTCTTCAACGTCGTGGTGCTCACCCAAATACCACATGCATATGGAATGAGGATCCATACCAAACATCTGTCGAGCACAAGATCCACAGGATTTAAACCCAGAAGGCATTAAGAGCTGGCACACTATTTCAGATGAAAAATCGTCTAAGCAGGCTGAAAAACGTCCAGAGATATGCTTCTCCTGATCCGCGTTACAGCGCGGGAAAGTAGGAAGTGACGGCCGTGCACCGGACGGAACTTATATGGCTCCACTGATGTCACAACCGGAGTCAACGTCAACACAAAGCCGCATGAAGTCTTCCCCCGGCGCGCAGAGGTACTGCTGCAAAATTTCCGGATCCAGTCTGACTCCTGGGGAGAATTCAAGTTTAGGAATCTGCAGCTAGATGTCCCTATCTGAGAGTATAACTAAAAGATACAAGGTTCAGGCATACCTGAAAAGGCGACGGGCACACATTGCATTATTGCAAGAAACATACTTTTTTAAAATTTGTTTTTATTGTCATTTTCATAACAAACTGAGTAACATTTTGTAACAAACAACAAGCCAGCATGTTACATTACAGTACAGGAGTAGCAATAGTCCTGGTCCATACATTTTAAAGCAATACAATTAATACACAACCCATTTCGTTGTGTCAGTGAAGCAAAGTATTAGCACATCGTGCCCACACTACGTCATTCGTGTTACACTACAGGGGGCATTGTATTCACTAAGCGTACACTATTGCGCATCTAGACATGTGGTGTTAGCGCTCCTGTCACTCAATACCTGCACATGTATCTACATGGAGATATATAGTGTGTCCCAAGTGCGTAACTAATCCCATACTATGTGGAACTCACAGTCCGTGGTTCCCCCACATCCACCTCCTCCTCCTCTCCCCGTTGCCGCCGGGCCCAGTCAAGGAATGGTGCCCAAATATCTCGGGGTCTAGAAGTGGGCGGCATAAGCTCCCAAAATGTACACAGTTGTGTGTGCCCATAAGTAACGTCCGTGACCCACCCTTTGAAAGAGGGTACCCGCCTGCGTCCCCAGTGAACTGCAACCTGTCGCTTAGCGAACAGTAGAAGAAGTGCGTGTAGCTTTCGCAGCTTTGGTGGTGTGTCCTTCACGTAGCCCAACAAACCCAGTATCGGGGACGGAACAGCTGCAGCGCCTACAATTTGAGACACCGAGGTGAATACCAGTGACCAGTATTCGGCAAGGCGGGGGCATTCCCATGCAACATGTAGAAATGTGGCGGGGGTATAGTGACATCGCCAGCAGCCGGCATCCTCCCTGAGACCCATCCGATGCAATCCCACCGGCGTTCTATAAAATCTGTGCAGGTATTTAAAATGTATTAAACGGAGCTTGTAGTTTGGGGAGAGCTCCGTCAGCTGCCTACAACAGAAATCCCACTGCTCCTCAGTTAGGGGCTCGGCGAGGTCGCTGTTCCATCTCTCCAATGACCTGGGTGTTACCAGGGGGGTAGTGGTTTGTGTATGTGTATATAATCTTGTGATAAGTCTTCGGGGAGAGGGGGACCGCAGCAGGCTTTCTAGCGCAGGCAATGTTGGGGGGGCCATGGGGAAGCCCTCCCAGAGGGCACGGCATGCCGTCCTCAACTTATGATATAAGAATAGCTCAGCAAATGTCACCGCCCGCCCCTCCGCTGCCTCCGGGGGTGGTCTGAACGTGTCATCTGGGAATAGATCCGCGAAAGTCCGGAGCGACATGTGTTGTTCCAATGTCTTGCTGATGCCATCCTGAACACAGGGCAGCATTGGATTTCTAGCCAAAGGGACGGAGGGGGCGTACAGCAGCGGCACCCCAGTCCTCTTACGCATCTCAGTCCATGCCCACCTCAGCGTACCGGCGGTGTCTATGTCTCCGCGTGGGCGGCTTGACTTTCGGTAGATTGCCACTCGTAGCGGGTCCGGGGCTACAGCATCCGCCTCGACTGCCACATGCGGCTGGTATGGCGAAGGGTGCACCCAGAAGTGCAGGAATTGAGCCTGAGCACAAAGTGCATACAGGTGCATATCCGGGGCCCCCAGCCCGCCCTGTCTAAGCGGGAGTGTTAGCAATTCCCAGGATACTCTAGCCTGTCCTTCCGACCAAGCCAAAGATATCAACTTGGATTTCAGCGTATTAAAAAAGTGTTGTGTGAGAGGAATCGGTACATTTACAAATAAATATAGGAATTTCGGTAAAATGACCATTTTGGCCAACGCTATCTTCCCAGCCAGGGACAGCGGTAGTTTAGACCAAAGTTTAACCTTCTCCTCCAACCAAGTGACAGCCCTACCATAATTAAGATTCCACACTTCCTGCGTGTCTCTGCTTATCCAGATCCCCAAGTACTTAACCGCCCCAGCCTCCCACTTCAGAGGAAACTCAGAGATCACTGGGGGTGTTCCATCCGTAAGTGGGAAGATCACAGACTTTGCCCAATTTATGAAGACACCGGCTAGCCCACCAAACCTTATAAACTCCCGCAGGATAGGGTCCAGATTCTCCTTGGGATTCACAATATAGAGAGTCACGTCATCCGCATATAGGGAAATTAATAGGCTCCTTGAATTAAAGCCTATGCCACGGGCAGTGTGGTGCTGCCGAATGCGGGCCGCCAACGGCTCCATCGCAATAGCGAAAAGCAATGGGGAAAGAGGACAACCCTGTCTGGTACCACGGGTGATCGAAAAAGGGTCTGACAGGAGACCATTCACCCTAATCCGAGCACTGGGCAAGGTATTCAGTAATCTGATTCGGTTAATAAACAACGGGCTGAACCCCATACGTCCCAAGACTCCAAATAAATAAGGCCATTCTAGCGTATCGAACGCCTTGGTGGCGTAAAAAAAAAACGCCGCAGCCCTAACATCAGGGTGTAGGTAATGTAACACCGAGAATATAGTCCGTAAGTTGTGGGATGTTGAGCGCCCGGGAATAAAGCCCGATTGGTCAGGCAGTGCTATAATCGGAAGCAGGGGTTGCAACCTGTTTGCCAGTAACTTGGCATTGCAAGAAACATACTTGACAACAACAGAGGGTGCAGCGCTGCACAAGCTTTAGCAGGGACATCTACACTACACAACGTACTCAGCATTTGGGATGGGGTGCTTATTTGGGTGCAGCTGGGAGTCCCATTTCAGATCATGGAGTTATACAAGGAGGGTCGATATGTAGTGGTTAGTGGACGCCTTGGTGGCAAAAATATCATGTTTGCTAATGTATACGCACCTAACATGGACCTCGCTTTCTTGATGAGCTGTCACATGTACTGGCGCCCTACATGACATAATCTATAATTATAGAGTGAGGATTTCAATTGTATCACTGACTCTCTGATGGACCGCTCACATTTGCCGCTGAGGGACTCCGCAATTTACTGGATAGTGAAAAAGTTTCTAACATGGCAAAAAACACTGGGGGCTAATAGACACCTGGAGGGCTTCACACCCGACTGAAAGAGATTATTCATTCCATTTGACTATACACGACCTACATGTGCGCCAGGATGCATTCCTATGTACCTTGAGTGTTTACTATCTCTAGCCAAAACCATATTAGAATATCTAGCCAAAACTATGTCACATCACAATCCAATTATAGTAACACTTGATTGGGTTCCTGCCTGAACCTGTATACCTAACTGGAAACTCAAAAGTGAAAACAAGGAGTACCAGGCTTTCCAACACACCATAGGAGAAGGATTACTTTGCAGAAAATGAGGGTATGGCCTTGTGGTAATTAACGGGATCCAACAGGTGGGAGCACAAAAGATTAATTTATTGTAGAACAGCTGAGCCAGCTTTGTAGATGCAAAGGGCCCAGGAGATACAAAGTAACTGACTCAAACTTCAATGCATAACATTACAGGTTCAAAAGCAGAACACTATCATAACCAATAACAGATCACTAAGTAAACACGTCATAGAACAATAGAAAGGAAAGACATCCGCAACAGCAGATGCCACAGGCCTCCCCTGTCCTTGGGGAGTGGAAAGCTTTCAAAACAGTGATCAGGGGTCAATGCATAGCGAATGCAGGAGGGGTCCGCTGGACACTGCTGCAAGAGGTCACCACACAGGAAAGTACACATAGGGTCAGATGTACGAAAATGCAATTTTGCATTTCCTGAATAGTGACTCCATAGGAATGGCTATCTAGGAAATGCAAAATGATATGTATAACATTACCGATTTCCTAATTGCGATTCCTACAGAGTAGGAATCGCTATTAGGAAATCACAATTATAAAATCCCATGCCATTCGTACCAATGGGCTGGTTTTGCATTTCCCAAAAATTTTGGAAATGCTAAACCAAGGATGGCTATGGGCATAAGACCCCCTGTACTGCACCCCCAAAATAGTGGTGCACATGTAGAGCACACATATGCCCTAGGGGCGCTTTATTGCTTTTTTTTAAAATTGCACATGGTTACCATCTACTTTGAGTCAATGGTAATTGCATTTCCCAAGTGCTCAATTTGCAATTAGGATATGCTTTGTACATGTGCTAAGAAATTGTAAACACGAAATCCCTATATGCAATTCTTTATCTAGGGAATCGCAAAATGCAATTTCAACTGGGTAGATATCACATTTTGAGATTCCCTTTGTACAAAGAAAAAGGCTGTTCTGCATTCTTAAGGGATCAAAAATGCGATTCGGCCCGTTAAGAAATGCAAAAGGCCTTTGTACATCTGGCCCTTAGAGACTTAGAAAGGGATAGACATGCCAACCCAACGCCCCACCAATCCCTAGTGGATGAAAAGGAAAAACTGGATCTATTAGTAGCCGTTTCAACTACAAGGAATATATCGTTAGGGCTCATTCGGAGCAGGATAAATCTGGGTCTTTACTGGCCTGGTTAGCAAACCCAACCAAGAGAGGATCGTATATACTTGAGTTAGAGAGTGACCTTGGGGGTCGTGTATATAAGCAATCTGAAATCAAGGAGCTGTTTAAAAACTTCTATACTGCCCTGCACATCCGGCGGGTGCACACAGATTCAAGAGGGTATTTGGAACATCTGCCCTGGCAGACCCTTCCGCCAGACACGTTAAAGTCACTGGGTGCCGTCATAACAGTGGATGAGGTGTCAAAAGAGATAAAAGATATGGCACTGGGAAAAGTGCCAGAGACTGATGGACTCCAGGTGGAGTTCTATGCCACGTTTGTAGACCAGCTGGTGCCACGACTGATGGCGGCCTACAACAAACCAAAAGAGGAACATATACTCCCATCGACCACGAAGAAGCGTTAATAATGCCCTTCCTTAAACCAGAAGGACCCCTCAGGACATAGTGACATATAGACCACTATCATTGATGAATGTCGATTGTAACATAATAAGTAGCATTTTGGCTGCTCGACTAATGCCACATATGTCCTAACTTACACACCAGGACCAGACTGGGTTTATACTGAGGTGCAATACGTCCATGAATATCCGCAGTTACAGCACTTTTGTTGACAGTCCCAAAATTTAGCTCCGAGGAAGTGGTGATGGCAGTGGATATTGAAAAAGCAAACAATGGGTAGTAGTGTTCCCTATGAGGGAAAAGAACCGCACATCAAGAAAAAACTGTGTAACAAGTGACAGGTACAAGCGTGTATTGGTAATAAAGCTAAGTATAGCAGGGTGCTAGGATAGCTAGGGCTACCTACTACCAAAGGTGCAGTTAGCACGTTACAAGTAGCATGCAATTGAACATAAGCAATTAGCTAATAAAGCACTCCCAAAAGTTGTATGAAAATCCAAGAAGAATGTGTTGGACCTTTGTTCATTGTAGCATGGAAAAGTAAGTCCTTATGATCACAAAGTGAGTATATCAAAATCCAATTTCTGTACAGAGATAAGAGGTAATCGACGACCACGTTCCTGTTGTAAAGTTCTTTTTATTGGTGTTATAGAATTTCCAGCAAGTACTGAAGCCAAGCCAACACGTGTTTCGTCCGTACAAATATGTATTCAGACTTTCTCAAGGCTGGAAAAGTAAACATCATATAATCAATAAAATTCTTATTTGCTACATTTTGGTACAAATAAATGAGACCATAGGTCTCACCAATAAAACTAGAGTCAAATCAGTTTAGACACCGATTGAAAGACAGAACCTCATAGTGTGTAGAACAATTGTGATAAAATAACAAACCACAACTCGTGACAGAGAGAAAGTGCTACCCTCAAGAAAAAGAGAAATCAGTTCATATAGTCAAACATTAACAGATCTAAGTGAAGTAGAAGAAGACGACAAAAAAGAATTAGTACCATACCTATCAGTGTAAAAAAGTGTTAAATAGATGTTAGTCCCTTGTGAATCCCTAGTCAAATAAAGAAGATGAGACTGAAAAAGGCAATGACCCAGGTGATAAGCATAGTGGACCAACAAATAAACAATCAAAACCCACCGATTTAGACGACACAACGCAAAGTAATTCAAAGTGAAGACTAGTTGAACACTCCGATGTTCATAAATAGCAATCCAAATAGATGGTAAATCTGTTGGCAATAATAGGGAAGTATGGATAAGAAAAAAATATAGAGCACAACCTAAGAGTCAATAGTGCGAGTAAAGAATAAATCACTGTGGAACTACTGGTAAGTTCCACAACGGGCGTATAACAAGTTGACTAAGATGTGGAATGTAAGTAACCCAGTTGTCCTCTAGTGTTCGCAAAGTAACTAATCTATGACCGGTGGCGACATCAATATTAATCAAATTCAAAGTAATATACATCATAGCGCTGTAAATCATAACACTGTAATTGTACAAACAGAGCTCCTAATAAATAAATGTTAGCCAGCTAAGTCACCAGCCCAAAGAACAATACCTAGTGTGCCATAATATATTTTATAATTTTAAAATTCAGAATGCTAAAAAATGTGATAACCCCAACCAATTACAACGAATTATACTAATGCTAAATAAAAACTTTGTTGAATTACTCACCCCAGAAATGTATAGGCGTTAGTACGATGAAAAGCTAATGTGCATGGGCTGCAATAACATCCTATCAACAAATAAGTCGAGAACAATATCCACTAGTGAGAAGGGGCGCGATCATCAAACAGCCTGACCATGATACGTCCATCGCCTGTTGTAAAACAAAAACCGAAAGAAGACTGACAATGTAGCCAGTGCCTATGACTATACCCAGTTTCCGATCGTGTCACTGAAATTGCTGAGACTCACCGCATAAAGAAAGTGTACTCCGCACCCACCGCACGTGTGGCGGTCCGTAAAACCGAACAGCAATGAGCCGGTAATTAATTGCTATTGTGAATTGCTTCAAGACATTCACTTCTTTAATGTCTTTACAGTGGGTTATCGAACTCTAGCTGTGATTACTTCATTAGAATTACATAATACACTCCTCTGCCACACACTGCCTATTATATTATATCTGACTTACAAGCTTTCTAACAGGGTTCTTTTTTCATTAATACCCAAGATGGGATGTGCACCCCAATATTGTATCAATTGGGTTCTCTGGATTGGGTTACTACTTATCATTAGACGCCTCACTGTCTTCCTGTAATGGGTCACCATTTATCATGAGACACTGCACTGTTCTCTTGTATGACTCGCGTTCGTTTTACACTCGCTCGTGTCTTTGATCCCGTTACACTTACGGATTTTATAGTCCATTCTAGTATTAGTCCCTACATGCTTTTGACGCATTACATGCGATATGCTCACCTTTTTATGTCACCACTCTTCCAACTCCTAATAAAGTGATGTGGCTGACACCACTAGACCTAAATGGTTCGATGCGCCCGCTATGCTTCTCCTCCGCATCTATATTTGTTTAAGATACAGAAGTTCAATACTTTTTAGATTCTGACATTAATTTGTGTGTTATAATTCTTTATTCTTGTACCAGCATCGTTCCTATATAGTTATCCTTACCAGTTCCAAGATGGCGGCTCTATTTGTAGCCACACTCTATGGTCATACTGTATAGAGCGTACATTCTAATCATGTGGTTTTTATGTCACATGATACTTGCGAGTTCACTATTTCTTTCCTCTTGGCCGTTACCGGCTCATTGCTGTTCGGTTTTAGGGACCGCCACACGTGCGGTGGGTGCGGAGTACACTTTCTTTATGCGGTGAGTCTCAGCAATTTCAGTGACACGATCGGAAACTGGGTATAGTCATAGGCACTGGCTACATTGTCAGTCTTCTTTCGGTTTTTATTTTTACACAGGCAAAGGACGTATCATGGTTAGGCTGTTTGATGATCGCGCCCCTTCTCACTAATGTATATTGTCCTCGACTTATTTGTTGATAGGATGTTATTGCAGCCCATGCACATTAGCTTTTCATCGTACTAACGCCTATACATTTCTGGGGTGAGTAATTCAACAAAGTTTCTATTTAGCATTAGTATAATTTGTTGTAATTGGTTGGGGTTATCACATTTTTTAGCATTCTGAATTATAAAAATTATAAAATATATTATGGCACACTAGGTATTGTTCTTTGGGCTGGTGACTTAGCTGGCTAACATTTATTTATTGGGAGCTCTGTTTGTACAATTACAGTGTTATGATTTACAGCGCTATGATGTATATTACTTTGAATTTGATTAATATTGATATCGCCACCGGTCATAGATTAGTTACTTTGCGAACACTAGAGGACAACTGGGTTACTTACATTCCACATCTTATTAGTCAACTTGTTATACGCCCGTTGTGGAACTTACCAGTAGTTCCACAGTGATTTATTCTTTACTCGCACTATTGACTCTTAGGTTGTGCTCTATATTTTTTTCTTATCCATACTTCCCTATTATTGCCAACAGATTTACCAGCTATTTGGATTGCTATTTATGAACATCGGAGTGTTCAACTAGTCTTCACTTTGAATTACTTTGCGTTGTGTCGTCTAAATCGGTGGGTTTTGATTGTTTATTTGTTGGTCCACTATGCTTATCACCTAGGTCATTGCCTTTTTCGGTCTCATCATCTTTATTTGACTAGGGATTCACAAGGGACTAACATCTATTTAACACTTTTTTACACTGATAGGTATGGTACTAATTCTTTTTTGTCGTATTCTTCTACTTCACTTAGATCTGTTAATGTTTGACTATATGAACTGATTTCTCTTTTTCTTGAGGGTAGCACTTTCTCTCTGTCACGAGTTGTGGTTTGTTATTTTATCACAATTGTTAAACACACTATGAGGTTCTGTCTTTCAATCGGTATCTAAACTGATTTGACTCTAGTTTTATTGGTGAGACCTCTGGTCTCATTTATTTGTACCAAAATGTAGCAAATAAGAATTTTATTGATTATATGCTGTTTACTTTTCCAGCCTTGAGAAAGTCTGAATACATATTTGTACGGACGAAACACGTGTTGGCTTGGCTTCAGTACTTGCTGGAAATTCTATAACACCAATAAAAAGAACTTTACAACAGGAACGTGGTCGTCGATTACCTCTTATCTCTGTACAGAAATTGGATTTTGATATACTCACTTTGTGATCATAAGGACTTACTTTTCCATGCTACAATGAACAAAGGTCCAACACATTCTTCTTGGATTTTCATACAACTTTTGGGAGTGCTGTATTAGCTACTTGCTGATATTGAAAAAGCATTTGATAGTTTGGACTGGGATTACCTTTACACTGTAATGGATGGGATGGTATTGGGAAAGGATAATTGTTTCAAACTTTATAACACATTTGGTTTGTGTAACATCTTATAAAATACCTTTCTTTGTATTAGAATAATGTTCCAACTTATTTTTATTCTTTTCTTCTTAAATCCAAAATATAATAAAAATATTCTCAGAAATCGAGTTAACAGGTATGGTGGATAAGAAATGAAACCTATTTAAAACATGGTGGCATGGGCAACCACCCACTTGTTTAGTTTACTAGCCAATGCATGTTCCAATAAATCTCAGACTGCAAACCACTAACCTCAGCAGCTGCAGGGACTGTCCTAGTATTCCTCCCTTCTACCAGGAGCCTCAAGGACAGGAGGCAGGGCCCTCCCAGGTTGTGCTATTTAACACTGATTGCTGTGCTGCAGCATGGGACTCACCCAGGCTGTGCCCGGGCGAAGCCTAGGCTAAGGGCAGGCTCGTCTTCGCACGGAAGAGGCTGGCTGGGCCACCCCACCTTGGCTCGAACTCAGTAGGTCCAGGAGGCCCTGTTTCACTTTACTGTTCTATCATATATCTAAAGGTTCCATTTTTTAGATATGTCTCTGAGCTGCTGAGCTAAGTTCAGCTCCGATTGCCTGCAATTTGGTGACCTTTTATAAGATTATTACTGAGATTCTTGATGTATTGGGCCAAACGCAGTGACATTTATAATTTGTTTGCCTACATCTGGGGGGTTTGTTTTGTCTTTCTAGCAGTGGCATTATTATTCTATTATTGCTGGCTATGGAGAAGAAGAAAGCTGCTCCCTGTCCCAGAGCCAAACAAAACATAATAAATTAGCTAAACATGCTCCTACTTACTAACTGTATGGTTGAAGAAATTGACAACTTAATCAAAGAAGTGGAATACATACTGCGCAATAGTGGAAGACCTTCCGGCCAAAACAGGAAACAAAACACATTAACTAATTATTTGAGGAAAAGGATAAAGCACTCTGTAGCCAGCATTGCAAGCCGCCAGTACCTTCGCAAAGTCCCGGTGGCTCCCCTGACTTTCCTTCTTTCGGTGGTAATCTTTTTCAGGATGTTAATGTTGTGTGCACAAATAGATATATCTCTTTGTTGCAGTATGGTGCTTGCCCCAGTAGGGAGCTACCAGAGCGTTACTAGACGATGTGTTGAGCAGAGAACCAAACCTCATACCAGTGCCCAATGGGAACAGTCCAGCCCAAACTGCCAGGCCAGGTCCTCCCTGGACTGGAAACAAGCATCCTAGGGCCGGTTTTGGGGCTTCACCCCTCATCAGCCAGGATAGCTTGACTCCAGTGGCATGGAGAGCACGGGACACACGTCTGGGCATACTCCTCCCACTCGGGGTGATAAATGCAAAAAGAACAATTGATGGACAGAATGCATAACAATGTCATACATTCACCCCAGTACAGAGATCTGGGCCTAAATCCATCGTTTTTTTGCTCCACATGCCATTCCAGTTTGAACCCAGCCATGCTTGTTTCTGGTCCAGGGAAGACATGGCTTGGCAGTTCAGGCTGGACTGTACCCATGAGGCACAGGGCCAAGACTGATTTGCATATAGCTGTGTCTGAACTGGGGTAGCGAAGTGAGCTAAAGAACGATGATGGATTCAACCCAGATCTGTGACAGGGGGTGAGTGTCTGAAAAGTTTCAGCGCTCTATCCATCATCTCCTTGGGTTTGCTTAATTTGCCAATGGGCATTACAGGAGCTAGTGATATCGCAGTAAGAGGGGGGAGGAGAAGATTACCTCCTCTTCCACAATCGTTATCTAGGAATTTGAGGGGGCCATTTTGCAGTCTGGGAGGAGCTTGGAGGTAATGCAGCTCAGGTCGCATCAGCTATCTTGCTTGAAACTGATATGGAAAAGTTACATTCTTTTAGTCCTATTTCTGCATCGTAGGGATCTTCATTGTACTCTACAAACTTTTAATAATTCCCTACTGCCTGCGCGGACCCCGGTACACCTCCTTTAATATATATTAACAGTTCAGGAAAAAGGCACTGAAGAATGTTCACTGAAAGTCATCTTCCATATAGTCTCAGTGTAGTCTGTCAGTGGTGTATTTTCCTACTGAACGCTGTAGGGGGATTGATGGAAAAAATCTAATATAGCCTTTGAAAGATCAACATTTTGTCATGGAAAAAAGGCTGTCTGTGTACAAAAACAGCATGAAGAGGAAAAGCAGCCCGATAGGTTACCGCTGATGAGATTAATAAAACAAAAAAAGGGGCATCCACCTTTAAGGACCTCAGAAATACCCTATCCCACAATGCACTGTAGTGGCAGTTTGCCTGAGAGTGTCAGTTCTTTTTAACGCTAATCACACAATATAAATATACTCTGACAGCTGGGAAGGAGGGAGGGTCGTTTATGACTTCAATGAAGATCCCTACGATGCAGACCTACCACTATAGGTATGTAACTTTTCCTTCTGCAACATATGATCTTCATTGATAGTCAAACTTTGAATAGAGAAGCAAGCTGGGAGAAAAGCCCCAACAACGTGGTTGTCAGGTACATGTAAGCTGTGATTTCATAATGTGCGTTAGCAGACAAAAGGCTGCACTCAGTGAATCAACAGTTCAAGGTGACAAAACTTAACTATTTGAACAGGTTCCCCAACATTTCTTGCCCAACTTTTGCTTCGGCCTGAGTATCAGTGTCTAGACATTAGTGTCTTGTGAACATGTGTAAAGATCTCCAAGTAGCTGTCTTACAAATATCTAAGATTGGAACCTGTTTGACCCAAGCTGTGGTCGCTGCTTTTCCCCTTGTAGAGTGGGTCTAAGGCTTGCCTGGCAAAGGTTTGTTTGCAATTTGCTGGCACAGAGAAATACATGAGGCTATCCAAATTGCTATGGATTGTTTTGAGGTAGCTAATCCCTGCCTTAAAGAACTGTAGTTTATGAAAAGATGGTTTGATTTCCTTATACCTTTCGACTTATCTAGACAGAAACGCAGCCCTCTTTAAACATCAAGAGAATGCAAAGTTCTTTCAGCTGTAGTTGTAGGGTTAGGAAAAGAAGAAGGGAGTGTGATAGATTGGTTAATATGAAAATCTGATACCACTTTAGGTAGGTAGAAAGGAAGGATGCGTATGCAGAACTACTCTATTATGATGGAAGACTGTGAATGGTTCTATAGACGATAAAGCCTGTAACTCAATAACTCTACCGCTGTTTTCCATGACAAATGTTGCAACGTTGACTAATGGATGGGATTGAATAGTGGACCCATCAGTTTTTTTAGTGCCACGTACAATTCCCAAGGAGGAGGTCTCCCGACTGGAGGGAAAACTTTTTTCAGTCCTTCCAATAAGTCTTTGGCTACAGGACTCTTGAAGAAAGATTGGTTCCCTTGGGGATTTCCTGTATGCGGTAATGGCCGCTAAGTGTACCTTAATGGATGAGAATTGTAGGCCTGCCCTGGCTAAGGGAAGTACATACGGGAGGATGACATTCTGTTGTACCTTAATAGAGCCATGGCTATTGTTATGACACCATATACAAAAACATTTAAGGGCATAACATGATCATTTGGATGATCACCTTGATTCCTTTAAAATTTTCATGCAATCTTCGGGAAGCTTTAGATGGCCGTAATTAGTGATTTCAGGAGCCATGCTGCCAAATTCAAGGATTGGATTGTTGGACATAGAATTTTGCCCTGAAGCCTGGATAGGAGATCCGGCCTGAGTGGAAGGCGCCTGTGATGAACTATGGATAACTGGAAGAGATCTGTGTACCACCACTGTCTCAACCAATCTGGTGCAATCAGTATCCTTCTGATGTTCGATTTCCGTAACTTTTGAATTATTTGAGGTTCTAGTGGTATCGGTGGAAAAGCATAGACAAACGGAGCTGACCAGTTGATCAAAAGGGCAATGCCCTGAGACTGGTTCTGGCACCCTGGATGTGTAGTCTCAGCATTTTTTGTTTTGAGCTGTGTCAGATATCTCTAATGTTGGAGCACCCCATTCTTTGAGAATGTCGTCTACCACCTCATCGTTGTGAACCCACTTGTGATTTTCTTTGTGAAAACGACTGAAAAAGTCTGCATCTACATTTGTGATTCCCAGAATGTAAAAAAACTGCAATTGATTACCCTCTCGCTAGTACCCAATACCACATTGTCTGAGCTTGGAGTAATAATTGTCTTGAAGGTCCAATGCACAAAGCCAATCGTTATCTCTTTTGTGCGATAATATTAGATGGAGGGACAGCATCCTGAACTTTTCCATTTTTATCTATATTGATGAGGAATCTGAGGTCTAGGATAGGCCAAAATTGTTTGGAATGACTTTTCTTTTGTACCAGAAAGTATCTTGAGTAGACATCTTTGTTAACCTGATTTGAGGGGGCTCTTTCTATTGCTCTTTTCTGTAGAAGAACAGATGTCTCTTGTAATAGGTGGTCTAGATAAGTCATTGTGACATGTAATGAAGGGACTGGCGGTGGAATGTTTTTTAAATGGAGTGCATACCCGTTTTGTATGATATCCAACACCCATCTGTCTGAGGTTATAGCTTTACACTCTTCCAGGAAGAATTTCACCGCTCCCCCCACAGGAGTGGGAAACTGTGAAGGGGGTTTGATCCTCATTGCTTGGTATCTGGGGAGTTTTTGCCCTTGGATTAAGCAGGTTTGGATGAGGGGATCTTCTCTTTTATTAACAGCTTTGATATGGCCTTTGTGATTGCCGCTGTTGATGCAGGTAGTGATATGGCCTCCTAGGGGTTTGAACCCTATGGTAATAAAACTGTTTGCCTCTAGGCTTGAATTGCTGCTTGAATGATTTCGTTTGATCCTCAAGGCCAACAGCCTTTAATGTTTCCGCCTAATTTTTCATTCTGAGCATATCCTTCTCAGTATGCTGGCGAAATAAAGAGGAACCTGAAAAGGGCAAATTTGTGATCTTCAACTGGGCGTCAGGCTTAAGTCTCAGCCAGGGTGTTCACCTCAATGAGAAAGCTGTGACAAAAGGAAGTGGTTGAAAGTCCGACCGAGTCTACAGCAGCACTAATCGATTGATTTGAAATCATGGAACCCTCATTTACCATTTCTAGGTAGTTCTTTTGTCTGTGGGTTGGTAAGTCAGACAAAAAGGCTTTAATTCCATCCCATATTTTGCGGTGATATCTACCTAACAGTGCAGCAGCGTTGGAGTTTCTTAAATGGGTGGAAGCTGTCCCACACACTTATTTTCTTACAGATGGCATCCATCCGTTTGCCCTCCCGATCTGGAGAAGCTGTGGATTCCGGAGCAGAAGCATGCCTTCGCCTTACCACAGTTGAGATTATTGAATCCAGTTTCGGATCAGGCTTTAGAAAATCAGGATCTAGTTGTGGAAGCCTGTACTTCTTAAGGAGTCTTGGTGTAGCTGATTTAACTGTGGCTGGGGGTAGGAACTTTTCCTCAACAATGTCCATAAGACCAGGAAGAAGAGGTCTTGGTGTAGACCTTGGTTGAAGAGTTTCCAAGATTACTGGCACTGTTGGTTGACGTGTATCCACAGTAATATTTAGCTTAAATGCACCTCTTACTAGGGCATCCTGAAAGGTAACAATATCATCCATCTTAGATACCCTAGTCAGAGAATGAGGTGGAGTAGTTGCAGTGTATGATGAATTTGAGAGGGAATCAGGTGATCCTGATCTTGAGCATGAGAGGGTCATGGATCTTCCGTTAGATGGTGTCTGTGGTGACAGAGATCTAATTAGAGATGGAGCTTTCCATTTTCCTTTTTTTTTTTAATGAGCTTGTTCTGGGAGTCTTTTAATATCAGTTTCATATTTTGAAGAGCAAACGAATGATACAGATTACAGATAGATTAGAAACAATCTATGTGAGATGGTACAGATCCAATGAGTCTTTCAATGTGTGAAGCAGACACTGAGTAAAGGAAGAATACAAATTGTCAAGACCCTGTCTGATTGCGGTGGTTCAGATCCAAGTACTATTTTAGAATCTGAATGCTACAGGTCTCATTTATTTAGAAGCAGCTGTGTATCAGCTGACAACACAATGTGACATCAGCTAGAACTCGTACTGTACATATAAGAAACATGCCTTTCTTGTTAGCACTATCTCCAAGTTGGCCTATGATAATAATTCCAGCCTCAATTGTGCCAGGCAAAACGTCACATCAACTCTTTCAACTGCAAGTCCTTACCAGTGGTTTATTTTAAAGTACTTCATTCTTATTAGTTGTACCTGTGTCTTCACTCTTTTTTCTCAAATTCACTTATAATACACCTCAGGCTGCCTGGGCTCTATTTCCTGCTCTTTCTGTCCTCATTCTTTGGTCCAGGTATCATGTGTGATCTGACTGGCTTAAATGAAAGACCTAGATCTCAATTGCTTTTTTCATGCCCTAGCCTCACCTGCTCTTTCCATCACGTTCCCTAAAACGATTTGTAATTTGTGCATTCTCATTTATTACTAGCAAGCAGACAGTTTCCATAATTTACATCAAATAAGTCAACTGACAATACATAATCCTATACAGTTCATCAAAACAAGGCAGGAAAAAGGACAAAAGAACACAAACCGAATAAGGAGGAAAAACTCATACCAGTTATACAAAAAATCTAAACCTAAAAATAGGCACGTAGTAGCAATAAGTATACACATTCATTTCCTGTACCCCCTCCCCATGTTAATCATAGTTGCTATAAAAAAATAAAATAAAAAAATAAAACATTTTCTCCAGTTATTCTCCAGGAGCACCTAACAATTTCCAATCACTTAGAGGGGCCCATATGTTAAGCATTTTCTTCCGGGCATTCTTGCCTTTCCAAACCTAAACTGCTTTTTCCAAAAGTTAAATCTACAGTAATCATTGTAGCCATTGGTGAAATAATGGAGGGGTAGGGTCCAGCCAGCCTGTTGTCAAACATAACCTAAGCACAGCCATAGCAACAAACATAAAAGGTTGGGCTCTAATTGGTACTATGTCATCATGGACCCCTAGAAGCATTAGCTGGGAAGATAGGACTGTATGCACCCCTAATTTATTTACTAGAAAATCGGTAATTCCCGCTTTAAGGCACTCTAACTCTGGGCATGTGTACTAAGTCCGCCCCAAGTTCTTGGCATCTTGGGCAATTTGTTCCTTTTGTCCCTCCCCATTTAGCTATTTTCCCTGGGGTTATATACAAGTTAAAACAAGTTTTAAAATGTCGAGCTTGTAAATTAGCCGAGATTAAATAATTTTGGGTGCCTTCTAAAGAAATAGCCAGATTGTTAGGTTGTGCTTTTATCTTATCTTCCCATCCGTTTGCATGTTTAACCATATCATCCTACATCGTACTATTCAAAACTCTGTATAAGATTCCAATTGGGGTAACACTACCAATGATCAGCTCAACAATTTCTACCTTACCAAACCCCGCCAGTCCACCTCCTTTTTACTTCAAAAAGTCTCTAATCTGTAGGTATTTGAAAAAATCCTTATGATCAAGCTTAACATTTTGTTGTATAGCTTCAAGTGTCCTCACGAAGTTTGCAGTAAAAAAAATCCCCCAGACTCTATGGCCCATTAATCATACACTTATTAACACATGCATCCCAGAAAATTTTGGGTAGAAGAGGGTTGCAATGTATTGGTGTATAAAAATGGAATCTGCCAATGCCCATTCTTTTCTGAACTTTTGCCCTTATACAAAAGGCGGCCTCCAATACCTTAAACCGAACTCTTATGTAGCACCCAAACTCAATCTGCCGAAATAAACACCCCCAGCTTTTTTTGCCCAATAATAACTCATATATTGAAGGAGACAAGATACACCTCCCCGGGCTTGTCTCCTTTTCTTATAACAGAACTGTCAATTGTTGTAACACTGTGGCACAGTAATCTAATTTGAGATTTGGGACTGTCATACCATTGCGTTCTTTCGTCAGGGTCATAAATCTTAATGTCCTCCTAGGATTAGCATATGCCCGAAGAAACCGTGTTAGCATCCCGTCACGGACTTTGAACCACTTATTTCCCACTTCTGATGGGATGGCCTGGAAAAATACAATATTTTGAGTAGGAACATAATTTTAACAACGTTGCTCCGCCCTAACAACGAGAGTCTCAAGTTGTTCCATTCTCGCAAAATCTAGCTTAGTCTTATGTATCAAGGGGGCCAGGTTAGCTTCTACAATTTTCTCAACATCTGCCTTGATAGTAACGCCTAAATATACTGCGTCTTCTGCCACCCGACTATCCGGGAGCATTGTTTCTTTATTAATTACAACTTGTGTCTTTTCCTGATTTAACAAATATCCCAAAAAGTTCCCAAATCTCTTAACTTACCTTTCAATTTCTAACAGGACGCTTCTAGGATCGGGAGTGACAACAGCCAAATCATCAGCGTAAGCCAACATTTTTGTCTGCCCCCCCCCCCCCTAGAGAACCTATTGGCAAAATTGCCACATCACCTTGGATTTGTCTTATCAAAGGATCAATACATAAAGCAAACAAAAAGGGGGAGCATGGACACCTTTGCCTAGTACCCCGCTCAATATTCACTACTTCAATGAGATGTTAGCTCTAGGGTTACAGTAGAGAGCTTTCACTGAAATGATAAACCCCAGGCCAATCCCTTCATTTGTCATGACCTCCCATAGATATGACCAGGAGACCCTGTCAAAAGCTATTTACGCATCTAAAAGTATTCATGCAATAGGGTCTCGAGTTGTTCCGGTTGCATCAAAGAGGGAAATAATCTGTTGGATATGATCAGAAGTCCCCCTCCCCGGGATAAAACCATGCTGGACTGGAGAGACTAGCCGGTTAATAATGACCCCTAATTGTGTTGCTAAAATATTTGAATAAATCTTAGAATCACTGTTTATAAAAGTGACTGGCTGATATGAGCCTAGTTCACAGGGAGGCTTATTCTTCTTTGGAAAAACTATTATATTGGCCAAAGCCCAACTCTCGGGGGGGGGGGGCAGTCCCTTTCGGAACCTGTTGAAATAAGTCCATCAAAAAACGTTTGAGTAAGCCTGTGGCTTTCCCTGACTTTATATTAGTAATAGCTACTCCCACTTCTTCTGAGATAGGCTGCTCTAGCATCTGTCTGTCTTCTGTCTCTAAGACATCTTCAAGATCTGAGGCTAGATATTCTCCCATCGTGTTAGTTATTTCACTTGGATCCTTAGAGTACGGATGTTGATAAAAACGTTGAAAGGCTGACCGTATTCCAGCAGGGTCTGATTTAACACACAGTGCTGGGTTTCGAATTTCCTTAATATGGCCACCAATAATAGTTTGTCTAGTTCTAATTGCCAAGAGCTGTCCCACCTTCTCATTATATTTACAGAACTTTTCTCGCCATACCATGTATTTATCAGCAGCTTTTTTGCAGAAATATCAGAATTGCCGCTTTGGCTACTGCTATTTCCAGCAAAGCAGTCTCAATCTCATGTCCTGTTGAAACCTAGTCAACCAGATTAGATTCTGCCTTAGCTAAGCTTGCATAAAGGTTCGTCATCTGCGATTTCTCTCTTTTCTGCCGCTCAACACTATATCTCAGGGTTTCACCACAGAGACTGGCCTTAAATGTGTCCCAGATAACACCGGCTGCAGCACTACCTTGATTTTGCAGCATAAACTGAGGGATCCACCCCTGTATATGTCTCACATATTCACGATCTAATAGGAGTGCCCTCTCAAATGACCAGGTCCTGTCCACCTTTGGTAACAGTCATTTCGACCTCGAGTACTAATAGATTATGGTCTGACATAACCCTGGAAAATGTAGAAATTCGTGAATTTGGCACAAGATTTTCTGAGATAAAAAAATAGTCCAGTCTGACATGCACCCTGTGGGTAGCAGAAAAAAGTAAAACCCGGGTCAGCTCATTTTTCACCCCATACATCAGCCAATCTGTGATTTACCCCTAAATTAGCAAGAGCCCTATAAACTTTTGGTTTTCTACCTTGATAAGCTTAAAGATCTTGTTTAGAAGACTTATTGTCTAAGTTGATATTAAAATCCTCACAGACTATAAGAGGCAGAGGCCAAAGAGCCAGATCATTATTTAACCAACTAAAAATTGTCGGATCATCCAGTACTGGGCCATATATAGAGCAAAGCGTAAAAGAACTTGAGGGGGAGAAACACTCCGTAATGGCCCAGTGCCCAAATTTGTCTGTACGTGACAGAGGAAAATTGCAGACCCCTTTTCTTGATAAAATAGCGACCCTCTGAGTACGCGTCCCTTGGGTAGTGCAGCAAACAATTTGGAAACCCAGACCACTAAGCATTGCGCGATCACCCCAGGTACTTTCTTTTCTTTTTATATTTCTCCTTCAGGCTGCCATCTTCTATCACCACAGGAGCCGCAGAGAGTGGTTAGCGCAGGGTTCTAGGTAGATGCCATCTTGCCTAGGGGCTCCTCGGCGCTTTCCATTTTCCAATGGGTGACATAGACATGGCCCTAGGAAATTGTTACACTGGGGACAGATTCAAATGGAAGTAATAGATCCTGTACAGGATCATCCGCTAGTATTACAGGCAGAAGCCCAGTATCTGTTTGAGGTAACAGAGTCTCTGACTGATAAGAAAGAGATAATTGTGAAGGAGACCCTCACCATTGTGAAGAAGAGGATATATTAACTTGAGATATCCTCGATGTTGAGAGAGGTGAAATTTCCATCATGAAAATCCTCATCGTGGGAACCGGTGTCTTCAGTGAAGAATGTCTCTTCGACGTCGAATAAGTTTTCTTCTTTGACATCGAGTGATGAGACTTTGACACCGACCAATGGGATCTTGACCTTAAACAGTGGGTTTTCGAAGAGTGAGACGTGGGGCCATCACAGTCTTCAGTGTCAACGGCATTGTTGGTAATCCCGCCTTCAACTTGGACATCGAGCAATGGCGATGATGATGGCACATCGACGTTGACCCTTCTTTTGATGGCGAACAAGACGGGGCCAAAACTCTCGACAGCAACATTGATTTTCTTGACTTCGACAAATAAATGACGTCAGTGAGAATGGTTTTCGATGCCATGAAGGAGATTTCCTGCTCTTAGATTTGCCTTTGTGGGAGTCTATATCTGTTTTTTTTTTACCCTTTTCTGCACAATATTGGGAGGATGATCTATCTTTCTATTCTCTTCCTTGTCTTCCTTTCTTGTTCTGCCTTCAAATTCTGCATCCAACCACGCAGTCTGATGCCCTCTGACTTTAAGGGTCCTCTTTGACATCTTACTATAAATCTCACATCCTTTACTGAGGTGTGTAGGTGAAAGACACACCACACAGACCTTACAAGCATCAGAGCTCGCCTTCATTCTACCACATGATGGGCTTTTGGTAAAAGAGCAGGCATTCTGACTAACAATCCTGTCAGACTATAAAAAAAATGAATGTACTCAACAGTGGAGATGTCAAATTGTAGAGTAGAATGCTTTTAGAAGCACTGAATATGTGAAGGAAAAAGATTTGCAGGTGAAAAGACACATGAGGTGTTCAGAGATCCTGCCTGAAGGAGCCAAAAAAAGAGAACTGCCACTCTCAGGCAAACTGCCACTGCAGTGCTTTGTAGGAAATGGTGCTTCTAAGGTCCTTAAAGGTGCAGACCCCCATTTTTGCCTTTTAATCTCATCAGTGGTAGTCTATCAGGCTGCAGTTCCTGTTCATGCTGCTTTGTACACCGACAGCCTTTTTTCCATGATAGAGTGTTGATCTTTCAAAGGCTATATTAGATTTTTTCCAACAATTCTCCTACAGCATTCAGCAGGAAAATACCACAGATAGACTACACTGAGACTATATATTGAAATTACTTTCAGTGATGAACATTCTTCAGTGCCTTTTTCCTGAACTGTTCATATATACTGAAGGAGGTGTTTTGGGGACCGCGCAGGCAGCGGGGAATTATTCAAAGTTTATGACTTTCAATGATGATCCTACTATGTAGAACTTTATGTTTAATGTTCCATAACTGCGGCCTACATCATGCGAGAATTCTGTAATATTAAATAATAAGGTGGCCATATGTGAAGGAAAAAGATTTGCAGGTGAAAAGACACATGAGGTGTTCAGAGATTCTGCCTGAAGGAGCCGAAAAAAGAGAACTGACACTCTCAGGCAAACTGCCACTGCAGTGCTTTGTAGGAAATGGTGCTTCTAAGGTCCTTAAAGGTGCAGACCCCCATTTTTGTCTTTTAATCTAATCAGTGGTAGTCTATCAGGCTGCAGTTCCTGTTCATGCTGCTTTGTACACCGACAGCCTTTTTTCCATGATAGAGTGTTGATCTTTCAAAGGCTATATTAGATTTTTTCCAACAATTCTCCTACAGCATTCAGCAGGAAAATACCACAGACAGCCTACACTGAGACTATATGGAAATTTACTTTCAGTGATAAACATTCTTTAGTGCCTTTTTCCTGAACTGTTAATATATACTGAAGGAGGTGTTTTGGGGACCGCACAGGCAGCAGGGAATTATTCAAAGTTTATCACTTTCAATGATGATCCTACTATGTAGAACTTTATGTTTAATGTTCCGAAACTGCGGCCTACATCATGCAAGAATTCTGTAATATTAAAAAATAAGGTGGCCATTGGATTAGATAGGCGTGCATGTGTTATTCAATAGTCCAAGAAGATTTTGTATATGTACAATGGCGCCCAGAACATCATTAGAATTACACTAAAAGAGGCCTGGATGATGGAAGGTTTAATAACTCTTCGCCGTAGGACTGACCCTCCCCAGGGCTCGAGAATTCGGTTTACAATGTTGCCCCCAGTTTTTCACCAGGGCTGGTAGCTGCTCCATATGTTCCACATTTTTATCAGAATACTCTCTGGCAGCATAATAAGAGGCAGACGTGACTTAACCTGGAAGTTAGTCAATAATGCAGTTATCCTGCGCCTCTCATCTTAACATCATTATGGAAACGGATCATAAACCCTGGCTGCAGCAGGGTGAACAACTGCCCGGGCTTGTTAAACCTGCCCCGCCCTATTTATTCGAGCAAGCTAGTGTAGTCGGCCCTAAACCATTAGATGAGCACAAGGGATCAGAACGTTTATTGGGCACTGGGTGGTTAGAATAAAAACATTATACATTGTTTAGATGCCAAATTCGCCTCCTCTTAATTTTTTAAATCAAAAAAATACAACCACAATACATAGTTCACTACAGTTCAGTGAGCATTGTAGTATCTTTTTTTAAAAATCACTCTGGGCATTTTGTTGGCTGACAATGTTAGACAAGCTAGGTAGTGAACCCAACCAAAAACGTTTCATAATAGAGGGGCAGAACTATAACCTATGATGAGCATGATTACTCATTCATTGAAGCACAATGAAGTGGTGGAATAATGGTCAATGAAAGACATATGGTTTTGGTTGGCAAATGCAATGGAACCTCATACTTTCCAGCTACGCTGCACTGTCATGGAAACTGCTGGTATACCGTATAAATGAATTACACAGCACAACATTTGGAGGGGGGGGGGGAAGGTCCCTGACCATGTCCACACTCATGTTAACTGTTAGAGTAGGAGCAAGAAAATGAAAGCAGCAAAAATACATGGTGAATATTATTTATAATACTAGCTTACTTTGTCCTGCAATCTTCACGGTAGACAGAAGAGTATGAAAAACTTGTTCTTAGTCTTACAGTACCACAAAATATAGAGGGGAGAGAGAAGGATTACCAACAAAGCAGAAGATAAGTGTACAAGAGACTGGAAAAAGTCAGCTACTAAAATAAAAAACATGAAATAAGGGGAAAAAATGCAGGTATAACAGGAATGAAACTAAAATTGGAATGGGGAAGTTGGAAAAAAAGAGACAGTGTAAAAAAATAAACACGGCAAAATTTGAAAGTAGCATCATAGGCAGAGGAAAAAGAGCTAACCAATTGTGCTTTTTACGTGTGGGTTGGTATCCCATCCTCGTCGCCATGTGAAAAGGCAGGATGGCAGGAAAGGGTGTCAGAGCAACTTTTTCTCACCAGCAACACCAGGCTCCAGGTAGCAACTCCCGACTTGGAAGCCAGCACCAACATTCCAGTACCCCAGGATTCTACCCTAAGCCCACAGCAATCATAAAACCCAAAATTATGGAATGGATAATAATAAATAGGACTTACTGGGGTTAGGAGAGCCCTCAGCATCTGTGGTTGGCGCCTCCTGACCAGCTACTCCTGGACCCACCTCAGCAACATCCCTCTTCTTGCCCTTTGGTGCTGATGTAAGAAATGAAGAAGATAAAAAAATAGATTAGTGATTCAGTTAATCTCCACGAAATTACTGACAGGCAAACGCAGTCACATTGTACTTATCTAAAACAGATTGCCTACAGTACTAGTTTCGAGGCTATTGACTATCATTGAGTTGGCCATGCTAATCCTAAAATCTCTATTCAGATTTTCCTTCACAAAAACTACATTTGGAACTAATGCATTGAATGATCTTTGATTCAATTCTCATTCCTCAACAGCCTTAATGTACCAACTCAGTCTCCCTTTTTTCAATGCATAGATGCATACTACTATACATCACAGTGAAATAGCTTGAAACTGTATCAGCTACATAAATAAAGTCACAGAGTGCTAACTCACTGATATCACTGATTCACTATGATGACAAGACAGAAGAGTCTGAAATGGCTTCTTAAATAATCAGCCAAAGCGAGCACCGAAAATGAGTACAATTAGGTAGCACTGAGCATCTTGCTAGCTGAAAGTGGATCACATAATAATCTTAATGTAAACTTAACGTAGCTTACCTCCGAGTGTGAGCAACATGCTATTTGGGCAAAAATGGTAGCACTGCAGAACATAAGCAACACAACAAATACTCACTGAGTACCGGGAACTCTAAACCAAGAAAGTCAAGCAAGTCCTGCTCCCGGTTAAGAATGTCCACCCAGCAGTGTATCAACTGTTGGAGGGTGCGCTGTACCTGACCGGTGCAGCGCACGCACAGGCACACCCTCTCCCAGCACAGTTGATGTTCCCATAAGGGGCATCCACTGCCGGGCCTGCTGCCAGCATGGAGGGGAGGTGGTGCTCCACAAAAAAAAAAACTAGTGCTGCCACCTCCTTCACACCTGGGAGGCAGTGCTGCCTGCAAGGTAGGCGATGCTGCTGGCTGATTGGACGGGCCTGGCGCAACCACTCCCCTGGTCTCCCTGCTCTGTCTTGGTGCTGGGTGGAGTAAAAAAGATTGAAACAGGTAAGGGAAGGAAGGAAAGAAGAAATAAGGAAGTAAAGGGGAAAAAGGAGCAAAAAACTAAGTCATGAAAAACACAATAAAAAAAAGACAAAATACAGACACATAAACACACACTAATACAATAAATAAAATTGAGGGGTAGAATAATTAGGAGGATGGTGGATTACAAAGATTAAAGAGGGATTAAAAAACAAGACCACCACCATTAACAGAGTAGAAATCAAGATGGCTGAGCCCATGCGAACCGCATGGTGCCGTACTCGCATGATTTGCAATGCGAGAACGTACTCTGCTTTGCGTTTGAAGGGAAAACACAATGTGAACGGGTGTGCCGGAAAACTCCGCCCACCAGCCATGGAGTTTTTTGCCACTCTGCGGAGCTCTTCGTAGCATGACTCCGCGAACTCTGCCCAGGCCTAGCCCACATATTGATCTGTACATTAAATTTTTTGAAAATGTCACTCACAAATCACTGCCGCCACCTACTCTTTATTTGGGTATGTTATTATAGTGGCTTCTTATGCTCCAAGGTAGTCAGATGAGTTGACCCCTCATTACTACTACTGGCTGTGATGTTTTTTATTTTGGGGGGGAGGGGGGGAGCGGGTTGGTCTGTTAGACCTGGCGGGGTACTTCTTTAACTTTTTGCCTTCAACCCTCCTCTCTTTGTCGGCTCAGTTTTTGTCGGGCTCAGTTTTTGTCAGGCTCAGTTTTTGTCAGGCTCAGTTTTTGTCGGCTCAGTTTTTTAATGGACATCTTATTGCTGTCATTGCCTCTAAATGTACCTTTATTATTTTAACAGAATACTGCGGTCCTGTCTTGGAGTTAAGCCTGCCAGCGCTTATGGCCATGTACTTATTGGTTTATGTGTTGAAACAAATTTAATGGAAATTCTCGACCTGTATTCCAAGCAAGTCAGATGTGTTGCCCATTCATTACTTTTACCATCTGTGATTGCTTGTTTTTTTGGGAGAGTGGAGTGGTTTGTTCTTCTCCTGTTAGTCCTGGAATCTTTGGAGTGGTTCTCCCCTAATGTTTTCCCTTCAACCCTTCTGTGTTTGGCGGCTCTGTGTTTGGCAGCCCACTGTTTCGCAGCTCTGTGTTTGGCGGCACACTACTGTTTGGCAGCCCACTATTGGGCGGCACTGTTTTTGGCAGCCTTTTCTATTGTGGTGCATTTCTTTTGATGGACATCATAATGCTGTTATTGCCGCTACTTGGACCTCTATTGTTTAACAAAAGACTGCTGTCCTGTCTCTGAGGTAACCCTGCCAGCGCTTGTGGTCTTGTACACATTGGTTTATGCCCTAAAAAAAAGTAATACAAATATTTATTTAAAGAACTTTTTGTAGGAAAGTGCCCCTTTTTGCATGGTTACCCCCACATTTTGCCTGACATCTGATGCAACCTGACTTGATGTGCCCTGTGTCCCTGCCAACCAGGTTCCCAGGGCCTGTGTTCTTTCCCAAGACTGTACCTTTGTATCCACAATTGGCACATCCCTGGCCACAGGTAAGCCCCTTGTAAAAGGTACCATGGGTACCAAGGGCACTGTGACCAGGGAAGGCCTCTAAGGGCTGCAGCGCCTATTGTGCCACCTTTAGAGGCCCTGCACCGTAACACCCTCACACTGCCAGTGCAGGCTGCATGTTTTGGTGCAAAGAAAAGTGAAGAGTCGACATGGCTCACATCCCTGTGTGCCATGCCTACAACTCACTGCCCAAGGCCTAGTAAAGTCACCCCTCTAGCAGGGTGCACTATCCCTCAGGTGAGGGCACAGTGGCATGAACCCTGTGCCCCTACAGTGTCTACGTACATTCCCTGTAAGTGTAGTAAAGCCATAAGGGGTATATGGTCTGGGAAGTGGTCATTAAGGACTCCACAGTTCCATAATGGCTTTACTAAAAACTGGGAACTTTGGTAGCAAACTTCCCAGCACATTAAACCCACACTGATGCCAGTGTGGGATTTAATGTAAAATGCACTCAGAGGGCATCTTAGAGATGCCCCTTGAAAATCGACCAGTCCTGGTGCGGTTCCTGAATGGCTGCCCGCCATTTGCCACCACCTGAACCCCAGGTTAAAGAGCCTCCACTCTCTCAGTCCAGAAACGAAGCACATCCTGGGCAGAGGTCTCATGCCTCCTCGCCCAGGATGGACTGGGTCCATGAAGGGGAAGCTTCAAAGGCCTGCCGCCTTTGGAAGCTGTCCCTGCCTTTTGCTGCCCCCAGCAACTGGCTCCAACCAGTACTGGCCCCCACTTTGGGTGGGAGAATCAGTGGGAAAACCAAGCTAGGAAGAGAGGTGTGCCCACCTTTGCCAACCCCACACCTCAGGTGGGGGAGGCGAGGTGAAGTACACATCTCAGTCTCCTCCAGCTTGAAGATGAGGGGACCCAGACAATCAAGGAGAGGCTCGTGCCCCCCTCCCACTGGAGGGTGGCATAATAGGAGGTGTACCCACCCCAAGGGAGGGACCCATTGGTCCCGACCTGCACACCCCTTTAAACGCCTCTAAATCTAGTGTTTAGGGGCAACCCTGAACTTTGCCTCCTCAGATTCGAGGAAAGAAGGACCAAAGAGCCGCGCTGACCCAGGAAGAAGAGGACACCTACTGCTTTGGCCCCAGACCTACCAGCCTGTCCCAATACTGGCCTACCTACAGCAAAGAAACCGGCGTAGCCCGCAGCCCCCCAGAGCCTGGAGGACCTGCCCTGCACTACCCTTACAGACTCTGTCTCCCGTGAACGCCATATTGCTCAACAAAGACTCCAATACCAGAATCCGGAATCAGGCGACTCTGCAATTCTGCACCACTCTGCACCCGATGCCCACAGCCCGAGTTTAACTGGCTTAACACCACGAGGTGGTCTCCCCAGCGATCCGGACCTGGGATCTGGTGATCCCCGACCTCCCTCAAGCTTCAAGAAGACACCTGCAGCCTCAACCTGAAGAGTCCCCCTCACTGCGACCAGAGCTGGTAAGAAAACTCGACGCCAGAAGACACCCCTGCACTGGACACTCCACGTCCTTGCGTGGCCCAACCGATGGTGTCCATGCATCCCCCAAGATCCCAACTTGCCTCTCCAGCCGGTGGTCGCCTTCAGGAAGCCTTGCTGCCCGAGCCTGCAGCATCTTTGCAAAACCGAAGGTCTCCATTAGAAAGAACAGGGTCCCGAAAGTCTTTTGGGCACCCTGCACCCGGCCACCCCAGTGCCGCTGGTGGTGCAGCTCCTGTGCTGATTGTTGGCCCCTGCAGTGCTGCCCTTAACCCCAGGAGCTTTGCTCCCACACCTGATTGGCCTGCTCATAAGCTGTCCATAACTGAAGGCCCCCTATGCCCAATTGGCTTACATTGGGCCCCTGCACCCTGCCGTCCCAGTGCCGCTGGTGGTGCAACTCGAATGCCCATCTAGACGTAGGGGAACCTTGGTCCTAACACCCAAAACTCCCACTCTTAAGTCGTGTACTTGCTTGAGAAACCACTAACACTTTTTCCCCCTTAGGAACCCATGTTATGAAATTTTGGGTCTAAAATGTTCTACGTGTTGAACTGATGTTTGTATGGAGAAAAGAAAACAAAACTGCAAAGTATAAAGTCTTAATTACAGTGTATTGTGAGAACCTTAGTTGTGGTATCTAGGCATACCACCCCAAGTCCTCAAAGTAATCCAAAAGAAACTAAAAAGTATTCTGAAAGTAATTACTGTGTAATTCAAACTGCTTTTTAAAGTGATAAAAACCTGTAAGAACTGCAAATCCATCCTCAATTGCATTTCTGTGTAAAGGTTTACAATTGAAAGTATATTTTACCTACCCGTACCAAGTCCTGCTTGGTTCTAAAAATAAAACACTAGTATACCTTTCTTTATACTTACTCAATTGGTCTGGATTCAGTCTCTGCGTGTGTGTATCAGTCTTGATTGAGTGAATGCAATAAATGCTTAACACATCCTCTGGATAAGCCTAACTGCTCGCCCACACTACCACAGAGAGCTGTTTGTACTTACCTAATTTAGCCTCTGTTATACCTCTGGAGACTCGCTGGACTCTGTGCACATTATAACTTACTTTGGTTTAGTATATACAGAGCCAGCTTCCTACATCTTTGTTTAATAAATAGGCTTAGAGAATGGTGATCCTGTCTGACAAGGAGTTGACTATCTTTAAGCTACTTTAAGACATTTATCTGTAAGGGTGCTGGGTAAGGACTTTAGTATGATTCATGTGTCATCTTATGGAATTTTCCCCCATTCAAAATCAGAATTTTATTACTTAATATCTGCAAATTCAAGCCCACCTATTGAACTGTATATTAAACTTTCAGAACATTTTACCTAAAAATTACTGAAACATCTTGCCCAGGGTTCCGAAAAATTGATAAGATGACAGTAGACCGAGCAACAGTGATAAGTAGAGGTAGCCTGAAAAGAGAGGTTAAGAAACTGGTGAAAGATCACTTTTCCTGTGGGTAGCCTAGAAGGTAGGACCCTTTGAGCAACTTCTCATGTCTTAATATCTCTGGTGTACTTGAAGCTTCAACAGTGTCAGAATTGGAACTGTAAATTCAAAAGCTACACAACAAGCCACTGCAAGGAGGCTGGTGTTCGCTTTTGGGAGGCATAGACACCTGTTGACATCTACTCTTTATTTGGGTTTATTATGATAGTTCTTAACTTTTTTTATTCCAAGGTAGTCAGATGTGTTGCCCTTTCATTACTACTAGCAGCTGTGATGGCTTCTTTTGTTTGTGGGATGAGGGGCTTGGTTATTTGCCCGTTAGACCTGGCATCATGTATGGTTCTCCCCTAGCATTTTGCCTACAACCCTGCAATTTTTGGCGGCTCTGTGTTTGGCAGCTCTGTGTTTGTGGCGGCTCTGTTTTTGTGGCGGCTCTGTGTTTGTGGCGGCTCTGTGTTTGTGGCGACTCGGTTTGTCAGTATTCGACTGCTCTGTATTTGGCCGGCTCTGTTTGTCAGTATTTGGGAGGCTCTGGATTTGGCCGGCTCTGTTTGTCAGTATTTGGCTGGCTCTGTATTTGGCCGGCTCTGTTTGTCAGTATTTGACCGGCTCGGTTTGTGTCGGCTCTTTCTATTGTGGTGCATTTCTTTTTATGTACATCTTAATTCTATTATAGCCACTGATAGAATCACGATTCTGTTAACAGAATACTGCTTTCCTGTCTCTGAGTTAAGCCTACCAGAGCTTATAGTCTTCTACTCACTGGTTTGTTATGTGTTAAAAAATATAATAAAATAATTATTTTTAAACAACTTTGTTTAGTCACATGGGCTTAGAGAATTATGATATTGCCTAATAGTGTGTTGGGTGTCTTCAATCCACTTCAAGACCCATATTCGTAAGGAACCTGAGTAAAGACTTTTCAATGATTCAAGTGTACTTGTGTCATCTTATGAAATTTTTTCCCCATTTGAAATCTGAATGTTATTACTCAATATCTGCAAATTCAGCCTACATATTGAATTGTACATTAAACTTTTAGAAAATGTGACTGTGTAATGTCTTGCCCAGGGCCCTAAAAAATTGTCAAGACAGCGGTTAGAGTGACAGTGAGAGATACAGGTAGCCTGAAAAGAGAGGTATAGAAATTTCAGAAAAATCACTTTCCCGGGGGGAGAGGGGAAGCCTAGAAGATAGGATGCCTTGAGCAACTGCCCATGCTTTAATACCTCTAGTGTACTTCAAGCTTCAGCAATGTCAGAATTGGTATTGTAAATTCAAAAGCTACTGCAAGGAAGATGTTGTTGGCTTTTGAGAAGCGTAGACACCAGCCGCCACCTACTATTTATTTGGGTATATCATAATTGTTCTTGGCTTCTTATAATGCACGGTAGTCAGATGTGTTGCCCCTTCATTAGTACCACCAGCTGAAATGGCTTGTTTTTGTGGGGGTATGTGGGGGGGTGGTTATTTGTCTGTTAGACCTGGCATATTTGGAGTGGTTCTCCCTTAACTTTTTGCAGCAAACTCTATTTTTGGGGGCTCAGTATTTATTGGCTCAGTATTTGTTAGAAGCTTACTATTTGGCAGCTATTTGGTTCTCCGCATTCTTTTTTGCCTTCAACCCTGATATTGGTTTGCTCGGTATTTGGCGGCTCAGAATTGGGTGGCTCGGTATTGGGCGGCTCAGTATTGGGCGGCTCACTTTTTGGCAGCTTGCTTGGCTGCTCTTTCTATTGTGTTGCATTTCTTTTGATGGCCATCTTAATGCTGTTGTAGCCACTAACTGAAACACTATCTTAACAGAATACTGCTACCCTGTCTCTGAGTTAAGCCTGCCAGCGCTTATGATCTTGAACACATTGGTTTGTTATGCGTTGAAAATATTCAATAAAACTATTTTTTTTAAACAACTTTCTTTAGTCACATGGGCTTGGAGAAAAGGTCTTCAAACTTTGATTGCGGGACCCCCTGTCATCATTTTTGTAGGCGTAACAACTCCCTCCTGACACAAATTTCTAGAACCTAGAACTCCTCATCGAAAACCATAAACGCGCCCAATTCTTTCAGCAAATCATTTTTACGGTGGGGAAATAATACTAAATAGTGTTTAGCAAACCAAAGCTTTGTGGGTGACTGTGGTTCAGTGCCAGAGGCTTAACACACACTTAAAAAAAAAAAAGTCTCCAAAAACAATTACCTAAAAATGCACAATGTTACTTTATTTTTCACAAACAAAACATAATTTGAAAAAACGTATTCAGATAACACCTTTCTAAACTAATGTGATGGGTGTGCCTGTTTTTCTCCAGAGAAACAATCTGTGGTTGCACCTTGGGTGTTAAACTGGTACTCAACCAATTTAACACCCAAATATAACAACAGGCAACAAAAAGGTGACCAGTCCAGCTTTGCGAAGGGCCTTCTACTGTGCAGCAACACGTGTCACTCCTTTTTAGTAACTTTTCAACCTTTTGAATAATACAAAAATGTCTTTTGTTAAAATCAGCAGATTATGCGTTAGATGATGGATTATATAGCAATCTATAATTATGCTAAAATCCCTGCGGCGGACTCAGTGGCGTAGCTAGAGTTTCTGGCGCCCGGGGCTATCCCTCAGATTGCCGCCCATGGCAGGTAGCGGCGGGGGGAGGGTCTGGGGAAAAATGACGGGCGAGCAGCAGGGGTGGATTGGCAGGGTTTAAGTTACGACGCCACTCTCTACTCCACTGCATAAGAAAGGGCGTGAAGCTGCGGCGTAAGCATAGAGCAAACCTCGAAGGTCAAGTCTCAGTTGATGAAGGCCCACCAGCACTAAAATGGTAGCTAAACGCATAAGTAAATGTATCCCTTCCTCCTCTTTACACCACTCCATACTTAACTGCTGCTACAAGACCACAGCAGTAAAACCACCCGCTAGACATCAAGCACAACACCAAAACAACTCCCACATAGGTCACACTCTACACTCACACTCTACCAAACAACGACAGTATTTAGAAACATAAGCAAAGCTATAGCTATCTCCTTTTTGCTCCACTCCATGCATGTCATTTAAGAAACACCCCTCAGGTCCTTATGCATGAAACCAATGTCACATAGGCCACACTATTCACACATTCATTCTCCAGACTAACCACAACTAAGGGAGTAGCGGGCACCTCGTCCACGGAGGGGACTTAAGGGTTCCATCACGGGTGTATGTGCTACACAAATGCAACTACAATGCATAAAGTGTATATTCAATGGGGGAGACACCAGATGCAGCCCCTGCAGCATCCCAGTTAACTGCTGTAAGTACTGGAGGTGGGCGAGCCAGCAGATTTATATAGAGAGCCAAGTCCTAGCCGAGCCAGGAGCCTGTCTGGGCTGTGAGAGTCACAGAACAAGCGGAGGCATCAATAGGCTGATACAGCAAATATCAAATAAAATATGACAAACTGTCTTTCACATCAAAGCAGGTTATTTCGTCAACACTTGTGTTTGACTTTAGTACATTAGATCATATCACTACATTACCATCTGTGAAAGTTAATACATTTTAAACATGAGCTTTCTCCCACCTCCAAATATGCCTTCACTGTCATTAGTGCACCAAGAGATATATCTTTGTCATTTCCATTGTATACAGAGACAATATTGTTATAGTATGTGCTGCTACATTATTGTATATTAAACCACATTTAAGTGAGATTTTTATATAACACATAATCTGAACTTAATTTCTTCCTCAGTTTGCCTAAGGTTTGCTGCTCAATTACAACGAGACTCAGTGAAGTAAACAGATTTGCACAGGATCCGATTTTTTGTCAAGAAGCTGTGATTTCAAACCAGGTTTCCTGGTTGCGCATTGTGTGGATCTGCCACTGGATAAATATATATTCTCTCACTTTCATCCCCAAAGTATAATATTTTGTGTTCAGTTATTCCTTGACCCAAATTAGTTCACTGTGTTCAATAAATACAAGTATCACAGGTTACGAAAAGGTATATGTATAAACTTTCTTGAAAAAAAAGGTGTAAGGAAACATTGTTGGTGTAATGAAATGTATTCCTAACTGATGCAGCTTCAGTTGTATCTCGACTGACTTTATTAGACGTCTGGTTTGACAGTTTTGATTGTGTTTGATGTATGCTGATCCCTCACAATCTTAGGTGCTTTAATTGTTTTTAATTGTGTTTGCCACCCCATTTTCCTTGTGGCTATTGATTGTTCATGTGGGGTTGAGTGGGGGGCTTTTTTCCATGCCGTGCCTATTATCCCTATTACCCCCTTGGTGATTACCAGTTGAAAGGCAGTGCCTGGGATAATTGGCTCAGCTCTGTTTTGGCTCAGCCAGTCCCCATGGGACAAGGGCCGAGCTACAGACAGTCGTTCATCCTGAGCCAAGCTCGAGACTCGCTGGCTTGCCCATCTCTGGTAGGAATCAAGAACTCACGAACTAGCCCCCCCTCCCCATACACACACACACTGGATAACTACGGACGACAATAGCCAGATGTGGCTTTGTAATAAAAAATGTCTTGGCTCCAGCATAGGTGCGTTATCATTCCGGCTGCTATATAGTGCAACGCAGCTGTCTGATGCATACATTTTCATGCAAAATGTGTATTTTGTGACATTAAAGTGCAGTGTGTCCCATTTTTTACCTCGTATCATTGAGGTGTGCAGTATTTCCTAATTCCTAGCTCTGGTTTAATACGAGTACAAAGATAAATCCATTTTCATTTCCTGGCGTTAAATTCTTCTTAATTGCCAATTCAGTACCCCTAGCGCTAAAACAGCTCAGTCATGTTACTGATGTCCCTCTTAATGCAAGGGCGCAGTGACGGCGCTGAAGAGCCGGGCCTGCCCTCCCCAGTTTCGCAAGCATCCACCGCGGCCTAGTCTAGAAGGTGCCAGCCGCTCCAGCACCATCCAGAACCTGCTGGGCCTCTCTGGGTGTGGCAGCTGCCCACGCCATCTCACCCAAACTTGGGGCACCAGGGCCACATGTTTCCCAAGCCTCAGCTATCTCCCGCTTCCATAAATAGACCAGTAGGGCCGTGGGCATTAGGAGCAGAGGGGTGCGGGACACGGATTTAGTCAATATATATTTCCCAAACTCTAGAGCTCGGGGTAGCACATTCTCCACAAATGGCCCAGTGTAGCGACTTTAAATGCGGGGTAAATCTAATGTTCCGTTTCATTAGCAGTGCCCCTGAAATAGGAAGGTTCCCCCTCCCCCCCCCACCACCACCAGGGCCCCGTGGTCAGTGCACCGCCCCATGGGCGCTTTAAGCTCATATCATGGAGATATATAATCTGAATGAGCCTCGCATACCCTAGCTCACGAGGAGACGAGAGCAGAGATTCGGGCGAACATAGGAGCCGCGCGGATATTCAGCACTTTCTATAGTACAGTGAGTGCCTTTCTGTTTATTTGACTTTTTCGGAGCGGTCAGTGTCGCACATGGGGCATAGGAACGCTTAAAAGAAACTGAACTAACAAGTGCAGGCCTATCCTAACTAAAGCTTACCTGAGAATTCTGTGCTATTTCACTCTGGCCGATTCAAATCGCTAGGGCCTCCTTATGTAGGCTTGGAGCGGTGGTGGTCGGTCTCGAACTTAGTGAGACTGCTGCTGTTCTTAATCTTGCTGGATTGTCTGTCTGCAGCAAATCGCCCAGCACTGCCGAGACTCCGAGAGCGCGTAGTGGTGGCGTGCGTGCGCGTCACTGCTGCATTTTAACAGCACAGCGCGGTGGCTGGCCCAAAATGATGCCCAGGGCCTTCAATGGTAGCACTTTCGCGTGCTACAAGATTGACGGCCCTGGGACCCACATGCATAGTACGCCGCGCGCCGCACCACCACTATGCTAGGTGGTGCAGCATTTGCAAGCAGGTGCGCTTGCACTTACATACACGTGAGGTGTGCAGAGCTGCTCGGCGACAGCCGTACGTGTGGGGGTGGTGGGTGTACATCAAATTTAGTGACTATGTGCCCAAACAAATCCTGGGCTGGCCACGGGCCACCAGTGCTAAGCAGCTGCCGCCTGCCGCCCCCAAAATAGTGCCGCCTGGGGCGGACCGCCCCCACCGCCCCCCCCTAGCTACGCCACTGGGCGGACTCAAAGATGTGGCTAAAAACAGAATATTTTAATTTTGTCACTGTCGGGTAGCTACATATAAAATAACTGCCAGCTTAAATGAAAAATTAATATTAAAAGTAGTTAGTGGGAAATGCACTAAAGTACATTATGAAACCTTTAGTAGTTAATGCACTGCAGAGGTCTGTGTGTAACCAGAGAGACACAGAATTACATCTTGGTTGGTGCAGGGGGAATAGTGACTTGTATATTTGTAGTGCTACAAGGTCACAGTCTGTGACAAAGTGTTGCAGGGATTCTGCTCAGGAACAGAACTATACTTGTGACCATAGAACCTTGGCATATAGGGACTGAGTCACCATACCACTCCAGTATCTGAGCCAGACTCTGACTAGCTTTAGTGCCTAACCTTACCAGAGAGTCAAGTGACTTTGCACCCCAGAACACAACACTCTCGACCCTCTCTGGGATCACGGTAAGAGGACACACCCTTTCACTCGCACTTGTCCACAATAAGATAAACAGACACAAAGGAAGTTTAGAATATATTTTTGAAATATCGTGCTCTAAAATGCAGTATTTGTGCCACAATTAGAAAACAAATACATACTAAAAGTACAGTAAGCATGGTCAATAAACCGTATACCATGAAAAGCCCTGTCATGTTATAAGACAGAGTAGCCTAACCCCCCTCCCCTTCTACCGAAGCTAAATGATTAAATGCCAAAGATCTCTGGGATTAGTGGCGGACCCCGTACCTTGGCATACACAGATAGACGTTCTTTATCTTGGTTGATGCAGTGCTCTGGTCTCAGAACTCTTGCTCCATGTATGTTTTGGACCTCTAAGCTCATCTATATGACAAGACGTTTTCTCCTTAGCTGCATTCTCGTGTTATGTATAGGTGCTAGTGCCTGCCCAGAGAAAATAACAAGGGGCATTGCTGTTTCATTTTGTCTATGGTGTGCAGACTAAATCCCAGGAAAAGGACAGAACACGAAAACATATGCAAGTTCTGTATGAAAATACAATGTGGCACAAAAGCAAGTGTGTTTATTATAGTAACGTGTGCAAAGGAAAATGTAGCCTACAGCATGCACAATTAGGCTTACCTAGGGACAACTACAATGGGTCATGCAGGAAACATACGACACCCTCCCTTTGTATTTGTATTTATTGAACGCAACATTCATCCCAAGGGATATCACGGCACTTAGGAAGCGTTTTCCTGAGAAAGAGGTAGTGAAGGCCCAAGCATCTGGGAACAGGGAGCTATGTTAAGGGGCTACAGGTGCTAATACCTATATTCTGGGGAACAGCCATGTTTTCAGTTTCTTCCTGAACGACGTGTACTCGTTCGCAAGGCGAAGATCTAAGGGAAGTTCATTCCAATGGACAGCTGCCAGGCTGGAAAAAGAACGACCCCCTGCCCTAGCTTTCTTAATTCGTTTGATTTTGGCCAGGGCATGATGGCAAGTCCTCAATTTTCGTGTGGGAATATAGAATTCGATTTTGTCATGCAGAATTTGAGGACCACACTTATGTTGCACTCTGTGTGCATAACACAGTAGCTTAAACTTGGCCCTTTGACGCACGGGTAGCCAATGGAGCTTCCTCAAACATTCTGATGCTGGGCTGTATTTGCTTTTATTACAGACCAGCTTGGCAGCGGCATTTTGGATCACTTGCAGTCGGGAGAAAAGATACTCAGGCATGCCCACATAGAGTGCATTCCCATAGTCTAGTTTACTAGAAAATAGTGCCTGGGTAATAGTCTTTCTGCAGCTTAAGGGGATTCATGAGAAGAGTCTTCTTAATAGTTTTAGCGTAGCAAACCTTTTTCCGCACACAGCTCCCACTTGGTCCTGCATGGTTAATGCATTGTCAATAAGTATGCGGTTCCGGGGCGGCACCTAGTGACCGGGGCCACCATGTGTCATTCCAGAGTAGGTGAGCCCCTCCAAAGAGCAGGATTTCAGACTTCTCAGCATTTAGCTTCAGACAGTGTTCCATCATCCAAGTTGCTGTTTCTCAGAGGCAGTTGACTAGGTTAACTAGTAATAATAATAGCACAAAAGAGAATACCAAATGGACTATATGTATTGTTAGAAGGTAAACATACTCAAAGCATAGGTATAAAAATGGTATGGAATAAAAGTTACACTTTCTTAAATTAAATTTGGAAGAATAGGTAAATTATGGTGTTTTGGAGGAATCCATTGTGCTACTCGCTAATTCGAAGGCCAAGAACTCAATAAAGGAGACTGACTCTACATGCAAGAATTGGTCTATTGCTCAAGCCATGAGCTTCAAGGAACAAACATGATCTCCGGTCTCAGCCAATGCTTATACAATTGCCAGGCAACTGCATCCGTGTTAGTGGAGCCTACATCCGGTTGTCCATGTGCTGATGCAAATGTTTCTCCGTAGGTTGATGGCTCAAAGGTTGCATTGTAAAGAAGTCGCAAGCCCAGGAAACAATTCTATAAATGGGTCGCTAAGGGACTCATCAACAGCCTAAAATCCCTGGTAGTGGGAATTTGCAAAGCCAGGCAAATGTCCAGTGCCCATTCGAAGGGGCACCAGATACAATGGAACGTGGGTTGCACACAGGTAAACCAGGCCGGTTGAAACGTTCGGGACCAATCAAGATCCAGTTTTTGTAGTAGTAACATTCCAAAGATCTGAAGCATACGCTCACGGTAGTGTTGGAGATGTGCCAGTTCCAGAGTGCCCGCTCAAGCAGCATCCATTGCGGAGAAGCAGGATCATGGATGCCACAAATGAGGAATACCAGAAAGGGAACCTACGAATACACTAGAAAAAGAGGAGTGGATAAAAGCAAGAATTACTCCAAAAATGGTCTGAAAAGAAATAACAAGGCCAGAGCCTAAACCTTAAAAAAAGTGGGTAAGGGCGGTCGTACTATATGCACTAAAGATTTTATGCACTAATTTTCTGAAATGCAGGGGAAGGTTTGTAATTAACAATGATTGTATATGAGGTAACTACCATTTGAAAGTACTGTTATGTAAGGGAGAATTGGAGGAACTGGGATTCCCTATAAATAACAAGCCGAAGTGGGCGCCGAAGTGTTACAGGCGCCATTGATTTTAACTTGTTTACAAACAAGTGAATGTCCTACACTAATCACATTCTTCTCCAGTTATAAAAAAACGTCATTGTTGGAATATTCACAACAATAAGTAAAGGGTAATGACCATTATTCATGTATGAAGCTGCTCCCAAGGGGTTCATATCTACCTATGGTGAAATGTTTCATGCAAGTGGTGAACTGAAATGTCGAGATGGGGAGTGAAATAACACTGTGTAGTACCCACATTGCTGATGGCGTCTCAGCTATAGTAAATGGGAGTTGTTTAAATTTTTCTAAATGCAGCATTGTGTATGTCGTATCTTTCATGGCCATTAGTTGTTGTTTGTGTGTTAAGTTAAAAGCGTAAAACAAATCTGTACAATTCAAGTAATGCCATGGAACTCGCCCATTCTTAAGTCTTTGAAGCGTCTAGGTAAACTGCATAATAGATCTAAGCTGACTTTGCCCATGATATAAGGTTGACATGTCACTCTGCACAATATCAATAACAGATGACACAATGTTGTTCAAATTGTAAATACGAGATGAAAACCTATTAAAACTATTATCGACAACAGCTAGCACTTTTTCCAAATTATTCTGGTCAATTTGTCTTAAACATGCAGCAGCTTCCATTTGTGATAGTTGCCAAATTTCATAATAAGTAGCATAAATAAATCTTTTAGAATGTGGGGATTTAGGGCCAGATGTATGAAGGCCCTGTTTTGCGATTTCCTAATTGCGATTCACAATTAGGAAATTGCAAAATGGAATGCATGAAAGTGTGTTTGACACTTTTAGCGATTCCAAGGGGATCGCAAATGACCTACCTCATGAATATTAATGAGGTAGGTCGCAATTTGCGACCCCCTAGGAATTGCAAAAATCACAGGGATGGTGGCCTGCTGGGCTCAGCAGACCACCATGTCTGTGATTGCCCTTTAATAAAGCAATTCTTTTTTCCTTAAAGGAAAACGGGATGCGTTTAAAAAAAAAAAATATGAAAAGTTTTCTTTTCATTTTTTAGGAGCAGGCAGTGGCCTGTGGGACCACTGCCTGTTATTAAAACATGATTTAACTAACATTCACAAAGGGGAAGGGGTCCCTTGGGGACCCCTTCCCATTTGCGAATGGGTCACCACCTACTTGAATTAGGTGGTAATATGCGAATGTTTTGCGACCGCATTCACGGTCACAAAACATTAATGCATACCGTTAGGATTCGCTGTTTGGAAGGGACGCCCTGAACACGCCCCTTCCAAATAGCGAATCGCAAACCCATTTTGCAACTCCGTAATAGGTTACCGAATCGCAAAATTGGATTTGCTGCATCAGAAATGCATTCTTTGCGACTGCAAAGAGCCGATTCTGCAAATCAGCCCGTTTGCGAGGAGCAAAATGCATGATGCATTGGGCCAAAAAGAAAATCTGAAACATTCATGTCCTCAGACTGGAGAGAAAGATGTTTTACTACCGGACAGTGTGGAATGTTCCATCCGTTTCATACACAATTTACCCACCGATTAGGTGGTAAAAATACATGAATGTCCTGACTGGGGATTTCGGGGATCAGGTATACTTGATTTAAACCCGGGTGTGGAATTTAGAAAACAAGCATGACAGCCATTCGTATCCACTGGCCATAACAACCACCCGCCCGGACTCGCAAATGAGAAATTAAAGATACCTTTCTGTACCATGCTATTCAACTGTTGTTCATTATAATTTGCTAAAATCTACCAACTATCAAAGAAGGACACTGAAAGAATAGTTGGGGCGTTTATTTCTTTGATTTTTGCCAACCCCAGGCAAGTAGTCTGTTGGATTGTTTAATTTAGGAAAATCATCTGTGTGGGAATTAAACAGACTTGACATAAGGTTTCCATGCCCTGAACCTGCCAGGACTTCATACCCCAAATAGATTTCAAATCAATTGTGTCCTTCCAGTAATGATAAGCTTTCAGGGCCAAATGATTAACGAACGTAGTGGTATATATACGTTTAGTTTGAGTAAGCATATATTCCCTTTGTGGTGTTGGGCTTAATTTAAAATAATGACATGTGGTCTAAAGTGTCATATCCTGTAAAATATGCATACTTATCTTTTTTGCTTTTTGGAACTCCCTTGAGGGGGGAGTTGGACAATGGTCCCCTTGTGTATAATTAAAATGGGATGCTGTCCACCAGCTCTGTGCAGAAAGTGATGCCCATAATGATGCTAGCAGAACATCTCAGCATAATTGGCAGAAATATTGTATATGGCTTCTAATTCAAAAACAGTATAATACTCTAATTCAGAAAGCACAGAATGTACATCCAATCAACTGAATGCAACCATGGTACTATTACATCACCCATAGAAACTTTGAACACATATGGTATCTGCAGGATCTCTGTTTGCCCAAATATATCTAAAGGAACTTTGTCCCAAACAATTCCATCAGTCACTGGAATGGCTAAAATGTTAACGAGGGACAAGTCCATTTCCATTTTATGCGATGATGAATGGGGGGCCAGCACCCGGTCAACCAGTTATGTAGCAGAACGTTCTGGGAGATAATGGCCATTATTAAGTAGGAAAAAATAGTCACAAATCCAATCCACAGAAACAAGAAAAACAAGTAAGTATGATCCTGACATAAATCCAAGGGGGGACTAGATCAGTGTGTTTTAACCAAGAAATAAAAACACACTCCATGCTGGAGGCTTGTACAAAACAGAAGAACTGTCCATAGAAGAATTATCTTGAGCCATATAATACCCAGAGGTACTTAGCTGGAAAACAGGAGGCTGTGACTCACCAGTAGGGCTAGAAAAATCCAACTCATAAGGGTTCGCCAATGGTGGATCATTATAAATGACATCCATTGTAGAAGACTGGATAGAAGAAACAGGCAGCACGTTAGGAAAATGGTCAGCGGAGGACTCAGCCTCCCCCTCCAGCCGGGGAGTATCGGTATCAGTAGTTCTCACGGTACGCAATTGAAAGTCTTGTGCAAAAGAACGACTACTCCATGTCATACTATGAAGAATCCGCCACATGGTGTAGTTTGACATGTTCAATAGAGAAAAAGCGTTTGTCTTTGTATTGTGGAAGTGGTGGCAGAATCACTGTTACCATTCCTTGGACACCAAGAATTGGAACAGGAGTTTGGTACATTGGGCCGAATTCCTTTTTGATCGCCACCTTCTATCGAACTAGATCTCCAGTCTTTGGAAGCCAGCCGGAAACCGGAATTTTATCTGCAGCACTGGAAGAGTGAGACTCAAGCAATGTTTGCGAGATTGAGTGTCGCAAAACATTTGTAGGTCCTGTAAGACAGTACAATGGTTATCTACGTCAAAGGTTGCGGCAGCCATCACAACGTCTGGACCATCATGGTCTGGAACATACATCTTGATGCCAAAAAGTACTTCATACTGGGTCCACCCATCCAGAGATCTTTTAGGGATTTTATTTAACACTCGTTAAACCCTATAAAGTTGGTTCAACCAACCATGCCCTGTACCTAATCCTCTAGCCATTAAGGACTGCTTTAAGTCACGGTTCATTCTCTCCACAACAGAATTACCCTCTGGTTTACATGGAGAAGAAAAATGCACTTGCAAACCCATGGACTTCATCGAATCACAATACGCTTTAGAAATGAATGCCGGACCTCGATCCGAATGGAATGTGTAACAGGCATATGTACCGATAAAGACTTGCAATTCTATAATAACAGTTCGAAAGCCAGCTGAGTGATGTGGCCAAACCCAAAGGAATCTATAGCAAAAATACACTGTAACCAAAATATATTTAAATGTAGTATATCAAATCAATAGGCCACAATGATTTAAGTAAAAGCAGCTAAAAGGCTGATTAGAAATAAAAAGCTGTTTGTGGTGGGCGAGACACAGTGGAACTTTTGATTTGTTGACAAATGTCACAAGTTAAAACATATTTTCTGGTCTGTTGGTATAAACCTTGCCACCAATAACGTTGCTGTAAGAGCAAAATAGTGGCAACCACTCCAGAATGAGTGGAAGCTACTCCTTCGTGTGCTGCTATAATTAAATCCGGCTTTCATTGGGAATCACACGATCACCAACACCAGCAATAGTTGGAAAAGGAACACTTTGATCATTTAAGTGATAGGAATATTTTGAAGGAAAGCCCTTTAGTAAAGCTGTGCCATTTTTAAATGAATTAACGGCATCCAAGATATCATTATCGATGCGAGTTTTAGAGCGTGTTACTGCTGCTAATTTTTTTATTTATTTCTTTATTTATGATTTTCAAACACATAAAGCAATATGTCTATTGGTTGCAGACGCAGCTGTACTTCGAACTTTCTGCATTGCATGATGATTCCATAAACATAACCTTTGCAGTCAGGTTTTTCCTGTAGGAGAGACACAGTGATGGCCTAGTAGCAAATTGATTAATGCATAATTCCATACTGCACAGCATTTTACGCTTGCATTGTACTTCTTTTCAGTCTGACATGGTACATCATCTTGCACAGTCACTACCTCTCATGTCACATCCCTACTGTTTCCATCTAGCAGAGTAATGCCTCCCGAGCCCTCCCCGCCGTGGCCTGCCAAGTAAGTCTGATATAGCCCCCATATTTCTTTAGGGAGACCCTGCGGTGGGAAAATTTCCTGGTATGTGTCTGATTGTGTGTTGCAATAGTTCCAGTGATATCCCGGTGATAGTCTCCATATTTACAAATAATACGCAGCTTTCTTTTAAAAGCATCCTTCCTCTAATCTGGTCTGATCACTCAGCAGTTCTATTCGAGCTCTCTTTACCAGACCGATCGGCTCCTAAAGCATTAATAAGATATTCAGATAAAAGAGCCTGGAATAAAATAGAAGCAGAGGAATTGAATCAATTACTAACCTCTACTATCATTCCACCATCTAGCAATCTGGAGGAGGCAACCAAATTATACACCAGATGGTTAGAGGCAGCAGGGAATAAGCTTGCACCTCTAAAACGTCTAAGCCATACCAGACAACTACCTTCCTCGCCTTGGTACTCAAAAGAGCTGAGGGACCAAAAGCTAGCCTGCAAACTTCAGGAAAGAAACTGGAGGAAGAACTATAAGGAAGAGGATAAAAAGGAATATAAAGCGGCCTTGGCACATTATAAGCAATTGCTGCAAAATACAAAACAAAACTACTTTAAAAAAAAAATTAATTCAGCCAAAAATTCCCCTAAAGAGCTATTCAAAATAGTAAACTCCCTAGCCCACCCACGCGCTCAGAACATCCCAGCAACTCAAGAGCTGTGCAACACAATTGCCAAGTTCTTTTTTGACAAAGTCAATGGTATTTTTCTAACTTTCTCAGATTCCTCTCCTAAATTGAATTCTGACTTGGTCATAGATCAGAGGAAGGCAACCTCTGATGCCCCACAATTAAACAATTTTGCCCCCCTAACAGAGACAGACACCCACAATCTATTGGAAAAAGTGAAGTCTGGCTCTCCGTATGATCCTTGTCCATGCACCGTTGTAAAACTGGTGGCTGAGACAGTTTCTCGGACACTGACACCTATTATTAATTCAATATACTTAGAAGGATATTTTCCCAACGTTTGGAAACATGCATCAATCCTGCCCCTATTGAAAAAGCCCAGTTTGGATACCAGCGATCCAATCAATTTTAGGCCAATATCCAGATTACCTTTCCCAGCAAAAATAATTGAAAGAAAAGTGAACGGCCAACTCAGTAAATTTCTGCAGGACTCCCAGGCCCTCGACCCTACTCAATATGGGTTTAGAGTAGGCCATAGTACAGAAACGGCGCTTCTGAAATCCACAGAAGAGATCAGAATCATCTTGGATCAAGGCGGAAAGGCCATTTTGATTATGTTGGACCTATCCGCGGCTTTCGACACGGTTCACCATATTCTGTTGTTGAACCGTCTGGATGAGTTAGGAGTTAAGGGCAGTGCCTGGAAACTTCTCGAATCGTTTCTAACTGATAGAATGCAAACAGTGGCCCTTGGTGATTTTGAAGCCGAATCCTTCTCCCTACCCTGTGGGGTGCCACAGGGTTCATCGTTGAGTCCAACACTTTTTAATATTTATGTATCTTCACTGGCACCCCTGATTGAATCCTTTGGGCTCACCTTGACCTCCTATGCTGACGACACCCAACTTGTGGTGACGTTACTACCGGATGATGTTCAGGACACAGCGTCTAGGCTGCAGGACTGCATGCATGCCGTGGAAAATTGGATGGCCCGAAACTGCCTGAAACTTAATTCCGGGAAAACTGAGGTGGTGCTTTTTGGCAACAATCCCACTTTCTGGACCTCTAGTTGCTGGCCTGAAAAGATGGGCCCTCTACCAATCCCTATTAGGAAGGTGAAAAACCTTGGAATATGGATCGACGATAAACTGAACCTCAAGGACCAGGTCAACTCAGTTGCATCATCTACATCTTATATCATTAAATCCTGTAAAACAATTATGCCACTCCTTCCAAATTGTCCAGACTGGACTATTGTAACAGCCTTTATCTTACGATCCATAAAGGATCGATGAACAAACTACAAATGCTGCAGAACGCAGCTGCCAGGCTGCTTACTGATACCTCAAAATATGAAACTATCTCAGCCAAAATAAAAAAACTCCATTGGCTGCCAGTTAGGAAGCGGACACAATTTAAGTCTTTATGTCTGGTTTTTAAGGCTCTACAGGGAACAGGACCAGAATTCTTGAAACACCGTTTCCGCTGGTACACTCCAAATAGAGCTTTCCGCTCATCAGGCGCAAAACTCGTGATCATTCCTAGGGTAAAAAAAGCCAACTGGGGTGGCAGAAGTTTCACTGTCAACGCGGCTAAATCCTGGAATTCCCTTCCGCTGTCCATGAGAAGCATGTCCAACCTTTTGGCCTTCAGGAAATCATTAAAGACATGGCCGTTCTCCAATTAATTTCTTTCAGTGTCTCTCCAATTTCTCACTCCTCAAGTTTTTTTCAGTAGGTCTTCACATAGCGCAAGGACACCTTCAGGTAACAGTGCGCTCTATAAATATCAATAACAATAACAAATCCCTAATGATAGCTCGCCAGAAAGCCCCTTCTCCCATACAATACCAGGCCAGTTGCGCAAAGTCAGCGTATGCCGCTCCGCAGCACTGGCAGTTAGACTTGTTCCGCAGCCCGTACCTAAATAGTCGGCCAGGGATGTAATAAACTCTGTTAATGTATTTAAAGTGTATTAGTCTGTGCCTGGTGTTTAAAGATACTGTTTGTTACACCACAACAATTTTGCCATTGCTTCTCACTTATAGTTAACCCCAGATAATTTTGCCATGCAAGTCAGGCCTTAGTTGTTCCTGAGGTGCGAGCTTCCTGAGCATGCGCATAGAGTCTAGTCACCAAGTGGCCAGGGGAGGATATCTGAATTAGAGTTTTAACTGCCAGCATTTCCAGAGGTTCTAGGATATGCTCCCCAAGTGAGTCTCGGAAGGTGTCGGGCTTTGAAAAAGTGAAATTGTTGTAATGCCGTAGGGTTAGCTAGTCGCCGTCCCATTTCCTCCCAACCTAACAGTGCCATTCTCAAACAAATCTCCCATAACTCTAATTCCTAGGGCCACTAGTGATTTTTGTGCACCCCTTTCCTTCCCGATGGGGAACCAAGTGCACCAGCCTTATTGGGGTATTTGCAGAGTATAAAAAAGGATCCCACCTGTTTTTCAAGCAATCTCTGCCAGTAGTTAGTCGTCGTGTTTACCAAATCGATAATTCTGTGTTTAAGGGTCGACTTTCTGAACAGTTGTTGTGGTAGGGTCATTGAGCCGCTACATTCCGTTCCAGCCACAAATGTGGGAGATCTTGTGGGACATATACGCAGCCGTGGACATGGGCACATTGGGCGACCCTATAATACGCTTCTAGGTCAGGGGTATTTAGTCCTCCCCTGGAGTATGGCAAGGTAAGTTTTTCCCAGCTCACTCTCGGTTATTTGCCGGCCCAAGGCCAGACGTGTCAGTATTGTTCAGAGACGCTGAAACAACAACCCAGGCAACAGTATCGGAATATTCATAAATCAAAACAGAAAACGGGGCAAGACCACCATCTTCATCACGGCTATGTGGACCGCGAGCGACAGCAGCAATCTAATCCAACGTTCAATGTCATCTGCCAGATTCTGCGTAGCCTTGCCGTAGTTTTCCGATATCACAACTTCAGGGTTTGTGTGTATCTGAATTTCGAAGTATCGGACAGGGTCTGACGTCCATTGGAGTGGAAACTCCAGCGGCACTGGTTCCATAGCTGGAGTAAGCAGGATAATAGTAGACTTGCTCCAGTTGACTCGTAGTCCGAAGTGGTTTCCAAATTGGTCCACCTCATTTAACACTGCCATGAGGTTATGCTCTGAATTTCTTATGTACAGGAAAATGTTGTCTGCATATGCAGAGATTGGGTATATAGTCTAGGAATCTCAGTCCTCCCGTAAGGCACATGCCGGCAGCTCTGCGGCCAAGGCGTAAAGTAGGGGAGACCTATGGCATCCCTTTCTGGTGCCTCTTTCAATCTTGATGGGGTTTAAAGTCATATTATTAATCCCCAATCGCGCTGCTGGTAATGTCGACAGGACCGAGACCAGTCTGGCGAACACGTCTCCAACACCTACATGCCGTAGCACTTTAAACATAAAGTTCCATTCTACCGAATCAAACGCTTTTTCAGCATCGAGGAACAAAGCCTGTGTGTGTACCTCAGGATCCACTCTGGATTGCACCAAACAATGTGCAGGTATTTGCTGCTAAGTGATGCCCCGGGACGAAACCAGCTTGTTTTATACCGACCAGTCCCGGAAGCAATGGTGCCGGGGCGATTAGCTAGAATTTTGGCATAGATTTTAGTGTCTATGTTTAGTACCGACAATGGCCTATAGGAAGAGAAGTCAGCCTCATACTTGCCAGGCTTCAGGATCATCACTAATAGGGCTTACCGTATGGTGGGGGGCAAACACCCATCAGTGGCTATCTCCTCAAATATTGTGATCAGGTGAGGTATCGACGTTTCTTGGAATGCTTTGTAAAAGGCAACTGTAAGGCCATCTGTACCGGGGGGCTTCCCAAAGGGCATAGATTTTAGTGCAGTCTGGACTTCTCCTGGGTGTAATGGCACCATGAGGTGTTCTCTATGCTTGGTTGCAAGTCGCTGCATGACAATGTGTGCTAAATACTCCAAAGCAGCTTTATCTCTGGGTTTATCATCAAGCTGTATAAGTTAGTATAGTATCTAACAAAGCGGGCCAGTACCTGTGGAGTTGTTTCAAGCTTCCGTCCTTCCTCTTCGTGAATGACTGCGATTGTGTTCTTGGGCCGGCGGGGCCCCAGTAGAGCTTCAAGCGAGGTGCCAGGCCTCTCTACCTCTCCATACGCTCTGTCGTGTAGTTCCTATAAGAAATATATGGGATCTGCGCGTTTAGACAACATACACTGTAGGATTGGTGTCAGACAAACTCTGATCACCCCCACCGGGTATGTTGGCCCTTTTTGTACCAACTAGCTCACAGTGCCACTAGAATCTCCTCTTACCAAGGAGAGAATAGTTCTTGGCAACCATCGAACATGACAACCCTGATCCCTCAGGACTGTGGAAACAATATGCTACCTTTCGCTCAGTCACTCGTGCTTACTTAGTCTGTCTCAGAGAAATACACAGAATAAACAGGCAGGGCATTTTCAATAAGAATTTATTGAACAGTTGTTATTCTGGTGTAAAATAGATAAGCTGCAACAACCGTTAGGCAGAATAAGATATAAAGATTAGCAGTACGATAAAGGTAAATGGATGGTATAGCTCTACCATCTTACTATAATCATGAATACATATGAATATATAAAACACATGATAAAAGATGCGTACTCCTACGATGCTTCCCTAACTAGATGTACCTAAGTGTACCTAGCCTGTGTGTAGGTGTTAAGCCAAGAATCCCTCTAGGATTTAGTCAACCCCATTACCTGAAGTGAGAGACTGTGGGACCCCGTCCTGGGCTCGAGTTGGACACCCCGCGAGGGATGTTAGACCACTGCGAGCTGGAGTGTCTGCATGCAGGAAACTCAGCGTCTCTGGTCAGTGTGTCGGCCGGGAAGTCTCGGTCTCCTCTGTCTTATCTTAGCTATATGTGATGTATATATACCCATAGGTCTCCCCAGGGGTCCTACCTTGCTGTATTACTGTGTCGGCCTAAGGATGACGTTGGGCATGAACTTTTTTCATAGATTTTAAACAGGAGATGGTAGTCCTGCTGTGCTTCCAAGAATTCTCAAGCATAATGTATGAGATTTCGAACTAGGGAAAACCCGCGTTCTGAATGCAGTGTAGTATCTAGGTAAAAGGTCAGTCCCTGTAAACCGTGACAAGTGTAATGTAGGGAGAGAATATAGGTGAAGGGTAATGAATTTACCGGGGCCTATATTATGGTACCTATATGGAATATAACAGCTCTGGCCATAGCATATTTGCCTGAATGATTGACGTCCTTCAGTGCAGTTTTATTTGACTAATTTAGCTTTAATCTCGCCCAGTAGATGTGCTTCTGCTGTCTCCACTTCTCTTTTCTCTAATGCTGCAATTTCTTTCTCGAGGTAGTACAGTATGTTACGCAGCAATTTAAGAACCCCCGCGTGTTTGGATATTGTGATGCCTTGGTTATACACTTTAAATGTCTCTGTGAGAAGCTGACTTAGTATATGGCGCTCACGTATGTAAGTGTAGCACCCTGCACTAATCCAGACAACCCTTATGGTGATTTTAGTGGTCTTAGACAACCTTAGAAAGCTCTCTAAGTGGTAGCTCTGGAGAGCAGCCTTCAGGCTTAGTCCAGAAGGATTGTAAAGCAGCTTGTTTTACCAGTACTTAATCTTATGGTATAGGTTAAGTGAAAAAGAATCACACAGTGTAGTTATTAAAAATATGTATTTTATTACACTCACTAACACATTGCATTATCTCCTACATGGACATACAAACACAATACACACAATACTTAGGAAATAGAACATGTAAGTAGCACAAATACATAGTGGTCTCCAGGGGGAGACCAAACCATATACTAAAATAGTGGAATGCGAACCACGACTCAAGTCAAGAAGGTACCCAGAAGGCGTAGAAGAGTCGCAGACACTAGGAACCACCCTAGGTGAGTATCCAGGAACCCCACGGTGGTAGTGTACAGAGTGGGAACACGACCGTGTGCTCAATATTAGTTAATAGGTAAGTCCTGGTTACAATTTTAAAAAAGGACCCTTCCCAGTGGACCCGGAAGAAACCCAGTGGAAGATGGAAGGTTGGAGAGTCACCCCACCCGTGGATACCCCAGGAACCAGGATACCTACACCAGGGAAGCCGGGTGCCTAGGTGTCAACTGACGTCGGAAACCGCTGTAGATCACAATAGAGGACTTCAGGAAAGATACAGCTGAAGAAGAAGATGAAGGAGTCTGGTGGAACCCAAAGGTGGTTTCAGGATGAGAGGAACCTGCAAGCAGAGAGGACAGAGTCTATGCCACTCAGCAGTGACCAGGAGGCGGGGAAGACGAATGCCCACCGATGTCGGAGATGCAGGAGAGGTTGACGGTGCCCTTGAAGTTGCAGCTGTGCGGACCAAGCGACACTGTAAAAGACCAGGAACCATTCATGAGCTGTCCCACGTTGGATGTCAAGAGCCAATGGGTCAATATCCGGTAGGGGCACCAACAAGCCTTGGCAGCAGCAACCAGTGTAGTTGACTAAACAGTGCAGTGTCAGGACCAGCAAGGTCCAAGTGACTACCAACAAGCAGGTAAGTCGGAGCAGGCCCGAGCTAGCAGGGGAGCCCACTGAAGCCAAAGAAGACCCTCAAGAGGACCCACGGGCCAAAGGCACAGGAGTCGCAAGATGACCTCGAGCAGTTCACCATTGAAGAAGGCCCACGGTGGAAGGGATGCGAATCAGGTAAAAATCTTGGCTGCAGGAGATGCTTGAGGTTGGATCTTTTTGGAACCCAAAGATCTCTGGAGGAGAGAGTCAACAAGCCTTGGCAACGGCAAGTCGATGCGGTGCACAGGGGTTCAGTTCCAACGGTTCCGACGAGGGTACTGGTCTCAAACTCAGTGAAAAGACAGTGCAGGCCGCGAGGGAGTAGAAGAACTACCACCTGTGCTGCTGAGCCTTTTGGAGTCCATGGAAGCCCAGGATCAGCAGACCGGTCAGTTGAAGTGCCTGCAGAAGCAGGGGAATGACCCCTTCACACCAAGGGAGATTCCCTCTGGTGTCTTAGATGTCCACAGGCTCGGTGAAGAACCTGTATGGATCACAGGCACAGACGTTGCAGCAGTCTTGCAGGACCAAGAGACCAGGAGCAGCAGGAGTCGTCACAGTTGCAGTCTTGGTTCCCAACGCGAAGTCCAGCGAGGTCCAGAGTGCCCAGACGGTCGAAGTTGAAGTGGTATGTGATCTGAATCTTGTCCCACCACGAATCTAGGGACCCACCCACAGGTAAGCCCTTAAGTACCCGTAGGAAAGGGTTGGGACGATTCAGGGGTCCCTCCGAGAGGATGAGCTGAACAGTGGGGAGGATACTCCCATGTCCTTTGTGCAGTTTCGCACCAGAGCGGGAGCCAAAGGTTCCCTGAACTGGTTTGAACTGGAGTATGCAAGGAGGGCACCAAATGTTCCCTTCAAGCAGTCTCAGTGGCGCTGGTAAGCGCCCCCACCCTGTCCCAATACACTAAACCCTGTCTGGGCAGTGATCACACCTCCCTGTGACAGGATACCTATTGTTCTGCCTTCCCCTGCTTGACCTTGGCTCAGCAGCAGGAGGGCAGAATCGTGTCTCTGGTTGGCAGCAGCACTAGCTTGTTATCTGGTTCTAGAAGACTGGTACTGGGAGCACTGAGGGCTTCCCGGAGGAGCTTTACAGTGCATGGAATCATACCTCCCATTCCAACATGTTTGATACAAAACATGACCGGGTTCGTTACAGCCAGTCAAAAGATGGTCATCGGGTAATGACGCATGGCCACTCTCTGTGTCGTAATGGCTGATGCACTTACAACCCGGGAGAATTGACTGCAAAGGTTGTAGGGGTACCCCCTTATGCAGAGGCACACTCACACTTAGAACCAAGCCCTCTGCCTTCAGGATTGAAAGGCCTGCCATAGGGGTGACATAGGTTTTAAGTGCAGTGACCTCAGATATAAAGAAAATTATTTCTGTTGTAAGTGGTGCTAGCACCAGCTTACACAGGCTGCAATGGCAGACCTGTAGTCATAATTTGAGTGGTCTCTCATGGGGGGCATAATACATGCTTCAGCCCATGGGAGACCCCTGGTGTACCTATACCTGGGTACCTAAGGAACCATGTACTAGGGACTTATTAGGGTACACCAGTAGCCAATCTGGAGTGTACCCAAGTACTCACCATGTCCAATTTAGGTAGGAAGCACAGAGACTGGGGGGTCCTGGTTAGCAGGATCCCAGTCAGACTAGTCAGAAAACATAGCAACACCAGGCAAAAAGTGGGGGGAAACCATGCAGAAGGATCCTATCTTCCTACAGTCTCCCATACTGTTGCAAATGTATCTAACAAGCCAACATTGTGTGTGAAAAACTCAGTGATCGCCTGCTCTGTCATCACGAAAGACAGGGTCAAGTAGGGAATACTGAAGAAATCGCCAGGTGAACGCCTCCGGCCGAGCTGCGCACAGTTCTAGGTATAGTATCTCTGGTGAATGGTGAATGCGCGGTAATGGTTTACACTTCCTCATCCGAGGGGCCAATTATCTGGATAGCAACCAGTAGTCAATGCGAGTGTGGGTGCCAAGCACGGAGGGGTAATGTGTAAATTCTCCACTTGTGGGTGACATGTAGCGCCATATATCTAGAAGGCCTTCTCTCTGCATGATTGCCACCCGGGCCGAAGCCGCAGGGCATCTGGCCATGCCCCTAGATCTATCTAACTCTGGGTTCAGTATACAATTGGAAATCTCCCTTCCCCATATCCTGGGTAGATCCCTCAACAGCAGAAGACGTTCATTGAGTGAGTTGTAGAAATGAGGGTCATCTAAATTCGGGCCATAGACCCCTACCAGCAGGACTGTTGGGTCTCCCTTGTTACATCGTGCAATCACACATCTACCCGCTGGGTCAACATACACGTCCTGTAATTTCACATTTGAACCCCTGCGTGCCCACACCAACACACCCCTGGCATGGGAGGTGTAGCTCGCTGCTATACACTGGCCCCGTATTCTACGCTGTGTGAGAACTCTGCTGTTCGGGGTGAGGTGTTTCTCTTGCAATATCGCCACATCCATACCGTGCCTCTGCAAATAGGCTACAATTACTGCTGCTATTTTAGATGTTGCAACTGCAGATTTGGCTGCTTCATCAGCCAGAGTGTTCCCTATGGCGTGTGTTACAACAAGTTGATGACTCAATGTATGTATAATATGAGTTTGTGGCAACCTATCCTTTAGATATGCCACTTTAACCGAAAGCAATTTGTGCTTTTTGCTACCCTTGGAATCCTTAAAATCATTTTATTACCAAAAATGTAAGTTATTATTAAAAGACAGTACACAGTAATACGAATCACACACAATAAGGGTGGGGAATTCAGGATCTTTATTTTCAAAAGTAAGGAATAAAGCTTTCATCTCAGACAACTGTGCAGTACAGTCCCCAAGGGACTGGGTGCAAGTAGTTTGTGGGTTAAAAACACCATCTGACATAGTGCTGATACCGATAGCACATGCTGCAGAATAATGCTGCTTAGAACCTATAGCAGGTTGAGCAGCACCATCAGTGTAAATGATGTTTGTGCATTGATCAAGAGGCAAAACTGAAGAAAGCAGTAGATAAAGCTATTCATATTGCAAAAAATCTTGAGTTTGCAAAGAAGGGTCGAAGACGAAGTCTACATCCATGGATGAAACCCATTGTATCGCTCGGGCATGGAGGGCCTTTGCATTAGGGACGCTTGCTTTTGTGCTGGCCTCGAAGGCTGGCATAGGAAAAACGGCAATAATGCGTTTACCTTGAGCAAGTGGCAGTTCCTTCAGGATGCCCATCTGTACAGCAGTTAGAATTTTTACAGTAGAAGCAAAACGCATTTCTGCAGGAGAATATAGATGCAATTTATATGCTATGGGTACCATTTCACCTTCGTTAAAGGTTACATATGTAAATCCAATTCCACCCTGTAATAACCGGATAACTAAGTTAGTGGTGTTAACACATGTATGTAGGATGCATGTTTCAAGCAAATCAGACTGTAAAGACCTGAGTGTTGCAATTTGTTCCGATGGCCAACAGGAAGCGGACAAATCAGGACATATTAAGGCATAAAGCGATTTAATGCGTTGTGCATAATCGGGTATGTATATCTTGCCAAAAGTCTAAATTCCCGTAGAAGACTTCAATTTTTTTAAAGTGTTCATGGAGGCTGCAATTGAGCACACTTTTTCAGAAAATGAGGGGCAAGACTTTTCCTTCATTTATATTTTCATAACATAAGAAAAGGACACTGAGAAAAGCTATGTAAGTTTTTTTAAAGTTAAATTTGTAACCAAGTTCAGCAAATCGCGAAATTATGTGATCCACTCTTGCTAATTGGGGGTTCAATTAATCATCTGTGAGATAGATATCAACATAGCAAAGCGCATCAGGGTCGATCTTATGGAAAATCAACACAATGTGTGCCGCAAAGACTCCCGGGCTGTTCTTATAGCCCATTGGAAGTTGGGCGTAGCACCTCTGAAAACCGGGGGTGCTAAATGCTGACTAGTGACGGCTCTCAGGAGCTAAATTGTGACTGAAAAAAACATTGGAAATGTCCAATATAGTTTATTTCTTACAGACGATATTAATCAGCATCGTACTATGGGTATTTTGCCCCGCAAATGTGCGAGTATGACTATTCAAATGACTATAATCTTAGACTATACGATAGGAGCGATCCGGTTTCAGAACGGGAAAAAGAGCATTATTAATTTGAGAGACACCGGGTTCTATTACTCCCTGGTACGCAAGTTGGAAAAGGATTTCTTCAACAGGAGCTTTAGCATCCTGTTTAATAGGATACTGTGGCTGAATTGGAGGTGTAGACCATATAGGAATAGCATGGTAAGGGGAATCCTTGTCCCCAACCTGTGTGATAACGATGAAGCGCTGGGGCCAAGGCAAGGGCTCATTTAGATACATATGCATGTTTGACCTTGTCTGGGATGAGGTGTGAGAAAGAAGGGAGAATAACATTCTCACCTTGGGGAAATGCAAGAACAAAAGGTGGGGGCCTATCAACCTCCTCCAATAGAATATCATAAGAAGTAGTCAAGTTGTCCAAACAAATTGCTTTAATGGTGCGTTGAATGTCACCCTCTATTTGGATTTCCAAGTGATAGTCCATCCGGAGGAGCTACGAGGGTGTCCACGGTTTTAACTGTAATGAAGGCATCAGTTGCTTTCATTACCAAAAATTGGTGGACATTCTGGCATGCTATGGTGACCTTTGCCGCACTGTCGAGAAGAGTCACCCCCCCCCCCCAAATCATGTTCAGGAGCAGGGTGCTTACAGTCTGTGGCATATCTAGCTGTCAATGCTGCAAATTTCTTTTTCTGGAAAGGGGGTTTATATGTAAGGTGCCTCCTCCTTTATCTTCATGTCAGACGAGCATTCTCTCTTTTCAGTTGCATGTACTCTCCTTGTCTGAGATCAGATCGACCTCCTCTGTCGTACTGTTGGTCAGATGATTCCTGAAAGGAACAAGGAGAACGTATATCAGGAATCTGATAACTGTCAGGATTCTTGATTTTAGTGCGAACATGAAAATCGTAACGTCTCTAAGGACTCTGAAGATGGAGTACCTCAACGTTGTCTTGTTTTGTTGTTGCTTAAGTTTATCCCATGATTTATTAGAGCAGTCAAGGGCTGGCCTAGTATCCTTATCAGAACTAGGCTTGCCAAGAGAAGATATGGCAAGTCTGGTTTCTAAACTAGGAAACTACCCTTGCAACACAGGCATTACAGCGTAATGATATTACAATGCATTTTTTTAAACGCAGAAGACATCACAACGCATGTCATTACAAGGCATTTTATGGTAAGTGTAATAGGAATTTTTTTATATTGGAATGATGTTTAATTTGTTTTTGGTTAAGTTTTGTGTTTTTAAAAAATATTTTTCAATATATATTCAATGGATGCGAGGGGAATAGGGGTTTTGGGTGGCTGAGTGTTTTAATACTCAGGTTTTAATTTTAGTACCTGGGTATTAATTTATATTTGTTGGAAATGTAGTATGCGTGCAATGTTATCTAGGTAGTCAGAAGCCACCATCAACAAAAATTGTTGAATTTGACCCAATCGTCGCACGGACATTTCTTTTGTTCTTTTTGGAACATGTGGGTTCAGACTACCTGTCAATGATTGTGCTATTCTCATTTCTTGGAAACTTTGCTCCTTCCTCAAAACTTCTAAGAAATTATAACAGTTTGGGTGAGGTTTTCTAATTGATTTGTTGAAGGAGTAGTCATCCCTCTATTACATTATTAGTCTTTGCACCTTCCTCTAAGCAGGTCGTGTAACAGTTCCACCATTCAACAGAGAACCATGGCTTCCTCATGCCACCTGATCTGATTAGATGGCAAATCCATGTGTCCTTAAAGTAATTTAGTAAGGGAGCCAGTTTGTCAATGTTTGTTGTAAAACATTCAGATTCAGTAAGTGATGTGTAGAATTCATCCACACTGCCAGGAGGTACAAAGCATAATGCAGTTAGTTTCTTCAATTCATACTGCAGTTTAACGTCTTAAATGTAATCCTCAACTAAGGATGTATTTTGGATTTTCTCCAACAGGCCTATGAAAAGTGAAAAAAATATCCTTGAATTTGGGTATCTGTATATAATTCAGTAATGGTGTTAATCATGGGTAATTCAAAATCAATTTTCACTTTTCTAGGACTTTTATTGAGTGTTTTACATTTTACCACTGTTAAAAATTAAGTGCATGTTGAGGTTTGCTTATCGGGGAGGAAACTGTATACTAAAGGAACTGTAGTGTTATTGATATTGGCATGCATAGTGGATATTTGGGTGAATAGATAGGGTGTGGAGTTAAAGGTCCCATCCATCATCCAAATATCACTATTTTCCAAAGGTACAAGGTTATGGTGTGTTTATGATTAGTATCCTTTTCTGAGGGTTTTTATTGTCATGCAAAAGAAAAGTTTAAGTAGTAAAGGTTACAATAAGTTCAATGGGAATGTTAATGTCAGAGTAGGTCTGGGGTGTTAATCGTTGTGGGTGGTTTGCCTGTTTTTTTCTTTGTATAATTCTGCTGAGATTAGGAATTGTGAGCATAGAACTTGCTATATGCATAGAAATGTGTTGGGATACCTTTAAAACTGAGTAAAGCGCCTGGCCTAAATAAAATACCGGTAGACCTTTTAAAGTCAGAGTCTGACATATGGATCCCATATATTAACAGTGTTTCGAACACTATAGCTGCAGGTGCCTTAATCCCGGAAACTTGGAAGGAAGCAGTGATTGTTCCAATTCCCAAGAAGGGATTGCGAACAGATCCTAGTAACTACAGTCCTATCAGCTTAATAAATTGCCTTCAAAAGATCTTTTGTAGGCAGGTTCTTGACAAATGAACAAGTTGGCTGCTAGAAAAAGATATCATTAGCCAATACCAAGCTGGCTTAAGGGAAGATATAGGTAGAATTGACCAAGTTGGTCGTCTTTTTTCTGATAAAATGGAAGGCTATGGATCTCCTGGGGATTTTTCTTTATGCCATCTTTGTGGACCTCTGCGCAGCTTTTGATATGGTCCCATGGGGCAAGTTGTGGGAAGTTCTGCAAGCCCTAAAACTAATTTTGGACCTCTTAGACTTACTCAGACATTCTGATAGCTATGCACAGGTCAGGTGGGGCTGCACTGGAGAACCTACTTCTAGAATTGCAGTAAAGAAAGGAGTTCGACGGGGGGGGGGTGTTTTGGCTCCTACTTTGTTCTTAAGCGGGAAATAAAAGGCCAGCTCTCTTTTTTGCTAATGTCAGAAACTGAAAAAGGTCTTCAGGTTCTGCTAGATAGGTTAATGTTGTTTTGTTCCAATCATGGGGCATCATTACGATGCCACCGTAGCGGAAGAGGGACCGGCTGACAAAGAGTCGAAGGTCCCCCTGCCCTTATTACAATGCGACCGCCTTCATGGCGGTCGCAAAGTGTATATTTTCTATTGTGGCTTGTGCTGCGGGCTGAAGCACAAGCTGCAAAAGAAATTATACACTTTAAAAACATCCCTGCAACGTGTGGCAGGCACCAAACGGTGTCTGCCACATGGTGCAGGGATGTTAAGAGGGCACCTTAGGTGCCCCCCAGGCTCTATAGCGGAAGGACAGGGGGGAATGGGGCCTCGCTAGGGGCCCTAAAGTCACTTTCCGCCTGCCTTTTCATGGTGGACATTGTAATCTCTACGGCAGAGCCTGAGAAGGCACCTCCCCTATTGTAGCCATTACTGACCCTCTGACGGTCCGACAGGCTCCTTGAGCCCGTCGAACTGTCCCTCCGCCTGCTGCCTGAAACTGCACGCATTGTAATGTGATGGTTGGACAGCAGCAGCAGATAAGCCATCGGATGCGGTCTGACCGCTATCAGAATGACCCCCATAGTTTGGAGTTAAATACACACAAAACAAAATTAATGGTTTTCAATCCACATAAGAAGTATTGTCACAAAATTATTCTAGGTGGGAGCCCATTGGAGAAAGTCAGGTAATTCGATTATCGTGGAATCTGGATCTGACTCTAGCTCCTGGTAAAAAAAGAAAAGATAAAAGTGCTGCTTTACTTAACCATAGGGCATTTGGTATAATTGATTTTGCTAAGAGAGCCACTTATCCTGTCTCGCCGGCCCTAGAGGTATATTGAGCACAAGCAGTGAGCGCAGCTTTGTATGGCTCAGAAATAGGGGGTCATTGCAACTCTTGCATACTTAAAAAAGTGGGGAAAAAACTTTCTCTGCTCTCTTTTGACACTCCCCCAGAGTTCCCCTTTACTACCAATTCAATTAGACTTGGCCCTAAAATCTATAGAAGATCATGTGAAACTGCGGCCAATTTTATACTGGGTTCAAGTTTGGACAGTAGAAAATCTCTCACCCTATAGAGAGTTTTTTTTTAGATATTTTAGAAAACTCAAGTGTGTCTAAAATTCCTTGGATATATTATGTAAAGAAGTCCCTTATCGAGCTGGAGCTTGAAGCCTTTGGCTATACAGTGGCTCTTTACATGTTAATGCCAAATAAGTTGTAAAGGATAGATTTTGGTACTGGAATCATGAAAAATGTCTTTCTTCATCTTCCTTGGGTCGACTGACCAGTACTTTTCTCCTAATTAAATGGGACTACAAATTTTAGGCTTTTTTAGAATATATTGAACCAAGGTTAGCTAAAACCCTTTATATAAAGTTCAGGTTGGGAACTTTACCGACTGCCTCCTTTTGTAGTAAATGGCAAGCTGGGGGTCAAATCTCCAGCACTTGTCCATCTTGTAAGTCCCAGGATGAAACAAAAGGTCATAAAGCATATAGTAGAGCAAGATCCAAATGGGCAAAGCCACTTTGTAAACTATATGGGATAAGGCAGTATCTTGTGGCATTAAGAATTTGTAAGACCAATACGAAGCCTACGGTTGTCTTTGCAGTAGCCAAATTCTTATACTCTGCCTGGGTCATTCGATTTAATGTCTCTGTAGTGATTTCTAGATATTTATCCTTTCAACATTTGTTTACAGACTTTTGTACTTTGCACAATTGCACTTTACTAATGTTCTGGAATGGGGTCCTTTACTTGTTATTTTTCACTGGATCGAATAAATTGGTGCTACGAAAAATTGGAGCTTGGCATAGTATGATAGAATGGGCAAGATACGATTTATTTAATTTAACTAACTGCTTTTAAAGATTTTTAAGATTTGTTTCCTGTAATTTTAATGATGTTTTATATTGCCTTTTAAGTTTTTTGTCAATGGACATTGTATTTGAAATGTCAATAAATAAATAAATATATATTATATGTACACACACACACACACACACACACACACACACACATATATATATGTATATATATATACACACACACATGCGCACGTGTAATAGAGGTTTTTAAAATGTAATAGCTCTAGATTTCAAATGTATAATTATAGTCCAGTCCCATAAAATAGGAATTCTACAAATTATTATAGTTTATTGTTTTAAAGTCATCTACACCCCCAATTTATGTTGTTAGTAACAAGAACATTGTAGAGGGCATAGAGGCACAGCCTTTGACATGTGTAAGCTGTGTGTTATACATTACAACTGCTATAACAGTGATACAAATGGAAACATCCATGGAGTCACATATTATTCTCCTTTTAACTTTGAATGTTGTTTAAATCAGTGGCGGCTGCTACTTAATGAGGGTGGCAGGCATGGGAGAGGTGGGGGATGAGCTTTAAAAAAAACACACAAAAAAACACCTGCAGGCCGGCTGCCGCCGCCTCTCGGTCCTCTTTGGCTCTTAAGTGGACTCCAGGAGCAGGAACCAGGAAGCACACAGGCCCCCAGACTCCCATAGCCAATCACGACGCTGCCTTACAGCAGCGTTGTGATTGGTCTGAATGCCGTGGTTCGGCGCTCAGAGAGGGGCTGGGAGGCTGTGCATGTTCTCCACCCAGGCTGTGCAATACAGCCAGTGCAGAACATGTAAAGTGCGCATGACTGTGTGGCCAGCCCAAGACGGCCAGCCAAACAGTTAGCACACTTAAGAGTGCCCACCACTCCTCCCCGTGTTCCTGTGTGAGAGCCCAGCCTCGCCCCGCCCCTAACAAGCTGAGCCCCAACGGAAAAATAAAATGATAATAACATTGCGTTATTATCATTTTATTTTTCCTTTTTAAACTGCTCACAGTGCAATGGGGTGACGCTCCTCCGCCTTAACCGCCGCTGCTTTAAATAACATAACGTTTTATGACATGACACGAGCCAAGTCAAATAATACTTTGATTGTGGACTTTATTCTACTTAACATAATTTTTATTGTTAAACAGGCAACGCCACTGAAGCACACAATAGTTTTTTTCCTCCAATCTTTGATAATAAAGTCCAATTTAGTCGTGGATGATGATAAGTTCTTTCTTTCAATTCATAGACAAATTCTGAGTAAGAAAGCAGAAATCAGCCGACACATGTTTCGTCCACCCGGACTTTTTCAAGGCTAAAAATGTATTCGATCCGTATTGAGTGATACGAAAGTAGTCAAACTGAAAAGTTTGATACTCACTGCCTACGTGTTTGGTAAACAATGGTGTCCAAAAGAACCCCCAGTCCGTAATCGACCCAACTTGGGTATCCAAGGGGGCAGTCGGCCCTCTGAAATTCGGAAGTGTAGTCCAACCGTCTTGACTATATCGTTGTTCATTTTTTGATAACCAACTTTATTGAAGTTTTGCTGCAAGACATTTCATCACACAAAGCAAAATATGTTTGACATACATGAGTGACAATGCAGTAAGCTTGGGTACTTCAGATGTACAAAATTACCATTTCAAATCCAGAGACTATAATAGTCGCACCATTTCCCCCTTATCTGTTCATGCTTCTGGGGGCAGCCACGAGCCTCGAACACTGGCTTCTCCTGATAAGCGCAACAGTCCACCCCTGCCCGCCAGCACCCAATTGTCGGCGGCTTCTGTTGCTTCCATGCACAGGCCACATCCCGCTTGGCAACCAAACAAGCCATGCACAGGAAAGCACGTTCAGCTCTGGGGCCCCCTACTTCCTTCAGCAGCCCTAGCAAGGCCATACAAGGGGTGAACTCCAGGGGGCGGCCTAGAACCGCAGAGAGTATGCAACCCACCTCCTCCCAGAAGGGCCGCAGCACTGGTAATTCACAGGCAACATGGTAGAAGTCCTCCATTGGAAGTGCACATTGCGCACATGCCTCTTGCTTACCCGGTGCCATGCGTTGTAAGCGCCTCAGTGTGAAGCACATTGCATGCAAGTAGTTGAACTGTATCATACGCAGACACGTTTAGATCGCCAGCTCTCTAGGCACCATGCAAGCCTCCCTCCACTCGTCTTCGTCTAGTTCTCCCACCCAGGACTCCCATCCCTGTCAGGCATTGCCAAGGCCATCCGGAGCATGAATCACTGATAAATCACAGATATTGCCCCCTTATCTAGCTTCTCTTGGAAAATCTTTGCCTCCAACGGACTGTATTCAGGCAAAGATTCCTCCGGGAGGTCATGGGCCGACAGGGGGTGGCGTAGTTGGAGATACTAGAAGAGCTGCAAATTAAATAAACAGTACTTGATTTTCAACTCTTGAAAGGATACAATGCTCCCCCCTTATAAACATCTCCAAGATACGAGATCCTGAGGTGGTCCCAGGGTACAAAGTCCTCTATGGCCGACAGCTGACCGAGCTATGTTCCCCACCATAGGGGGGTCATGCCAGTGAGGCGGCAGTTCCAACCAGTGAGGTGGAGGGCCGCTCTCCAACAGGCGAGGGACACCTGCGTACCGGAGGACTAAGTATTTGGTAGATGCGCTCCATATAGGAGATCAAGCATGCCGTCGATCCCCAGTGAATGCATCTCCAACCGATACACCGGATCGTCCCTCCCCCCTGTGAACCAGTCGTTAACCAGAACCAGGTGTGCCGGAAGGTAATATAGATAAATATCTGATAAGCCCAGGCCTCCATCAAAAGGAGACTTACGGAGTGATTGGAACGCCACTCTGTGCCAGCCTCTAGCCCACTCAAATCTGGTGATCTTCGCAATCAAGGAATGAAACCACTTGCGGGGGAAGAAATATGGATAGTTTCTCAGCACATACAAGTAGCACGGCAGACACACCATTTTAAAGAGGGTCATACACCCCAGGGGATTCAGTGGGAGCGAGGCCCAGAGACTAAAGTCACGATCGAGCCGTAGGCCCAGACCCCGGAAATTGAGGGCCCAGGCAAGATCCAGGAGGGGAGACACATATTTAAAGGAATTATGCCGGAAGGGAATGTTAGGGCACCAAACCTGCCTGAGAGCATCGCCTCTAACTTCCACTAGGCAGGATTTGCCTTCATTAACCCGAAGCCCAGACGACTCACCATAGAGCTGGAGAATTTTAAGACAACGGGGCCCAGAACGCTGTGGATCTCTCAAGAACAAAAGCATATCATCCGCGCATAATGCTACGCGACCTTTGAGACAAACTCCCCACCACCAGCCCCACACCTGAGCCTCGCAACGTATAAGCTGTGCTAGGGAGTTCCATCACCCAGGCAAATAGCAGCGGGGACAATGGGCATCCCTGGCACGTGCCACGCTCGATGGGGTATGTTGGAGACAACACCCCGTTCACCCTAACCTGAGCAATTGTGGAATGGTAAAGAACCCGAACCATATGGCGGAACTCCTCACCCAGACTAACCCGACGAAGGACCCTGTCCATGAAAGCCCATGATACTGTGTCGAATGCCTTGGTGAAATCAATTAGTAGGAGAGCCAGTGTACCATCAAGGACAGCGCCACTTGAACTCTCCTAATACAGTTACGCATACTTCGGCCTGACATGAATGCACATTGATACAGATGGACTAGGTGAGGTAGGGCTTTGCCCAGCCGCGTGGCCAATACTTTGGCATAACTCTTGATGTCAGTGTTGATCAGCGAGACCGACCGATAAGAGGAACACTGATCCCTAGGGAGACTCTCATTGGGTAGGGACACAATTGTAGCACAATCCATTTCTGGTGGGAAGAACAGCTGCTGCAAAGCCGCTACATAGAAATTCAGAAGACGTGGACAAAGGACCTCACAAAAGCACTTGTGATATTAGATGGGATACCCGTCTTACCAGCTTGCAACGCCGACACTGCGGCACACCTCCTCAAGCGTTAAGGCTTGGTCCAGCTCATGGGACAAAATACCAGGCACAGTAGGCAGTGGTTGGAATACTATCGGGAAGGGGGTTTGCGACTTCTTCGGGCGGTGGAGGGCATCGCAAGTATAGCCCCGCGGTAGAAATCCACAAAGGTCTCAGCAATCACTGAAATCTCCTCCTGGGGATATCCTGAGGAGTCCCGAATCACTGGGACCACTCAGTCAGAGACTCCACAGGTTGCCAGCCAATATAGTAGTTTACCTGAATTGTCGCCTGAGGCATAGACCCTCTGCGTCGAGGCCCTCCAGCACTGTCTGGCCTCCTCTAAAGAAACCTGTCGCAATTCCGTAGAGGCTATGTCCAAGAGACGACGGGACTGCTCTCTGTACCGGTGGCGAAGAGCAGCTTCCTCTTGAAGGATCTGGGTTTCTAAGTCAGTCAGGCGCCCAACTCGGCGTGCCTCAGCCTGACGAACATATCCTTTAATACAGCCTCTCGGGGAAGGCTTCCAAGCTGCCCAAAGCGTCGTAGCTGACGCCACTGAGCCCACATTGAGCTCAAAATATTGATATACTTCCTCGTCAACAAAGGTCTCGCATTCCGGATTCTGCAAGTACCAGGAGTTAAACCTAAGTGCTGGACGTAGCGCAGGGGGTTAGGCTCCCAACGACAATAACAACGGGGCATGATCGGAGATCCCTTGCGGAAGGATGTGCACTGACTGAATCGAAAGAAGGCCACTGCTGGAAGCCACTTCAAGTCTATGCGGAGTCCGCCGCGTCATGGCGGATTGATGGGTGTAGGCCCGCAGACCAGGATGCCAGGAGCGCCATGCGTCACAGAGACCCAGCGAGTCTGCCCAAGAAGACAGGCAAACTCGCTGGGCGCGCCTGGCAGGATACGGAGAAGAGGCATCAAGGACTGGGTCCGGAAGAACATTAAAATCTCCTCCAACTATTGTGACTCCCTGAGGGAGAGTCAAAATAAGGGATCGCAAGGTGTGCAAGGAAGGCTGCAACAGGGTGACAGACATAGCAGGATATAAAGTTATAATGCCTCGCTTCCAAACGACCCTCGATACCCACATAGCAACCCTGGGAGTCTGTGTGATGTGCCAGGGGAACAGCCTTGTGCAACAATATGGCGACTCCCCTGGAACCGGGTGAAACCTGAGTGATAAACCCTATCATAGTCAAAACGGCATAGAAGGAGACAATTCGCAACCAGTAGGTGGGTCTCCTGCAGTAGAACGACTGCTGGCCGGTGACGCTTAATGTATTGCAGCACTGCAGAACGCTTAATGCGGTCCAGGAGGCCGTTCACATTCTAGGAGAGCACCGTTATCTTAGGGGAAGTCATAGCACAGCCGAATGTAGGGACAAACCCACATCCAACCCAAGGGGGAAGTGATACCCCAAAAGCCCGCTGTGTCTTGCCACTGCACGCTAGCCACTATTGTCTGTGTGATTGCCGCTAGTAACCTAGAGGAGGAAAACAATGTTAAAACAAAACATGCAATAAAAGAAACCAGGCATAATAGCCCAACTAGAGAACACATCCCCCCAACACTTCAACCAAAGAAGTATCTGTCGCCCTAACTAAGGAACCCTGATCCTCTAACTAGGAGGGTAGAAAGTTTCTGTGGTCCATAGGCTCCCATACAATAGGATCCATCACCTGACAACGAACTACCACTCATGCAAGCGAAATGAGTTCCCTCTGAGCCCAGCAGAAGTAATGACTAAGGCAGGAGATAAGCCACATGAATCAGGCACCCATTGGAGCCAAGGAAGGCAAGCCTGACCACCCCCTTCGGCAACCCCCCTCAACACACAGCCCCCCATACTAGCATCAAAAAAAACGAGAAGGAGGGTCCAGATCATGATGCATCCGACATCTGGGACGAGGAACCCAAGTCCATCTCAGACCTAAAGACCGTTGGAGTAGGTGACAAGTCCTCAGTCTCCCCTTGCGTGGCAGAGTCCAGAGCACTGGAAGAAGACCTTCAGGTGAACGGGAAACAGGAGCATGTAGCACAGATCCAAGGCATGGAGCTTCTGTTTCACCTCAGCAAAGGAGCGCCTCTGCTGCTGCACCACCTTGGTATAGTCTGGAAACAAGAGTATCTTTGAGTTGTCGAACTGCAGATCAGGTTGGTCCCGGACTCCTCAGCTCCATGGATTCAAGTAGGCCAATCAGCCTAAGGTTGTTACGCCGTGATCTGTTTTCTGCGTCCTCTGCCCTCTCAGTCAGGGCGGACACTAAAGCAGACAACGTGAACATCTGGCTCTTGAGAGAAGAGAGTTTGTCCTCGGCCGAAGAGACTCGGATTTCAACAAGGATAAGTCCACATGGAGGACGTCCACTTTGGACTCCACAATATCCCTTGAGTCCTGTATGGCCTTGAGGACCACAGCCAGGTCTGCGGCCCCTTGCTGCGCCGTATCAGACCTCAGACCTCTGACCCATCGAACCTTCTCCCTGGTCGCGAGGTGCAGTCGGAGGGGATGGTGTATTGTTTCCATCTTTGTTTAAGCCGGCGGCTGTTGCGGAACCTTCCCCCGTCCCATAGGCCCAGAGGTCAAGCAGGCACAAACAGGGTCCCTTCCAGAGCAGCGTCCAGATCAGCAGGAGGAGCAGGTCGGGGCGGCACCAACCACCAAGGCCACCGGAGAGGACGACCCCTGCTCAACAAGGCCGGGCGGCGAGAGCTATCCAGAGCAATTGCAGGTGGCTGCGTTATATAGGAGGGCCCCAGCTGACGCGAATGGTCCCAGCTCTCGCCACCAGCACTTCAGCACACCACGGTGCCCTTCTCCACCCCCTGGGGGCAGCAGGCCGGAGACAGTCCACTCCATTCCCCGGCCCACCCACCGAAGGAGGGTCCCGGTTCAGTCCGCACGTAAAGGGCCATACAGCTGCACGATGGCAAGGAGAGCAAGTCAAATGAAACCACTCTTACTGTAACTTGGTCTGGGGGGGCAGGGGAACCCCCCCTCTGCTGCACAGGGCCCTGCCCGGCAGAAGCCAGCCCCGGCCGCCATCACCTCAGGCCCAGTGTGTAGACACAACACAGTCCGCCGTCACCCGATGCAGACACCGCGGCTAGGCCCGGCGAGCCCAGCCGCCACAGCACAGGACACAACAGCCGGCCCCAGGGCCAGATGCAGCAGTCCGCAACACCGCCTCCACCCCGGGTCCTCACCACCGCGGAAACGCAGTACCGGTCCCCCAAAAGGCTCTGCCACCACACACGCGGTCCGGCCAAGACGGAAAAGGGGGGGGAGAAGAGATTAACCCAGATCCACTGCCCCGCGGCCGGCACTAGCCCCTACCTCCGTCCTGAAGCGACCTCCGCTGCGTCACTACGGCCTTCCAATCAGGCACAGCAGGCAGTCGGCTCAAACTGCTCCGCAGATCCCAGGATCACCTCACAGCCGCAGATGAGAGGGAGGGCTCACCTCCGAGCCGGGCAAGCAGGCTAGTTAACTCGGAACAAGACAATATAGACTGACCTGCCGCACGCCAATACATGTAAGCCTGTGGACTTTGTTTTGCTTTTCTCCCTCGTCAAGCAAATTACAATGGAGTGCATGCCGAGAGATCGACCATAGCAGTGCAACCATAGCAGTACATACAGGCTTTATGCCCTGTGTGACCCTTTTGGGCTCTGCAGTTTAGCCCAGGAGGTGGGTGAGGCGGATCCATCCTGCTCAGTCAGATGCTTGAAGCACAAGAAGCAGAGCAAGGCAGTGGATGCAGTAGCGGGCCACTCTTCAGATAAAGATCACAGTGAAAGTGAAGACACTGAGAGGGACCACCACACACAAGTGGGTGGGAGGCACGTGAGGCTCATCCAAGAGACTGGGCCCTATAAAAACTAGTTACAGACTTAAATAGTCCAGACACAGACCTTAAAAGATGGTTAAAGACAAAGTAGACTCTATATCCAACCAGGAGGAAAGGATAAATTCAGAAAACATGCTGACATATCTCTAGTGCTCTCTGAATTGAAACAGAGCCCCAAAGACCAAGATGACTGCTGGGTGGAGCCCTAGACCTCCACTGAAACAATTTTGAAAGTAATTCAATGATCACACGCCACACTAGAAAAGCTAACATGCTAGATGCGGTCGTGCTTGGGCAAGACTATAGAAATGGGGTCACAGAAACATATCTAAAAAATGGAAGAATCTGTCCAAGAAATGTAGACAACCAAAGCCCACTGGTCAACAATATCCAAGCACTTAGAAAAATGTGTCTAACATGCAAGGGAAAAGCGCATTGAAACAATCTTTGCTCAGATGTGGTGCTTGAAGAGGATAAGGCCACCCGCTCAAAACATTGCCTTGAAAAATGACTTTAAACTGGACCCAAGGAGAAAGTTATCGTCATGCTTGGTGGCTGGGTGAGGACACTGAACCTTGACTCAAAGACCAAGATGAAATCCTTAGAGGCTAACTCACAAAAACAACCATCATGCTCCTCTTCCAATCGAAGGCCTTTTTCTTTGAAAACACCAGTCGCTGCATGGGACTGAGTGGAGGAAAGATCACACTTAGGGACATTATCAGATCAGCTGCACAATTTCCGTTAACATTCCATCAACACAACATAACTTCACCCAAAACGCGAGTTTGTACTTCCTTCCATAGGTAACTGTCTGAACTCTACAAAACCTGTAAACTTTATCATCCCAGAACTAGGATTTATCAGCCAAGAGCTTGAAGAATGTGAACGGGATGCAGTGCTTTTCTCTGCCAAGGCTTCCAATTAGCTGGAGGGTCTGCAGCAGAGGATCTGTGGCAGAAAAGAATTTCCCAAAAAAGAGATCGAGGTGGAGACAACAAATGTACCTAACACTCTAGCAATCAGCCCTTCACTTATTAATGACCAGAGTTAAAAATGCTGGCCCTGGGGGTCAGGAGAATGGTCCAAGTGATCTGCAGAGATTGAGTACACTAGTTTAGTTAACAAAAGGCTTATTGAATGCAGTGACCTCAAAGCCGATGAAGGTGAGTCACACTTTAGACACTGCTCCAAAGGTTTATTAGTTTATGGCTATGTTGGTTACTGAGATTGTAAGTTCAAAAAAAGAATGGAATGCCTGTGTGCATCCTAGAATTCATGGGTGAAAGATGCTGCTGGGGTTGAAGTTTGAGTTGGAGGGGTTTGAAAGGAAGTTTGATGAAGAGTGACGTTGGGGCACTGTTGAGCATATTCCGAGTTTCCTGCCCATTGCCCATTTCATGGCGGTAAGCCCGCCATGAAAAGGGTGGCGGAGAGGTAACTAAGAGGGCCCCAACAGGGCCCCCGTACCGCTCCTGGGCCTAGGAGTGCAAGCAGGGGGGGCACATGTTGTGCCCCCCTGGAATTGCACCACTGTACCTGCACGGTGTGGCATGCATGTCTCACAGTGCAAGAACATTCAGGCGCTGTCACGGCAGCGGGCTGCATGTTAGGCTCTCCTATGAGCCTAACAGCCCACAGCCATGAGATTGCCGCAGCACCACACGGCTGACCAAGATTAAACTCCTAAACCGGTGGGCAGACGCACCACAGCTTTGGCGGTCCTCCAGTGGAAGGTGCAGTGGCGGCGCCGCTGGAGAACCGCCAAGTCGTAATAAGGCCCTTAGTGTGTTAACATGGGGGATTCACATAGACGCTGAGTATTTACATGGAACGTCAATAGCCTAAACCAGTGGTTCTTAACCGTTTGACTTCTGTGAACCCCCCACTTAATCATTACTGGAATCTGAAGACCCCCACTGACTGATTGTTGGAATCTATGGACCCCGCTGATTCATTACTGGCTGTCAGGGATCCCGGCCTAAGTAATTTTGATGATTCGAACCACATAATACACAAATGATCAAATATTTTATTGTCTTCACAAACCAATATTACAAAAATCCAAATTTTAATTTTAATGGGATGGAAGGAGCTTTTCTAAATTCAATAAAGGCAACCCACTGTCCGTACTATTTTCTGTTTGATGCACTTGCACTGTCCCACAAATCAATCTGAGGATATCAACTACATTGTTAGCCTACAATTTCAAATTTCTTCACAATTACAGAACATTTTAAAATGGTCAATTTTACATTTCTTCTTTATTTACATAAACTTCATTAATCGGTTAATTTTCTAAGCAGTTGCAGACCCCGAGTAGGCTTCGCCGGAAATCATGGGTCCCCGGACCACAGGTTAAGAACCACTGGCCTAAATGATAACATTACATGAGGGATTTTAATGAACTATATAAAGTAACTATCCCCAGGAGAGGCTTTTTTACAGGTGAGACACCTCCTGTGGTACAAATGTGGTTTCTTAGGTGTATACCGGTACACAGTATCTACACGCAAGGTTCACCTGAGGATCCAGGGTGCAGGCATCTTTTTTCAAACATAGTTCCTTTTTGTAATCAAAGACACCAGCCAGGGTAAACAAACCAATTACATTATGGTATCAGAGACCTTTCTGTCCAGCCCCAGACCATGACTAATATTTAGGCCCCCTTCCGCTAGTGAAGATGACAGTACAGTTGCTGACTGAGGTGTCCTCACATTCACCCTTCCAGCGTTACATTGAATCAAGGCAATTTCAGCATGATTATAGATCCTGAAATGGATTGGTGGTTGACACGAGTTATAGCTCCAAACCTTTGGAACAAGCTGCAAGATACTTTGGTAACATGCGCCTTCCTGAAATATTTAGGGAGCCAACAATCAGTGTGATCTAGCACCGGGTGTTCACAGGACTAGTACACCTCCTACAGGTCCATCTGCCTGATTAAACCTTAGAACAATGTTTTTGTAAAGGTCATGGTGAGCAGGTTAGCAAAGGTCATCATGTCATTCAACTATCAGGATCCAATTGCCTTACATAATATCAGGAGAGTACATAATGCACTAGCTTGCGTTGGACACTTGCCTGTGCTTGAACTCTACTCTGAATCAACTTCAAGAAGGCCTTTGATACTGTTGCGGGGATTCTGCACATATACAGAACTATGTGCAGGAAAACAGGACCTCGTGTATAGTGGTGTACCAACCATCCACCTTAGTGCCCAAAATCCCAATCCGACTAGCTATAGTGTCTCATTCGTTCTCCGTACTACCGCGAAGCTACCAATGATTAGACATCCCAGAACACGGACTCTTTCAGGAATCGCGGGAGCAAGAACACTCTTTCATTACTCACTCATACTTGTCCACAACGTGCGTATTAAGAGACACTGTATAGTTTAAAATGTTTATTTCAACTATCGTGCTCTAAGACAAAGTAGACGTGCCAGTACTAGCAGCATAATGCATAAAGACAAAACAGTAAGCATTGTTACAATTCCATAGAATACAAACGGGGACAGCATTTTATAAAGACAGTGGATTAAGGACTATAATGCCTTGCCACCCTCCCCGTGCTAGTAACTAGTTTATTATAAAAATAGAAGACCTCTGGGCTTTGTCAGGGGGACCCCCATACCTCAAGAACTAGATGCAAGGTTTACATCATCGTACAAGCACAGCTCTTCTCCCTGGAAAGGTTTTTCTCCAAGTGCCTTCAACAGTGAGATCACAATATTAAAAGCACACAAATTTCTCCAGTGCAGCTGTATTTCATGTTATGTCTAAGTGCGAGGGGCTGACCAGAACAGCAACAACAAGGGACGTTGTTTTTCGACCTTGTACATTGTGTGCAGACGAAAACCACAGAGAACATGAGAAAAGATGAAAGGCAGAAAAGCAGACAGTTCTAATGTGAACGGTCACAAACAGAGTCTGGAAAAACAAAGTCACGGAGTAACGTGTTCAAAGGAGGCATCATGGCAGCTAGGCCTAAGCTAACTTAGCAATGTCGACCATGAGGCCACAATCCACACTACACCCTCCCCTGGTCAGTCCATAGGCCAAGACATAGGACGAAAACAGAGTTGAAATAAATGGAGCAAAATGTAAACGTCTATTGGTAGGAAATGTCCTTTTGAAAAAGAAGAGAAAAAAAAATGTAGGAAAAATTCTAGATAGGGCCAGAAAATAGGTCACTCAAAGAGAATAAAAAATCCAGCTATGCAGTTCATTGAGAGTCAATGCAACTAATCCATTAGAGCGTATGCACAGAAAACTGCAACACCTTCCAAAAAGACATCATTGTCATCGTCTGAAAAAAGAGATGCCATCCTGTTCAACAAATCAAAACTGCATTCATGCTTCTCACAATAGGGAGCAGCGATCAGCATTGCGGGACAACTTGCGTGATACTCAATATAACTTAGTTGTAGGAGATCCTGAGCAGCCGCCCAGATATCCCATTGCACCAAGACTCCAAGTGCAGCAGCACGCGCCATTAATCCATCACCGGAACATTCCCGTTCATGGGCCATTAAGGGGCCCATTAACTGGTCGAAATCTGGGTCTGAACAAGACGTATTGGAGAGGCAAACATCCAAGGACCAAGAGAACGGACCTCGTAAGCAGGACATCACTGGTTGCACGCAAGTGAAATACGCAAAGCGAAAAGATAGTCTATAAGCCACGCTGAGTGTTGCCAGCGGCAGGACACCGAAGCTGTCAATCATGCGGTCACGGAGCTTCCGCAGCCGCCCTGGGTTGTGTAGGCCCACAAGAGGTGCAGCCATTGCGCCACAGACAAAGTAAAAGCAATATTCCAGCAGCTAAGGCTAGGATCAATGGGAAGCCTCCAAAGACGCTGGAAAAAATAGAATGAATAAAAGCCGGAATTACACCAAATATAGTCTGAAAGGAGGTCAAAAGGCCAGAGCCCACAACTTTAAAAAAGTGTACAAGACCTTCGGTATTAGATGCATTAAATATACGGTGAATCAGTTCACCGAAATGTTGGGGGAGGTTAGTGTTCAAAAGGGCCTGTATTTCACTGTGGGTGCTGGCCACCTGGAGGACGAAGGTCTCCCGTGCGGATGTGAGCATCACCTCCTGGTTTAATAATAGCGCCTTTATTCTGCTCAATTTATTGAAGTCCGCCTTCAAAGTCGGGATGTAAGGCCAAATGGAACTATCTAACTTCCCACGCGGGGGTGGAAAAAGCACATTTTTGCAGCACACTACGCGTTGCGAAACTGTTACTATAGAGGGTATGCCCGCCAGCAAACCACAGCAATCCTGATTATTTAAAAGCAGATAGCTACCATTAGCAAGCATAGTGAAAGTAGGTGATATAACAGGAACAGGAATGCCCTTCAAAACACATGCAAGATTCGGGGCAGAAACATTACAAGCCCCGTGCAACTTAATGTTTTTACAAACAAGGGAATGACCCACTGTAGAATCGCAAGACTCCCCTGTGAGAAATACCTCCTTGTCATCCCTAAGGCATCTGTATGTGAAAGGTAGGGACCAGAGTTCGTGCAAAAAGGCACTACCCAAAGGCTCGAAACGGCCAACAGGATAATGTTTCATGCATGAACTAAATTCAAATAAAGAAAAAGGTAAAGTGATAACCCCGTGTACTAGCCACACTGAAGAGTCAGTCTCCGCCACAGAGAATGGTAACGGATCTATTTTTTCGATATGTAGGAGAGTGTATGTTGCATCTTTCATGGACATGAACTGCTGTTTCTCAGTTAAATTAAACGGCAAGAACAAGGCAGATGTGTTTAAAAAATGCCATGGAACCTTCCCCATTTTCAGTGTCTGCAAAGTCCATGCAAACTGCATTACTGAACGCAATTGATTTTGACCATGATATAACACAGACACGTCAACCTGTACAATATCAAGAACAGATTAAACAATATTCTCTAATGTGTAAATGAGGGAAGACAGGGTGTTAATACTATTGTCGACAACAGCAAGCACTTTTTCTAGATTTACTTGATCTATTTCCCGTAAGCGGGAAGCAGCTTCTATTTGTGAAAGCTTCCAGATTTCATTGTAAGTCGCATAAACAAACCTTTTAGGTCTTGGACCTCGAGGTCCTAGAACAAAGTCGGCCAGATCGATGTTGCTTGATAGGAGGGATAAATGTTGTTTTACGGAATCTAATGTAGAGTGCTGCAACCACTGTTTACATAATTTACCAACTGAATAAGTTGTAATAGTATGTGAATCAGAAAAACGTGGATCTGGTCTATCCTGTTTGTAACCAGGAACAGTTATGAAAACGCAGTTGGCAGGCATTTGAAGCTATGGGCCACGCCAACCAGGCCGTGTGATCTAATGTAGAGACATTAAAGGAGTTATTTTGAAACAAAGCTTGCACTGTATCAAGGGAAAAATTTAAATGCAAGTTCCTGTTCGGCCATGGAGACGACGTAGGAGTGGTAGGTGCATTTAATTGTTTGGAAGTCGCCAAACCAAAACAAGTTGTTTGGTATATAGTACTATTTAAAAATAATATCTGGGTCGGGATAAGGCAAGCGCGGTGTAAGGCTTCTGTCCCGCGTACTTGCCAAGATTTAGTGCCCCAAATAGACTTCAAGTCAATGGTGTTTTTCCAGTGCTCATAGCCACCAACAGCTAATGCGTCCATAAAGGAACTGGAATACAGAAATTTGGTGTGGGTCAACATCACCTTCGGATTTGAAGAAACGTTCAATTTAAAATAATAGGACCCAGGGTTGGATCTATCAAAGTCTGTAAAGTAAGTACATTTATTTATCAGTGTTTGGGAGCTACCGTGCAGAGGGGTCGGGCAATGTTCCCATTGGGTGAAATTGAAATTACCTCGAAGTGTGTTTGGTTTATTCAGAAAATGGTTACTGTAATGTTGGTAACAATACAAATCGGCATAATTAGCAGAATTTAAGTACAAATCCTCAGCATTAAAAGCAGCATAATATTTCAAATCAGAAAATAACGATTCAATTGCATGCACATCCCAATCATCTGAATGAATATTCCTTTTTACCACATCACCCATTGAAACACGAAGTACATTTGGGACATTAATAATTTCTGTCGGTCCATGAATTTGGAAATTCACTGCATCCCATACGATGCCATCTGCAACTGGAAAGGCGGAAATGTTCACAAATGTGTGGTCACGCTTCATGATATGCGAAGAAGAATGCGGAGCCAAAGTTCCAGTCACAGAGTTCACCGCAGAGCGTTCTGGCAAGTAGTGACCATTGATGAGCAAGAAAAAAACTGTCACAAAGCCAATGGACATGAACAGGAAAATCAGGAATAGCACCAACCAGATGTATGTCCATGGAGGGACCAAAAAATTGTCTCTGTACCAGGATACAAAAATACTGAACTTGGTCGGGGCAAATGATGAGGTGGAAGACGAATCAAAGGAAAAACAAGTCGGTTTCAGTGGTGTTGTAGGCAAATGAGCCACTGACTCACTTGCGGGGTAAGTATACTCAGTTTCCTCGTTGCAGGAGGAAGCCGGGAGGTTGAGCAGGCGATCTGGCAAAGCGACCATCCCAATGGCAACATCGGCACATGTGGAGAGTGGAGGGCCACGAACAGGATTCCTTGAAATAGCTGGACATGATACCGCAGGTGTTACACTATTCAGGATCGGCCAGATGTTGTAGCTTGACATTGTCCACTGAGATGTATCTGTTGTCTTTGCGACCAGGAAGCGGTGGTAAGATGACTGTACGAGTACCCTTCAAGCCAAGAACTGGAACCGGTGCACGATAAGAGGGGCCAAATTCTTTTTTGTTCTCCACCTTCTCTCGGACCAGATCTCCAACCTTCGGAAGCCAGCCGGCAACCAGAATCTGCAACGCAGCGTCTGTGGCTGAAGGTAAATGTTCGTTTGCAAGTCTGTCACGGGTCTCTTGTAAGTCCTGTAACATAGTAGAAAGATTATCTACGTCAAAGATTGCGGCAGTTGCCGCCATGTCTAGACCCTCAAGGTCTGGCACAAACATCTGTATGCCAAAGAGCATTTCGTATGGGGTCTGCCCACCCAGAGATCTTCTAGGGAGATTATTAAGTCCACGTTGCACGCCATACAAGTGGGCCAGCCAGTTCCTGCCAATACCCAAGACTCTAGCTGTCAAGGACTGCTTTAAGTCACGGTTCATTCGCTCCACAATTGAGTTGCCCTCAGGCCTAAATGGAGACGAAAATTGCACCAGCACCCCCATAGACCTCATCGCGTCCTTGTACGCCTTGAAGGCGAACGCCGGACCTTGGTCGGAATGGAAGGTGCCACAGGCAAAAATTCCCACAAAGACACGCAAATCCCTGATGACATTTAGAGCGTCAGCACTGCGTTGTGGCCAAACCCAGATGAAACGTGTGCACGAATCAACTGCAACTAAGATGTATTTATATGCAGTATCAGAAGAAAATGGACCGCAGTGGTCAAGGTATACACAACCAGAAGGTTTATTAGAAATGTAGAGCTGTGTTTGTGGCGGACGTGTAACCGTAGAGGGCTTAATTTGCTGACAGATGTCACAAGAAAGGACATAATTACGGTTCTGTTTATATAAACCATGCCACCAGTAACGCTGCTGCAAGATTGAAACAGTTGCAGATACGTCAGCATGGGCCGAAGCCAAGCCTTCGTGTGCGGCTGTTATCAACGAATGTCTGCGATCCTAGAGGGGACTACATGGGACTCGATTACACCAAAGGGGTTTGTACTAGATCTAGCACACCTGGCACTGACCAGAAACTTCTTTGAGTTTGAATGGTGTTTCTACTTACAAGTACATGGGACGTCGATGGGCAGTACGTTCGATCCTAGCTTAGCCTGTCTTTACGTGCACTCATTTAAGTCCGAGGTAGTCCAAAATGAAAGCAACCCTTTTAAAAAAAAAAAAAAATCAGACTTTGGCGACGATACATTGATGACGTCCTATTGAGTTGGACAGGCACTAGGGACGAGGTCTATGAGTTTGGGAGATGGTTGAACGCCCAAAACCCATATCTCAGGTTCACTCTTACAGTAGGCGAGGGAGAAGTGGCCTTTCTAGACCTGGTCATAAGAGAGAGAGAGGGGGTACTGAAGAGTGAGGTGTTCTACATACCAACTGACCAAAACAATTTACTGAGGTTTGAGAGCTACCATCCACGGAGCCTACGGGAGAATCTACCGGTGGGCCAGTTCCTGCGTCTTTGACACAATTGCACGGAGAAAAGTGAATACCGGACGCATGCGGAAAAAGTAACAAACAAACTAGTTGCAAAGAACTATCCCATGAGACTGATAAAAAAAGCTAAGAAACGAGCACTTAATAACAACAGAGAACAGCTGCTGATGCCAGAAGCCAAGAAAGCATGCGATCAGTTAATTTGTGTATCCACATTCAATACCCTGTCTAATAAGCTCAAAACCATGATCAATAAGAATTGGAGTATCCTTTGGTATGGTGGATGTAATTGGAGAAACCTATGTTTTCCTTTAAGAGAGCAAGAAATATCAAAGACATAGTGGTGCACACGAGACCGATAACTAAGGGTACAGTGGGGGGCGGAGCTTGCCGAAGATGGCCGCGCACTGAGCGAGCTCCGTGTGCCATCTCAATTATCCTACAATTATCCTGCGTCCATGACTGCTAATTAACCTCCCAGCCATGTCGGTGGACTGCCTGCAACATTGACATCGCCTGGGGTGACTTTCTTCGTGGCCGCGGCAGCCTGGACGCGGCGGCTCGCTGGGGCCTACTCAAGCGCTCGGCGCGCTGGTCGGACTCGCGGCCTCTTCCGCCTTCGCCCGCCTGGGAGCTGCTGGATCCGGGCCGTGCTGCGTCTCGGGCTGTGTTGCGGAGCCCAGTGGATTCCCTGCCTGCGGATTCACCCTTGCCCGGGAGGCCTGAGATGGGACGGGGCCTCGCCCGGGGGCGCCACTTCCCAAGTGTGGAGCCTGGCGCGTTTGGTGCTGCGTGGCGCCTCGGGGGCCATTGACTGGACTGCGGGCCTGCCATGGGGTTGAGTGCGGCGCCGCGGAGTGGCGAGGCTGGCCATACGAAGTGCTGTGCGGGCCGCGCCGCCCGCCGAGAAGCGTGAGAGGACTCCTGAGCACAGCTGCGATTTGAAGGTGAGGTGCGCTGGCGGCCCTGGGCGGTGCGCGGCGGGGCTAACTCTGCAGCTGCTGCCTTTGGAAGCCCTGCGGCCGGCCCTAGGTGCCCGCCGTGCACTGGCGCCTGCAGCGAGGAGGCGGATTGCGGTGGGGCACGCCGCCCAACATCCTTCAGCGAGTAGAGAGGGGGCTTGTGGTCTCCCCTGAACTGGCTGCCATATAGCGTCGAGCGGACCCCTGGTACACACCTGGGCTTCTGGACACTTGCTTTCTATATACAGGGGGGTTGGCGAGGAGAGCCCCCCTGACAGCGTGTTGGAGCCTGCACTACACGAGAGGGGAGACGGAATCCTCCTCCCATTACCTGCATTTTCTCATCACCTATGCTGGTGGGCTCACAGGGCTCCTTCTCAACAGGGACAATAGAGATCTTATCACCCCCTTCGACTATCACTTCCTGGAGGCGGCTGGGGTCCGCTGGGGTGGCTGAGGCTCTGCCCGGAGCAGCTGGGGAACTCACACAGGGACTCCCCGTGGAATTCATTAAGCATCTTATACATCTGACTTTCCCCACAAGACTGCCTGTGCCCTCACAGTTCTGTGCTGCATTCCTCTTGCTTTTCCTACCTTGGGGCGACTCCTTCATCACAGCTGGTGTGAGTGACCCTTGACCTGTGGCCTGATTTAATCACCTGTGCTGCACATCCTTCGCCTTCTGTCAGCCTTAGTATCTGTTGCGCCTCGTCCGCAATACCTGGGAATTGCGGTGTGGGGCCCTTTGTGGTCTCTGCACATCATACACATTGAGGCCTGGTGGTCTGGTCTCCCCATCGTGTTAGGGGCCCCTGACTGGCGCTGAGGTGAGGGGCAGGACATAACTTGCCCTGTTATTCGGGGAGTGGCGCAGCTGACCCTCGAGAGCACAGCCCACGTTGGCTTCATGACATACGATGGGCAGGGTAGACAAGACACAGCCGAAACTCCAATTCGAGCAGCGCAAGTCGAGGACTAAGGACGTGGAAGATGTCCCTCCTCCCACCGACGACCGTGAGGAGGTGTCCGAGGAGACAGCGGGTGATCTAAAACAAATCCTCGCGGCAATGCAGAAAAGTCTGCAGAAAAGTCTCTCCACCATCAACAGCAAGATTGACACTCTTGCATACCGGATGGACAGAATGTCAGAACGCCTCGACAAACATGGCGAACGAATTGATATGACTGAAAGAAGGGTCACTGAGGTCGAGGAGGCGCAGACGGAGGTCAGTACGGCACAAAAACCGCTTTCTAAGACGATAGCTGCCCTGCAGGAGAAGACAGAAGATTTTGAGGCAAGGTCCAGGAGGAGTAACTTACGCATTACGGGACTGCCGGAAACGACTCCCACTGGCAATATGGAGGTGTTTACCGAAAAACTGCTGGTCACACTCCTGGGTCGCAAGACATTTTCGGATATGTTCGTGATGGAGCGGGCTCACAGATCGCTGGGCCCTAGGCCTCCCCCGGGGGCTCCGCCAAGACCAGTGATAGCTAAGCTCCTGAACTACAGGGACAGGGACGCAGCCCTGAAGCAAGCAAGAATGATAGGCGCCCTCCAATTCGAAGGCTCTGCGATCTCCCTGTTCCCGGACTTCACGTTGAAGGTTCAGGAAGCCAGGCGTCAGTTTGCTACCCTAAAAAGGCGACTACGTGATCGAAACATCGAATACGCAATGCTTTACCCAGCTAGACTGAGAGTTAACTTAAACGGACAGTCCAGAATCTTCCTAGATCCCAAATCACTCCAGAAGGCATTGAATGACCTTCCTAAAACAGCTGGGCGCAGTCAGGACTCCGAGGAGCTGGGAGAGGCGTCCGGTGGTGCTGCCAGGGAAGAAGACTGAAGTGTCTCTCGCCGATCTCCGCTGGAATGAGACTCTTTGCAGGGCTTGGACTAGAGCGGCCTCCCCTCTTTCCCCTCGTTCGATTTGGTTGATCCGAGACTTTTTGCCTGTATCCCAGTGCCTGCTCTATACCACCCAAGTATCCAGTATACCGCAAGTATAGTTAGCTTTTTTTGTTCATATACGTGATTGGGTTTGGTTTTACCTCTTTCCTTCTATGCACCACAGTTATCTCTGCACTTCGGGCGTGGGGGTCGGGGGGGGGACGACGACATGCTGTCGCAGCTGCCTATCCTGCTTTGTACATGTTCAGCATGGATGTTACAGAATTGTTCTTGATGGCAGACGTATCATTTCCACTTTGTATTTTTCTTTTGCTTTCTTTTTCCTTACAATTGTGCGGTAAGGGTAACATCTGCCCCTGTGTGTTACTCACCGAAATAGTTTAACTGTCGTATGGGTTTTGTCGGAGAGGGTGGTGGGTGGGTGGGTATCGTCAATGCTCAGTTGGGGATTGCATGGCGTGGGTGGGGGGCGGGTCATGTCGCGGTTTATTGGCTATTTAGTTGTCTTTTTGTCAAACAATGTTTGTTGTTTGTCTGTTTTCTTTTGAACACAGTATACACATGGGACCTTCGTAATGCAGTACGAGTGTCTCCGATTCAAAGAATATCTTGTCGTGCTCCCTATACCACACGGGCCAAGAGGGCCTATGCCGTCACAATTTTATGCATGGTCACTAAGGCGATGGTTTGAAACTATTAACTTGGAACATAAGGGGCCTCAACGACTTCCGGAAAACTAGGAAAGTGATTGCCTACCTCAATAGACATAACATAGACATCGCGTGTAGGAGAGTAGGATCTGCTTCACATGGGTACCCCCACTTTTTGCTGATGCTTCACTGTTTTTCGACATTAGTCTGGCTGGGGCCCTGCTAATCAGAACCCCAGCCTAGCTGCTTCCTCTCTAAAATGGTTTCCATGTGCCTTAGGCACATCACTGATTGGAATCTGGAGTGCCCTTATAAGTCCCTAGTATATGGTATACTATGTACCAAGGGCATAGGTACCTCAGAGGCCTACCAGGGGCTGCAGCATATATTATGCCACCCCTGGAAAGCCATCCAAACTGACACCCCAGGTCTGCTACTGCAGCCTGGGTAAGGTGGTGCATGCACCCCTTGCTGTGATATAGGTTACCTATATCACAAAATACATACACACATATAAACCTATAAGTCACTCCTAAGGCAGGCCTTATCAATCCTGAAGGCAGAGTGCATGGTTCCTATGTGAGAGGGTGCCCCTGCATGAGCAGGGCCCCTCTGCAGCGTTCGGAGACCCTTCTCTGATGCTGTTTGTAGTGCAGCCTGACCATATACTCTTAAGCGCATTATAACCTCGCGTTAAATGCTAACTTTGGAATGGCTGCACCTAAACATGTCGTGTTTGGTGTCAAACATCTTGGAATACTACCCCCCGCCAATTCTGGCGGCGGGGGTAGCATTCCACCCTTCTAGAGGGAAAGACATGTTAACTCTGGCTTGCCCGGTAACTTCTTTCCAAAGCCCTGGCATCACAAAATGGATGCTGCTGCCACAGACACGAGTCTGGCCTCCTGCTGCTGGACGAAACTCCGGCAGGGGAGGCCTGGACAATAGGTTTCCTGTCCCAGGGAGGTGTGACCACCTCCCCAGACAGGATAATGTGTATTGGGGCTGGGCGGGAGCACTTTCGGGTGCTTTGAAGTCCTGCACTGGGGGCACATTTGGTGTCCCTGTGCATACCCCAGTTCAAACCGGATCAGGGGCGTGCAGCCCCTGCTTTGGCGCGAACTGGACAAAGGGAAAGGGTGTAGCCACCCCTCTGCCCTGACCCACCCATAGGTGGGGCCACAGAGTAGTCCAACCCCTAAACTTGGTATAAGTATAGGAACCCAGTCCTTAGGACTTTAGATTATCCCTGGACGAAACTCTGAAACAGAATCCTGGACCTTCGACGCTCTACTCAAGATTAGAGGACAGAAGAATCTCCCTTGGGGTCAAGGAGTGACTCCCCTGCTTGGCAGGCACCAAAGACGCATCTGTCCGGTTCGCATTTCTTAAGCTCCCGTCGGACGCCGAAGTCATCGCATCACCAGAGGTGGATTCTCAGACTTCCCCGAGGCTACCCTGAGTCCCCATCAAAGCTGAGGCCCGTAGCTATCGTGGGTGACGTGAGACCGTGACCCCTGGACACCGAGCACATTTGCAAGTGCATCCTCTTCTGGGTCTCCCACGAAGTCGTGCTTTGGGCTCCGAGTAGCCCTAGCCTCCAGCACCAACTGCACCGAAGATCACTGGCCTCCACTCCACGAGTGTCCTGTGAGCCAGTTCCACGTGCGACGTCTCGAGGCTCCTTCGCGGTCGCTAGCCCGTTGGCTAGTAGCCCTTAACGAAGGCCAATCTTTTTCTTACTTGGCATCCTGGTTGCTCCAGGCCTGCCCTCACTTACCCTCGCTGGGTGAGTTCCCCAGACCTTGCTGGTCTGCACCATCGACGATCTACATCTTTATCGAGACTTGCCGTTGCCAAGGCTTGTTGGGTCCAATCCGGTCGCCGACACCTCAGCACTCGACAGACATCGTGTACCAGCCCGAATCCTGCTCCTGGTCGCCGACAACGCCTCCTGGACCTCGTGGCTGAAGAGTCAAGACGACCGTCAACGCACCTGAAGTACTCGACATCGGTGGGCATCTGTCCATCGCCTTCCTGGTCACTGGCTAGTGACCCAGACTCTGTCCCCTCTGCTTTCAGGTTCTTCAGATCTCCGATCCACTCTTGGATCCGCCCGGACACTTTCCACATGGTCGCCAGCAGCACTTTGCAGCAGATCGCCATTCAAATCGACGACGAAACCCGACCCCGAAAGGCACCTATGCACCCGGCTTCCCTGGGTGAGGTAACACGAGTACTCCGGTGCTCCCGTGGGTAGAGACTCTTCAAAGTACTAGTTCTCAAAGGGTTTGCTCCAAGTCCTCCTTTAAGTGTCCCTTTGCTTTAATTTCCAGATCGCGACTTTCTCCATAGAAGTCAACGGCGTATCGCGGTTGTGTATTTACACTGCACGCGTCCCCCGTGGGTCCCCTGTGTCACTACCTTGGGTGGTTCCTTGTGGTCCAAGCACTTCTAGAGGCTCTAGGCCTAGTGTCTAGTTCGGTCGTGGTTCTTATACCACTTTATTGGTATATGGTTTGGTACGCCCCTAGGGCCCAAACGTGTATTTGTGCTATTACTGTGTTTAAATAACTTCTAACTTATGTACTTCGAACTCTAGCCTCATAAAGAGACTAGAGGGGTGTGTTTAGCAATAAATACATATATTTTGAATATATACCTGGTGTGGTGCTCTTTCATTTGGTCACTCAAGAGATTATAGACTGGTAAAACAAGCTGCTTTACATTCCTTCAAGACTTAGCCTGAAGGCTGCTCTCCATAGCTACCACTAGGATAGCTTTCAATAAGGTTGTCTTTAACCTATCTCCAATAAGGGGTTGTTTGGACTGGTGCAAGGTGCCCACTATAATTAGTGGACAGCATATGCCAGGCCAACTTCTCACATTGGTGTGCAGCGTGTGGGATTCCAGCTTGCTATTGTTTTACCAGATAATCTCAATTGAATTGATCAACTGAAAACCACTAAAGGTACCTAAGGTACATATAATTTAAGCTTAGAATACAGTAAGTTCTAATGAACTTAGAGTTGTGTGTTAAGTGATAGCACAACCCTTTCTACAACTCAAGAGAGTTTAGTAGGCCACACTAGAGTAGGTAGTGCATACACCACACCACTCTAGTAATGTCTTTAAGGGTAGGATCTAAAGAATCCTTGCAGGAAGCCACTGAGCTTCCACCCTCCAAGTATGATACACTCCCATTCTTGGAATTGAGAGCATTATGTAACTTGAGGAAATTAAGAACAGGCCAAAGTCCCACCACCCAACACCTTAAAGAGTTGTTGGTGGCTTATGACCTTAGTAAGCCCTTGGGGACTGAAGGGGTAGGAGCTGAGGGTGGGGCAGAAGAGGAGGAAGGGGCCAGGGGTACCAATACCCCCAGCCCCCCCTCTGAAACTGGCCAGGAGGGCGACAATGGCCCTGACCTGGATAATCCAATCCCTCCTGAGGAAGATGAAGAGGATGATCAAGATGATCCCCACTTTGTCCCCCCAGGAAGGATTATGAGTGTGCCCAGAAAGTCTAGATCTCCTTCTCAGGAGTCTAACCACTCTGGCACCTCAATAGGGAGCTCTGTCTCATCTCATAGGAGGGAATCCTCTCATGAGAGAAGAAAGAGGCTGGTTCAATATGAGGAAGCTCAGCTTGAAATCAGAAAACAGCAACTGGCTATAGACAGGGAGTCCCTAGATCTCTTTAGAGAGAAAGAAAGTTGGGACTAGAGTCCCATGGTGGCAGCCATGTCCCTAGAGATAGGGAAAGGTCCTATGACCATAGGAACCTGAGCAAGATTGTCCCTCCCTATCAGAATGGGGATGACAGCCACAAGTGGATAACTGCTCTAGAGAGGGCCTGTAAAGTACAGAGGGTCCCTCAGGAGCAGTGGGCAGCAATCTTGTGGCTCTCCGTTGCAGACAAAGGTAGAGATAAGCTCCTCACTGTTAGAGAGGAGGATGCTGATAATTACAAGGTCTTGAAGAGTGGTCTTATTGATGGGTTTGGCCTAACCACTGAACAGTACAGGTTGAAGTTCAGAGATATCCAAAAGCACAGACTCAAGACTGGGTAGACTATGTGGATTGTTCTGCCAAGGCTCTGGAAGGCTGGTTGATGGGCAGTAAGGTGTGTGACTTCTCAGGATTGTACAATCTGATAATGAGGGAGCAGATTCTTAATAACTGTCAAAATCAGCTGTTGCATCAATACCTGGTAGACTCTGATCTGACCTCTCCCCAAGAATTGGGAAAGAAGGCAGACAAATGGGTCAGAACCAGGGTGAAGCAGAAGGTACAGAACCAAGGTGGGGAAACCAAGAAGCAAGATGCTAAGAACTCTGAAAAGGGTGGGGAGAAGGGTAAAGATCAAAAGTCTTCATCAGGCCCCCAAAAATCTTCTTCAGGTGGGGATTCACAGTCTACCAAAGGGAAAGGCCAAAGAAAACCATGGTGCAAGGTCTGTAAGCAAAAGACCCACTGGACCAGTGATTGCACCAAGTCCAAAGACTCAAGTCCAGCACCCACCAATGCCCCTAAGGCACCTGTTCCCCCTAGTACAGTTACAGTTGGTGGGAGTGCTCCAGCCAAGGGTTTAGTAGGGTTCACCCTGAGTACTGAGTTGGGCTCTGACCTAGTCAGAGAACTGACTCAGGCTGTGTTAGTCTGTGATGGAGGCATGGATGTGCCCTCCTCTATGAGTCCCAGTAATCTGGGCAAGTACAGACAACAGCCTTTAATCAATGGACGTGAGGCTTTGGCATTTAGGGACACAGGGGCAAGTGTCACAATGGTGACACAAGACCTTGTGAATCCTGGGCAAGTTATACTTGGTGAGATGTACCAAGTGACCAATGCTAGCAATGTCAGAACAGACCATGCTCTGGCAGTTGTTAACTTCTCCTGGGGAGGGGTAACTGGCCTTAAGAAGGTTGTGGTGAGTGCAAACCTACCAGTCGAATGCTTGCTTGGCAATGACTTAGAGACTTCTGCTTGGGCAGAAGTGGAGCTCAGGACCCATGCAGAAATGCTGGGGATCCCTGCAGATGTGTTTGCTGTGACCAGGTCACAAGCCAAAATGTCTAGCACTGAACAGGCCTTGGATTCTGGAAGAATGGACCAAGTGCCTTCCAAGAGGAGGAGTAGTAGGGTTAAGGCAGTGCCTTCCCCTTGGCTCAGGAGGAAGATCAGTCCCTTGAGGGGGATGATCTCAGTCCTGAAGAAGGAACTGTCCCAGAGGAACTTGAACCTGACCAGGTTGAGTTCTTGGGGACAGGGGGACCTTCTAGGGCAGATCTGAGCCAGGAGCAGCAGAGCTGCCCCTCCCTTGAACCCCTCAGACAGCAAGCTGTTGCTGAGGCTGCTGGGAAAGCTAGTGGTCCCCATACAGTGTATTGGGATGATGGACTCCTGTACTCAGAGAGTAGAGACCCCAAGCCTGGTGCTACCAGGAGGTTGGTTATACCTCTGAAGTTCAGGGGCTTCCTATTGACCCTAGCCCATGATATTCCCTTGGCAGGTCACCTGGGCCAGAACAAGACTTGGGACAGAATTGTCCCTCACTTTCACTGGCCCCACATGTATGAAGACACAAAGGAGTTTTGTCGCTCCTGTGTAACCTGCCAGGCCAGTGGCAAGGCAGGTGGCACTACAAAGGCCCCCTGATACCACTACCTGTGGTGGGGGTGCCCTTTGAAAGGGTAGGGATTGACATTGTTGGTCCCATGGATCCCCAAACAGCATCTGGGCACAGGTTTATCCTGGTGGTAGTGGATCATGCCACCAGGTACCCAGAAGCTATTCCCCTCAGGACCACTACAGCACCTGTGGTGGCAAGGGCCCTCCTGGGAATTTTCTCAAGAGTGGGCTTTCCTAAGGAGGTAGTATCAGACAGGGGTGCAAACTTCATGTCTGGGTACTTAAAAGCAATGTGGAAGGAGTGTGGAGTGACTTATAAGTTCACCACACCCTATCACCCACAATGCAATGGTTTAGTTGAGAGATTCAACAAAACCTTGAAGGGCATGATTAAAGGACTCCCAGAAAAGCTTAGGCGAAGATGGGACATACTCTTGCCCTGCCTTTTATTTGCATATAGGGAGGTGCCTCAGAAGGGGTTGGTTACAGCCCTTTTGAACTTCTGTTTGGCCACCCTGTCAGGGGTCCACTGTGCTTGGTGAAGGAAGGATGGGAGTTACCTCTCAAGCCCCCAAAGCAGGACATAGTGGACTATGTACTTGGTCTCCGCTCCCGGATGGCTGAGTATATGAAAAAGGCAACCAAAAACCTTGAGGCTAGCCAGGAAATTCAAAAGGCCTGGCATGACCAAAAGGCTGTTCTGACTGTTTACCAGCCAGGACAGAAGGTGTGGGTGTTGGAGCCAGTGGCCCCAGCAGCTCTCCAAGACAAATGGAGTGGACCCCACACTATTGTTGAGCAGAAGGGTGAGGTTACCTACTTAGTAGACCTAGGAACACCCAGGAGTCCCCACAGGGTTCTCCATGTCAACAGGTTAAAACCATATGTGGACAGGGCAGACATGGGCTTGCTCATGGCTACTGATGAAGGGCAGGAGGAAGAGAGTGACCCACTCCCTGACCTGCTCTCACAGAACCCTGACGATGGGTCAGTAGATGGTGTAGCCTTGGCAGGCAGCCTCACTACCCAGCAACAAACTGATTGTAGACAAGTGCTCAATCAGTTTAGACATATGTTTTCACTGACACCCAGTCAGACCACCTGGTGCACTCATGAAGTGGACACTGGGGACAGTCTGCCTATTAAAAATAAGATTTATAGGCAACCTGACCATGTCAGGGACTGTATCAGGACTGAAGTCCAGAAAATGTTGGAGTTGGGAGTTATTGAACCCTCAGATAGCCCTTGGGCTAGTCCAGTGGTCCTTGTACCAAAACCTCACACCAGTGGTGGAAAAAGAGAGATGAGGTTTTGTGTGGACTACAGGGGTCTCAATGCAGTCACTAGGACTGATGCCCATCCAATACCAAGGGCAGATGAGCTCATAGATACTTTGGCCTCAGCCAAATATCTCAGCACATTTGACTTGACAGCTGGCTACTGGCAGATCAGACTAGCTGATTCTGCAAAGCCCAAAACAGCCTTCTCAACCCCTAGTGGGCATTATCAATTTGTGCCCTTTGGTCTGAAGAATGCACCTGCCACTTTCCAGAGGTTGGTGAATACAGTTCTCACAGGTCTGGAAGCCTATAGTGCAGCCTATCTAGATGATATTGCTGTCTTTAGCTCCACCTGGGAGGATCACCTGGTCCACCTCAGGAATGTTTTACAGGCCCTGCAAAAGGCAGGCCTGACTATCAAGGCCACTAAGTGCCAGATAGGGCAGAGTCAGGTTGTGTACCTGGGCCACCTTGTGGGTGGAGGCCAGGTTCAACCTTTGCAGAGCAAGATCCAGACTATCATGGACTGGACTGCTCCAACTACCCAGACTCAGGTGAGAGCCTTCTTAGGCCTGACTGGGTACTATAGGAGATTTGTCAAGGGGTATGGATCAATAGTGACACCCCTGAATGACTTAACTTCTAAGAAAATGCCCAAAAAGGTTCAGTGGACAGCTAGCTGCTGTCAAAAGGCATTTGATGACCTGAAGCAGGCCATGTGCACTGCTCCCATTCTACAGAGTCCTGATTACTCCAAGAAGTTCATTGTTCAAACTGATGCATCTGAATTGGGGGTAGGGGCTGTACTGTCACAATTGAATGAAGAAGGTCAGGATCAGCCAGTAGCTTTCATTAGCAGAAGGCTGACCCCTAGAGAGAAACGTTGGTCAGCCATAGAGAGGGAGGCCTTTGCTGTGGTCTGGGCTCTGAAGAAGTTGAGACCATACTTGTTTGGTACACACTTCCTGGTTCAGACAGACCATAAGCCCCTCTTATGGCTAAAACAAATGAAGGGTGAAAACCCCAAACTGCTTAGGTGGTCCATTTCCCTACAGGGGATGGACTTCACAGTGGAACATAGACCTGGGAGTAACCATGCCAATGCAGATGGACTCTCTAGGTACTTCCACTTAGAACATGAAGACTTAACTGGGCAAGGTTAGTTTAATGTCCCTACGTTTGGGGGGGTTGTGTAGGAGAGTAGGATCTGCTTCACATGGGTACCCCCACTTTTTGCTGATGCTTCACTGTTTTTCGACATTAGTCTGGCTGGGGCCCTGCTAATCAGAACCCCAGCCTAGCTGCTTCCTCTCTAAAATGGTTTCCATGTGCCTTAGGCACATCACTGATTGGAATCTGGAGTGCCCTTATAAGTCACTAGTATATGGTATACTATGTACCAAGGGCATAGGTACCTCAGAGGCCTACCAGGGGCTGCAGCATATATTATGCCACCCCTGGAAAGCCATCCAAACTGACACCACAGGTCTGCTACTGCAGCCTGGGTAAGGTGGTGCATGCACCCCTTGCTGTGATATAGGTTACCTATATCACAAAATACATACACACATATAACCCTATAAGTCACTCCTAAGGCAGGCCTTATCAATCCTGAAGGCAGAGTGCATGGTTCCTATGTGAGAGGGTGCCCCTGCATGAGCAGGGCCCCTCTGCAGCGTTCGGAGACCCTTCTCTGATGCTGTTTGTAGTGCAGCCTGACCATATACTCTTAAGCGCATTATAACCTCGCGTTAAATGCTAACTTTGGAATGGCTGCACCTAAACATGTCGTGTTTGGTGTCAAACATCTTGGAATACTACCCCCCGCCAATTCTGGCGGCGGGGGTAGCATTCCACCCTTCTAGAGGAAAAGACATGTTAACTCTGGCTAGCCCGGTAACTTCTTTCCAAAGCCCTGGCATCACAAAATGGATGCTGCTGCCACAGACACGAGTCTGGCCTCCTGCTGCTGGACGAAACTCCGGCAGGGGAGGCCTGGACAATAGGTTTCCTGTCCCAGGGAGGTGTGACCACCTCCCCAGACAGGATAATGTGTATTGGGGCTGTGCGGGAGCACTTTCGGGTGCTTTGAAGTCCTGCACTGGGGGCACATTTGGTGTCCCTGTGCATACCCCAGTTCAAACCGGATCAGGGGTGTGCAGCCCCTGCTTTGGCGCGAACTGGACAAAGGGAAAGGGGTGTAGCCACCCCTCTGCCCTGACCCACCCATAGGTGGGGCCACAGAGTAGTCCAACCCCTAAACTTGGTATAAGTATAGGAACCCAGTCCTTAGGACTTTAGATTATCCCTGGACGAAACTCTGAAACAGAATCCTGGACCTTCGACGCTCTACTCAAGATTAGAGGACAGAAGAATCTCCCTTGGGGTCAAGGAGTGACTCCCTGCTTGGCAGGCACCAAAGACGCATCTGTCCGGTTCGCATTTCTGAAGCTCCCGTCGGACGCCGAAGTCATCGCATCACCAGAGGTGGATTCTCAGACTTCCCCGAGGCTACCCTGAGTCCCCAGCAAAGCTGAGGTCCGTAGCTATCGTGGGTGACGTGAGACCGTGACCCCTGGACACCGAGCACATTTGCAAGTGCATCCTCTTCTGGGTCTCCCACAAAGTCGTGCTTTGGGCTCCGAGTAGCCCTAGCCTCCAGCACCAACTGTACCGAAGATCACTGGCCTTCACTCCACGAGTGTCCTGTGAGCCAGTTCCACGTGCGACGTCTCGAGGCTCCTTCGCGGTCGCTAGCCCGTTGGCTAGTAGCCCTTAACGAAGGCCAATCTTTTTCTTACTTGGCATCCTGGTTGCTCCAGGCCTGCCCTCACTTACCCTCGCTGGGTGAGTTCCCCAGACCTTGCTGGTCTGCACCATCGACGATATACATCTTTATCGAGACTTGCAGTTGCCAAGGCTTGTTGGGTCCAATCCGGTCGCCGACACCTTAGCACTCGACAGACATCGTGTACCAGCCCGAATCCTGCTCCTGGTCGCCGACAACGCCTCCTGGACCTCGTGGCTGAAGAGTCAAGACGACCGTCAACGCACCTGAAGCACTCGACATCGGTGGGCATCTGTCCATCGCCTTCCTGGTCACTGGCTAGTGACCCAGACTCTGTCCCCTCTGCTTTCAGGTTCTTCAGATCTCCGATCCACTCTTGGATCCGCCCGGACACTTTCCACTTGGTCGCCAGCAGCACTTTGCAGCAGATCGCCATTCAAATCGACGACGAAACAAGACCCCGAAAGGCACCTATGCACCCGGCTTCCCTGGGTGAGGTAACACGAGTACTCCGGTGCTCCCGTGGGTAGAGACTCTTCAAAGTACTAGTTCTCAAAGGGTTTGCTCCAAGTCCACCTTTAAGTGTCCCTTTTCTTTAATTTCCTGATCGCGACTTTCTCCATAGAAGTCAACGGCGTATCGCGGTTGTGTATTTACACTGCACGCGTCCCCCGTGGGTCCCCTGTGTCACTACCTTGGGTGGTTCCTTGTGGTCCAAGCACTTCTAGAGGCTCTAGGCCTAGTGTCTAGTTCAGTCGTGGTTCTTATACCACTTTATTGGTATATGGTTTGGTACGCCCCTAGGGCCCAAACGTGTATTTGTGCTATTACTGTGTTTAAATAACTTCTAACTTATGTACTTCGAACTCTAGCCTCATAAAGAGACTAGAGGGGTATGTTTAGCAATAAATACTTATATTTTGAATATATACCTGGTGTGGTGCTCTTTCATTTGGTCACTCAAGAGATTATAGACTGGTAAAACAAGCTGCTTTACATTCCTTCAAGACTTAGCCTGAAGGCTGCTCTCCATAGCTACCACTAGGATAGCTTTCAATAAGGTTGTCTTTAACCTATCTCCAATAAGGGGTTGTTTGGACTGGTGCAAGGTGCCCACTATAATTAGTGGACAGCATATGCCAGGCCAACTTCTCACATCGCGCTCTTGCAAGAGACCCATCTGCCCACTGACTCACAGATGCTCACCCACAGGCGTCTTCATGGCGCTTTTCACGCTGCCGGCTTCTCTACACACGCCCGTGGGGTGCTGACATGGGTCAACACTAAAGGCGGCATATCCCTGGAGGCCTTGGTAACGGACAGGGAGGGGCAGTTTGTTATCTCTAAAGTCAAAGGGAGGGGGTTGGAGTTCATAACTGTCAATGTATACGGCCCGAATTTTGACAACCCGCAATTTTTCAGAGATTTGCTGATGCACATGCGGCGCTGGGCGTGGTGATCTTAATTGTGTACTCAATCCGGCGCTAGACCGCTCTGGGGGTCCGGCGCGGAGACAGTCCGGCGCGGCTAGAGCCGTGGAAGATGCTCAGGCAGAGCTCAATATGTTTGATGTCTGGCGCTCCAGAAATAGAGGACCAGGGGGATTTACTCACTACTCTGCCCCGCACAACCTATACACTAGGATCGATTACTGGTTTGCCTCCGGCCTCCTCACCGCAGCTATCCGTAGCTGCGAACTCCACCCACGCTCATACTCGGACCACTCTCCAGTTCAACTATGTCTCGAGACGCCGTCGAAACGGCCAGCACCCTTTACCTGGCGGTTCCCGCCTTATGCCTTGCTCGACACCGTGTTCAGGGAAGAATTAGCAGAATCTATAGAGGTTTTCTTCTACACTAATATAAGCTCTGTCTCACAGTTCTCCACGACATGGGAAGCCTTCAAAGTGTATATAAGGGGTATTGCTATTTCTAAGCACTCTGGAGTGCTCCGGTCTATCAGGAATCAGCTGACAACCCAGGAAAGGGAACTCGCTACTCTTGAGCAGGAGGTTCAGACGGGACGTGCCGAACTGGCGACAGCAGAATTAAAAGTCAAGCTAGCAGAGTATCACGAGGCCGCAGACAGAGAGGTCAAATTTCTCGGCAAATACGCATTTGCCAAAACGTACGGTGAGGGGGAGCACCCGGGCGCCACACTCGCGGCAATCCTGAAGGGTAAGCGCGAGACTACTGGAATTACGGAAATTCGTACGGATACAGGCGACCTCATACACGACTCCGAGGCTATCGCGAATAGGTTTAGGGATTACTATCCTGCGCTATATCAATCCCGCCAATCGGGGGGAGGTGACGGAATGGTAGATTATCTGGAACATATCAAGCTCCCCTGGCTGGAAGACGGGCACAGGGAATACCTGATGAGACCATTCGAGGCCTGGGAAATCCATGAGGCACTCAAATCTATGAGGGCAGGGAGCGCTCCCGGGCAAGACGGCCTCACTGTAACCTTTTACAAGGAATTTAGGGATCTCCTGGTCCCCCACCTGATATCCTTGTTTGAGGAGATGGGAGAGAGTGGTATGATGCCGCCATCGATGCGCGAGGCTCAGCTGGTCGCCCTTCCGAAATCGGGCAAGCCCCCGGATGAGTGCTCATCGTATAGACCACTCTCCTTATTGAACGTAGACACAAAGCTTTTCGCAAAAGTTATCGCCAATCGCTTGGCCCCATTGGTTCCAACTTTGGTCTGTCCCGAACAAGCTGGCTTTGTGCCCGGTCGCACGCTCACCCTCAATCTGCGCACAGTTTTTGGGGCTATCCAACATACTAAGCCTGAAGTCAAGGCAGCTGCGATATTCTTAGATGCCGAGAAGGCCTTCGACTCGGTCGAGTGGGATTTTATGATGTTAGTCCTGAGGCGAATGGGGGTGGGAGATCTATTTTCCAAATTAGTATCCGTCTTGTACAACTCCCCCACTGCAAGGGTTAGGATGGGTAATTTAGTCACACCTCCCTTTAGAATCTCCAGGGGCACTCGCCAGGGGTGCCCATTGTCGCCGCTCCTCTATGCCATCGTGGCTGAGCCCTTGGCGTGTGCACTACGCGAGTACCATAGCCATCGCGGGATTCGATTCCCTGGGTACAATCTAATCATCTCCACTTATGCAGATGACACCCTGCTATACCTTAGAGATCCCGAATCTAACCTTTCCCCAGTTTTGAGGGAGGTGGTGCGTTATGGTGAGTTCTCTGGCCTCCAAGTTAACTGGGCAAAGTCCGTTACTTTCCCTCTCACGCCGACATTGAACCCCATCGAGTTAGATTTCCCGCTACAGTGGACTACTGACTCGGTGCGCTACCTGGGCATACAAGTCCACACTGACTCTGAAGTGGTGTTCATTGACAACTATGGTAGAGCTGTGGCCAGGCTTGAGGACGACGTCGGCAGATGGATACGTCTGCCTTTATCTCTCATGGGCCGAGTCTCTTTGATGAAAATGGTAGTGCTGCCTCGTTTTCTATTCCTGTTCTGCAACATACCGATGATACTTCCCTCCCCCTTTTTTAAACGTATTAAATCACTCCTGATTCAACTTGCCTGGACTGGTAAGCAACCACGGGTCCGTTGGGAGATTTTAACACTACCTTACTCTATGGGAGGTTTGGGTGCCCCTGATTTAGAACTTTACTACTATGCAGCTCAATGTATGCCGGCCTTTTACTGGCTGCATCAGCAAGCCCCCCCGCCTCATTTGCATAATGAGAGGGTTGCGGCTGCGCCCTCTCCGCTGGCTTCGTCCCTGTTCAAGGCACCTCACAGACGCTCGGGAGTGTTGGACTCTATTAACACCAATACACACGCATGGTTTAATATCTTGAAGAAGCAGGCGGCGACCATATTATATTCTCCTTTGGCCCCTATTGAGTTGTGTGCTTGGCTGCCGGTCCTTATGGAGTTGGGGGTGCAATGTGCACTTGCAGCACTTGACATTACTTGCATCGGCGACTTCTTTGTGGATGGTGTTGGGCGAGAGTGGGAGAACATCGTCCTGGACGGGCGAGAGGTTACCCCACTGACGATATTTCACTATTACAGGGTGCGGCATGCACTCCGCAGTATGTTGGGTGACGACTTGTCTGAGCCTCCGGAGGTTGCGCCTTTTACTCTTTTGCTAAAAGCGGAATCCCCCTGTAAGGTGGTTTCAAACATATATTCTCTAACCCAGGAATATCGGAGGCACCACTTCACTAAAGCTAGACTTGACTGGCAGAATGATTTAGATAGAGCCCTATATGACGCCACGTGGCGCTACTGCTGCGAGGCCACGCGGCGCGTCTTCCTGAATGGCCGGCACCGCCTCATACATTTTAAATTTATCAATAGAGTGTATTACACACCGCTCCGGCTTCATAGATATGGGCTTCGTGACTCTGCGAGGTGTGAGAGGTGCAGCCTTGACTCTGCTGGGTTCTTTCACGTGGCTTGGTTGTGCCCAGAGGTGGCTGATTACTGGTCGGTTATCTTCCAGAAACTTAGTGAAATTACGGGAGAGAGCCTGGACCCGGATCCGCTGTTGGCACTGCTCGGCTATTCCAAGCACATTTGTAAAAATATCAGACGTTTAGTTGACATGGGGCTACTATTGGCCAAGCGGGTGGTGGCGATGCACTGGGCCCGAGGCCCCCCTCCCAGTATAGTGCAGTGGACCCGTGATATGTTATATTGCAACACACAAACTGAACTATATAGCGAATTGCTCCCTCCCCGGAACTGTCCCAAGAATTTCTGGAGCCTATATCAAGAATATCTTGCCACTCAGTCCTAACTGGTTCTCTTGTTACCCCTTTCTCTTTTCCCCAGATGGGTCTGGCGGGGGAGCGGTGGCGACGCGCTGTTGGTTTCCCCGATGGGCATTGTAATTGTGTTGTGGCTTGGGATATTGCAATAAAAAGGTCAGTACTCATGGGGTCCTCAGCGGAACTGTTTATACTCATTGTTCCTCTGTGATGTTTAAATGTATATCAACGACTAATGCAATTGTCTCCTGGTACCGGTCATTACACCTTATTGTAAAGTCCCTCGATACTGTACATTCCACATAGATGATCTCTGGACCAAACGTATGTATACTGTGATTGTTGTTTTTGTATTTTCTTTTTTGTTGTTGTCAGAATTGACATTATTGGTATTGTTTTATTTGACTGTAAAACTCAATAAAGAAATTGAGTTAAAAAACAAAAAAAAACTAAGGGTACAGTGACTCGCCAAACGACCCTGTAGGGTCTCCCACCCCAAACAGGCCACTCTCCATGTGGCTCTTTCACGAAGAAAACTAAGGAACTTGGGGATGAGAACTCCGTGGAAACAAAAAAGTCTAACTGTAATACTTCCAACGTAGTATACATGATAAAATGCCCATGTGGGCTTCTTTATGTTGGGATGACAACCCGCAAGGTGCGTATCCGCATCTCGGAACATGATCAGGTGCAAGAGGGACGCAACAACATTAACTGCCTACTACATTGAGAAGGGCCATAGTGACGATCAACTGGAATGATCCGTGTTGAAAAAAATATCAGAGAACCATTCGACATGACAAAAGCTCTTCTGTTGTTTGAACAAAGATGGGTGCATAGGCTCCATATGGATCGCTTTGGACTCAATTATGTTATCCCATGGGGAAGCTTATTGGTAGGCCTAGAAAAGAGAGCTTTCGTCCTGAGTAGGTAGGCCGTCCATGGTCTTTTGAAACAAGAGTTAACTCACCGTTCAGCTCAGGACACAGTAAGCACCGCGGTGGGGTAGCATAATCATGGACTATAATACTATATAAAATGAAAACATACACACGCATAGGAATATATACATGTCCCATGAGTTACTTGTGCATTTATAATGCATATGGGTAGGACAGACAATATTCAAAATCTTGTTTTTCTATTATCAATAGCCCCTCGTTCCTGCTCCACTCAAGTACTTACTTTGTTTTGTCTGAGTGCCTTAGAAGAATTACGCAAAAGAGATTACCCCTGTTAAATGGGTTGTTGATGGACAGATTAACTGTGTATTTTCTTAAACTCGAATCACTGACAACGTACAAAGATGATAAGCAATTGTTACACTTTGGAAGTAGATACGATCTCGTCTTGTACTGTTGAAATATCGTATAAAAAGGGACGCGTTTTGAGACTATCTCAATAGCATCATGCACCAACAAAGAATAAGAAGAACTAGTAATTAAAATAAACTCCCTCCAATGATCTAAGTAGGGAACTACATTTACCGGGCTGCCCTGGGGGTACGCGTCATGATGTAGGACATGCCCTGACGTACACGCTGGCGTGTCTCCATCCGGTGAGTTTATCAGCCCTGCCGCTTCAACAACATGGTGTCCCGGCGGCAAGGAGTGGAGAACTGTAGGTGTTCGCGAGTGGTGTACCTTCTGATGAAGTAAGGAGAAAGGGGCTGGTTGTGTGACTTGGGTTAGTACTTACCTTGGTTTATTTAAGGCTTTTTTGTGCCATGATGAGTGAGAACCTTCGAGTGTTTAAAGCGGCGACTTTTACGACAAAAGTCAGCATACATATCATGGAGTTTCTGTAATTGTACATCTCTTGACGGGGGTAAAGGCCGCAAGAGAAAAAAGTAAAAAAGATAAATAGCCTTCCCGTAGCTCATACCGTCACTTTTGGCTAAACATGACACTTTATTGATATTTGGAGACATGTAACATTAATGTCCATATTTGAAGAATGCGCCCAGATAGGGACTGGAGTTTGATACTGCTCACGTGGCCATCCCATTAGAGGAGCAGGTCAAACTTGGCTTTAAAAGATAACGAACGGGCTGATACCGGTCGTGTTCTGCTGCATGGCTTATGACTCGACATCTTATTTGGAATTTTTTCGCCTAGGGCTGTATGTTGGATGTATGGAAAGAAAAAGACCGGACTAACAGACTATCGAGTTCCATCTACCTTAGACTACCCTATTGTACACTATAAATGTCAACAAATGTGCAGGAAGTGCTCCTGAACATGCAAGATTGACAGAATACTGTGTGTGGGTGTGTTTTAATGTCTTTGGATCTAGGGTGGCACCACACCAAAGATCCTTCTAGTTTTTGCTTAACTGTATCACACTTAGGTGTGTCCTTCCTTTTTATGTATCTCGCCTTCTACTAGTGTGTGACTACGAACGACCCACCCCATCCTTAACCGATTTTCTGGCATCCCCTAAAAAATAGGGTAAGGAATAGGTTGTTTTAGCTTAGACTTTGATCGAACATAGTCAATAAGCCGAACCTGATTTACATTGGCAGTGGATGTCTCACGTGTTATGGTTGAAAATATGACTATAATGATATAGTGATCGCTTACATACAATGGATGTAATGAAGCCCCATCCTAATGTATGGAGTTTTCCACCATATGAACTACCTGCACTAATGAATCAATGGTGACCCAGTCTAGCTGCATGAGCTGGGTAGGGTGTTTAGCAAATATAAGGTGGCCTAGATGATATTTTGTGTGATTTACTAGATCAGATGTTCCGACGTGTATGTGACAAATGGAATATGGATGAAATGTGTCCTGCTTTTGTCTCCTTTTCTAGGTTTCTTAATACAGGTAATTGAAGTAGAACGGACATTAGTTTCCCAGGTAGGACACACTTGGGCTTATAATTTCGAACTATCACTAACACCTATTCCTTCTTACTTACCTGTTGCGATTTTTTTAATTAATTTAAATTGGATTTTTTTCAAAATCATTTTTTTACAAACATTAGAAAAACGGGAGCCTACCTTTAGTTGTCTTCCTTCTTCGACTCTTGTTCCTCTGTAAAAAAAACAAAGTCCAGCAAGAGTCTGTAGCTCCGCAAATATCCAAACTGTGTAACTATAATCCACAATCCAATCCAAAGCATGTGCATAACTATAAAAAAAAGTCACAGATTGGCATAGCCATTTTTATCTGCAAATCAAATGCTGCAAATAAATCTGTTAACTAAAAAAAAACGCATCCCCCAAAAAAATCCTGAAAAAGTAAAAACGATTGGAAAAAAATGCAACAACAAATTCAGCGTTGCAATCCTCTTTCCATCGATTTTCTTTCCACAGTGTGTGAGAAATCAATACCTAAACGTTTAAATGCTTCAAAAACAGTCATATAGCAAAAAAAACATTGACGAAAGTACTCAAAAAATGACCATAAGTTTCGTTCTGGCGAACCACGCCATCTGCATAGTCCAAAATTCCACGTGGTCGAAGACCCGTAAATACGCCTGTCTTTTAAAAAAGGACGCGACGCACCCAAAACCTTTTTTTTTTTAATATTGCTTCTTTTTACACTTTGGTTTATAAGAAATATAAATACTTCTGTTAAAACCCAAGTATTAATACACTTCCCGACCCAAAACCCCTATTTTTCCTGGCATCCCGTGCTAGAGAAAAGGTGTCAAACCCTCTTAAAATATTTTTACATTTATTTTAGAATTAGTTTAAAATTAGTAGCATAGCTTAAAAAATTAATACCGGGTATTACAATTAATATCTAAGTATTAATAAAATTCCCCAGCCAAAACCCCAATTTCCCTGGCATCCCGTGCCAGAGAAAAGGTGCCAACCCTATTAAAAAAACATTTATTTAATAATTTGTTTAAAATTATTATTTTAAAAGTAGACATAAATGTAAAAAAAAATACTTGGGTATTAAAATTAATACCCAAGTATTAATACACTGCCCACCCAAAACCCCTATTTACCTGGCATACCATGCCAGAGAAAAAGTGCCAGATCCTCTTTCTAATGTTTAAAGAATAATTTAACATTACTTAAAATTTATTGTAAAAGTAAAATTAATTAATACTTGGGTATAAAAATTATTACCCGAGCATTAATACACTCCCCCACCAAAAACCCCTATTTCACTAGCAACCTCTACCAGAGAAAAAGTGTCACAGGCTAAGTTTTTAAAAAAATATATAAAAATTAAAAATAAAAACAAAAAAATAAAATAAGTAAACATTCAAAAGTAAGTCATTACCCAAACACATACCTAAATTCGTTGTAATGGCGTTGTAATGGTAATTTCGTTGTAATGCATGCGTTGTAATGGATGTTTCCCGTATACAACCGGGACATGCTGAGTCCATGTATCGCCAATTCAGGTATAGGGTACTCTCGGTAGCAGCCTTCACCATCTACGTAAGAAAGAAGAACCAGGGATCTGACTACTGTTTTCACTGTAAAAATTGACCAGGAAGTGAGAAACATTTGCAGTTCTTTTGCCCCCTTTATGCTTAACCTAGAAGCAAATGGATTCTTCCCATGTGCAGAGCCCTTAGCTCATTAAATCGTGGAGAAGCCTACAGGATATCTAGAAGTGATACCTCCTAGATCGTGGTGGTGGCTGTTTCCAAATTTCTGTAAATAGTTTGGTCACTTAGACAGAAATTATTAGCTACTGTATAAAAGCCATCCACCGGATGAAGACTTGCATGGCTCTTTTCTTAATGTGATCATAACTGTTTGATGAATTATCGTATCTTACACATTATATTTATTCTTGTTTTAAATTGTTTTTACATTTGCAAATAGTTTTTAATGTTTTATTCATGTATTTTTTGATGATGAAATTAATGTTTTGAACAGTCAAATGAAACGAAATACTGTAATCATTTTAAAAAACACATCATAACAGGCAAAATAAATAACAAGTGCTGGTCAGGTAACCGTAAGAAGGCCGAAAGAACCTTTCAGCAGTGCCCAAAGCCAAGCCGCCGGGCAAGGGACAGAAAAGTCACATACCTTGGCCTATAGAGTGTCAATCTGTTGTATGCCACACCAAACCACAAATTTATCCCAATGACAAACGTATACAGCTTTTGTCGAGGGATGCCTGGCTGCCAATATGACATAGCCCACCTCTGGAGGGAGGTCGAAGGTGTTCAGCTGGCACCGATCAATTTCCAAGCATGATGGCGGGGACTGCAGATGCCCGGGTGGAAGACCCTACCCTATTGCTACAATAGCAGAAACTCCCGGAGAAGCAGCCTGATTAAAGGACAGATCCTCATATCCAGGAGCTCCGAATACCATACTCTCCGTGCCCAGTCTGGAGCCACTAGGATGACTTGGGCCCGGTCCGCCTCGATCTTCAGAACTCAAAGCAGTACAGGTATCGGTGGGAAGGCGTACAGGAGTCACAAGTACTACTCAAGGCGGAATGTATCTCCCACAGAGATACGCCTTGGAAACACCAATGGGGAGAAGAGTTAACATTGTGCGTTCTTGGCAGTGGCGAAAATATAGAGTAAAGGTTCTCTCCATCCGTGGAAGAGACCTTGTGCCACCTTCAGGTGTAACTGCCACTCCTGCTCTGCGAGGCGTTGATGGCAGAGTTTGTCCCCCATGGCGTTCATAGATCCCATCAGCAGGTTCACCACCAGAAATGGTCCAGTCATTTCCTGAGGTACAACGCCTCCTGTCACAATGTCCACGAACCTGCACTGTCTAATTTGCTGCAGTACCACATAGCAGTGGTGTTGTCTGTAAGCACCTGTACCAGCCATCCCGTGATGGATGGTGGAAGGCTTTCACCAGGAGACTGATGTGGAGTGGGGCCTCCGCCAGAGACCAGAGACCTCTGATCTCCACCACTCCCAAATGACCACCCCCAACTCAGAAGGGATGTATCGGTCACCACTGTCAGCTCTGGGAGGGGTAGGGAGAGGGGTCTGCCGCTGACCTAATCGCAGTCCAGAAGCCACCCCTGCAGACCTTTTGCAATCTCATCCGAAACCTGGACATGGTCAGAGAAGTCCCCTTGATGCTGGGCCCACGGACACTTCAAATCCCACTGCAGAACCCTCATAGTGTAGTTCGCCAGCAGTAAGAGGCCATTAGTCTCAGCAGCCTCGCAATCAACTTCACTGAATTTGTACTCCGTAATGACGTTATCCACTGGATGTGACGTTGACAGAGTCCATATAAGCCCGCACCAGAGGCACTGACTCCAGTTTCTTCTGCAACTACTTTACAAGCTAAAACGCAGGGCCACGTATAGAAACTGCAATGGAAACAGTGTTCCCAAAAATTATCTTCTTTTTGAAAGACGGTCATATTTGTTTAAGCGGAATATAGATCATTGCTTCTTTTTCTTTTTTTGAAGAAAGAATCAGTTCGCAGAGCGGGGAGGGTGGGTGGCTCGGTAAGGAATCTGCGGCTAGATCCTGTCTCTACCAGATAAGGCATTACCGAAGATAAGTAACTCATTCATCTGATAGAGATGCCTAGCCGCAGATTCCTTGCCTCAGAATTAGATACCCAAGCAATACTGTCCCCAGAGGAGGGTCTGAAAACCTGATTGTAGGAAAGATCCCAGACTAGGCTATCTTGTCTGAAATAAGAAGGAAAAGAGAGACTGACTGCCAGGAAGGGAGGTGAGGGAGAAGACATCTCACCAAATACGAGGAGAAGGCCGTATGAAACTGAATCCGCAACTTGTGCAAAAACACGAGAAGAAAATACCATAATAGAAGAATAAAGATGAGTCGGAAAAAACAGTCCATAGAAACATCATACTACATCGTTCCCTTAAAGTCAACAGGGCCAAGAAAATGGAACGGAAGGCCAAGGACAGTATCTAAAACTACTGGGTCAAAGCTCCCAGCCACAGAAGCATGCAATGCAAAGAGCACCAACTAATAGTATGATAGATGCATACGGCAATAACAACAATTAAGGCCACAGACCACACGTGGTCAGAGGAAACACTCCTGAGAGGGAAGGGAGCTCTCTGGGAATGTTCAACGTAAAATCCTGGGAGGGGGTCAGAGAGAGAGAGACAAGAAACAAACATGAGGAGGCCTCCCTAGGGTACATGGAGAAGCACAACAAAAGCATAAACACTCCTCCATAAGAGAGGCAGGAGAATATCACTCAGTATAGAGATACCTAACAAAGGAAGGTATAAAAAATATGGAAAATATATATTTTTATGCATTAAAAAACACATACATACACACACAAACACACATATATATATATATACATATATAGAAACCAATACGCATACAGAAGAAAAACTGTATAACAGGTGTCCAAGAAGGGCACATATAAACGGTCACCATGTCGGGCACGGGCGAAGATGGGACAACAGCGAGCTGGCAACCAACCACATGGCCTCATATAAAAGGAAAAGAAGCAGAAAACAACAACACCAACTGAGCGGTGATAATCAGGGGGCCGAGAGACCGGTTAAAAGAAAAACAACAGGGGAGAAACAATCTCGCTAGAATAGAAAAATAAGACCACTATGGAGAACTGTAAAAGGGTCAAGTTGAACAAGGCCAACACAGGAAGGCATACGCAGATAACTAGTCCCCATCTGGAGGAAGAATAACAGACGGGGAAGGGACCTGGCCGAATCAGCGGGCAAGTCGGAGGAAATAGCATGGAAAGAACAACGCCACAAGTAAGGGTCCAAACCAAGAAACCAGTGTAAAGAACAAAAGTAACAGATGGAGATGGAGATACAGCCTAACGAGGATGTGGGCTATAAGGGAAAGGAAAGTTCCAGGTTCACGGATGACCTGTGCCCTGAAAACAAGCCATGTGACTTCATGAGTAAGGGTCCAGACGTCACCCAAAATAATAATTGGTATGCTCTTTAGTTGAGGGAGAGAGAACCACCCAAGGAGTTGGGACAGTATCCGCGCTTGCGAGGGAAAAACTCCCCAGAAAAGAATTCCCCGGGATCACCAACCTCCGTACGACCCAACCCAGAGTGGGAGGGCAAGGAATCCATGCTAATGATGAGACAAAAGATGAAAAATGGCTATAGAGCCCAAAAGGGGCAATAGGCACATCTGAAGAACAACCAGGCCATTACCAACATTGGGGTTGGCATCGGAGGTGTGATAGAAACGTCTCCAACAACACAACATCGACCAAAGCAAAAGTAACAGTAGCTTTGCGCAGAGCAGAAGCAGATTAAAGCAGGATATGCAGAGGCATAGAAGAGAAAGGGTCAGCAGAGTAGGCCCCCCATGCCAAGATACGGACACAGCACGTCCACATGGGACCTAAGAGAGAAGAGAAGGGGCAGAAACCCGTTTTGCCCGTGCAGAGTGAGAGCCAGCACAAGAAGGGCTAGCACCTGAAGAGAGAAAAGAAGGATCACCATCCAGGTCAGGCCCAGAGAATGCAGCTGAAGCCAAGAACCATGCCCCTTCCCTTGCGTCTGCTAGGGAAGAAGGGCACCAAAAAGAGAGGAAGGAAGAACCCCCCGGGCCAGTGCAGATAAACACTCAACAGCAAGGGGGGGCAGGAGGAATAACACCCCCGTGCACCATATTCCGACTTGCACGTTGCACCAAAGCACGGCATGTGGAGTCCCTCATAAGGCGTACCATTGTGCCAGGAACAGATGGAGGAATAGCTGTAAGGCATACATATAAAGCACCCTGTAGGACAGGGAGGCAAGGCAACAGTGCATCCACACGATATCAATTAAATACCCCAATGAGAACTTGGGAAAAAAGCACAAAAACACCGTGCAGCCACCGGTGTAGAAACCCAACAGGGCCAAGAAATAGGATGCTTCTCAAAGAAACAACTGGGGACCACAAGCTGTCATCAGCAGGGTAAGAGAGCAAGAAAGGAAAATACCTGCCGAGGCAGGAGCATCACACTGGATGCCACTCGGAGGCGACGAGTATAAGGAAGAAGCCAACAGGCACCGCCATATAACGGCTCACACAGAAAAGAAATCGAGGAGAACATCCCCGGCCAGACTGAGTATGGGGGGGAAGAAGAGGACAGTATAGATAACAGGGATTAAGATTTTTCTTCTCCGACTATCCCGGAAACGGCATAAGTGGAGTCAGCTTGAGAGCCAAACAGATTTGACCATCGAAAGGCATGTCCACTAAAGCGGTGCGTAGCCAGGCATGTGGGCGAAGAGCTAGAGCTACCAAAAGAGCCATGGCTCATCCAACAGAATCTGTGGTATCCATGCCACAACAAATCAGCAATTTAGCCGCCTAACGGCCATCCTGGACCATCTGAGTACGAGTGTTCCAAGTGACATCAGGAACGGAGAGGAGAAGGCGGAAGACCAAACCCCACAACACGTGAGAAAAACGTCCCAAAACACAACCGTATTAAGGGACCGCAAAGCAGAGCTGGAGGCAGAAAAGAAATATCAACCAAGAGCATCTAGACTTTTAGACTTCCTCTCTAGAGGGACATCAGGCACGGCACTGATGTCACGTGAGGCTGTAGCAGTCTGAAACACAAAGCTGCGCAGAGTAGGCTGTCGAAAATGGCCGAGCGGGTCTCCAGGGGCACGATGGTGCCTATGAGCTATAGACCGGTCCAAGGAAGCCCTTGAAACGGGTTTAGCTTAAGTGGCCAACAGAATATCAAAGAGAGCTTCCCTGAAGGGGAGCACAGGTTCAGTCCTTATCTGGCCCTGATGAAGCACCCCAAGTAGGGGATCAATGGCCACCTCCACAGAAGGAAGCTGCAGCCCCAGAACCACAGCAACTCTCCACAAAATCTCAGCAAAGGCCGAGCTAGCCTCTGAAGCGAGGCTAGGAGGGGAAAACAAGCCAGCAGATGGGGAAGATTCAAGGTCACTAGCCTCACCAAGGTCAGACACCCAATTAAACTTCGGAGGAGGCTGAGGAATTTCAGATATGTCATTACCAAAATACCTGTGTCCCAAGGGGAAAATAGCAGGGAGGGTCCTCCGAAAGTGGAGGAAGGTAGCCTGAAAAGAACTGTTCCATCAATGCCAAAGAGGCGACACCTTGGCGTCGAGGAGGAGAGACAGTAGAGGGGATCAGCGCCGCCAATGCCAGCGAATTCAACACTGGTGTCACAGGTGGGAACCCCGAAGGGCTGTGAACAAGAGCCGATAAAGGTTTGATCATGGATTCAGAGGGCCTCACTGACACAGAGGGAGGTCCCGCGGGTTTGGAGTCAGTCACGGCTTCACTGACCTCCTTGCAGCCTAGACATGCACTACAGGGAGGCAGAGACCAAAAAATTGCATGAAGGGAGAGATAGTATTCCCTCATCTGAGACAGTCGCCTTGGCGCTGTGAAACACTGAAAGGCATGGGACAAATTCTTGCTCCGACCCCAAAATCAGAGAAATAGGAGGTGTGTCAGGGACACCTCGCATACATGGTAAAGTCGGGGTAGGCTTTGGCGCCGACTGCCTATGGTGTGAATTACCAGCCAACAGCAAGGACTAAGAACTTCAGGAGCTGGTCCTGGAGCGGTCCTTCGACTACCACGCCGCTAACAGTGTCATGTGGCGCTCTTGCAACACCCACGACCGAAGCTGAAGACATGAGTCGCACCGTTCGGAGTCAGGGAGCACGCCCAGACACCACATGCAAATAATATGAGGGTGAGGGGTCGACATCGTAGTCCACAGGACCCGAAAAATATCCAGAAAAAGCAGTTTCATCGACAATGTCAAGATAGGCAACAAATGGCCAGAGGTACCACTCTCTGGATCCGCATGGAAGCGTGGAAAGGAAGAAACTGACGTCAGCGCATCGGGGGAGGGCTTATATGGACATCCGGTGGACGACGTCATTACGGAGTCGCTCGATGCCCTCTACCGACACGCAGAAGTACTGCTGTAGAAAAGTTTCCAGTTCCAGTCTGGCACCTGGTGATAATTCTAAGGTAAAGAATCTGCAGCAAGACATCTCTATCAGGATAGGATAGGACAGAATAATATTTGTAGAGCGCGCTTATACCCGAAGGTGTCACGGCGCTGGGCCGACGAAGGAGGAGGGAAAGGCACCTGCTGCCATCTAAGATGAAAATAACCATGTTTTCAAATTTGTTTTAAAAACTGGTAAGGAGTCCGAATTGGAAATTAAGGTAGGCAATGAATTCCAAAGCTTGGTGGCTGCAACAGAAAAGGAGCGGCCACCCCATCTGGACCTGCGGAATCTAGGTGACACCAGTTTTTTCTGTGACGAGGATCTCAAGGTCCTCCCAGGAGTGTACCATTGGAAAAGGGTTTTCAAATATGGTGTGCCTTTACTGTGCATGGCCTTATATACCATGCACGGAACCTTAAAAGGAGGTATGCTTCCAGATGGGGAGCCAGGGCAAGGAACAAATCCCCTTCCTGGCTGACTGATGTTTCATAATGTTCAGAATCAGCCTTGCTGCTGCGTTCTGTACCACCTGGAGCTTATTAAGAGAGACCGCATTGATGTTAAGGTACAGAGCGTTGCAGTAGTCCAGAGAGGTGACTAGTGCGATGATGGTCAACTTATGCAGTTCGGACATACGGCAACACCTTTCTAAGAGTTCTTAGAATATAGGAGCAGGTGCTAACTGTGCCGCTGACCGGGGCATCGAAAGTCAGACCATCGTCAAAAATGACCCCTAAGTTTTTTGATGTCCTAACTGGGACAGGAAGGGGACCACATTCTGCAGGCCACCAGACGTTAGACCAGATTGAGTTCTGTGAGCCAAATACCAGCACCTCGGTCTTGTCTGCGTTGATCTTAAGTGAGTTACCCTTCATCCACCGGATAATGCTGGACATGCACTGATTGAACTTCTCTGCAACTGACTGCAAATCATTCAAGATGGAAACAATATTTTGTGTATCATTCGCATAGGAGAGCACCTGGAATCCGAACGACCGCACCAGGTCGGCCAAAGGGGTCACATAGAGGTTAAAAAGAGTGGGGATCAGAGAAGATCCCTGGGGCACCCCGCAAGGAAGGCCAAAGGCCTTAGCTCTAAAGCCTCCACAGCTAACGATGTGGGTTCTGCTTGACATAAAGGAGTGGAGAAGCCGCAAAGCCTTTCCAGTGACTCCCACTTCCTGCAGACGCTGAACCATGCGCAATGAAGAGACAGTGTCAAATGCCGCCGATAGGTCGAGCATAATCAACACCGCCGATCCCCCCTGATCAACCTGTGAATACAGTCAGCGGCTGCGATAAGGGCAGACTTGGTGCTGTGCCCAACGTTGAACCCGTTCTGAGAGAGATCCAAGATCTCCTGCAATTCAACGTATTTCATCAATTCAATGTTGATGAATATCTCCAGGAGTCTAGCAGGGGCAGGGAGAAGAGAGATTGGGCGAAAGTTTTTCAGATCTAGGGGTCAGCATCAGGTTTTCTGAGAAATCTGTGAGACACTGGCTTCCTTCCAGATGTCCGGGTAGCTACCAGATTGAAGTATATAGTTGAACACCTTGCACACGAAATTTGCTACTAAATCATGCGCAAGTTTAAGTATGGAGGGCATACAGGGGTCCAAAGGGGCGCCGGATTTCAGGCCTAGCAGGAGTTCCTTTGTTTGCTGAACCGTGATCTGAGTGAAAGCGGAAAGGAGATTCTTCCCAGAATCCTGAGTGAGCTCCCCAGCGACCGGTTCCTCACCTCCAGTGAGGATGAGCTCATGAAAAATCTTAAGGACTTTGTCCTGAAAGTAGACTGTAACCCTATCACAGAAATCTAGGGAAGGGTTCAGCAGCTGTGTCCCTGGTGGTTCAGAAATCTCCTTTTTAACTTTGAACAGCATGCTGGAGGAATTATCCGCCGACTTGATCTTTTCAGTTAAAAAACGAGATTAGGCCTGGAAGATGGCATGTTTATATTTCCGCAGAAGAGACTTCTGCTTTGCTTTCTCAATGGGGCAGGGGTCATTGCGCCACTTACGTTCTTATCTTTGGCATTTTTGTCTAAGGGACATGAGCTCTTCCGAGTACCAGGGGGCTGATGGTTTCACTCTTTTAATGACAGTTTTTAAAGGGGGCAACAATGTCTAGGCCATCATTAATCCAATCACGGAAACCCTCTGCAATAGGAGGGTAATGTGCCTCCCTTCGGATACGGTAGCCAGAGCAGCCTCCCAGTTAGCGGCTGTGATCTTATTCTGTCCCCTACAGCGTATATGCCTCGGAGGGGGACCCTTATTCACCTCGAAAGGGCATGATGGCAAACTTTAAATTCAATCAGCCTGTGATCTGACCAACTAAGGGACTGAACTGCCTCGATCACCAAGTTATTGTGGTTGGTGAAAATACCATCCAGAGTGTGACCGGCTGTATGAGTTGGAGAACTAACCTGTTGCCCGTACCCCAGAGATGTCATGAGATCTACAAAGAGAACCTGAGTCCTTATTTCAAGATGAAAATTAAAATCCCCAAGGATGGTGTAATGAGCAGTGGTTACAAACGGTTCCAGGGTTTTAAACCAGGTCTTGGTAAACTTGGCTCTTGGACTTGGCGGGCAGTATACCAGAAGGCCTGAGAAGTTACAGTTCTCGGATATCTTGATCCCAAACGAGGCTAGCTCCAATAGAGAGCCAGGGTCACTGTCCACCGTGCTAAAAGTGCACCTCAATTATTCCCGAGCCACCAAGGCCAGGCCGCCTCCTCTTCGATCTGGGCGATCACATCTAAGAATAGGGTAGCCACAAGGGACAACATCTATCAACTCGGGCCTGAATTCTCCCTAGCCCATGTTTCCGTGACAAACAAGCAGTCCAGGTTAAAAGTTTGGAAGGTAAGGGCAATTTCAGTTTTATGTTTAGGCATGAAACGAGCATTGATTAACGCCCCTCGAATGAAGCTGGTCTTCAGCCCAGCCTTGGTCTCGGTTAGTTTCCCCTTCTCTACCTCCAGTCCCTGAAGCCTCCTGAGATGGCTCAGGACAGCCTCCTGAAAGGACTCAGGACAGGGGCGTGGGAATCCTGTCCCGAGCCCTCTCAGGAGGCTTCAGGGACTGGAGGTAAAGAAGGGGACAGGGACCGAGACCAACTCTTTCAGCGCCCGATCAGATATAAGACCATGCATCAGGGGAGGTGTCAAGGTCACTGGTGTCTTGGGGATTATCATGCTAGTCTTCTTCATTGTAGGGTTAACAAATTTTGCCTTCTGCATCAAATTCATTATTGGGACCCATCTCAAACAATGAATGTAGCGTACAGGACCTGCATTAAGGAGGCGGGACGGCAAGCTGATCAAATGCAGAGGGTTGCAGTTTGGTGCGAACGGGTCTCGGCCTCAATCGGAGCAACGCCGACTCTGAGTCAGAAAGCACAATTGGTGCTTCGCCCTCAGGTGTTAATGAAGTCGACATCAGTGTTGACGCTCCAGGATCCAGTGTGGATTATGGACCTGGAGGTGTGGGAGCCAGTGGTAGCCCAGTGCAAGGATCGGAAGGTCCAACTGGCACTGAGGGTGAACCTGTGAGCGGTATCCCAGATGGAGGGCCTCTTGGCTCCTCAGGGGACGCGGGCGAGCAAGAGCACGGAAGGGATCCGAAGAGTCAGAGCATGGCCTTGCAGAATTTTCGAATCTGCAGAGGTGTTTCAAATGGCACTGAAACTCGAGTTGTGCCAGGATAAGTTGTGGGATAGGCTCATATGTGACCCACTTCAGAAGCGAGATTGAGAAGAAGGTGAGAGACCCTCTCACCTTCTCAGGAGTACGAGAGTGGTTGGGAGGGGCTGATCCCATTGAACTTTTTATATTTTTTCTTCGACTTACCCGAAGATTTGGAGCTAGACGACTATTGGACTCTGAATCAACTGCAGTAACTCCTGGACCAGGAACAGGACAGAGACCGATCCTTGGATGTGGACCAATCATGGCGATGAGTCTTGCAGTGCTACGTCTTCTTGTGTTTTCATGACCGAATGCAAGAATTTCTTCACCCATCTGGATGGTCTTTGTTATGACTGAACTGTGTTTTTGTTCTTAATATGGATATTAATATAACGCCCTGGTAATTATTTGGTAGTGCTCCCAATTGCAATTTTTCTTCTACAGTACAAGGCTTGTGAGCAGTTGGGCCTTTTTTGGGTGCAGCACTGAATAGGAAAATTTGAGTATTAAAACTTGTGCAGTCATAGACTGCCTATAACTGCTCTGTTTAGTTTGTCCATTCTAGGTTGTGTCTATGGCACAGCAGAGCAACAACCGCTAATACGAGGATACCTACAGCTTACTTCCTAAGTGTATGTTGTGTGTGTTTGCTTATGTGGCCAGCGTAGCATATGCACTGTAAGCATAAGTGAAGCAAAGTAATGGAGCTCTGTGGGTTTAATTTTGGAAGCCCCTGGCCTGTTCCTGTGTACAAGATGGGGGTGAGGTTGATTTCCCAGACAGTCGAATGTATTGCTAACATTCCTATATCTGGAGGGAGGAGACCTAGAAACTGAAGTAGGGACAAAGGAAACAAGGCTCCTATATAAATTCCATTCAATTGGTGAGAAGGGTCCTTTAGGAGAGATCAGCCTTTTGTCTCTGTTCCTCATCACTGTCTCTTGTGTGTTTGATGACATCCAGGTGCGAAAGGGTCACATCTCTTTGTGCCTCTGTTGAGGGTATTCCAGGCTGGAGATCAGCATACAGAAAGTGTAAACTTTGTTAAGTTAGATTACAAGCAATGCATCAATCGGCACTTGACATAATAAAATGAACAAGGGCACTGAAGTTTGAAATGTACTAATTGCATCAACTGACTACGTCCAAAAGACCAGTAGCATCTACTAAAACACGTTACATGTGAAGCCCCTTCGCTTGTCATGTTGTAGTGGATGCCTGGAAAAGGCTGCGAGTACTCGTATACATGTTCACTGCCCGTTGATGCACTCCTGTCTGCGCCGGAAACAGCTGATTCCAACTAACTAAGCACATGTGGTGACAATTGCGTTTTTATACTGTGGTGTTTCTGTAACTAGGGGATGATGTGAGTGCAGGTGTGAAGCAGAAATGTCGTGTTGTCCTCACCAAAAGCATGATGAAAATTTTAGATTAAATGCACATGCCTTTAATTAGAAATACTAGTTACAGACGAGCCACTGTTTTTACCCATTACTTAATGTTAGGGCAACCTATTTCTGAACTTGGACAAATAGGGGTACTGCGCATATGAGAAGTAATTTGCCCAGGGTCACTCACACATTATTGTGTAGCGGAGACACCAAGATTAGCTCCGATATGCGTTCACAATCTAGTTCCTGAAGCACATTTTCACTTACTAACTGCTTACACACTGTCATGACTTGGAGGCATGCTGTGATAGCAGACCACGAGGCCCTGCGCAGTTGCCATGGAGGCTACTGACTGCAGCACCAACTTGACTGCCTGGGTCTAAGAGTCTTGTGAAGACCAACTTAGGCAGAAGCAGCAAAAGTACAACATCTGCAGCAAGGAAATAAAACAGCGTTAGGAAAGATAGATCAATAATCAACAATGTTGCGGCGGCCATTACAGGACTTGAGGACTTAGTCACCTGTAGTGAAATTTACAAAAAAAAAATACAAGGTATATGTGGTATTAGAATAAGGAACATTTTACAAAAGAAGCACTTCATGTACACACTCAAAGACAACTTGGGGGAGTAAGTGTATGGACTACATGGTTAAAGACAACCAGGACCTGTTATTTCCGATATGTATTCAAACACTGTAAATGTTTATCTGTTAAATGTTAAAGGCCATTCTAGACTCTCACTAGTGGGGCTCAATTAAGTTGTTGCACTATTGTTCCTATACTAAACTGGCCTTTGACCACATCCTGAAGTGTGGGGGGATGAAGATAAGCTTTTTTTAATGAACGTTTTCAATAAAATGTTTCAGTCACAAGAAAATGTGTTCTAGTATCTCACACAAGCACAGAGATAGTCCAAAAATGAATAATTGACAGGATTCCATAGTGAAGAAGGAAAAGTTACCCAACTGTAATTCTAGATGTCCTTCAGGGGAATCTTCATTAGAGTTATAAGCACTGAATAGTCCTGCACGCAAAGGAATGGTGGAGCGCTTTAGAATTATATATGAAGAATAATTCTGATAGTCAATGTACAGGCTATAGTGGGCAAGTATTGTTTCATTTTCTTTAAAAAAAACATTATGTAAAAAGTTATTACAATCAAAGTAACAAGCAGGAAAATAATCACAAACAAATGCTAAAGAAAAATTAAAGAAAATGAACTATATAGGTAGATAGGTTGTAGTCTTTAAATGGTAGAAAAATGACACTGCAGCTTCAAGGAAGGACACTGGAAGAGAATTAGGATCACAGATAAATAGCTTTTCCTTCTAAAGGGGCTCTTCATTGAAAGCCACAAGCAACAAATATATTAACAATCCCATCCCTTGTAAAATGTGAAAGAAATGATGGAAGCCACAAGTAAGTTCTTCAAAGAAAGACTACCTAAATGGGCATCAGCCCTCCAATCTGATTTAAGAAACCAGGGTCTCATGAAAGCGTGGACAGAGTTCAAGGTGACTGTTTTGCAAATTTCCTCAGGCAGGATGTTTCTCATCAAAACAATAAGAAGGGGTTTTGCTTATAATTTTTCTGCAAGACAGAAGGAACAACTTTGAACGCAGCAGTCCCCAAGAAAAGTTAACAGGGGTTAAAGTCTGACCTGTGACCAAAGCCAATGTGGGTCTAGCTGAGCTTAAGTGGTGAAGCATTTAAAAAAATACCAGAAGTTGATATAGGCAGCTCTGACATATGAACTGATTTTTGGGGCACCCTTTGCAAACACCTTATGACAGATATTGATGCCTTCACTTGAGGAGGTAGAAAGTGAGTCTCTATGTGCTGGAGTACTTTCTATCACTTAATGACATGGTGAAAGTAGAAGAGAAAGTAGTACTTCTGAGTGCACTAGCAAGAGAAGTGCACAATCTTCTCAAGTGTTTCAATATGGAATAGTGAAAGTAGACAGAATGAGGTCTCGGTATATGAGAATGCCCCCTTTTAATTGGGTTTTGCCTTGGTGGGCTAACCTTCCATCTTGAAAGCAGGTTGACAGATACCAAAGGTACTGGCAAGTGTGGTTGCAGAGCATGTGGAACAGTTGCCATCAGAGGCTGATCCGCTGGAGGTGGAAGTGAAGCAGATGGTAACACCTGTTGTAAAGCGTGACAATATGATCTAAGTGAAGGTGTATTTTAATACTTGGCTACAGGTGCAACTTCTCTAGTGGATTAACAGGTCTTTGACTACTCTGAATAAGACGTAGGTGGGATGCGACTGGTCTTCAATTCCCTCAGTCATGAAAAAGAGAGCTGGAAGTGCATACAACTGGACTCATAATAAGGCTTCTACGTCAAGCTGCATTTCAATGTCGATCTGTGTTTTGATATCAACATTTTGGACCCCCTTGATGTCCAGTGGTTTTTTGAGGCAAATCAGCCTTCATCAATAAACAGGTCAACATCATACCAGGTCACGTCACATGGGAATGCTGTAGATTATCATGATGCTCAATTTTTGGTTCTCCCTCTGCTAGAGTACTCAGAAATTTTCCCCAGGAGAGAAAGAGGAAGCCCTCTCTGATTGTTCTGAATTCTTGGAAGAAGATTACAAGTGTTGTATTTCCTCTTGTTCACAGAGTTGGATTTTTGCCCAACTTCAAAGTTCCACCTTCCAAAGGCCAGGGGGTTCTTACAATTGCCAGGGGGTTGACAGTGAGGAAGAGACACCATGCACAGGTCATTTTAGTCAGTGGAGACCTTTTTACCACAGGAAGGACACTTCATGAAGAGTGATAGAATTTCTGTAATAAAAAAATGTAAGTCAGAAAATGGTTTTAAACTACCAATAAACCAAGATTCGCCTCAGAGGGGGGGCGTGGCTAACCGCCGACGGGAATGGCCGGTCGGTAGCTTTGCTCCGGAGCGCCACTCCCGAATTATCCTGACATTCCTGTGTCCCGCGGGCCTGACTTGCACCCAGATGCCCTCTCTGATGTCCGGTGGTCTCCAGTGACACTTCGGTCAAGTTTGGGGCTGATCGACGGCTGAATCCGTGGGGAGCTCTGTGGACCGAGTCCTTGGTGGCGGTCCCGCTGGAGAAGGTGCACCAGTGCGGGGGGAGTGTGCTACGCGAGGTCGCGGCTGCGGCCTACCCCTCCGGAGCCCACGGCAAATGACGGGGAGCTAATTTCGGCACTCCACCCGGGGACCGGCGATAGCGGCGGAGATCCATTCTATGGCCCCAAGAGAGGCGGGGGTCGAGTGATTGCTGTGGCGGCCCCCGCAGAGGTAAAACGACCAGGCTGAGATCTGCCCATGTGAGTTAGCCCGGCAGCGGCCCTGTGGCCTCCAATATTGTGAACTAGGGGGATTGTAGCAGGCTGATTTAAGATGGCACGGTGATCTTTGGCGACCTCACAACCCACGACGTGCCCAGTGGAATGGCGCAAGGTCCTGCAGCTAAATGAGAGGACCCGGTCGTGGCGCCCTTCATTGGCTCATCCTTGCTGGATCGCTGAGGCCTAGTGAGACCTGTTGGTGGGCCCCTGGTGGCCTAGAGAAAGCTTGAATTCCAGCATGGTAGGAGAGTGTGACGCCGGGGCCCTTTGAGGACAGAGGTAGTACCTGATCATTGCTGTAATCTACGCACTTGCGGAGGCGATGTAGATGGGTGGATGCCTGGGACCTCTAACCCACACCACGTATTGGTCAGATCAACGGGTGGGGCAGTGGGAGCAGAGGTGGAGTAGCTGTCTTGAGTGCCGTGGAAGAAGAGACCTAACCTGCCCTGGTCCTATATTGCTACGAAGCCGGTGCGGGTGGGCGCCACTGGATCTATATTAACGCAGTACATTTTGTTAATTACCCCTCTGGTTGGGGTGCGCTCTGCGAAATCCGACAGGCCGAGTGGACGACTCCACTGCAGGCGGCGGGGAGTAGCGGCCGCGCCCTGACATCGGGTGGTGCCATTGGTGACTAAGACCATGGCGTCTGGACGCAACAATAGGGCGACTGCCCAGGCCAAGCTGGAGAAATTTGCTTGGCTAAAGCTACAGAACGAGGACCGCGGAGAGACGGCGGCCCCAGGTGGCGCGGCGGAACCCACGAATAAGGATCTCCTTGAGGCAATTACGGCGATAAGGACATCCCTCGAGGTGCGGATTGACACGGTGGCCACTGATGTGGGACTGATCCGGGAGGATATGAAGAAAATTGCGGAGCGAGTGGGCACAGTAGAGAGCACCACCAAGGAACTGAGTAACGACACTAACCTTCTCAAGCGGCAAGTTACCGAACTGCGCTCCTCCCACGAAGCGATGGCCCTACAGTTAGACGATTATGAAGGTAGAATGCAGCGCAACAACATCTGCATTCTTGGTGTTCCGGAGCGCGCAGAGGGGCAAGCAGCGGACCTTTTTGTCGAGGAACTGGTCCTTAAACATCTACAGCCCCGAGGACTCTCTAAATGTTTCTCGATTGAAAGAGCCCACCTTGTGCCGGGAGGCCGACTGAAGCCGGGGGCACCTCCTAGGCCACTCCTTGCTCGGGTGTTCAACTTCCGAGACCGTGATATCATCCTTCAAACGGCGAGAGCGGCCCCGCCGCTTACCCTCGAAAACAGCAAAGTCATGTTCTTTCCCGACTTCGCACTGAGAGTGCAGAAACAACGACGTAGCTTCCTGGAGGTGAAACGGGCTCTCCGAGACCAAGAGGTTAAATATGCAATGATGTTCCCCGCCAAGTTGAGAGTGGAAGCCAATGGGAAGTCGTGGGTTTTCACTCGTCCTGAGGATGCCTGGGACTTGCTGGAGGGTTGGCGCACGGTCGAAAAGAAGGTGAAGAAAGGATTCTCGGCTGCCGATGAGACAGAGGATTGGCGCCAGCAGAGACGCTCTCCTCCACACTCAGACTCTGACTCCCAGGGACACACAGGGGGGCGCTAACCGTGGAAGCTGGTAAGACTATTTGGTATTAATCCTGGTTCCCGGAGGCTCTTTAGAACACTTCATGGCGTGGACTCAGATTCCCAGCCTCTTAACTGTGGGAACTATGACTACGGATCTGGCGGGGCGGGAGGGGAGAGAACCCTTGCTAGCTGTTCACCACATCTGGTGGTAGTCTAAGGGAAAGACCCTGCGCTCAAATGACCCACTTAAAATTGCAATTGGTGTGTTCTTTCCCCATGTTTAGCTGCTTGATGATGGTTATTTCATGTAATGGGGCTACTGCTGCACTTGTCCTCGATCAGAGACACCGTAAGCTGATAGCAGAGAACCGGATTGGGCCTCGGTGTTGTGCATTGTCTTGGGGGTGGGGGACCAGGTACCCACTGCTCGCATGTGGATGAACTGGGATAGGGGTACCTCACGTTCCCTCGAGTTGTTTATGGGTGGGCGACAGGCACTCTGCATGTTGGGGGTGGCGGGCGGTTCTAGTCCCGTTAAGCAGGGAGGCAGGGAGGGGGGTAATTTCCTGGAAGTATGGGTTAGTTTGAGCTTGTTTGGTTGGGGGGGTATTTGTACTTGTTATTTTGCAGCAGGACAAAATGGCATCTTGTATATGTGCATCTTAGCTGGCACCAATAACCAGGTCACTGATGTTAAGTTTCATTGCATTGTATTGCGCGGTAACAAACTAGGAGCCGCTCTGAAAGATGCTGTTGAGGGTTTACTGTGCTATAGACTCTCCATGTATACCATTGTACCGCTATTAGAGTTAAATGGCAGGAGGTCAGGGACTTAAACTTATCACATGGAATGTCAACGGGTTAGGGGACAAAATTAAGCGAGGCATTGTGTTGCAGTATATCTACCGTCAGGGGCTTGATATAGTGTTGTTTCAAGAAACCCATCTGATAGGTAATTCTTGTATGGCCCTCAATAGGAAGGGATATCGAATGGTAGTACACTCGGGCTTCACCACGGGGTCCAGAGGGGTGGGAGTCCTCCTTCGTAAAGGCTGCCCTTATGTAATACAAAAAACTTGGACTGATCCGCAGGGGAGATATGCTGCTTGTACGGGTATATGGGAGGGCAGAGTCCTTAATGTTATCTCTGTGTACGCCCCTCCGGGTCTGCAACGCTTGACATTATCTGATGTAGGGGCGCTATTACTGAACCTACCTGTGGGTACCCTGGTTATGGGAGGCGACTTTAACCTGACGATGGATGGCCTACTTGACGAACAGGTCACAACTACGTGATTTCACTAATGCCTTGGGGATGGTAGATATCTGGAGATGGTCGCATCCCCAGGACACACTCTTCACGTTTCTATCCGGTGTACATGGCAGTCAATCACGGATTGACTACCTAATTACCCATGCACAACACATACACGACTTCACCGATTCGGCGTGCCTGGCGCGAGGAGTGTCGGATCATTCCCCGGTCCTGGCGGTCTTCGGAGCTCAGCGCGCCCCACAACCCAGCCCCATCATGATTCAGCCATAGGCACTAAAGATCCCACACATCAGGGAAAATTTACGGAAAGATACCGACTATTATTTTGAGGAGAACATAGGGTCTGTGAAGTCGGCAATTACACTCTGGGGTGCATACGGTGCTGTGATAAAAGGGAGGGCACTGTCTATGATGGTGGGTCATAGGACTGAGCGTAACCGGAGAGTGATCGAATTGGAAACGGAGATCTTAAGTCTTGAGCGCGCCAACTCCCAGGGCCCTGATCCGGAAACTCAACACAGTCTTAATATTAAGAGGCAGGATTATAGGCAACTGCTCCTGGAGGACGCCAACAGGCGAGCCCTTGCCTCCTGTCACCGAGTATACGAGCAGGGCGAGCGAACTTGCAAACTATTGGCATGGCTGGAACGTAAGGAACAGTCAGCGAGATGGGTGCGAGCAATTAAGGGGCCGGATGACGTTCTGATCACCGACCCCCAGGGTATCGCTGAGACTTTTGTGAACCACTATGAGCAAGTGTACGGAATTCCACAACACTCACAAGCGCCGATGGCGGCAGATCTCCTCGCTACTATCGATGTAACATGCATCTCCCAACAGGGTAGAGAGGCTTTAGACGTGGACATCTCGGTTGATGAAATTCAGAAAGCTATTCAGGATATTCGAGCGGGTAAGGCGATGGGCCCTAATGGGCTTCCCATTGAGTTGCTCAAACCCATGGCTCTGAAGCTAGCGCCCCACTTGCTAAATCTATATAATGAAAGTTATGAGATTGGCCTCCTACCGGCTGATATCCGCGCGGCCACCATCGTGGTTATTCATAAAACCGGCAAACCGGTAGATGTGTGCGCATCGTACCGACCCATATCGCTGATAACCGTGGAGGCCAAAATTTTGGCCAAACTGCTGGCTAACCGTCTGCTTCCTTATCTCACCGACCTGGTTCACCCGGACCAGTCGGGATTTATGCCGGGTCGGAATACGGTGCGAAACTTGCGTCAAGTCCATGGCGCGCTGGGCCGTGTGGATACGTTAGAGGAAGAAGGGATCTTGCTTGCGCTTGACGAAAAAATGGCGTTCGACACCGTGGCATGGGAATATCTGTTCGCGGTTCTGACCCGTATAGGGTTCGGACCCAAGTTGCTTGGGTGGATCAGACTTTTATATACGCAACCCATGGCGCACGTCTCAGTGAACAATCATCGCTCCACTTCCTTCCCCCTTTGTCGAGGCACGCGGCAAGGATGCCCATTATCGCCGCTCCTTTTTGCCTTGGTCCTTGAACCTTTGGTGGTTTGGATAAGGGGGGACCCAGGTATCAGAGGCCTTAAGTGGACGGACGAACATGAAGACCGCATATCACTATATGCGGATGATATTCTGCTTTATCTCGCCTCCCCAGTGCGCTCACTCCACCGCGTACTCCATATTTTCCATATATTTGGGGCGCACTCTGGTTACCAGATAAACTGGTCCAAATCTCAGATGTATTCTCTCTGGGGAGACCCCCCGCAAAGTCCTCGGGGATATACCATCCCAGTGGCGTCCCAGGGTTTTCGATACCTCTGCATCTGTATAACAACGGACGCAGCACTATTTTATGAACGGAATCTGTTGGGACCTTTTCAGAGGTTTAAATCAGATGTCACCCATTGGAAGACACTCCCCCTCACTCTTCTGGGACGTGCGTCTTTGTTCAAGATGCTCGCCTTACCACGCTTCCTTTATGCCCTGCAAAGTACTCCCATTCCGGTTCCTAACTCCTATTTTTTGCAGATCGAGGCAGCAGTGAGAGACTTACTTTGGGATAACAAGCCACCTCGGATAGCCATAAATAAACTCACTATGGGATGGTATGACGGAGGTATTGGGCTGCCGGACATGCGCCTCTATTACCAGGCATCGCAACTAACTCCCATCAACAGATGGGTGTTTGGGCCACATGACGACCCCAGCTTCCGCACCGACTTTTGGTTAATGGGGAAGGGAGGCTATAGCAGAGCACTATACACAAACCACAGGAAATTACGCCTGACTGGCCCCACGGCCCGTACAGTAGAAGTGTGGCATGGAGTCCAGCAGCGGATGGGTTGGCAGGGGCGCCTAACGGAGGCTACCCCCTTATGGGAACCTGACATTTTGGGACGACTCAGTGCTTGTGCAGGGTTTGACAAATGGGACACGATCGGGATTTCCACTGTGGGTGATATGTGGATTAAGGGCAAAAGGGCGTCGTTTGCGGATCTCCAACTCAAATATCAACTAGCACCGTCGGAGTACTTCCGTTATCTTCAGATCAGCCACGCCATTGACTCTGCCCTTCCTAAAGACGCCCTTCTCCCGGATTCCTCTCCTCTTGAGGACAGACTATTGTTGGACCCAATGAACCGCAAGGCCATTTCCCTCACGTATAAGAAATTGATCAATAATCGAACCAACCCAATGCAGAAGCTACGGGCGAGCTGGGAGGTAGATTTGGGGGAAATGGCTGACGAGGACTGGATAGAGGCTCTGACCTCCCCCCGGGAGGTGGCCATTCCGATGCGTCTTCGGCTAGTCCAGCTTAAGATTCTCCACCGGGTATATTTTGATGCCACACTGTTATTCAGGTTAGGTAGGAGACCCGATACACTCTGCCTCCGTCACTGTAATCAAACAGGTTCATTTATGCACATCCTATGGGAATGCCCCCACGTACAACAATACTGGATAGACGTCACCCGACAATTAACAAGGACTTGTGACAAACCTATACACCCATCTCCCAAACTATGTCTCCTCAATATTTGGGAGGCAACAGACCTCACACAAGCTGAACAATCGTGGGCCACCATGGGGTGGAGTATAGCGAAACGGAATATTGCCCAGAAGTGGGGGGTGGGCACTGTACCACATTTAAGGGACTGGGCGAAAGACATGGACCACGCCATGGTTGCGGAGAAAACTGTGTTTAAAGGAAGAGGATGTCCACGAAAATGGGATCAAAAGTGGGGACGCTGGAACAAATACAGGGGTGAAATTTGCATCTCTCCCACGATGGAACTTAGGAGGGAGAGACTTTCGGTGTTGGAGGGGGAGGGTGAGGACTGAATGGCATAATCTCAGGGCAATAAGAACAATGAGAATGAGTGATGTTCCCTGACCCGGAGACATAGTTGCAACCCTCATAGTACCTGTTAAGCCGTTCATAGCGTGTAATCCTATATGCTCCTGATAGATTGCAGGTCGTAATGTAATGATGAAAGTTTGTATCCCCTGCTGAGAAGTCTATGTAATGTCATTATTGCTGCAGTTTGTTTCTAATAAAATTGTTATAAAAAAAAAAAAAAAAAAGATTCGCCTCAGATGTCAAATTGGTATGAATTTGAAGGCTTTTGGAAGTTTATTTAACACAATTTAGTGAGTCTTTAAGACAAACTCCGTCAAAACTTGCGGTCTCCCCATCACATTCAGAGGGGAACCTCGGGGGGTCCACTGGCAGAGCCTAAGATGACTGTGCCAGCAGGAAATCCTTGCCCTGATGGTCCATTAGCCCCAGAATTGCCAGGTCATAATGACGGCTGACCTGCTCTGTTTAGGGCAGGGTAATTATGACCATTGTTCCCCGACCTTGATTGCCATGCCAAACATGGCTTTACCAGGCAAGGAAATCAATCAATGGGCTGTAAATCACCATGTACATCAGACGCATATCTTTTATTCTTTATAAAAACAAACTCCTGCTTTGGGACAGCATTTAAAAACACAAACAAAAAAACTTTATTGCACCACTGGCACATGCTTGGCAAATTACTCTGCCCTCCTTGCAAGTGCTTTACTGGCAGATGCTTGCCCTGCGGATGGGAATATTATAAGAGGGCAGGTGCTGCTCCATCAGGGGAACTTCTGTGTCTGGCATGCAAACCACCCATCTACAAAGGACCCCCTTTATCTTTATTAAGAAATGTTCCCAAGCATAGAACAAGATACTATGTTTTATGGCCCTGAAGGGCCAGGTCAATGGGAAACATATGTTTGGTAATAAATGCTCAGGTTTCAGTCCTTGAAATGCAGTAGTTGTGTCCGCCGCACTCTAGTACATTGCTAGGGAAGGCTGTTGGTACTTCCTCAATATCCATCTTTGAGGACAGTCCTTTAAGCGAGAGCTAGAGTAGTGCGCTTCATTGTTTCTTGAATACAATTACACAAGCCACTTCCTCGAGGTCTGTACTCTAATTATGTTTATCTGTTTTGTGTGTGCTCTAGTATATGTTTATTATTAATATTAATAAAACATTAATTTACAATAAAAAAACACAAGAACAGTCGGTGTAAACCAGAAAGGGTCTATTGAATAAACTGGGTCAAACAAAGTGAACAAGAAGCAAAACATTACTGTTATTGAATTTAATAACGGAGTAGTTTCTTGTAATGAGGAGAACATCTATATGGTGAAGAATAGCATAAATAATTTCCCACATATGTAAGGTCCGTCCCTGCTTATAGACAATTTATACATTTCCTTGAGCGTACCCAGTCTTCTGTGACACTCAGTGTCCACTTGCATTTGAACTGCTGTTAACTGAACTATTTTCCACATCTCTAAAGTACCTGTACTTAGTCGTACTCTGCTTTTGTACATGTGCTGGAACCTATTTTGCATATTCATGTTAATGAGCCATCTATGCATGTAGCCCTCATGGCCTCTTAATTTAATAGCACCTATCTTCCCTCTGCATTCCCAGGACATATACAAATCACCCTGTGCCAATAATTAGCCTGCTTTTCCTGAAAGTTAGACGCTTATTTCAGCATGCATTACCATTAAACTGGAGGCATTAATCATTAGTGCAGTTTTAAAATATCACCAGCATGCCTACATACATTTGACAGTATTGTACTGAATACTGGTGTCCTAAAGGGCAACAATTATAGTAAATACAAGAAGACTTGTCTTACGTTTTTTTCTCCAAGGGTTTAGTTGAAAGTGTAGTAAGCACCATGGCAGTCCTTTCAGCTGCTGAGCAGGAAGCAACACAATTTAATTCAGGAATAAACTTTATTTGTGTACACCAATCCCCATGCACAGCCTAAAAAAGAGAATTCCACTTATAGTTTACCATGCTATATACACTTCCAAGTCTACAATAACAAAAACTGATTGTGCTTCTTAAGTAAGATTATTAAGTAACAATATTCTAAAAACCAACACTTTCATTTTTGAGGCACGTCACAGCACTTCTGAGCAGGAAGAATCGATATGAAGTAGGATAAATAATCACACATTATTTTACACAATGGGTGTTACTATATGAACACTGTATATTCATTTACAAAAAATTATCCTATGTACTGAAAAAAATACACATATTTAGGGTCACACTCCATATAGAAAAGAACACTTTGTAGACTGTACGGTTCAACTTCATCAGTAAGAAGAGTCTACATGATAGTACAACATAACCTATTTTGTACATAATTTTCATTTCTTTGTCTGCCTGTGAGAGGTATTAGTTGGCAACACTAAAATGTAAGGTTATCTATAGTCTTAGTTGCCCAACAACCAGGCATATTCCCCAGATTCATAAGCATAGAATTCTTAACTGCCCAGCCAGATCATGGAAAATTGTATTGACTGTTTGGTCTCTCGCAATGCCCCATAGCAAAGGAATCATTCCAGGTCATTTTTGGCTCACATATGCTGACATATGCAAACGGTGCCTGTGAAATATGGGGAGCAACTGAGAGCTACCCATGATTCTGGGTAGGCTACTCTTGCTTGAAATAGAACTATTTCCTACCTGTAATCAGAGTTCTTCTGCAAAAGGTACTATGCTAGCCAAAAAGATTCTGTAAGGAAACTGGATTTATTTTGGCATCTGCTTTGGCATCACAGTCAATGCAACAATGTCTTGTAAGCGTATTTATCAATGTCCAAGTGGTCACTACATATTTCAGACATTAAGAAATTATTTAAATTCGCTTACGCACTGTCTGGTGGATACTCTATCTAACCGCAGATTCCTCACCTTTAAAAAAATCCTTGGCAACAGATTTCTCAAAACAATTGTCTCTGCCAGCCAGCAGGCAGTGCTGTTAGACTCTGAGACGACCTCGCACTGCCCCTGAAGTGAGGGTGCTGAGCTGCATGTAGGCTTGACACATGAGCACTAACGTCCGTTTTGTCTTTGCACTCTACTGTGGCCTTAAATGCAAATCAGACAAGACAAACTAGAGGTGACAGAGCGCAAAAACTAACTTGGGAACTTTTGAACAGATCTAGGAGTCCACTCCACAGAAACAGGAGAAGGGAAGACAGAGAGAATTCTGCTGTATACTGTATCCACCAGAAAGAGCAATACCGAAGGTTAATTAAGTTGTTCTGATGGATACTTGTAATCGCTGATTCCTTGTGGTACCTTCCAACCGGAGCAGGGTTTGAGGACTGTACTCAGCAAAAGGTTTGGCAGAACTGAGCAAGCAAAGTGTCCCACTCTGAGAAGTTGGCTGTTGAGGTAGCAGTGCTTGTTGTATGCACAGATGCACAAGAAGCAGCCTGGTAGATGTCTAGGACAGGGACACCTTTTGCCAGTGCCATCAAGGCATCTTTTGCTCAGATAAAATTAGCACATAGGCCGTTCAGGGCGTTTCTGTCTTTGCCAGGGCATAGCATGTCATTATGTACAAGAAGTTCCACATGGTCAAGTCCTGGTTCTGAACTGCCTCCCACTTCTTACCTGCAAAGCCCACGAAGATCTGGTCATCTACATGGTATTCCTTTGACCACTTGATGTAAAAGCTGAGTGCTGTGCCTGGATTGAGCCGATGAAGGATTTCCCCCTCTCTTGGGGGATTTTGAGGAGAGAAAAAGTAAGAGAGGTAATGGACTGACCCATTGGAAAGGGTGAAACAACCTTTCGCAGAAAGTAATCCTGGGTGCTGAGCACCATTTTCTCTTCAAAGAAAGTGGTGTATATAAGTTGCACTCACAGTACCTGCAGATCACTGACAAAGTCCAAAGAAATAATGCAATGAGAAAACTCATTTTGATATTTAGGAGCTGTGGAGAATAGCTGTGCATGGGCTTGAACAGCATGCACATCAGAAACTTTGAGGACCAAGAAGGTCTCATTGAAGCATGATGAAGGGCTTTGGCGGAAACATGTGTTAAGACTTTTAGAAATCTCATCAATACAGGTGACTTGAATAAAGAAGGTTTGTCAGGCAAACAAAAAAAGGACTAGAAGGGTGACATATAAACTTTAAACTTTGCCTATCACAAAGTCCTGCTGGTCCAAAGACAATCCAAACAATAAAACATATGATAACTCAGGCTGTAAGGATCAAAGTGACGGTTCCACACCAGGCCACAAATAGGTTCCAATGCCTTGAATAGATGGATGCAGTTGAGGGGAGTCTGGCCACGTGAATCACATCCACTACTTCAGCCAGCAAATTGTAACTGTTCAGTCACCATGCATTGAGGTGTTCATTGTGAAGATTCGGGTGGAGAATTCTGCCCTGTTGCTAAGAATTGAGGTCCTCTCAACCAGGAAGACAAAATTAAGGGCAAATTCTCAGGCTCAACGGATCAGGTTATCATTGTCTCTTGGCCAAACCGGGGCTATCAAAATCACATGGGCACAGTCTGTCCTGACCTTCCTCAGAAATAGCGGTGGGTAAGGTAATGGTGGGAATGCGTCCAAAAGGCCTGGGCTTCATAGCGGCTGACATGCATCACCCTGGGACCTTCTTGGCAGAAGCTCAGAGTGAACATTTTGAATATCTCCTTCCATAAGAAGGCATTCAGGGGGCGAAGATCCAAAATCAGCCTGAGCTTACTGTCCCTTTTGGGCACCAGGAAGCAGCAGGAGTCTCCTCACTCATTTCTGGTACCCTCTAAGTGGCCTCTTTGGCCAAAAGGAACCTGACTTCCTGCTGAATGATGGTGCCATGAACTGTCGAACTTTGGGTAGGCACAGGTGGGATACAAGGAGGGAATGAATTGCATGGCAAGGCATAACCTTTGGCAAGCCAAGAGAGTGGGTGGACTCTAATGTAGCTGTCTTTGAAGCCTTCCAGTGTAGAGTCAGCATTTCCCCAAAGAGAACAGATTCATCAAATGGCATGTCTATTAAAGACACCTGGACATCTCCTGAAAATCCAGTAGCACATCCAGGCATGAATCCTCGGCACAACACTGGTGCCCAAGGCAGGGTACACACACTGCGTTGTGTCGCAGTCATACCATTTACTTATTTGGCAGCAACTTGTCTTTCGTAAATTGTTTGTGGTAAAACTGTCTTGAGGCCCTCCGTGATCGGCAGCAAGACCTCACTGGCCATGTCCCAAAGTTTATATGTATAATGGACTAATAGGAAGACTGCGTTCAGACACCCTATAGCTAAACTGCAAGATGAAACACTCTGTTGCAGAAAGCGTTAATATGCTTCGACTGCCTATCTGGCAGAGAAGAAGGGAAGGCATTCCGGTTGACTCTGCTTTTTGATGTATGCCCCACCAGGCTTTGCAGGAATCCCCACTGTTGGATGCTGGGTTAGAAAAGCTGGGTCACCAGTGGCAAGTGTGTGTTGTCTAGCCATTGAGCGACTGCCTGGAAAAGCCAAGAATGGCTTCATTCAAGCAGACACCAAAGTGTCTATTAAAACCTCACTTAAATGCGGCAGAGGCTGCTATGTGGCAGGTTCGGGCTACAAGATTTCCATCAACAAATTATCCTTCATTTCTATTTTGTGCATTTGGAAATCACAAATTTCTGCTGCCCTGTGGATAACGACCGCAAGAGAAGCACTTTCTTTTGTGGAAGGGATGGATGTGATTCTAACTTAATCTTAGGAGAAATGTCCAAATCACAAGCATTTGTAGGCGCATGTACAATTAGGCATGAGTATAATGAGGGGGAAGCTAGTTGCCTCCCTCCTTATCCACATCATCATCATGTGGTGTGCCCTGAAGCCCTTGAACTGTGCCCAAGTCGTAGTCTCCTATATTACTGGCATCAGCTAAGTGGCTGGGGATCACTTTCCAAGGGTGGAGGCTGTGCCTTCGTTGTCTCATAGCACAATATAGGTCTGGCAGGGGCAGATGTAATCTCCAGGTCAGAAACCTGATATGGTATGAGCGGAATTGGTGCTGATGCAACTAGGACTGCAGTGGCTCCTATGGTTAAAGTAGAGCAACAGGCCAGCACACACAAGGAACCGGAAGAATCCCAGTGGGATCATATGGCTCCGGAGATGAACCATCTTGCGGAAATGTGACTGGTGGCCCCTGCAGCCCAAGCTGGCTCAACGAGGAGGGTGCCGGCACTGCCTTGAAGATTTGCAGCCAGGCCTTCTTAAAGGCCTCTACCTGCTGCGGAGTAGAAAATGACCCAGGAACTAGGGGCGGTCCCGGAGCACCTAGGAGATGGGGTAAGAGATGGGCCCTTAGATTGCAGTCTACTCGGCCTCTCGCCTGATTTGGAGTGGGAGGGGGATGAACCCCACTTAGCCTTCTTACACTTGTGGGACAATGTGTACTTACTCGAAAACTCAGATTGAGAACGTGATCTGGCACAGAAATGGCGACGCAATTGAGAGGGGGAACATCGCTGCAGCCTGGAGCGGTATCGGAAACGGTGCTTCGAAAGTGACCTCTTTCTGCGTTCCACAACATAGAGTTTTGCTTTCCACTCCCAGATCACCATCAGGGCACATGTTGCACAACTTCGAATCATGACTTGAACTGAGGCACCACAAGCAAACGTTGTGCAGCATCTGATATTTGTATTTGCATAAAAACCTGCTGTTTGGGGGGGGGGACACTGTCTTCAGTCTTCCTGGTGTCAACAGAACCTACAAAGTTTAGAGTAGAGGCCCAGATCTGCGATGAAAGGACAGAAACTGAAGTTAGAACGCAAGGATGGCATCTGTATGGGGCTCCACATCATCACTTCCAGGGCAGCGGGAGACAGCATGAGACCATCGTCGAGTCGGACAGTGCCATCTACCAGCATGCAGGAGCAATTGCTATGAAAATCTGAAAACACTCGAGCACTTGGGATTATTCTAATTGTGAGGAACCTATGGTTAGATGTATCCATCAGAAGGAAACATTTTTTAGCAATGTAACAATAGCCGCTTAGCTCTTGTGCTCTGAGCTTACCAAATAAACTTACGTTGACACTACGATAACAGAAGAAAACACAAAACAATCTATTCTGTACAGATGGGCCCATAACGGACTCAAACAAGTTCTGATTGCCTAATGTCTTTTGTCTTATATAGATGGAGTTTCAAAAAGCTTTCAAAATAACAACACAATTTAAAGACCCCTCTGCTGGAGAAGAGGGATTCAGGAAATGGTTGGAAAATGGCTGAAAAAGAGTGATTCAGAAAAATGAAAGTATGACACTACTTTAGGGAGGAAACCAGGATGAATTCTGATACAACATTATCCTTGTGGAAAACCGTATGGAGCTCCTAACAACGCAGAGTAAGAATCTCACTAACCTTGCAAGCTGAAGTGATGCCTACAAGGAAAGCTGCTTTCTAAGACATACATAGCAAGGCAGCCTTTATAATTCATTCAAATCTAGGGCACATTAACCATGAGAGCACTATGTTTATTTTCCATGGCACAGATGGTCTCCTTAATGAAGTAGAACCCTTTTTAATCCTTTCTGCAAAATCTTTTATCACAGGGAATTTGACAAAATAAGTGTGTGAAGGACATTCTCGATAGGCTCAAGTGGCTACAAGATGTAACTTTATTACAGAAAACAGTAGGCCACCTTTCGCCAAATACACAAGATAAGGAAGCACCCGCTCCTCTAGAATCTAGCTGGGTTAATATTCTTCTGCATACATCTGATGGAGAACCTTTTCCATTTAAAAGCATAGAATATCCTTGTAGATGAACCCCTAGTCTCCTTTAAAATGTACATACAATCCTGTGGAAAATTTAAGAGCCTATATTGCAGGACTATAGAAGCTAGGCCATCAGACTCAAAGACGGAAGGTAGGAGATGCAGGATCTGGCCCAGAATTGGAACAGGTCTGGTTTGCAAGGCAGCCTCTTGTATAGATATGATAAGTTTTCTGGATTTATTTTTTTAGAACACGGCCCAGAAATGGTTTTACAGACCCTCTGGTACTACGGGATTAGTTTAGCCAGAAAACCTGGTGGACTGCAACCACCCAGCTACCCACTGAGCATTACTAGACTGAGATGCATATTAGGTAACAAGCAGTCCTGGTAGACATCACAGGGATAATTAGTGGAACCCAAATCCTCTTTCGTCATGGAAAGGCATACTCAAGAACACTAGGAAAGCAGGAACACATTTATAATTTTTATATAAGCCCAAAATACTATCCTAGTGCGCACGACAATAATAGTAACTAATATAAAACAAATAAAATAGCGGTAACAATATTTACTAAGAGGATGAATAATAAAGATTACTGTAACATGATGGTATCACAAAGCTTCTTTATATCAATATCCCCAACTCCTTCGTCTTGGCTAAGCTAAACCTAGCACCAAGAGGCCTACTTCAAGGTTCAGAGATGGATCTCACTCGCACATACGTTGTCAGACAAAAGAACATCTGCAGCTCAAAGTAGGCAGAAAAGCCAGCCGAATGAAAGCTCGATGTGCCTTCCTCGAAGCCTTTGGCAAGGGAAAGGGATAACAGCTTTGTATGACCCACAATCTTGGATCCAAAGAATGGAGTCCCTCTCTATCTCATAAAGCTTTGTACTAGTTTATATATTCTGTCTGAAAATTGTTAAATATTTTAAAAAATCAAACAATTAACAGGAAGTATTTTTAACCTTTCATTTACTTATACTCTGTGAAACCCTGCTTATGTTTACAAACAATAAGTGAAAAACTGAGATATGAATTTCCATGAAACTTGTACTTTGTCTGAAAACAATCACTGGAAAGAAAATTTAAAATCATACAGAGTAAAACATGATTATAGATTGGAGGAGGCTGAATAATCAGTGTGCAAGTTTGGCACTCAGTATTTTTTTGTTCTCCCTTCTTGGTTTCGCTTCTCAAATTTTTCCCTACTCCCTACTTCTCCTACGTATTGGGGTATTTCCTAGTTACTGCGGTGATCATCATTGCCTCCGTTCTGGGGAAGCTGGTACCTTACCCTATATGTCTGTCTCATTATCACAGCCTCTACTGATTGCGTTTCACATTTTGGGTCCTCTTCTCCAACTTCATCCTCATTTTCTGTGTTCCAGTGCTGAACAGTTGCCTATGAATTCCAAGGGTGGTGAAGATTCCTTACCATGCTGTTGTGTCTTATTTTTTTAACCCCTCTCTTCCCCACAAAGTAAATTTTTAGGCACGTATATCACTGCATTCTAGGTTTAAAGCAGTGTGGAGATCTGGGATGCTCATCTGAGTTCTCCTGCTACTTGCTCCATGTCTAACAAGGTGGACGGAAGAAAGCCTTGCCCCTAAAGGATGCACATTTGACATCCGTTCTTGCCCTGTTACTCGTTCTTGTCTTGTCACTTTACTTTACTTTACTTGCTACAGTTACTTTACTCGCCATTGTTCTTGCCTGTTACTGTAATTTCGTGCCTTTAACTTTTTTGCCTTCTGTTAATTATGCCTTCATGCCTGTTGCTTTTGCCTTTTGCTAATTTCACTTTTGCTTCGTGCCTGTTGTTTTTGCCGTTGTTGGTTGAAATATGTGCCTGTGATTTCATTGTTTGTCTCAGCGGCCCCTGCATTTGCTTTCCTGCTCTCCCGCACCCCTCCCAGGACCTACTTAATGAAGGCCGCAGTGCAGCTGCACAGCTTACAGGCTGCCGGTGCACCAAATGCAGGCCCATTGGGGCCCGTCCACCCCTGGACCGCGTCCAGCACCAGGAACCCTGGATATCCTGCCATCCACAGCCACACCGGCGCAGACCTCAGAGCCTTGGACTCCAGACCCCACAACAACAACTGCTGCTACACCTCTCTGCGCTTAACAGTTGGACCATTCACTTGTTGCCACTGCCTTTTCTCTTGCAACACCGAAGCACCCATGCATGCAACCACCACGACCATGCCAACCATGAGGGCACCTGAACAACTCCACTGCCACCGGCTCAACGCCCGATCACTCTGCAAACACGCCACCGAGATCTGGGACACCATCACCTCCCTCACCCCCGACGTCATCTTTCTCACCGAGTCCTGGCTCAACCCTGCATCTGCACCCGACATCGCCATGGCCACGCCCAACGGCTGCAAGATAGCACACCGAGATCGCATCAACAAACACGGAGGTGGGATTGCCATCATCCACAAAGAATCCATCCACTGCACCACAGACAACACCACCCGGATCATTGAACAACTCAACTTCCAACTCAGAATAGACAGCAAAACAAGCACCAGAGACACCCTCGCCTACAGACCTCCAGGGTTATGCCCTGGCTTCTGCAACGCTATCCCAGAATTCATCGCTACCCAAGCCATCGACACGAATACTACATCTTCCTCGGAGAATTAAACTTTCACCTCGACGACCCCAAAGACGCCAACACAGTCAACCTTCTTGACCAACATCGGCCTCACCCAGCTAGTCACCGACCACACACAGGACACATGCTGGATCCCATCTTCACACCCAGCAACAGAGTCAAGTACAGCCATGCCACCAAGCTCACCCAGACGGGCCATGCAATCATCCACTTCACCTTCACAGCAGCCCCAGAGACCCCCAACAGCCCTCCTAGCACCTCACATCGCAGCTGAAACAAAGTATCCGAAAGCCAATGGACCGATGCCCTCAACACCTCCCAACCCGACACCACTACCTGCCTTGGACAGGCTGTCAAGAACTACACCACCTGGATCTCCGACTGCGCCGACATAGTAGCCCCCATCAAACCCACCAGACTCAAGAGATCCACCAAACGTAGCAGCTGTTACACCCCGGAGCAGACAACCACAAAAGGCAAATGCAAGCAACTGGAAAGGAAATGGCACACCAGCAAGGAGCCCACCAACTGGACCACCTTCAAGACATCGTTCAAAAAGTACCGCCGACTCCTGGAAGAGACGAGAAGGAAAGTCTTAGCCGACCGCATCAAAGCCAGTTCCAACCACAGCAAAGAACTCTTCAGCATCGTCAAGGAGCTCTCCAACACCTCAGTGACTGAAAACACCATCACCCCCTCCAAGGAACACTGTGACACCCTGGCAGACTTCTTCCATGACAAAATCTCCAACATCTACAAAAACTTCGAACCCCATCCCGCCGCCGACATCCTCAGCCTCCTCCCTTCCTCAGTCACAACATCCGACCACCGGATCACCGCCTGAGACCAGCTCACCACACAAAGCACTAATAACATCATGCTCTCTGTCCACTCAGGAGCACCAACGGACCCATGTTCCCACCACATGTTCAACCTCGGCAACAAGGCCATCAGTGACAAGCTCACAGCCATTTTCAACACATCCATCACCTCGGTCACCTTCCCAGACTAGTGGAAGCACGTTAAAGTCAAACCCCTTCTCAAGAAACCATCTGCAGACCCAGACGAGCTCAAAAACTACAGGCCCATCTCCCTGTTCCCGCCAAAGTCCTCAAAAAGGTCATAAACCGCCAACTCCCGGAATACCTTGAGAACAACGATCTTCTGGACGCAACCCAATCCAGATTACGCACGAACCACAGCACCGAAACTGCCCTGGTTGCAGCCACTGACGACATCAGAACACTCCCAGACTGTGGAGAAGCAGCTGTCCTGATCCTCCTCGACCTCTTAGCAGCCTTCGACACTGTGTCCGACCACACCCTGATTAAAAGGCTTCATCAAATCGGAATCCAAGAGGACGCCCTCAAATGGATCACATCCTTTCACACTGTAAGAACACAGAGGCTCTGCTTTCCACCATTCACCATGGAGCCCAAGAACATAATCTGCGGCATCCCTCAAGGCTCATCCCTAAGCCCTACTCTGTTCAACACCTACATGACCCTCCCCCGGCCAACATCGTCAGAAACCACGGACTGAACATCATCTTCTACGCAGTGACACTTAGCTCATTCTTCCTCTATCGAAGACCCTTTCACCATGAGGGCCAACTTCCACAGGTGCAGGGCCAGTGTTGCCGACCAAATTCAAAACAAATGCCTCAAGCTCAATACGGAAAAGACTGAAGTACTGATCTTTGAGAACAAAACCTTCCCGTGGAACGACTCCTGGTGCCCTGCTGAACTGGGTCCTTCTCCCACCCCCACGTACAGGCCCGGAACCTCGGCATCAACTTGGACAGCAAACTCACCATGAAGAACTAGATCAACGCATTCTCCTCTGCCTGCTTCCTCACGCTGCGCATGCTTCGAAAGATCTTCAAACGGCTCCCAGTCTCCACCAGACGCACCGCCACTCAAGCCCTCGTCACCAGCCGCTTGGACTACGTCAACACACTATACGCAGGAATTACCACACACCTTCTGAAGAGACTGCAGACCATTCAGAACTCAACAGCCAGACTCATCCTCGACCTCCCGAGACGGACCCACATCACCCCTCACCTAAGGAACTCCACTGGCTCCCCGTCCACTAGAGATGCCAATTCAATATTCTGACTCACGCCTACAAAGCCCAGCACAAGCCAGGACCAGCATACATCAACCCCTGCCTGAGCTTCCACCAACCCTCTAGACTCTTGTGATTCGCCTCCCTCTCCCTTGCTCACACCCCCGCATCCGCTGAAGTAACAGTGGAAGACGCTCCTTCTCCTACCTCACCACGAAATCCTGTAAAAGCCTCCCCCTCCATCTCCGGACTTCCCCTCTCTTCAGGAATTCAGAAGGGGACTCATGACCTGGCTATTGAACTGATGCCACCCAAACAGCCTGGATTTCAGCGCCTGGAAACCCTCGAGGGTGATTAGCTGTGATTTATTTTTAGACAAATTAATTGCAGAATGAACAATGCAGTAGGAAGCGCTGCTGAAATTTCAGAAAAGAGTTATCTAAATAAGGGTTTATAAAGATCTTTTTCCTTCTGAGGTGCTATCTCTGCAGATCACTTCAAGAATCCAGTGGCTTATATTAATTCTGCGATCTGATGGGAGCAGCTTTAACAGAATACAGATCAAGAGCAATTCTATTGCCAGTTCTAACATGCCCGAAACCATGAGACAAAGTGGCCTTGAGGCAGCACAATGATAGGCAGTCTAAACAATTATGTATAGATATATATGTGCGGGTGGAATTGGTATGTTTAGCTTGTTAGATACTCTAACCAGACTCTTGTTATATGTGGTGATATCGTCAACTGGAGATATCCTTATAGGACAGAATCCAGGAACGAAGGAGAGTAATCCCTTAAAGAAAACCAAGATAAGCAAGTACACAATCTTGAACAGGTTTGGAACGCTGACTGTGAGCATCTTCTGGACCTGAAATGGCAAGAGTAATTTCTTGATCTTCAGTGTGTGCTTGGACTTCTGGAAGGGCTTCTAGGTGTAGAAGATGTTTTATGAGGCAGAGAAGAGGAACTGGTTAAGTAGATTGGGAAGTTGTTAGATCCGTGGACACAGGTATATGAGAAGCAAGTGTTGGCGAATCATGACACATTGGTGAAACTATGCCCAAGGACAAACTCATCACAGGTGAAGTGCATCTTGAGGGTAAATCCACCATGGAATACTATGAATCTGAAGTAACTGGGAATCTCCTTTTCAAATTATGCACCCACTCGGCTGAAAGGTGTGGAGATCTATCAATGTCATGCCTTTTGGTGAACGTTGTTTTGACATGGAGCACATCGACATTGATGAATGCTTTTATTTCAAATTTGGCAGATTTTTCTACATCATTTAACAGTCCCACTTATTCTCAAGGTCTCATACCTCAATGTCGACATGGAGCAATGGTGTTCAGCACTCCTCTGGGTGTTCTTCTCTAAGTCTTCTGAGGTGCTGAAGCAAAGCTATGGTAGAGGAAGATCCCATCTCCATTCCCCACATATCGTCCTAAGGCACATATGCACTATGTTTTGGTGCTCCCTTTGAAGTCGATTGAGCCTAATCTCCAGCCTGTACTTCAGTCTTTCAGGACATGTGCTTACTAAAAAGACATTCTTTGGCCCAATATGAAATTGGTAGGCAAACATCAGACACACTGTGCATATTTCCTGCCACAGAAAGGACACATTGCTAAGAAAGAAAGAAAGCATTCTTTCGAAAAAGAAAAAGATTGCTGTCAGAAAACAGAAAAGATTTGCTCTCTGTCTCAAAAGATTGAGAAAGTAAGTTCACTTGAATATGTACCTTAATGCTTAGATACAATGAAAATGCAAATGCCCGTAAAGTGTGCTATTCGGTTACATTTTATTAATCAATTGTTTTTTTGTTTTTTACTTGTCCAAATACCAATACAGCTTTAGTATTATTATACAATTGCTAGCCTTGATTTCGTGTTCCATGTTGTACAGTGCACATTTCAGCTTAATCAGTATAAGCATGAACTTGTTCTGAAACTGGCACAACGAAGCGAAGATTGTAGAAATAGTGAAGTCTGCCTTTTGAGAAAACAGTTTTTATCATCCAGTCTACTCACATTCTTTACACAAGAAAAGCCTGGCAGCTGCTCATTAGTACCTATCTGTAGGTTTTGTTTTTATCACGTTTTCACACATACATTCACTTGCTCTGACTAAAAGAGTATAAACATAGCCGTGTTTCTTCGTGCTGGGCTCACCATCGGGCTGAATTTGGGTGCATCTCTGGCAGCTTGCCATCACCCTGGTGGGACCGAAGTCCCAGGGAGTACTATCTGCCGCTGCCCGCATCCCTGCAATCCCGCACTCCACCCTGGTGGGACCACAAGTCCCAGGGTGCAACTGACACCTTCTCCCGCTGCCGCTTACGAGGGGGAGGCGCTACCATCGCGCTCAAAGCGCTGCCTTGCTCCCCGCGGCGCGGGATGCGCGCGGCGCCCGGGCCAAGGGCGGGCCCGTCCTTGCCCGTCATTGTCAGGGGGAGGCAGGGCAGGGTCACCCCTCTTTCATTCAGTACTTGGGTGGAGGTTACAGTGACTGGCGAACTTTCTTTGTAATAAGGTACTGTGATCGCGCCTAGCTCACGTTTCCCCTTTTCAAACATAACATGTGTATGTGGATTGCCTAAAGAGTAATTTGTCTAAGTTTAAATCTGGAGTAAGAACGCTGAGCCCCATTTTACTCTTATTTATATTAATTTGGTTTGTGTTATTTGGAATTAGGTAGGCTGTGACCTACCGGGGAGGGTCTGTTCACCTGATTTGGCATCAGTTTAACGCACTGGAAGATGGGGAAAAGAAAATGTATGGAGGGTAGTGGGGTTAGTGGGGGAAGCCTTAATGGGAGGTCTGATAAAGGTAAAAAGTCCAGGAAGGCACAGAAACATCCAGGAAGTAACTGTGTCCTTGGCCGCATAGATACCTTAATTAGCGAATGTGAAAACATTCTAGAGGCTGAACCACCTGTGCGCCCCAGCCCTGACAAAATACCCAACCAGCCCCCCCTTCCAACAAAGCTTAAAGCTCGAAATACCCCCATTATCCCCACAATATTTCAGAAACCACCCAGAAAAGGGCCAACCACACCTATACCTAACACTGCGTCTAATTCGGACGGTGAGGGAAACTGCCATCTCCCCATTACTCCCCCAGATACTGACCTGAATCTGTTGGGCTCCGTAGTTCCATGCAACAATAGGTTTCAACCTTTATCTGATATGCAGGAAGCTGATAAGGAAAACATGTTGGAGCATTCCATAAAGTCGACTCCCGGCAGAGGGTTAGGCTCAGGGCCTAGATTAGAACCTGAGGACACATATCAGCTCACTGATTCCCTCAGGCTCGAAATAGGGGCTATGAAACTGATGATTATGAATCTCACTTCCTTGGTTAACTGCCTGGTCCAAAAGGGGGTCCCAGGGTTTGTGACTTCAACTATTAATAAAGCAACCCACATTGACCAACAGTCCCGGCAAGGCAATGATATTAGATCTAAGGTATCCTCGCAGGGCAAAAATACCTGCCCAAATGGCTCTAACCTACCATCTAATGTGGCATTACCTCCCAAAGTAACATCTCCCCGTATGGAGGGCAAGAACCCAAAGAACCATAGTGTTACTCAAAGGAACATTAACTCTAATAAGCCTTTGTCTCAGAGATATCCATGCACCTTTTGTACCACATTTTCCCCGTACTACACAACATAGGCCTATCAGGCCAATAACTTCTAATCTGGTAGAAGCACCTAAAATTTATATGGTCAATGTACCAAAGCTTAACTTCCAGAATGGATCTGAAAATGCAGATTCCCTGATTAATAAGGTCCCTCACTGGATTCGGAAAGTCCGGGGTTGTCGCTTGGTTATACGAGATGACATAATTGGGGCTCAGAGGTTTTCTTCGCCAGTAGAAGCAGTGGATTACATCGAGCTTTCCTTAACTGGAATAGACCTGGCAGAAAACCTCCTCGCCCTGGAATTTAGCACTTGTCCGCCCGGTAACTCCCCAATCCAGTTTAGACGATCTCCATTGGTATGTCAGGGTAATCATGCTGAAAGGCAATTGTACATCCATTCGGAGGGCAGTGCCTCACTGGATGTAAACAATTGACTACTGCCTGACCCCCACATTGTCTCAGAGACGGTCAGTGTCTCTACAATTTATGATCCCCCAACCACCTTGCAGTCTGTCATCATCCATGTAATCCCTATAGCCTTTACTCCCACTCACCATGTTTTGCCTAGTGGCACAGCCCGGACGAGTAGTACTTTTTTAGATAACCCAACTTCAGAGGAAGTGATGCAGAACTCCAGCGGCAGGGCACATAATACCGTAGTTAGGGATCTAGTAGCAGCATCTGATCTTGCTTCACAAAAGTTAGCTGTAATATCCTGGAACATTGCTGGGCTAAGGACTAAGATCAATTCCCCCGACTGGTTATCATTCATTGATAGGCATGGTATATGCCTTTTCCAGGAAACGTGGCTGCTGGAGCCCCTCTACCGGACAGGTTATTTAAATTACCACATTCCAGCTATTAGTGGGGGGGAAAGGCCATCCATCAGGGGGACTGACAATCTGGGTTCACCAAGAGATAGGCTATAATATCCAGGTGCTTCCAACTCAGAGCAGGGACATCCTTGCGATTAGACTAAAAATGGGCGCAAAGGGACACCTTGATATATATAATGTCTATGCACGAGGTACGAATAGGGGGAAAAAGTCGGAAGTATTAGCGACTCTCGACGATCTCTTAGATTTGTATTCTAGAGATTCCCTAATTTTAATAGCAGGTGACCTTAACTCGACATTTGAGCCTCTCGTCACGGGTGAACATGACCCGGCCTGGGAGGAAGACGCCCAGTGGGGCATTCCAAAATTGGAACTAACTACCATAAAAAAGTGGTCAGAGGTAGCCATTCAAATCAATGCTATGTGTTTAGAAAATGGTCTCCGGGCTGCAAATGGGAGATCCGCCTCAGATAGACAGGGTGCATGCACATTTAATAATGGTCGCAGCACTAGTTGCATAGACTATCTTTTAATTAATTTACATCTGTGGGACGCCTTTGAGAATATGACAGTGAAGGATCGGGTTGAGAGTGACCACAATCCTTTATGTGCAACTTTTGACTTGCTCCCAGAGAGGGCATCCATCCGACCATGTACTATGATGACCACCCTTGAAGAGGTCCCCACTAACGACATACGAAGACTGAAGTGGGCACAGTTAATAAGAAAGCCTGATACCATAGCAGCCATTAACGCAGGCATAGACGGGACATTAGCTGAGATAGAGGCTTGTGTAGCTACCTCTGAGGTTCCTGGGAACATTATCGAAATTCATAATAAATTCTTTGCCCACTTACGCTCGTACTTTATGAGGCACCATCAGAGTAATGATTCACAACGGACTAAAGGTACCTCTTGGTTCAATGAGGAATGTACTAAGGCTCGCAGGTTTCTATGGGATATGATTAAGGCTGGTGATCCGGCCATAGTACGGGCAGCTAGAGCAAAATATAGAAGGGCCCAGGAACAGGCAAAGAAAGAGTGGGATGAAAGCAGATGGCAGGAACTCAGATTAGCTTGCGCCAGTAATAATTCCAGGCAGTTCTGGAACATAGTGAAGTGGGGTAGAGGAGGCCATCCGACCACACCACAGAATCATGTAACCCAGGAGCAATGGGTCAACCACTTCAAACCTCAATATGCGAGTAGTATAACTGAAGGTAACCAATCCGATCTACCACATTTGTTTTATCAAGGTACACCATTTGTAGAGGATGAGGTTATCACTGCTCTAGGCGCAGTAACGGGTGGAAGAGCTCCAGGCCCAGACGGTATACCGGCCGATATATATCTCCATGAGAAGCAAAAATGGAGCAGATATATTGTTAGAGTAGCAAATGCAATTGCTCAAGGAGCCCCGGTGCCCGGTTCCTGGAAGGGGGCGGAGATCATCCCGGTTTTTAAAAAAGGCGACAAATCGCTCCCAGGCAATTACAGGCCCATCAGCCTGATAGACTCCTTACAAAAAATAATGGGGCGGTTAGTCTTAAATAAAGTCCAAGAGTGGATTGAAGAGCGGTCCATCTTGTCCCCAGTGCAGGCTGGGTTTAGATCGCACATCAGTACAATTGATCAGGTGTTTAGGTTCCAATTAATATACTGGAGATCGGTGGTCCTAGGCAAGGGCAGCTTATATGCTGCCTTTGTTGATCTCAAGTCAGCCTTTGACTTAGTGCCCCGCAGGAAATTATGGATAGTGCTGCAAGAGATGGGGATGTTACCTGAATTGCTTTCCCTCATTATTAGACTTCATGAGGATAACTTCGCCCACATTCGCTGGGGCGCGCAGGGCAATGTAACCAGCTGCTTTCCCATAGAGAAAGGTGTGCGGCAAGGTTGTGTAATGGCCCCCACATTGTTTTCTTTGTACATTAATGAAATTGTAAAGTTTTTAGAGTCTACCCCAACTGATGTCCCAGTTCTAGCAGGTGTAAAAATCCTGATTTTAATGTTCGCTGACGATACATTAATTATTTCTAAAACGGCGAATGGTCTACAGCGAGTATTGAATCGTTTCGAGGAGTTTTGTTTACTACGGGGTTTGAAAGTCAATGTCTCCAAAACAAAATTTATGGCGTTCAACCCTCATAAGGGATTTAGAGGAGGCTTACTTATGGACGGTCGCCCTCTAGAACAAGTTAGTTCCTTTACATACTTGAGGGTCATATTACAGAACGACATGAGATGGGATCAACATCTTGACATGGCCACATTAAAGCACCGGCAGCTATCTGGGGTTTTACAATCTGAAAACAATACCTCTACAACAAAACCAGTTAGCCCGGTGCTTCAAATATATAATATGAAAGTGGTCAGCTCTGCCCTATATGGAGCGGAACTTTGGGGGTTCGAAAAGATGCTAAAGTTAACCGTCGCAGAAAACAAGTTCTTCCGAAATATCACGAACTTCCCGCAAAGCACCCCTGTACGCCCATTGTTATATGACCTAGGCAGGAAAGCACTGGCCGTTGCAGCAAGACTCCGCCCTATACTATACTGGCGAAGAATCTGGTCTACCCCTGAACTGGCAACTTATGTTGCCGGTCTAAAAGACCTAATCAGCGCTGATTGTTTCCACAAAATCAAATGGCTCAGGGAGGGCAGAGCTATCCTAGTAAGTATGGTTTTGGAAACGCTCTGGGCGAATCCCTCAGTTGTGCCTTTTCCGCCAAAGGAGACCCTAAAAGAGAAATACTGGGCCACCATTATTTCTAACACACACAGAAATGTGGACATGTCCTCTCTCACGGGCTGTTTTATGGACTTTAAACCATCCCCACACCTGGAGCAGTACTGGGACATAATAACAAAACCCCAGGAACGGAAATTATATTTTCAGTTCAGGGTAGGCTCACTTTCAATTAGGTCGTACACAGCAAGATGGACCACAGAGGGCGACAGAGTTTGTCCCACGTGTATGGCCCAGACAGAGACAATGGCCCACTTGTTGTTCACCTGCCCCGCGTATGTAGGGCCGCGTCGTGCATGGTTGGCACCAATTTGTAGGACAATGGGGACTAGAGTGAGTGGAGAGGCACTAAGAATACTGCGCACAAACACGTCAGCTCCCATCGTTATTGCAATGGCAACATTTCTTGGATGGTCTTGGGTCATCAGATTGAAGGCACTATAGGCACTTTTGAAGGGTTCGTTAAGTCAATTCTATAAGGTCTGAATTACATTTAATAGTATGAAATGTATTTTAATTACTGTAATTCTTCTATATATTCCAGGCCCTAATGTTAGAAATGAACTCTTATTGATTTTATGCCCTAGTACCTTATAGTAATTTTAAAATGTTTTATTCTTATATAGTAATTTTAATATGTTTTATCCTTCTATGGAATTCTCGACGTCACGAAGTACCAATCCTTGGTTTTAAATATATATATATATTATATCATGGAGTTTTATTGTGTATGTATGTACTGTGCTTTTATGACTTGACGTCGAATAAAGCTTGTTGGATTAGATTGGTATAAAAGTAGCATTAAAATGTATGGTGTTTGGCATCACCTGCTCCAAATGAGCGAGGGTAATATGCTTCCATTCACTGAAGAAGCAACTGCATTGCCGATTTTGAATACTTGCTCACTATTTTTACATTACAATTATATTAGACTTCTTTGCGCTATCCTGAGTGTTTGTGTTCTCTTTTATAAGATGCAGAAAGTAGTTTTGATAAGATTTAGAACATTTTTTAACAGGCATACCTGGCAGGGCACAATGGGGTGCTGGAGAGTGCTATTTCTTAAAGGCCTATTTGGCTATATTACACTCTTTTTCTCACACTTTTCTTTTAAAAGAGTTTCTGTAAAATAGATTTTCTTGTCACTCAAAAAGTCAAATAGTGATAACTCAGCATCTAAAACTGGCTTCTTTTTTTTCAAAAGAGAATTACTGAAAATTGGCAAATTTAGCCAGCAATCAGCAGGTTTTTAAAAACTCAGATTCTTTTTTTTTTTAAATTAGCTTTTTTTGTTGAAGTTTGGTGTACATATTTTATGAAAAGTAGTCCAAGATCCCTCATGACAATTCAGTGGTTTTGACTACAAATGAAGTTTCCATGGAGGGTAACTATTACTACAGATCAGCAACCATTCCTTCCCCACCAAGCCATCATGCCCAGGATATAGAATTGTTCAGTAACACTTCCATGATGTAAAAAGCTTCTTTACCATTTACATTAATAACAGGAGCTAGGTTCTCTCAAATACACCATGTCCGAAATGATTTCGGAACTATGCTCTATGGCCTTGGACTGATGGTTGCTGCATCTGACGGAGACTGAGATGATCAAAAAGCCGCAGGAGCAATTCCAAAGGGCATCCAAGGAAGTTGTACTGATTGTAGCTAGGCTTGACAAGTTACTCACATTTATTGTCAAGATTTCAGACTTAGGATAAATCTGCCAAATAAGGGAACCCTACACAGTAGTTGTCCTGGTGGCAATGAGACTGCAAGCTTCTTTGTGCTCTTCTTTCTGCTGGACCTCTCAGGTTGAGGTTGTGAACCTGCTCAACTCATTGCTGTAGGTCTATGCTATGGCAAGAGGATCAAAGCAAGAATGGACCGTTTTCCATCTTCTTTTTGCTTTTGCGATCAAGCAACTGACCTGCATTCTGCAAAAAATACACACTCCTAAGGAATATTTTCATGATAAACGAAAACTGCTGGCAATATTTTTTTTAGATGAAGAGTATCCCAATAGTGGAGGAAGTTCTGAGGCTTGGTGGATTCTCCAGACAGAAGATCAACTCAAGCAAATGAGAACTGCTCCTGTTGATTGTGGTTTTCCAGCATGTCTGTAATGATTTAGGATTCTAATGAAATAATGATACAATTAAATAATTCAGCAGCATTAGTTGGGTCTTACAAAGGCTAATTAAAACCAAACTATGGGCCTGATTATGATGGCGGTGGGACCGCCACCATCAGGCCGTCGGTGGCGGTCCCACCGCCATCCAGCCCATTGGTCCAACCGTCGCATTAGGATGCAGGCGGTCGGAGTTCGGCTGTCAGGGAGAAAGACCGCCGCGTCCAACATAATCAAGGATCTCGTCAGTGCGGTAGTCGGACTCCCATTCCCTGCAATGAGGGCGGTGCCTGCTCAGGCACCACTGCAGGGATTATAAAGTCACTTTCCGCCTGCCCTTTCATGGCGGTTCACCCGCCATGAAAAGGCAGGCGGAAAGTGATTTTGAGGGCCCCTAGCAGGGCCCCCTTGCCCCCTGCTATGGGGCCTGTTGGGCACCTATGGTGCCCCCCTAAACATCCCTGCACCATGTGGCAGGCGCCGCATAGTGCCTGCCACATAGTGCAGGGATGTTTTAAATGTGTATATTTTGTATTTAGGCATGTGCTGCAACCCGCAGCGCAGGCCGCAATACAAAATATACACACTGTGACCGGCGTGAAGACGGTTGCATTGTAATGCAGGTAGTGGGACCGCCGACTTCTAGTTGGGCGGTCCTGCTTCCGCCACGGTGCCGGTTGGATGAGAGTCGCAGAAGATGGGGGTCTCGAAGTTGAGCACCGTCTTCAGGTCTGCAACAGAGGGGTCTGCTTTGACGTCGAATCCTTTTTTGACGTCCTCGATGACCTAGGCCTCGACGTCGACTGCCGCCTGGTTGACGGCAACGAAGGACTGCACCTCGACGTCAAACCGACGGCGACGACGGAGAGCGATGTCTCGACGTTGGGCAATCCCGCACCAAAGGAGAGCGACTCCTTGACGATGCCGGGTTGACGGTGGCAGAGGATTCGACGCTGATGACGTACCTCTGTGTTTGGAAGTCTTCGACGACGACCGATGTTATCTCGACGGCGAGCCCGCCGTCGATGGTATTGTCGTAGACGTTTTCTTCGCCGGTGGAGGCATTTTCGACGCCGAGCCCGACGCTGACGAAGAACAAACCGGAATTTTGCATCTGGAAGATGATCTGGGTCTCTTCTTCTTTTGTCTCACAAGAGACCTGCCTCTAGAGGTAGAAGCTTTACCTTTTTCAGAGAGTCCATAAAGGCGAATTCTCTCTCTGTCCTTGAGAGTGCGTCTTGATAAAGACTGGCAGTGTTGACAAGTCTCAGGAACATGAGAATCCGGAAGGCAAAGAATACAGACAGAATGAGAGTCTGTTTTGGCCTTCTTTTTGCCAAAGGAAGGGCAAGGATCAAACAGAGAAGGCATTTCTGAGAGAGAAAAATGCCAAACTGCCTGATAGAAAGTAAAGGAATACTCCAACAGGTGTTAAATGTCGAAGTAAATGGTTTTAAGTGAAAAAGTAGACAATTTCTGACAAAAAGTCAAAAATCTGTGGAGCTGATTAACCAGTGTCTCCTGACTGAAGGAGCTGGAAAGAACAACTGACCTGTCACCCCTGAGGCATGATGGGAAGCTAGGGGTCATGGCTGTCTTAAAGGCACGGTGCCAGTTTTGTGATTCTCTACATATGCTTTCAGTTTCTATGCTATTGAAGTTACAATGCAGGCTATGGGCAAACAATGCCTGCCTTTTCTCTTTGCAGGACTACTTTTCTGCTGTTCAATAAAATTCAAGTGTCTTTGGGTTTTCTTGGTTTGTTTGTAAATGTGCAAAGACAAGATTTTACAGCATTTCTTAGCCTGTTGTGTCTGGAAGGTTGCATTGATCGTTTAAAAAAAAATAAAAAAAATTATATGTATATATATGTATATAGAGCTGTATATATATATATATGTTTTCATATATAATTTTTAAATATTTTCCGGTGTCCCAGCGCATGGGCGGGAATATTCAAGTGCTTATGACTTTGATGAGAATTCCCCTGGAAGAGAACCATTGCTGACATTTCCTAAGCCTTACCTGAGAGAATGGATTCCCTACTGGAAGATTTGGAGCCATGTGTCCTTATCAAGCTGTTCCAACTGTCACCTAGCCAATGTGGAGAGAAAGAGGAGGGGCAGCCGAGATTAGCCCCAGTGACTGCAAGCGCAGCTGCTCCACGACCATCCAGAGCTTAGGAGGACACATCCTTTCTAGGGTTAAAGGAGTTGCCTTTAAGTCATTTCCAGATTGGGGCTGCTGTGACTGTCCTCACCACTGAGGCTCCCCCTGCGGGTCTTGGTGTGTCCACCTGGAGCTGGTTCTTAATATTATGTGTTTGCCTCCAGGTTTTCCTAAGATAGCAGGGCAATTGAACTGTTTATTTATGTATTGGGAGGTTGTGATAGCAAGGGCTTTCATCCCTGCTGTCTTCACGTCTGTCATTTGGACAACTTAAGTATCCCATCTCAGTGCTCGTTATCTTATAGGTGAAATGATTCAGCAGGGAAAGCTGGATAGCAGGGGCACTGGAAGTAATGAATAATAAACACAGTCTTGCCCAGTTGTAAATGGCCTTGGGAGGATATGGGGAATATTTAAATATTTAAATGTGACTGGCCTACAGGTTGCCAGCCTCAGAACAGGTGATTGCAGCTGAGGGGGAAGGCATTAAAGCCCTACCAGGCCATGCCAGCGTGTGTCTTGCTGACAGGCCTTTTAGTAATATACAAGAGGTAGCGAGTGGTTGAGAGTCATGGATGGGCTTACCAAATGTTAAAATCACCCATGAATATGACCAGGTCTGCACCAAGGTGAAGAAAAAGCATTAGTCAAGAGGCAGATATGCCAAAATTAAATGTCAGAATATAAGAGGAGGAATTACTTAAGCAATCACGGCATCAGTGATAGCGTACTAAATGCAATTTGAAAGTAAAAGTGGGTATTTCACTATAAAAACTCCAGCCAATAAGTTGGGAGCGCTTTCTTGAAAAAAGAACAGTACCAGTAGCTCCCCTGTTGGTGGGATAAGAATGTCCTGTATGGTGTACCTGTTGTGTCCCCAGTCCAACTGTGAGTATCTGGTATGCTGGGTTTTGGCTGCAGCCTCATGCTAATCTAGCGCATACATGTAGGCTTAGGTCTCCCCGTTTAACAAAAGTCTGGTTCTGGAAGCCCCCAGGACCTGCAAGGTTCCTTTAAGCGGCTCTCCACAGTGACAGACGAATACTGTCCCTCTCACAGATACATGCATGTACCACTGTGGTGGCAGCATACCATATTTCTGGGAATTTAAGTGTGGACAGACATTTTAAATGTGGCACGCGAGAGGAAACCTCTGAATCCTCGTATAAGGTTCTGCTGCATATATGAGCCCAGAATCTTCGGCTAAGATCCAGAGCACATGTATGTATGTATGTATGTATGATTGTGTGGTCTGCATGTTATACAGAAAAGTAAACTGGAGACACAATTGGCCTCCAAGTGCCATTTTAGAACCCCCTGGCCTGTTCATGGGCACAAGATGGAGGCCAGATTCTTTTCCAGGACAGTGGAGATGTATTGTTTACATTCCTGATACTGACAAGAGGGAACCTAGATACTGAAGTGGGGGATAGAGGACACAGACTTCCACTTAGGAGTTTGATTGCGTTCTTTTTGTTTGGTGGGCTGGTAATTAGTCTTTCTGAGGGTAAAGATTGGGACTAAAATTTCTGCTGCCAGTGTGAAAAGTTCTTTAGAAGGGAGTTGGCCATTTGTCCATCTTCCTGATCATTGCCAGGTGTGGCTGTTGATAGTTGGGGACAGAAAACGGACACCTTTTTGTGCCTCTGTTGCCGGTGCTCAAACCTGCAAATTACCCTGATGCGAGAAGCACATCTCAAGACAAATTCTGAGTCGAGAAGACATCCTGGGAAGAAAACAAGAAAGGAGAAACATTCAAAACCATCTTTGACCGTGCAGACAGAGAACAAACATCTTGTCTACCATGCCTGTACAGAAAGAACTGTTGACCCACTAGATGTTCCTGCCCCAAATTGTCTCGGTTCAGGAAGTGGGTGCTCCACAGCATACTCAAAGTACTACTGTGTAACCAGAGCAGGTGTCTGCCTGTCGGATAGCTTCTTAGAGATGAAGGGCCATCACTTGGAGTCTTCCTGTACGAAGAGCTGATTTTATTCCCTGACGTGGAATGCCAGGGTGTCCTGCATGGATGAAGGGGAAAAGAAGAACCTTCCCTTCATGAGAAGCCGACTACTGGTGTAGACAAGAACAGCTAACTCTGAAGCTGTCGGTTCTTCCAACAGTGATTCATGAGGAACATGACTGGCATACTCCTGGCTTGGAGCTGGTCACTACGCCAAAGTGGTGGATTTGTGGCATTTGCAAAGAGTGCCCGAGCTAAACTCCCTATTGATCTGCAGTTGTAGTCATGGCACTTTTCTGAGTGTGCCCAAGAAGTCTACGCCAGGGAAGAAGAAACCTGTTAAGTCAAGGCACTTGTTCCAAGTGGGCCTAAATGGACTCATATTTTTGCTAGCCCTGGCACCTGATGGCTGCATGCCATGTGGATTACACCGCTGGAAGGAAAGCTGCTAGTTCAAGGAACTTGTTACTGTGTGCCGAGCAAGTGAGTGGCTGCCTGTGGCCCTATCCCAGAAGCAAGCTTGATTGTATAAAGCTGCCAATGCCCCACAGCGCCTTGAAGCAACACAGCTGCCAACTCTGGCCTAATGACTCAAGGAGGACAGCATCAATGCCTCAATCCAGAGAGGCCAGAGCGACTGAAACAAAGGCTCACCCACTCCAGATGAGGAAAGCCCTAGTTCAACATGTGGGTCCCCAGCCATCGACGTTATCAGCCAAAAGAGCACCACCACCTGAGGACAGTCAACTACTGTTGCTGCCTCTAGAACACTGTTGTGTGGACCTATGCCTGCCCGCCAGGAGTTGAGTAGCCAACTGGTCTAATTGCGGCCCGTGCACCTCTTTCCCCATCAAGGGAAGAACACAGACAGAAGTGGGGTAGGCCAAAGCAACAGCCACTGTAGAAGCAAACTAAAGGTGAGAGACTGAGTGCAGGTTATTACTTCATAAGACTCCCAACTAAAGGCGGGGGAATGCTGCACTTGCACTGAGACCCACGCAAGAGTGACCTTAGAGTAAGGGAGATGAAAGGGGCAAAAGGGGGGCAAACACTTTTTGTGATCGTGTGTAGTATTCAGTTTTACTGTATAATAAAGTACCTTTTTGTTCAAAAGAGAAGTATTGGGCTAGACAATTATGTTACTGCTCTGTTGAGTGCTGAGCCTGTTGTACTACCACAGTATCCACCGTGAGAAGCCAGTGACTCCTCAGGATCACTACCACTAAGAGTCTACTTGGCCCAGTTTGCAGAGCCATAGTAGGATGGGCCACAGGACATCAGAAGCAAATGACCACAGCCCCCACGGTTGTCGCACGGCAGCCCCCTTCTGCTCCACAGTACCTGAAAGGGTCTCACATTCATAGTCATTTTTTTACATTTTACAAGACAAACCACAATGAGGGCTTTTTTTTTTTGATAATCAAATTTATTGGCATTTAAAGGAAACCACAGAATTACATTGACAGCAAAATCAGGCACATTACTTTGGTGATCTATGATAGTAAAGTTGGTGACAGAGACCTGTTTATCAGGCTTCGGATTGGAAACACGAGCAAGTTGAACACAATACATGTGAACACACCCATCAATCAAGACAGTAGATTAAACCATATACCCCAGATCTTTTCGAATAGTTCAGGGCAGCCCCGGGCCTCGAAGAGGGGTTCCTCTTGGGTCCCACACCAGTCCACCCCCCGCCTCCATTTCCGTACAGTAGGAGGCTTGGCCTGAGACCAAAGTACCGCAATATCGCGTTTCGCCACCGCTATTACAGTCCCAAGAAAACGCTTGTCGGCCCGAGAACCATCCAGGCCATCAAACACACCTAAAATCAGACGTAATGGGTCATGGGGAACTACCCACCCCAGGGTCTGTGTAAGCTCAAGTTCCACGCCCGCCCAGAATGACGCAATGGCGGGGCACTGCCAGGCCATGTGGTAAAAGTCAGCTGGAGCGTGGTCGCATCGTGTACAAGTCGGGGAGGGTCGCAGTCGAGCTCTGTACAAATGCGCAGGAGTTAGATAAGCCATGTGTAAATAGTAGAGTTGAATTAGGCGCAGTTTGGAGGAGGTCGTCAAGGTCTTGGGAGCCATGAGAGCGTCCCGCCAGTCTGTGTCCTCCAAGGGGCCCAGCCAATCCTCCCAGCGGGCGCGCAGTGAGTCTAGGGTCGCTGGGCCATTGTTTACTAGGGAGCGGTAGATCCGCGACACTCCTCCTTTACCCAGGTTCCCCATCATCACTTGGGCCTCAAGAGGACTGAATTCGGGGAGAGAGGTGGGGGAAGTAATGTGTGCATTGAGGGCGTGCTGAAGCTGCAGGTATTTGCAAAAGAGGGCTTTATATGTCTTTTTTATCATTTTAGCTTTTTAGAAATTGTAAAATCAATGTCCCTCACACGATGGGATTTTACTCACAGCTTTGTTTCCATGCTTTGCATGGCTGAAAAGAAAATGACAGACTCACTATGCCAGTCTTACATACTTCACTTTTTGGATTAAAGTAGTTGCTGCCAAGCTCTAAATGAGATTCCAAGTTTTTAAGTTCTATCTATGACCTACAGATTAATGTTGTTCTACTAACTCTTGTATTTCGCAGACCAGTTCTAGATCACCATGCATTACATAGCAGTTGAGGGGAAGCCCTAGCTGTGCAATACAGGTACTACAGAGTATATCCAAGTATTTAGATTTAATTAAATCAAAATTAGTATTTTATTTTGATAGCAGGTCTGCATTAATCAAGTATCCTAAAGTTACTGACCATGGATTTTTGCTCTAGGGGGTACCAGAGTTAGAAGAGACTTTATGCAGAGGAAGAGCATAGGAAAGCTTTTCCATGCACAAAGCTAAAACCATGCCAGGATCCACGCAGTAGTGTGGGAAAAAAGCATAAGAACTCATCTGAGCACTGCTCAGACAAACAAAAAGCATTCCTTGGTGCCAGTGATGCACAGTGTATTAGGCTTTGTTTGGCGTAAGACTGGAAAGATATAGGAGGAGGGAGGTATGATGTAAAATGATTTTTGCAGAACAGTGCAAATATAGAAATGCGGAGACAAGTAGAGTATAAGGGTTAAGACATTTTTGTGAACGTGGTAAGGTGAGAATGAATTTATCAAAGAAGTGATTGGGTTTCAGGTGATATATGTGCATAGAATGCTATGACTAGTGTAACACTGCACATTACTTCTGTATGGTGCTGCAATCATTCATTCTGCTGAGTAATTATAGAGTCGCAGAAGACAGTTGAGATAATTTCAATAAAAAAGAGAAAGAAACAAACAAAACAAAGAATCTTACCAAGACTCTAATTGTCTGATGAACCTTAGATGAACTATTTAGAAGAGCCTGGACAGGAATTTGAGTAACGTGACCTAATTAAAGGGTAAAAACAAAAAAGAGATACTACAGAAATAGTAAAAAGGACTGCAATATTGGTAAAAAAAAAACATCAATTGCTTAAACTCAATAAACATAAGAAAACAGTGTGTTAAGTACACATTAAAAAACATGTACAATCAAAGTAATACAGCTCACATTAGTGATCTCAAAACCTAACATTCCAAAAATGTACGTAATGCATTTTTAAAATTTTTAATGGGTTATTTAAGCAAAACACATTGGCCCTGATTCACAAAGGTAAACTGAGATGAAAGTCTAACTTTACGACTTTCGATATTCACAAAGGGAATGTACGAGTAGTAAAATTAGACTTATGTTAAACTTAAGTTTTGGTCTTAAGTTTAACTGAGGCCAAAAGTCCTAACTAAGACCAAAACTTAAGTTTAACTGAGAAAAAAAGTCTAACTTTACTATTGGTAAATGCCCTTTGTGAATATTGAAAGTTGTAAATTTAGACTTTCGGCTCAGTTTACCTTTATGAATCGTGCCCATTCTGTGAATATCAGGATCTTCTATTAGGCCTACAAGAAGGCGTGGCAAACTTGTAGTACAATACAGCAAAGTGAATTATGCAGTAAAACGTTCCCAAATTTCTCACCTGATGTTAGTTTCCTGAGTTTGAAACAACAGTGACATGTCCTCAATACACTTAACACATCTTGTAACATGGCAAGCACAAGTGCATTCCTCTACTTAGTTGTCTCATGAGTTTCACACTACTTTCAGGGAATTAGAAAGAAAACACAGGAGTATGTAATTTAATGAGAGAGTAGGATAGAATTAAGGGACTAACTAATGTAGGTTAGGATTGGAAGGTAGCATTATGAGGGTAAGTGGAGTTCCCACCAGTCTCTGTGTGCTTTATTAATGATTGTTTGTTAATGTGTTAATTGCGCACATGGTAGTCATTCTTGACTACTTCAAAGACTAATATGATGCTTGCTCCACATACAAGTTAACAAGACTTCCTCTACTTCATCTCAAGTTAATATGTGCCTACAAGTTATTCTGGGTTAGGATCCTGAATGGGTCTCAAAGCTTGATGGCCTGTAAGGGTTTGTTGCACAGCCAGTTTCTCATTCTATTTGTCTCCAGCTTAATCAATCCTAATACCTTGGCATATTACATGGGAGTCCATTGTGAGTCAATGAGAGCCTGTCGAGCTAACTCTGCTGGGCACAGGGTACCCCAGGGCGACTGAATAAACCTGTAATAGAGTTTTGTCCTTTTGCCCCTAGAACCACAGGAACCAAATACTACTAAAAGCTCAAAGAATTCCCAAAAACATTCAAGGCCTCCTCTTGAAAGGTGATATAAGCTAAGAAAGTCAGATATAGTTAGACAAACAACAATTATATTGCCAATGTCACAACATCTTAAACAGTTAATACTTTGTTTTACTAACAGATTTTGTTTAATAAATAGAGAATACATAATGAGTAACTGAGCAACGTGGCCTATACTGCCATTGAGGGGTTCTGGTGACATTTAAAAATCACAAAGCCGAAGGGTCGTTGGTTTTTTAAATGTCACCTGAACCCCGATACAGCAGAAGTATGAATGGTTTAGAAATGTCACATGAACTCTGAGATGGCAATATGGCACCATATAACACATGTTCTTGTTTTACAGAACATGATTAACTAATTTATTTTCGTAAAAAGATTTGAGCATGTGAGTGCAATCTGTTTAGTACTCATTGTTCTCATAAGACTGCACATATGGCTATCAATGATTTGAGAAATGTATGTTTTTATTGGGGATAAGCGGCTAATATTCAAAACGTGTTTTATGGAACAACGAGCACTATTAGTTAAATTTTAAATGCAAAGTGCATTGCAAGGAAATGAAAAACCTGCATTCTAAAGTTTACTCTTCTTTCTTAGCACTTATATAAAGAAAACAAAATACAATGGGAACCATCTAAGTTTTTGCTGCCAGTGTTTACTTTCACACACTGAAGAGGATTCATTAGCAGATGCTTGCACCAAGGAAGGGCCTGCAATGGTTAACTTGCCAGGTGTGCTGATCAGGACTGTATGAGATTTTCATATAAAAATAATTTCATAGAATACCATTACCATTTCACCTAGTTTTAGTTTAGTTTTAGTCATTTATAGAGCGCTTGGTTACACCACACGATGTGTCCCCGCGCTAAGACATCAGAGAATAGGGGAGATTATTCAGCAGATATTACAGGACGCGTGGACTCCTAATCTGGATGTTTATCTATTTAGCAAACATCCATGTCTTTAGTTTGCGGAATTTGCTTTCACATGGTTCCATTCTTAAGGTTATTGGAAGAGAGTTCCATGTCTTTGCTGCAACATATCTGAAAGAGCGTGCTCCCATTTTTGCTCGGTATATCCTAGGTACCGTTACTAGAGCTTTCCCTGTAGATCTTAGGCTTCGTCCAGGGATGTATTTAGTTAGCAATGGATGTAGATATTTGGGACCATTCATATTGAGAATGCGGTGACAGTAACAAAGCGCTTTAAACGTGATTCTTTTGTCCACTGGGAGCCAGTGTAGTTTTGACAGGGCCTTACTCGTGTTAGTTCTTCTTGGCAGACTGAGCACCAGTCGTGCCGCTGCATTTTGTACCCTCTGTAGGTTAGACAATCCTTTTTTGGTATTTAGCTGTTTAACAGAAATTTGAGAATGAATGGCATTTACCACTTCATAGAAACCAATTCATAGAATATCTCCATTTCAACTTTTGCATGCTTATTTCTTAAAGGTAAAAATGCAATGGTTGCTGGTTTTACATTCAGAAACATGTTTTTCTGTATGTATTTTTGTGTTTTTTTTATTTCAGGGAACATTATTTCAGATGGATTTCTTTTACATTGTAATTATTTCAGATTATTGTACTTTGCTAACCCTTTACCACCTCTAAACACTAAGCATCCTTGACCCCCTCGCAACTCCTAAGCACTATCCAACCCCTCATCCCGCCTTCACTACATCCCTTCTTGACCCCTAAACTCAGCCAATGCCTGAACACTAAAAGCCCTTTTACCCCAAAACTCCACCTATCCCTGAAGCCTAACCCCCTCAATACAACTAAACTACATTTATCCCTGATCCATTAAAACCCCTCACCACGCGTAAACTTCAGCCTTCCATGAAACCTAAGAAAAAACCTTAACCGCCCCTAAATATCACCCATCCCTGACCCCTAAAAAATTACCACAACCTCTAGACTCCACCCACCCCTTAATCCTCATCAGCCTTTCTTCATCTAAAATCTACCCATCCCTGACCCTTCAAAATTCATCACCACCCCTAAATTCCATCTGTTTCTGACCCCGAATAACCTTTCTCCACCTCTAAAACACCCGCGGTCCATGCATGTAAGAGCGGTAGAGCGGTGGGGTGGGTGGGGCTGGGTGTGGGTGATTTCGACAGACGTCGTTGAGGGGAAATTTATTATTTATTTAATTTTCCCTCGTGGTCGTCTGTCGAATCCCCCCCCAACCCGGCCCTACCCCCCCACTGCTCTTACCGGCACGGGCCACTGCTGCAAAAAATTATACTCATTACTGAACACCCTTCACCAGCCATAAACTCTGCCCATCCATGAACCCTAAAAGCCCTTCAATACCCCTACACTCTGCCCGACCCTGAACCCTAAAAAGCCCGCATTACCCCTAAAATCCACTCATCCATAAATCCAAAAAAGCCTTTCTACGGCAGAACTCCACCTATTCCTGACCGTTCTAGAATCCTCATCACCCCTAAGCATCTTACATCCCTGAACCCATCACTACCCCTAAACTCCATCCAAGTTTAATATAATGTTGGATTTGTCCTCCTTAAAATCATCTTTGCTTTAAAATGCTTTCTTAAATTTTAAATTTATCTGTATTTCCTTAAAATTGGCTTTGCATGACTGGGTTTACTCCAATGTAGTTTCTCAGTTTTAATTTTTCCATTTATTCACATACATCAGCTGATCAGTGCTCTGGGAGGGGCACTGTGATTGTGAAAGCATTTTTTTTTGTTTCAACCAATTCTGAAAGAAAGATGAAATGCCATATTAAACATCCATTTAGCTTATTTTAATTTGTTTAGGGAAGCTAAATATCTGGCAAATGAATACAGCAAAATTCAAATTATCCTTTTCTCTGTTAAATAGGAGCTCTGTAACCACTGGCAAACAATCAATAGGAAGGCTTATCCATGTAATATTATGAGATTGCCTCATAGGTAAATAGGGGATAATCAGGATGCTGTCAGGTGGTAATCACTCTGGATGTTTTTGTCTAAGGAAAATCACAGGAGCATGAAATTGCCATTTAAGGTTAATAGGGCCTAGGTAGGTTTGTCATGTTCGTCAAATAGTTCTGATTATTCTAAGCATGCCTCCATTGAGTCTTACTTGATTCAGAGGTCCCACTGGCTTTGTCCAGGTCAGCTGTTCCTGCTTGTGGAGCAGCCATCACATGCTTGGGAAGGAACACAATTAAAGGTAGATGATTAAATCAGTGGATCACGGGGTGATGCTGCCAATAATCCCCAAGACGTCTGACAGGGGAGATGCCGATTGGGCAGTGGCACAAATGGGAGCAGCACTTTTTCAGCCAGGTGAATTGATGTGACTTTCATGGTCAATCAAGCGCTGGCAGTCAAGTGCAGGCATAGCACACATGGAAGTAAAAAGGAGAAGGCACATCGGAGGTGGAGATAAAGCACCTCAGGCAACTCACCAAAATTAGCAGTTCGCCCTGGAGGTTTGAGGGCTCTCCCCTCCAGCCACCATATGCAGCTTCAGTAATGTAGCTTCCTCCCCTGGAAACCTGGAAGAGCCCTATTGAAAGATGGTCTTGTTCAGCATGTTAAACCCATATTCTCAAAACCAGGGGAATTTTGTGAAAACAAAAAAGATATATAAACATATGTCAATGGCACTACTATGACTCAAACCCTCCATTCCATATTTCCCTTTAAAACAGTTCTTTTAGTCCAGTACTTCCACTTTATTACCATTTTGAGTTTTGATGTTTATGTTTGACTCCCCACTAACTGAAATACCTCTTGGGGAAATACAGTGGAAATATTGGACATAAAATCCATATGCAAGTCGGATGATCCTGTGGCATGCCCGAGATGTGGGGAACATAAAGCAGAAATGTTGCACATGGTATGGTCATGTGAATTATTAGTGGAATACTGGAGGGAAGCAATATTCTGTATAAATGAGGCAACAAAGAGATCAATTGAGTCTACTCCTATGGTCTGTCGGCTGGGGGGATTTCCAAAACCTACAAAGTGTAAAAATACTACTGGATTTATTGATTTAGCTTTGGTGCTTGCAAGACGTGAAATAACTATGAACTGGAAGGCGCCCAGGGCCCCTAGGGTAGCAAAATGGAAAGTGGTGTTGGTTCATTGGGCGGGTTAATCAGAGTGCAGTTTTGTATAGTGATATGAGGAAAGGAAGAGGATCAATTGAAAAAGTTCGTGCATGGGATCATTTATTAGATTCACTTCTTAAAAATTAAGAAAAGAGTGATGAATCTGGGGAAGAAAATGGGCAAAAATGTAATTTGCTAAATAAATATGTGTTGTATACATACTGTAATGGGGGCTGGACTTAAGGGAGGGTGGTGGTAAGTTGTTTAATATTGTTATGCATGTCGTTTTAAATGCTAATAAAAATTTGTTTACAAAAAAAATAAATGCAAGTCGGATGATCCAACATCAGTGTGGCTGCTAAGCGACTTGGGGAGGAGAGCCTGACTGTGATGATACTCTCCACTTCTTTGCTCTGGTTTCTCTTTCCCCACCTGTCTTCTACTTTATCAAATATTACAACCTGATTTGAGTTCATACACCTGTGTCTTTTTTTTCATCATTTCTTTTCTTGTTGTACACTGCAATATTGTTTGTGCAGGTCATCGTTATTGCACGTATGTTGAAAGTCATAAATAAAGTATGGGGAAAAACCATTTGTACAGATTTCAGATATTCCTCAATATTTTTCATGTTCTATAAACTCATGTTTTGATCTTGATTAGACTGCAGCCTCTGCTAGTCTCTACTCTTATTCCCAGTTCTGCCTCCCTAAGCTTTTTCACTGCCATCATCCCCTTAGTGTCATCCCTCAAACTGATCTAAGGTCATAAAGTCTTCAAGTGACACTGTCTTTGACACTTGATAAAGCTGTGGTCTATAAAAACTTCAGTATGGGCAGTCAACCCTAGCAGAGGTTGGAATGGATGATTCTCCCCTATACTTTGCACCAGCTGAGCCCAAACTGGTTCATTTCTCCTTCTAACTCAATTGCATTTTTGCCATAGACTTACTTGGGGCAGGGGAAGGTAACTAGGGCGCTGATAAAGTGATTTGACTCCAAAGTAGTAGAAAGATTATCTAAGCAGAACGAGTCCTGGGTGTGCATGCAGCGGTCACAGCCTGGAAAAAGAGAGGTCGTCCAGCAGACTGCAGAGTATTGAGAAACCACAATGAGCGAAGAAAGAATGGGCACCCTCTTGCCCCACAGAGCGGCAGATATGAGCATCCACATCAAGCTGAAGATCTTTAGCACGGACTGACAGAAGCTCAGAGCAAGAGCAGAGAAACAATGAAAGACGACGCGAGCCCTGTACATCTGGGCAAGTCCACCAGCAGACATCGATTGTGGCAGGTCCAACCAGAAATGGAAAAAGCACACAGGAAGAAAGATGAGAAAGGAGGGGAGAGTAGAACTTGGAATTGGAATGCAGCCCAAATGATGATCAGCATACAGGGGCATATACCATAGAACAGAGACCCTTCAAGCCAGAAATAAGTAAGCATCAGCCTTAGAAAGCAGGTGAAGATTAATCCTGGCAAACTAGCAGAAGAGTCACACTGCATAAGAAAATGGAGACAAAGATATCCATAGTGGTGTTCACAACCCAGAGGAGATTAAAATCCAATATGGGAGTGCCCCAAAAGGATATACCGGAATGAGAGGTGGTAATCCATTGGCAGAGGCCAAAGGGGGAAGGATAGAGGCTGCATGTTATCTTCTATTCGTAGGAGGGCAGGGAAAAAGCTCCTGGAGAATTTGGATACTCTGGAGGCATTGCTCGGGACCTCTATCAAGATTTTCAGGTGAAAGAGTAGATCTGATGGAAAGAGGAATGTGAGATGAATGAGGTGAGGACTGACTGCAGGATTTCCAAAGAAGAGAGTCTTTTGTGGGGCACCAGCTATAACAGTACGATGCAAGATGCAGACCACTGAGGACAGCAGACTGACTAGCAGAATGACTGGACGAAGGGGACACTCTATGTGGAGTCAGGCACCACTGTGCACTTATAGACACTTGCAGCTCTGGTGCACTCATAACTAACAAAACAAATCTCTTCTCAAGATCAAGCAAGAGAGGGGAAGTACAGAGCTTCATGGGCAGACAAGGACCCCATGGGACTTACACCAATAGGAATCGAAAAATTAGTAATAACCTGTAGCAAAGTCTGGATGGAAGGCCTGAACTTCCAGGAGGAACAACACTGAGAAAGGTAAAGGCCAAGTCATTCTCTGCAGGATTATCGTTTGAGTGGCTTAAAACGTAGGGAGCTTCTAAAAGTCTGACGCCAAAGATACCCAAAAGTACACAGGAGAGCAAAAGGCAAGAAGATAATTCTGGATCTTGGGGACAGGGACACCAGATGGCATAGCTCAAATCAGAAAGTTCTGTAGACCTATTTAAGCACAGGACAACCTTAATAAGACAAAGACAAAAAGTGAAAAACAGGATCACCTAGAACCACAAACAATACTGGGGAAAGGGCCTTACAGAAAAGAACGATAGCACTCGAAATACAGCCAGAGGACTGCGACTTGTGGTACCTAAAATTATCCCAAATGATCTTTGCCAAATGCCTTGAAAGCTGTTTGTATGTTACATGATATTACTCAAATAAAAGGGAATTGTGATCAACAAGACTCAAACTGAAAATGTTTTCAATGCATTCCAGAAAGAAACCGATGACAAAGGCAACAGGGCCATAGACCTGTGGAACTCACTTGATGAGAGGTAAAAATAAATATGTGATGGCATGGGTGAAACAGGAGGCCTGAGAGGAACAGAATATAATCCTATAAGCAAAAGAATCAAGAAGCTTTCCAATGCTTTAAAAAAATTGATCCAGCTAAAACAACTTAAGGATCTAGGAGTCGTTAGGTAGGTCTGACCAGAAGGACATTCAATCAAGTGTGCAAGATACGACACAATTGACGATACAAAAGATCAATCAGGTAACCCTCAATCTCATTATGCCGAACAGCAAACAGAGGTAACTCCAGCTGGCTTTGTACAGCTTGCCTAATAAGATAATCTGGCTACTATCCATTACTGCCAAAAAATTCATGAGTAAGGGCCGGAGTAAGAGATCCTGTATAGAGGAAGACACCTTGGACTATCAAAATTTGTCAGCAACTACTTCAAAGATTACAAAGACTTAGGACAATTATTGGCTACAGTTTAAATGGGAGGACAATTCCCTAACAGTTAATTTACTGCAGCATGTAAAAGAAATCCTGGGATGGGAATAGGACCCAAGGAAGGACGGGAATAGAACACAGCACCATTGCAGGAATATGATATAAAGTTTTCAACAATTTGTTTAGAGAAGGGCAGGGTAAGACTGTCTGAGAAAGCTACACTGGACGCTAAAAGAGACTAACTGAACCATCTCCACTGAGCCATCAATTCCAAGGGGGTAGATAGTGGTTCGTTCAATACATTGAGGTCATCGTAGGTTGACAAATGCTAAGTTTGAGATGTGCAGTGGATGGAAACTGATTTTAGTAATGGGAAGGTCAGAAGCACCAAAAGAAAAAGAGCCAGTGTGGGTCAGGGTGGGGGTACTAGTGGAGAGGAGAGAATCTATTCCATACTTGGGGTCTGATTTAGATTTCGGAGGGCGGCATGTGATACCACCAGCCGAATTTATAAATAACCGCCAAGCTGGCGGTCATTTATAAAGCACTGGCAAAGCCTTTTGCAGTTTGGTGTAAAGCTACATCAACAGGACAGAGCCCTGCGCCAAACTGTTTTCTTGTTTTTATTTTCAAAAAGAATAACACTGAAAAGGGATTTTCTTCATTTAAACAAAAAGGACAATGCTGCCCTTGCCATGGGAGTCCTCTCCCATGATGAGGGGAGCATTTAGTAGTTTACACTGCCCCATCCGGCTAGGGGTTTTCTTGGCGGTGACAGGCAGTGAAAACTGACCTCTAATTCCGCCCATCTAAGTCAGGCAGGCGCAATAATAGGTCTGCCTCCAATGGCCCTTAGTCCACATGGCCGTCAGAGGAGTTTAATCACGGCAGAGAAGTACTGTCTGACAGGATTAAACCTATGGTCCAACTGCATCTTAATCTGGCGAACCATTATCTTGGCGGTTCAGATACTCCGTCGCAGTTGCGATGGAGTATCTATACTGCCAAGATATAAATCGGCCCCTTAGTCTTACAAGGGTATGTTTTTCCCAAATATCCAAAGCAGGGCTAAAAAGCGTGTTGGGAGGAGAAAGTTGAAAGGGGAATGGAGGGGCGGGAAAGACTTCCATATACTTGGAATAAAGATCCCATATATTTGGTTGCTTAGTGTGGAAACAGAGCTGAATTAAAGTACCATTACATTTACGAATGAATGATGTCAACTAGCCTTACATTGATGGAGTCTCAAATGAGGAGAGAAGCAGAACAAATAACCTAATAGGAACATTTTAAAGTAATCACCCTGAACATTTGGAGTCTCAAAACAGTACCAAAGCAGATTGGAACTCTGTGACTCTTGGTGTGACAATTCCCTGTTTCAAATATTCGCCTTTACAGGAGAGACTGATGGACTTTATAAAGGCAATCCTTACTCCCCAGTCTTTTGTTTCTGGCACAAACAATACAGGTAAATTAGAAATCCTCGTCTCTAGGGATTTTAAAAGGAAGGTTATAATGATAAAAACAGACGTATAAGAATGTTTGATTGCATTTGTTAGTAAGCAAGGGTCCACAATATTAAAACCAGCTGTAATCTATGATCCAAACCCAGTATAACTAGCCTTTTTGAGAGAAATGATTCAGAATATATTAAAGATAGCTGAAAGGGAGTTTGTAATAGAGGTGGAGAGATTTAAACTTGGCGATGGAAGGGAATGAAGGCAGAACACTAAGTAGAACAGGCAGTGTGGGGACATAATAGGAGAATAAATATATTAGACCCAATTGGGTCTATAATCTTGTCACAACAATGTTTGCTGAGAAGAAGGTCTCCCCAAACCTCTTCCGGTAGGGTCTTGTTGTCATGGGGAATGTCTTGCCAGTGTCCACATGCACTTCAGTCTCATCAGAACCTCCAAGTTTCTCTGAGGAGAATCATAGGTGTTCAAATGTCAACTCTTCACGAACCATTCACTCATGCGGAGCATTGGAAGGGAGAAATGAAACACTTTCCATCACTCCAAAATCTCTATTCTGTAGGGGATGGAGTAAATCTGAGTATCAGACCTGGCAAGGCCTGGCTGGTGGCTTCTAAAATTCATGTCTTGCAAAGTCAGGTTCAGAGTAGATGCCATACAATTAATTGATGTTGCTTGTCGCTTAAGTATCGTGAGAAGGGCACCTCCTGGTGGTGCTAAAATCCTGTCAAAAAAGCCATGCCCTTAGTGAAGGTGCAAGAAGTCACTCTTGAACGGTTTGCTTAGCAAGGTGAACTAGAGGGATGTTGTGTGCTGTTCCAGAACGAAACGATAGGCATCCGTTAGCTCCACTGACCACATTGTGTACATGCTCTGTATGATCAAGAAGTTTCTCTTTAGACTGTGGAGGTTAGGGGTGGACAATCAGCACCTGACACAGAGGGACCAGTCGGGTGTTAGGGAAAGCTATAATGCATTTCCCCATCAAGTTTATATGGGACTTACTTTTTTTTAAGGCAAAAGTTATTGGTACTTACCGTGAGAAATGTTTTCCTATGGCTTCGAATGAGAGTAGCTTGCTGTATCTCAACAAGAGAAAACAAATCGCTAAAGTAGTTCAGTCAGTGGAAACAGACACACTGAGCCTGCAGAAGTATCATCTTGTACATAGAGAGAGGAAACTCATGGAGCAGCTAGGTTTAAAAAGGGACGGGGGTACCAGCCAGGGTTACTGCTCATAGAGTGGATGGGGCTAAAATAATTTTTAACAATCTAATTGAAATACTGAAAATTACCACAGGAGCTGGCGGTCATTTGCTAATCATGACAATCCATACAAGGAGGTTTTGTACCATGCTGTGTTCGACTTCTGCTCCATACTATGACAGTAAGGGCTTATGGTTGCCACTCACACTTGAATTCACCAAGTTTGAGCAGGGCTACTTTATGGCAACATCAAGTGCCCTAATAATTTTCAATGCCCGGTCAAAAACATTCTTAGATCTTTTTTTTATCAAAACTTGATATCCTCAACGTTTGGCAGAAGCAACATCCCACATATAATTTATAGCACTACTTTCTGCAATCCCCCAAAAATACACTTGTATCAATCAAAATTTTTGCTTTTTCTTTACCAAAGTGAAGTATTATTCTTACATCTTTGAACGTAAACTATATTGCATTCCTCAATACTGTAACACAATGGACGTTTAAAAGACAGTTGCTTTGGGACCCAGTTTTAATACTCTAAACGCAGAAGCAACTCAAGGAATTCATTCAAAGTTTTATTGTGCTATATACTTTGAAAGTAGCAAACTGAAGGGCTTGCATTCGCTACATAACCCATCATTAAAATGAAAAAAAGGAATGTACTCCAATACAGGAGGCCATTATTGCTAAGTTAGACAACTACACTTCAACTCTCTAGATAACATCTCTATTGATGCAAACAAAAGTTGCAGTAGAACATGTTACTCAACATGCAAAGTTAATTATCAACGTAATACTTTGGCAAAGTATTATCCCTTTTGCTCCGAGAGGACGCATCTAACAGTATCACTTCAATCTGCAATCAGGCTGACAAGCTAATCGACAAAGAAAAAGTAATCCTAACAAATTTTGCTCAATTGTTTGAGAAACTGTATAAAGATGATCACTTCGAAGATATTATTAGAAATTTTCAGCTGGCTAAACTGAGAAGCGATGAAATCGCAGCTCTAAACCTGGCAGGTGACCATGGAGTAATTATTTTAGGCTATTTCTCATGCATCGCCCAGAGGCACTGCATTTCTTCTGAGCTTTATAAGAGTTTCTTCAACATATCTAGTGAACTACTACTACAGGTAGTTGGCAGTGCTGAGCGAGAAGGAACAACGCCTACCATATGGGAACAGACATAATAATGTTGTATTCCCTAAAAACAGGAAAGACCACACTAGATGTGCTTATTGATCCATCTTGCTCTTAAATGTAGATGGCAAGATATTTGCCAAGATCTTGTTTAATCATCTCACCTACTGCCATGCAAGTTGTTTCCATGGTGCGATATGACTTCATTAATGATTGTTAACACAAATCTGTACATGGCCCAGGATAAGCATGAATCAATAATCCTACTCAGCATAGGCCAATTTTAAGGAGACAATGGAGATTAACTCGACCTACAGATAGAAAAAAACAGCTGGCCATGCTTGCATAGGCCTGCAACAGGACAATAACATCCATCTGGAAGATATTCTTCCATTCGTCTACAGACACTTCTCCTCACTGTCCATGTGGGAGGTTGTTGCTGTGCCCTTCAGGGAAACTGCTATAATGAATACAGACTGAGTTAGGGATTTCCTGGATACAAAAACTGGACAGTCCTTGGAGGCCAAGGAATTAAGTGTCCAGATTTTGGGATTCATGGGCTTGGCGGAGGGCGGTCCATGGCCAGAGCTTGTCTCCATGTGGAATTCATATCACCAATCACAGTGTAAATGCCCTCATTCTCCACAGGAATATTGGTTTTACAACTGTCCTCGCCATGACTGCATGGCAGCATCTGGTTGGAAGCAGGTTCTTATGATCACAAGAACCAGTCCCCCAGCTAGAATCTGGGTCGATTTCGGGCTCCCAGAGGCAGGCCCTCTTGTGAACAGGGGCCTAGCAGCTGGCCCCACAGAGGATTAATCCATCCCAGAATGACTTGCAGGGGCAACCGGGACTGATGCTAGGGCTGTCACCTATATTTGAAATAACAGCGTCGGTTGATTCAAGAGATTGCTGCCAAATTTAGATCTTCAGGATATGTACAAGAGATTGTGAGGGCTGCACTGGGGATGGAAGGTTAAGCCAGAGTCAAAAGGAGCTGCATCACAACCTTTAGCAGAGGAACCACAGTGATCTCTCTGGCTCTCCCATCTTGGAGTCAGAGCATTCAAAAAGAAGACTGAGGAGAGGACGAAGGACAGCACTGGGGTGAACCCTACAGCTGAATCAACGAGAATCTGTGAAAGGTATGGCTTCTGCAGGTGTCTTAGGATCTGTGCTTTCTGCGGCCCGCAGTCTGAACTAATTGCTGACATCTCATGGGATTTTGAACTACTGTTAAAACCTTTGAGACTTGGAGGCCATTTAAAACATTTAACCTCTGCAATGTGCTTGGCTCTGGAGTATTCAGCTAGAGTTGTCCAGTTCAGATTGCGCTCTGGCAGAAAACTGAGGTCCTCCAGGAAAAACAGACTGAGCAAGACAGAAGTTGATGGGCAACAGATCAGTGGACTGAGAGTCTTGAGAAACTGTTTTAACTCTTGGCATAGGTGCGCTTTTGGCCAACAGTGAAGCAATTAAGAACTGAAATCAGGATAAATATTGATACAGAGAAAAAAGCATTTGAAACCATAAGAATGAAAGATGGATAAGTATTGACAATGACAAAAGAGAATTTGAATACAAAATGTCCTCAAATTTTAAGGAAGTTTCATGAAACCAAGTAATTTGTGTGAAGCTAAACATGAAGGGACTAACTTAGGGGAACCTGAAAAAAAGTGTGATCAATCTTGAAGAAATCTTTAAACAAGGAACTATAAAAAACAAGTAACTTACTTGTACACTGTGGTTCTCCCGTATTGAGATCTTTCATGGATTCACATGCTTGAATCTTCCACGTCGTCATGTTGGGAGTCCCACTGTACTTAGATAAGCAGTACTACAGAAGTACATAGGAAACCATTAGGACAGAGAGGCAAGATGGCGGTCGACACGTCGGCTGTGTGAGCAAGCTCCTGTGCTGCCCCGACAAAACTCTCCCCCTGGCGATTTTCGAAAACCGCAAATGCAGCGGTGAGATGGAGTAAGGAGCACCCTGACCTCGAGACTCTGATGTAATGATTTGGCGGTTGTGGATTTGGCACTCTCATCTACCGGCGCCCTCGCGGCTTACTTCGCTGAGCCCTCTTCTCCGAGCTGCCGTTCAGGGAGTCCGGCTGCAGCAAAGCTTCTTGATGGCTCCGAAGGCAGCAGCAGGGAAAGGAGCGAAGACTCAGGGTGTATCTACGGCTATCGAAACTCCGGGAATACCTGAAGGAGAACTAGGAAAATCCCGAGCAGGAACTGTCAAAGCAGGCGGACGGCGGGGGGCTGGAGGCGCTGTAGAGAAAGCACTGGACAGACGAAGTGGAGGCGAATCTTCAACGCGACCAAAACACACTGTGTCAACGATGTTTAGAGCCCAGCAGCAGAAAGTAAAGGGCTTAGGAGAGAGCAAATCTGGACCTGATCCTGCTGTGGTGATTTCTATGACAGCGATGGAACCCAGCGACATGATGATGACAAAGCTAGATATTGCCCCGATTTCTGCCGAAGGTGATATAATTGGGAGCAATAATACTGAGTCAGAGCACCACAGCCCGGTTGTTATTAGAGGATCTACTGGTGAGGAATACATACATAACAACCAATCACTGATGGTAGAATCAGAGTTTGATACAAATAATGAAATGGCTGGGACACTGAACCAATGCATTATGGGTAATGTAGTCTCTCCCAATACTACTCAAGGGGCTACATCGGCTACCTCAGCCTCAAATTCAAGGGACGTCTCACAGATTTTACAAGGATCTCTTCCACTGGAACTCGATTTGGCGACACTCTGTACTATCAAAGAAGGGAAAGACGGTGATACCGGGGACAAATTTTTTTCAATGTCTGATCCGTCTTCAGAGGATGAAGGTCCCGGGGGGGGGGCTGGGCGGAGGGCGAAAGTGAGCTAAGTGACTCCGGACAAGAACTGGAAGAAGGATTTGGAGAAGAGGACATGCGAACTTCCCAGAAATAACAACCGTCCGCAAAAAAAAATGGGATTCTATTGGCAGGGGGAAAGCCCCCACTCAAGAGGGATCAATGATCTGGGATTATTCCTACTCCCCCAAACTGAGTGGCAATGGCGAAGTAGGTGGAGTACAAAATCAAAGTCAGAGTCAAAGGCAAAGTTTAGAAAAAACTGACGATATTACGCTGACCACAATTTATCAAAATATCTTAGCTCACAGAGAAGAGACCCGGGCGGAGAGCGTGCGAATTCAAGGAGGATATCGAAAAGTCCAGAATGCGATCCGACGGGTCGCTAAAACATGTTCTGACTTTCTCGTCAGAATGGGAGAAGCGGAGTCAAGAATATCTGCTGTAGAGGATGAACTAGTGGCACAAAAAAATAGTATCCAATCTATGGATGCTCAAAAATCGGATATAACTTGGAAACTGATGGATTTAGAGAATCAGGCAAGGAGAAACAATCTCCGAATTTTGGGCATACCAGAAGGAGCAGAAGGGACGGATGTTTATCAATTTGTCGTTGAACTGTTCAGTGAAGCATTCCCGGATCTGAAGCAATGGGACTGGAAACAAGAACTATAGAGGGCTCATCGCTTTCCTTTAAACAAACCAAGAGAAACAACCAGTCCGGTGACAAACCACGGGCTATCTTGATTTGCCTTCATAATTTCCTAGCTCGGGAAGCACTTTACGATCTGGCTAGACCAGATAGGAAGCGGAAAGGCAAAGGCTGTGACTTTTTCGTAAGACCCGATTATTGTCATGGGACGGTAGAAAAGATGGCAACTCCGTCAGTTAATCCCTTGCTTTCAAGAAAAAGGAGTTCAAGTGTACCTGCTTAATCCTGCAAAGTTAAAAGTGATAGCTAATGGGTCGATCAAATTTTTTACGTCTGAAATTCTTGCAAAAGAATTTCTCTCTACTTTGCAGGGGAGCAAGGTGGCTGGCCAGGGTCAATGATACAGGGATGCACTTAGAAGGATGTTCCTAGGAACTTGTATGGCCTTTGGGGGGGGGCTTTGAGTTCGGGGGAGCGGGAGGGGGTGTAGCTTGCTCTTCATCACTGAGGGCCTATGGCCCTTACGCCTCATAAGGTGGGTGTTTGGGGAGGAGGGAAGGTGAGGGTGAGGGGTGGGGGTTTAGGGGGAGAGAGGGGGGGTAATGTGTTTTGTTTTCTCCAACATGTTTTTGGGATGACTACTAGAAGGATTTGGTCTAGAGAAATTGAAATTATGGTCTTGATAGAGCAAAAGCTGGGTGCTTTGTACGTTCCGGGTGTAGTTGGGGTTTTTGAATTTTTTAAGTTTAGCAAGGATGGGTAGTCTACGCATTTGCACACTTAATATCTGTGGGCTTAATGATAGAAGGAAGCGGGCAGTGCTGGCAAAACAACTGCGATATATGCACGTAGATATCCTCTGTCTTCAGGAGACTCATGTACAATGGAACAATCGTCGGTGGCTGGGGGAAGTTGGCCTTGAGCTGCTTTATTGTACTCGGCAGAGTATAAATATTAAGGGGGTTGCAATCCTGGCCAGGCATGGTTTATGCTCATATAAACGGGTTAAGGCAGACAATTTGGGTCGTTGGGTAATTGCTGAAGTGAAAATGAATAATTTAGCTTTGACCCTGTGCTCCTTGTATGGGACTAACTTAGATGACCCTGAAGTGCTTAATTTTTTAAGTGTTGAACTTGCTTTATGGGCAGACCCTCTAGTATTGTGTGGGGATTTTAATATTCATTTAAATAGTCAATTTGATATTGGCGGGCCCTCTCTATATCAAGGTAAAAAAAGCAGAGTTTTTAAAGCACTTCAAGGATTGGTATTAGAGCATGGGCTGGTAGATTGCTGGCATAAAATGAATTCATCTGAGCCGGGGTTTACTTACTTTTCTGCCCCACATAATAAGTCTGTACGGCTAGATTACTTTTTTTTATCACCACAACTGGCTGATATTAGTAGCATGGAGATCTTTCCACGTGTGATTTCTGATCATAATCCACTGATAATAGATTTCCCAATGCAGGGGATTAGGAAGGCTCAGAAGGCTTGGACTTTCGAAAGGAAACTTTTGCTTGATGAGCATTACTGTTCTCATATGGCTAGATGGATAAGGGAGTTTTTTGCCATTAATCGGAATTCAGCATCTATCTGCATGGTTTGGGATGCATTTAAGGCGGCTGTTCGAGGGGAAACCCTTAGCTTTTCTATAGCACGTCAAAAATTAATATCTGAAGAAATCGATAATTGGGTAAAGCAATTAAGGAAAGAAGAATGCGAATTAGTAAATAATATTCGGGTGGGTGTAGGTATTGAGGATACCCTGCAGAAAATTGCTATTTGTAAATCTAAAATTAATCGGCACTTCAGTACAGAAGTTGCAATCAAATATACACAGCAGAGGGCGGAGGCATACGAACTGGGTGAAAATACTGGCAGAGTGTTGGCGAAAAGAACTCCGCAACGAGAAGTTGCCAATCGAATCTCTAAAATACAAGACGTGGATGGAAAAATTAATGATACTCCGGCTGGAATCCTAAAAGTTTTTCAAAACTTTTATAAGCGACTATATAGTCAGGACCCTGTGGGTACCGCTGAGATAAGGAATGACTACTCGGGAGAATTTTTAGGGGAAGAAACAGTAAAGATAACTCAGGATCAAAACACCGCATTAGAAACTCAGTTTACGTGGGATGAGATTGAGCTGGCTTTAACATCTTTGGCGGCAGGAAAAGCATCGGGTCCTGACGGTATTCCGCTGGAGTTTTACAAGACTTTCCGGCAGGAGCTTAAGCATGATATTACAATTCTATTGGAACACGCACGTAATGACCATCAAATTCCAGATTCTTGGTCTAAGACTACTATTATCATCTTTAAGAAAAAAATGAAGCCTGAACTAAACCCTGCTTCCTATAGACCCATTACACTGATTAATGCCGATAGTAAAATCTATTCGAAATTGCTGGCAGTTAGGTTAGGAAAAATAATCACCCCTCTGGTTTCTCTACACCAACATGGATTTATTCCAGGAAGGGATACCTCGGACCATGTCCGACGAGTTATAACCTTTCTTGATTGGGCACAGGCCACAGGGTCACCGCTGGGAGTTCTCCTTTTGGATGCCGAAAAAGCATTCGATAGGGTCTCCTGGCGGTTCCTCTGGTCTGTTTTGCAGTGGAAAGGGGTCGGCATGGGCTTTATACAAGCAGTTAAGGTAATGTATTTACATCCTGAGGCGAAGATTCGGATTACGGGTCAGGAATCAGAATCATTCTCTATTAATAGAGGTACAAGACAGGGGTGTCCTTGCTCGCCCCTGTTATTTGCTTTGTATATTGATCCTTTTTTAAAGAAACTAGAGAGTAATATACATATTAAGCCAATTAAAATCGAAGAAACAGAGTATAGAGCACTGGCTTATGCAGATGATATTGTGGTTTTGACGAGTGATATAATATCAGCTTTCCCAGCTGTTAAGGCTTTAGCTGGTCAGTTTGGAGTTTCTTCTGGTTATAAGCTAAACATTGAGAAGACCCAAATTTTATGTTCTGGTATGACCTACCCTCATGATTTTCCAGTTGTTACGGAAGCTACTTATTTGGGTATCACAATTACTATGCAGATTGATAAAATTCCCGATCTAAATATTAATCCAATAATTGACTCCACCAACAAACAACTTGAGAGGTTGGATCATTTACATCTATCTTTGATTGGGAGGAGTAATGTGTTAAAAATGCTGATTTTACCCAAGTTTTTGTATATATTTAGGACTATACCTCTTGAGTTCTCGTCTTCTCACTTCACTAAGATTGGAAGGGTATGCTCAAGGTTTTTATGGGGCTATCGGAGGTCTAGAAGAGCAGCCAAATGGCTGATTCTTCCAAAATGTAAAGGAGGTCTAGCTATACCTAATTTTTTATTTTATTATTGGGCTGCAATGCTTCAACACATGGCTATCTTATTTGTTGGCTCCAAAGCCGATATACCATTGGCAAATCGCCCATCTATGAATTAGGGCTAGGGAATCAAGTCAACTGCTGTTTTGTGTCGATTTTCGAACCCAGCTATTATAAAAAGACACGATTTAAAATTGTGAGAGCCGCATTTAAGGTGTGGAAACAAATCCAGCGTAAATTTATGATTCCGAATCTTAATGCTTATTCCCCATTGGAGACTACACCATCATTACCACCAATCTTTCGGGATCAGATTACATCTCAATGGGGGAAAAAGGGTATCCAAGTAATGGGGGATCTTTTTTGTAAAGGACAGATTATATCCTATGCTACTCTGCAAGAACAGTATGGGTTGAAAAGAGGGGATTTTTATAAATATTTACAAATCCGGAGCTTCTTGGGGGGCGAAAACTATAGATTAGCTTATGATTTTGATAAAATACCCCTGGTAGAATTATTGCAAAAAAAAAGTCGGTTGGGTAAGATATATGCTATTTTTCTTAACTCATGTCCAGATGATTTGACAGTTCAGTCGGAAAAGTGGGCTAGGAAGGTGGGGGGGACTGAGACTGAGATTGATATTGAATACTCTTTGTCATTAGCAGATCAGATCTTGATTACGGGGAACTTAAAGAGTCAACATTTCATGACAATTTTTGACTTATATTATACTCCTGCGAGGATTGCTAAATGTGGGGGGCACAAGGGGAGTAAAATGTAGGTGTAATTTACATGCAGCAGATACGTTACATATGTTCTATTCATGCCCAAAATTAACAGACTTTATTTATGGTATTGAAAGATTTCTTTCTTCTATTTTAGGGTTTTCAGTTTCAATCACTTCTACCCTCTTTATTTTTGGTGTAGGTAATGGTAGTACAAATAATTGGCCAAGCGCGGTGTCTGAGTTTGTGTTTATTGCTATGGCCATTGCCCGCCTATGCATAACTTCCCAATGGATTAATATTGATCCTCCAACCTTCATAAATTGGCGGGCACGCTTATTTGCAGCATATAATATTGAGTCTTCAATTTATAAATTAAAAGGGCGGAGGAAAAAAAAAAGGGGGCAATGTTTATGGGCACCAATTTTGGACGTTTTGGATGAATAATTGGGTTGTGTACGGTTATAATTTGATTACTTGATTTCACTGTGCTCTATGTATGTATAATTATGGTGTTTGTGAGAAAACAAAACAATAAAAAAAATTATAAAAAAAAAAAAAAAGTAAACCATTAGGACAGAAAAGAATATTAAAACCAATCTGCATCTTTTTGTTAGGTCCAAACTGGCTAATCAGAGATAAGCCCCAGACCCCATCTCCCCTGCAGAGCCACCATACCTCAGATTTCGCGCACAAGTGTGTCCAAGTGAATAGTCGGACGAGGTAAAATGTGGCAAGCCTAACCGGGGAGGTGGGCGTGCCGCATGTGAATCTATGAAAGATCTCAATATTGGAGAACCACAGTGTACAGGCAAGTAACTTGTTTTTTCTCCTGTATTGAATCTTTCATAGATTCACATGTTTGAATCAGTGTGGTTAGCAGTACAATTCTTAAAGCGATTAGGCGAAGACACCTCTGTAAGAATAAAATATATATATACACATTTTGTCAATCAACAACATAACAATATATATATATATATACACGGCTGAAACGCATCTGCCACAGCGTTTCATGGACTAATGAACCACGCGCTGAGAATAGTTGCTGAATAAATCCACTGCGTTTAACGTGCGCTGTGTCGGACTCAATCTTACCAGTGAGTGAGTTCTGGATTGTATGTTTGGCCAGTATTGCAGGCACTGGCACGCCCTCTCGCATTGGTGCAACGTGTGAGCCAGCAGTTGTGGACATGGTATTTAATGCAACGCGTCGCCCCCAGGCAGATTCATTGCCACCGGCGCAACACATCACTGCAAGGGGAGAGAGGCAGCAGTATTCACGGCATGAGGGTTATGAGTGGTTGCAGCCTTGGCATCTGAGACAGGCAGCTGCGGCGGAGTGCGGTCCGAGAGCCAACATGGTTGAGACACCACTGTGTGTGTTGAATCTCCCACTTACTGAAGTGGTTTTCCCATTGGACTTCACTTACCAGCATGCATCTGGCTGATAAAGCGTAAGGTGAAGTACAGCTTTAAGGCAGAAGAGGGGCTGAGACACCACTGCACTGGGAGTGGTCAGTGGATCTTCAAATTGACCCCCAGGTGAAGGGACCTGCCTTGGAAACCGGCACTGAAGAAAGCCGTTACACGGCGGAAACGCGTCTGCCACAGCGTTTCATGGACTAATGAACCACGCGTTGAGAATGGTTGCTAAATAAATCCACTTGTTTAACCTGCGCTGTGTCAGACTCATTCTTACCAGTGATTGAGTTCTGGAGTGAGTGAGTGAGCGAGTGAGTGAGCGAGCGAGTGAGTGTGTATATATATAGTTTCATCAGTAACACTCCTTATATCCAATCTCTAATAATAATATATAAATATCTCCTAGTAGCTTCTTTACATAACAGAGATAAATAAGACAGAAAAGACTGTACCTCACATGAACAGATGCCTCAGGACCGCCTGGTGCTTGGTTAACGTATGTATGTTCGACCATGTTGCCGCTCTACAGATATCTGGGAGCGATACTCCAGCAAAAAGGGCTGTAGAGGCTGCCACCTTCCTTGTGGAATGCACTGTAACCTTTGCGGACAGACGTCTTACGGCTTTCTCATGGCAGAAGGCAATGCCAGATGATATCCAACGAGCAATACTACTCCTCGAAAAGCGTGGCCTTTCCTTGGAGATGTACACAATGCAAAGAGCTGGTCTGACTTCCTGAAAGTCTTTGTTCTGTGAATGTAAAATTTTAGGCAACGTCTCACATGCAAAGAATGTAGAGCGCTTTCCGCAGGAGTGGAAGGGTTTTTGAAGTATGTTGCCAGTATTATCGGCTCATTAAGATGAAAAGAGGTTGGGACTTTTGGAATGAAATGTGGATTTGAACTCAACAGTACTTTGTTTTGTTTAAACTGGAGAAACGGTTCAGAAACTGTGAAGGCCTGAAGTTCGCTGACCCTTCTGGCCGACGTGAGAGCCAACAAGAGTGCCGCTTTCCACGAGACGTATTTTAAGTGTGTTTTGACTCAAAAGGGTGGCTTCATGAGTTGAGCAAGAACAGTGTTTAACTGCCAGGGAACCGCAGGGCGCTTCAAAGGTGGAAAAGTCCTGAAAAGACCCTTCATGAACTCCTTTACAATTCTCGTAGACCAGGCGAGAGCTCCCCTGGCTTCCTGCGAAACCTGGAAATTGCTGCCAGGTGCACCTTGATCAATGAATGCGCCAATTTTGATTTCGCCAAAAGGAGGAGATATTGCAGTACTTTCTCCGGCAAAGAACGGAGAGGATGAATACCATTTTCAATGCACCAGTGACAGAATCTCCTCCATTTTGCTGCGTATGATTTATTAGTGGAAAAGGCTCTGGAATGCTGTAGGATAGACTTACAATCTGGTGTAATGTTTATATCTCTAAACTCATAGTCGTGAGGATCCAAGCTGATAAACTCAGAGATTTTATCTGAGGGATGAAAATGATGTCTTCGAAAGAACCCCGCACCTGAATGCACTGCATATCCAATTGTTCCTGAAGAGGTCTCATGTATAGACGACAATTTGGTATCAATGGGATGCATGATGATAGCATCCCCAGCAAAGACTTGTAAACTCTTACAGAAATTGACTCTTTTGCGCGCAGCAGGGCTGCAATGTGCATTATCCTGTGCTGTCGCTCTGGCGTGGGAAACATTTTCATTATTCTGGTGTTTAAGACCGCTCCGAGAAATGTGCGTATCTGGCTTGGAATAAGACATGACTTTTCCACATTGAGCTGCAAGCCCAGAGATCTGAAAAGCTGACAACAGGCCCATGTAGATCTTCTTGCAGAACGAAACGTGGACCCCTTCACCAGCCAATCAAAAGGAAAAACCTGGTGGCCCCGTCGTCTCAGGAAATCTGCTACCGGGGCCATGCACTTTGTGGAAACTCTGGGGGCTGAGCGAAGGCCGAAAGGAAGAACTTTGAACTGATAGTGGCACCCTGCCACCTCGAACCTCAGGAACTGACAGTGTTTGGGATGAATGGGGATGTGGAAATATGCGTCTAATAGATCAAGTTACGCTAAAAAGTCCCTCTTGTTCACCAACAAGAGAATCTCTTGCAGAGACAGCATTTTAAATGGTTGTTTCTTGATGTATTTGTTCAGCTGTCTGAGATCCATGACCTGTCTCCATTTCCCGCATTTCTTTCTTATGAGGAAGAAATTTGAATAGAAGCCCTTTCCTCAATGGTGGGAAAGAACTCGTTCTATTGCCCCCTTTGACAACAAAGTTGAAATCTCTTCCTTTAAGAGAGGAAGATGTTGATGTGTCCTCCTCGAAGGTGGATGGCGTGAAGGCTTTTGAACCAAGTCCAGGGTGTGACCTCGACGGATGATATCTAACACCCATTTGTCTTTCATGATAGCTTCCCATTGACAGAAAAAATTGGACAGGTGGTGGATCACCTGAGGCTGGTGACAAGGAGAGGTGGGTGAAAAACGTCACTGTCTTCTGGAGGTATCTTGAGATTTACCTCATGCCGAAGATCTGCACCTATTCGACTGCTGGTTGGACGGCGAATTGGAAGCATGAAACTGTTGCTGCTGCTGACCTCCATACTGCGGCCTATAACTCTGTTGGGAATAAGGCTGAAATCTGTACAATTGAAAGGATGGTCTCTGCTGAAACTGACCCCGTCCCCTTCCTCCACAAAGGGACTGAAAACGCCTTTGTTGTAGAGTACCTAGAGAGCGTGCCACGTCCGTATCCGTCTTGATGCCCTGTAACGCCTCGTCCACATGTTTGCCAAACAGGTTCTCTTCATCGAAGGGCATATCCAGGATTTTCGATTCGATCTTCGGGCGGAAAGACGTAGCCTTCAACTAGCCCTGTCTACGAAGAACAGCGGCCCCTGCCATCTGCCTGAAAGCGATTGAAGACAGATCCATAGCCGAGTCAATAACTTCAGAAGATGCTCGGCACCTTCCTGCAGAATGCCTTTAGCTTCCCTTTTCTTGTCTTCAGGTAGGTGTTCAAGAAGTGGTGCCAGATCAGACCACAACTGGTGGTCATACTGCCCCAGAATCGCTAAGGCGTTGGAGGCCTTAATGGAAGTAGCCGCCATAGTGGCAAAGCGCCTGCCGATGTTGTCCACTCGTTTTCCCTCCCCATCTGGAGGCACTGAGCAAGGAGCTGCTGGATTCCTGGAGCACCTCTGCGTTGCTTGCATTATCACTGAATCCGGCAGAGGATGCCCAATCAAGCACGCAGGAGCAGAGTCAGAGGCTTTGTACTTTTTCTCCATTCTTGGCAATACGGCCGTAACAGAGGCCGGGTTTCTCATCAACTTTAGCCCTTCCTTCCAGATGTAATCGACTATTGGTATGGATCGTACCGATTTCCAGGCAGGATCTTTGAAATCATATAGGAAACATTCGGTCTCGGTTACGGGCAGTGGTAAATCAAATCTTCTGGAAGCTCTTTCCAATAGGTCATGGAAGCCTCCAATATCCCCTGGAACAGAACTCGCTGGAGGGGGAGATGGTGACAGTGAAGATGGAGCAACATAGTCGTCCCATTCCTGGCCGACCATGTCTGTATCCTGAATAAGCTCTCCCTCTTCAGGCTGATCATCAGCATCACTTTTAATGTAGTCGTCCCTTATTGGAATACTCCGAGGAGCAGGCCTCTCTCCTCCTGTGTTGGAGGTGGAGGAGTAACCACTGGTGGTGACAATGAAACCTGTATGCCAGGCCCCCCTGGCATTAAACAAACTGGAGCATGAGAGTCTGGAAAACGTTTATAATAATCATGAATCATGTGCCTAAGGTCTGTAACAAGAGAAGTTGGTACCAGCATGGCATCCCCTCGTACATCCGGATGTTCCTCGTATGCTTCATACGGATAATGCTCCTGAAGAGTCATATCGTTGTGGTTGATGGCGAGACGTGAAGGAGTAGCCCCCTTCCATGTACTCTGAGGCAATGTTCCCTCTAATTATTTTTCTCTGTGTGCGGTAATAGCATGTTTGTGTGCACACATTTCCGGACTGTGTGCGCAATTGACAGTTGTAATGAACCACTGTGGAGTGATCATAGGCAGTGTTCTATTATGCCTCATGGAAGTTACAGCAGTACAAGGCCACACAAAAGGCAAAAGAACACTTTACTCTGTCAAATAACAATAGTAACACCATTTACTTGCAATTATGATAAAAAGTGCTGCAGAAGCACGCTAGTTTTCAATAACTGGGAGGATGTCTCAGTGAGTTAAATGGTTGCCACTGACGTAAATGCTGATCAGCAGTGCTTGAGCCTAGGTAGGCTGATTTAGGGCCCGATTAGAGCTCAGCAGGTGGGTTAGTCCGTCACAAACATGACGGATATCCCGTCTGTCATATTACACGTGCATCTTTACCTATGGTACTTGTAATATGGCGGGCAGGATATCCATCACATTTGTGATGGAGTAACCTGTCCACCAGACTCTAAATTAGGCCCCTAATCTTTTATGTACAGCACTAATAAATTGGTTGGAATATGGTATCTAGCACTATGTCACAAGCAAGTTATCATTGGAAAGCTACACTCAAATGAAATAGCATGGTGTGTGAAAGGGTAAGTTCTGAAAGAGAAGTCTTCACTTATTACCAGGGCAACTGGAATTATCTAACTGGAGAGGGCCAAATTATGCAGCGGGATGAGTACATTTTGCGGCAAGAAAAGGCAAATTATGCGGCACAATGCAGCACGTTTTTCAATAGTATTACTTCATTATTTTGTCAGTTTTAAACTTGGTAACACTGTCTGGGCGTTGGTTGCACCTCATTAGGTCCATTTTAATATCCAAATATAGCAATAAGCAACACAAAGGTGACCGGTCCAGCTTTGGAAAGAGCCTTCCAGTGTGCTGCAACACGTGTCGCTGCATTTTTAGTAACTGTTGAGCCATTTGAGCTAGAACCAAACATTTCTTTTGTTAAAATCTGAAGATTATGTGGCAGATGATGGATTATGTGGCAAATGCGGCAAATCTATAATTATGCGAAAATCGCAGAAGCTGCACAATCGCATATTTCCAATAGCCCTGCTTATTACTGTGTAAATCTAATCCAATTACTGTGTAAAACTGACCCTACTGATAAGTGAGAGTGGGAAGTTCATGGCATTTGCACCAGGTCATTGTATTTGTTTTCTTTCTCTTTCAAAATCAGAAGAGACTCCCTTCACATTGGCAAATCAAGTACCTAGAGAACCTAGCAACAACTCCTAGAAATATAATGTTCATAGACACCACAAACAGTTATAACATTGGTCTGCAAAAGAGGCTAAGCAGTGGTTGAAAAATGAATAAGGCATGTAGGTGCTAATATAAGGTTCATGCATGTCAATGCATGCATCAAGTACATTTTAGGTCTGGCCCAGGGCCATCTTTCGCTGCCTCGCAAGCCTTATGTAAAAAAATCATAAATAAAAATAAATAGTTATCAAACCATGGCAATTGTGAATGTGTAAAAACCCAAAGTTCTCAGTTAAGGTGTCCCTTATGGCTGGATACTTTCTCCTCTTTTATTTAATATCTACATGCACCCTCTGGCCTAACTGTTGAAGAAAGGGGGTGCAAAACTTTAATGTACACAGAAGACACAGAATTGATCTTTGGGGTTGTTATGAACCAATATAATACTTCTTTCCTAGCGCAGAGTCTTTTGGTATGCTCATGGATGTCACAGAAATGCTTGAAATTAAATCCATCTGAGCTGCCAATTATTTCTGTGGGCACAGGTGCCCTGGATTTGTCTGACCTGGCCTTCAATAATGGACCCCTGTCCTCATTCTACACAACAATCCATTATTTGGGAACCTATCCTGATGGTAACTTATATTTGGCCCTCATGCTTCCAAGATTTCAAGCATCTGCTTTTTCCATTTGAAAACTACATGAAATACTCTGCCAGTCACACATAATAGATTCCATGTTTCTCTGATCCACGCATATGTTCAGTCTCGCCTCGTATATAGCAATGCGACTCTTATCCGATGGTGACAAATCACTGAAACAATGCGGCTGCCCGTTTGATTTGCGGGGTTCCAAAATATTTCACCTTTCTTAAAACAATTACATAGGCTTCTGGTCCATTAAAGAATTGTTATCAAGTTCATAGAGCAGTTTTCCAACACTTTCCACATTTTATTGCATTTAAATTCTGCTGAGACAGGCACCCCCTGAGTTGAAGGTAGAATGATAAGTTTCTCCTCACAATCCCTAGAACTGTCACCTTCGGCAACAGCGCCTTCTCAATTGCAGATAGTAGGAATAATACTTCTCTACTGTTATCCGTTAATTCGAAATCTTCACTTATTACACTTGAAAACATACTTATTTCTTAAATTAACTCTGCTACTGTCACTACAGTTAGGTTATTATAGTACCAAGAAACATTGGTGTACTGGTGCTGTATAAGTAAGCTTTACATAACATACTTTGACTTTAAGTCATACCTCTTAATCATTTGGTCTGTTTGGCTCTCATTCATGTTATTTTCACCCATCACAGCATTCAGCAAAGGGCAATGTGTCAGCCCATTGCAACCACTAGCTCTCCTGCAATGGCATCATTTCGCCTGTTCACATGTGCACATCTACTTCAAAAGAATGGTGTTTCATTGACCGGGCTGGTGCACCAATATATTTTCCTTCGCCAATACTTTTTATTTTCCATTCATTATCTTGATTTTTTAAATCCTTGTGTGTTTTAAATAGGTATTCGGGTTGCTGCAATTCAATCCCAATAGTCCCTTTCTTTGTGCAAATAAGAATCATATTTTCCAATTATGTACATAACTAAAAAGGGTCTCCGAACCTGTACTATTTACACACGCTAGAAAATACTGCTACTGTTTAGTTAAAATTATGTGCAATGATCATTTTTTTAATTTTAAAATTTGTATTGCAATCATATGGTTGCCACGCTTGGGTGGTGTCTCTTTTCTTCTGCTTATTTTTGTAGCACATGCAATTGCATTTGCGTGTAATATATACATATATTTTTTAATTGACCATTGCAGCAGCTCGCCAAGGCCAGAACCAATAGACTTTTGGGTTTTCTTGTCTTTTTAAAATAATGTTCTTATTGTTTTCTGAGTCAATCACCATTTCTGCTAGGGGTTTGTGTTAAGACTGTTAATGAAATGGCATAACATTTTTAAATCTATAAAATGTAAAATTACCCCATTTAGAAATAGCGCCTGATTTTACCTTGTTCATAAGCCCGATGTTAGAGAGAGCTGAGAGAAACAACAAATGGTACAGGGCCCTTGAAAGTTATTTTGTTGAAGACAAAATGTCTTTTTGAGCAATTTATGTAATTCAAACTGTATAGGCCTTACTGTCCGAGACAGAGGGTAATTTGGGCGCACTTACAGGAAAGTTGAATTTTGTAAAGCAAGGTCAGTACCTGCATCACAAAGGCACGCAATTTAAACATTTGTTTATCTTTGATGAGGCCTGATAAGGGGTGGGAGACGGTCATAAATCGGCAGAGAACTGTTCACGTAAGGTTGAATGCAGTGTTTGAGCGCCGGATTTTAGAGGAATTAATGGCCCATTTGAGAGTGATAACTGCTTTGTGTTCAGTTTGACTTAAATGCGCGCTTTCAGGCTCTTTGTGCGCGGCAGAAAGGCAGCATGTGCGCGGGCGCACAAGCGCGCACCTAAGAGGGAACATACCTCTGAGGTATCCTGGATATGAGCTTCATCCTCATCATCAGTGTCCTGGCACTGACCCTTAAGTTGCGAGGGGCAGTAAGCTGGACCAAACAAGCTCTCATCCCGATTCCTCTGTATCCAGAAGATAAGATGGAGGTAGAAGTGAAATAATAGTTAGGGTTCTTAGGCCTGGAGACTTCTGAATCAACTGATGCCTTTTAATGCCGTTGATGAAGGAAGACATCCAAAGGTATTCGTCGTCGACACCGGTATTCTTGAAGGGGACTTGAACACTGGCCGTAGAAGATGTCGTCGACAGAGTAGCCGTCGTCGGAGCCGTAGACATCGACGCAGTTGTCGTGCTCGTTGACGAGGCCATCGCCACTGCCACCGTGGACGAAGCCAGCACAATAGAAGCTACCAACGTTGACGGTGATTTGGCCGTCGTTCGATGACTGGTCCGTCGACAGAGCTTTTTTCATCGACGGAACATGCTTCTGAGGCGTGACACGCACAGAGGCAGAAGAAGAGGATTTCTTCTGGTCAGAATCCTTGGTTGGCTGTTTCATGGCTGCTTTAACAGGCGTGGATGGTTAGTCAGCCTTCATCTTCTTTGATTCTGCCGTTAATGAGGTGGAGCCCTCATTCATTTTTAAGTTTCCTCTCAGATGAGGATGGACCAGGACTTTCCTCCACATCAGATCCAGAATCAGACCTGGTTTTTTCTTCTGAAGCCATAATAACAATCTGGCCTCTCTGTCCTTCAGAGTTTAGGCCGAACATGTCCTGCAATATTTATAATCCTTGGCAGTATGCGTGGGATATAGACAGTACAGACAATACTTGTGGGGTCCTCAGAGAAAAGTCTTGCCTTCCCACAAGATCTGCAGGGTCTAAAAAGCCTTTTCTTAGATTCCTCTGACATCCTTGAAAGTATAGAAGATAGAATACAATACCTTAAGCTGAATTCAGCAGGGTCAAAAGTTCACTAACTGACAAACTGAGCAGAGCTCAAGGAGACTTCCTAACACACAACGTGAGGCTAGAAATCTGAGGTATGGTGGCTCTGCAGGGGAGATGGGGTCTGGGGCTTATCTCTGATTGGTCAAAGTTTGGACCTAACAAAGTTGCAGATTGGTTTTAAAATTCCTTTCTGTGTTAATGGTTTCTTATATACTTCTATAGTACTGCTTATCTAAGTACCGTGGGACTCCCACCATGACGACGGGCAAGATTCAAGCACGTGAATCTATGAAAGATTCAATACTGGAGAAAGGAGAAACTCAGCCTTGAAGTTTGAGTAAAGACTTGGCAAGATTATTATTTTAAAGTAGATGTCAGATAGTGATCAGAGAAACATTCTCGAAAGCTTACGTTAATTGCTAAAATACCCAAGATTGTTACTTTATGGTAACCCATTTTATGTATAAGTTAACTGACAACAGTAGCGCTATCCCAGTAATGTAGTGAAGACAATTACAGACATCTTAGCTGAAGCCATCTTGTCATCTTGCCTGTTTTCCCCTTTGTGTCTAGTAGATCAGAGAGGTTTAATTAAGATTGTGACTAGACAGATAGGCGCAAGAGGTAAGACAGAATTCACGTCTCTCCTGCAAAGGCTTGGATTCAAAGGTTAGTGTAACTTAATTTTCCAACCCATTACAAGCTGCTCCTGAACATAAAATTACATAACTCTGAGCTGTCCGCCCAGGTATGGTGGCCTGAAAACACAGGCCACTGGTGCTAGGCTGGATCTCAGAAAACTTAACTGCAGTCTGTGCTGGAGAACCTGATGCCTAGACATGCTCCTCAAGGAAGTGAACATGCAAAATTGGTGTCTGAGTCAGGTACCTCAAAAATAAGAAGATGCGGCACACCAGAAGAAGCACAAAAATGTATTGTGCACCAACAAAAGGGCGACGCGTCTCGGCGTTGTCAAGCAATTTCCTCTATCACAACGTAGCACCCAGGATGATTACTACCTTCAGTAGGCCTTAAAGAAAGCCATGAGGGCACATTGGAACCTACTAGTGGCAGATCCCATAATAGGTAACAGTGTAGGCAACAGCCCACAAGTCACATACAAACTAGCTAGATCGCTGAGGGATCGCCTAGTACACAGCTATCCCCCTGACAATCCACCCACATGTTGGTTAAAGGCATTAAATGGCTTTACCACGTGTGGAACGTGTAAAGCCTGTCATAATGGAAAGAACTGTAAGGAATATGCAATACACTTGGGCGGAGCAAAGAAAATTGCACAAATCATCAATTGCAATAGTGATTTTACTGTCTACGTGCTTGAGTGCCCTTGTGGTCTTCGGTACGTAGGCAGTACTAAACTCCCATTGAAATTACGTATATTGCAGCACCTACGAGCCATTAAGAACTGTGACTTTAACTATCCGGTGGCACAAAAGCAATAATCGCAATCTACTATTCTATGGAATAGATAGAATTCCAGCACATATACGGGGAGGAGACAGGGAGAAAAATCTCAGGGTTCTTGAGTCCAAATATATCATCGAATTGGATTGCAAAATACACCAAAGGGTCTGAATGGAGGAGAGGAACTTGCACGCATATAGGCCGTTAGACCATAGCCTCGTGAAATTGACTGCTCTTCGTTATTTTAAGTGGTTTTTATTCCAACGGTTGGAAGTTATTGTCACCTTACAATTTTAATGTGGACCTTTATATTGGGGTACTGTTTATCAATTTAAAATGCCATTGTTGGCAAGTAAAAAGTAGCCAGGCCACAATTGTGGCTGTACTACTTTGGTACCTTAAATAATTTCAAGGTATCTAATTTACAGATCCCACACTCTAGGTCCCTACTTTATCACTATTGTCCTATGTACACTTAACCTTCACAGTCCCTTTTTCTGTTAGCACCTCACATAAGGTCAACTTTCCTGTCCTCAAGAAATATTTGATCAAGTATGACGACATAGTTGGAGTCCGTGACCACCCTCTGGGAGGCTTTTAAAACTGTGGTCAGGGGGAAATGTATTGCCAGACAGGCAGGGGTGCTAAAGGCGATTAGAGGCTCCCTAGAACGTTTTGAAAGGAGAATAAGAGAGCTGGATGCCCAGTTCTACTCCATTGGAGACCCGGCCACCCTTGCATCCCTAAAAAACGCTCTGCTTGAGTTTGAGGAGGAGGCCCACAGGGAGGTTAAGTTCCTTGGGAAACACGCACAGGCTCGTCGATATGGGGAGGGGGATCGTCCAGGGAGGACTCTGGCTGCTCTGCTTAGACCCCCACGTAATACGGCGTTTGTCACGACACTTACCACTGCTCATGGATCCCACATTAGAGGGCAGAGAGAAATTCTGGAGGCGTTCTCCGGCTTTTACCAGGGGCTTTACACGTCTGCCCAGCCTTCACCGCCTGAGGGATTGTTACCATTTCTCGACTCCCTGGAGCTGTTATGGCTGAGTAAGGGACACAGGGACTATCTCGATTCCCCATTTACAGTGGAGGATGTAGCAAAGCTCATCATGAGCCTGCCTCTCAACAAAGCCCCCGGGTCGGATGGTCTGACTACGAGGTTCTATAAAACGTATGTGACAGAACTTGCCCCTAAGCTCTTTGACTTATACGTGGAAGCCCTAGAATCTGGGGTACTGCCACCATCCATGCGCGAGGCAATTATTGTCACATTGCTGAAGCCAGGCAAACCCGAAAATGAGATGGATTCATATAGGCCTCTATCCCTAATAAATGTGGATGTAAAAATCTTGGCGAAATTGATAGCGAATCGGCTGCAGCCTCTGCTTCCACTGGTCGCTCGGCTGGATCAATCGGGGTTTATCCCGGGTCGATCTACATATCACAATTTGCGTACCTTGTTTTCCGTACGTCACTATTTACACCCAGATGTGCAGGCAGCTGCGTTTTTTTTAGATGCTACTAAAGCATTTGATACGTTGGAGTGGAATTATTTACTAACGATTCTCGGCCGTATGGGGTTCAGCCCAAGATTTCTTGACCTCGTGAGGCTTCTATACACGCGCCCCATGGCACGCGTGCGGGTGAATGGACTCCTGTCTGACCCATTCAGTATTTCTCGGGGCACGAGGCAGGGCTGCCCTCTCTCCCCGCTGTTGTTTGCAATCGCGATGGAGCCGCTGGCGGCTCGCATCCGGCAGCATCATACTGCTAGGGGCATTGGCTTCCCAGCGCGAAGCCTCTTGATTTCCCTATATGCTGACGACGTCACACTTTACGTTTCAAATCCGGCACAAAATCTCGACCCGATCCTTAGGGAGTTCATAAAGTTTGGCGGACTTTCTGGTATAGCCATCAATTGGGCGAAGTCCGTTGTTTTCTCGCTAACTGCTAACACGGCCCCTGTAATGTCTGAATTCCCCTTGAATTGGACAAACGAGCCAGTGAAATATTTAGGTATCTGGATTAGTAGGGATTTGCAAGAATTATGGAGGCTAAACCACGGGCGAGCCATTGCTTGGCTTGAGGGGAAGATCGCGGCATGGGCAAGGCTCCCACTTTCCTTGGCGGGGAGGATCGCGTTGGTAAAAATGGTGGTACTGCCAAAATTTTTGTATCTCTTGGTGAATATTCCCCTGGTGCTCACCCAGGCCTTTTTTCAACGTATGAGATCTTTGTTGACCTCTCTTATATGGGCTGGCGGTCAGGCACGAATATCATGGGACCTGCTAACACTCCCCCTGCGGCAGGGCGGCCTGGGAGCACCTGATTTACAATTGTATGCCTGGAGCGCCCAAGCTCAATTTTTACACTACTGGGTGCACCCCACCCCATTTCAACCCCATGTAGCTGTGGAGGAGGCTGCAGCTAAGCCGCTGCCCTTGACAGTTGCACTATATGGGGATTATCGACGGCCCAAAGAGGAGGTCGATACGGTAGAAACACTGCGCTGGGCGTGGCGCGGTCTTCGTCGATGGGCTTCTGCGTCTATACTTTATGCCCCAGCCATTCCTTTGGTTGATAACCCCATGTTGTTTCCTAGCGGTAATGGTATAGGGGAGAACCTTGCGCATGATATGGGATTAGCCACCTTCGGAGATCTTTACCCGGATGGAGTATTTCGCTCCCCTCCAGAGACTGGGGACACAGGCCGGGCGGATTTTGCGGTTCAGTTTGCGTTCCATAAACTCAAAGTGGCATGTCGGTTGCTACACGACACTTTTCCGAATGCGCCTCCTACACTGGCAGCATTGGAGAATGTCCTAACCACGTCCTCCCCGCGCCGGCTTATTACACGCATCTATACTCACATGCAGACGTCCGCCCCTGTGGTACAACCACGTGCCTGGTCGGCTTGGAATGACGAGCTTTCTGCTCCACTGTCGGAGGAACAGTGGTTATATTGCTGCGGCCAATTACTGGCGCTCTCGCCTAATTACAAACTACGCCTTATCCACTTCAAATTTTTGCACCGGTTCTATAGAACGCCCGTTAGTTTACACCGTATGGGTCTGAAAGAGGATGACCGATGTTGGAGATGCGGAGCAGCGCTTGCGGGGTTTCTACATATTTCGTGGAACTGCCCGCGGCTTAGAACCTATTGGATTAATGTGTGGGATATAATAAAGTGCATCACGGGGTGGGTGAAGGCCCAAACCCTTTGCAAGGCCTGTTAGGTTATGTCAAGGATACTCCGGTGAAATATAGGAAGCTCCATGCAATGCTCCTATTATTTGCTAAAAGACGAGTAGCTATACACTGGGGAAGCAAGAGGATTCCATCTAAAGATGACTGGATTAGGGACGTGACCTTCGGTCATTCACAGCTGACCACATACTGGGAATTGATGCCATCGGCCTCACGACCCCGGGACATATGGGAGCCGTTTGTGGGGTGGCTGCGGGAGGCTCAGGGCCCTGAGACTACTACATCACAGCAGACAAGTCTGTGCACTGCGGGCACCTCCCCAACACTTGTACCAGAATAGGCGGGAAGGCTATGTAATGTGGGTGTTTCTTTAAATGAGGTGAGGAGAAAGTCCATGGTCAAAAGACGCCCTGTGCGGAGATAAGTACTGCTGACATCCCAATTTGACACAAATGTGGAGATTTTACTTGTACGGTTGGGTATGCATGGGTGGGGGGGGGGAACCGGGTGCCCTTTTTTCACTTCAGATTTGATCAAAATGTACTGTCATGCCTTTGCTGTATTGTATATGCCATATGAGTCACTTTGTCTGGCCTTGTTAAGTGTTTTGTTTCATTTTACGAAATGCCAATAAACACATATACAAAAAAAGTATGACGACATAGTACACCACATCTTAGTATCGATATGTAAAACATAGAGTTTATGTTCCAGTATAGGACATCTGGTTTAAGGGCATTTGCCCAGTATTAAATAGAAATATACTATTCTGCTGCAATGTATAGGCACTAGATATACTTGTTCAGGCACTTGCCTTGAATTAGTAGATACTTCATGAAATAGCCGCAGCAGAGACATATTGGGACAGACACCGCACTGAGGTATTGTTCATGCCCCAATATAATTTAATTATTGCTTATCTGCATTTGGCTCATTTGGTTATTGCATTTTTCGAATCATGAATATTTGCAAGGTGTCTGCCGCAGATATTATAAACATGTACTTATATGAACCGGATTGCCGAAACTTTGAATAAACTTTATTGGTTGCAATTCAAGCTGTACGGGACGGCGAAATGATTTGAAATCCGCTGACCGCAGTGCCGATCTCCAGCATAGATTCTACATTGCATTTGATAGCACTACAATACAAACTGCCTATTGGGGGTATGATCATTGGTTTGATTTAATGATATGTTGTAACAAATTCAATTCCGCCGATCGGAATGTTGATATTTTCTACGGAAAACTTTATTAATTGTAATCGTGACTCCAAGCACAAAGCTGCAATTTTGTAAGCGTATGAATATATTATGCTTTGTTGCAATTCACACTGTAAACTTAGTATTTAAAAATTTAAACAAGTTGGAATGTATAATTAGTTGTGCAGGCATTTTGTTGATTTCCGTGTTGAGAATAAGCAGCGCGGGATGTATTACAAGGAGTATTTCTTCTATGTCGTCCAACTGTTAGATGTATTTCTACAGGCTATAGAGATACAGGAAATTGCTTGACAAAGGCTTAACGCCGAAACGCGTCGCCCTTTTGTTGGTGCACAATACATTTTTGTGCTTCTTCTGGTGTGCCGTATCTTGTTATTTTTGTCATTGGGGCAGAATACGAGAAATCCTTTGCATTCTATACGGCTGCTGCCGCCGTCTGCAGGCACCAACGCCGAAGGCGGGGAACTACGAAGCGCAGCATCTGTGAATTATATATGTATTTGCAGTGAGCATCGGTTTTTTATTTTAATTCCCTTTATAGTAATGTTCCTTTTATTGCTAATTTTCGGGTCCCACTTTGATTCCATTTCTGCTTCAGTTAGACAACTATACATTTTTTTTCCCATAGCAGTCTGTTTGTATCATTTTTGTGCTCCCTTTATTCCATATCCTTTCATTGCCATACCTCTATTATGTCTATTGGGCATCACAGTAAACCAGTTCGCGCCATTACTTGCCTCTCAGCTTTTATAAACAGCAGTAAAGCATTTTTTTGCACTGTCATTGTGTATGTATATTATGTATTACCGTAAGGCACTCTCACTTTTACGTTTCACTACACTTTTGCAACCCACGTCACTTACCTGCCTATTTAAGTTGCTACTTGCACGTAGCGCCGTTATGTGATCAAGGCCGCAGGTCGGCGGCCGAAACGCGTAATGTGGACCATCTTTGGCATGAAATAAACTTTGGATGACATCTGCTGCTGTGGTCTGTGCCCGTGTGTTCCTTGTTGGGTGCAGACACTACGGGACTTTGGTGCTGATATATATATATATATATATACACACACACACACATATATATATATATATATATATATACACACACACATATATATATAAATATATATATTACAATGACTTAACAAAATATTTGAATATAAATGTGTGTGTGTGTGTGAATATATACACACACACACACACACACACACACACAGTAGTTATAGATAGGACCATGTTTCTATAGGCAAAGCATTTTTTGTTTTGCTTAGAACTTTGGCACTGAAAAAGTGGTTTGACCATGCAATTTTCATTAGGAAAATTGGACACAGCTACAGCCAAAACAACTGAAGGGAATTACGCCAAATTTGGTAGAAAGCTAGATCTTGGTCCAGCAAGCATGCTTTTTTTTTATTTGATGTCAATCTATCAGTAATTTTTCAGAAACTAAGGATCAAATGTTTTGCATATGTCATGCTGTGAATGATCAGTGAATCCAACAGATCAAAAGATATGAACTCATTTGCTGCCACCACATCAACAAAGATGTGTCAGCAGCCAATCTAGGAATCTGGGACTGAGTCCCTTGTCCTAAAGAAAGATTAAAAACAAGCATTTGCAATGCAATAGGTCTCGCATTTACACCAGTTTGAGCTATTGACATTGTAAATGACAATGCCTTTTATTTTTGTTTTTAAAACATAAATAAAAGGCATTGTCATTTACAATGCCAATAGCTTAAACTCTCGTATACCGAACACGTAGGTATTCTATATATCTGCAGTGATAGTGATCTCACACCTATATCTGCAGTGATGGTGATCTCACACCTATATCTGCAGTGATAGTGATCTCACACCTATATCTGCAGTGATAGTAATCTCACACCTATATCTGAAGTAATGGTGATCTCACACCTATATATCTGCAGTGATAGTGATCTCACACCTATATCTGCAGTGATAGTGATCTCACACCTATATCTGAAGTGATGGTGATCTCACATCTATATCTGCAGTGATAGTGATCACACACCTATATCTGCAGTAATAGTGATCTCACACTTATATCTGCAGTGATAGTGATCTCACACCTATATCTGCAGTGATAGTGATCTCACACCTATATCTGCAGTGATAGTGATCTCACACCTATATCTGCAGTGATGGTGATCTCACCTATATCTGCAGTGATAGTGATCTCACACCTATATCTGAAGTAATATTTGCAGTGATAGTGATCTCACACCTATATTTGCAGTGATAGTGATCTCACACCTATATCTGCAATGATGGTGATCTCACACCTATATCTGCAGTGATAGTGATCTCATACCAATATCTGCAGTGACGGTAGTCTCACCCCTATATCTGCAGTGATATTGATCTCACACCTATATCTGCAGTGACAGTGATCTCACACCTATATCTGAAGTAATGGTGATCTCACACCTATATCTGCAGTGATGGTGATCTCACACCAATATCTGCAGTGATGGTGATCTCACACCTATATCTGCAGTGATAGTGATCTCACACCTATATCTGCAGTGATGGTGATCTCACACCTATATCTGCAGTGATAGTGATCTCACACCTATATCTGAAGTAATGTGATCTCACACCTATATCTGCAGTGATAGTGATCTCACACCTATAGCTGCAGTGATAGTGATCTCACCAATATCTGCAGTGATGGTGATCTCACACCAATATCTACAGTGATAGAGACCTCACACCTATATCTGCAGTGATGGAGATCTCACACCTATATCTGCAGTGATGGAGATCTCGCACCTATATCTGCAGTGATAGTGATCTCACACCAATATCTGCAGTGATGATGATCTCACACCTATATCTGCAGTGATAGTGATCTCACACCTATATCTGCAGTAATAGCGATCTCACACCTATATCTGCAGTGATAGTGATCTCACACCTGTATCTGCAGTGATGGTGATCTCACCTATATCTGAAGTGATAGTGATCTTACACCTATATCCGAAGTAATATCTGCAGTGATAGTGATCTCACACCTATATCTGCAGTGATAGTGATCTCACACCAATATTTACAGTGATAGAGATCGCACACCTATATCTGCAGTGATAGTGATCTCGCACTTATATCTGCAGTGATAGTGATCTCACACCAATATCTGCAGTGATGGTGATCTCACACCTATATCTGCAGTGATGGTGATCTCACCTATATCTGCAGTGATAGTGATCTCACACCTATATCTGCAGTGATAGTGATCTCACACCTATATCTGCAGTGATGGTGATCTCACCTATATCTGCAGTGATAGTGATCTCACACCTATATTTGAAGTAATATTTGCAGTGATAGTAATCTCACACCTATATCTGCAGTGATGGTGATCTCACACCTATATCTGCAGTGAGTGATCTCACACCTATATCTGCAGTGGTGATCTCACACCTATATCTGCAGTGATGGTGATCTCACACCTATATCTGCAGTGATAGTGATCTCACACCTATATCTGCAGTGATAGTGATCTCACACCTATATCTGCAGTGATAGTCATCTCAACCAATATCTGCAGTGATGGTGATCTCACACCAATATCTGCAGTGATAGTCATCTCACACCTATATCTGCAGTAATAGTGATCTCACACCTATATCTACAGTGATAGTGATCTCACACCTATATCTGCAGTAATAGTGATCTCACATCTATATATGCAGTGATAGTGATCTCACACCTATATCTGCAGTGATGGAGATCTCGCACCTATATCTGCAGTGATAGTGATCTCACACCAATATCTGCAGTGATGATGATCTCACACCTATATCTGCAGTGATAGTGATCTCACACCTATATCTGCAGTAATAGCGATCTCACACCTATATCTGCAGTGATAGTGATCTCACACCTGTATCTGCAGTGATGGTGATCTCACCTATATCTGAAGTGATAGTGATCTTACACCTATATCCGAAGTAATATCTGCAGTGATAGTGATCTCACACCTATATCTGCAGTGATAGTGATCTCACACCAATATTTACAGTGATAGAGATCGCACACCTATATCTGCAGTGATAGTGATCTCGCACTTATATCTGCAGTGATAGTGATCTCACACCAATATCTGCAGTGATGGTGATCTCACACCTATATCTGCAGTGATGGTGATCTCACACCTATATCTGCAGTGATATTGATCTCACACCAATATCTGCAATGATGGTGATCTCACACCTATATCTGCAGTGATGGTGATCTCACACCTATATCTGCAGTGATAGTGATCTCACACCTATATCTGCAGTAATAGTGATCTCACACCTATATCTGAAGTAATGGTGATCTCACACCTATAGCTGCAGTGATAGTGACCTCACACCTATATCTGCAGTGATGGTGATCTCACACCTATATCTGCAGTGATGGTGATCTCACACCAATATCTACAGTGATAGAGATCTCACACCTATATCTGCAGTGATAGTGATCTCACACCTATATCTGCAGTAATAGTGATCTCACACCTATATCTGCAGTGATAGTGATCTCACACCTATATCTGCAGTGATGGTGATCTCACCTATATCTGCAGTGATAGTGATCTCACAGCTATATCTGAAGTAATATCTGCAGTGATAGTGATCTCACACCAATATCTGCAGTGATGGTGATCTCAAACCAATATCTACAGTGATAGAGATCTCACACCTATATCTGCAGTGATAGTGATCTCACACCAATATCTGCAGTGATAGTGATCTCACACCTATATCTGAAGTAATGGTTATCTCACACCTATATCTGCAGTGATGGTGATCTCACACCTATATCTGCAGTGATGGTGATCTCACACCTATATCTGCAGTGATAGTGATCTCACACCAATATCTGCAGTGATGGTGATCTCACACCAATATCTACAGTGATGGTGATCTCACACCTATATCTGCAGTGATAGTGATCTCACACCTATATCTGCAGTGATAGTGATCTCACACCTATATCTGCAGTGATAGTGATCTCACACCTATATCTGCAGTGATAGTGATCTCACACCTATATCTGCAGTGATGGTGATCTCACCTATATCTGCAGTGATGGTGATCTCACACCTATATCTGCAGTGATGGTTATCTCACACCTATATCTGCAGTGATAGTGATCTCACACCTATATCTGAAGTAATGGTGATCTCACACCTATAGCTGCAGTGATAGTGATCTCACACCTATATCTGCAGTGATGGTGATCTCACACCTATATCTGCAGTGATAGTGATCTCACACCTATATATTTAGTGATAGTGATCTCACACCTATATCTGCAGTGATGGTGATCTCACCTATATCTGCAGTGATAGTGATCTCACACCTATATCTGAAGTAATATCTGCAGTGATAATGATCTCACACCAATATCTGCCGTGATAGTGATCTCACACCACTATGCAGTGATAGTGATCTCACACCTATATCTGCAGTGATAGTGATCTCACACCAATATCTGCAGTGATAGTGATCTCACACCTATATCTGCAGTGATAGTGATCTCACACCTATATCTGCAGTAATAGTGATCTCACACCTATATCTGCAGTGATAGTGATCTCACACCTATTTCTGCAGTGATGGTGATCTCACACCTATATCTGCAGTGATGGTGATCTCACACCTATATCTGCAGTGATGGTGATCTCACACCTATATCTGCAGTGATAGTGATCGCACAGCAATATCTGCAGTGATGGTGATCTCACACCAATATCTACAGTGATAGAGATCTCACACCTATATCTGCAGTGATAGTGATCTCACACCTATATCTGCAGTAATAGTGATCTCACACCTATATCTGCAGTGATAGTGATCTCACACCTATATCTGCAGTGATGGTGATCTCACCTATATCTGCAGTGATAGTGATCTCACAGCTATATCTGAAGTAATATCTGCAGTGATAGTGATCTCACACCAATATCTGCAGTGATGGTGATCTCACACCAATATCTACAGTGATAGAGATCTCACACCTATATCTGCAGTGATAGTGATCTCACACCAATATCTGCAGTGATAGTGATCTCACACCTATATCTGAAGTAATGGTTATCTCACACCTATATCTGCAGTGATGGTGATCTCACACCTATATCTGCAGTGATGGTGATCTCACACCTATATCTGCAGTGATAGTGATCTCACACCAATATCTGCAGTGATGGTGATCTCACACCAATATCTACAGTGATGGTGATCTCACACCTATATCTGCAGTGATAGTGATCTCACACCTATATCTGCAGTGATAGTGATCTCACACCTATATCTGCAGTGATAGTGATCTCACACCTATATCTGCAGTGATAGTGATCTCACACCTATATCTGCAGTGATGGTGATCTCACCTATATCTGCAGTGATGGTGATCTCACACCTATATCTGCAGTGATGGTTATCTCACACCTATATCTGCAGTGATAGTGATCTCACACCTATATCTGAAGTAATGGTGATCTCACACCTAAATCTGCAGTGACGGTGATCTCACACCTATATCTGCAGTGATGGTGATCTCACACCAATATCTGCAGTGATGGTGATCTCACACCTATATCTGCAGTGATAGTGATCTCACACCTATATCTGCAGTGATGGTGATCTCACACCTTTTTACTTTTAGCACATCACTACAGCGAGGCCAAGCGAAAGGAGCCCCTTGGGCGTGAAGGGGTGTCTTGAGACCTCAATAAACAACAAAGGAAGGCTGGACTCTGGTGTTGAGCAGTGACTAGTTGAAGAGTTGAAGGGAGCCTCGGCGGCTGGCAGAGGGGGGAGATGGTGCACACGTGTGCTCTGGAGGCAGAGGGGGGTGATGGTGTATGTATATCAGCACAGAAATCTGTTTAAACTAAACATTAGATTTAGGGTGAGGAAAAATACAGTAGCGTGAACGTTTTATTTCGGTGTAGACTGTGCGCGGTGCTGTTTTGTAATGTCGTCACTGGCAGACAATCACATTTAGAGAAAAAAAACAGACTTTGGAAACATGATCCGTCACTACACGCCTCCTTTAGATAAGAAATACCCTCACGACAGCCGTTAAGCAAACGATCCAGTCTGGATGGGCCGTCCCAAAAGGAGACAGGGCGGTAACAAAGAAGCCTCATTTTCAATCGGAGGCCACCGTTTAGCATAAACGAAGACGCCAGCCAATGAAAATGATGGGCGGGGCTTCAAGTCCCCTTCTGAAATCTCCTCTACCACAATATGTCTCACAGAGCGAGCAGCGCATGTGCGCTGCAACGCTAGGAGAGACCTAAAAACAGAGTGGCGGGGTAGGGATACTCTGCCAACCTAAGCTTTGTGGTGGAGTTCGAGAGGGACCCTCCCAGAGGCCAAAACATTTATTGAATTTTTTTTATAGTACTGCGGGTCCGTGGTAAAATTGAAGAAAAAAAACCGACAGCCTGGCTCCAGCTTCTTTCATAAGTAAGCCCAGCGGGGTGAGCCCGGTCGGTCAGTGAGATATATTAGTACGGGCAGCGGGGCATGCAGCTTCCCTCACTGAGCAGTTTCCAGGACCCAGGGACCAAATGTCCTGGGGCAGTGTTCTTTTAATGGGGAGTGGGGCTGGCTGCCCCTCTCCACAGGCCATTTTTAGGCGCTGGGACCCCATCCCAGGGGCTGAAGGCATTTTTAACCGGGGACTGGCCCAGGGACCCATTCCCTAGGGCCTGATGGCAGCAGTGTCATGGGGACCCCCCTCCCCGAGGGCACTGCTGTTCCCTACCTGAAAGAGTGCGTGCAGGAAACTTTCCTGGGCAGGGAGCACAATTTTGTTACCCGCCTGGAGGGAGCAGAGCAAAGACTGCTACCTCCGGGCAGGAGAAAAGGAATGGAGCTGGATCCCACCAGCACCAAATAACGGGTGCTCGCTAGGAAGCCGGCAGGGGCCTTGAGGCTGCCCCCAAGCCCCTCAACGATTTTTATGTTGTGTGTGCCCAGGGTGAGCACCCACAGTACTAGTGCAATGTCTGTCTCCTGCCAGTACCCAGAAAGGGTGCTGGCTGGGGAGCCGGCATGGACTTAAAACTACAGACATCGAGCACACTTAACACTGTTGACTATAGTACACCACATATCCACAGGCCCAACCACATTAAATAGATCATGCACCCCACAACAAACATGAGACTGATCATGCGCACAAACAACCGCCAACACACACAGTTCTGATCAAGCTAGCGTGGTAATATATATTTTTCAAACTGTTAATGCACATAGTTGAAATATACCAAAAAATAATGCAGCTTTTATTACCTGGTCTAATCATGAAGCTTTCCAGATTAAATAGTCCATGGTGTACTGCGTCACTGGAAGCAAAGATCAGAATGTTTCCTCTAGCATCTCCAACAGAAAACACAGCCTTTTGGCCATCTGTCCTGAGAGAAAAACATGAAATAAAATTCAAAGCACCAGTGGTTTCAAGACCCATTAATAACCTCTAGTGTCAGTGGATTATCAGGTTGCTGTCTGGCGAAGGGTGAACAAATCAGGAGGTTTCCTTACTGTGAAAGCAAATGCATATTCTTCTCATACTAAGGTAGTTTAAAGTATATTGCAAGTTATACTCACAAATCAAATAATTTCTAATCGTGCTTTTCATAATGTAAGCCTCTCTCCTCTAGGACTGTGGAAACATCTATCTGTAAACAATAGTGTTGGCTTTCCTATAGTAAATATATTTAAAGCTACAAGGCTGTGGGGTGGGAAAGTGGAAGAGGAAAAGGAAGCAGCAAGGCACTGCCCAAAGAGAAGGGGAGAGAAACAGATACTTGGGCCTTGGAAGATTTGGGTGGAGTAAGAAAATGAGTGGCATGTGTTCTGCTGGAGTGGGAAGCAGTAGGTTATATTTTGGGAAGGAATATGCACTTGAGAAAGGAGTGAGGAGGTAAGCAAACTGAGATCCATTGCATTTATAAGTAGCATTTGAAGCCTTACGGACAGAACAATGCCACAAAGATTAGGACCCAATAAGAACAGCTAGAGGCCCCTGCTGCTGCACCACACTATGTTCATTCAGTGAGGGAAGTGCGGGTTATTCCTCATGGGGTATGCTCTCAGACACAGCCACAAACACACACACACATAGCCAACCCCAAATCCCCCCTCACCGGAGCACATAGTGAGCTGGCCAATGCAGACACATTTGTTTGCACTCATAAATCACAGAGATCCAACCAATCCATTTTGACTAAAACAAAAATTTCGCTGGTATACACCAAAAAGAGCTTTGCGGTCTTCTGATGCTAATCTCGCGGTGGTGCCCCGGGTGAAAAAGGTTAACTGGGGTGGCCGAAGCTTTGTTGCCAATGCGGCCAAAGCATGGAATGACCTCCCACCTCACCTGAGAAGCATGAACAATCTGCTAGTTTTCCGTAAGGCACTAAAAACATGGCTTTTCTGTAAATAAACCTGCCTAGAACTATACCGACGTTGCTTTCAGTCAGGACTTCACACAGCGCCAGGACACCTTCGGGTAACAGTTAGCGCTATATAAGTCCCAATAACATTAACATTAACCATAGCTTTCAATACCTACCCCCAATTGCGCCTCGCCAGTATGTAAACAACCTTACATCTTTCAAACCAGATGAGATGGGGGCTGTTGTAAACATAGCTTAAAAAGGCAAAGCTTTCCATCTACCAGCAGGACCATTCACACCATCATGTATAAAGTATTTACTCACATCAATAGCTGCCACTATCAATGCAACATTTTCAATGGGTATTGTTTCAATCCCATTGAAACACACTGTAACAAATACACTTTTGAAGAAACTGACAGTAGGCCATTAATTCTTGCTAAAACAATGTTTAATATCAAATCCACCCTATCACAGTAAAATATCAGGAAAAGAGATAACAAGACAACAAACTACAAAATCACTTTTTTTCTTCACAATCTGCAATCGGGTTGCTGATCAATGAAGGGAACTGAAACCACCCTCGTCAGCGCAAGAGAGGAACGCCTCATGACACTGGTTGATGGCAAGCAAGTCACAGTCGTGCTCCTTGATCTCTCAGCTGTGTACGACATGGTGGATAATGCCATTCTTCTCACAAGACTTGAGGAAGAGATTGAGGGACCAAGATCACCTATAAAGAAAAAAGTTACGTACCTATAACAGCAGTTCTCCAGTATTGGTGTCTTTCATATATTCAAATGCTTGAATCATCCCTAAAATTGAGCTGGGAGTCCCACGGTATACATAGAGGGCAGTACAATTTTAAGTATAGGCAAAGAACTTTGACATAGTCAGAGAAGTAGCCTATTCACTTCATTTTACAATGATCCGGACCTCAGCCAATTGGAACACACTATATACTTCGCCTGCCAGGTCCCAAGGCTCAGATTTCATAACACAAGTGTTTGTAAGGTTAATGCAATATAGGTGAGCCTAAGATGGGGAGGAGGGTAGGTCACATGTGAATCTATGGAAGATACCAATACTGGAGAATTACTGTTACAGGTAAGTACATTTCAATTTCTCCATTATTGGATCTTTCATAGATTCACATGCTCAAATCAGAGTAGCAAGCAGTTTTTGTAACTTGTACAGATAATAGTTGGGAAAAACAGGCTCACCTTAAAGAAAAAGACGATATTGTATTGCATGTCCCACTGCTGTATGTCTGTTAAGTGTTGTATCTGCTGTATCTCTGTTAAGTGTGGAGTCCTGACAGTAATGTTGAGTAAACATGTCTGTTTTTCCATGTCGCTGCTCTGCAAATGTCCACTATTGGAACTCCAGCGAGCTGCACTGTAGGTGTGGACACACTTCTTCTGGAATGTACTCTGTCTTTTTCTTGAAGCCGATATCCCACATTAATATGGTAGTGGATTATGGCTGCAGACACCAAGCAAGCTATCCCTTTATTCAACAGTAGTTATACTCTTTGCAGAGAGCCACAGAACACGAATAACTAATCAGATTGTTGGGAAGATTTAGTACCGTCAATATAGCATTTTGGACACCATTTAACATTTTAAGCATGAAGTGTACTTTCCACTGCTTTGGTTGGATTCTGAAAATAAGTTTTTAATATTACTGGTTTCTTCAAATGGGCACCTTAGGTATGAAACGAGGATTCGTCCTTAGCATCACTTCATCTTTAAACTGGAGAAAAGGCTCTTTGCTTGTAAAGGCCTGGATTTCGTAATTCTCCCGGCTGAAGTAATTGCTAATAGGAGTGCCACCTTTCAAGAAACTTTTTTGAATTCCGCTTTGTAGATTGATTCAAAAGGTGTCTTAATTAGTTGGGCTAAAATGATATTGAAAGCCTGTGGAGAGATGGGTTTCTCATTAGTGGATAAAGTCTAAAAAGGGCTTTAAGAAATTCTTTAATTATTCTTTCGGACTATAGCAATGGTCAATTGAGTGTTCCGTAGCGAGAAATGGCTACTAAATTGTCTTTGAATGATTCATGGCTCAGACCTAACTGAGACAGAGGCGACGGATAAGGCAGTATTTGGTGAGGTAAAGTTGATAGTGGGTGTAAACTGGGGTCAGCAAATACATTCAACGGAACCTCCGCTCTAGATTGGCACCTCGCCTAAAATCCTACCATACAAGAAAAAAACCATAGGTGGCACACCCTTCTCTGTTCAAGTAGCCAAACTATGGGACTCTTTATCCCCAAACATAAGATACGCGGATAACTACCTCATATTCAGAAGACTAATCTAGAGTTGACTCTTCCCCACATAACCACCATTCTGAAACATAAATATACAGCATATCCCTCTGTATGTAAGCATTTATTTGAACTATTGATGAATACATACATCCAGAAGGTAAAGCCTCTCCTCCTCTTTAGAAGGATGCGGGGCCGGGAAGAAGGTGGGCAAAGTGATGGTCTGTCCTATGTGGAAAGAGGTAACCACTTTGGGAAGGAAAGAAGGCCTAGTGTGAAGGACAACTTTGTCCGGATGAACAGCCAAGAAAAGAGGTTTTGAAAAAACTCACCCTGCGAGCAGAGGTGATGGCAACCAAAAAGGCAGTTTTAAGTGTCAAAAGTCTGAGAGGACAGTTATGTAGTGGCTCGAAAGGAGCGCACATGAGGTAGGTTAGAACCAAGTTCAAGTCCCACTGGGGCATTACGAAAGGAATGGGAGGAAACAAGTGAGTAATGCCCTTAAGGAAGCGATTTACAATAGGGGACTTGAAAAGAGAAGGCTGATCAGGAAGCCAAAGAAAGGCCGAAAGATAGCCTTTTAGAGTGCCCAGAGCAGAGCCCTGCTGAGCCAAAGAAAGAATGAAGAGGAGAACCTCTGAAAGGGGGGCAGAGAGGGGATCCACAGCCTTTGCTGCGCACCAGGCCACAAATTTGTTCCATCTACAGGCGTATACCGTTTTGGTGGAGGGACGCCTGGATGGCAAGATAACGTTACAGACTTCAGGAGGAAGGTCGAAAACTAAACAGCAACAACCTTCCAGGTAGGAAGGAGCACAGTGTCACCTGCCTAATAATGATTGCGAGCGCACAGCGTCTCGATATAGTCTAAGATGGGTCTCTCAGCTGGGGAACACAAAATAAAACGACGTATAACATGATTAATAAAACATTATAGTGCACACAGGCAAGAGTGGAAACACAGTGGGCAAAAAAACAATACTTTATTAAAGCCAAGAAATCTTTTTATATACATAGGGTCCGATACCAAAAGAATAGGGTTCTGTTTTCTTTAGAATATGAAGTACATATGAACAGTACCTAGACACATTTATACATATTCAGACTAAAGCAATAGTCAAGAAGTGTATACAAAAAAATATAATAACAATGAACAAACACACCTTCCCCCGTCGGAAAAGATAGACCACAGAAACTTTAAAACAACTTACATCCAAGCACAATCTAAACCATCAGGCACTCATAAGTTCATTCATGCTACTGACTCTCTATCACAATCCTACAATTAAAAAAGTCGCAGAGCGACGGAAAACAGAATTTAGAGAAAATTTGAGAGGGACACACCGGGGGTGTCAAAATTGTTTGGCTGGAACCCAGGTCTGGGATTAAGTAACTCAGTATAGCATTGGGGAGAGTTGAAGGATAAATAGTAAACCAAAATCTCTATATAACTGCACAAATCATATACATATAGCGGTAGGTTTCAAGTTGGGGAGCCAAATTTGAAGTGGTGTTTCATTAATAGCACTCTGCAGTTTCCGTCAAGCTAGAAGCCGACGCGCGTTTCGGTGAAAGGCTAGAACACTAGCCGTCACCTTCTTCAAGGCACAGAACGGATGCAATCCAACAGAGAATATTAGACACAACGGGGGACAAGGAACACCAGAGCTGCGTAGTCTCTGAAACTCGATAAGATCCCGGGGTCCACTCTAAAAGGCAAAAAGATAACAGATAATATACAGACGCTGTATGCTACAAAAAGATAAAACAGAATCTATAGTTTTCCCCAGAGGAAAACCCAACCAAAGTGGATGGAGAGGGATAAAAAAATGATGGACGTCTCCAGGGAGTGAGCGCCTAAGCATAAGGTGTAAAGATAATAGATCACCAGTGTACGTGAATTAGAACAAAAGGGCAGTTCTGAGTAGAGAAGAAAAGTGAGCAGAGCACCGTCTGCTATAAACAAATGGTCAATAATACCCAAATAACTGTGCACGATCGGTAGAAAGAGAGTGGGTAGTGCAATAGGAAAAGGAGAGTACAGACCCGCGACCAGATAGCAAGAGCTGACTAGAAGAAACTTACGTATGACAACTGTCAGATGGAGGTAGATCGGTCAGTTGAGATGTACAGAATAAGGTAGCTAAAAATACGTCCAAATCAGGCAGGGCTGATAAAAAGAAATAAAAACAAATCATGTTTATACCAAACTATAGTGCAGGCGCCCAGGGCAGGCGACCCACACTAATACTCTGACTCCAGGCCTGGAGGTCAGAGTTAAAGATGTAAGGATCGGGCGGTAAGTCCAGGATATTACCTCAAAGGGGGCGAGAGAAGTCTCAGCCAGCGACCCACTTATGGATAAATAGCTGGGCTGCTAAGAGCAGGGTCGCGAAGTGTAGAATCCCGTGAGGAAGAATACGAAGGATTCCTAGTGGTCGTTCAAACAGGACCTTGGAAAAATAAGAGAAAAGGTGGACATAAGTATTATTGACGTAAGGTCCGAACTAGGATATGAGGCGAAACCGTGGGAGGGGTGAGGACAGCCGGCGGATCGTGCGTCCTTAAAATCAGAGTCTTCCCTTAGTCGAGATGCTCAAAACAAATAACAGGTCTGACATGGTAACCACTTTGGGAAGGAAAGAAGGCCTAGTGCGAAGGACAACTTTGTCCGGATGAACAGCCAAGAAAGGAGGTTTTGACGTAAGGTCCGAACTAGGATATGAGGCGAAACCGTGGGAGGGGTGAGGACAGCCGGCGGATCCTGCGTCCTTAAAATCAGAGTCTTCCCTTAGTCGAGATGCTCAAAACAAATAACAGGTCTGACATGGTAACCACTTTGGGAAGGAAAGAAGGCCTAGTGCAAAGGACAACTTTGTCCGGATGAACAGCCAAGAAAGGAGGTTTTGAAAAAACTCACCCTGCGAGCAGAGGTGATGGCAACCAAAAAGGAAGTTTTAAGTGTCAAAAGTCTGAGAGGACAGTTATGTAGTGGCTCGAAAGGAGCGCACATGAGGTAGGTTAGAACCAAGTTCAAGTCCCACTGGGGCATTACGAAAGGAATGGGAGGAAACAAGTGAGTAATGCCCTTAAGGAAGCGATTTACAATAGGGGACTTGAAAAGAGAAGGCTGATCAGGAAGCCAAAGAAAGGCCGAAATGGCCGAAAGATAGCCTTTTAGAGTGCCCAGAGCAGAGCCCTGCTGAGCCAAAGAAAGAATGAAGAGGAGAACCTCTGAAAGGGGGGCAGAGAGGGGATCCACAGCCTTTGCTGCACACCATGCCACAAATTTGTTCCATCTACAGGCGTATACCGTTTTGGTGGAGGGACACCTGGATGGCAAGATAACGTTACAGACTTCAGGAGGAAGGTCGAAAACTGTCAACTGTTGCCTCTCAATCTCCACGCAAGGAGGTGGAGGCTGGACAGGTTCGGGTGGAGGACCGTCCCCTGCTGCTGCAACGGAAGATCCTCCCGAAGAGGAGGTCTGATCGGAGGATCGATGGCCATATGCAGAAGCTCGGGATACCAAACTCTTCGTGCCCAGTCCGGGGCCACAAGAATGACTTGGGCCCAGTCGCGCTTGATCTTCTTCAGCACTCTGGGCAGAAGTGGTATAGGCGGAAAGGTGTATAGAAGACCGCAACTCCACTCACAATGAAAAGCGTCGCCTAGCGAGTGCCGCCTTGGAAATTCCAACGCGCAGAATTGCTGACATTGCGTATTCTCTTCGGTGGCGAATAGATCTAACCAAGGCTCTCCCCACTGCTGAAAGAGACCTTGCGCCACCTCTGAGTGAAGACGCCATTCATGATCCATTATGCACCGGTGGCTGAGTTCGTCCGCCCTGGCGTTCAAAGAACCTGCCAGGTTTTGAACCACCAGGGACATGCGCCGATGTTCCAGCCAGTTCCAGCGACGAACAGTCTCCTGACATAGGCTCCATGACCCCGCCCTGTTTGTTGCAGTACCACATGGCAGTGGTGTTGTCCGTGAACACCTGCACTACCCTCCCTTTCACAGAAGGAAGGAATGCCTTCAGTGCAAGACGGATCGCCCGAAGCTCCAGAAGGTTGATGTGGAGCCCGGACTCCGCCGGAGACCAGAGGCCTCTGATTTCCGCCTCTCCCATGTGGCCGCCCCACCCCAGAAGTGAGGCATCTGTCACCATTGTGAACTCTGGCTGGGGAAGGGAGAGGGACCTGCAGTTGACCCAGTCCTGGTTCGTTAGCCACCACTGCAATTGGTGTGCAGTGCCCTCCGACATCTGGATGCAATCGGAAAGATTCCCCTGATGCTGTGCCCACTGGAACTTCAGGTCCCACTGCAGAGCCCGCATATGCCACCTGGCATAGTCCACCACCAGGATGCAGGAGGCCATGAGGCCCAGTAGCCTCAGGGTCAGTCTGACCAAAACCCGGGATAGAGGCTGAAAGATCAGAATCACAGCCTGAATATCCCGGACTCGCTGCTCGGGAGGATAAGCCCGAAACTGCGCTGTGTCCAGAACCGCTCCGATGAAAAGGAGCTTCTGAGAGGGAATCAGGTGTGACTTTGGCACATTGATGGTGAACCCCAGCGAATGCAGGAGGTCGGCCGTAGTCTGGAGGTGTGAGACGACAGCCTGGGGCGAGCCTGCCTTCAACAGCCAGTCGTCGAGATAGGGGAAGACTGGAACCCCTGATCTGCGCAGATGAGCTGCGACCACCGCCATCACCTTCGTGAACACCCGAGGGGCGCTGGTAAGGCCAAAGAGGAGCACTGTGAACTGAAAGTGCTCCTGGCCTACAGTGAACCGTAGATAAAGCCGATGGGCCGGCAGGACAGGGATGTTAAAAAAAAAAGTCCTGCAAGTCCAACGCTACCATCCAGTCTCCAGGGTCGAGGGCAGGCAGGACCTGAGCCAGTGTCAACATTTTGAACTTCTCCTTCCGGAGGAAGCGGTTGATGTTCCTGAGACCCAAGATAGGACGCAGGCCCTTGTCCTTCTTGGGCACCAGAAAGTAGTGGGAATAACAACCACGACCTACTTGTGGAGCAGGAACTCGCTCGATGGCCCCTTGGCCAAGAGAGCCATAACTTCCTGTTGGAGAAGGGCCAAGTGATCTTCTGACATGCAATGGAATTGAGGTGGCATGGATGGAGGGGTAGTCTTGAAGGGAAAGGAGTAGCCCCTTTGGACTATCTGCAAAACCCACCTGTCCGACGTGATGTTGAGCCAGTGGGGGAGGTGATGGTGAATCCTGCCGCCCACTGGCAAATGGTGGCCCTGAAAGGTCGGACTAGGAGGGCTTGGAGGCTGCTGCAAAGGGGGCGCTGGTGGACTGGCCCCCAGACCCACGACGGTGGGTCCCACGTCCCCGGCCGCGCAGAGACTGGACAGCTTGCGCAGGACTGTGGCTCTGGACGGAATGTGGCGGGGCACCCCTTCCGTAGCCACGAAATGGGCGAAAAGCAGACTGTGCGGGGCGAGAGGTAGAAGTGAGGCCCAAGGACCTGGCCGTAGCCCTGGAGTCCTTAAAGCGCTCAAGCGCATTGTCTGCTTTGTCGCAAAACAAGCGAAGGCCATCAAAGGGCATGTCCAAAAGCGTAGCTTGGACATCACCCGAAAAGCCAGTGGACCTCAGCCAGGCGTAGCGTCTCAGGGCTACTGACGTTGAAATCGTTCTGGCCAGCGAGTCAGCCGTGTCCCGCCCACAACGTCTGGCGAACTTTGCTGCGTCTCTCCCTTCGGCAACTGCACGAGAGAGCACGGCCCGGGCCTCCTCTGGACACTGTGGCAGCACCTGCGCAACCGTGTCCTACACAGAGTGGGAGTAACGGCCCAAAAGACATTCACCGACCGCAGTCCTAAGCTGGAGGAAGAAAACATTTTCTTCCCAAGGTGGTCCAGCTTCTTGGATTCCCTATCAGGTGGTGCGGTAGGGAATTCGCCCTTGGAAGTCGAGGCTTGGACCACCAAGCTCGGGGTGGGGTGTTGGGAGAGGAAAATGGGGTCGCCCGGGGACGGGCGGTGGCGTCAGGCAATCATCCTATCCACTGGAGCCCCTGTGTTGGGCTTGGACCAAGTGCCCAAAAGGATGTCCGTGAGGGCCTCATTGAACGGCAGCAGAGGCTCCGAAGAGGCCGCTGCCGGTTGAAGCACCTCGGTCAGGAGGTTAGTCCTGACTGCCACCGTAGGAAGCTCAAGGTTTAAGGCCTCAGCCGCCCTACGCAACACCACTGCGTATGATGCACCCTCCTCTGTAGCCACGGTAGGGGGAGATAGCATGCCAAGGTCTGGGGAGGTGTTCGGACCACTGGCCTCACCCAACTCCTCTCTCCAGTCCAGTTCTTCTAACTGACCCCTCAGAGTCCTCCTCACCCTCCTCTGGTAGCCACTCAGGGCGATAGGGAACACCAGAGGAGAACAGGGGTACAAAAGTACCGGTCGGCGAGATGTACCATAGCTTCCTGCAATGTTTGTGGATCCTGTGTATATGGGTCGTCGTAGCTATATTACCAGGAGTCATCCTGATCATGCTGGGAGGACTGATAAGATCTTCTGGTATCTCGACCATGTGAATGGGTATAGTCTGCTGAACAAGGCTCTTCAGCTTGTTCATGTTCGTCCTCAACTGGGTATTGATATTTAACCTTTAATTGTGTTGGGGATTATGCAAGGCCTAATTGACTATCGTCATCATCATCATCATCATCTTCTTCTTCAAAAAACTCAGTATTTAAAAGTTTGTGAGATGGGTATGGAGGGACCTTGCTAGGTGAGGTCTGTTCTGGTATGAGTGGCATGGAGATGACTTAGTGATGAGGGTGATCCTGGTGTGTTGTTTAGGGGCTTGGACTATCATCGACTATATCATTGCCGTCGATGGTGTTGTAATATTGTGGAAATGGTTCTTGACCGAGCCATCGATAGGTGTTATTGTTGACCGTGTCCTAGACAACATCATTGACCACGTCTTGATCAACGTCGTAGTCATCCATGTTGTTGTCTGTGTTGACAGTGAGATGTTTGTTGGCAGCTTAGCTGGTGATTTCGTTGACTATGATCAGGGATTCTTTGACGGCGGCGAGGTCTTAGAGGATGATGAAGGTTTCTTTAGCGACGTTAGTGTAATTGGCACCGACTTTGTTGACAGTGGTGCCCACGCTGGTATTGTTGACAATGATGAAATTGGTTTGGATTTTGAATTTCTCTTTGGAGTTGATGGCTCAGATCTAGAATGCATTTTTTAAGTCAGTTTTACAACCTCAGGAGACACTTTACTGTGTTTCAGAGATTTCATCAAGAGACTTTTTGGAGGTCCCAAAGAAGTTGAGGATTTTGATTCATAAGGAGGTTTTGAAGAGCGCTCAGAGGAGAGATGTTCTCTGTTATGCACTTTACCTCATGATTTTGAGGTACCCTCATATTCCTCCTCTAAGTTGTGGTATTTAGTGATTTGGTCTTCTGGACCCATAGTAAAAGCCTACCATCACATTCTTTAAGGGTTTTTGTGGAACATGTTTGACATGTTGTACAGTATTTTGCCTTATGGTCGGGAATAAGCAGCGTAGGCAGTGCTTATGGGGATCTTCACAATTAAGTATTTTCCTGCCTCAAGATCCACATGGTTGAAAAATACCTTTTTTAGAAAATACAACTATTGTTCCGGGTCGAATTGGAACCTAGGGGTTTGCGGGACCACGGCCGGCGTATTCGTCACTAAGTACTCGGAGTAAAGATGAGAAAATTAATATCATTGATTTGGACACCACACACAGGATTGTATGTATGTAAGGAAGTTGTGTCCACCTCCATTATATCGTCAACAGACGATCTCCATTTACCAGCCGGGACGGAATTACAACCGGCAGGGAGGAGCGCATTATTTCTTCGCTATTCATTTACCAGCCGGGACGGAATTACAACCGGCGGGGAGGAGCGCATTATATCTTTTCGTTGCCAGAAGCCCTGAAGAAGTCGTGGGGTACTTCCCCAGACGAAACACGTGTTGGCTGGGCAACTGTTCAGATTAAAGAAGAACAATACATTTACGATTGCACTGTTTTGAGTTCTATGCATGATGTGTGTACTCTCGATTATGTGAAAGTTACAAACGATGTTGCAATAAGCACTGTAAATTCTAGCGTGTGCACAGGCCTGCGACATTCATTTGTTGACCTTAGGGTCTATGTTTAGGAGGGATTAAGGGTTCTCCCTCACCTGTCTGCACCGCTTCACTTGTCATCAAACTTACTCGTACGCATACTTGATTGGCGCCAATCCTGCCACACCTAAGAAACCCCCCCCTGTGTTTGCAGTGCTTATGGGGATCTTCACAATGAAGTATTTTCCTGCCTCAAGATCCACATGGTTAAAAAATACCTTTTTTAGAAAATACAACTATTGTAGGTTAAAGGAATCAATTTCCTTTCCGAAGTAAAAACCGAAAGAATTTCTACTTATCTGACTGACTGTGCAGAGCTCAAAGGGACTCACTTCACACACGTGTGATAGAAATCTGAGCCTGAGGACCTGGGTGAGGAAGGGTAAAGTATGTGTTGAGTGGTTGAGCTTTAGATCATTTTAAAACAATGTGAATAGGTTACTTCTGTGACTATGTCAACATTTTCTGCCTATTCCTAGCATTGGAATACTCTCTATGTATGCTGTGGGACTCCCAGTTCGACATCAGGGATGATTCAAGCATGTGAATCTATAACAGATCCCACATTGGAGAAATAATACTATTCCTTCCTCAGCAGTGGCAGTCAATAGGTGAAGACTATTTCCTTAGTTTCAACATCATACAAGCATCAATAAGAAGAGTGCCCTGAGATTTTCCCTCTCTCAGCCACTGTTCAATGTCTTAATGCTTCCAAAAACACAAGTGCTGAGAAATGACCAGTTCTATTTTCAATTCTACACCAACATTTTCACCACCCTTGAGAATGACTTGTATGGTAAGTCAAACAATAACACATTTCTCAAACCCATACATAATTGAAAGAACCAAAGCTCAAATTCTATTGATAGGTTGGACCATTCCCAAAAACTGCCCATTTATATGGCCTACCTCAAAACCGCTGTCAAAAGTCAAAACCAAGGTGTCACTTGGACCCTAATCAAAAAGTCACCCCCAGATAAATTCAGTAATGCAAGGCATCAACTTCCAGCTATCCATGTCGCAGAAAATGATCCCTCCCCTTCAAACCCAATAGAGTGGAGACAATTCAAGCTTTGGTAATGGGGCATCTTGGCTATTGCAAAAGCATACACACTGGCCTTTCCAAGAGACTTACCAAAAGGCTACACAGTGCAAAGTCAGGCTTCTAGAAATTGAGACTTTTTTAGAGTTTGGTGGACGCCCCTTTGTCTTCCAGGTTAGATGAGGTATGTCATCCACTCTACCTGCACAAGAACACCTGTAACACTTAGCAATTACCACCAGACAGGCCAGAATGACTTAGCAGTGAAACTTTACAGAGCATGTAACCCGCGCCACAATGCAATCATGCTGTAAAATCTTTGTTTAAAAAGAAATTTTGCAGAGCAGGAGTTTGTTTCTGAAGAAAAAAAAAAACAGCCCCGGCACGTAGAGAGTTTTTAGGTCTGGTTTTAGGCAACACAGCTTTTTAACATTTCTTATGCTAACAATATAAAGTGGGCTTTAGGTCCACTGCTTTCTTTTGTTTACAATGAGGTTTGGGAGCTTTGCAATTCTAAATAATCTGATTCCAACCTTTCAGCATAGATACATAAAAGCCATTTCACAGAGAAAAGTGTATAAACAGTATCTCCACAAGCTATAAAATCTCTCTCCTACCAAAGAAGAGCTGGATCCAATTAAAAAAACACTACACTCACCCTCTCTCCCCAACTAGCTGAGTCGAATCTACAATTTAGACCAGAGGCCTCACAGCCAAATAACCCAGGTCAGGGGGAGACCTTGCTTTAGTAGATACATTTAGGAAATGGTACTAAACATCCAACTACCTGAGAACTGTAGCATACAAATAAATACAAAAATTGATAGAAAACCTAGAAACAATTCCCAGTCCAATGAGGCTTTTCATTTTTACTCAGAGCGATAAATGATAGGAGCAATTCATCCTATTGAGGGGCAAAAGCATTTTTGCAAGCCACTAGCGAAGGGCAGAGCTTGCCGATTTCGCCCAAACTTTGGAGCAGCTTGTCCATTTTTCCAAAGGAGGGGACCTAGGTGCCTTCCATAGGCATGTTAACTCTCTTAGCAAACAGCAAAGCTAGGTCTATGAACAGGGTTGCAGAATTAGCATCCTGACATCTAGGGCACAGTGCTGCAGCATCTGAGTAAATTTCCTGATTCCTAAGTGGTGTCAAGTAGTAGGCTTTTGGAAGATATAGAATTGTAGGAGTTTAAACCGGGTATTGCGTTAGATCTTATGCGGATATGATAGTAATCTTTCCCATTATTTATCATTAGATTCACAACCTATATCTTCCACCCATTTATCCCCAAGAAGATTGTAGAAACGTTGCTGTGTATTCCGCTTTGGCTTTATAAAACCAACTAACCAGCCTGGGCCCTTCTCCCATAGTAGGTAGTGCCTGTCATACTACGAGTGGGGGTGGTTCATCTTGCGTTATATCCCAGTGTGATTGTACAGCCCTGACTAGCATGGCATGACACAAGAATGGGCCCGCATGGAGGTCTGCATCCTCCTGAAGTACCTGAAACCCAGCCAGGATACCGTCCGGAAATAGCTTCACCACCAATAAGATCCCAAAATCCCTCTTTCCGACTATGCTACCTGGGGGGGCATATGGCTTTGTACCTTGTGTGAGCCGCAAGGTGCGTTGATAACAAGACAAGGCCATAAAAACAAGCTTAGGAGAGCTCTTTGGGGTGCACCTGCGAAGGAAAAAGATGGTATTAAGCACTCCATCCCAAACTGCACCTTAGAGAGCCCTATTTTAAACATGTTGCAGCCTACCAGCCACTGAATGACCCATTGTAACTGGGATGCTATGTAATACCCTTCGAAATCTGGGGCACTCAAACCCCCTTTGTCCACAGGCAGTTGCCACTTTTAACAGCTACCCTTCATATATTAGACCTTCAGATCAAGTTACCCAAAAGCCTATCTATTTCACAAAATATTCCCCGAGGAGGATCATAGGTAGATTGGCAAAAACAGCATAGGGGGTGCAGTAATAATACCATGCTTGCCAATGCTACCCAACCATCAACAGGAATGAGAGAATAGACCAAAACCCCACCTGTGATTGTAAGAACCCCGTCTGTGAATATAATGTATGGATAATTGCTCCAAGTTTACCCTCTAATAAGTAAGCATCCGTGTGATACAGTTTAACACCAAAATACCCAGACATATGCTCCTCCCAATGTAGCTTCCTGCTGATCAAGTCAGCCGGTAGGGGCCTGGGGGAAATCACAGGACTTAGCACAGTTAACTCCTAAGCCTGATACCCACTGAAAGTTCCTCAGGGCAGCTGACAAATAGGATAAATCAGTATTGGCCTATCTGACATATGTCATGATCTGATCCGCATATCAAGAGGCAGAGTGGGAGATGTCTCCTATTTGGAGACCCCAAGTGGATCCTAGCCCCTAATGGCATAATAAACAGGAGGAAAAGCAGGGATAGAGCGGGCAGCCATGCTACCTCCCTCTGCTGATGGAAAACAATTCAAAGATGAAATGACCTGTACAAACCTGAGCAGAGGGATAAGAGTAAAGAACTTAAATCCAACCTATTGTTTGTTTTCTAAACCTAATATGTTCCAGCCCCTGATGCACACAGGTGTACAGTATCGAAGGCCTTTATAAGACCTAACACCAGGCACATAGAGTAAGGCCAGCGCCGAGAAGACTCATTCAGAATGCCAAAAAGACATCTAATGTTAAAGGAATTGCAATGCCTAGGAATAAAACCACTCTGATTTGAAGAAAATAATCTTGGGAGAAGGGGTAGGAGCCTCCTTGTCAATATTTTACTGAGTAATTTGTATTCAGTGATTAAAATTGAAATCAGCAGTTAAAGGCTGTAAGGTTTGGGTCTCTACCATGTTTATGGAGGGATGTAATAATTGCCTCAATAGTGGTAGAAAGTAAATGGCCCTTTTGCCAAGCGACTATGTATAGGGTTGCAAGACAGGGGCCCAGCAGTGCGGCAAAGGTCCTATAAAACTAGACAGTAAACCTATTAGAGTCAGGGGTTTTACTCATCAGTAGTTCCAAAAAAGCACCCTTAATTTCCTATTCAGTAATTGGTTTCTCCAGATCTGTAGCCCACAGGGGAGTTAGTCGAGGGAATGCTAAATGGGATAAATAACTTGAAATCTCCTCTATCTAATGAGATGTATGCTCAGTGTATGAGCGCCAATAGAAATCATAAGGAGCTGACTTAAACATCATGTAGGAAATTGGGTAATTAAATGTGCAGGATGTGAGGACTGCACAAGTAGTAGGTCCACAATTAATCCTTACTAGGAACCAAGCACCCCATTGTAGCCCCTGATTTTCTCAGGGTAGGGAAGCAGAGCAATGCAAGGCCTACTCAGGGGAGGTATTGTGGGCTAGTAACCCCTATTCGCTGGCAAGCAGTATTAACATTCAATAAATAATTGTCCGGCCAGTGCTTTTCCTTTAGAAAAAGGAAGGGTACATTTCTTACACACACACACACACTACTAAATACTATGCATGAATTTACAAATATATACATAAGGCAGATAAAAATTCCTTATATTACCTAATGAAATTGGCTTCGACCCCTAACGGGTCATGACCCTCAAAATCACAGTAGCCCCTCCCCCACCTACACCAGATAGACATCACACTGCAAGGGTGGGTATCACTTTAAATAAAAGAAGCATATAGGCTTTATCAAGGATCATCCCAACACAGGTCAAGAAACCACATGTTAAAAAACATCATTCCCCTGAAATTAATAACAATCAGGTGTAAATATGGCGCTCCGAAAAACATACAGGAGACCTTATCACCTTCAAACCAGTACTCAACCAGTACCACTGCCTCCTAAAGGAAACAAAGAAGAACGCCCTAGCAGACCGAATAGAAGCATGCACAAACCCCAGCAAGAAGCTCTGCACCATCGTGAAAGAATTCTGCAACCCCTAAGCCACCGAGAACGACACTACCCCCTCCCAAAAACTGTGCAACACACTGGCGGACGTCTTCCATGACAAGATCCCAGCCATCTACGTAAACTTCAAATCCCAACCCCCGCCACCAACAGCATCAGCCTCCTCACACTGACAAACACAAATCCCGAACACCTGCTCACACATTTGGATCCTCTCACAACTCAAGCCACAATCTCCTTCATGAACTCAGTGCACTTGGCAGCACCCACTGACCCCTGTCCCCACCACATCTTTAATCTTGAGAGAAAGACGATTACAATGAACTCAAGTAAGTCCTGAAAACCTCCATAAACTCAGCCTCCTTCCCTCAGGACTGGAAACACACTAAAGTGAGGCCACTCCTGGAAAAAACTATCTGCAGATCCAGCAGAATCAAAGAACTACTGGCCCATCTCCCTGCTTCCCTTCCCAGCAAAGGTCCTCGAGAAGGCAATCAACCAGCAATTCACTAAGCAACTGAAACACAACAACCTCCTGGACCCTTCCCAATCCGGATTCCGAGTCAACCACAGCACCAAGACAGCCCTAATTGCAGCCACTAACGACATCAAAGCCCTCCTGGAACACGGCGAAACGGCAGCCCTCATCCTCCTGCACTTGTCAGAAGCCTTCGACACCATCTCCCATCACATCTTGATCAACAGACTCCACCACATAGAAATCCAGGGAGATGCCTTCAAATGGATCACCTCATACCTCCTCGGAAGAACCCTTAGAATCCGGCTCCTGCCATTCACCTCAGAACCCAAGACGATCAAATGCAGCGTACCCCAAGGATCGTCCCTCAGCCCCACCCTCTTCAATACGTACATGACCCCCCTGGCCAACACCGTCAGATTGTACGAACTCAATATCATTTCCTAAGCTGACGAGACACAGCTCATCCTCTCGCTATCAGAGGACCCCTCCGCCACCAGATCCAACTTCGGCAGATGTATGATGAACGCTGTCGACTGGATGAAGGACAACAGTCTCAAGCTCAACTCGGACAAGACGGAAGTACTGATCTTTGAGAACAAAACCTCGCCATGGAACGACGCATGGTGGCCCGGTGAACTTGGCTCATCCCTCGCCTGACAGACTGTGCCCACAACCTCGGCATCATCCTGGACAGCAAGCTTTCCATGAAGAAACAGGTAAACTCAGTCTCATCCGCCTGCTTCCACACCCTAGGAAGCTCTGCAAGCTCTTCAGGTGGCTCCCAGTCAACACCAGAAGGACCATCATGCAGGCCCTCATCACCAGCAGGCTGGACTACAGGAACACACTCTACGTAGTGATCACCTCACGCCTCCTAAAGAGACTACAGAGAACACAAAACTCAGCAGCTAGATTAATCCTCGACCTTCCCAGACGCACCCACATCACACCTCACCTCAAGATGCTACACTGGCTCCCGATCCAGAAGAGATGCCAGTTAAAGATGCTGACACACACATACAAAGCCCTGCACAACGAAGGAACAGCATACTTCAACAAACGCATGACCTTCCACCAACCAACCAGACATCAATGACACACCTCCCTCTTCCTTGCAGACACCCCCCGGATCTGCCAAGGCAACAGCGAAGGACGTTCCTTCCCAAACCGCACCTCAAACACCTCAACGCTCCAGGAATTCAGGAAAGGACTCAAGACCTGGCTGTTCATTTGAACAGATCACCTCAAAGCATCTAGCAACCAGCAACTGGCAACCAGAAGCTGGCAACTCCAGGGCCTTGAGACCCTCATGGGTGATTTGTTGCGCTTTACAAATGCTGATTGATTGAAGTGCAATTATTAATGTCAATAAAACATGTCCACAATTAACAATCCCTGTCATCATTATTATATCTACTTTCAGGCAACATAAAATGCAGCCATAAAAGGAGCCCCTAGAGAGCGCTGCACTCCCAGCTGTAGATCAAATGCTCCAGCCTTGGGAATGTTAGAAATATTGATGTAAACCCTGAAGGAGGTCATAATCTCGTTGACCCTGAAAACCTAGGATCAGTTTCCAAAGCCTAAGGGAAGGGGGGCTGCTGCGCTCCTGCAACCCCTGCACATGTTAATGTTGTGGGTGGGGCCCCTGTACTCCTGGGGACACCACAAGGAGATATAATTTATGTAAATGAGCCCCACAGGGTATTATGGGGCACTCCCTCAAGGAAAGCTGTGAATATAAGCGGCTCTCCCCCTGTTTGGGAGAGGCGCTTTCCATTTGTTTTTATTCTTGGTGGGGATACTCAGTCCCGCCTGGTCACCCCGCGTACCTGAGGAAATAAGGAGGCGTGGTAGTTGAAGAGAACAGGTAGGTTCGTTTGTAGGCAAATAACAAGGAGCACAAAACTGCACCTCCTGCTCTGTCGGTGTCCCAGTACAAATGGCAACAGTCACACCGAACTCCAGCAGAGCCGAAAGCAGAACATGGAACCCACATCGTAAAAAAACATTCAGCAAAGAAACAAGGCAATGTGACACGTGCCAGAGGGCAAGATATAACATAACAAGGGTTACATTACCCTTCCCCTTATAGAAAAAACAAAACAAATGTGAACACATGACAAGGAGATCAATGCATGTAATCTTTAAACCATACAGGAATAGAAACATTGTGAGTGGTTCTGCACGCACTTCTCTAAGGAACCTGCAAACCAGAATGATTGCTTTTTGAGGGACCACCATTACATCCGTAATAGAATTAGTTTCACTGGTATTAGACACCATGTAGGAGGAATGAGAGGCTGCATCTTCAGAGCCACTTAAGTATTCACATAACCCACCAGTGGTATGTGGACTAAGCAATAAATCATTAAGTCCAGAAAATGAAGTGGTACAATGCAAACAGCATCGCCATCAACCACGAACTATAAAGGTGAGAAGCACCATTATTCTTCGAAAGATTTGATCAGGAGAAAGTTTAACATGAGTTCTCCTACTCCACCAACTATTTCCTCCAATAACACTGCCCCTTTAGATACTTTGGACACTCTGACAGGTAACATAAACCTTGATTCTCCTTTTTACCCCTGAGGGTTTTTTTTTAATGAGAACCCAATCTCCACTTTCAAAATCAAACTTCTTTGTAACATTTTTTTTTTCCAAATTAGTTTTTTATGGTAGCTTGTTTGCTTTTAACTCTCTCCTCAATATAACTCCTGAATTATTGGAATTACTCTTAAGGTCATGTACATCTGGGCATTCTCCCATGCAACAATACGAAAGGAGACTCACCTGTTGTGAGTATGAATAACCAAATATTTCCAAACATTTTTACGCAAAAACCCTACCACAGAAGCACTTGAAGAAAGAGCTGACTGGATTCCTTCTTTTAAAAACCTATTTATGAGCTCCACCAAACTATTGGAAGTGGGGGAGTACAGAGTAACTTGCATTTGCTTAATTTGGAACCCATCAATGTGTGCCATTAACAATGACTAGTTCTCTAAGTGGTCCTAATATGCTGTGCAAAAAAACAATTACAGAAGACATATGAGGCGAGGAGGCAAAGTCAAAATAGACACACCTTGAAAAATAGTCTACCAGGATCAACATATACTTTTTATTCGCAGGCAACAACTCAAAAGGTCCAACTAAGTGAAGAGCCACCTTCAGCCAGGGATCATCTGGCAACCGAACCATGTGTAAAGGAGTCTCACATGTCTTCCAGTGTTTTCCAATCTGAGACAAGATAGGTGCTACATGAAGACACCCAGCAGTTGACCTGCAAATCCAGAGACGCCCACCAATAAAACTGTTTGAGGTTGTGAATGGTTTCAGTAACACCAAGGTAACCTTCATTAGCTACCTTAATTAAAGAAACTCTTAAAGATGTGGGTGGAATAGGAACATCATGATGCAGTACCATTCCATTGAGCATATAAATTAGGGTTTATGATCAGTGAATATGTCAAACTGCGTTCCCCACAAAAATGTTTTACATTTTTCAACAGCCCAACAGCATGCTAACCTTCGCGTTCTATCGCACTGTAATTAGTCTCAGGCTGTGAGAGTGAACGAGAAGCGAAAGCGATGGTATGCTCTTTACTGTTAATCCATTGGGAAAGCACAGCTCCTAATCCAGACTGACTGTCATCTGCCGTTACAAAACAAGCTTTGCCAGCAGTAAACAGTGCCAAGGCTGGAGCTAATACAATTAAATTCTCAAATTTTCAAAAGGCCTCATTGGCATCACCACTCAATTCAAACGTTTCTCCTTTTTTCAATAGATTGCAAAGGGGCTTTACCACAAAAGCATAACATTGTATAAAGCAAGAGAAAATACTACTCACAAAGACCATAAAATGATCTTAAAGTGTCTTTATCCTTTGGCTGAGAAAAATCCTGAATTGCATGAACAAGAGAACTTAGGTTTGATGCCTTGAACAGATACTCTTGTGTCTCAAATAATTCACCCGACGTGATAAAAATTTACATTATTCCCTCCTTAGAGTGATGGCAACATTTATAAAAACAGGCAACTTTCTTTAAAATTAGATTATGTTCCCTGATGGCCTCAGCAAAAATTAGCACATCATCTTGGAAGGCCTGTACACCAGGAATACCCAACAGAATGAGGTCCATAAATTTCTGGAAAACGCTTGCAGCAGAAGCAAACCCGAAAGGCATACACAAAAATCTGTATGCACCAAAACGTGTAATAAAGGTTGTCAAATCCAGGGATTCTGCTTCAAATGGGATCTGATGATAAACTAACTTAAGATCTGCCAGGGAAAAAATTTGGACTACCTCAAGTTAGCCAGTAATTCCTGTTCTTTGGGTAAGGGATGGCATTCAACAAAAAATTTTTGTTTAAGGTTCACACACAAATGGCTCTCGTCTGTTTTTTTCCTGGCTATGACTACTGGGCTAACCCACTCAGAAGAGTTGGGGGGCCCGGCTGTGTCACACCTTCCAATCATAACTTGTCTAAAAGTTTTTTTAAGATCTGGTCTTATGCGGAGTGGGACAGCCCTGACTTTGTGCACACATGCAATAGCACCCTTTTTAAGTTTAATCAAATGTTCAAATTTGGAAATGTTCCCTATTTTTTCAGAGATAACCTCAGAAAAATTTCCAATAACCATTTTCACATTAAGATCATCATCACTCTCAACCCATGAAATAGACACATGAGCCACAACGACTGGATTATCTGAACCTGGGACAAGCTTTAACCCAAGTCTGGCAAAAACTTGCCATCCCACAATATTTCAGCCCCTGATGGCCACATAAATACTTCTTTCTAAGCAAGTCACAAAGTCTACAAAATACCCCAACATGTTCCCCAAAAGCCTTGGGATGAATATCAGTTTTGTTGAGAGGAGTTTTGTTCCATCTGTCGAAATATAAAGCACCCGAAATAATGGTGATGGATGCTCCTGAGTCGGCCATCATAACTAGTTTCTCATCACCTAATAGTACATTGCACCAATGACCTTTAGCTTAATAGTGAGCATCACTTTGGATAGGTCACAAATGTATTGATTATGAGCCAGCTCAACACTGCTGCCTTTGACCGCCACCTTTGAACTCCTGCAAACACTCTGAAAATGACAGAGTTTACCACACTTTTTGCAGCGTTTGTTCAGAGCAGGGCAAGCAAGATTGTTACTAATGTGTGTTTTAGACTCGCATCTAAAATACACACTTGAAAACCTCTTCTGACTAAATTTAGATCCTTTGTCCTTAATAGAGATGGCACTCATTGACTCTGCTTCTGAGTAGTATCTGAAGCCATTACTTTGATTGATATTCTAGATTGTTCAATGCTTTTGGCAATGTCAATGACTTCCGATAAAGTGGGATCTCTACAGCTTAGTAAATGTTCCTGTATTTTTTTGATGAAAAGCTGTAAACAAATTGATGATAGATGCTAACAATCTCAATGCAGAAATGTTCTCCTTTAAACTCTCCTCAGCATTTTGCTTAAATCTGAAAAAATTGAATCATTCAAGTAAGACACAAGGCTCCTCTGAGAATGTATTAGAAAGCAACAGTCTCTGAATATTCATTCCAGGCTCCTAAACATCCAGGTGGAGCATCCACCTCCAGTAAACTGTCAAAAATGTGTTGACCTTCCTATCCCAAATGACTAAAGAGAAGTGCTACTTTACTTTGGGCTCAAATTGGGTAGCGTGAATTACAATCAAAGGTGCAAAACCACTATTTCCATGCTGTAGGAGGCGTGCCAAGGTTTTGTAGGAGGTGCACAATTTGTACCAACTGTGAATTAGAAGCCATAGGGAGCAATAATGAGGATATCACTCCTAAAGAAATAGTCAATGAACAAATAATGCCCTAAAATGAAAATAGGCAAATCTTAAAATTTGCCAATGTCTTGTCTTCTCTGTGAAATGCAAGGTAAAATGGTGTTGATTAATAGAAAATCACTGATAAAATGGCTTAGTTTCAAGAAGCATTTATATGGGCTTTCTTGAGTAAATCAAAAATGTCCTGATCTAAGATGGCCACCTGTGAGGTTGTGCAACGTTTCGACGTTGCATGAGGACGTCACACGTAATGACACAACGCCAGTGGTCAATGAAGACCGAGGAAGCGCTGGGGGACAACTACCTGTGTAATGCAAACAGTCTAAAGCAGGCAACCAGCGCCACATATCAAGACTGTACAGGAGCGCAAGTAGTGCCAAGTGCAAGGTGCACAACCCGGTGAGGCCACACTTTCCAAAAACACCAGCTGGACTCCACAGCAAAATCCTGCTGCGCCACAGGTACAGGTAAAACTTCATACGAATAGCAAGTTTGGTGTCGGTGGGCTCCAGGGGCATCAACCAGGCTCCTTGTCCCCAAAGTGTGCTAATATGTAGACGTTGTAATCGAAGAGAACAGGTAAGTTTATTTGTAGGCAAATAACAAGGAGGCCACAACTGCACCTCCTGCTCTGCCATTGTCCCAGTACAACTGGCAACAGTCATACAGAACTCCAGCCGGGCAGGAAGCAGAACATGGAACACATGTAAATCTAAAAATCTAAATCTAAATCCGTATTTGTAAAGCGCGAACTACTCACCCTTACGGGTCTCAAGGCGCTGGGGGCCGTCGTGGAAATTAAGTGAGCTATTGCCCAGAGTCACATGGTGTTGAGCTGAGCTGCCGCCGGAGCCGGGGATCAAACCGTGAACCCTGCGCTCCGAAGTCAGCTGCCCTGGCCGCTGCACCACACCTCTCCACTAAAGAAATGTAGTAAATGTAGTAAAGAAACATTCAGTGGAGCAACAAGGCAATGTGACATGTGCCAGCGGGTAAGATGTAAAATACCAAGTGAAACAGTACCTCTGTTGGGTGAGGGCAGCTCGGGGAGCCTATCCCCAGTGAGCTCCCACCCGCTTGGCAGGCAACTCTGCTGGCACAGAAGCCGGCAACGTTCATCTCCCCTACCAGCTCCTGTGTGCAGGGTGTCTTCTTTGTGCTGGCTGCCCCGCTCTCCCACTGACACAGGCGATGGCGATTCCCCATCTGGCATCTTGGCTGGGCCCTGGATTTAGTGCTTGGTCCTTTCCGGACCACATGCGGTTTGCGATGGCCTCCGGGGAGATGAGGGCCCCAGGGAGCAGGAATGAGCATGAGGAGGGGGACCTACACGTCATCTACCTGGGTAAAAATTGCACAGTACTCCTTATGTCGACCCGCAGGCCATGGCCCACCCCGGGGGAAATTTTCAGATCTTGCAGCGGAACTCCATGTGCTCAGTTTCTCGGCAGTGGTCAAAGGTCACCAACTTTAAAAAGGTCACAACTTGGGCCCAGTTAGGCTGATTTGTACGATCCTGGGCTCATTTCACTCCAGGTGGCGAGTTCCAGCCACCAAGATCAGTTCCAACAGGTCTCCTGCCTCTAATGTGGTGTAAGTTGTAGGGAGCTGGCTTCACTGGCTCCTTGCACCAGCTTTTTTCCTGGTCTTTGTCTATGGATGCAGAAGTCCAGATCTTTCCCCCAACTGGTTGTCACAGCATGTAAGGAGGCCAACCTCACTGGCTCTTGGAAAGACCCATTGGTCCTGGGGTCAAATGGGGCAGAGTCCTTGGTCCTTTTGGGCATCAGGGGGTTTCTCCTTCCAGCTGTCCACATCTGTCGTAGTCCCAGGGTCCAGCAGCAAAAAGCACACAGCAAAAAAATCACTTTCTCTCCTTTGTGCAAGAGTCTTTAAAGGGGTGGAAGTTTCTAGAAGCCAGGCGCCATCGGGAACTCCTAGGGTGCCACATCACTTCTCCAGTCCTATTCCAACCCTCCTGCACAGCATGCTGGAACAGTTCAAGATGCTGTCATCTGGGAGTCACTGGTCACATCTGTTCTTGGGGCCTCAGCTCCGCCCCTTGCTGACATCACTGCCAGGGCCTTTCCCACCAAAATGTCAAAGAAGAGCCACCTCCTGTGTTGGCTCCAGTTATATGGGCACCCTCCTTTGGTCAGTGGGCCTGGGCTGTCCGCAGCCCTGTACAGAGTGGCAGGTAATTAACAGATGCAAATTTTATTCCCCCCCCCTTTTCTCCTCAGGGACTGAAGTAGGCCCTGTTAATTATTCCTTTTGTGTGGAGGGGCCCTTGTTCCCTCTGCTGGGGAGAAGTGTAATTAACCTGGCCCACTAGGGTGACAAAAGGCCGAGGCTCTGATCCTGAGCTGAGCCAGAGAAAGATGGCAATTCAGGACGACCCATAAAGTGTACATGTATGGTCTTGGGAGATGCAAATATGAACTGGGTGCACACTTCACCCTAGTTTCATACCTCACAGAGCTTTGTAGGCCTAGGGGAAGTGAAACTGCACTCAAATGCAGATTTCCCCCTATATGTATCATATAAAGTGTCACTGCAGAAAAACCAGTAAATCATACTGCCTTTACCTGTAAGTGCCCACTGATATTATAAGGCCTACTGCAGGTCAAAATCTAACCCTGCAGAGTCCCCACTGTACCAGGCTACCTGTGCACAGTTACCTGGCTGCTCACAACAGTAGTCTCACACGCCCACACGTATACATGTTCGCGTTTCCAGCAAAGTGCCACTTACCATTGCTACGGCCTTATCTTAAAAGGCAGACACTGAAGGGAAAAGCACGCAGTCCAATTAAAGTATGCTTACTGTGGACGAGACACCCACAGTAAAAAGTCCAAAACCAGCTGATTCAAAAAGCAAATAAATCCAGGCATACTAAATGGGCAGAATCCATTTTGCAGCCCCTCGAGAGTGCAACACCCTACCCATGTTGTTTTGTACTGTGCTTATTAGGCTATCAGAACCCATTTAGGAGGGAATGAAACCAACAGGGGTTCTTTGGCCAGAATGGTAGGGGTTGAGGCCCTTTACCACTGCTGTCCTGCAATCTGCCCTCTTATGGCTCTACTAACAACCCTCCCTGCACTTGACCGACTGACTGACTGTAGTAGCAAGGACGAGCGTGCAAAGGCTTCTAGGGGAGGTTAATGTTGAGGTTACTCAGGCGCAAAGATTAATACCACTACCCAGCAGCGCAATAAGATCAATGTCCAGCGCAATGCTTCTCTTTGCAGACAAGGTAAGTATTACATGGAAACCAATAATGCATGAATACCCAGTTCACGGGTGTGATTCTTTGGGCTTTAGGGGAGTCAGTCGACCCCCCCAAACTTTGATCTAATCTTAGCACTCAGTATATGCCCGTTCAACCTCTCACCAATTTCATAACTGCAGCGCGGTGCCGTGTTTAACCCTCCTGCAACAGCGTTATTCCACCTTCAACAGGAACCTCCTGGAGGCCCACAGCAGCTTTCACAGGAGTCAGTCGGCAGCCAGCTGAGAAATGTGCCACTCAGTATTTTGTGGCAAGAGTGTAGGCTTCTGGCGGGGGCCCTCTTCCAGGAAACGGACTGCAGATCATCACTCACTTCGGAGCTCCAGAGGGTAGTTTATTCACAACGCATCTCACTCTGGCGAGTACTCGGCAATTCTTGAGTGTGACAGCCACACACCCACAGATGATGATTATTTGGCATGGCGTACCCAGGCACTATCTTCGGCTCACAGTGCCTTGAGGGTGAAAACCTCAATTCTCCATAAGGTGCTCCAGGGCTCCTCTCAGGTCTCTTAGTCTTCCGGACTGGCTTCATACTTGACAGTGCCACTGTCATACAGTCCCACACGGGCCACCAGCAGACGTTTATCCAGGATGCAGTCGGGGCAAACACACCCACACTCTGCTCCAGGTGACTGGTGGGTACAAGGGGGATAAATGACAATGGTCCTACTGCCCAATCTGGCAGTAACACAAGTCCTTCAGCACACTTGCTTAGCGAGCCTCTGTCGAACGGACCCAACGCCAGGGTCTATTACAGTGGCCCCTTCCACAATCCACTCCTCCAGCAGAGTTACCACTTCTTCCCTTGTTCACAGGTAGGATATATTGGCTCTCAGGACAGTCCAGTAATTTTTCCTTCAGATCGGACTCCAGGCAATTTTCTCTCATCTCTGGGGGGTTGGCTGTCACCAATCCTTGGCTGTGAAGTAGTCCCGAATACTCTGCAGAGTATCCCCTACTTGGTAGAAGAGACCGCACTAATGACCAACAACAGGCTTTGAGCTCCCATCTTTATACCTGTCTTGCAGGCGGAGGATGCGTACTCCAGGTCTGCCTCCTTGGAACTGGTTTGGGTCAGTTCTCCTTTCCTGTGGCCTGACTAGGCCACCTTCCAGGCACGGCCTCAGTCTACAAGGAGGGTGTGACCAATAGGTCAGTCTCCAGATGGAGTGCCTAGTATAAAGAAGTGAAAGCAGGCTGCATCAAGCTATTCATGACCCCTCCTCACAGAGATCAGGAAAAGAGACAAGAATCAGTGCCCCTTCAAAGGGCTCCTTTTCCTAACACCAGATAGTAAAGGCCTAATCCTGTACCCCCTGACATCTACCCAATGGCTGCTGCAGTCAAAGTGATTTACAGTCCCATGTATCAGGAAGGGCACTGGCATGTTTTAGAAAAGACGGTCTCCTCTTTCCTCTCCATCGTCTGGTGCTCCCCCCTGCCACCTAGGAGATACCAGCAATACACATGTTCTGTATAGAGAAAGCAACCTCTCCTTCATTGTGTACTCTAGTCCAGGCTATGGCCTTCCAATATGTAAACTGCAGAGGCCTGTATCAATTGTGCATGGCGCACTATCACATGTATCCCACAAGCACACGTACAACGCACAAGATGTCACATTCAAGATTCCAGGTTCATCAGGAGCAGCACAACTTTATATGTATGGGACTGTAAGCACACATTCATGACTCACAGGCAAAAGTCTGTCACTAGAATTCACCAACCATGGTAAACTGCAATCACTGTTCTCCACACATAAAACAAGCAAAAGGAAAGGTAGACCCCAGTCACTATGAGGGTGTCCTTGGTGCCCCCCTCCCAATTCAGGACTAGGTCCAGAACCTATCAGTGTCTAAAGACCAGGCCTAGGTGAATGCACACAAACAGAATCACAGGCATTCAGTTTGTCCATCATGCAGGGAACATTCAAATCCCAAAAAGGGGCTTCAAGCCAGTGCATTGGCCAGCCAAGCAAGTAGTCTCCCTGTTTTTTCTGATTCTGATTGTGTTTTAGCACGGTAAGTGTTGTAATCCATGCACTTTAAGTACTCAACCAAATCTGCATATTTATATTTGGCCTGTAATAGTGCTGCTTTACCTGCTGCACTCCTGACTTCCTCCTACTCCAGCAGTAAGAGCAAATTCTCAACCTGAAGAAGGATATTCGCAACAGTTTTCGGAACATCAGCTGTGGCATGCATGCTGGCACCCTGAATGACCACAGTGAAAGCCTCTCATTGATCAGGGGAGACGTAGCTGTGCCTGCCATGGACGGCATCTTCCATCCGAGCAGGTTTTAGTTTTCAGGTGGGGATCGATGGGGGAAATCTACCTAAAATAAAACAAAGCTCTAATGGGTTGTGATCAGGGGTGGAATAAAATTAATAGTGTCTGGTGTTTGGGTTATTAACCCCCCAGGAATGTACAAGATCGCAACCAGTCTGTTAACATCTTAGTTCTGTGTATGACCGAAGATTGTGAGAGTAGGGGAAGAGACCAGTCTGGGACCGAGTCCAAAACGCAGCTGAAGTCACCTCCCAGAATATAGGGAATGCCCGTTCAAGTAGATAAAGTGTTACAAAGTGTAGGTAAGAAAACCTGTTGCTCTAAACTGGGGCACAGATACTGCCTAGGACTGCTCATAGGCCGTCTAGTGAGCTCTGCGCCATGGTGCATCTGCCACTAGGGTCTAAAGGGGTAGGGTCAGCACTATTAAAGGGTCCCTGGACAAACCTAAATTGCTGCCCTCTAGCCTAAGCAGAGGTGGTCGTAACAACCTGCCCTCTCCATTAACATTACAGCCTTTCCTGCTCAACTGTATCTAGGCAATCTTCTTGCATAGGATCTATATGAGATTCTCGATTCTTAAGCACTGTGTAGAGGCCCTAGTGCTTGCATGGGGAACCCATACCTTGAATACTTCAGGTTAGGATTTTAAATGTACCAGAAGACATAGGCAGTGTTATTGCAGGATGCTACCATCAGCACCCTACTTAAGGATCCCCTAAGCGCATAAGGAAGGGATGACCTTTGGAGTACCCAGGGGAGATTAGTTCTGACTTAATGCTCAACTCTTCCCTTGAAACTTCTGCTTCCCCCCAGATCCCAACTCCCAAGACAGATCGAGAACAGTTTGTCCAAAGAATAACCAAAAAAGGTAATGCATAGTGGTGGTTTGGACTCTTGATATAGAACTGAAACACCAGCCGATAGTGTGAGGAGCAGTGCCCTTAACCAATGAAGCTTCGCTAAAACTGCCTCAAAAGCAAAACTATGGTAGTTCTGGCACAGTAATCGGCTGTGTGAGAACATAAAAGGAGGCATGGACCCACCACACTGCACAGAGGTATAGGGCATTGAAAGGGCACTGCATAGAGGCCATTCAGGCCACCAGGGCATCCAGTGCAAAAACAAGCTCCTTATCCTCAAACCACCTTGTACTCCACAGCAAGGGTAGACCTTAGGATTAGCTGCACGTCTAGAAAGCAACAGGGTCCTAGCCAGCATAGCATGACTTGGAAGGACATATCTTATGAAAAAGGCAAAAACGGTGGAGGGGTGGAAGCTGGGGAGGGGGGTCGTGAAACCAGGGAATGGGGTTATAATAAGTCATCTGTGGTGTAAACGCTGGTAAAGGACCAATGCCACTGAAAATTGTCGAAACACTGGAATCTGTATCAGCCATCAAGTTTGATGCTTCATTGAGCAGTCTGCAGATCTTGAGGTCTTTAAGCATGGCCACCACCTCCAGAGTAACCTGCCATTCTTCCTGATATTGAGTTGGTAATGGTTGTTTGCTGAGGGGTTTTGTGGCCATTTCAATCAAAGTTTTCAGAACCGATTACAGGGAATCGCTTGGATAATGGGCTGCACGCTGTTCCAACCAAGTCCAGCGATTGCATGGGCATGGGGTCAGGGAGGGCTGGGGGGTTGGTGAGGGGTGTGCAGGGCGGTTAGAGAAAAATGAGATTTCTTTTCTCCAATAATTTTACATTTGCCAGGGACAATGAGGGCATATTTAAGACCTAGCTCTCTTATTTTCCTTTTTATGGGCATGATGGAGGCCCTGAACGGCCAGAATATACTCCAGAAAGGTCATCCCTTTGGAGGCCTCAAAGGCATGAAACCCTTTGTCCTGGTGTCTTTTAGAATGGTGGCTCAATCCCTATAGTTCAGAATCTTCCCCACCATGGATATAGACGCTGCAGCTGGAGGTGGGTTGTCACGCTGAAACTCTGTGAGCTGCTTGAAGGAGGAAAGACCTTGGAGAGCCACCATTGTTTTGAGCCTCCATTCTATAAATGTTATTGTACTGGATTCTTCAGAATGTTTTTCTGTAAGACCAACGACGTGTAAGTTATTTCTCCTGATCTTCTGCTCAGTGTCCTTAGCCCAGCCATCCATGAACATCCCCTGAATGTTACTTGTCAGATTCGAGGTCTGCGGGAGCAGATCCTGTAGTACATCCTCATTATGTTGCACCGTCTCCTTCAGCTTATTTTGATCTTTCCTCAGCAAACAGAAGTCAATGGTCACTCTGGTCAATTTTGTTTCCAAGAGCACTTCTGGTGTCTGTATTCGCGCTCAGAATTTGTCCAGCTAACCCAAAGCATCTCCATCAAAGTCAGAGGAATGGCCACAGGGGAAATTTTGGCCAATGCGGGGAGCTTAGCCTTTAATTTACCTACGTGTGCCATCATGTCTGTCCCCTTAATCTTACGTACTAGGGCTAGAACAATAAGTGTACCATCAAAAGAAATGGGAGATAACTACCCAGTGGTGGAAAGAGCCTCCAATATCAAAAGGGGGTTCCACGGAGGCCAAGAAAGTAGGCCCTTCAGGATTCGTGAACAATACCACCCGTCATGAGGTCAGACTCGACTGGCGCTAAGAAGAGGGCTCTCTAAACCTGCTCTCTTACCATACCCGGGCCTCTATCCTCAAGTTGTTTAGTAACTTTTCTGCAGAAAATAGTGATTCTCACCAAGATAGTCCTAGCAGCAGATGACACGCCATACACCCAAATGCCTGTACAGGAGGAGAGCTCAGGGGGCATGGGTAAGCGCAAGCAACCAGAGATAGATGAAACAAGCTTTTCATGTCTCCTTGGTGGTCACCCCATCTCCAGGAATTGCTGCAGTAAGAGGTCCAAGGGAGAGTGTCACCAGTCCAGCTTTCTCATCAGGGTCTGGTCTTTATCAGCTGTCTGGACAGCAACTTTGTCTGGTGTAATAAAAGAGAGGCTCTCCAGGGCTTTCTCCATAATGCCCAGTCTACTGTACACCGAGGGGCCCAAGAAAAGGATCGACCAAGAGGCCCAGGCAGGCACAAGCAGCTGGAAAAGGAGTGACACCTCAATCCCGAGCAGGTGACCTCAGTATTCAAAGTGGCCCCCCCAAAAGACATCCAATCATGTGACTATTGCCCAAAGGTGGGGAGATCTTCCTAGCCACCTCAGCGCTCCCTGCGCCATATTTCTTGCTCTGATACTCTAGGGTGGTACAGCGTATTGTCGAGGCTCCAAGCAAAGCAGGGATGCCAAAATATCCTACAGAGGACACTGTCTCTTGGAGGGATTCAGCGCAGTCCAATCCCGTTGCTTGGTCCCCTACAGCTCAATCATGGCGGAAAAACTAACCACAGGCACCTGATGGAGGAACCAGTCCAATAAAGGGTGGTCTGGTCCAGAGCAGGGCCTCAGCCTGCACACAGTGCCTCCCCCGTGAGATCAGGGCTTACACTGAGACAGACCCACACCAGCAGCCACCACACAAGTTCAGGGCTGCAGTCTGGTGTCAACTTACAACCCGGTGGGCAGGGCATCTATCTCCTGGTGTGGTCTCTCCTGCAAACCGAAGTGTCCAATTCTCCACATGCTCACTGGGCCTCACTCAAGATAGCCGTCCTTATGGCCGGAGGTGGCTTACGTATCTTTGCGACCCGTGGCTTAGAGTGAATCTCTGTGGGTTGGGGGGTGCAACTACCCTACCGCCATGGAGAGAAACTGGCGGATGAGTCTGCGCTGGATGACAGTGGCTCGGAGTGGAACTCCTGGCAACATACCAGTCCATTCCTTTCAACTAACCTCTTTAAGCCACTGACATGAGTCTTTGACAATCATGTCTCGGCTCAACCCAGTGGAGTTCTCATCTCTCATGTAACGCTACTCATTGTTTGTGTGTATCATTCTGCCTCCACTCGAGTGCTTGCAATGAACTGCATGAGGCACTACTTTACAAATAATAATCCTCACTGTCTGCTCCTGCAGCCTCTTTTCCCTATATTGTGTTCTAACATGGTAAACTTGTACGCTTTAGCACGCAGACCTACTGACTTCACTAATGTTGCTTTGGTATATATAAAAAGCTAGAGTTAAAGTACAGGTATGGTTGTAAGTTAAAATAATAATCAAAATAAAACACTGAAATTCACCTGTTATGTTTACCACCACATCCAAAACTCATAAAACAGCCATTCAAACCATAACTCATTTATAATGTTCCAGCGAAAATAAATGTGGACAAGTGAATGTACTAATAAACACAGATTCGCACACTTCTTACAACAGTGCAAAAGTGTTATCAATAGAAACAAGCATTTGCAATGCAATCGGTCTCGCATTTGCGAGAGTTAGAGCTATTAGCGCTGTAAATGACAATGTCTTTTACCCATGTGTTTTGGTTTGAAGTGGAGTGGATGTATGTGGTTTGGAGTGGAATTATGTGGGTTGAATTAGAATTGTTAGTAGTTGAATGTGTGGTGTGTAGTGTATTTGTGTAGTGGAATTATGTGGCATGGTGAATAGATGGGGTGAGAGCTGCATAAAAAAGATAGAAAGGAAGATAGAGAGGAATAGGTAGTTTGTGTACGAAGAGTGAATGAACTCCAGACAGAGGTGCAGAAAGACTGTGTGAGAAAGAGAAAAATGGGAGAGCAGGCCACAGACGTATAAAGAGAGTGTGCTTGTGTACGTAGAAGACACCCAAAGAAGAGGAGAACGTGGGTTTGAGGGACAGAAATTTTGAAAAGGCATAGTAAACTGTCCGAATACACTAAGTGAGCCAAATTGAGATGGTTGAGAAGAGTGCATGAAAGAGGGAGAGAGAGAGAGATGAATGGGAGAGGCACGGGGGCGAGAGGTGAACCAGTGCACAGCTCTTGGAGGTACAGGAAGGTAGCATGTGTGAACAGGCAGTATAGAGAGGAGACAGGGAGTATGAGGGAGGGATGAGAGGTGGCAGTGGAGTTGCGAGATGAGAGGTGGGAGGGTGAGGGAGAGATGAGAGGGGCAGTGGGTGTGTGGGGGAGAGATGACAGGGTTGGTGGAAGTGCGATGTAGAGATGGGTTGTGGAATTTTGTGGTGTGGGATTGTGTGGTGTGGAGTTGTGTAGAGGAAATATGTGGCATGATGTGTTGTGGAATTATGTGAACAGTAATTAAATGGCATTAACTGTAGTGTAATTATATAGAGTGATATTGTGTGTTATGGAGTTAATTATGTGGAATGGAATTTTGGAGTGGCATGTTGTGGATTTGAATCATGTGATGTGCTGTTAAATTTGTGGTATTTTGTTGAACTCTGTGGTGTGTATTGGAGGTGTAATGTGAAATTGTGTTGTGTAGTTAAAATATGTAGTTTGTGGTTGAATTATGTGGTGTGTATTGGAAATGTGTGAAGTTAAACTATGTGGCGTTGAGTGAAATTGTGCTTATTAGAATTGTGTTACGGTGTGTAGTGCATTTATGTGGTTTGCTGGTATGTGGCATAGAGTGCATTTATGTGGGGTATTTTTATGATGTATTGTGTACAGTGTATTATGGACTCCCAACCATGCTTTCCAGACATCTCTCTTTTCTAATGAATTTATCTCTCTAACAGCCGCACATGTCCCCAACTCCCAGTAAGATCCCACATCTTCCCTTTTATTATTCAACTTTGATTAATCTAACCCTATTCACAACAGTAGAGTGACTGCACGAGATCTCCAGAGCACAAACCTAACGTTAAGGCAGCTGATCCTACTAGCACATATTACTATCATTCTCGAACCTTGGGATCTGGAGTAATGTGCTACTCGCTGCAGAGCTCGCCAGCGCCTCATTAGGACTAGTAAGCTCTATGTACATATAATTTACAATAGAAACACTCTGAATATTCACATATTAAAAACCTATCAAAACAGTTTATATTTTAATGTGGCACAGCAAGTATCCCTTAGAACTGTGATGTGCCAAAACAATTGTCTGTAATACAAGTGGCAAATCAATACAACTCCAAAGTTGCTTTCCAAAACCTCAATATGCAATTTCTGCAAGAAAATATGAGGGTCAAATCAATGCCTTGTTCAAAGGATGAGAGGCGTCATAAAAGTCTTTTGTATTCACACAAAGGAGCTACAATGTGCTGTCAAAATAAGGAGTTGCGCTTTCTAGACCATAGGGATCACCGCCTGCAATGAAGATAACCTTAGTTATTGTTAGAACTGGGGGTCTCTAGTTGGCAATGGTATACACCTTTGACCAAATAGGGACCCTTGCTTCTAGTCAGGGAAAGGGGGATTACACTACTGGATAACCCCTGCTCACCCCCTTGGTAGCTTGGCACGAGCAGACAGGCTTATCTCAGAGGCAGTGTGTTAAGCATTTGTGAACACATACAGTAATACAGTGAAAACACTACAGATGGACACCACACAGGTTTTATAAAAATAAGTATTCTTTATATAGACTTAACACAAGACCACAAACGAAAAAAAATCCACAATACTGTACTCAAAATAGACTTAAAGATATTAGAAGTAACTTAGTTCAAGATGATGATAAATGCGACACGTTTCTCACAAAAGTACCTTGGATGCGTAACACAAAACAAACAAAGGGTCCGCAGGGAGGACGATGCGGCGAGCAGGCGCCTCGATGCGATGCGACGATCCGGTGCGATGCGATGAGAGTGTGCCCTTGATGGGATGCGATGACGTGAAGATGATGCGTGCACACCCGATGGCCATGCGGCGAACTCTGTACCTTTGGAGCCGCAACAGGCCCTGCGACATGCCTCTAAGGTGATGCGACGGCGACACGCTTCTCCGGTGATGCGACGGCGACCCTTGCGGTGGCGGCACGCTTCCCCGGTGATGCGACGGCAGGCAGCTGCGACGAAGACACGCTTCTCCGGTGATGCGACGACAGGCAGCTGCGACGAAGACACGCTTCTCTGGTGATGCGGCGGCGGCCTCTGCGACGGCGACACGCTTCTCCGGGGATGCAAAAGCTGCGACAGCGACACGCTTCTTCTCGTTGAGTCGCTCTTCCAGCTCCCAGCGACACGCAGGCTTCTGCAGACAGAATCCCCAGCAAGGGAATTCAGGAAGGATCTGGTGGTGAAGTCTTGTAGCCCTGAGACTTCTGCAGGAGGCAAGCTCTAGTTCAAGCCCTTGGAGAAATATTCTGCAAGATGATGAAAGTTCTTTGAAAGTTCCTTCTCCTTTCCTTGGCAATGAAGACCACTGCAGGCCAACCCAGCAAACAGCACACTGGCAGAGGGGCAGTCCAAACTCCTGCAGCTTCCTTGGTTCTTCTCCTTGGCAAAGGTTTGTCTTGTTGTTCCAGAAGTGATCTAAAGTCTTGGGGTCAGGGCCCCAATATTTATACTAGCAAATCCTTTGTCCTCTGAAGGCAGAGGGTCCTGTACCTAGTCCAAACCAGTTCTGGGTGCATTCTGCCAGTGCACACCTTCTTCCTTTGTCAGTGTGGGCCAGGGACATCAGACGCACCACAGGAGGTGGAGCCAGCATTGTGGGAGGCAGGCACAGCCCTATTCAGACCCAGGTGCTACTCCTCCCACCACTCTACATGTAGATAGGTCTATTCAGCCTAGTGCTTACTCACCCTGTCTCCTGGAGCCCCCAGCCCTTGTCACTCACAAAACCAGACATACAATACACAAGCTAGCAGAGGCAGGCTGGAAGGTTAGGCAAGAAAATACCTACTTTCTAAAAGTGGTATTTTCAAACACAGAATGTTAAAACCAACTTCACTAAAATATGTATTTTATCGTTCTGAGTTCAGGCATACTAAATTCGTTTTTCTACCATGTTCCCTGGGTCAGTTAGGATTATAAGATGTTATAATCAAACTGCCCATTCTGGACTAAGGGGACAGGTAGCCTTGCAATAGTGAAAAACGAAATTTCCTGTAATTCAATATCAGGACATGCTACACACACCAGGGCATGTCCTACCTTTTACATACAATGCACCCTGCCCTTGGGCCTACCTTAGGGGTGACTGATATGTAGAAAAGGGAAGGTTTAGGGACTGGCAAGTGGGTGCACTTGCCAAGTCGACATGGCAGACACAGACTGCACACAGGCTCTGCAATGGCAGGCCTGAGCTACACTTTACAAGCTGCTTCTGTGGGTGGCACAACCAGTGCTGCAAGCCCACCAGCAGCATTTGAATTACAGGCCCCGGGCACCCATGGTGCATTATACTAGGGTCTGACAAGTAAATCAAATAATCCAATCATGGAGTCACTAATCAATACATCAATTTAACATAGGGAGCACTTGCACTGTGGCACTGAATAGCAGTGGCACAGTGCCCAAACCATCTAAACCAGCAACACATATCAAAAACAGAGGAGGCAATCAGTGAAAAAATGGAAGGGAGACTCACGCCAATGGTACCAGGTCTAACACGTGTCCCCTCCAGCTGAAATGTGGGGAGGACTACCCAACACCTTGGGAGTTCTCTTCACTAAGGCGGAAGAATCTGGACAGACCATCAGCATTGCCGTGTTCTGTACCAGGGCGGTGTTCCACCGTGAAGTCCATCCCCTATAGGGAAATGGACCACCTCAACAGCTTTGGATTCTCACCCCTCATCTGCATCAACCATCTGAGGGGCCTGTGGTCTGTCTGAACCCGGAAGTGCGTCCCAAACAGGTATGGTCTCAACCTCTTCAATGCCCAGACCACTGCAAATGCCTCACGCTCAATTGCACTCCACCTCTGTTCCCGTGGAAGTAACCTCCTACTGATGAAGTCTACAGGTTGGTCTAGGCCCTCCTCATTAATCTGTGATAGAACAGCCCCCACACCATGCTCTGAAGCGTCTGTTTGGACAATGAATTCCTTTGAGAAGTTGGGTGCCTGAAGCACGGGTGCTGTGCACATGGCAGTCTTCAGGGCGTCAAAAGCCTTCTGACAGGTGTCAGTCCAGTTCACTTTCTTGGGCTGCTTCCTGGAAGTCAGCTCAGTCAAGGGTGCAACAATGTTGCCATACCCCTTGACAAACCTCCTGTAGTACCCTGTGAGTCCTAAAAAGGCTCTCACCTGTGTCTGGGTCTTGGGGGGTTCCCATGCCAGGATGGTCTCAATCTTGGGTTGTAGGAGCGCCACCTGGCCGCTCCCTACCTGGTGCCCCAAGTACACCACAGAACCCTGCCCGATCTGGCACTTACTCGCCTTGATCGTGAGGCCTGCCTTTCGCAGTGCCATCAACACTTCCCAGAGGTGGCGCAGATGTTCTTCCCAACTGGCGCTGAACACTGCAATGTAATCCAGGTAGGCGGCACTGAAATCCTCTAGTCCAGCCAACACCTGGTTGACCAACTTCTGAAAGGTGGCAGGGGCATTCTTAATCCCAAAGGGCATAACCCGGAATTGGTAGTGCCCATCTGGTGTGGAGAATGCTGACCTCTCTTTGGCCCCATCAGTTAAGGCGATCTGCCAGTACCCAGACGTTAAATCAAACGTGCTGAGGTACCGGGCAGCCCCCAACCGATCAATGAGCTCATCAGCTCTGGGGATGGGGTGCGCGTCAGTCCTGGTGACTGAATTGAGTCCTCGGTAGTCCACACAGAACCGGAGTTCGGGTGTGGCACCAGGCGCGGCAGATTTTGGGACCAAGACCACTGGGCTGGCCCAAGGGCAGTGAGAGGACTCAATCACCCCTAAGGCAAACATCTTGGAGACCTCCTCCTTGAGGTGAGCTCTGACCCCATCAGTCACTCTGTAAGCCTTGTGCTTCACAGGAGGACTGTCCCCAGTATCCACGTCATGGACGCACCACTCAGTGACACCAGGAACCAGGGAGAACAAATCAGAGAATTGTCCCAACAATTGGCGACAATCTTGCTGCTGTTCAGGGGTCAGTGTGGCAGAGAGGCTGACACCATCCACTGACCCATCTTGCTCTGTTGCAGACAGGAGGTCAGGAAGAGGCTCGGTCTCCTCCTCCATTCCATCATCTGTCGCTAGGAGCATGCCCACTTCGGACCTTTCTAAGTGGGGCTTCAGGCGGTTAACATGCAGGACCCGCAAAGGGTTCCTAGGAGACCGCAAGTTCACCAGGTAGGTGACATCACTCTTGCGCTCCACCACCTCAAATGGTCCGGTCCACATGTCCTGGAGCGCACAGGGCTCTACAGGGGCCATGACCCAAACTTTCTGCCCAGGTTGAAGCTCAATCAGAGTGGCATTCTGATAGTACCACAGCTTCATTTCCTCCTGGCTGGCTTCCAGATTCGCCTGAGCAAGTTGTCTGAATCGCCTAGTCTGGTTCCTGAAGGCCAGCATGTAACTGTATACATCCTGGGGAGGTTTCCTGGGAGATTGCTCCCAGCCTTCCTTGACCAGACTCAAAGGTCCTCTTACCGGGTGACCATACAGCAGTTCAAAGGGACTGAACCCTAAGGACTTCTGTGGCACCTCACGGTAAGCAAAAAGCAGGCATGGCAAGAGGACATCCCACTTACGCCTCATAGGTTCCTCAAGATCCATGATCATGTCTTTAAGGGTCCGGTTAAATCTCTCAACCAGCCCATTACCTTGGGGGTGGTAAGGAGTGGTGAACTTATAGGTAACGCCGCACTCCTGCCACAGGGACTTCATATAATTTTATATGAAGTTTGTACCACGGTCTGACACCACCTCTCTGGGGAACCCCACACGGGAGAAAATCCCCATCAGTGCACGTCCCACCACGGGGCCGTCACTGTCCTGAGCGGGATGGCTTCCGGGTACCGGGTAGCATGGTCCACCAAGACCAGGATAAACCTGTTGCCCATGGCTGTCTTGGGATCCAGTGGCCCCACAATGTCAATGCCCACCCGTTCAAAGGGGGTACTGACTACAGGGAAAGGTTGGAGAGGAGCCTTGTGCTTCCTTCCACTTTTCCCACTTGCCTGGCAAGTTTGACAAGTCCTACAATGAGTGTCTGAACTCTTCCGCATCTGGGGCCAATAAAAGTGGGTGACAAGCCTTTCAAAGGTCTTGTTCTGCCCCAGATGTCCAGCTAAAGGCACATCATGAGCCAAACCCAGTAGGAAGGCTCTGAAGCGCTGGGGTACCACCAGCACACGGGCTGACCCAGGCTCAGCAACCTTAGGCTCGCTATACAGGAGGTCGTTCTCCCAGTAGATCCAATGTGATCCAGACTGATCACCTGCTGCCTGGTTTGTGGCCTGGCGCTGCAAACCCACAAGAGAAGGGCACTTCTTCTGCTCCTCACAAAATTCCTCCCTGGAGGGGCCTCCTTCTTGCTGCCAATAGGTCAGCTCAGGCAGGTCCCCCAGTTCGGTCGCTTGTTCCCCTGTAGGTTCCAGGGCATCCCCCTCAAGGTCTGCCTCCTCCTGGACCGTGGGAACTATGGGGGCCGGTTTCCCGCGCCCCCTACCTCTTCTCTTTAAGGCAGGGGTCTGGGCCATATTTTCAGGCTCCAGAACCTGTTCAACACCCTTACTGGCTGCCATAGACGGAGTGGTCACACACGCCCACTTAGGCAGACCCAACATCTCCAGATGAGACCTTCTCTCCACCTTAGCCCAAGGGGAGCTCTCTAAATCATTGCACAACAGACAATCAACAGGCATGGCTGGCCTCACAGCTACTTGAAGAGTACCTGAGACCCCCCCCACTCAAAGGGAACTTGAGCCACCTCACACTGGCTCTGCGAGTTGTCCGCGGCAACTACAGGGAAGAATGCATGGGGGATAACCTGCTCTCTGGACACCAGCCGGCAATTGACAGCTGTCACACTAGCCCCAGTGTCTCTGAGAGCTTCCACCCTATGGCCATTGATGGTCACCCACTGCCTGTACTTCTTAGTGTTATCAGGCAGCTGGGTCTCAGGGACCATCTCAAAGTCTCCTAGCGAGACAAGGGACATTTCTGTGGGACCCCACCCACCTTGGGCACCCATCTCCTCCCCCCCAGGGCTACACTCGCCATCTGATGGGGTGGTGCACGTGGTGGTGCTTTGGAATCCCTCATGGGACACTGTGCATCATACCAACGGTGGCCCACTTGACCACACGTAAAGCACTTAGAGGGGCCCCTGTGAACAGGTTAACCTGTAGGGGCCCCTTGCTTTTTCTCAGGGGGTGGCTGGGAACCCTTCCCTTGGGAATTACTTTGGGTCCTTTCTGGAACTCCCTCTGTTTACCCTTGTCCCACCCACTCTTCTGCTGGGGACCCTGCCCACCTTTGGCGAAGTCTCCCACGTGACCCTTGTGGACCCGGGTGCTGACCCAGCGGTCCGCCTCCTCAGCAAGCTTCCTAGGGTTAGTTAACTTGCTATCAATAAGGTGCTGGCGTAGCTCTGGAAAACAATTAGCAGACAAGTGCTCCCATGCAAACAAATCATAGAGCGCTTCAAAAGTATCCACTTTGCTACCCTTCACCCAACCATCCATAGCTCTGCAAAAGAAAGACTGATACTCCACCCAGGTAGTTGCCTCCAGCTTCTTACAATTCCTGAACCTCTGTCTATAGAGTTCTGGGGTCAAACCATACCTTGTCATGAGGGCTTCCTTCATGTGGGCATAAGACATCCTATTCTCACTGGGTAGGTCTAACAATGTATCCCTCCCCTCACTCACAAAGCAGCCCCACAACCCCGCTCCCCAATCTTTCTCAGGGACCCGGTGGGCCAACATTGCTATCTCATAGGCTGCAAACCACTGCCCAATATCTTCCTGTCTGTGGAATTCCTTTATGACATCCTTGGGGATATGGACTCTGCTTTCTGCAGGCACAGATGGTGCGCTGCCACCAGAGTGATTGATTTCTAAGCCTTTTGCTTTGAGCTCTAACTCCCTCAACAGTCTCTCAGGCTCCATCCTCATTCTCTCTCTCTCCAAGGACAACCTGCTATTCTCTAGGTCCCTCTGACCCTCCATTTTGAGCCTGGCCATCTCCAGCTTGTGCACCCTGTCTCTTTCCCTGTCTTCCAGCTCTCCTGGGGACGGGCCTTTGGAAGAGACGCTACTGCCAGGCGGAGACTGTAACCCTGCCCTGGCTGGAATCAATGGTATATTCAGCTGCCCCTCTGCATCCCCAACTGGCTCCACCACCAGGTCAGGGGTATTTCTTGCTTCCACCCAGGCCCTCAGCGCCTTTTGGTATTCATCCTTTTTGGCAATGCCTGGGGTAGCAATTTTAAATTTCTTGCAAAAGCGCTTTAGCTGTTTCACATTGTAGGTTTCCAACCTCTCTTCCTCAAAATCTAGATCCATAGATGCAACAGATGCTGGTCGGCTCAGGGTAGTAAGAATTGGCAGTTCTCAGAAAAAATAACAGTCCAAGGAGAAGAAATTCTACCAAAAAAAGTATGTGGTTGCGTTTGGTCTGCAGTCACTAGTAGTGTACACCAATCACTGTGTATGAGTCACAAATGTAAGTCCAGAATCCTCACCGCTGACCACCAATGTTAGAACTGGGGGTCTCTAGTTGGCAATGGTATACACCTTTGACCAAATAGGGACCCTTGCTTCTAGTCAGGGAAAGGGGATTACACTACTGGATAACCCCTGCTCACCCCCTTGGTAGCTTTACACGAGCAGACAGGCTTATCTCAGAGGCAGTGTGTTAAGCATTTGTGAACACATACAGTAATACAGTGAAAACACTACAGATGGACACCACACAGGTTTTATAAAAATAAGTATTCTTTATATAGACTTAACACAAGACCACAAACGAAAAAAATCCACAATACTGTACTCAAAATAGACTTAAAGATGTTAGAAGTAACTTAGTTCAAGATGATGATAAATGTGACCCGTTTCTCACAAAAGTACCTTGGATGCGTAATGCAAAACAAACAAAGGGTCAGCAGGGAGGGTGATGCGGCGAGCAGGCGCCTCGATGCGACGATCCGATGCGATGAGAGTGCGCCCTTGATGCGATGCGACAACGTGAAGATGATGCGTGCACGCCCGACGGCCGTGCGGCGAACTCTGTACCTTTGGAGCCGCGACAGGCCCTGCGACACGCCTCTCCGGTGATGCTACGGCAGGCAGCTGCGACGAAGACACGCTTCTCTGGTAATGCGACGGCGACGCTTGCAGTGGCGGCACGCTTCCCCGGTGATGCGACGGCAACAGCTGCGACACGCTTCTTCTCGTTGAGTCGCGCTTCCAGCTCCCAGCGACACGCAGGCTTCTGCAGACAGAATCCCCAGCAAGGGAATTCAGGAGGGAGCTGGCGGTGAAGTCTTGTAGCCCTGAGACTTCAGCAGGAGGCAAGCTCTAGTTCAAGCCCTTGGAGAAATATTCTGCAAGATGTTGAAAGTTCTTTGAAAGTTCCTTCTCCTTTCCTTGGCAATGAAGACCACTGCAGGCCAACCCAGCAAACAGCACACTGGCAGAGGGGCAGTCCAAACTCCTGCAGCTTCCTTGGTTCTTCTCCTTGGCAAAGGTTTGTCTTGTTGTTCCAGAAGTGATCTAAAGTCTTGGGGTCAGGGCCCCAATATTTATACTAGCAAATCCTTTGTCCTCTGAAGGCAGAGGGTCCTGTACCTAGTCCAAACCAGTTCTGGGTGCATTCTGCCAGTGCACACCTTCTTCCTTTGTCAGTGTGGGCCAGGGACATCAGACGCACCACAGGAGGTGGAGCCAGCATTTTGGAAGGCAGGCACAGTCCTATTCAGACCCAGGTGCTACTCCTCCCACCACTCTACATGCAGATAGGTCTATTCAGCCTAGTACTGACTCACCCTGTCTCCTGGAGCCCCCCAGCCCTTGTCACTCACAAAACCAGACATACAATACACAAGCTAGCAGAGGCAGGCTGGATGGTTAGGCAAGAAAATACCTACTTTCTAAAAGTGGTATTTTCAAACACAGAATGTTAAAACCAACTTCACTAAAAGATGTATTTTATCATTCTGAGTTCAGGCATACTAAATTCGTTTTTCTACCATGTTCCCTGGGTCAGTTAGGATTATAAGATGTTATAATCAAACTGCCCATTCTGGCCTATGGGGACAGGTAGCCTTGCAATAGTGAAAAACGAAATTGGCTGTAATTCACTATCAGGACATGCTACACACACCAGGGCATGTCCTACCTTTACATACAATGCACCCTGCCCTTGGGCCTACCTTAGGGGTGACTGATATGTAGAAAAGGGAAGGTTTAGGGACTGGCAAGTGGGTGCACTTAGTCCAACAAAAAAGACCTGGCACTAGGCACTTTAACTACTTTGTGTACATAAATCCGTAGGATTACTTATAGGGCGATATATTTATCTAAATATATCGCCCTATAAGTAATCCTACGGATTTATGTACACAAAGTAGTTAAAGTGCCTAGTGCCAGGTCTTTTTTGTTGGACTATACGGTGATTGGAGGGTGGCCTGGCATTTAGATTCCCTCTGCAGCTCCTTGTTGGATTAAAGTGGGTGCACTTGCCAAGTTGACATGGCAGTCACAGACTGCACACAGGCTCTGCAATGGCAGGCCTGAGCTACACTTTACAAGCTGCTTCTGTGGGTGGCACAACCAGTGCTGCAAGCCCACCAGCAGCATTTGATTTACAGGCCCCGGGCACCCATGGTGCACTATACTAGGGTCTGACAAGTAAATCAAATAATCCAATCATGGAGTCACTAATCAATACATCAATTTCACATAGGGAGCTCTTGCACTGTGGCACTGAATAGCAGTGGCAAAGTGCCCAAAGCATCTAAACCAGCAACACATATCAAAAACAGAGGAGGCAATCAGTGAAAAAATGGAAGGGAGACTCACGCCAATGGTACCAGGTCTAACAGTTATGACAATTTCAGAAAACGATTACTGCATTCTCCTGTACAAAAAATAATGATTAAATGAGGTCACCAAACAGGAACAACAAAATCAGATTCATTGCGAGCAACATAGTATCAATATAGAAATGTCCAGAAAACACTGGCAGCATGTTCAAAAGATATGCACGTGCTTCTCTTTGGCATTTCATCCAAAAATGCAGTGCAGTGGAATTAATGTCAGCTGGACAAAAAAAAACGTACTCTAAGCAGCCGGAAGAGTCCTAAGTATTGCTATTCTTCTAGAAGTTCCAGGATTCAAAATACTTAAACATTAATTGGTCTTCAGTAAGCTTGAATTAGAACGGTTTTGTGCTTCTCACTTGATACTTAACTGCGGGGCTCTGTAGCCCCGCCTCCTCCTCACTTACGTTTAACTCCTCTAAATCTCAGTACAATAAAGCAAAAGAGATGCTTTTCAAATTAGTTTTCCAAATCAGGAAAAATAAGCGTACAGCAGGGCAAGGATAAGGGAAAGTGGCATCTCTGTGACTAAGACAACATATTATTTACTGAGAGCGTGGCGCAGATAGGGAGATTGCTGAACAAAGAATGAGAGAGTCTCTAAATGCTCCCTTGCCCGGTATCCTCACCCACAGCAGTTTAAGCTCTATGGTGTTTTTGGAAGAGACAGCGATGCCCTCTCATTGACGCCTCGTATTAACTGAGAAGAGACTCTTGGGGAGCTGTACACAAACTAACACTGCATTGCATCTCGGCAAACTGCTTTTATTGTGTGGACTTTCAAGGCACAAACCCGGAACTATGGCTACCCTCGCCCCTTGAAAAACGTACACAGGTACTGTAACTGTGCCTAACTGGTGTACCGGCTGCTTAATACAGAAAACAGAGCCAGAGGAAGCAGCTGAAGAGCGTGAGTGAAAACAAACAATGACTTCTGAGTGCGCATGCACCTACTTTAAAGCCAATCATATGGAAGCTGAGGGAAGCAGGAATTCCAGCCCTGTTTTGAAGAAACTGCTCTTTTCTTTGGATGTAAAATCACGTCCAGGAACTATGGCTACCCTCGCCCTTTGTAAAACGTGCACAGGGACTGTAGCTGTGCCCTTACTGCTTAAGGCAGAGAACGAAGGAAGCAGCCGAAGAGAGCGATTGCAAACAAGCGACGACTTCTTAGTGGCATGCACCTACTTTACTTGAGGGAAACAGGAATTCCAGCCCGGTTTTAAAGTCGGAGCGACTATTATGTGCTAATTTACTTACGCAGGACCCCTGGGAGCAGTTGTGGGCATATGATGTTGAGTGAAAGGAGTGGGGGGAGCAAAGATGCAACAATAAAATACCAGGGAAGTAGAACACGCGCCGGCAATGTAACACCAGCAGGAAATAAATAAAAGAATTAGTCCTCCAAACAACATATTAACAACCACAACGTAATGATGCAGTACTTAGTCCCTGCTGTATGGGAGGAACCAGACAGACAAAACGAGGGACAACGAGGTGGATTGACCACTAGCAAACAAGGATTTTTAACGGACACTGAAGCAAACAAATGACAAGCAGTGGGCTGGCTGTAAGCAACAAAGAAGATATAAGAGGTCTCGAAAACTCGACCTAAAAATGACCTGAGAAAACACTGATAAATGCCTCACAGATTGCATTCTACAAAAACCTTGCTGGGAAAAACAACCATGGATTTACAGGCAAAGCATAGCTATAGTGATTTTATCTCACTGCATGTATGTAACCCCTTGTGTTCTGGTTATGAATAAACCTTTGTTTGTAACTAATGCACGTGAAAAACAAAACACACTGCATAAACTACACATGCAGATCTGTTGAGTGTAATATGTTATTTATTATCATTGTTGAGGCAGGTGAGGGGCATGATGACCCATTCTAGGTTTCACCTCATGAATCAGCCTCCCATACCCAAAAAAAGTATAAAAGTTTTTAAAAAATCATATTTTGCTGTGCATATATATTTATATATACACAAACACACAAATATGCATATATTCTTGTAGAACACCCCTCACCTGTAAGGTGGTGCTCAGTTTCAATGGTGATGCAAAAATTATATTATTCCAAATAGAGAGGGCAACATTACTGCTTTCAGCTCTGAGGTGTCAAAAAGATCCCTCCTGAAGTAAAAAGAAATCAACAGACTTCCTAATGCTATTGGTTCGTCTCTATTGTGTCCCATATTCTCTTGTGAGTCCTTTTATTTCACAAGGGACCTAGTTGACATTTAAGATTCATTAATATGGAATATATACTTGAAATTAATTTACGACTAGTAACGTTTGGGAATTGACCTTAAGGGACAGAGTATTTTTTAAATTTGGTATAATTTCAAGCTGTTGCATATTAGTACCATAATGATATGACTGTGCCAACTTGATTTATATTTGTTTACTACGACAATTCTGTTCTGAATTAGTGAAATAGCAATGATGGATGCAATTGCAGTTATCAATGCTGGTTTCTATGTCTAGTGTTTGAGGGCATAAAAACAAGCCTAGGACTGATTAGTTTTCTGTGTGAGCAAGACTTCTGTGGGAACCGCGATGATGTTGTCCACTCTAACTGGAATAGAACATATTCGCTTCACCACTGGGAGTGTGTGCCTCCTTACTGTTTGTGGAGATATATATATATATATATATATATCCTACTGACGGTCGCCAGTAGGTAGTCAAAGTTAGGAGGCTGAGAAAAAGGGGGGCCCCAAAATGCATTTTCCCCATGCAATTTACTATAGGAATTATGAACACGACCACCACCCGAACCACTGAACAGAATTACACCAAATTTGGGAGCAAGCTAGAAATTGGTCGAGAAAGAATGCTTTTTGCAATCTGATGTAAATCCATTCAGTAGTTTGAGTTATTTTTTTTTTTGATAATCAACTTTATTGATTTTAAGATCGAACACGTTAACAGCACAGGACAATTGATCAGTGTTACAAGCAGTTACCGCAATTACCATTTGTGAATACATACAAGTTGGTGGATGAAAGCACCATCTTGGCGCGTTAGCATTACACCAGTGTACAAAAGGGAGGGTTCGTGCATTTAGTCCAGCTGGTTCAGCCATTTGCCCCAGATTCTGTTGTATTTGGCTGGGCATCCCCGGGCCTCGAATAAGGGCACACCAGTCCACTCCCCGGCGCCATTTTGCCACAGTTAGGGGTTTGGCTTGCGCCCAAGTAGCTGCAATGACCCACTTGGCCACCGCGACCGCTGTCCCAAAAAATGCATTGTCTGCTCGTGAACCATCTAGACCGTCTATCACCCCCAAGAGGAGACGTATGGGATCATGGGGAACTGGCCAGCCCAGGACCTGCGTAAGTTCTGTCTCTATCCCCGACCAATACGGGGCAAGCCTGGGGTATGACCAAGTCATGTGGTAGAAGTCCGCTGGTTCATGGCCGCAGCACGTGCAGTTTGGGGAGGGACGCAGCCCTGCTCTGTGTAAGCGTGCTGGGGTGATATAGGCCGCATGGAGGTAGTATAATTGAATAAGGCGGAGTCTGGCTGAGGTCGTGACGGTTTTAGGGGCCATGAGGGCGTCACGCCAGTCTTCGTCCTCCAGAGGACCTACCCATCACTCCCAGCGGGTCCGGAGTGGATTAAGAGTTGCCGGTCTGTTGTTAACAAGGGTACGATATATTCGGGAGACCCCACCCCTCCCCAGGTTCCCCATCATGACCTGGGCTTCTAGTGGGCTGAATTCGGGAAGAGACGTGCCTGTTGAAATATGTACGCTGAGGGCATGACGGAGTTGTAGGTATTTGTAAAACTGTGAAGCGTGAAGAGTATAACGCCCCCGTAGGTCCTGGAATGTCCTAATGTGGTCGCCAACCCAAACGTCGCCCAGCAGAGAGATCCCTATGTGGTCCCATTGCTTGAACTCGGAGAGTGCCGCCACTTCCCCCAGCCATGTGCCCTGCCAGGGAGGCGTGTGTTGGGTCAGTCGGTTGTCCCATCGTGTGTGCCTCAGAGCCGTGAGCCACGCCACCAGGACTACCCTGGTTATCGGCAGGATTGCATTGGGTATGGGACATCCGTATAGGTATGCTTGTATTTGGGGGAGCGCCATGTCTCTGAGGTCCGTCATGTATGCCGGATCAGACCATCCCCGGTGAACCAGTCGTGAATTACAAGAAGCCGGGTGGCCAGGTAGTATAGGTGGAGGTCGGTCATGCCCATACCTCCATCGAAGGGCGGGATCCTGCAACGGGCAAGAGCAACCCGGGGCCTCTCCCCTCCCCATAGAAACCTCGTGGTCACCCCATCCAACTCTTTAAACCGACTGCGTGGGAAGTGAAAAGTGGTGTTCTGAATGATGTAGAGGAAACGTGGGAAGATCATCATTTTGAACAGTGCTATCCTCCCGAGTGGGTTAAGTGGCAGGGTTTGCCAGCACTTGAGGTCTGCTTTGGCTTTACGGACCAGCGGGGTAATGTTCAGTGCCCATTCCAGCTCAGGGAGCAGAGCGACCCATGCCCCTAAGTATTTGAAGGACTGTCTCCTGATGGGGATGGTGGACTGCCAGTCAAAGCACTCCCTGGAAAGGTGGAGGGGCACCAGTGTTGATTTCGCCGGGTTGAGTCGGAGGCCCGAGACGCTTTCGAAGGCCTGCAAAACCTCAAGGCATCTAGGGCCGGAGTTGTCCGGATCCCACAGGTAGAGCAGGACATCGTCTGCATACAAGGAGATTTTGTCGGTGTGGCGGGTTCCCCAAGTCCAGCCTTGGATCCGGTGGTCGGATCGAATGAGACAGGCCAAGGGCTCCATTGCCAGCGCAAATAAAAGGGGCGAAAGGGGGCAGCCCTGCCTCGTGCCCCTCTGAATTGGGGATGCCTTGGATAGGGTTCCGTTGGTCAGTACCCTGGCTCTGGGGTTGGAGCAGAGGGCCTTGACAAGGTGTCGGAACTGTTGTCCAAGACCCATCAGCTGCAGGACGTCCTCCAGATAGTGCCAATCCACCGTGTCAAAGGCTTTTTCAAAGTCGACAAGGAGTAGCGCAAGATAGGGTGTAAGGATCTGGCGGCCGGCCGGCCAGGGCCAGATGGAGGCGTCGCAGGCAGTGTCTGGTGATCCGCGCTGGCATGAAGCCGCATTGATCCGCGTGGACCATCTTGTGGAGAAGGGGACGAAGTCGCTGGGCTAGGATCGTGGCGTATATTTTTATCTCCGTGTTGATAAGAGAAATTGGACGATAGTCCGCACATCTAGGGGAGGGCGGTTGAGTCTTGGGAATAACGACAATAGTCACCACATCGGTCTCGGAAGGGAAGGAGCCAACCTCAGCAACGTGCTGGTAGAGGTGCACAAAGTCTCGGTACGTCGCATAGTATTCTTGGGGGAAACTGTCGGGCCCGGTGTTTCCCGGCCTTCAGCAGGGAGATCGCACCGTGTATCTCCTATGGGGTAATGGGGAGGTCAGCCGCCTCATCCTCTGTGAGGCGAAGGAGCTGGACTCCCGCTTGGCAGAGCACGTCTTGGAGGGCAGCCTCCGGTGTGCGAGCAGAGTACAATTGGGCGTAGTAGTCGGCAAATGCCTGTGCGATGGCAGGTGAGGTGCGCTGGGTGATGCCCGAGGGGTCTTGGACTTCTGGGACTATCCTGTTAGCGAGAGGGTAGGAAATCAATCTGCGTAACAGACTTCCGTTTTTGTCTCCCCATCCGTAGACTCGGGCCACGGATGAGCGCCACAGCATTGGCGGACTCCAAGGAGATCTGTTTGATCTCCTCTCGAGTGACCGCGAGTTGCCGGTCCCGGTGAGCATCAGGGGCCCGAGTTTGGGCCGTTTCCAACCTTAAGGCCTGTGCCTCAAGGAGGGTCAAGCGGTCGTTTTGTGCCAAGCGTTTTGCGTGTACCCGACCTCTGGCTACGCCGCGGATAGTGGCTTTACTTGCCTCCCAGAGGGTGCCCAGGGAGGGGACCGATCCGTGATTAGTGAGGAAATAGTGGCGTAGTTCCACCTCTATTGCCTTCTTAACTTCTTCGTCTTGCAGGAACCACGCATTTAGTCTCCACACCGCCCGGGTTGTGTCTGAGGTTCCACCCAGGTGCAAGGAGAGGGCTGAGTGGTCCGAAATTCCCCGGGGAAGGATGGTTATATTAGATACCCAGTGGCAATCAGAGGCAGGTAGAAGGTTCAAGCCAATGCTGGAATGCGTATGGTGGGCCGCTGAGGTATGAGTATACTGGGTGCCTCGGGGATTCCAGACCCTCCAGACATCACATAAGCCGAGGGTGGCTGTCCAGTCTCTCAACTTCTTTGCATGGGCTAGCCTTGTTGGGGAAGGTATGCCTGTCTGCTCGAGCGCTGGCTGCATAACGGCAATAAAGTCGCCCCCCATCACCGTCTGCCACCAAGGGTAGTGAGGAGAGTGTGCCTGTGAGGAGTTGCAAAAAGAGGTGAGCGTGGCGGGTGGGACGTATATGGATGCTGGGTTAAGGATGTTCCCTTCTAGCTTCCCGGACACAATCACAAACCTGCCCTGGGGATCCGTCACGACGTGGCCAGGAGTGAAGGAGAGTCCTCGCCGCATTAGGATTGCAACCGCCCGCGAGCCGCGTTCGAAACCAGAGTGCCACATTCTGTCGAAACCGTAGTGTGAGAGGAAGAAGCATTGGGTCCCTAGGAGGTGTGTCTCCTGAAGTAGTAGTATGTTGGGCATGTGGCGTTGGGTGTACTTAAGGACCGCTGTTCTCTTGATGCGATCCAGTAGCCCGTTCACATTCCAGGATAGAACATGAAGGGGCCTACCTGGGGTGGACGACTGCATCGGGACTGGTGCGCTTGATGAGCGGGCCAAAGGGTAGTGGGCCCCAACGGGGTGCGGGCAGTGTAACGCCAACGTATGTACGTGGTGCGCGTTGTGTGCTACGTGTTTCTGCGATGTTAGTTCGGTGAACAAGTGTCAAGGTGCTGTAAATCATAAGAAAAGGAAACCATGGCGGATTCAAACCTAAAACTACCCGGAGGACAACGGTCCCCTCCTCCCTCCCCCGCCTCCCTATACTTCCGGAACCGAAGCATCTGTCGCCCTGAAAAGGAAAAATTTAACAACAACAACAAGCTAAACTGAAACGCCTACCCGGGGATTGCATGGTGATAGTGGACCCCTCCACAGTATCGGATGTAGCAATCTTCGTGGCATGCCACCGTGGCTTACAGTGTCCATGAGATACATCTCTCCCAGCCTCAGCCAATCTGGAAATTCCGGAACCTCAGTGTCCGACGTCTGGCTGAGTCTTCAGATGGTCGGGCTCTTGGAGAGGTCAGTGTCCGAGGCCACAGGGTCTGGGTCCTCGGAGGGTTCAGGATTTCGGTGCGTGTTTTCCACGGAGCTCTCCCTACTGTGGTCACATGAAGCTGGGTGGTTCCCATCAGTTGTGGTACCTTGGGCTCTTGAACCATTTGATGTAGATGACCCCTTGCGTGGTCTACGGCCCCTGAGGGACCGCGTGCGCCTCCTCTGCTGCCGAGGGGTGAGTGGGCCAGTCCTCGTCGCTCCGGACGGTCCAGCCGAGGGTGTAGATCGGATTCGAAGGGGCCTCTCTTCGGTCAGCCAAGTCCACGCAGACTGTGGGGTCTCGAAGAAGAGCGTCTTGTCCTGGAAGACGACTCGGAGACGGGCCGGGAAGAGGAGTCCATATCTCAAGCCCAGATTACAAAGCTTTTGCTTGATCTCATTGTAAGAGCGACGTTGCTCTTGCACCTCTTTAGTATAGTCCGGGAAGAGCATTACAGTGTGGTTCTGACACTTCAAGAGACCCTGAGCCCGGGCCGTGGTCAGGATGGCATCTCGATCTTTAAAGTTCAAGATCCTGGCCATAATCAGCCTGTGTGGAGCACCGGGAGGCGGCTTAGGGGCAAGAGAGCGATGGGCACTCTCAATAGCGAACCAGTGGTGATATAGTGTCCTTGGGCATCCAGGAGCTCAGCCAGGTTTCCACAAAGGCAGCTTCTTGACCCTGCTCAACCCCCTCTGGAAATCCCACCAGGTGGAGATTATTACGACGTGACCGGTTTTCAGCGTCCTCTGCCCTGCGATGTAGCTCCTTAGTGTGTGCTTGCAGGTGGTTGAGGTCATCTTCGACTGTGGAAAATCGAGATTCTGCTTCCGAAATACGAGCCGTGGCGTTCCGCAACTCCTGGCGAATGTGGGCCATGTCAACCCGTACCTCACCAATCTTGTTCTCCACCGAGGTCTGAGAGGCGCCGATGGCCTGTAGGATAGTCGATATGTCAGATCGCGGAAGGGGGGTGCCCCCAAGCGCCCCCTGCACCAGGCCACGGTCACTTGTGGTAAATTGGTCCATTTTAGTTTGCGTTGGTGCCGCGGTTGATTTAGGGACCCGGTCTCTCCCCATCGTGAACTCCAGGGGGGGGGGCGCGTTCGCTCCGCTTGCGGTATGTTGACACCCAGGGCCCAGTACAAGGGGTGCTCTGCCTTTCCCCACGGCCAAAAGCACGCGCGGTAAGGCGGGGGGGGGTTACCTCTAGATTTCAGCCTCCGAGCATTTCCCAAGTTTCTGCTGGAGTGCACCAGCACGGTAGGCCGCCGCGCGGGGGCGCATTGCCGTTGCTCTGGGGATCCTCAGGATTACGGGTCCACTGAGTCCATCCCGGTGGGGCAAGGGAGCCCACAGAAGACCACTGCTGCGCGACCCCGCAGCCGAGCCCCTGACTGAGGGAGTTTTGGGTGGCATAGCATGGCCAAGCGCGCCACGGCCTTCCTCCCGCCCGGACAGGTCTCCCCAGCTCCAGGCGTCCCCGATGCAGGCAGGTTGACGGGGGGAGGCTCAGCACCAGAGGGCCGCTCAAGGTTTAACGGGACCCCTCTGTGACACCCACGGGATCCTCCAGGGGGGTGGGCCCAGTGTTAGAGAGTGTCAGCGAGATGGTGTCAACAGCGGGACCTCTCCTGGCCCTGCAGGATATTCGTAGGAGTAGCGTCTGCCGAGATGTCTCAGGGGGCCGGTTGGGCAGACCCCCCCGGGCCGGTACCAGGGTCCCGACTGCTCAGGCAGGTGGGTGGGTGGGGAGGCAGCCCTCTGCAAGCAGTCCAGTGCGTAAGGCTCCGTGGGTCTCAGGACCCCGGCGGCAGGCATCCAGGTGTGTCCTTAAAACTGGCACAATAACAAACAGCTGTGCACCGCACGGGGGGTGGCCGGGGAGCCTCTCCCGAGGCCCCCCGCTTTGCGACTCCTGCAGCCAAACGGCCCGATCCCAGTCCCCGGAGTCAGCGTGGAAGGGGAAGATGGCAAGAAGAGAGGGAGGGCAGGCAGAGGCCGGGGAGCCTCTCCTGAGGCACCCGCTGCTCGACCTAAACAGCCGACCGGTCCACACCCAGCCCCTGGGTGCTGAGCGTCAGGGCAGGCCAAAGGTGGGAGAAGGACAGGGGGGGTGGGGGTGGGCGTCCCTCCTGAGGCTCCCGCTGCGGTTCCAGCAGTCGAGCGGACCACCACCAACCCTCTGCAGATCAGAGCCTCAACCTCAGCGCCACACCAGCCCAGCGAGGATAGGCAGGGGAGGGCTCCTACGCCCCCACCGTGGTCCGTCTGCAATTCGCGCCACTCACGTGCCAGGGGACCGCGCGGAGCATTCCCAGGCCTGCACTCGGATCACCCCTGCCTGCACCGCTCAGTGCCCAGAGGGAGGGCCCGAGCCCCAAGCCTCCCCCTGCTGCCCGAGACGGCAGCCGAACCCCCGGTCTCCGTTCCACTCACCCGGCGGGTGGCGCTCTCACGGCGCGGGAGTCCGCCACAGACTCAGGGGGCAGCCAGGAAAGACGAGGCCTCACCTCTGGCAATGCGGGAGGTCACTTTGCGGCAGGCCGTCTGGGAGCCGGAGCAGCTACGGATCACGGCACCTCTTCGAGGCCTCTCCCCAGGCAAGTCACTCAGCGCGCAGGGCCTCCGATTGCAACAGGAGCTGCGCCGCTGGCAGGTGCTCGCCAGAGCCCCAGGCCCCAGTCAGCGGGAGCCGCCATCTTGCGGCCCACAGGCCTTGGAGGTCCATGCGTCGGAGTGCGCCCCGCGCTCGATAGGGCAGCAGTTTGTACCGTCGCTGCACAACACCAGCTGTAGGGGATACTGGTGATCTGTTTCAGGGGATGGATGGCAGCCGAAGGTGGTGAGATTTGAAGCGGATGACGGAGGGGTCCGGAGCACTCTTAGAGTGCGACCGCCATCTTGACGCTTCAGGCGACGCCCGCAGTTTTCGAGTTATTACAGAAAAAATATGGATGCATATCTAGAGACGTGGAGGGTCCGCGGATCCAACAAATCTCATGGCTACTAAGGCAATGTGCATTATCAATTTAGACTCCAAGTCACCCAATGGGTTGAATCTTGAAGATGAGTTGAATAGATTTTTGTAATGTAGGTCGCGCTGATAATCCCTTATTCTTTAATATCATATGGTGCTGGAAAGAGTGACCAAATTGGGATAGGTGATGATATGTGTGTGTTTTCTGATATTTCGATTTGTTTTGCAGATTGGGGAGTTATGTGTTATGATTTAAAGAAGCATCATTTGAATACAGAGACATTTAATATCTTCGTGACGTTGAACAGTTAAAGAGTATTGTGTGTGGGTAGTCAATATTAACAAAATATGTGCCCACTTGGGCTCGATTTTATCTGACATGTGAAGGCTGAGTATATTTCAAGGAGTATCATATGTATAATGAGCAGTTGGCCGAACACGCATATAAATGATGATTCAAGTACATTTATTTGATTTATGTGGTCCTAAATAGAAATGCGCTGTGTTGGGCATTACACTATGGACAAGTATTCACTGTGATGATAGGAATGATGAAATGCGTAGGCCTGCTTGTGCACAATTTTGTGACAGCATATAATGGGAGAGATTGGTAGCATTCAAAAACTCAAGAAGTTGTATGTTTAAAGGCGCATACAATTTTTACCAACCCAAGAGTAGAAAAATAGTATTCGTGAAAAAATGTATCATTAATGTTGGACTACATTTGATATGTTGAAAGCTGCACTTATTAATATATACCGCTGTAAGCACTTTATTAAGCACTATAGTCACCTTATAATCATGAGAATTTAACATCTGTGTTCAATGAATTGTTTCACAATTTAATTTAAAATTTCTTTTGAGTTTGTCACATAATTAGAAAACATGTAATCTTTCTTCTATTGCAGCTGATCACATGGTGCTATTTAAATTAAAGTACAATGGCGCCGCATGTATTGAACAAGGCCAAGGGTTTTGTCCGAAAAGCGTCTTGGCGGACGTTTGAGGAGGAAAATAAAAACTTACGAAGGTGTCTGCATCTGGTCCATGTGGATCATTTGAGAGACGGGAGGTGGTGTATATATGTGTGTGTGCATATAACATTCACAGTTCCCAAAGGGATATCGACGGAGCACTCACTGAGCCATTTAATTTTCTTTATTGCAAGTTGGACGCGTTTCGGCGTTCTGCCTTTTTCAACACTTGCAGCAAATATTGCAACACAGCAGTGCTTGGCAATTTAAACACAGGTGATGTGCTCCTACTGTAGACAGGCTAATGAAGAACAAGAAAGGACTACCATTGTCTTGATTTAAATTTCATATCTGTGGCGGCCATGCCTAAATGGTTAAAATCTACATACTCTTAGATGTTAATATCGTAGTCTTTGACACACAGTTCGTACAGTCTTATCTGGCAACCAATCGCCTCACACAGGCACAATCCATGTGATAGTATATCATATTCAGTTGCCATAGGCATGGCTCGCTGCAGGTCTAATTCCTTCACCTTTTCGTGATTATGTGTCACTTTCTCGTAAGGCTGCGTTGTTACACAGAGTCTATAAAATCGTTTAAAGCCCCATGCCACAGCCAAAATTCACAAATTCATGTAGCTAACACCCATAGGAGTCGGATGAAAATGTATCCTGTAATTTGTATAATTACCGAACAATTTCGTGGGGTTACTTTCACAAATTCTGCTTGGCGGTTCAGGAATATCCAGATTCATTTGTTTACAAGTTCCACCAAAATTTCCGAACTCAGGACGGGTGCATCCGACACGTGGGGGGGGACCCACTACCTTATCATTTACAGTTCCCAAAGGGATAATGACGGAGCACTCACAGAGCAATTTAATTAATTTTATTGCAAGTTGGACGCGTTTCGGCGTTCTGCCTTTTTCAACACTTGCAGCAAATATTGCAACACAGCAATGCTTGGCAATTTAAACACAGGTGATGTGCTCCTATTGGAGATATGTTAATGAAGAACAAGAAAGGACTACCATTGTATTGATCTCAATTTCATATCTCTGGCGGCATGCCTAAATGGTTAAATTCTACATAATCTTAGATGTTAATATTGTAGTTTCTGCCACACAGTTCGTACAGTCTTATCTGGCAACCAATTTCCTCACATAGGCACAATCCATGCGATGGTATATCATATTCAGTAGCCATAGGCATGGCTTGCAGCATCTGATCTCTAAGTTACTTAATGTAAGGCATGGGTAAATCGGATGAGGAACTATGCTAGAGTTACTGATCCCGAGGCCTATGTAATGCAGGGGGGGCATATCCGCCGGCGCCGAGCAGTTGCACATTGAGCAGTAGTACGCCTGGAGGGAGGGGTGGGAGGGGGTAAACAGAGTAGGGTAACATGGGGTTTTAAGTTTACGATCCAGGTAGCTTAAGTACGGAAGCTTAGTCCGGTATGGCACAGGATAATTGCGAGAGCTGGAGGGAGGTTTGACCCTGATTCGCGGGGCATCTTTCAGTTAAAAGAGGTATGCTGGGCATAGTGGACTGTATCTCCTGTATTACTGTCTCTGATATTGAATTGTGATAAATGGATATGTTTATAAAACCCAATAAAGTCTGTTTAAAAAAAAAAAAAATAGGCATGGTTTGCAGCATGTCTAATTCTTTCTCCATTTCGTGATTATTTATGTGTAATTTTCTCGTAAGGCTGCGTTGTTAAACAGAGTCTAAAAAATCATTAAAAGCCCCTCGCCACAGCCAAAATGCACAAATTCATGTAGCTAACACCCATAGGAGTCGGATGAAAATCTGTGTATCCTGTAATGTGTATAATCACTGAACAATTTCGTTGGGTTGCTTTCACAAATTCTGCTTGGCGGTTCAGGAAATATCCAGATGCATTCGTTTACAGGTTCCACCAAAATCTCCGAACTCAGGAATCGTGCCACAGACACGTGGGGATGGACCCACTACCATATCATTCACAGATCCCAAAGGGATATAGACGGAGCACTAACTGAGCCATTTAATTCATTTTAGGAGCACATCACCCGTGTTTAAATTGCCAAGCACTACTGTGTTGCGATATTTGCTGCAAGTGTTAAAAAAGGCAGAACGCCGAAAAGCGTCCAACTTGCAATAAAATACCTTAATATATATATATATATGAACAAGTTACTTACCTTCGGTAACGATATATGTGTAAGAAACATAGGTTAGGTATAGGTTACTTACCTTAGAATTACCCCCAGGCGTCAAACTGGATCCGGAGAATTTTTTCGTCAGCAGTACACCTGCGCGTCGAAAGGTGGCGTCGGTCGGCTCCGCGTTCGCGGTTGGCGTCGTGGTCGCCGGAATGAGGTTGCGGCAGATACTGAGACACCGCCTTCGCGTGCGGACGTCAGTTCTGTACACGACTTTCCACGCCAGAAGCGCAGAGCCATGCAAGACACTGACCACTGGTGCACAAAACTAGGGCCCTGAAAGGAAATCCTTAACCCTAGAAGTCAGTTCGGAGGATGGTTGGGGTGGTAAGGAATCTATAACTAACCTATGTTTCTTACAGATATATCATTACCGAAGGTAACTTGTTCATCTGAAAGAAACAATTAGTTATAGATTCTTTACCTTAGAATAGATACCCCAGCAATACCAACCCCGGAGGTGGGTCTGCGAACCAAGTTCACACCAGAAAGTCCTGGAGAACAGAACGGCCAAAAAAGCCGTCTCTCTGGCCTTGGCTGTCCAGGCAATAGTGTCTAGTGAACGTGTGCAGAGATGCCCACGTAGCTGCCTGACAGATGTCATTGAGGGGGGACTCCTCGTCCCAAAGCAGTAGTAGCTGCCGTCACCCTGGTGGAATGGACACGCAGCCCCACTGGAGGCTCCTTCTTTGCCAAGGAATAGCAAGCCTTGATGCACAAAACGACCCACCTAGAGATGATCCGTTGGTGCACGGCCCGATCTTTCTTGGCGCCCACATAGCCCACAAAGAGCTGGTCACCCACCCGGAATTGTTTGGTGCGATCCAAATAAAGGAAAGCGCCAGTTTTGGATCCAGACGGTGGAGCCTCTCTTCTTCTTTTGAAGGATGCGGAGGCGGAAAGAAGGTGGGCAAAGTGATGGTTTGGCCAATGTGGAAAGAAGTAACCACCTTGGGAAGAAAGGAAGGTCTGGTTCTTAGTACAACCTTGTCCAGATGAACAGCCAGGAAAGGAGGTTTTGAAGAAAGAGGCTGGAGCTCACTCACCCTGCAAACAGAGGTGATGGCAACCAGAAAAGCAGTCTTTAAGGTAAGAAGTCGGAGAGGACAGTTATGGAGTGGCACATAAGGTAAGTCAGAACCAAGTTAAAGTCCCACTGAGGCATTACAAAGGGACTAGAAGGAAAAAAGATGAGTAATGCCCTTGAGGAAGCGATTTACAACAGGGGATTTGAAAAGAGAAGGCTGATCAGGAAGCCTAAGAAAGGCCGAAATGGCCGAGAGGTAGCCCTTAAGTGTGCCCAGATGAGGCGATGCAGCGAGCGCAAGGTAAATAGTTTTATTTATTTATTTACTTACTTTACTCCTTGCCGTCGTATGTCCGACTCCACTACCCTCCCACCCTGCCCCTCCCCTGCCCACCCCACCGCCCCGCAGCACTCCCTCTGTGAGCCGCCACTGATCGAAGGGCTACCGACATGAAATCTTCCTAACTAGTGAGTCGGCAGTATCCAGCCTACAGTGGATGGCAAACTTTGCTGCGTCTCTCCCTTCGGCAACTGCACAGGAGAGTACGGCCCGGGCCTCCTCCGGGCACTGTGGCAGCACTTGCGCCACCCTATCCCACACAGAGTGGGTGTAACGGCCCAACAGACATGCGGTGTTTACCGACCGCAGTCCCAAGCTGGAGGAAGAAAACATCTTCTTCCCAAGATGGTCCAGGTTTTTGGATTCCCTATCAGGTGGTGCGTTAGAGAATGCGCCTTTGGAGGTGGAGGCTTGGACCACCAAGCTCTCAGGGGTGGGGTGTTGGGAGAGAAAAGTTGGGTCACTCGGGGCCGGGCGGTGGCATCGGACAAGTATCCTATCCACAGGAGCCCCTGTGTTGGGCCTGGACCATGTGCCCAAAAGGATGTCAGTGAGGGCTTCATTAGACAAGAGCAGGGGCTCCGAAGAGCTCGCTCCTGGTTGAAGCACCTCTGTCAGGAGGTTAGTCCTGACTGCTACCGTAGGTAGCTCGAGGTTGAGAGCCTCAGCCACCCTCCGCAACACCACGGCGTAAGACACTCCCTCCTCTGTAGCCACGGTATGAGGAGACAACATGCCAAGGTCTGGTGAGGTATCCAGACCACTGGCTTCCCCCAGTTCCTCTCTCCAGTCCGGTTCGTTACCCACTGGTCAGTTAAAGGGTCTCCAGACCCCTCCCAGTCCTCCTCACCCTCCTCTGGCTGCTAATCTGGTCTAAAAGAGCCAGGGTAGAACAAGGGCACAAAAGTACCCGTTGGTGCCGGGTCCAGCGTCGGTTGACGCCGGTCCGGCTCCGTGTCTACATCCAGGTGGAGGCCGGGGTCGACGCCGGCTGGGGACACAACCGGCGTCGGCTGCAGACGTAGTGCCGGGGGAGGTGTAATCAGGTCGACCAGGGCCAATCCGGATCCAGGCCTGGATCCAAGGGGACCCTGCAGTGCTGGGGCCAGAGCCGCCGGCGTCGAAAGCCCAGGGCCCCCAGTCGTGTCCGCGGGGCCCGAAGGCGCGCCGGCGGAGTCGGGCTGCCCAAAGATGGCATGCATCGCTTCGTAAAATTGGCGAAGCTGGGCAGAGGTCGCTCCAGGTCCCAGGAAGGGAGGGAAACTCGGAGTTGACTCTTCAGGCTCTGCACTCGGAGCTGCGGGAGGGGCACCACCCGCATCCCTTTTCGCGTCGGCCGACCGACGGGGAGAAGTCGAAGAGTGACGGTGCTTCTTCGACTTCTTCTTGTGCTTCGATTACCGGAGCAGTGCGAAGACTTTGAAGAAGACTGGTGGTGGTGGCTCCGCGACCGGTCCCTCGACCTCCCACGCGACCGGGACATCGAACGGTGCGGAGCCGACCCCCGGGCCTAGAGAAGCTTTCGGGACCGCTCTCGCAAAGACTTCAGATTCATGGTCCGGCAGTCGGAGCACGACTTGGGGTCGTGGTCGCGCTCCAGGCAAAACAGGCACACGTGGTGTGGATCCGTCACCGACATCAGTCGGCTACAGGAGCCGCAAGCCTTGAAACCGGGCATCACTGACGTGCACCAGGAGTCGAAGGCTCAAAAACATTATCGACAAAAGTCACCAAAAAGTGACTGGAGGTACCGCTCTCTCCAGATCTGCGCTGGCTGGCGCGGAAAAAGAAAGGACTGACGTCAGTGCGCAAGGGCGGCGTCTAAGTAGCTGCTGCGACGTCATTCCGGCGACCACGACGCCAACAACGAACGTGGAGCTGACTAACGCCACCTTTTGACGCGCAGGGGTACTGCTGACGAAAAAATTCTCCGGATCCAGTCTGACGCCTGGGGGTAATTCTAAGGTAAGGAATCTATAACTAACTGTTTCTTTCAGATATATATATATGTATATACATGTATATGTATATATATATATATATTACATAATAGGTAACTGTCTAATATGGGCCTGTATTCAACGGGTTCTGGGGATGTTTCCGAACCATGATTCCGAAGGCGGAGATGGCAATATCGGACTATATTGCACATATTCCTGTTATGTAAATAAAATTACATACCTTATGAATTGATTTTATTGCTCTTTATAAAGATTTAGAGGATCTCAGCGGCATCCATTTAGTATTAATTATTTGCCTGATCTCTGTCAGTCTTTCGATAAATCTGTGTTTTGTTGGGGATGAAGTGCTAATATTTGAAATGTTTTTTATACAACAGTGTTTATTATTATAAATCAATTTTAAATGCAAAATGCATCATAAGGAACTTAAAAACACTGCATCATAAAATGTTCTTTTGGTTTGTTGTACATTGACAATATCCTGCAGATGAATTAAGCGCTGTGAATTATAGGAAATAATTCACATTTAAACCTCTTTGTTGTCTAATAGAACCTTTGAAACCATTGGTAAACATTCCCTAAAAAGTCTTGCCTATATTATATTTACATAATATCGCAAAAATAAGTTTCAGAATTTCAGAAACTCACTCACCGGAGAAACATCTCTAAAGGCAGTAGTACTTAGGTGTGTATAGCTATTCATCTTGCACCTTTACAGATATCTGTAAGGGGCACAACTGCAAAAAGTGCAGCCATAGAGGTTATATCCCTGGAGGAATGAGCTTCCATCTTGTATCTGAATAGTCTTTCATCCTTGAAATGGCAGGAGGCAATGCAAGAAGGTATCATTGAGCGAAGTCTTGTTTAGAAATGGTTGTAAAAACAAAGGTGATGAAAGAAATGCTTGAAATAAGCTCATCCATTGGCAATTGCTCAGGGTTGCATTCCAGCCCATCGTTTTTTGCCCTCTGTGACATTCTAGACAGAGACCCACCTTATGCAAATCAGTCTTGGTCTTGTTCCAATGGGAACAATCCAGCGTGAACTGCCAAGCTCAGTCCACTCCAAATGGGAACACAAGCAACCACATACCAGTTTCAACCTACTTGGGTCTCATCTATGAGGTACAGCTGGAATCCTATGGCACAGTGAGCATAGGACCCATGTCTGGGCATACCCATCGCACTTGGGTCGTCTACTACAAAAACAATAAGGTGGTGGGAGAATGCCTGAATTAATCTCAGCCACTGTCCATCGCTCGGGCCTCATTCCAGACCATCTTGTTTTGCCCACTGTGCAATTCTAGACAGAGACCCACATTGTGCAAATCATTTATGATCCTGCTCTAATAGGAACAATCCAGCACAAACTGCCAGGCCAGATCCTCTCCGGATAGGAACACAAGCAACCTTAGACTGGTTTGACCGTCTGAGGTCTCATCAGTGAGGTATAGCTTGAGTCCTAAGGCACAGAGAGCATGGGGCCTATGTCTGGACTTCACCTGATATAGCTGGTTCAGTGATGTGTGTATCTTGTTGTTCATTTCCTATGGCCTTTTTATGAGACAGTCATCCAAGTACAGAGAGATCTGCACAACAGAACAATGTATATGAGCCACCGCCAAAGCCAAATATTTGGTGAAAAGCCAGGAACCGGACTGATGCTAAATTGGAAATGCTGAACGTTTACTGTAAATTGCAGATACTTCCAATAGCGGACAGGAATGTGTGTGCTGAAATTTGCATTCTCCAGTTCTAAAGTTAGCAGTTAGTTTCTCTCATGGATCGACAAGCGATGTTGAGCAGCATGGCCATTTAGAAAGACAGAGGAACTAAGCCAAGGTAAGAGAAGGTGAACCCGAAAGGGGCTTGCAAGAACATGACTAAAGGTCACTAATAGGGATTGCAGGACAACCGGTCAAATGAGAGAAAAACCACCAACAAAATGTTAACAGGCAGCGCATCTTCTTTGCTGTAAATCTCTTAAACAACTCTGCACCCAGCTACCCAGAAACTAAATGGCAACAGTGTGAGTGCCCCTGAATTGAATACTCGCCACACTGGACTGGGTCCCGATGCTTATTCTGTAATCCACTAGCTGCTATGCTATCCCTGGTCTCTATAGGTGTTACCCACTCAACACACATTTAGGGAAACCGACTGCTCTGTGATGTCCCCCGGGAAATTAAACTTGCTGTTTCAGCTGATGAGCCCTGACAGCTTCAAAAGAGTATCAGAAGATGAGCCTCCAACAGGATCCTTGGAAGTAGAAGGATCTAACTAGTGTTTTAGTTGAAGAACAAGTTACTTACCTTCGGTATCTGTAAGAGACATAGGTTAGTTGTAGATTCCTTACCTTAGAATTTCCCCCAGGCGTCAGACTGGATCAGGAGATTTTTCTTAGCAGTACCCCTGTGCATCGGTAGGTGGTGTCAGTCGACTCCGCGTCCGTCGTCGGCGTCGTGGTCGCCGGGATGACGTCGCAGTGCCTAGTTACACTGCGCCCCCGAGAGCTGACGTCAGTTCTGACACTACTTTCCACGCCAGAAGCGCAGAGCCATGAAAGACGCTGACCACTGGTGCGCCACAACTAGGGCCCTGTAAGGGAGTCCCTATCCCTAGAAGTCAGTTTGCAGAGCAGGGAGGATGGATGGGACGGTAAGGAATCTACAACTAACCTATGTCTCTTACAGATACATCGTAACTGAAGGTAAGTAACTTGATCATCTGAAAGAGACAGTTAGTTGTAGCTTCCTTACCTCAGAATAGATACTCCAGCAATACCATCCCCGGAGGAGGGTCTGCGAACTGAGTTCACACAAAAAGTCCTGGAGGACCGAACGGGCAAAATAGCTGTCCGTCCGGACTTGGCTGTCCAGGCAGTAATGTCTAGTAAACGTGTGCAGAGATGCCCATGTTGCCACCTGGCAGGTATCAAGAAGTGGGACTCCACGTGCCAATGCAGTGGTTGCTGCCATAGCCCTAGTGGAATTAGCATGCAGCCCCACTGGAGGATCCTTCTTTGCTAAAGGGTAGCAGATTTTTATGCACAGGACAACCAATCAAGAGATGGTACGTCTTTGAACAGCCCGGCCTTTCTTGGCACCTACATAGCCAACGAAGAGCTGATCATCTACCCGGAAATCTTTGGTGCGGTCAAGGTCGAACGACAGCCCACGTTTAGGGTCCAAACGGTGGAGTCTCTCCTCCTCCTTTGAAGGGTGCGGAGGTGGGAAAAAGGTGGGCAAAGAGGTCGACTGTCCTACATGAAGTGGTATAACCACTTTAGGAAGGAATGAAGGCTTCGTCCTAAGCACCACTTTGTCCGGATGCACAGAAAAGAAAGGGGGCAGAGGTGATGGCAACAAGGAAAGCAGTCTTCAGAGTGAGGAGCCTGAGAGGACAGTGTGAAGAGGCTCAAAGGGAGCACACATAAGATAGGTTAGAACAAGATTCAAGTCCCACTGGGGCATTATGAAAGGAGATGGACAAAAGAGATGAGTAATGCTCTGAAAGAATCTATTTACAATCGGGGACTTGAATAAGGAGGGCTGATCTGGCAGCCGAAGGAAAGCAAAGATAGCAGCAATATAGCCTTTTAGAGTGCCAAGGGCAGAGCCCTGCTGGGCCAAGGAAAGTATGTACAAGAGAACCTCTGAAAGAGCGTCAGAAAGGGGATCCACAGCCTTTTCTGTGCACCATGCCACAAGCTTGTTCCATCTACAGGCGTATACCGATTTAGTGTAGGGAAGCCTGGCTGCCAAGATGACATCACAGACTTCGGACGGAAGGTCAAAAGCTGTCAACTGTTGCCACTCAATCTCCACGCAAGTAGGTGGAAGCTTGACAGGTTCGAGTGAAGAACCATCCCCTGCTGCTGCGACAGAAGATCCTCCCGAAGGGGCAGTCTGATCGGAGGATCGATGGCCATGCTCAGGAGCTTGGGGTACCAGACTCTTCGTGCCCAGTCCAGAGCCACAGGAATAACTTGGGCCCGGTCGCGCTTGATCTTCTTGAGCACTAGGGGCAGAAGTGGTACAGGCAGAAAGGCATACAGGAGGCCGCAGTTCCACTGGTGACAAAAAGCGTTGCTGAGCGTGTGCCGCCTTGGAAACTCCAACAGGCAGTACTGCTGACATTGCGCGTTCTCTTCGGTGGCAAGCAGATCTAACCAAGGCTCTCCCCACCGATGAAAGAGACCTTGCACCACCTCCGAGTAAAGACGCCATTAGTGATCGACCAAGCACCGACGGCTGAGTTAGTCTGCCCTGGCGTTCAGAGAACCTGCCAGGTGTTGAACCACCAGGGTCATGCCCTGATGTTCCAGCAATGTGCAGAGGCAAAGAGCTTCTTGACATAGGTTCCACGACTCCACCCCGCCTTGTTTGTTGCAGCACCACATGGCAGTGGTGTTGTCTGTGAACACCTGCACCACTTTCCCTTTGAGAGTGGGAAGGAATGCTTTCAGTGCTAGTCGGATCGCCCAGAGCTCCAGCAGGTTGATATGGAGCCCGGACTCTGCCGGAGACCAGACGCGTCTGATCTCCGCCTATCCCAGATGGCTGCCCCATCCCAGGAGTGACGCATCTGTCACCACTGTTAGATCTGGTTGGTTAAGGGAGAGGGATCTGCCTCTGACCCAAGCTTGGTTTGTTAACCACCACTGCAGGTGTTGTGCAGTTCCCTCCGAGACCTGAACATAGTAGGAAAGATTCCCCTGATGCTGCGCCCACTGGAACTTCAGGTCCCACTGCAGAGCCTGCATATGCCACCTGGCATGACCCACCAGCAGGATGCAGGAGGCCATGAGGTCCAGCAGCCTCAAGGTCATTTTCACTGAAATCTGGGATAGAGGCGCTGCTCGGGAGGATAGGCCCGAAACTGCACTGTGTCCAGAACAGCTCTGATGAAAGGAAGCGTCTGAGAGGGAGTCAGGTGAAACTTTGGCACATTGAAAGTGAACCCCAACGAGTGCAGGAGGTCTGCCTTAGTCTGGAGGTAGGAGACGACCGCCTGGGGCGAGCCCGTCTTTAACAGCCAGTCGTCGAGATAGGGGAAAACTTGAACCCCTGATCTGCGCAGATGAGCTGCGACCACCGCCATCACTTTCGTGAACACCCGAGGGGCACTGGTAACAGTTAACCGTAGATAGCGTCTGTGGGCTGGCAGGACGGGAACATGGAAATAGGCGTCCTGCAAGTCCAACGCCACCATCCAGTCTCCGGGGTCGAGGGCAGACAGGACCAGAGCCAACATGAGCATTTTGAACTTCTCCTTCCGGAGGAAGCAGTTGAAGGCCCTGAGGTCTAGACTAGAATGCACATCTTTGTCCTTCTAGGGCACCAGAAAGTAGCTGGAATAGCAACCATGACCTACTTCTGGCGCAGGAACCCTCTTTATAGCTCTCTTGGCCAAGAGAGATGAGACTTCCTCGCAGAGAAGCGCCAAATGATCCTCCGACATGCGATCAAAAGACGGTGGCATGGAAGGAGAGGTAGTCTCGAAGGGAGTAGCCCCTTCGGATGATTTGCAAAACCCAACTGTCCGACGTGATGGATTGTCAGTGGGGGAGGTGATGTCGAATCCTGCCTACCACTGGCCTATGATGGGCCTGAAATGTCGAACTAGGAAGGTTTGGAGGCTGCGGCAGGGAGGGAAAGGGTGGACTGGCCCGCCCCCTGGTTCCCAGACCCGCGAAGTCGCTGGGTCCCACGTCCAGGGCCACGCAGAGCCTGGGCAGCTTGCGTGAACCGGTGGCTAGGCTGGGCCGGATGTGGATGGGCGCCCCTTCCGCAGCCACGAAAGGGACGAAAAGCAGACTGGAGTGGGCCAGTAGGTGCAGTGAGGCCCAAAGATCTGGTCGTAGCCCTAGAATCTTTAAAGCGCTCCAGTGCAGAGTCTGCTTTGTTGCCAAAAAGACAACTGTCATCAAAAGGCATGTCCATCAAAGTGGACTGATGTCCTCAACCAGGCGTAGTGCCTAAGGGCTACCGGCGTGGAAATCGTTCTGCCAAGTGAGTCGGTGGTATCCAGTCCAAATCTGATCGTGAATTTGGCTGCGTCTCTTCCATCCGCCACTGCCTGGAAGAGAACGGCCCGGGACTCCCCCGAGCACTGAGGCAGCACCTACGCAACCGTATCCCAGATGGTAGGGGAGTATCGGCCCAAGAGGCACGTGGTATTCACGGGCCGCAGTGCCAAGCTGGAGGTAGGAAACCTGCGTTTCCCAAGATGGTCCAGCTTATTGGATTACCTATCTGGAGGGGCAGAAGGGAATGTGCCCTTTGAAGAAGAGGCTAGGACCACCAAGCTCTCAGGGGAAGGGTGTTGTGTGAGGAACACTGGATCCTGACTGCCACTGAAGGGAGCTCAAGGCCCAAGACATTGGCCGCCCTTCGCACCACCACAGCACAGGATGCTCCCTCCTCTGTAGCCACAGTAGGGGGAGAAAGCATGCCAAGGTCTGGGGAAGTGTCCAGACCACTAGCATAACCCAGATTCTTTCACTAGTCCGGTTCTTCAAGCTGGTCTGTAAAGGGTCCAGCGACCCCTCCGAGTCCTCATCACCACCCTCTGGTCCATAGGGAACACATGGGAGGAACAGGGGAACAAAAGTACCCTCAGGCGTCGATCCCGACGTTGGTCCGGCCCTGGGTCCAACTTGGGGATAAGGATGGGGACGGCGTCCATCAGAGGCATGAACTGGCGCAGAGGGCATCATCGTCGGGATCGGCGCCGGGGGAGGTCGAGTGATATTGACTGGTGTCGATCCGCGGGGGTCTCCCAACGCCATCGAAGGCCCAGGACCCCCGACCCGCCCAGCAGGCCCGAAGGCGCGCCGGCGGAGTCGAGCAGCCCAAAGACGAGGTGTAAGGCCTCGCAGAACTGCCTCAGTTGAGCAAGGGACGCGCCAGCTCCCGGATAAGGGGGGAGGTGTGGAGTCGTCCCTGAATCAGGCACCGGAGACGGAGCTTTTGAGTGACGACGCTCCGAATGCAGCATCACGTCAGCCGACCGACGGGGAGAAGGTGAAGAGCGCTTGTGCTTATTCGTCTTCTTGTGTTTGGACTTACCCGAAGACCTCGACGACTTGGAGTGCGATGAGGAGTGGGGGCTCTGCGAGCGGCCTCGAGACCTTCCTCTCGAATGAGACCGGGAGGGACGCGGAGCTGAACGCCGGGCCTCCAACAACTTTCAGGACTGCTCCGGCAAAGTCTTAGGATTTATGGCCCGGCAGTCGGAGGACGACTTCGGGTCAAGGTCGCACTCCAGACACCACAAGCACACGAGGTGCGGGTCCGTCACCGACATCATCCAGTGAAAGGACCCACAAGGCTTGAAACCGGTCCAATGTTGGGACATCCCTTGCGCTGGACTCCGAAAGGAAGAAGTCGACAAAACGTCGAAAGAAAGGCTAGCCAAAAAGTGGCTAAGGGGTAGCTCTCTCCGGATCTGCGCTAGGCTGGAGCGGAAAAAGAAAGAACTGACGCCAGCGCGCAGGAGCGGCGTCTAAGTAGGCACTGCGACGTCATTCCGGCGACCACGACGCCGGAGTCGACCGACGCCACCTACCGACGCACAGGGTTACTGCTAAGAAAAATCTTCGGATCCAGTTTGACGCCTGGGGGAAATTCCAAGGTAAGGAATTTACAACTAACTGTCTCTTTCAGATGGTAGAAACTTGAAGGAGTACTCCACACAGCCTCACCATCAGCAGATTTAGACGCCGACTCCTGAGCGAGCGTGACTGACTCTGTTATTTGCATCGTGTGAATACAGATTCACCTGTCTTTGACCAGATTGCATATTGATGAATATATCTTGGTCTTCAGTCTAAGCTATATCGAACATTGATTGCTCGATAAGTGGTAGGCATATTTGCCACTTCATATTGGTCTGGATTAGAATACCAATAATTACTTCCATCATTGTTGAAGGGTCATTCATCTGTATTTTTAAAGTCCTGAAGATGGTCTAGTGGATGCAAACAGTTTTAGACCGAAATGTCGACAATCACACCAATTTCATATATTATTGTATTGAAGGCAAAGTTGTCTGCAGAATCTAGTCACATTGCCTTAGAACTATCTGTGAAAAGGTGTTCACAATTGTAACGAAGGATATATATGATTGTAACTTCTGGTTGCTTTGTGTTTTGTATGATTTTGTACCCTTTTTAATTCATAAAATTTGATTAATATAAAATTCAATCTTTGAATACATATACCCGTGTGATAAATTTTTCTTTGATTATTTGTTTATATGTAAATAATTTAAATTGGTTTTGAAAAATTGAATTGCAAGCTACTTTGATGAGTTTGTCAACATAGAATGCAGCAATTATATAAATATTTGGACCAACAAATCCCTTGTAGGCTCATTTACCCACTAATATTTGCTTGCCCAAGCCGTCAAGGGTTAATTGGATTTCCCATTTAATGTTGAAAATCACCATCAGCAGAAGCAGCATTCAGTGCCAACAGGAGACAGCCATTTCACTCTTAAAGAATAATGGTGCTGAAACGTTTCCATAAATGGCATTTTCCTGCAGAATGTCCACATTTATGTACACAGTACTGGCATTTGGTATAATGGCCATAATATCCCTTGCTTGTCCCACAGGCCTCACAAGATAAGAGGAAGCTCATTTTCACTGAAGGAGTGCCTGCCGTCTCAATAATGGGGTGACCCTAGATTCAACCACCAAACTACAAAAGGGAAATGTAACTCACATTTAGCAAGGGACTGAGGATCTGTAAAACCCATAGGAAAAGAGACAGACTTGCAAGATATAGACTTCTGGAAACAGCTGAAAGGTTCCCCTTCCATTCACCAGACATGCAGTATAAACTATGAGTCGTTGACCCTCAGGGAAAGAGTGGAGTTCTGTCTCTCAATCTCACTGGTTAGCGTTCAAGTCATAAAATGAGGTAGGTAGGCACGATATAATCAAAGGAAGTAGCATGTTGTCTGAGTGCGTATGTACACTGCTATGTTATCACTTATTACCAAGGGTTCCAAGCCTGACATTTTGGAATAATTTAAGCATGTGAATTTATGAAAGAACAAATGCATGACCATACATTGTATATCTTCATGAGATGAGAAGGGACAACAAGAGAACAATATCCAGGCTGGGTAAAAATCTGGACCCAAAAGAATATGAGTTACAAAGAAATGGAATATTCAAGAAAAAATTACACAAACAGATGAACTCGCCAAAAAAACAAAAATATATTTCCACTACAATGTTTCCACCTTCTTCAGGCAGTATAACTCAGTGATTGTTTAGCTAAAACTGCTTGAATTTCCAAAAGCATCTTGCACGATGGTTCTGTTTAGAACTGGGAATCAATGCATTGATTGTTTTTGTAATTTGGAGATGACAGATGATAGTCTTTCACAAATGTAATTCTAGAAGTGCTTCACTGGGTAACTGGAAAGACTTCTCGGTTTATTTCTGTATCAGATACAAAGAACAGCCACACAAATGCATTAGTTTAACAAGCTCCTGTAGATGTTCTTTACAGTGTACTAACGTCTGCAGAGGCATATTATTCGGAGCGCTTTGCTGCAGATGCTGCAGAGTTTAGTGTGGTGCGGATAATAAGTCCAGCTTAAATACAAATAAGCCTCTGTATGTTTGTTGTGCAGATCAGTTATAATGTGTTCATGAAGGGTCAGTAGCACATCCAGAAATGGTAGATGAGCCCTGTGTTTAGTATTGCTGCTGGTGACTTTGATGCAGAACCAAACTGTAGGAAAGTAGGATCTGCTTTTATGGTTACCCCCACTTTTCGCCTGGTGTTATGCTGTTTCTGACTAGTGTGACTGGGATCCTGCTAATTAGGAACCCAGTCTCTGTGCTTTCTCCCCTAAATTGGCTATGGTAAGTACTTAGGTACACCCCAGATTGGTTACTGGTGTACCCGTATAAGTCCCTAGTATATGGGACCAAGGTATCCAATGCATAGGTACACCAGGGGTCTCCCACGGGCTGAAGCATGTATTATGCCACCCATGGAGAGACCACTCAAATTGTGACTGCAGGCCTGCCATTGCAGCCTGTGTAAGCTGGTGCCTACACCACTTACGACAGATATAGGTTTCCCTATATCTGAGGTCACTACACTTAAAACCTTTAAGTCACCCCTAAGGCAGGCCTTTCAATCCTGAAGGCAGGGTGCTCGGTTCTAAGTGTGAGGGTGCCCCTGCATGAGTAGGGCACCCCTACAACCTTCAGAGTCCATTCTCCTGGGTTGGAAGTGCATCAGCCATTACGATACATAGAGTGGCCATGCGTCATTACGCGATGACCATCTCTAAACTGGCTGTAACGAACCCTGTCATGTTTGGTATCAAACATGTTGGAATCATACCCCTACACCTTAAACGGTGTATGAGGTATGATTCCATGCACTGTAAAGCTCCTCCGGGAGGCCCTCAGTGCTCCCGGTACCAGTCTTCCAGAACTGGACAGCAAGCTAGTGTTGCTGCCGACCAGAAACATGTTTCTGCCCTCCTGCTGCTGAGCCAAGCTCGAGCAGGGTAAGGCAGAACAATAAATATCGTGTCACAGGGAGATGTGACCAGCTCCCAGACAGGGTTTAGTGTATTGGGACAGGGTGGGGGCGCTTGCCAGCGCCACTGAGACTGCTTGAAGGGCACATTAGGTGCCCTCCATGCATACTCCAGTTCAAACCAGTTCAGGGAGCAGATGGCCCCCGTTCTGGCATGAAACCGGACAAAGGACATGGGAGTATCCTCCCCACTGTCCGGCCCCTCCTCTGGGAGGGACCCCTGAATCGTCCCAACCCTTTCCTTAGGGTACTTAAGGGCTTACCTCTGGGTGGGTCCCTAGATTCGTCGTGGGACAAGATTCAGATCAAGACACCACTTCATCTTCGACCGTCTGGGCACTTTGGACTTTGCTGGACTTTGTTCTGGGCACCAAGACTACAACTGGGAAGACTCCTGCTGCTCCTGGTCTCGTCGTCCTGCTCGGCTGCTGCAACATCCGTGCCTTTGCTCCATACAGGATCCTTCCACGGCATGTGGACATCCAAGACACCTGAAGGAATCTCCCTTGAAGTGAAGGAGTCACTTCCCTCCATCTGCAGGCCCCGCAACAAAGCTGACCGGTCTGCAGCTCCTGGGCTCCCACGGACTCCGAAAGGCTCAGCAACACAGGTGGTGGTTCTGCAACTACCTTGAGGCCTGCACTGACTTCTCACAAAGTTTGAGTCCAGTATCCCTCGTCGGAACCGCCAGAACCGAACCCCTGTGCACTGCGTCGACTTGCCGTCGCCAAGGCTTGTTGGCTCTCTTCACAAGAGATCTTCAAGTTTCAAGAAGCTCCAGCCTCAAGCATCTCCTACGACCAAGAACTTCGTCCTCACTGCAACTCTTGCACCATGGGCCTGCATCTTGGGTGAGCAGCTCGAGGTCCTCTTGCGACTCCTTGTCATGAGTTGATGCCACGTTGCTACAACGCAGATAACACTGTACAGCGCGCATCGCTGTCTCCCTAGGACCTGCAATAAGGCATCCCCCATCATAAAACCCACCCCTATCCCGTGCATCCAGCACTCCAAAGAATGTATGGGGAATGTATTGGGGAACGATCTGTCTCAGCACTGTAAAACATGTACATTACCAATGTTTGCTTTTTCATATGTCAATGCGTGATGTTTGCCTTTTCAAGCCTTAATGTTTCAGGGATAGTGGCATTCTTGTATGCATCAGAGCCATTATGGTCGTTGCACGTTCCAGGTATAGATTATTTACAAGCTGTCAAGATTTCCAGCGGTCTGTGCATGGTCGCGTTAACGCGCACAGTCCCGCTGACAAAGAAAACTGTTACTCGGCTGTACGTTGCAGCGCGTCAAAACGTGTGCGCACGTAACGGCCGTCCTGGGTGCGGTTGGGGTGTGGCATGCCTATATAATGCCACACCCGAGTTCCAGAAGGCGCTTAGCCTTTCGCCTGTTCCCTGGCCTTGCCTTGTGTGCTCCGTCGGTCCTCCAGAGACGTCACAACGCCGAGCCTCCAGAGACTTCTGAGTTCGTCGGCAACCTCCGGATCCTACAAGACAGAGAAAAGAAAAGCTAAGTTGATTCTTTTTTTTCTACTGAGCAAAAGGCGCCCAACGCAAGACAGCAGTGAGTTCAGCGCGCACTTGTGCTAAACAGAAAGAACAATTTTTGGACACTCTTTTCTGCATTTGAAAAGGGATTTAGACATTACGGAATTCGTCAAGAAAGACTTTTTAGTTGTTTGCGCAACGTATGTTTTGCTGTATAATTCTTTTATTCCTTGAAGTACAGAATCGTGTGAAGAGCTAGTTACTGAGATAAAGTCTAGTAAGTAAAGGCGACAAGGCATCAAAAACTTTATGTAAAGGGGGTTTTGCGGTGTACTCCTTTTGGGTAGTAGAATGAAAGTTCATGCTCTATCTTTTGCTTGCACATAGGGAAGAACTACAACAGGAGCTGTTTTATCCTCATCACCCCAACAGACACCACTGAGTGAAGACTCCTAACGGACGACACCACATCACACGACGACTTCCAGGACACAACGCTCGATTCCTGTAGATCGCAGGTAGGGTTTTATACCACACCTTTTCTTAGGGTAATGTAGGGATGGTAGGGCAATCAGCACAAGTCAAGAGATCACGACCTACAGCTATTTCTTGTTGCCTCGCAGGTCGACAACAGGAATTTGTCAGCATCCGACTCCGGCCCTCCTCCCTGATTTTCTTTAAGTAGCCTTAGTGTCAATATAAAATCACTGGTAATTATAGAGGTTCTGGGAGGTTGGCTCATAGCGTCTCTGCGAAACCAACCAAGACACCTTACAGGTAAGAGTACCAAGGTCTTGCAGGTAAGAGTGTTTTGGTAAACCCGACAGAAGGCTAAGCCCACGTAGTTCAATTTCGCCCAGACGCTATGAACCAAGCACCACAGATTTCCTTACAGGATATCGCTACTATGTTAGCGGAAATCAAGTCTGAAAATTCAGAATTACGCAAGGATATCTCTGTTCTACAGGCCCACATGCAGGCATCAGCGCCTACCGGTGCTCCTGCTTGGAGTTTTCCATCTGCATCAAAACCAATATTGAAACCACCAAGTTTTCAACCCAACACGCAAACATTGAATAGTGGTGCCTCGACAGCCATGCCAACGCAGATTCAGGTTGTAACTCCCGTTACCGTTCCATTAGCCTCTCCGGAGCGATTCTATGGGGATAGTAGCAAATTCACAATATTTCTAAATCAATGCCACCTTCATTTTGTAGCAAAACCTACTGCTTTCCCCGACGATTCCGCCAAAGTAGCTTTTATTTTGTCCTATTTAGGCGGGGATGCAGCCTTGTGGTCAGTACCTATTGTAGAACGCAATGATGCGATTCTTTATGATCTCAGGCGGTTTGAGCAGTCTATGAAGAAGTTGTTTTCCAAGCATGTCTTTGTTCAGTCAGCAGACCATGAATTACTCAATTTAAAGCAGGGCTCCTCTGACTTATTACGTTACATCTCCGTATTTAACCGGTTAGTAATTGAAGCTGAATGGCCGGAAGAGAAACAGGTTTCTCTTTTTTATCGTGGTCTGAAAGACGAGTTGAAGGATATGGTGACGCAGATTCTAGATCCCCCGACTACTATTGAGGAATTTATAGACCTGGTGGTAAAGCTCAATCATCGTCTATCCGAACGTAAAGGTGAAAAAGGTCGTTCAGAACCTAAGATGTTCCAATACAAAGAGAGACCTAGCATCAAAATAGAAGCCAGTAGCAAACCTGACATGGGAGAACCTATGCAGATTGGAACCATTAGAGGCCCTCTAACCAAGGAGGAAAAGGAAAGACGTAGAAAACTAAATCAATGTTTGTATTGCGGGAAAAATGGCCATTTTGTAAAAGAATGTCCCAACCGACCTGCAAAACTAAAAGCAAAATTAAGTGAAGTGGCTCTCACACAGCAGCCGGAAAACTAGAGTGCTCGAGAAACAACGAGGTCGGTTTCCCGAGTACACAGTCTAGTTTGGCCTCCACAACTCCTCCAAATTCACTGTGTCACCTTAGTATTCGCGTATTATTACACTCCCAGGAAGATAAAGCGAGAGCTTGGTCGGTGGACGCTCTCATAGATTCCGGGGCCACCGGAAATTTCATAGATGCAAGATTAGCATATGAGTTAGGCTGAAATAGTGAAGGCTGTCGATGGGAAAGAGTTAACTTCAGGTCCCATAAGACATCACACCGAGACACTGACCATGACTTGCTCCACTAAACATACTGAAGATATCTTCTTCGACATAATTGACGCAGTCAGTTTCGCTTGATTTTAGGAATCCCTTGGCTGGTTCTACATAACCCCCACATTGATTGGTCCCAAAAGACGGTGTTATTTAAATCAGACTACTGTGTTGCAACCTGTTTACAACATCAGATTTCCGAACATCTGGTTCACGGTTACAACTTTCCGAAAGGAGCAAAAAACATACTGGTGCTAGAAGGAGTTCCTAAGGAATATAATGATCTCTTAGATGTCTTTGATAAACAAAAAGCAAACACTCTACCACCACATAGGGACTATGACTGTCACATTGACTTGACTCCGGGAGCAACCTTACCCTGTAGCCGTATTTATGCTCTGACAGAAGCGGAAACTGAGCATTTACGCATGTATTTAGATGACTACCTTGCCAACGGCTTCATTAGGCATTCCAAGTCCCCGGTATCATCGCCCCTTTTTTTCATACCAAAGAAAGGGGGCGAGCTGCGCACGTGCATCGATTACCGCGCACTTAATAATGTGACCATAAAAAACCGGTATCCGTTACCATTAATACCCACACTACTAGATCAAATAAAGGATGCAACCATTTATACCAAACTGGATTTGCGTGGGGCGTATCACCTTGTACGAGTTCGTGAGGGCGACGAATGGAAGACGGCCTTCCGAACAAAATTCGGCCTGTATGAGTACCAAGTGATGCCCTTCGGACTCTGCAATGCACCAGCCGCATTCCAGTTTTTTTATAAATGAGGTGTTGAGAGATTTCCTCGATGTGTGTTGTGTGGTATATATCGACGATATATTAATTTACTCAAAAACCACAGAAGAACATGTAAAACAAGTACGCGCCATTCTTCAACAACTGTTGCAAAATGCATTATATGTCAAAATAGAGAAAAGTATGTTCCATGTGAAAAAAGTTGACTTTTTGGGATACATACTTAGTCCATCTGGCATTGAAATGGATCCAAAGAAGATTCAAGCAATCTGCGCCTGGCCCAGTCCCTCGTCGGTAAAGCAAATCCAAAGTTTTTTGGGATTTGCCAATTTCTATAGGCGCTTTATTAACAATTTCTCACAGCTCATCACTCCCATTACCAAATTGTTATGGAAAAACACAAAGTTTGAATGGACAGATAATGCTGAACAAGCCTTCCAATCCTTAAAAGCACAATTTACATCAGCCCCCATCTTGATGCACCCCTATCCATCCCAGCCTTTTATTGTGGAAGCAGATGCCTCACAATTTATCGGGGGTGTTTTATCTCAAAGGCACAAAAACACGGGTCAAATGCATCCTATTGCATACTAATCTAGAAGATTGTCCCCCGCCGAACAAAACTATGCAATAGCAGACAGAGAATTATTGGCCATAAAAGTGGTTTTTGAAGAGTGGCGACATTACTTGTTGGGTGCTCGGCACCCTATTACTATCTACACTGATCACCGTAACCTACAATCATTGAGATCTGCCAAAGCATTGTCTGCCCGTCATCTACGTTGGACCTTGTTCTTTAATGATTATCATTTCACTATCACATATAGACCTGGGAGAGATAATAAGAAAGCGGATGCTTTATCACGCATTGGAATGAGTGATGAAACGAATGTATTACAAGAAACCCCACAATCTATATTACCCTCACAATGTTTTCAGGTGGGTGTTCTTAACACAGACATACTCATGGACATCAAGACGGAAATGAAAACAAAAACAAGACAAGAATGGCAAGAGACTCACCCATTATTACAATGGAGACAGGATCTGCTCTTTATGAATGAACAAATATTTGTGCCATCATCCTGTTTACAAACTCGAATTATGCAAGCCCATCACGATACACCTTTGTTTGCACATCCTGGAGTTACCAAAATGTATCACTTGATCAAAAGGATGTTTTGGTGGCCTTCCATGTTTAATGTTATCCAGAAATATGTCGAAACTTGTGCTACTTGTGTTCAAAATAAGCCCACACATCAAGCTCCCAGTGGTTTACTTCAACCTTTGCCAATTCCTCCTCAACCTTGGCACACGGTATCCCTTGATTTTATTGTGGAACTGCCTCGTACAAAGACGGGGTACACCACAATTTTAACAGTCATAGATCATTTTACCAGAATGGCTCACTTCATACCCCTCAAAAAATTACCTACCGCGATGGAATTGACTCACATTTTTGTGAAGGAAATCGTTAAACTACATGGAATTCCATCCGTGGTTGTTTCCGATAGGGGTTCCCAATTCATTTCGCATTTTTGGCAAAATCTTGGAAAATTATTAAGCATGGAAGTACGCACCTCATCCAGTTATCATCCTCAAACGGATGGTTTAACAGAACGCACTAACCAAACCATTGAGCAATATTTACGATGCATGTTGTCTACATGTGCACAAGAATGGTCAGACATTTTATGGGCTATGGAATTCACTTACAACAATACGGACCATTCCTCCATCGGTATGTCTCCTTTTTTTGTCTATATAGGTTTCGTCCAAAAACCATGTTTCACCAAAATAAGTCTTCTTTGATGATTCCGTCTGTAACCGAGTTTGTTAACAAGTTGGAGGCTATCCAACAACAAGCCCGGTTTCATTTAGCTCAAGCAAAAGAAACACAAAAAAGAGCCGCAGACAAGCACCGCACAATTCAGCCATCGTATGCGATAGGTCATAAAGTATGGTTATCCACCAAACATTTAAAAATCAAATGTAGTAAGAAATTGTGTCCACGATTTATTGGGCCCTTTCTGGTGGAAAAGGTCATTAACCCGGTTAGTGTAAGACTGACGCTTCCATCCAAATATCGTTTCATCCTGTGTTCCATGTCTCGTTTCTGAAACCTTTCCATCCAGAGACACGTATTACTACACCTCCTCCTGCTATTAATGTAGAGGGTGTTGCAGAATTTGAGGTGAAGTCTATACTAGATGCTAAAAGAGTGAAGGGGGAGTTGTACTATCTGATAGATTGGAAAGGTTACGGTCCAGAGGAACGTTCCTGGGAACCACTTGCCAATCTGCAAAATGCCCCACGATTGGTAAAGGCGTTTCATAACCGGTACCCTGACAAACCTAGACCTTTACCAACAGTCTTAGGGGGATTCTGAGAGGGGGGTACTGTCATGAGTTGATGCCACGTTGCTACAACGCAGATAACACTGTACAGCGCGCATCGCTGTCTCCCTAGGACCTGCAATAAGGCATCCCCCATCATAAAACCCACCCCTATCCCGTGCATCCAGCACTCCAAAGAATGTATGGGGAATGTATTGGGGAACGATCTGTCTCACCACTGTAAAACATGTACATTACCAATGTTTGCTTTTTCATATGTCAATGCGTGATGTTTGCCTTTTCAAGCCTTAATGTTTCAGGGATAGTGGCATTCTTGTATGCATCAGAGCCATTATGGTCGTTGCACATTCCAGGTATAGATTATTTACAAGCTGTCAAGATTTCCAGCGGTCTGTGCATGGTCGCGTTAACGCACACAGTCCCGCTGACAAAGAAAACTGTTACTCGGCTGTACGTTGCAGCGCGTCAAAACGTGTGCGCACGTAACGGCCGTCCTGGGTGCGGTTGGGGTGTGGCATGCCTATATAATGCCACACCCGAGTTCCAGAAGGCGCTTAGCCTTTCGCCTGTTCCCTGGCCTTGCCTTGTGTGCTCCGTCGGTCCTCCAGAGACGTCGCAACGCCGAGCCTCCCTGAGTTCGTCGGCAACCTCCGGATCCTACAAGACAGAGAAAAGAAAAGCTAAGTTGATTCTTTTTTTCTACTGAGCAAAAGGCGCCCAACGCAAGACAGCAGTGAGTTCAGCGCGCACTTGTGCTAAACAGAAAGAACAATTTTTGGACACTCTTTTCTGCATTTGAAAAGGGATTTAGACATTACGGAATTCGTCAAGAAAGACTTTTTAGTGGTTTGCGCAACGTATGTTTTGCTGTATAATTCTTTTATTCCTTGAAGTACAGAATCGTGTGAAGAGCTAGTTACTGAGATAAAGTCTAGTAAGTAAAGGCGACACGGCATGAAAAACTTTATGTAAAGGGGGGTTTTGCGGTGTACTCCTTTTGGGTAGTAGAATGAAAGTTCATGCTCTATCTTTTGCTTGCACATAGGGAAGAACTACAACAGGAGCTGTTTTATCCTCATCACCCCAACAGACACCACTGAGTGAAGACTCCTAACGGACGACACCACATCACACGACGACTTCCAGGACGCAACGCTCGATTCCTGTAGTTCGCAGGTAGGGTTTTATACCACACCTTTTCTTAGGGTAATGTAGGGTTGGTAGGGCAATCAGCACAAGTCAAGAGATCACGACCTACAGCTATTTCTTGTTGCCTCGCAGGTCGACAACAGGAATTTGTCAGCGTCCGACTCCGGCCCTCCTCCCTGATTTTCTTTAAGTAACCTTAGTGTCAATATAAAATCACTGGTAATTATAGAGGTTCTGGGAGGTTGGCTCATAGCGTCTCTGCGAAACCAACCAAGACGCCTTACAGGTAAGAGTACCAAGGTCTTGCAGGTAAGAGTGGTTTGGTAAACCCGACACTCCTGAGCCTCCGGCCTGTGGGTCCTCTTGAGTGTCTTCTTTGACACCAGTGGGCTCCCTTGATTGCTCAGGCCTACTCCGACTCCCCTGCTTGTGGTGAGTCACTTGGACCTTGCTGGTCCTAACACAGCACCTTTTTCGCTTGTCACGTTGTTTGCGGTTGCCAAGGCTTGTTGGTGCTCCCGACAGACACCGACCCTGCAGCTCTCGTCATCCGGCGTGGGACAGCTCGTGAACGGCTCCTGGTCTTCCACAGAGTCACCTGGTCCACATAGCTGCAGCTCCAAGGTCATTGTCAACTCTCCTGCATCACCTGACATCGGTGGGCATTCGTCTCCCGTGCCTCCTGGTCACTCCTGAGTGGCATAGACTCTGTCCCCTCTGCTTGCAGGTACTTCTCAACTTGAATCCACCTTTGGGTTCCACTGAACACTTTCACCTTCTTCAAGAGCGGCATCTTCCTGAAGTCCTCCATTGAGTTCGACAGCGGTTTCCGACGCCACTTCACACCTTTGCACCCGGCTTCCCCGTGTAGGTATCCTGGTTCCTAGGGTATCCACGGGTGGGGTGGCTCTCCAACCTTCTGACTTCCACGGGGTTTCTTTAGGGTCCACTGGAAAGGGTCCTTCTTTAAAATTGCAACAGCGACTTACCCATTGACTTGAATTGAGTACGGGGTCGTGTTCCCACACTGCACATGGCCTCGTGGGATTCCTGGGTACTTACCTCAGGTGGTTCCTTGGGTCCCCAGCACTTCTACGTCTTCTGGGTACAGTCTTGAATCGAGTTGCGATTCGCATCCCTCTATTTTAGTATATAGCTTAGTCTTCCCCTGGCGACCACTGTGTATTCGTGCTACTTACCTGTTTTTATTGCAAAGTATTGTGTGCATTGTGCTATATCTCTTGGTCGGAGATATTATTATGTGTTAGTGAGTGTCTTATAATAAATAACTATTTTTTATAAAAACACTGTGTGGTTCTTTTTCACTTAACCTATACCAATAAGATTAAGATCTGATAAAACAAGCTGCTTTACACTCCTTCAGAACTAAGCCTTCAGGCTGTTCTCCACAGCTACCACTTAGAGAGCTTTTTAAGGTTGTCTAAGACCACTAAAATCACCATAAGGGTTGTCTGGATTAGTGCAGGGTGCTACACTTACAGAAGTGAACATCATATACTAAGCCAGCCTCCTACACAAACTCAACAGCACCATCTTTACTCAAAGAAGGAATAATTGCCAAAAGAAGTGGAAGCATATATGCAAAAGAATGAACAGATATCGCAAAGAGAAAACGTCAAACCCTCACACAGGGAAGTTGCCCAGCGAGAGGCAGCAAACCAATTGATAAAGACAGGAAGGAAGAGCAAAAGACAGCTCTACACTGTCACACCAAGGCCTGAGGATGAAGCAAACCTCAACCCAAGGACAGAGCCGACCTGGGACATGCAGAACCAAGGCTGAGGAGGAAGACACTTACATTGTGAACATGTGCCAACATGAAAAATCCCAGCTATTAAAGTATAGTAAGAGCCATAGGCTCAGCCCAAAGCCTTATGGGGACTTCAAGCTGTGGACAAGAGATGTGGGAAATGGAACTTTACAGAGTACACCACCCCTGTTTATAAGTCCAACGTCAACCATCTCAGAGGATAACAAAGACAGCAAAGTAATTAGGGTGCTTTTTACAGGAAACTTACCTAATGACAAGACATGAAAGGTAAATACTTTGGAGACAGCCACACTGCTTGTCAAAAGGGATGATAGAAGCCCAGAGGACTGATTTTTCAAAGCCAAATGGGCCCTCAAAAACAACGCCAGAGAGGGAACTGATGTAGCTGTTGGAGCGCATAGTGTCCTATAAGGCGATCCAAAGTTAAACTCAAGTGTCCCTACTCTTACTGGACAAAGGCAAGCAATAACAAATGGAAGGACAAGAACATTACTGAAATCAATTACATTTTCACTTTTCAGAAAAAATACTTCAAATGCATGACCATTTTTCAAACTACTCATGGCACTACCACTGAGCCAACTTCCAGAAAAACCCAAAACACCTAGAATCAAAACAGCAAATAATTGACACAGGGATCTTAGAAGGGGAATACGAACAACAGAGGAGGAAACTCTCTACCCCAGCACCAGGGAGGTACAATCCCAACACTGAAATTGCCTCATGGTCATGAAAGAACCATGGCACAATAGGACTTGGATCCATAAAGGTCTCACTAAGAGTCAGTGAACTGAACCTAAGGGCCATGAAGTAACTCTCTGTGACAGTACAAAGGTCAAAGTAGAGCTAGTATGCGCCGTCAAAGAACTAGACCTCATTCACCTGCACCTTGTCTGGGGAAACTACATGCACTGAGCCACATCACACGACCGGGCTGAAGCCTACATCCCTCTTTGTGCACCAGCCTATCCAGGAGCACACACATTCAGTGTAGCCCTTTACCTCCTAGAACCAGCATCAGAATAGACATGCTGGCCAGGGACCTGAGCCCAGCACACTCACCAAAGAGCTTGATTGAGACAGTCACCGGAAGCAGCAGTCCAAAAAAGAGGCAGCAGTTCAAGAAAGAGGAAGACACTTGCCCCTTCACAAGGAACTAGCAGACATCATAGACCAAAAGTCTGAGCACCCCAGCCCCATTCCGCAATGCACAACAGAGGGTGTAGGGGTACCAGCAAATGGCAAGCATCCACTGAGAAACCTACACCATGTAAGCAGAGCAGAAACTCCAGCAGCCTATTTCCAGAAACCATCAGACACTGATCATCAGTAGCTCACAAGTACTAACTTACTGCCGATAGCAACGGGGAAGGTGCACACCCAGAGTGGTGTAGGTAAGTAATGGAGCACTGGGGCACTTTTAAAAAAAATATTTCCCAATGTGCCTGAACATCTGGACATATTAAAAAGCACACGTGTCTTAGGGCAAGGCAGGAGTGCTACAAACTCTCACCAGTATGCCCACCCACCAGTAGTTTTCCTCACCACCATGATCATTGCCAACATTACCAGCACCACATTAGCATTACCACCACCACTACTATTACTACAAGTATTACTGTGCTGTCAGTAGCCCAATTACCACCACCAATACTACCACCACTATTTCCACAATTGTCATTGCATTGCCATCATCACTTCCATTACTAATCCCACTACCAACGACACCAACACATCCCCTACTGTACAACATACCTACCATAATATATCCACACAACCAATACCATACGCCAACACACCCACCATACTTCTAAACAACCAATATCATGCACCAATACACTCAGGTTAACGGCCCATGCAAACAACATCATAAGTTCCCACAAGAAATATCATAGGCCAACACACCTACCATCACATGCCAACAAACCCAACATCATACATCCACACAATCAACATACGCCACCACATCACCATCATATGCGAACACAACCAACATAATACACCAATATACCCATCATATATCAACGCACTCACCCTCATACGTAAACAGATTCAATAGACATACGCTCACATTTCAAACATCATGAGCTAACACAACCACCAGCAGAGACTAACACAACACATCATACATATAAACATTCAGCATCCTGTACAGACACATTTGTCATATTCTCACATAATCAAAATCACAAGTCAGCAGTCACCATTATATAGCCAACACACACACTATTATCTGTCTACACAAATGTTATCCATCAGATTAGCTACACCACAACAACACACACATTTCAAAAATTGTGGGCAAGTAATAATGCTGCACCTCCATCAGCTCTCATACAAGGCCCAGTCATATGCCAACACAATCACCTCCATAAGCTAACGCACCCACAATCATACGTTTGCACAACTGATATTATTTGACAATGCATCCACCAGAATACATTTTAACAGCAAAAATCATACAACAAAATACCCAACATCATATGCCAACACAACCACCATCATGTCTACACAACCAACATCGTGTCCACACAATCAACATCATCATATCCATCATCATTTGCCAAGACACCTGCCATCAAACGCCAAAACACTTGTCTCATTTATCTGTGCCGAGAACTGAGCTGAGAGCTTACCAGTAGTTATGATGTATGAGCCCAGGTTGAAGAATCACTGCTTGCAGTGTCAGTGGGCATGTTTTGAGACGCCACGCACAGCCACAAGCTAAGCATTCACACCTTCAACCACTGTGGTCTCTCTGTGCTCTTCCAGACAAGTGCTCCATGAGCTGTCTGGAGACTCAGACAGTGGTCGAAATATGTCAAATCCGCGCTTCTTTTTTTACCATGTGAAGACCATGATTCTCATGAAAGAGGCATGGACAAGCCTTATAACCTGCCTTCTCCAAGGTGGCTGGGTGCCCACTAAATGTTCACACAGACTCCCAATCCAAGTGAACGCAGTCTTTTCCTGTGATGTCAGTTTTGGTTAGTACCATATACAGTGGGAGGCATTTCCAAATGAAAGGGTACGTCAGTTCCTGATTGTACCACACATAGACGGAGGCATTTTCAAACGAAGGGTGCATCGCAACAAATTTGTTCCCTTACTTTTGGAGGTGTGTATCGCCCCTATATAGCATTTGTATCCCATATCTTAGCTCCTTGCAACTGGAATTTTCAATTGGCTTTTTACCTTTGCCTGCTCTGTTCTCCTTCCTGATGTCAAGAGGAGTTTAGTGCCTTGCTCCTCTATTCACTATTTATCTTTGTCTTCAATATAGACTAGAAGTTTACCAAGGCTGTTTGTTACCCATTGTGGTGCTTTACTCCTAACTGGGACCCTCTTAAGGAGACACTTGTCAACTTTAACGTGTACTAATGTGTGCAGGCTGACACTGTGGCTAAAGGGAGGAGTAGCCTTTTCATCAGGCAATCAAGAAGGGGACTTAAGAGATCTTTTTAGAGTTCTGTCCTTGCACCACCACAACACAACCAACATTACTATAGTACAGCAACACACCCAGCATCATACGCCAAAACACCCATTATGTGAGTCAACACAACCAAATATCACACTCCAACACACCCTTCATCACAGCTCAGTCCATCCTAAAACATGTGTCCACTCAACCAATACTAAACATTGGCAGACCCAACACTGACCCCAATACACCTGTGAGCATACATCCATACAACCAACTTCCAAGCACAAGACAATCACCATCATATGTAATACACCCACTACCCTCTGTACACACACACAGACACCATCATACCATTATACCACAATATACCTGCCATCATTCATCCACCCAATCATCTTCACAGCTCAACACAACCACCATCATACACCAATACACCAACCACCATCACTCCACACAACCAATAATGGAGGTAGGGACTTCTCTGAAAACATTTATTTTCTGAGGGCATACATTAATGATAGCTTGATGTTTTGGATTGGTAATGCAGAACTCTTAAATAAATTGATAATTTTATACAGAGAGGCTGAGGCAATAGAACATTGCACCTAACACTTTAGAAGGGTATGGGTAACAATAAATCAGGGTAGTGTGTGAGCCCGGAAGACCAGCCCCCTCACAGGAAAAAATCCATAAGCGATTACAAAGGTAGATGGCTTAGCACCATATATATTTTTATATATATGCTTATGACAGTGTACAATTCAGTTCAATATAGTTTACCACAATTATTAAACATAATGCCCTGACTCCATTATGTTTGTTCAAAAGAAGAAATTTCTTTATTCATGTTCATTCTTTTTTAAATTAAAAAAACATTTTTTAATTCAAATGTAGCCGTGTTTCGTCACAGAGGACTTCTTCTGGGCTTCACATGGAGATTCTTCTGAATGTAGCAGTGTGGAAATGTTGTGAAGTTAATTGTGCACTGGCTTTTTCAACAGTATTTGGATTTCCCTAGGATCTCTAGCGGGAAGGTCCTCATTTGTGGATGTACCACTCTGTGTGAAGTGTTGTGGGGCCAAATAGTTCCAAATGAAATTATCGTTTAATGCATCACAGTCATGAATCCAGGTAGGGATTTCTTAACTGTATTGTCTGTCATTTTATAGATCTAGTGAGTCCGATGGCTCATGTAAAGAATCCTGTGGCGTGTTCCCAAAGTTGCTTTGGGAACAAGCCACAGGACTCGACTATATTGAACTGAATTTTATACTGTCATAATCATATATAAAAAACTGTGGTGCTGAGCCATTTAACTTTGAAACAACTAAATAAGTTCATAACACTTATGAACAATAACCCTTTCAATAGTCAGTGTACTACAAACTACAATTAAAACGAGACTAACGTCTTGGGTGGTAATTATTCAGGGTGACAGAATCAAGGGTAAACTATTTTGACAACCTATATCACACAATGCTGTTCTATACTAAGGAAGCACCAACCCAAATTGTCAATGGATAGGATAGCGAACAGCCTTGTAAATCAAAGATAAAACTTAATAGCACTACTTTAACTTCGATCTGCATAGGCCAAAGAATCCTCCAAGGGTACCCACTGACCCCCTTACTGTTTGCCCTCTTCCAGGAACCACTTTTGCAAAAGATCAGAGATGTGGGATCACCTTCCGTCCAGTTAGATTGCATTCTAAGGCACCTAAAACTTGATGCTTTAAGTATGCTTGCCACTGCATTTCTTCACTCTTTCCCTGCCTACGTTATGATGGTGCTTCTATTGTGTGGACATTCATAGATGCCAAGTGTCACCATGTGTGTTAACATGACAAATGTCTCATTGTAAGTCAGTCCTGACCTTTTAACTGACAAGTTACTTATCTTCGTAACACTCTTTCTATTCGTGACTATCTAACCGCAGATTCCTCACCTTCTGAATGTTCCTCAGGCGCCAGACTGGAACCAGAAACTTTTTCAGCGGTACCACTGCAGGCTGCTAGGTAGCCCTGTGTTGCTTCACACTGACACCGTTTTGCTCCAGAACTGATGTGCTGGGCCCATATATGCAACCTCTAGTACCCTGATGCAAGTTGCTTTCAAGGCTTTCCGCACCACCAGATGTAGAGACCCAACAGCAAATTGGCTTTGAGCAGTGTCCGGACTGCTAGACTTGGGATCTTATTAATGGGAAGAATACATTTCAGAGATGAGGGAGGATGGGAAGGTCGGTGAGGAATCTGCAATTAGAGTCTTTTGAATAGATACTGAACAAGTAGCCATTAGGAGGTGGGTCTGTGAATTGGCTCAGACAAAAAAGTCCTGTATGACCAAGCAGGCGAAATGCCTCTCTGGTCAAACCTGGCTTTCCAGACAGTAGTGTTTTGTGAACATATGGAGTGATGGCCCCACAGTCGTCTAGCAGATGTACAGGGCAGGAACTCCGTAGTAGCATCTTTGGCCCTGGTGGAATGAGCTTGCAGACCTTCTGGAGGCTACTTTTGGGCCAATGGGTAGCAGATCTTGATGCAGAGTATGATCCAAAGGAAGACGGTCCTATTCTGCATAACCGTGCCTTTTTTCACCCCCGTGAACCCCACAAAGAGATGATCGTCCACCCAGTGTTCTTTGGTATAATCAATGCAAAAGCTCAGCTCTCTTTTGGGGTTCAAGCAATGGAGTCTCTTCTCCTCCTTAGAGAGGAGAGGCAAAAGCATAAAACACCATCACAACTTTAGGCATGAAGGATGCTCACGTCTACAGAACCAGTCTGTCCAGAAAAAAGGTGGTATACGACAGATTGACAGAGACTCTGCAGCTTGCTCACTCGCCTCACCGGTAATATGGCAATGAGGAACATCAACTTGAAGGTAGCCACATAGAACAACTGCAAAGTGGCTGAACTGGAATACACATCAAGTATGTAAGGACAAAGTTTAAGGTCCCATTATGTCATAATGAAAGAGGCAGAAGGAAACAAGTGTTAGAGACCTATTGGAAAAAAAGCATCACGACCAGTAATATAAACAATAAGGGCTGAAAGAGACAAAGGGTATCCCTCAACTGTGCCCAAGGCAAACCCTTGCCAGGCTAGAGATAATACAAGCAACAGAACGTCACACAACTTGGCCTAGAGGGGAGTATATGGCATTTCCACACCAAAACACGTTTGTCCCAACAACAGGGGTATACAGTTTTTGTCGAGGGATGACTGGCTGTCAAGATGACATGAACCACCTCTGGAAGAAAGATAAGGTGTTCAGCTGCCGCCATTCAACCTCAATTCATGAAAGTGGAGATTGCAAGGGCCCAGGTGCAGAACCCTGCCCTGATACTGCAACAGCAGGTCCTCCCTGAGGGGCAGCCTGATCAGAGGACAGGTGCTCAAGCCCAGGAGCTCTGGATACAATACTCTCTGTGTCCAATCCAGGGCCACTAAGGTCGCAGGTCTTCCGGGACACATAAGAGGACTTCAGCCACCGAATCCAAAAGAGCATGGGAATAGCGGCCCAGGAGGTAGCTGGCATATACTTCTCTACCCAAAGATCTCCGCTCATTTGGACTCCCTATCGGAGGGAGTAGTTGGAAGGGTTTTCTGGCTCATCCGACTTGTAAACGCCTGCACCACAAAGCTTTTAGGGGAGTGGTGCTGAGACAAAAATGCAGAGTTGCCCAAGCAGGGCAGTGATGTGTCACAATTTGGCGATTGACCAGGGGACCAGCGCAAGGTTTGGCCCAGGTCCCTAAGAGAGCATCTTTAAGTGTCTTATTGAAAGGACAAGAGGGGCTCAGTAGATGTTTGTCCAGGGCTGGAGCACTTCGGTCAAAACATTGGTTTTGACCTCTAAGGTGGGAAGCTAGAGCTCAACAACTTCGGCTGCCCTATGCATGACAATTGCTTAAGATACAGTCTCCTCAGTGTCAGGGCATGGGAAAGAGAGTATCAGGACTCAAGTGAAGTGTCAAGGCCCCTGGCTTCTTGGAGGTCATCATACCACTTTTCCTCATGGTATGGTTGCCCTATCTCATCACCCACATCAATCAATGTCCAAATTCTTACCAAAAAAAGTATGCAACGTTTGTATTCTTCCTTTTGGAGGTAGTAAGTCAAGCAGGGGAGAGGGATGGTGCCTTGACGTAAATTGAGCGCAGCCTCTGTCAGAGTCATAGGGGTGCAGACTCTGCATCAGAGAACTCAATGGGTACCTCGTCCTCCTTTGTTGATAAAGCCATTGCAGGAGTTGGTGGAGGCCCAGTGGTGGATTTGCAGGGTCTAAATGGCGCTGGGGACAAACCCAAAGGCTGTATTTCAGTTGGGCAGTTTCTCGGCTCGTTGGGTCCCGCAGGCATTCCAGAGAAAGTCGTATGGATCCGAAGAGTCAGAGCTGGCCTTGCAGAACTATGTGATCTGCTTCGATGTCGAAGACTTCCCAAGAAACTCGGGTTGTGCGGGACACATTGCGGGATGGGCTCCAAGGATGATCGACTTTGGGGGAAAGATTGAGAAACATCCTGATGGCCTTGCACTTTCTAAGGAGAATGTGAGTGGCGGGAAGAGGGGAGTCCAGTTTGGATATTTTTATGTTTTTTCTTTGACTTATCCGAAGACTTGGAGCGCAACGACAACTGCCCACTGGAATGACTCCTGCAACTTCTGGACCAGTAACAGAGCAGGGACCAGCCCTATCATTTGGACCAGTCTCGTGGAAGAGTTTTCTGCTGCTTGGTGACAGATTTTCACTTTGCAGACTCGAATGGCCTTCGGGTTCATCGACTCGCAGTCATTGCAGGCCTTAGAGTTGTGCCTCGACACCAGGCGCCAAAGGCAAACCTGATGAGGATCGGTCACAGAAATTTGTTTGCCACAGTCCTTACAGGGCTTAAAACCTATCATTTTCAGAGGTGATATTTCCCTTGTACACAGAATGTTTTTTTGAGGTATGCTGTCTCATGGAGAAGAGAGGTAGTTCCGGAATGGCGTCTCTTGAAGCGGAAAGAAAGGAATTGACGTCAGCACGTTGGAGTGGTGCCTATATGGGCATAGACATCATTTCCAGAGCGGAACAGCGTCCATGAGGAGAACTACAGAAGGAGAAGTGCTTAGAAAGTTTCTGGGCCCAGTCTGACACCTGGGGATTATTCACAAGTTGATGTCAATTCTCACCTGGGTTTCCACAGGAGCAATACAAAATTTAGGCACGAGGTCCCCACTTCCCTGCGCCATCAAGACTGCCCAACTATGTCAAACCACATCGAGGTGAGGGGGGGAAGAGGGGAAGAAAAAGGAGAGAGAGAGAACACTGGTCACACGGAGCCAACTCAGAGAGGTAAGTAAGGTCCCAATCAATCAATCAATCAATCAATCACAGAATTTGTAAAGCGCACTACTTACCCGCGAGGGTCTCAAGGCGCTGGGGGAGAAAAAAAAGGGGGGGGGGTGCTGCTACTGGTCGAACAACCAGGTCTTGAGTAGCCTCCTGAAGGTCAGCAGGTCTTGGGTCTGTCGTAGGCTTAGTGGAAGGGTGTTCCAGGTCTTGGCGGCGAGGTGGGAGAAGGATCTGCCGCCGGTGGTGGTTCTTCGAATGCGAGGGACGGTGGCGAGGGAGAGGTCGGCGGAGCGGAGTTGGCGGTTGAGGACGTAGAAGAGGAGTCGTCTGTTGAGGTAGGCTGGGCCAGTCTTGTGGAGTGCCTTGTGTGCGTGGATGAGGAGTTTGAAGGAGATTCTCCTGTCGACGGGGAGCCAGTGCAGGTTCCTCAGGTGGGGGTGATGTGGCTGTGGCGTGGTACATCGAGGATCAGGCGTGCGGAGGCGTTTTGTATGCGTTGCAGTCGCTTGATGAGCTTGGCCGGGGCTCCCGCGTAGAGGGCGTTCCCATAGTCGAGTCTGCTGCTGACGAGGGCCTGGGTGACTGTTCTTCTCGTGTCTGTCGGGATCCACCTGTAGATCTTGCGAAGCATGCGGAGGGTGTTGAAGCAGGAGGATGAGACTGCGTTGACTTGCTTGGCCATGGAGAGCGTTGAGTCGAGGATGACTCCCAGGTTGCGTGCGTGGTCGGTGGGTGTCGGGGCTGCTCCCAGCGTCGTTGGCCACCAGGAGTCGTCCCAGGCTGAGGGGTTGGAGCCGAGGATGAGGACCTCTGTCTTCTCCGTGTTCAGTTTTAGTCGGCTGATCTTCATCCAATCGGCGACGGCCTTCACCCCTTCATGGAGGTTGGATTTGGCGGCGAGGGGGTCCTTGGTGAGGGAGAGGATCAGTTGGGTGTCGTCGGCGTAGGAGATTATGTTGAGGTCGTGCTGTCTGGCGATGCGTGCGAGCGGGGCCATGTAGATGTTGAACAGTGTTGGGCTGAGGGACGATCCCTGGGGTACGCCGCAGATGATCTCGGAGGCTTCGGATCGGAATGGTGGGAGGCGGACTCTCTGGGTTCTGCCGGCGAGGAAGGAGGTGGCCCATTCCAGGGCCTTGTCCCAGGTATCTCTATGTGTTCCCTGTATATAAAGAAGAGAGAGATGATTTCAATAGGTGTGAGATCTTCCCGTATGCATGCAAGACAAGTACACTTTACTATGTATATGTTTCATCATATATTAACAACCTATATGATTTTCCTCTTCCGAAATTAAATTGACTGCTCACACAGGGTTTGTATGCAATTTATAACACAAATGAAACAGAGAAGGCAAATACATTTGGAGTATATTGGTATAGTACGTGGGTATATAAAATAAACACTAAAGCACCCTACCTACCTAAATGCACTCTGAATCAAGCCTCAATAAGCCCCAAAAACAAACAATTTGCAAACTCTGGAATGTTAAAAACTAATGTATTTCTACAAGGCAACTAAAAAAAAACTAGAGCACAAAAACAGTGCAGGGCCAAAAACCAACAAAGGATTCTGAGTTTTAGGTAACTTTAAACAATCTCTAACTTTTCTCCTTATTTTTATGCGGGAAAAGGAAGAGGCTGGCACAATTAAAATGGAACCTCCAACGTGCTGGGAGTCAATTCAGATAATTATACACAATAAAGATATAAAAACCATGGGCCCAGTGAGAGCGGCGTGGGAGGCCGACCTGGGATTGCAGGAGGACGATGACTGGCAGGAAGCAATTCACAGCCCCAGAGAGATAGCCATTCGGGTGAGATTCAGGCTTATCCAACTCCAAATCCTACACTGATTGTATTCCTCCCGCACGACTCAACACAAAATAGGTAGAGCTGACAAAATCACTGCGTGAGAGGATGCGGGGAGGCAGGAACATTCTTCCACATCATTTGGGACTGCCCCAAAATCCAGCGCTACTGGGTTGGAGTCACAGGAGTGATGTCGAAAGGATAAGTTACTTACCTGTAATCCTAGTTCTCTTCCAGGGGTATCCTCATCAAAGTCATAAGCACTGAATATTCCCGCCCACGTGCGGGGACCCCGGAAATATAAAAATTATATATGGAAATCACATATATACAGCTCTACATATATGCATATACATATATCATTTTTTCTCATACCAATGCAGCTCTCAATAGGAGGCTAAACAATGTAATTACACACATAAAAAACTACTTTTGCCAATATATAAAAACACCAGAGGACAATTAGTACTTGAACTCGGTTTTTTAATGAGCAAAATACTCATAAATAGTAAAAACTGCAAAATAAGTAGACATTGTTAGCCTACAGGCTGCATTGTAAACCAATAGCATAGAAAATGAAAACATTTTCAACAAAAACTGGCACCGTGCCTTTAAGGCAGCCATGACCCCTAGCTTCCCATCATGCCTCATGGGTGACAGTTAGGTCAGTTGTTCTTTGCATAACCCTGAAGGTCAGGGCACAAAGATATCCTTTAACACTTTAGAAATCTCTCATTTACCTGGGGAGGCGGGTGGGTTGCTTATGACTTTGATGAGGATACCCCTGGAAGAGAACTAGGATTACAGGTAAGTAACTTATCCTTCTCTTCCAGGGGATCCTCATCAATAGTCATAAGCACTGAATAGAATAGCAAGCCCATCAACCACCTGCAGGTAAATGAGAGTAAAGTGACCCAACACAAAGAAACATAACAGCCGAAATCAGCTGTTGAACAGATTCCTCAAGGAGGCCTGGCCTACTTGGGTGTCTGCTCTGGTGTCTGATTCCAGACAGTAGTGCCTCGTAAATGTATGGACGGACCTCCAAGTTGCCGCCTTACAGATTTCAGACATGGGCACATTTTGAAGAAAAGCAGTAGTAGCCGCTTTTCCTCTAGTAGAATGCGCTCTGGGAGTAAACCCCAGGAGCTTCTGCGCTAATTGATAAGCAAGCTTGATACATGAAACTATCCATCTGGAGATGGAGCGCTTTGAAGCTGCGAACCCAGATCTGATCGACCCATAGTTAACAAATAGTTGATCAGATTTTCTTATAGATTTGGACCGATCCAGATAGAATTTTAAAACCCTTTTGAGGTCCAGAGAATGCAAAGCCCTCTCAGCTGGAGTGGAGGGATTGGGAAAAAAGGTGGGTAGAGAGATAGTCTGATTCACATGAAAATCCGACACCACCTTTGGAAGGAAAGAGGGGTGCGTCCTCAACACAACCCTGTTAAGATGGAAGACTGTATAGGGTTCTTTGGAGCAGAGCGCCTGTATTTCACTCACTCTGCGAGCTGACGTGATCGCTACCAAGAAAGCCGCCTTCCAAGAAAGATGCTGTAAGGTTGCTTTGTGTATGGGTTCAAAAGGCGGACCCATCAATTTTGATAGCACCAGGTTAAGCTCCCAGGGTGGTGAAGGAGGTCGTACCGGAGGATAGACCTTCTTTAAACCCTGCAAAAAATCCTTAACAGCCTGTAACTGGAAGAAGGAAGGTTGAGAAGCTGAACGCCTATATGCAGTTATAGCTGCTAAATGCACCTTAATGGAAGAAAACTTCAAACCTGCTTTCGCCAGATAAAGTAGGTAAGGAAGGATGACCTCTTCCTGACCTTTGATTGGGTTACAATTGTTCTGCATACACCACATGTAAAACCGTTTCCACTTGCATGCATACGAATGCCTCGTGGACGGTCTTCTTGCTTCCTTCAAGATGGACATGCAGTCCTGCGGCAGTCCTAAGTGGCCATACTGGAGGACCTCAGGAGCCATGCCGCCAAGTTCAGTGAGGGAAGGTTGGGATGATGAATCCTCCCGTTCATCTTGGACAGCAGGTCCGGTCTGCACGGCAGCCTCTTGTGAGGACACTCTGATAGGTGCAGAAGGTCCGGGTACCACCATTGTCTCGGCCAGTCCGGGGCAATTAGTATCATCCTCGTGCACGAATGGGACAGCTTGGTCACCACCTTCGGGATCAGCGGAAGGGGTGGAAAGGCGTACACAAATGCCCCTGACCAGTCTATCAAAAGGGCATTCCCTTTCGATCCTGGTCGGTAGAACCGTGAGGCGAAGTTTCGGCATTTGGCATTTTCGTCGTCCGCGAAGAGGTCGATGGTGGGACGACCCCATGTCTGGAAGATGTCTTCGACGACCTCGTCGTTGAGCACCCAGTCTTCTCTGTCTTCGAAGTGACGGCTGAGTGCATCCGCTCTCACGTTCTGTTCTCCTGGCAGGTGGACTGCTGTGACTGCCAGATTCCGAGCCAAGAGCCAATGCCAGAGTGCTTGAGCTTCCAGGGAAAGTGTGCGTGAGCGAGTTCCCCCTGTTTGTTCAGGTAGTACATGGTGGTGGTGTTGTCCGTCTGTACTAACACTGAGGTTGCCTGAATCGAGGGGAGGGAAGCTTTGAGGGCTAGGTGTACTGCTCTCAGCTCTAGCATGTTGATGTGATAGGATCGCTCCTTTGGAGACCACAGTCCTTGAGTCTGGAGAGAACCCATGTGGGCTCCCCAACCCTGCAGCGAGGCGTCCGTGATCAGTGTCTGAGCAGGCGGAGGTTGATGGAAAGGAACTCCGACTTGCAAATTTTGTTTTCTCATCCACCAAGGTATGGAAGCTCGAGCCGCGTTTGATGGACTTATTTTTCGTCCCAACGAGCGGTCTGCTGGTCCCACTTGTCCTCCAGATCCTGCTGAAGAGGACGCATTCGTAGTCTGGCATTGGGAACCAGGAAGATGCAGGATGCCATCGACCCTAGCAGGGAGGCAATCCGACGCACAGGTAGTTTTCTGTTGCGCAGAACCAGCTGGCATTTCTGTATGAGGGAACACTGTCTCTCCTCCGAAGGAAACACTTTTCCTACCGTGGAGTCTAGCAGAGCTCCTAAAAATGTATTTTCTGTGTTGGCTGTGAAGTTGATTTGACGAAATTCACATGCAGGCCCAGCCGGTGACACAGCTCGAGACAGCTCAAGAAATGAATCCTCACACTGTCTGGGGAAGGACCTTTCAACAGCCAGTCGTCCAAGTACGGGTATACGAAGACGCCCCTGCGGCGCAGTGCGGCTGCCACCACCGCCATGCACTTCGTGAACACTCTGGGGCTGACTTCAACCCGAAGGGTAGAACCTTGAACTGGTAATGAGCGGATCCCACTAGGAATCGCAGGTACTGTCTGTGATACTGATTGATCGGAACGTGAAAATATGCATCTTGCAGATCCAGCGAGCACATCCAATCCCCCTGCCTGAGATGTGGATATATTTGATGGAGAGCCAACATGCGAAACTTTTCCTTTTTTATGGATAGGTTGAGTGACCGCAAGTCCAGAATGGGTCTGTACTCTGCTTTTTGGCCTTTTTTCTTCACCAAAAAATATCTTGAGTAAACCCCTTTTCCTCTTTGAGATACTGGCACCCTCTCGATGGCTGACTTTCTGAGAAGGGTGGCAACCTCTTTCTGCAAGAGTTTTAACTGGTGACACGACGGAGGAACTGGAGGGATTGATGGTGGGCGATGTTGAAAACGTAGAGAGTACCCATTCTGCAACGTGGCTAGTACCCACCGATCCTTTGTGATAGCTCGCCACTCTTCGAGATGATCTGCGATACTTCCCCCACTGGAGTGGTGAACGGCGACAGGGGAAGTGAGTGTTCATTGTTTCGACTGCGTCTTGGCGGAATTGTTGCCTTGTTGCTGGTTTCTTCCTCCTCTGGAGGAGCGTCTGCCCCGATACTGCGTTTTTTGCTGGCCTTGCTGATCCTGATTTTTCTGCCAATGAGGGGTTTGAACCCTCTGTTGGGAGGATCGTCTATTGTAAGGACGGAATCTCCTACGGAATTCCTTTCTTTTCTCCAGGCCCACCGCTTTAAGCGTGTCCAGTTCCGTTTTCATCCGCGTCATCTCTTCATCCGTGTGAGTCCCGAACAAAGAGGAACCAGAGAACGGAAGATTGAGGATGCGTGACTGCGCTTCTGGCCTGAGTGCTGTAAGACGTAGCCATGATGTTCTCCTTGCGCATACCCCATGAGCATAAGCATGTGCCGAAAGGGTAGCTCCATCCGCCGCAGCACTGATGACCTGGTTAGACACCTGACTGCCCTCTGTTAAGATTTCTTCAAAATCTTTACGGTCTTCCTGTGGCAACTTTTCAGTGAATCTCTGTAGTGAGTCCCACAGAGATCTGTCGTAGCGGCCCAGGAGTGCCGCTGCATTGGAGACCTTCAACATGGAGGCCGAAGTGCCACAAACCTTCCTTCCCCAGGAATCCTGCACCTTGCTCTCCTTGTCTGGTGGGACAGTAGAGGAGGATGCCACCGCATGAGTCTTCTTTGCCGCCGCAATTACGACTGAATCCGGAGGAGGGTCAGCCCTGAGGAAGAGCGGATCGTCCTCTGGTGAACGATACTTTTTAAGATCCTCGCTGGGGCGGTCTTAACACTCGCTGGCGTGAGAAAGATATCCATCACTGGCTCTATGATGCCTGGTACCAAGGGAAGCAGAGGTTTAGTTGCTGCTCTTTGGTGTAGAGTCTCAAAAATCACCGAGGACTTGCTTTGACGAGTTGGCATAGGGATACCCAGCTTTACAGCTCCTCTGCCAAGAATGTCCTGAAAAGTGTAGATGTCGTCCACCGGAGAGACCCTCGACGGTGGACTGTTCGTCAAAGTAGGCGAATAGTCTCTATGGGATGTATGAGTGGAAGAAGAGGACGGAGTAGGCGATCTGTGTGCTCTCCTCCTGCTTCTTGATCTAGACCTCCTCCTGTGTGAGTGCACCGGTGTGCGGCTGCGAGCTCTTGTTCTTGAAGGAGATCGCTCTTTATCCTGAGTTAAACGAGCCAACGGGGATCTGTTCTGATGGCTCGAGTAATTCCTGTCCGTAGCCCAGTGATGTAGAGGCCTGTGCCATCGTGGCGATAAATGGATGGAAGGCGATCTGTGGCTCTCTCTTTCCTTAGGAGACTGAGCAGGAGGCGTGAAGCTCAGCTCTTCATGCCTTGTTGGGGAATCTTGGTGACCCCCTGACACTGGGCTGTTGGACGTCGAGATAACCACCTCCGGGGATCTGGACGAACCTGAAGGTGACGAAGACAGGCTCACTGGAGGTGAGGTGTTTCCAGAAGGGCGCTTTGACGTTGACCTAGAGCGTCTAAGCGTCGACTGCCCTCTCAACGGAGACGTATGTCTCGACGTTGACTTTCTTCTCTTAGAAAGTGGACTTCTCGGCGACGAACGTCTCTCCAACACTGGTGCAGTGTCCTGCTTTGACACTCCCTGCACCCTTTCAGGAGATTGCTGTGTCGACGTCGACCGGCGTTGGACTGCCGGCGACGGAGGTCTTGGTCTCGACGTCGAAAATCCACTCGGCGGAGTCATCCGCCTCGACGGCGTGGAATGATGGATCGTCTGCTTCGACGCCGAAGGAGGTGTCCTGTGTCTCGACGCCGAAGATCGTTGCTTTGATCCCGGCGGAGATCTGTGTCTCGACGTCGATCGCCGATGAGGAGGCGACGACGGAGAGATGCGCCTCGACGTCGATCGCCGCTGACGAGACGGGGAGATGTGCTTCGACGTCGATCGCCGTTGATGAGGCGACGACGGAGCGCTGTGCCTCGACGTCGATCGCACCTGCGACGACGGAGCGCTGTGCCTCGACGTCGATCGCGCCTGCGACGACGGAGCGCTGTGCCTCGACGTCGTACGCCCACCCGGCGCCGACGGAGACCTGTCTCTTGACGTTGAGCGCCGCCTGGTTGACGTCAACGGAGGACCTGTTACCTTCGTCGACGAAGATTTCGTAGTCGAAAGATGATGCGCCGGCATCACCGAAGTCTTCAACGCCGATTTCTTCGTCGCCGATTTCTTCGACGTCGATACCGACGCCGACGGAGAACAGGTTGGGACTTTTCCTCTCGACGTCGACCGAGTTCTCCTCTTCTTCTGCCTCACAGGAGACCTACCTCTTTCAGAGAGGCCATAGAGACGGATCCTGTCCCTCTCCTTGATAGTCCTTCTTGATAACTTCTTACAATGCTGGCAGTTGTCAGAAGAGTGGGACTCAGGGAGGCAGAGAATACACACAGGATGTGTATCTGTTCTGGCCTTCTTCTTGCCACATGACGGGCAAGGATCGAATAAAGAAGGCATTTCCAAAAAATAAACCTTTTCTGAAACACAAAAAGGTGCTACTTGTACTCTAGGACCAAAAGACGTCGAGTGAAAGTAGAAAAAACTAGATCTTTATAGATATTTTTTGACAGAAAGTCAAAAAAGCAAGAGCTGAAAATCCAGGGTCCTGACTGAAGGAGCCGGAAAGAACAACTGACCTAACTGTCACCCATGAGGCATGATGGGAAGCTAGGGGTCATGGCTGCCTTAAAGGCACGGTGCCAGTTTTTGTTGAAAATGTTTTCATTTTCTATGCTATTGGTTTACAATGCAGCCTGTAGGCTAACAATGTCTACTTATTTTGCAGTTTTTACTATTTATGAGTATTTTGCTCATTAAAAAACCGAGTTCAAGTACTAATTGTCCTCTGGTGTTTTTATATATTGGCAAAAGTAGTTTTTTATGTGTGTAATTACATTGTTTAGCCTCCTATTGAGAGCTGCATTGGTATGAGAAAAAATGATATATGTATATGCATATATGTAGAGCTGTATATATGTGATTTCCATATATAATTTTTATATTTCCGGGGTCCCCGCACGTGGGCGGGAATATTCAGTGCTTATGACTATTGATGAGGATCCCCTGGAAGAGAAGTGCTAGGTATTTAAATCCAAGCAGATGCACGCTGGCACTTGCTGGGGGTCACGGGAGAAGACAGGTGGCCCTCGCACACTAAAACCTGGCTAATGCTGGCTCTGGGATAGCAAAGCGAAATGTTGAATGCCTGTGGGGGGTACGGGACCCTCCGAAGCTCTTTGACTGGAAGGTAGACATGGAGTGGTGCCGATTGGCAGAAAAAGTGGTGTATGAGAGTAGGGGGTCCTCAAGAAGTGGGAAAAAATCTGGAACCTGTGGGAAGCATATAGAGCTCAATAGGGGGGTGGGGGAAAGACACTAGTGCAGGAGTGGGAGAGCTGGGAACCCAATTGTACAGATGTATCTTGCTTAATATTGTCGAACCCTCTGTTAATATGTATTGTGAATGCACTCCATATTTCGAAGGCTGTACTAAACACCTGTGGCTCAATGCTTTCTGTTTCTATGATTGGATCGAAGTTGTTCAATAAAAGACGTTTAAAAAAATGTAAATAAAAATAAAGAGATACAAACAGCGCAATAGCTTGTTACCGCCTGAAATGGGGGAAAGCTGAAAGCATATCCTCCGTTATCTTCTTGTCTGCAGGCGTATGCGGTAAGAGCGAGGCAGGAGACTCCAGGAACCGAGAAAGGAACCGCCGTTAACCCGACGAGTACAGCAGAGACATCGAAAATGTGACCCGGAAGCAAAGGTAAGTGTGATAGAGGGCAGAAGAGATGCACACGACAACTAAAACGCGAAGTGTCCTCCGCCCGCTAGAGCTGGCTTTATCCTGGTGCTGCCACACACGCATACCGGGCACGGAGCACGCCCGACAGTTGATATCCATAGTTAGAAGTATTCCTCAGAATAATGCATTTCTAACGCAATTTTTAGTTCCATAAATTTTATGAAAGGGTGGGCTCTAACCTTTTAGATGCTTATGCAGAGGCTAAAAATGGCAGCACTGATAACAAATATAAAAATAATCATCTTAATTGAGTTAAGATTGCCCTTGGCATTTTTAAGCATATAATCCAAACATAATGAGCAACACTTCTGTTCTACCAGGGCTAAGCTTATCAACCAAAATATCAGAATAAGATTACATGCCAGATAAAACAATTGTTAAATTGAGATTTCAGATTCAGTCATATAAGGATCATGTTATTAACCCTGTAAGCATCTGCTCTTGGCATGTAGTGCTGTAGATTCACATGCTTTGCATACTCCCGCCATCTAGTGTTGGGTCCGGATGTGTGCAAGTTGTTTTTCTTCGAAGAAGTCTTTTGAGTCATGAGGTAAAGTGACTCCTCCTCTTGGTGATAATGTGCATGGTATCAACTCCATTGTTAGATTGCTTTCCTGCAGGCGGGTGAGAATGGAGTGCAAGTGTCAGTGAAGATATATCTATGCAAAGGTAACTACAACTGCCACAGGTGTCAGGGGAGGAGGGTGGATGCATGTGAATCTACAGCACTTCATGCAAAGAACAGATGCTTACAGGGTAAGTAGCATAATCCGTTCGAGGCATGTGTGGCTGTAGATACACATGCTTTGCATAGACTATAAAGCAGTGCCCTCAGAAAGTGATGGCTAACCTGTGAGTGTTGCAGTTGTTTGAAAAAGTGTACGTAGCACTGCCTGACCTACATTAGCTTGTTGGCGTGCTAGAACATCCACACAATAATGCTTAGTGAAAGTGTGTGGTGTAGACCATGTAGCTGCTCTACATACATAAGTTAGTGGGATATTATCCAGGAAAGCCATGGAAGCCCCTACTTTGCGAGTAGTGTGCTGTAGGGTGAAGTGGCAAAGTCCTTTTGGCTTTGGCGTAACATGTTTGAATGCATTTAATTATCCATCTTGCAATGCCTGATTTGGAGATGGGCTTTCGATTATGAGGGTGTGAAAAAGCAACAAATAGTTTAGTTTGACAAAAGTCTTTAGTTCTGACAATGTAATACATGAGAACTCTTAACAGCTAATGTATGAAGAGCCCTTTCTGCAACTGAGTCTGGTTGAGGAAAGAATACAGGTAACTCAACTGATTGGTTAAGGTGGAAAGGGTAGGACACCTTTGGAAGAAATTTTGGGTTGGTGCGAAGAACCACCTTATCCCTGTGTAGCTGGAAGAACGGTACCTCTAGGGTTAGTGCCTAGAGCTCACAAACACGTCTAAGTGAAGTGATGGCAATCAAAAAAGCGACCTTCCAAGATACAAATTGGAGGGAACAATTATGTGATGGTTGAAATGGTGGACCCATAAGTCTTCTAAGGACAATGTTAAGATTCCATTTAAGGGCAGGTGAAACTCGAGGTGGAATCACTCTCTTAAAGCCTTCCATAAAAGCTTTTTTCTGGTACTTTAAACAAAGACAAGTGTCGAATATTTTGGAGCTAGGCGGCCACTGCAGCCAGATGTAATCGACTAGAAGTGAACGCAAGGCCAGAGAGTTGTAGATGTAAAAGCTAACAAACAATGTTTTGTACTGTAGCATTAAGTGGATTGATAATGTTATTATGACAGTAACAGACAAATCTTTTCAATCTAGCTGCATAGCATACTCTAATAGTAGGACTACGAGCTTCTTTGAGAATGGTCATACATTCAGGTGGGAGACTGAGATAACCGAATTCTATGACCTCAGGAGCCAAATCGCTAGATGGAGTTCCCTGGGATTTGGGTTTGTATTGCCTCTCCATGCAGGTATTATGGGGAGGAGTAAGAACACTGTCAGGACCTCCCAAGCAGGGCTAGTGAATAGCAGGTAGCGATTCTGCAATGGCTGGTGGAATGTCTGGAACAACGAGAGAAATGAGGCCAGAAACAGCATGTCTCTTCGTTGCGGGGGAGCAAGAAACTACCACTCCTATGATTAAGTGCGAATTGGACACGCTGGAGTTGACACAGAGGGGGCATTGTTTGCCTATAAAGGCATTTCTGTCTCATCGCACTTTGCCAATAATTCGTGTTGATGTCAGCGTGCAGCGGTTGCAGTTTTGAAGATTCAGAAACGTAGTGGGGTAAGAGTGCATATGTACCACCAGGAATTCTATTCCCCTCCTAGTTGACTGATTATAAGTGGCGTGTACTTCTGCTGGAACCACTATTGGGCTGCGAGTTAAGGCTTGTGGTTTGGGAAAGGGACAGCTGTTCCTTTCCGTACTTGAAGCTGCAGCTCAGTTCTTTCCGTTGTCGAGTCCTGCTGATCTAGTGGACTCATGCAGAAGGAATGAACAGAGCGGAGTGTTCCTTTTTATATTTATGAAGCAGCAACCATTTCCTTCTGTTGGCGAGTTCTGCTAAGCTAGTGGAATGTTGCAAAAGGGAAAAAGAGCTGCGTTTGGAAGTTAACTAATTTCCTGCATAAACATTGAGAATGGCTGGGGTTTTATGTGGGTATGATTATTTCCGGAGGATGTGATAGTTTTCATGTCTTCCATTTGAAATTTGGAGGTCGCATTTGGAGTACTTTATGTGAGATGAAAGCACAAAACTGAGTTTCCACGTTCTATGGATATTTATATAGAGTGCTCTTGAAATCGTGACAAATTTACTTATCATACATTTTATGATGAAAATGCAGTGCACTATGATTATGATAATTGCGGATCAGTGCTCGACTATCACCCTGGCTGGCACCCCATGTTTGCGCCAAAAACAGAGAGGCGTCACTAAGGGGCGCAAACATCGGGCCGAATTCATGAATGGCTGAGAAAGATGGCCTGCGACATTCGGAAGAGGCAGCGGTAGTCCCCCCCCTCCCACCCGAGAGTTTTGCCAGCGTGTGGCTGGCGGCTGTGGGAAGGAGGCACTAGCATGAACGAGGGCAGGTGGCAGACCGGAGAGTGGTGCTGAGGAGCGGAGGACCGGGCCGACTTGCTTCAGCCTGCCTGGGAGGAGTCTCTGGTGTGGGAGAAGCAGTGGCAGAGTTGATTGAGGGAGCAACAGCAGGAACCGCATCAGGCGGAAAGGTAAGGGCAGCCTGGGGACGCTCCCCGGAGGCCCCGTGGTGATAGGGTGTCGTGTAGTTTCTATAAACCTATATAGGATCTGCGTGTTTATACAACATAGACTGTGGGATTGGTGTCCAGACTGATTCCAGAAACCCCCACCGAGTATGTTCGCCTATGTACCAGCTAGCTCACAGTGCCACTAGAAACCCCTCTTACCAAGGAGAGAATAGTTTTTGGCAACTATTGAACATGACAACTCTGTCCCATCAGGGATCGTGGAAGCAGTACAATACATTTCACTCAGTCACTCGTGCTCACTTTATATCAGAGAGATACACAGAATAAACGGTGGGGACGTTTTTCAATAAGCATTTATTGAACCAGCGTCATTCTAGTGTAAAATAGGTGTGCTGAAACAACCATTAGACAGAAACAGATATAAATGATTATAAGCACCAACAGAATAAAAGGATGGTAGATTGCTACCATAGTGCTAAAACAATGAATACAGGCAGGTATAAAATTACATGACAATAAAATGCGTACTCCTACGATGCGACCCTAACTAGATGTACCTAAGAGTATCTAGCATGTTTGTAGGTGTAGAGCCAAGAATCCCTCTAGGATAAAGTCAACCCCATTACCTGAAGTGAGAGACTGTGGGACCCCGCCTTGGTCTCGAGATGGACACCACGCAAGGGATGTCAGACCACTGCGAGCTGGAGTGTCTGCGTGTAGGAACCACAGCGTCTCGCGTCAGTGTGTCAGCATGGAAGTCCTTTTCCCTCCCCCTGCATCAGGAAAGATATGGTATATATATACCAAAAGTGGTACCCTCAGGGGTTCTACCTTGCTGTGTCATGTCGGACTTAGGATGGTGGAAGGATGAACCCTTATACATAGTTATTATGCAGGAGATGGTAGTCCTGCTGAGTTTTCAAGAATCCTCATGCATAATGGATGAAGCTAGTTTTCAGGGAAAACCCCACGTCCTGTAAGCAGTGCCGTAACTATGTAAAAGGGCAGTCCCAAGAACCGTTATGTAGTGTAATGGTAGGGGAGAATATAGGTGAAAGGTTAGGTGATTCCTGGGCCTATATTGGGGTACCTATATGAAACATGACAAGGGGCTGCGGGTAACCTGGAGCCTCGGCCTCGAGGCCGTGCCGTCCCGCTGACTTCTCCCATTGCCTGCTCTGCTTTGGACAGTGCCCGATTCATCCTTACTGCGGCACCTTCCGGTTGCTCCTGGAGGCATTGGCCGCCCATTGAGAGGGCCTGCGGCGGCTGGCACTGCGGGGGACTTTCATGCAGTCATAGCGGTCCGGCCCTTCTGACCGTGGCAGGAGGCACGAGACTGGGCCGTGAGAGAACCTTCGAGCCACATCCTGCTGGTCATCGTGCTGGGGGGCAAGGGGGCTGATGCATGCTGGCTTTAAAGTGGTGAAATAAGCGAAGAGTCCACTTTTAAAGGGCTGGGAGGGCCTGCTGCTGTAAAGAGAGCTGCAGGAGGAATCCAAGCATATCTGCACACAGATCTGGTCACAAAGAGAGCGGGGCAATCACATATACATGCCTGGAATGGTAAGCAAAGATCCTAAACATCGTCGCCTGCCATTTGACACAATCAGAAACCAAAGGGGTGACACATAAACGCGATATGGTAGATGAAGAGACGCCAGGTGCCCAGAGTGGAAGCCCAACCCCGGACACAACAGTGCTGATAGTGGAATTGCGCTCAGGCTTCAAGGCCCTAGATGGTAGATTAGACGCCCTAGACAGGAGACAGAACATTCTGGGGGAACGTATAGATCGGCATGATGCCAGACTTGATACGGTGGAAGGCAGGATATCCGATCTTGAAGATGGCGCGGCACAAACAGCCAGGAACTGGACAGAATGAAAAAACTGATGAAAACAGTCGCCATGAAGACCGAGGACCTAGAGGCGAGGAGAAGGCGGAATAACATACGTATTTTAGGCATCCCCGAATCCACAAACACTGGGTGAATGGAACACTTTGTTGAGCGCCTGCTAACCGACCTGTTTGTTGCTGAGCGAGCACACCGATCGCTCAGGCTGCACCCCAACCCCTGCTGTCCTCCCAGGCCTATAATTGCCAAGATGTTGAATTTCAGGGACCGAGACACTGTATTGCAGCTGGCACGGGAAAGTAGCCCCTTGACCTGGCAGGGCTCAACATTGTCCATATTTCCAGACTTTACGTTCCTTGTCCAGGAAGCACAATGTAAATACACTGGAGTGAAGGCCATTCTCCGAAATTTGGGCCTCAGATACGGCATGCTTTTCCCAGCCTGCCTCAAAGTAGACATCAGTGGTAAACCAAGCATATTTGACAACCCCACGGATGTCCAACCCTTTTGTAAGCAGTACTTTGAGATACAACGCACCTCGGGGGGGGGGGGTACTCCCCAGGAAGCACATCGCCAGATGACCAATCAAATGCCATTGTGGATCTCTTCCTTCCCGTCTGGCTGACTTTGAGACTACAGATCAATATGTCTCTGCCTTGATAACTTCTCACTCAATGCAAACATGTTGCCCCTTTAACGTTTGGCAGATATTAGTGGGGAAAAAACAATGGGATGTAGCTATGAAACACTTGTAAGACATTACACGATACAAGATGCAGGGGTTGACGTGGCGTTGCCACCCCCATGTGATGTTCACGTGAGCCTGGTTATTGCCCTTTGTGGGAGTATTGAATTGGGAAATTGTTCCGTAAGGGATGGACATGGCAGGGCTCTGCCACGAATGGGTGGGGGAGGATGGGAACAGCAGGCTCTGTTTTGTTAATGGGGGTTTTCTTGTTCTATGCTCTTGGTGTCACGTATTATGGTTCCATTGGTCGGGCGCAGAACTACATGACACTATATAGCACACAAAGTTAACGTTCGACCCCATATAGATATCACATTTATAACATGGAATGTAAGGGGGCTAAACAACATGCTTACGTGCAGACAGGTTCTGCAGTATAGTCGGCGACACATGGTGGATATAATCTTTCTGCAGGAAACACACTTAGCACCCACAAGCTTGCCTAAGTTTGCCTCTACCTGATGATCACATCGCTTCTTCTCCAAATATAGTTCCTACTCAAGAGTGGTTTCTTTACTAATACATAAGACCCTGCCCTTTCAGCACATATCCACAATCACAGACTCGGATGGGCGGTATCTACTAGTCACAGGCCGCTTGGCGGCCCACCAGGTGCTGCTCATAAACGTATACTCCCGGAACACAGACGACCCTGCCTTCTACCAACATTTACAGTCCCAAATATATTTAGTGGATGCAGACCATATTATCCTGGGGGAGATCTCAACATTCTGCTGAACCCAAACCTTGACAGTACTGCTGCGACCCCTATCAATAAGCTGTGCTCGCTAAAGGTGCTGCAGACTCTTTGTACCACATATGCTTTGCTAGATGCCTGGCGTCAAGAACAACCTCATACACTCACTATTCATCGCAGGATAACAAGTGGACGCGCCTGGACTACTGGCTGATATCGAGCACCCTCGCTCCCTGTGTCCTGGAGTTTGGACACCTCCCCTGCACGCTGTCTGACTACTCACCTGCTGTACTGCGTGTGCGGATGCCGGGAGTGTTCGAGCGACAGTGGCGATTCCCTAACATGGCGCTACAGGACGCTGTCTTCCGGATGGAGTTACGCACGGCAATAACTGAATATTTTGCCTTCAATGAAGGATCGGTCGATTTGCAGGCTACCCTGTGGGAGGCCTTTAAGGCATACACCAGAGGGATTAGACGGCAAGCAGCGAATGGGGAATGCCCCGTACTATCCAAATAAACGAGGGTCCTTGCTGGTCGAGTACAGGGAGGCAGCGGAGAGAGAGGCTCATTTTTTGGTAAAGTATGCCAGAGCTTTGAGATACGGGGAGGGGGAGCGGCCAGGGCGCACACTGGCTCGACTATTGCGAGGCCTCTCATAAATATCGGGACTACAGAGCGCATAGGGCACGTACGTGGTGGACCCACTCGGTATTCAGCAAAACCTGCTGCCTTATTACACTGATCTGTACACCTCCCAATCTACAAATGACCTAGAAGCCACCTCTGCCTACCTAGACGAGGTGGCGCTGATTTTACTCTCGAATTAACAGCAGCAGTTCATGAGTGAATCCTTCACCAAGTTAGAAACTATACAAGCCATCGATGCCATGGATGGCTCCAAAACGCCTGGGCTGGAGGGTTTTTAAGGGACCTTTTACAAGCCAAATAAAGAACTGCCTGCGTCCACATATTGGAGGTGTATGCAGAGGCGTTAAAAACTGGAATTCTGCCCCCCACACTTCAAGAAGTGGTTATAATTCTACTTTTAAAGCCCGGGAAGGATCCACTGCGGTGCGGGTCATACAGGCCCCTCACTATTAAATTTTGATTACAAAATATTGGCCACCCGCTTAGCGCTAATAATGGAACAGATAGTCTCTCCAGTGCAGGCTAGATTCATATCGCACTGATCTACTACATTGAACCTGCAAACGTTTTTTGCTATCCAGAATAGATCCGACAGTTCCAGCTGTGGCGGCTCTGTTAGATGCCGAGAAGGCTTTTGAATCCGTGGAGTGACCTTTTCTTCAAGCCACGCTGTGGAGATTGGGGGTCCCAACAGGTTTCGCGGCTCTGATACGTTTATTATACACGCTACCAACAACACACATTGACCGGGTCGTTCCCCATTTCCTGAGGTACCTGGCAAGGATGTCCGCTATCGCCACTACTTTTCATAATAACGATGAATTCCCTGGTGCGACACCTACAGGGAAGCTATTCTCATTGGGGATTGCAGTTTAAACCTTGTCTTCTATTGGTGACCCTTTATGCAGTCGATATTGTGCTATATGTGAGGAACCCCATCGACAACCTCTTACCACTCTTGACTGAGTTAGATCGCTTCGAATCACTATCGGGATTACACATAAACTGGGGAAAATAAAAGATTTTTCCACTGACGGAGGTACAGAGCCGAGACACGGTGGGTTCCCAGTGGCCTGGCGTGAGGCAGAGGCGAAATACCTAGGGATTTATCTACACGGGGACAGAAAACAGATACTACTGCTGAACTTCGGTCTAGCGATAGACCAGCTTGGCGCTAAGGTGGAGACGTGGATTTGCCTCCCGCTGTCCATAATGGGACGCATAGCGATCATCAAAATGGTGGTTTTGCCTCAGCTTCTCTATTTATTCAATAACATTCCCATTCCATTCACAAATGCCTTTTTTGCCAAAGTACGCACGATTTGTGAGCGAAACAGCCTCCCATTAGTAGGAGCACTCTCATCCTTCCGTATGAACGGGGGGATTTGAAGTCCCGGACTTGCACCTCTACTACCTGGTGGCGCAGTGCAGTTATTCACGACACTGGTACCATCCGGATGTCCGTATTCCCTACGCAAAGCCGGAGAAGGATTTAGTGGCTCTCACGCCGATGGCGGCCCTCCTCCCGGCTGGGCTGCCTTGAGACCGGAACGGCGTACAGACTGTGTCCACTACGTGCTGGGCATGGACGAGACTACTGAGAAGGACAGGTGGCACAACAGTTTATTCGTCAGTACTTACGTTGATGGCGAATCCGTGGCTGCTCATCACATTGGAACCCCTAGTCCAACGTACTCTCCGACTATATGCATTATGCACATTCGGAGACCTTTTTCCCAAGGGTCATGCGTTCTCCCGAATGGAGGACCCTCATTTTCAGGAAGCCCCTTACATAGATCATTTTGCCATGGCTAGGCTCCAAGCAGCCCTCAAGGACAGGATCCCAACATACCCGCTAGAACCGGACAATTTCTCACCTCTCACACTGCTCATCACCGACACCACAGGAGACCACCTCATATCTAGACTATACAGCGCATGCTTAGCACTTGTACCAACGCATGACACCAGAGTGAGCGCAGCATGAGAAATGGACCTGGAACACCCACTTACAGGCAAGGTCTGGCTAGAATGCTGCACGCAAACCAAATTGGTATCCTGTAACCAACGGCATAAGCTAATACACTAAAAATTCCTGCGGAGGGTATACACCACCCCTGCGCTGATGGTACACACAGATTCTACCCGTTTCTCACACTGCCCCAAATGTCACACACATGCGGCAGATTTTGTGCACATGTCCTGGTCCTGTGTAAACTTGCTCCATACTGGAACAGCATTTTTGCAGAACTTTCACGAATTACAAATTTGCAAATAACACCTTCCCCATAAATGGCATTAGTGGGACATGTTGCGAATGTTCCTAAAGAGTCCCGCTGGTTTGTGGCGATAGCACTGCTGTTGGCAAAGAGAGAATAGCCTGCCACTAGGGCAGTAAGCGGAGTCCCACACTAGAAAACTGGATCAAAAGCCTGATGTATTGTGACACAAATAGTGAAATATTCACAGAATTACAGCCCTCACATATAGACCCAAGGATATTTGGCAGCCCTTGCAGGACTACCTGAGTGAGCGAGATACAAGGGCAGACACCCAACAATCAAAAATACACCACCAACTTCGCAATGAACAGGGTGAGATATATTTTGGGAAACAGGGAGCGCACACCAAAAGTCACGCAGAGTCATCTTGATGCTACACAAATGCTGCGGGATACCATGGAACCCTCCACACTAGGTTAACTTGGCCTCACTGGGACATACTGTAAAACATATGTGAATTATGTGATGTTTTTTCTGGGAATCACAGATAATTCCATTGCTGTACCATGATTAGATATGTATGTATGACACCGAGGTAATTTAGGCATAAATAAAGTTTTAAAAAAAACAACTGCCAGAAGGAAACTAAAAAGCAAGGGAAGTCACAAATGTATGATCACAGGTATCCCTAATCATACCTTCCCACCACATTTACCCATACTCTACTTAAATGACTAGACAACACGGCAGTTGCAACACCACTACCGACCACAAAAACCGCACATACACAGAAACATCTCAAAGATTTCATTTCTCTAACTGAACAACCTCTGTTCCACTGCCACCAACAGTCATACCCAGAATATCCCCCCCAACTCAACCACACCAAAATGTCCTATGTCCATGCACTGCCACCCATACTACACCACAAATCCTTCTCAAAGCACCATGACATGAACACTAAAATGCCTACTCTTCAACACAAGATCCATGAACAAAAATCACGTTAACATTTTTTACCTACTTTCAGAAACAACACCAGGCCTCACCATCATACCAGAAACATGCTTCAAAGACTTTGCATCCACATGCCACAAAGCATCCCACCTTATTATCTCATCATAAACAAAAAGCATATCGTCAAAATAGGTGAAGATATTGCGGTAATACATAAAAAATCTCTACAAATAACACAAATTGAAAACCTCAACATGGACGGCTGTGAATCCTTGATGATAAAATACAACCCCACTCCAACTATAACTTATGCCTTCCTCTTAATATACAGACCACCACACAGCTATGCCAACTTTAAAAATGTCTTAGTAGCTACAGTGACCAACACACATCTGGACCACCCAATCCTATACAATTTAGGAGATATCTACTTATGGTTTGACAAGAAGAATCTAACCACAACTACAGCTATCACCACTAGCTTTGAACCTCCAACAAATCATTTCTGGCCCAACGCACTGCACAGGACACACTTTAGATATGAAGCTGTAAGCTAAAGTAACCACAATACCTTCACTTTCAAGATCAACATACCTATCAACCACAACACTTCAAAGACACCAAAAACCAACACACGCATACAGACAATGGAAATAACTAGATATCCACCAACTCAACATCCACCTCCAAAGAACCCCAATAAACATGCGTCCAAAAGACATACCCACCTTCTACAGTTAATCTCCACTGCACTTCATAAACAGATACCAACAAAACCACATCCCGGGTTGACCACAAAAAGAACATCAAATGGGTAAATGACAACATCAAAAGAATGAAAATACAACTCAATATACTACAGTGCAAGTGGAGAAAATCAAGAGATGAAACAGACAAAAGCATGCAACACCAGAATAACAGAGCATACAAGACAACCATCTAAATGTAAAAATACACCACTTCTTCACATGCATAACTGAAGTTGACTGTCCTTCTAAAGAACTCCATAAGATTCTAACAGAATTCCACAATACAGAGTGCCAAAACACAGAAACACCACAACCACAAGACTTCTGTGACAAAATATCCAATTAAGTGATCGTAAACATTCATTTAGATTGAAAATTACTTTAAAGAGAACGTGGACAATACACAACAACAAATGACCAACCCACCATAGAAAGAGACAACAATAATCATCCATCAATGCATACTTTCAATACTCTGTCACAAAAAGATTTCCTCAATGTTATCATTGCAGCCAAACGATCAGGATCACCTTCCCACCCAGAACTCCCAAAAATCTTTAAAGATATCCTACGCACAACCTTTGCCGGGGAGGTATCCAGATGCATACTACACAAGTCCCTGGAACTAGGTTCATTCCCACCTGAGCTGAAAACCGCTTACATTAGACCTCTCAAAAAGAAAAACCTCACCTATCCGACCCAGGAAACTTAAGGCCCATATCAAATGGGCCATTCTAAGGGAAAATTTTGAGAGCAGTGTTTACTCAACTCTCAAACTTTACAGAAGAGAATGACAATGTCATCCAAGAGTCCGAATTAAGACCAGGCAGAGGCACACAGTCAGGCATCACATCCATCTGGGATGATATATATAAAACTCAGAGGACAAGAACAGAGTAGCTGCCTTTTTGCTGCTGAATTTATCAGCTGCATTTGACACTGTACACCACCACACGCAACTACAAAGACTTTACTACCCCGGAGTCAGCGGAAATGCTCTAAAATGAATTACTTCTTATCTCACAGACAAAGTGTAGTTTACCTACCACCTTTCACATCAGCTCTTTAGACGCATCACCTTGGCGTCCCTCTGGGTCCATCATATCCCCTCTATTTTTCAACATCTCCCAAGCCCCCTTTCCAAACCTCCTTTAAATTATTCACCTCACCTATTACAACTATGCAGATGACACCCAAATCATTTAAAAAGGATAGCTCACAAGACCTCTACAATTCAAAACTTGATGACTGCCTTTGTGCCATAAATATGTGGATGATTAATAACCATTTAAAGCTCAATACTGCAAAGTTAGAGATTATGACCTGCAGACAATGGCAAAATACCAGCCTACTGCCATAATGCATAAGAACTTGAGGCCCCTTCAACAACATTAAGATAAGTTAGAAACCTAGGGATAGTCATGGATTCAGACCTATAATTTATACCTAGGCTATCCCGTTTTAGGTTTAAACCTATAATAACTGATAAAACCCCACCGAAAGGGAAATAGCCCTCACCAGTGTAAACATATAAACACTGAAAAAACACCTGCATAGCCACAAACTAAATGCTATTCAAAGAAAGGAAAAGGAGAATGAAAGAGTAATTTTTATTTGTTCCTGAAGCGGCCAATACAATGTAACTTTGTTATACAAGGTAGCATCAAAAAAGACTAGGCTAACATTATTCCGCTTGGCTTTTGTTGCTTAGGGATGTCACTAAAATATTGTTTCTTCTTCCTTTTGCTTTTTCAGTTTTGTGGTCTTTGGTCTAAAGATGCAGGGGTTAGAAGGAATTATCTTATAAACTGTGAAGAATCAGGAAATAAAATCATATTTGATATTTTGGCTATGTTTGATTCTTTCACCGATAGGTAAAATGGCTGGTTTCATCAAAATCTTTCACAATATGTACCATCACATTTACCCACAGAGAATGGGTAAAACCCCTTGATACATCAGTCCACCTTTCTCGCGAGTCAGTATTGATAGTAGGTTAAGCGCCAAACACCCCAGGCTTTAAACATTCAATGCAAGGTGTAGTAACAGGTATATGTGAAAAGAGTGCTATCACCAAGCATCTGGGATAGTGGTGAAAACATGACACCAGACTTTTGGAAAACATGGAACGCAGTGTCACTTGGAATGCTGCTGCAAAAAGGTCTTACCAAGTTCAACAAAGATCGGAGTGATATTGTTTGTATTTGCAGTGATTCAGCTACGTATATGAAAAAGTTGTGTGATGAACTGTCGAAATCGATACCTGAGCTAAAGTGCGTCCCTGTAAGAGATCCTTACCACTTGCTAGATGGTATGCTGAAAGCCTCTATACAATCTTCAGTGTTAATGAAGAATGCTATTGACTTTTTAGTCCATTCTGGTGCATGGTTTTATTATGTGCGGGAACTAAAACGCAAATATTTCTCATTTTGTGCTTTGTGTGGCATCAAAGAAAGAGTCATCCCAACTGTGTCATTTCTCTGGTGGTTCTCAGTCCTAGAGGCTTCAGTCCTCAGCCCTAGAGTGCCAATGTTGAGAGGGCCTTGTCACACATATAAGTTAACATGTATGGTGTACTACAATGTTTGATTTGTAAAAATGTATTTGGACCTCATATCCACTGTACATACACTGTCTATATACCATGCACTATCAGTGCAGAAAGCAAGAAATAATAAAAGCAAAATGTTCTATAAACACCGGAAAAATACTGTTTCTGTTGTTTTTAATGGCGCAAAAAATGTGTAACCACTGATAACCACTGTTTTTTTAAGGTAGTGAAATCACTTGAAAACACTGGAAAAAACCCCACCAGAATTTACCAAAAATAGAAACTGAAAACAGGAAAGCCTATTTATACCACATGTAATCATAAAGAGTGCCTTCTACATAATGAAAACACCATGTTGCATCTTCACATACCTTGCATACCAACATAAACTGCAAGCCATCCACGCACTTGTAATCTCCAAACTTGACTATGCCAGCAGCCTATTCTTTGGCGCACACACATTCATAGTTCACAAAAAACAACTCTTCAAAAATGCTGCGGTTAGCCGTCTTCTCCGCCTTCACACAGGAGACCGCATGACTCCATTCCTGCAGTTGCTCCACTAGCTACCAATAGCTAGAAGGACAATGTTCAAGGCATTCTGCATTGTACGTAGAGCCGCCCAAGGAAAAGGACTGCTATACCTACAAGTGAATTTCAAGCAATACAAACAAAACAGAACACTGCACTCCAGGCTTGCACAATTATCATTAGACCACCTTACCATAGGAAATCTGTGGGAGGCACTGCTTTCTCAGTATAAGCCACCAAGGTCTGGAACTAACTACCAGTCAGCATTAGAAGCATCCAGGAACACATACACTTCAGAAAACAGTTGAAAACATGGATATTTCGAAGATAACTACACCATCTTATATCCCAGCAACAAAGCCCAGAAAGAAAGTCGCACAATCTTCAGCTCACCACCCACAGATTCGAAACAACCCAACCAGCAAACTGTTTTCGATATGCAGGTTAGCTAAGAAGAGTAGACCTATGGTTCGCCAGGGAATTATATAGCTAAGTAATTTCATATAAAACATTTATGGTCCACAATAATTTTAAGACCCAGACAATTGTAACTCACACCTCTTACATTCACAGAAGACATATCTGCTGCTAGAGATATCCATCACCAGTCTAGTCCACCACTACAGGTCCTAAAAATCTATACACTTGGATCGCTTCTTTACATCTCACAATGATACTCAGAAATGGCTCAGGGTTACAGCTATACCGAATCTCAGAGAAACCAGCTAAGCAGACTATAATCATAAGCAATACCATAACGGGACCTGCAGAGCTGTTCAAAGCTGCCAGCACACTGAAAACCACAAAACTGTGCGTCTGTCTCTCACACCTCATCTACTACGCTGTTACTTGCTGCATTCTATAACACAAAAACTACACCTCGCTGGTCCTCATTCATGACATGGAAATACTTCCCACACAGGATAATAAAAATAAAATAAAAGACAATACCCTTCCAACCATACATCCTACATAGCATAGCTTGCTACACATGTAGTTAAGTGCTTCAGTGCTCTATGTAAAGGTAGTAAGCACTATATAAATTCTGAAATAAATATACCCTTGAAGGCTACGGCAGCAGTCTGACAACCTTGTACCTCTACAGGAGATCCCCTCTCCTTGACTCTACAAACAACGCCACAAGACCACACATATCGTTGGCAATTTCCGCTGGTTCCCTCTCTCAGGAAACCGTCCTATGATGCCACCAGCCTCTCAGGCAGCCACGGTGCACAAGATGCCAGATTTCAGGCTCTGCAATAGGAGCTTGGGAGGAGAGCGACCACAGTTCCATCACCAGGCTCTGTCACTAGGCATTAGTTATATAAATAGGTTTGGTTGGTAGATAAGCTCTAAAGCTCACACTTTGTTTTGCTTGTTTTCGGAGTCTAAAAATCACATTTATGATACCTGGACTGGTTCATCAGTTGTAAAACTAATACTGATGGGCAAACTTTTTTATTTTTTATTTATTGAGTTTTCTTAACGAACAAAACATCAGTACAGATTGCATTGATTGAGCATCTCTATTTAGGACAGTTGGTTAGGGTGTCAGTCGGGCATAGTGGGGCATAAGGCCAAGATGTTGCTACGTGAGGAATACGTAAACATGGATGCAGACTGTGGAGGACTGTTGCAGCACAGTGTATCCTCGGTTGAGTCGCCCAGCGACCTAAGATAGCTTATCAGGGGTGCCCCCAAATGTCCTTGAGATGGGAGCGGACTGGTGTCAACCCTCAGTATGCATCCATTAGCTCTGGGCAGAGGGCTGCATCATGTAATCAGGCGTTCCTCGTGGGAGCTCATCGCCTGCCCAAATGCATTGCCACCCTAAGTTTGGCCAGCAGTAACAGCATTGCCGTTAGCCAGCGGGAATAGAGGGGCGTGCTATCCAGGGCATGGCCAGTAACGCTAGCGATGTCCCTAAACACCATTACCCCGGAAGTCACGGATCTCGGAGCATTCCCATGCCAAATGCAGGAAGCCCGCGCGTAGCGTAGCGTAAGCAGCATGGGTCCTCCACTAGTCCGATTCTCTGTAGTCTCACAGGTGTATGACAAATTCTGTGTAAGAACTTGAAGTGAATCAATCTCAACCTGTAGTGCAGAGACAGGGCCCTACATGGAGTATAGCAGAATGACCACTGTTCCTTGTTGATTTTTACATTGAGGTCATCTGACCAAAGCTGTTGAGCGTGGGCAACCCTGAGCGGCACTGTTTGCTGCATGTCAGTATAAATGCGCGTGATCAGTCTTCGCAGTGAGGGTTAGTGAGCATTTCCTCGAGTACCGTAAACACAGGAGGAGCTAGCGGAAAGGTGTCATCAAGGTCGCGCATAGTTGCTCGGAGCTGGTGATAAGTCATGGCGTCCAGAAGGGGCATGAAGCATCCTGGAAAACGGTGTTGGTAGGTGACGAAGGTGTTGTTGGGATATATCATCCCACAAAAGGTAAGCTTTAGCCGGCGGAGGCGTGCCCGCATTCCAGATTCCAAGGCTGCAGGGATCAATGGATGTCCCAGGATGGAAACGAACGGGATCTACAAATGGTGCAGGTGTGCTCATGTCCGCAGCTCATTCCACGCCCAGATCGTGCAAGCCACCGTACTCACCTGTCGCCGCGCTCTGCCGGGAGGGCAATAAAGCACAGTCTGTAGTGGATACATAGCCACATGGTCTGCTTCGGGGGGGGGGGCAATAACTGAATTGGGTGCAACCAGAAATGCGCAAGGTGTGCATGCGTGCTGAGAAAATAGAAGTCCCTATCTGGTACAACCAGGTCGCCCTGCTCAAAAGGAAGTGAGAGAATTTCCCAAGACACACAAGGTTGTCCACCAGCCCAGGCTTATGAAACTAAATTAAACCGGAGTTGCTGGCAGGAGCAGGTCATAAGAGGAAGGGGCAAATTAATAAAAAGATAAAGAAATTTGGGGACGACCACCATTTTAGCTATTGCCAGTCTGCCGGTCAGGGACAGCTCGAGTTTCGATCATATAGGCACCCAATCTGCAAGCCACGACATCAGTCTGCCGTAATTATCTCGCCACAGCTCCTCCGTGTTCCGGTTAAGCCAGATCCCCAAGTACTGAACTGAGTCAGTGATCCATGTTAAGGGAAAATTAGGAACGAAAATTTGCATAGTATCGGTGAGCTGGAATAATATGGACTTCGCTCCGTTGATGGTGATGCCAGCTATGCCGCCAAATCGGATAGACTCCTGAAGGAGCGGGTCTAAGCTGTTGGATGGAGCCCGCTGTAGGAAGCGGGAACTTTCCGGCATAGATACCCTCACTTTTTCCCTGGTAGCCAACCAGGACCCCAGTGGCAGTGTTCTCTCCTCTAAATATGCTGGTAAGTACTTTGCACACCCCACAATTGGCATACTGGCGGAGCCCTGTAAGTCCCTAGTATATGGTACTAAGGTACCCAGGGGCATTGGTACACCAGGGGTCTCCCATGGGCTGCAGCATGTATTATGCCGCCCATGGGTGCCTGCAGAGCTGCTATTGCAGTTTGCGTGAAATGGTGCATACACTTTTCACTTTAGAAATAAGGCTTTTCTTATATCCAGGTCACTGTACTTTAAACTTATAAGTCACCCCTAAAATAGGCCCTTCAGTCCAAGGGCAGGGTGCATTGTCTTAAGTGTGAGGGTACCCCTGCAAGAGCTGGGTCACCCCTACAAACCCCAGACACCATTCTCTGAGCTTTGTAATTCCGGGGCAGCCATTTTAAGGTATGTAGTGGACACTGGCAAGTGGAGATGTCCAACTACATAATGGCTACCCTGAACCTGGTCATGTTTGGTATCAAGCATGTTGGAATCATGCAACTACACCGATTCCAGTGTTAGTTTCATGATACTATGTACTGGTGGGCTCCTTAGAAGACCCTTCAATACCTACCTGTGTAGCCTTACAGGGTCTGCCTGCCAGCCCGCCCTGCAGCTGAACCCAGACTGCTGCCCCTTGCTGATGAGCCTAACTCAAGCAGGGGAAGCTGAACAAAGGATTTCCCACGAAGGATAGGTGTGGCCGCCTCTCCTTTAGAATTAGGAGGCTGGGGGCGCATCCGAGCGCCATCAGACTGCATTGAAGGGCACATTGGCTGCCCTCCTTGCATACACCAGGTTGGCCCAGTTCAGGAGCCCATGGCGCCCGCTCTGGCGTGAAACAACACAAAGGACATGGGAGGTCCACTCCCGTGTTCAGCTCCTCCCTAGGGAGGTGCCCAGAGCTCCTCCAGGTGGCCACTTGATTCTGCCATCTTGAATCTGGGCCCCTGGAAGCATCTGACTGGCTAGGCCAGCTGAGTAGCGTCCTGACCTCCCCTGATAGGTGGGTCACTGCACAAGATGTCCTTCCCCCTTGTAGGGTTACTTATGGGCTCCACTTAGTGTGGGTCCTTAGATTCGTCCTAGACTTCGTCAAGATTTGTCAATACCTGTCTGAAGACACTTCTGCTGCTGGACCCTGGAACTCTGCTGCTGGATCGAGCGAGGACCAAAGACAAGACTGCTCTAGGGGGGAAGAATTTTGCTGCAACTTTGTCTCCTTGCTCTTCCAAGTTTCTGCAACTCCGTGGCTATGCATGCATCTTCCGAGTCTGCTAGGACTCTGCATGCATCCAAGCAAGAAGGAATCTCCCTTGGAGTGAAGGAGTCACTTCCCTGCATCCACAGGCACCTCAACGATGATGACGGTTTGCTGATCCTGCTGTTCCACTGACACTTCCCGCTCTGCAACGCAGGTGGTGGTTTGTTGGCTCCCCAGAGGCCTGATCAGTAGTTGCCTGCAACTTGGAAGACTGTTATTCCTCTCCAGCCGACTTGAACCACATCTCTGTGCACTGCGTCTGTTTGCCGTTGCCAAGACTTGTTGATTCTCCTCACTGAAGATCTCCTAGCTCCAAGAAGACCCAGCTTGAAGCATTGCACAGCTCCAAGAACAACGTCCTGCCTGCACCCTCATACCGTGGGCCTCTATCTTCTGTGTGCTGCTGAGGCTTCCCTGTGCCTGCTGCCAGAGGGTCCTCAAGGGGGCTCCAGCGATTCCTGCTGGCTCTCCAGCGTGCTGAGGGCCGGCCCTGACTTACGTTAGCTGGGTCTGCAACAAAGCATCTTTTCCTTGACCGGACTGTTGTGGTTGTTGGCTTGTTGGTGGTCCTGCCGGCCACTGACCCGCCTGCATTCTTTGTCATTCATAAGACAGCTGATGGACAACTCCTGGGCTCCTGTATCATCGCCTGGGCCCCACAGCTGCTTCATCAAGACCGTTGTGCTACAGCAAGTACCTCCGACAAGGGGTGGCATTGGGCTCCTGAGCATGCTGGACACCTCCGGTTGGTTTGGACTCTGTCCCCTCTGCTTTCAGGTACTTCTCGTCCAGAATTCACGTTTGGGTTCCACCCTCCTGGTCCACGAGTCGCTGCAGCTGCCGGACTTCCAAGATCCTCCATTGACCTCTATGGGCGGATCCAACACCACATTACATCTATGCACCTGGGCTTCCTGGTGTAGGTATCCTGGTTCCCTGGGTCCACGGGTGGGGTGGCTCTCCAACCTTCCCTGATCAAATTGGTGTCCTCGGGGTCCTTTGGGAAGGGTCCCGAAACAAGAAAATACCAACCACGGCTTACCCTGTGGTATCCTATGGACGTTTGACCCGGTGTAACCACTCTGCATCCGGGTGCCTTGAGGTACCTAGCTACTCACCTTTGGTGGTTCCGTGAGTCCCCTGGACTTCCCCATCCTTGGGTATCAGTCTCATACTGGTGCTTACCTCACATACCACTTTCTCAGTATATGGTTTGGGCCCCTAATAGGGATCCATGTGTTTTTCTATGATACTTACCTGTTTAAGTATTTATTGTGTGAATTTGATATCTCCGGGTATGAGATATACCAAGTTAATTTTTAGTGTTGTGATAATAAATACTGAAGTATTTTTATAAACACTGTGTGGTTCTTTCTTGTGTGAAGGCTTACTGAATAACTATTGTGGTAAATGCACCAGCTTTACACCCTCCAAAGGGTTGCCTGGACTCAGTGCACAGTGCCTCACCATAGGTGGACACTATATACTGAGCCAGCCTCCTACATCCATGTATATAAAGTGATGTCATCCATGTATATGGAAACAAGGACCCCACATGGGTCTGAAGGCAAGGCCCCGGTGCAAATGGTTCTGTCGCAGCCGGGCTCCAAGCGGCTCCATTGCAATAGCGAAGAGAATGAGGGACAGCAGACACCCCTGACGCGTGCCCCGATCGACTGGGAAGTGGGGTGAGATCGTACCACTGATTTGTAGGGGTGTAACAGGAAAGGTGTAAAGCAGGCGGATTAAATGAATGAATTTGTGACCCGCACCAAGGCGCTCAAGAAGATAAAAAAGATAGGGCCATTCGAGCGAGTCGAAGGCCTTGGAGGCATTGTGAAATGCAGCAGCAGCCTGTAGGTTCGGGTCTAGTGTGTGAAGGATGGCAAAAAAGGTGCGTAGGTTGTCGGCTGTGGCCTGCCCAGGGACAAATCTGGATTCATCCAGACGATCATGCAAGGAAGGAGAGGCAGGAGTTGCGTGGCAATATGTTTTGTAAGGATCTTATTGTCAATATTTATCATAGAAAGTGGTCTGTAAAACTCATATCGTTTAGGATCTTTGTCGGGTTTTAGGATGGTTACTATAAGGGCATCTCATAGGGAAGGAGGGAGGACATCAGTTCGTACAGATTCCTCATACATATCAAGGAGAAGGGGGCCAGTAGGGACGCAAATTCCTTATAAAAGTCTGCAGTTAGGCCATCAGGGCCAGGGTCCTTGTCTCCAGGCAATCCAGCAATAACCTGAGCTATCTCCTCTACCGTAAAGGGCTCATTCAGAAAGAGGCAATGGTCCTCCTCTAACCAGAGGAGCTGTACCAAGTCTAAATAGTGGGCCAAGTTGGGGGGAGGAGAGGGTTGGGAGGTGGAGTACAGATTAGCATTGAAATCAACTACGGTGCGTAGGATGGCCTCATTTCCCACCTGTAAGTTTTGGTGGTCATCCAATAAGTCGACTACTTAGTCACTCGCCCAGGGTTTGCGCAACAAACCAGCCAAGGTTTTGCCTACCCTCTCCCCCTCACCGTAGCGTCTGGCCCGAGCCTCTCTTCCCAGGTAATGGGTCTCTTGAAGAACCTCCTCCTCATACTCCGCAAGTTTACTGCGAATGGATGCGAGTAGGCCCGTCTCGCCAGTGTCAAAATATTGGAGTTCTAGGACTCGAATATCCAATTCCAGATGGAATAGAGTTGTCCGGATCGTCTTTAATACCCCAGCCTGTTTCGCGATGCAGACCCCATGAATGACCACTTTGAAGGCCTCCTAGAGGGGAAACTGGTGTCCACCTACTGTGCGTTCAGAGTGAAGTATTCCACAGTTGCTTCCTGGACCTCATGACAGAACACCTGGTCCCGTAAGGCCCCGCAAGGAAGCCTCTAAGAAAAAGCGTGCTAGACAGCGTCAGGTGGGTGCATCTCCAGGAGCACGGGGCGTGATCAGACAACATCCGAGCCAGATGTCGGACATCAAGGGTCCAAGAAACTACATCTCTGGTAACAAGCCAAAATCTATTCTGGACCAAGGGTTTTGTGAAGAAGTAACGCAAGTCCCTTCCGTACTATGTAAATTATGAGCGTGCCAAACGTCGGTCAGGCTATTGTAAGCTATGATCGCGAGAAGCTGTGTAGAGGACTGTGGGTGTGGGCGGCGAGCATCACTGAATGTGCCAGCTGTAGCATCTAATACTACATTAAAGTCCCTGCCCACAATACCACTCCCGGTCCCATAGTGCCTGCCAGTCTCCAGACCTCCGTGAAGAAGGCAGGGTCGTCTGTGTTGGGGCCGTACACCGATACAAGTATCAGCGGGCGGCCCAGTTAGATCCCGTCCAGTATAACGTACCGGCCCAGTTGGTCGCAGAGTGCTGAGCGCGTGTGCCATTGTAAACCTCTATGAAGGACTAGGGCCACTCCCCTTGCATAATTCGAGTAGCAGGCCACATGTATTTACACAGCCAATGCGCTCCCATGCATGTCAGAGTCGAGTCCATCAGGTGGAGTTCCTGCAAGAAGCATTTGTTGATATTATTGCGCTGTAAATAGGAAAAGACTTGTCGTGCCTTACGTCTGTCATTCATGCCCATAATATTCCAAGTCAAACATTTAATAGACACCATCAGGAGACAGAGAGTGCAATAGACAGTCCCGTAGAGGCAGGTGCTAGAAATATAGAGGGGAAAAGAATGCAATGCTGAGGGGCAAAACAGGAAAGAAAATAAGCAAACACCGAACAGTGCCATGACAGTGTCCCAAAACCCACCTCCCACTTTGGACCCCCAATCGGGCCAAATATGACCATCCCACCCACACAACAATCACCAGTATACAATCTGAAACATCTTGGAGGGACTCAGAATATGCAGATTATTGCGCCGGGACCGCAACTCTAAATCTTCATTTTTATTCCGAATGACTTCAAGAACTTTCTCCACCTGGAGCAGGCGTTCCCCAATCGAGGAGTGCAAGTCTTCCACCTCGGAGGTACAATGTTCAAGTTCATCCAGTCGCTCCTCGTGTCAATCCACCTTTTCTTTCAGACGGTGAAAACGATCTGCCAGCATGTCAATTTTGGAGTCGATGGTGTGCAGGCTTTGCTTAAGGTCCATAAACATGGAACGGATATCTGACTCAGGGGCCAATTCTCCCCCAGACTGGGAGCCCTGCGTGGGCTCTTCCTGCGAAGACTACATGCTGCACGTCGTCTTCCGCAACTCAAATGGCAGCTTGAACTGCCTAGTGTTGGCCTTCCCCAAAGTAGTAGCAGTCACACTGTGAGCCCTGGGACGAACGGGGTAATATGCAGATAAGACAGGGGAAGCAAAGTGTAGTAATCGCGCCGGCTTTCCCGCCGGACAGCTTCCCAGCCAGGAGATCCACTGCTATGTGTACAATTAAGTTCACCTATATGATGTTTAGGAGAGAAGTACAACCTATATGGTCCGATCTGTGGCAGTGTTTAGATGATTTAATCTGGAGGGATCGGGACAGGACACCTGGAGCAGCATATTCTCCTATCGGCGGCAGGGCTGCCACGGTTGAGTCCCGCCTCACCCCAGGAAGTACACCATGGGGGGCACGAGCAGACAGGCGACAGCCCACAGGGTCCAGTGCCCAAGAGTGGAAGCCAAGTACCCCAGTCCACACCAGAGCTGACTGGAGGCCGTCAGCACTGAGATAGGTCCACTCCACCAGCAAACCTCACCACGGCCAGTGTGCCCAGTTGACACTAGCACCTCTTACAGAGGCTCCCTAGGGCACCACACAGCTTTTAAACATACTCGTCCTGCCTGCAGAGAGCGCCCCCATGAGAAGTGGACCGGGTGAGAGGGAGACCAACCCAGGACCAAAAAAGTGCAGTGAGCCCGGCCCCACCCCAGGGGGGCACGAGCAGGCACACGGCAAAGATTGATTGCGGGGAGGGTGGTATGGGGTCCGGTCTCCAAAGTACACATGGCCCTCGGCCCAGGGATGAGGCTTGCCACAAAGTCTAGCAGGCCAACGATTGTTCAGGCTTCTAAGGGCCCAGACCGGTTCCCGTACAGCCCAGGACGCCGGCTTCACTCAGCCGCCACCAGCTCCAAGGGGCCCCATAAGGTATCAGGGGTCAAGTCTAGACAGTGTAGGCCTGTTGTACAGGGGTAGAGCAGGGAGGGTGCCCTCCTCGCGCACAACGGCCCAGGCGAGCCCAGCCAAGGATCCAGCAGCAGGGGGCCCTCTTCCGCCACCACCCTGTGATTTTGCACTCACCGCCTAGGCCACCTCACGTCTTCAGTCCTTCGCGGCAGTCCCGTCCGTTCCAGAGGGGCCTCAACTCAAGGGGTGGCAAGCTGCAACCTCCGCAGCGCAGCAGTCATCTCAGCGGCGTACGGCAGCCGCCATTTTGGAATCCAGGCTGCAACATGACCTATGTCGTAGCCTGGGCCCCGCCTCTGGAATTAGCCTGCCAGTGGCATCTGAGAGATCGGTGCATTATCCGTAGGCAGTGCTGCTTCGTGTTCGCCCCGATGCAGCCACTAAGCGTGGATAGTTACCGGATTAAGATTCCGGGCGGCAGAGACTCCTCAGAAGGCGGCCATCTTGCGGCTGGACTAGCTATGCCCCACTGATGGGGAAACTAAGTTAAGTGCTAAGGATAAAACCATATACGATTTCAAATAGAGGTTAGGTGTGCGGCTATAAAGCTTTTTCAAATTAAAGAAAGGCTTTGGTTTCTATGTATGTGCAGCTATTGTGGGCAATGGAGATAATGCTACACTACATAATGCTTAGTGGAATGTCTACACTCTACCGGATTCTTTTCCAAGCCTTTCAAAGGCTCATCATTTAATTTAGTTGCCTGAACAACACATTCTAATGATTTACTCAGAATGGATCTGCTACATATATTTGAAAATTAAATATTCAATTTCACACATTTGGTAGAGGATGATGCATGTTCCATTTCAGAAGTTTGTATTCCCATCCTTCAACACCTGCTACTCTTCCACCAGTATCTGCGCTGCAAGGTTTATCAGTAATAATCCTATTGAGTGTTTCGAGATAAATGGAAAAAGATATAAGTGATGACTGACCAGTAATCCAACGATGCAGTGCAGTAGCTCAGGTCCACGAGGCTGAAACTCCGGTCACATTTACTGCTGCTGATATCATAGAAATCTAGTAAAGATTCAGGAGACATTCGGACAAATATGAGAATAAAAAGCACAATTTGCATACATTTAAGGATGGGCATTGCACAAGTTGAAGTTACAAATTTTTACACTATTAATAGAGTACGCTCATAAGACTGTGCTAATTCCAGAATATGAGAAAATCATGCATTCAATATCTTTCGGCTGTATGTGAATCAAGGGAGTATTAAACAAATGCAGCCAGAATGAACAAGCATTGGCATAGCCGATAGGTCTCGCCATTGGGACCTTGTAAGTGTTTAGCCATGCAGCACATTATTCTGGGTGCTGTCCCGCCAGGGATTGATGAGCTATGCAATTACTACACACTGGGTCATGCAGTGTGATTCAGGAATACATGCTTGCCTGAAACCTAAAAAGATCACAGGGCCGGATCACCTTAACCCACAAGATATACTCCCAGGAATTCTGTAAGGCCCAAAAATACTATGGTGTTCTCTTTCAAGATAGACACTGCTTTACCCAGATCCTGGTTCTGACACACAACAAATGAAGACAGAATAGAAGCCAAATTAAAAATGGGGTAATGCACAGAGAAACAGTACGGAATATCAGGCCAAGCATAGGCCCCAACAAAAATAAGAAGGCTGGTCAAAACGAGAGCACATTTGAGGGGCTTCCCACAGGGCAGCAACTTCCCTCCCCTACTCTGACAGAATGCACAGGCAATGCACCAGGAGTCAATAGGAGGGTATTACAGTCAGAGCAACGGCCATGCTCAGGAGGCTGAACGAGTAAATTATCTAGAATCTACTCAAAGTAGAGAGGTGTGACTCCCTTGACGCACACTGCACATTGGTTCATGTCAGAGTTCACCTAAAACACATGACCAAAGTTCAGTAAGGTTTGTGGCCATACAATTGAGTTTACTAAAGAAAAGCTTACCAGTCAGACCCAGGAAGGAGGTCCAACTGCTCAATCTTGACTCAGTCTAGGTTTTGCAAAGGCTGTGCGAAGTGAATGTATAAAGCGTTCTCTCCTCAAGAGCTTCACCTATTAGCACCTCAAACACCTTACACTGTATCAAGTGCAACAAATCTAGCTTAGGCAACGCTGGAGAAACAGGTTCTGAGGGTATGTATAGGCAGTCTGCGGGAACTACAGCTTCTAGGCGAGGCAAACTGGGTACACCATAGTTTTTATAGTCATAGCTGGACGCCACTAAGTCGATTATTTTCTGCACTCTGGAGGTGTATGTCCGGGGGTGGTCTAGACCTGGGGGTTAATGTCTGTTGCAGAAAAACCTGACTAACTGATTTCGGGTGCAAACATCCACTCTCAACTGAGTTGGTCAAGTGCGCACTTCACAGTGCAACAGCCCCCTCAAGTGGTTTCAGGAGCACTCACTTTGAGTGTTTCACCTGTAAATATTGCAGTTTAACTCCAGAAGCCATAGTGTAGAAATGCTGCACTGGTGCCACCAAAAAAAACAAGCTTTGGCATAGCCAATAGGTCTCGCCTTTGGGACCTTATAAGTGTTTAGTTATCCAGCACAATATCCTTGGTGCAACAACATCAACTGTTGCATGGCTAAACACTTATAAGGTCCCAAAGGCGAGACCTATTGGCTATGCCAGTGCTTGTTAGAACTGCCAGTGCTGAGCACCGGCATGACCCAGCCCACTTAAAGCCCTGGATAAACAAACAAACAGACAGACAGACAGGGAGACAGACAGATATTTTAGGAATACCATCTTTGAGGAAACTCCTGTGTTTCTGTGTTTCGACCATGTATCTTAGCCTAATTTCCACAATGACTTTTGTTTAAGTTGTTACCGCATCCATTCCCAACCCCCACAGACCCCACAAATGTCACCACATACTCAGGGGCTTGCATTTGCCGAAGAGATGCATTTGGATTATTTCCTGCTTAAATCTCAGCTCTCAGAAAACCGAATATTGCACTGTGTTGAACATCACACTGATGAGCACACGGAGTACTCTGATTCTGTGAAGTTGTGAGCTAGATAGCCTTGTAGATAATTATATTTATGCGATGTAATGTCAACGCTTCCCAATGTGTTGTTACTTGCCAGTAATTACACTCATTAAAGCATACAAGCAGCACCCAGTTGAAAGACAATTAACAGTTAATTAACTACACTTCTCAGGATACTGGCCTAGAGGATGGAAACTGAAAAGTCAATACTTAGATGCCTCCAGCAGGGGCACCAGTATGGGCTGCTGTTAAAATAGTTTCGAACTAACAACCTAGGACCAATAAAAGACACATTTAAATGCGTTCCCTTTCAGCTATCGACATATAATCAGGAACACGAGTGAAGGTCTTGGTTTCTCTGTATCCGTGGGTAGTAGGGTGTATTTTTGTTGCTACTCCTCGCCTTTGTAGACTCCGTGGTGTACAGGATATGAACAGACATTGCATAGTACATTTGGATTCGAGGTGCAGGCCAGTTATGCAGCTGCAACATGAAAGCCCCAAAGTGTTTTTCCTGCATCAGAATTGCTGGTCTCAACATTAATTGTGAAGAGTACACTTTAGTAACTGTCTGAGTATCTACATAATAGGTTTCAAAATTACAGCTTGTTTTTTTCCGAAATTAACCAATAGTCCTTGTTAAAATCACACTTCGTGTCTTTGGGCTCATTCTGATTGGTAAATTATCGCAGTTTCTTTACAGCCTGCTGTCGATCATTGACAGCGTTTGCTCAGTTGTGAGAGGGCTTGAAACAGAAAATTTGACGTGCTGGTACTCCTTGTCCCAGAGTACCTGCTGCTGCTGAGAAGGGCTGGTACTACCCCTTCCCAATGAAAGAAGTGAAGGTAATGAGTACCTGATAGCACCTACCCATTTAAAGAACTGGTTATGAGCCTATCAGTCTTCGCCATGTCTTGTAATGAACACACAAGGGCCACCCTCCTCTACAAAATACCACAAGTAATTCCCGCCTAAATGGGCCACATCGCAGAGAGGTAGCTTGAGTCCGCAGAACAGCCAGAGACTAAAATGTAGCAATATTAATGCTACCAATGCAGACTCACAAGACAGAAAACCCTGAGGGAAAGGCATGATTGAGCATAGCAGTCCTGAGTTAACTGCTTCTTTTTGCTGTGGTCAAAACTAACTTGCATATGGTGGACCCCCTTTTGTATAAACACAGAATTAAAAACTGTTAGCAAGTAATATTGCGCAAAAGAATTCTCAAAGATTAAGTCAAAAGAAAGCATTTACATTCATTTCTTTTTGTTACTTTAGATGCTGCTGACGTGGCCTATCGGCAGGAGCAGCTGACCGTGGCACTAAGTGGATGGGCGCGAGCCAGCCTTTTGGTCGAGAAGTGAATCTTTTGGTCGGGTATAACTGTAATGAGCCCGCACGTGGGGTCGATCATTCTTATTGAATGCTGGTTTATTGATTCACTGATGTGTTTTTCTACCTAAAACGCATTCATGCTAGTGTGCCGAGCCTCACAGAACAAGCGCGCGGATGCAGGGGGAGGGGAGAGAGGAGGGGGCCTACGCAGGTTTCCCTTGCGGGAGCGAGCAGCAAGGCGCGATAATTGCGAACATATGGCGCCGCTGCTCGCTCCCGCAAGGGAATCGCCAAACGTGCACGCGTTGCCATTGGAAGCAATGCAACGCGTGCACTTTTTTGCCCGCAAAAGTGTTGCGATGGCTAAAGGTCTTTTTCCTATGCAGCGCATGCGCGCTGCGTAGGCGAGACCTAATAAATACAGTGAATGCCCCGGTTACTTACTGGCAATATGGCTTTGCAAATGCGTAGGCCATCCCTACTGTGGGATAAGGCTGGAGGTACTGCAATGCAGTAAGTTATAAAGAAACCACCACAGTAAAGGCGGTTTAGATTAGACTGTCAACTGCTCGCCATCAAGGGTTAGAGGGGAAAGAAGCACTTCCGGGATTGTGTTTTCTTTGCGCTACGAAGAATTGCGGCTGGGGCTATATCGGAGCGAAACCAGGGTGAGTGCAGGGCATTAGAGAAACGTTTTTTTAAAACTGTGGACGTTCTAAGTAAAAGTGCCCAACTTGGTCAAATGTGAACATTACGTGTTGCCTTTCAGAATGCTATTTAGTATAAACATGACGATTGTACATCTTTCGAACTAAATGATAGCACAGTACTTCTGTTTTTTACCTTCTTATGGGTAATGTACCCGTAAGGTACACATATATCGCGGAGGAGTATAGGGAGATGCTCCTAAAATTGTTCATATGCCCCAGACTGACCAACCCGGAAAGCAGAGTTTGCAAAGAAAGAGCTCATCTCGTTGACACAACGGTCTCCGACTTCCTTTACATTATTTTTCAATAGGGCACGCGCTTTAACTATCAGTACTATGCCCGAGATTTTAGTTTTAGAGTCCGCCTGCCTAAGAAGATTAAGAGGGGCCTAGTGAACATATATATTAAACGGCTCAAGCGGACGTAGTCCTCCTACAAGAAACTCATCTTCGAGGTACCCGATGCGCATTTCTTGGGAGAGGGGCCTATGTTACACTTGCACACGTGGGATTTTCCCCTGGAGCCCGTGGAGTGGCCATCCTTATTAGGAAAACCCAACCCTTTCACGTAGTTAAGACCTGGGTTGACCCTGGGGGCACATATGCAGCGGTTCGGGGTACGTGGGAACAGAGGGAGTTCACCCTGGTCAGTGTTTAAACCTCGCCGCGACTGCAGCCCCAGACGTTACAGGCCGTGGCTAAGATACTGTTGGACTCAGATTCCTCAACCCATATAATAGGGGGCGACTTCAACAATGTGATGAACCCGCACTTAGATAGATCCCATGCAGTGGCGGGCACTCAGGCACCTACCCCACTGGCAGACTTTGTGAACTCCTTAGGACTGACCGATCTCTGGCGCCGGCACCATCCACTTGACCGTAGTTACTCGTATTTTTCAGGGGCGCATAAGACTTTTTCCCGAATTGACTACCTTTTTGCCCCGGCGGGGGAGATCCAAGTCATCGAAGACGCGGAATATCTAGCAAGAGGTATCTCCGATCACTCACCATTACAGTTAAAGGTAGGGAACATAGGCCCAAATCGGACTGGAGACTGAATGCCTGGGAGCTACGCGATAAAACGGTAGCGGAGACCGTCGCCATCGAGACCAAATTATTCTTCCAAGATAATGAAGGCTCCGTATCCTCGGAGGCCACCCTTTGGGAGGCATACAAGGCAGTTCTCAGGGGGGAAACTACAAGACGTAATTGCCTGTAAGCATAGAGAGGAAACGTTGCAAATACCAGACTTAGAAGGTAACCTGCTAGAATTAGAAAAGAAAATATCTCCGGATAACGAGGCAGAGATGCTTAGACAGTTGGAGGTCACACGGAGGGAACTCCGGGCCTCAGCAGAGGGAGAAGCCCGCACCCAAATTCTGACCACTCAACACAGGCTATATGAGTCAGGGGACAGAGCGGGGAAGCTACTAGCCTGGCTGAGCCGGAAGGAACGAGAAGCGAATTGGGTAGATCAAATTGAGGAGGAGGGGACACGACATAAGACGGCACCTGCAATTGCAACAGCGTTCGCAAATTATTACACTAACCTATATGCGGCCCGACGGACGAGAACAGCATAGATGACTATCTCACAGTAATAGACATGCCCCCCTTGCAAACTGAAGACACGGCGGCCTTAGACGAGGAAATCACTCTAGAAGAAGTCAATGCTGCCATTGCTAAGCAGAAGTCGGGGAAAACTCCGGGGCGGAACGGACTCCCAGGGGAATTCTTCAAACAAAATAATGATATCCTGGCTCCACGCTTCCTAAACATGTTTCTAGCTGCAAAAGATGAGGGAGCGCTCCCCCCTGACCTCTGTCAGGCCTCAGTAGTGGTCATTCCAAAACCGGGTAAGCCCCCGGAACGTTGTGGTTCCTATTGCCCAATTTCGCTCCTCAATGTAGAAACCAAGAATTTGGCCTCCATACTAGCCTCACGACTCTTGACGGTCATCGCGTCTCTGGTGCACAAAGACCAGTCGGGCTTCATGCCCAAACGTGCTACACGCCTCAACCTCCGTAGACTGGCAAACTGGCTAGACACGGCCAAAGGAAGCGAGGTTCCCCATCTGCTATTATCACTTGATGCCGAAAAAGGCATTCAATACAGTACACTGGCCTTTCATGAGACGGGTCCTCTTAAAATTGGGCTTTGGACACAACTTCCATACGTGGGTCGATATCCTATACACAAATCCCAGGGCTCGAGTGCGAGTAAATGGCGTTAAATCGGCTGAGTTTCCCATCCAGCGGGGGACTAGACAGGGTTGCCCGCTGTCCCCCTTGCTCTTTGCGCTTGTTCTGGAACCCCTAGCATGTCTGATTAGAACACACCCAGATCTAACAGGGTTCCAGGACTCCAAGGGTCAGCTGTTAGATGAGCGAATCTCACTCTACGCAGACGACATCCTATTGTATATAACTAATCCGGATAAGACACTCCCAATCATTTTCCACGTAGCCAAGGAATACGGTAGACAGGCGGGGTATAGGATTAACTGGGGGAAGTCAGTCATATACCCAATAGGGAGCCGCATTGACATGCGGTCTGTACCGGTACGTCTCCCTATAGCTGAAGAGGGCTTCAAATATCTGGGACTCTACATCTCGGTAAATGTGGCAAACTGCCTCACCCACAACATTCAGCGCGTCCTAGCGGACTTCCGGGATGATGTGGCTCGATGGCGGCGTCTCCCCCTGACACTACTCGGTAGGGCTGCTATGTTTAAGATGATCACCTTACCCAAGCTACTATACATTCTCCAAAATACGTATTGTTAAAATACCGGAGGCAATCTCCAGGACAATAAACACCGAATTGCGCACTTTGTTATGGGACGGAGGCCACCCCCGAGTGGCGCTGCAAACGTTGCAACGCAGCCAGTATAATGGGGGAATCGCTCTATCAGATATCAGGGCATACTATAGAGCGGCACACCTTGTAGTCATCAACGAATAGGGACACGTGCCACAGGATCACCCCACATACGCCCTAGAGAGACTCCAATTCCACAAATGCTCACACTTCCACTACATATACGGGGGCCATGGGGTGAGAAGCCTGCTACCAGCAATGCAGAGGGTGATTGAGGCATGGAGGGAGGCGAAACGGGTGATGAAATGGGAAAAAAGACCAACGAAGTCCACACCCCTATGGGAGGTTAAACTGCTGCCTGAACTCGCAAAATTACAGGGCTTTAAAGGATGGGACGCTATTGGAATCACCACTCTGGGGGACATAACACGATAGGGCGCCCTGATGACATTTGTAGACCTACAAACGGAATATAACTTGACAGATACGCAGCATTATAAATACATTCAACTCCGACACGCTTGGCAGGAGCAAAAACCTGATATTGTAGATCTCCTGGAATATGCCCCGTTAGAGGGCCGGTTACTACAGGAAGAGATACCAGAGAAAGCGGTCTCCTGGACATATAAAACCCTAATAAATAATATGCCTGACAATCTATTAACACTCAGGGGCAAGTGGGAGGACCTCGTAGGCACATTAGAAGACATAGATTGGGAGACGGCCCTAATACACCCCAGAGAGGTGGCGATTAAGCTCAGACTACGACTGGTTCAGTTCAAAATCTTACACAGGGTATATTATGACAGGACAAAACTACATGCGATGGGCAGGGTGGAGACGCCGGAGTGTCTGCGATGCAGAACAGAACGCGGTTCCTTCGTCCATACTCTATGGGACTGCCAACAAATACATAGCTACTGGACACGGATTGTGCAAAAACTAAATAATATATTGCAGGTACAAATTCCGTTGGACCCTAAGTATGTTCTGTTGGGAATCCACACGGACGTCGACATTTCTAGATACCAACTTCTACTCAGTAACTTAGGCCTCGAAGTGGCTAAACGTGATATAGCCAAACACTGGGGGAGCCCAGAGCTTCCCACCCTGAAGGAGTGGCGGACTGGCATGGATATGTATATGGGAGCCGAAAAAACAGTATATAAAGTGAGGGGATGCCCACGAGAGTTTAGGAAAGTCTGGCAGCCATGGCTGAGCTTTTACAATTTAGAGATGGAAGAGGACGAGGTAGATACACTGGACAACATATGAAAAAGTGCATAGGCGAGAGGTTCGTTATTCTAGGCTTGCACTTAGCTGAGGGATTTGAGAGATATCTAGCACGGGGGGAAGAACCACGGGGCGGTGAAGGGAATCATGATACCGTTAACTTTGTATCCTTACTATTTGTAAATCTTGTCACTTGTAACCGATGGACACTGATCGAGATATACCTGCTGAGTTGTTTGAAGTTTTATCAAAAAAAAAAAAAAAGAGTCCGCCTGCCATGCGGTGGGAGAGGGAGGCGGGGGGACCGGGGCAGAAGGAAACACGCACCCATCTAACCAGGACTCTCCCCAAAAGCGAGAGCCGTATTTGTTAATCTGCAGCAGTGTGCACAGCCCTGTATGTCCTGGCGCAACTACCATGTTTAAAGATAAGGCGCTGTGCCACGCTGACGAAGGAATAATGTGGAGCATCCCACTGTCGGGTTTTCCTGTATTTGCGCGGATCAAACCAATGCAGCAACAAACGTTTAATGTAAAACAAAACTGTTCCAGAAACTCCCACCGTCGGGTTTCACCAACAGAAACTAAAAAAAAAATAAAGAAAAGTGCAAAACGTAACGCGATAACAAAGGACCAATAATACTTGTAACAAGGGCCAGTCGCCATGGGGAGGAACCACCCACAGAAAGGAGGGACAAATTTAATGATTGACCAATGAAACCAAAGGAATTTATACAAGCACACAAAGGAACAAATGGAGGGGAGAGGCATGATTAGTCCCAGAGAGGAGATACTACATGCCTCGCAGAGCAGCGCATGCGCTAGGCTACGCCTAAAAAGGAACTGCCTCAACTAACTAGCTCCTACCAAATAAATAATATGTGTTATCCATATTCTGAAATGCTTGTTTCTACTTGCACAAGGAATCGGCTCTAAAAAATTATTAATATCTAAATAGCACCAAAAACTATTATTCTTCTGACAAAGAAGATTTATATACTTATACATACATATTCTTCTGACAGAAGAATGAAAGTTTTTGGTGCTATTTAGATGATAATATTTTTAAAGAGCCGATTTTGTATATACATACATATTCTTTTGACAGAAGAATGATAGTTTTTGGTGCTATTTAGATATTAATAATTTTATAGAGCCGATTCATCATGCAAGTAGAAACAAACATTTCTGTGTCAGCGATCATTCCTTTTTGATGATCATGAATGTAACTATCCAAAATATTGCTAGGATGAAAGAGTAGCATTAGAGCACCTAAGATACATAACAGCTCTATGTTGAACTCCAGAAGAAATATGGGAGCAAGGAACCATAACCAAAATTTAATATATTCACAGTGGCATAAATTAACAGCATAATGAAAAAATCCTTACTTGAATGAAAAAAGTTACTTACAACTGAAGATTTTCAGTATTGGGATCTTTCATACATTCACACACTTGAACCATCCCTAGAGGCGAGCTGGGAGTCCCACAATAGACATGTAAGCACTACAATGGTAAACATATACCTAACTTTAAAATGGCCACATAATAAAAGATCCAAAACTCAGCTAATTAGAGCAAAGTAGAGCATTCACGCTTCCTCACTCAAGACACTATAGTTCAGATTTTGTAGCACTAGTGTAGAGTAAATGTATGTATAGAAAAGTGCCTGAGTTGCAGAGGAAGAAGGGTTGCATGTGGATATATGAACAATGCCAATACTGGAAAACATCACAGGCAGGTAAGTAACAGTTTTACTATTGGATCTTACCAGAATTAGAATAGCATGCAGTACATAAAAAGGTAGGAGGGTAACAAAGGCTAAACACCCTTACCTTACTGGAATAAGTGACTAAGGACCACTTCTCCTACTGGCACATCACTTTGTGATGATTAATCTTGGCAGTAGTGTTGTGCAAATGTATGTCGACTGTTCCAGCAAAGAGCGTTGCAGATGTAGACACTTCTTGTGAATGGGCTATAACGGTTCCTTGCAATAGCTGGTCTGCTTCTTAATGCAGAACACTATTGCTGAAAACACCCAGTAAGCTATACTCTGTTTTGACAATTTTTTACTTTTTTGTGGGTGACTATACGATTTATTGGTCAGGCTTCCTTATCTGTTTAGTTTGAGCAAGTTAAAATTTTAAACATCTTTTAATATTCACAGTATGAAATGTTCTCTCTGCTGTACCGGTTAGGTTTGCGAAAAGAGTCTTTAAAACCACTTGTTCAAATAGATGAAAGTGTGATGGAATCTTTGGTATAAAGTGCAGATTAGTTCTTAAGATAACATTGTTTTCTCTAAACTGGAGTGATAGTTCTTTAATAGTAAAAGCTAGAATCTCACTGAACCTTCTAGCTGACATGAGGGCTAAAAGGAGAGCTTACTTCCATGAGACTTACTCTACTTCATCCATATGTATTTGCTCGAAGGGCTTTTTCATCAGTTGAGTTAAAGTAATATTTAGCCACCATGACTATTGAGGGTGTCTTATAGGTGTGAAGACCATGAAGAGGCCTTTAGGAAATTCTTTATTAAGCCTGTTAGACCACAGAGATGGCTGGTTCCATGTTCTCTTGAAAAGAGAAACAGCAGCCAAATATACTCTAATTGAAGCACAAGTCAGTCCTGCATTTGACATGTGTGGTAGATTTGTTAATATTTGTTGAGGCAGCAGTTATAGGATTCAATTTCTTTTGAGTACACCATGAGCACAAAAGTTTCCATTTTGCGGCGTCTTATTGGTTGACCCTACTCTTGCTTGATTTAGTTACAGTCTTCTGTAATGTTTAATAGCTGGTTTTCATTTAATTCAGGAGCCATGCTGACAAATTCAGATCCGGATTGAGAAATGTGTTCATTACAGCAAGACAGTAGGTTCTGTGTTGGTACCAATCATATTTGTTGGTGTCCCAAGTAGAGAAGTAGCTCTGTGAACCAGTATTGTCTGAGTCACCATGGAGGTATTAGGATTTTCAGGCATGATTCTCTCCTCATTTTTAACAGCACCCTTGTTATCAGTGGCTTGAGGGAAATGCATATGCATAGGTCCCTGACCAGTCCCTCCCCCGATCCTGGTTGGATGTGCCTGCTGGTGTAATACTGACATTTCTGGTGCGGCAGGTAGTGAACAGGTCTAGCTTTGGTTTTCCCCAGTAACAAATATTTTCTTTAGATGGTCTTAATTTAACTCCAACTCGTGATATTCTGCTGTTGTCCTGCTGAGGCGGTCGGCCCATGAATTCTATAAGCCTGGAAGATGCTCCCCCTTCATTAGGATGTTATGTTCTATTGTCCAATCTCATATACGGTCTCTTATAGGGAGTCAGTTTTTACAAAGTTGAAAGGTCTTCATTGGCTGCCAATCAATAATCATATTCAATTCAAAATCTCATATTCACAAAGATGTACATAACTCTGTACCCTTCAGTCTACAGAAGCTTCTAAGGATCTATTCGCCATCTAGGTCCCTAAGATCCTCCAATGATCATCCTCTTCTCCCTGACACATTCTGGGTGTCTCAGAGAGGTGGTAATTCGATTGTAATGTTGGGCACTAATCTGTAGAATCAAGTTCTGCAGGCTCTGAAAGCAACATCAATCAACATCACATTTCAGAAAGAGCTAAAAATGTGTTTTTTTTCATGGCCTCTCCTTGGCCTAGTTAGCAACGGACCACACTGCTGGTATTGTCAATGTCCTGGTAGCTCTTATCTGATTATTGGTCGCGCTTATAAGGAAAATGTTACTTATCCTGTAAGCATGCTGTGCATACTCCTGCCATCTAGTTTCAGGTCCAGATGTGTGCAAGTTGTTTTTCTTTGAAGAAGTCTTTTGAGTTACGAGGTATTGAGACTCCTCCTCTTGGTGATGATGTGAATGGTCATCGGCTCCACTGTTAAGATTGTTTTCCCACACGGCAGGTGACAATGGAATGTAAAACAAAGCTATATATAGAGAGATGTCCATGTACAAGCGGGAAAAGAGATAGTAAGAGACACTGCCACTGCCATAGGCGTCCGGGGAGGAGGGTGGACGCATGTGAATATACAGCACTACATGCCACAAACAGATGTTTACAGGGTAAGTAACATTTTTCGTTTGAGGCATGTGTTGCTGTAGATACACATGCTGTGCATAGTCTGTAAAACAGTCCTCTCAAAAAGCGATGGCTAAACTGTGGGTGTTGCAGCAGATTGAAAGAGTGTACAGAGCACTACCTGACCAACAGTAGCTTGTTGGGGGGGCTGGGACATCCACACAGTAGAGTGTCCTCTTAGCTTTAGCATAGCATGTCTGGACGCATCTAACTATCCATATGGCAATGCCTGACTTGGATAGAGCCTTTCTTCCTAAATGGTTTGGTCCTGTCAAAGTAGTACACAAGGGCTCGTTTTACATCCAAACTATAGCGATCCTGTTCCGCAATTGAATCAGGTTGTGGGAAAAAGATTGGAAGTACAATGGACTTATTAAGGTGGAAGTGAGCGACGATCTTAGGGAGGAATTTGGAGTTGGTGCAGAGGTAGTGCTTAATTAAAAAAATAAAAATAAAAAAATGCTAAGGCCCTTGTCAGGAGGCCTCTGCAGATTGCAACACCAATTGCTCCTGCCAGCTCTGCCAATGACAGTACATACACAATTATTAATCATAACAGTCCTACAAGTGTGATAATTCAAACTATTCCAGGCCCCCAAAGCTATAAGAATGTTGAGTGATTTTCGTCCAGAATCTCTGTATGCAGGTCAATCTGCTCATATGGAAACGAAAGCTATCGGGGCCACAAGGGGTGAACCTGAAGCCACTCTAGGCCAGAGCAGGGTCATCACAGAGAAGTTCCCAATGTCTACAGCTAAATCTCCTGACATGGGGGAGAAGTTTTTTTCACTCACAGACGAATCAGACCTTTCTAACTTGGAGGAATCGCCATCCTCCTTGAGTGATGAGCCAGTCTCATATTCTTCCTCCAGCGACGCTCTGTATAATACCACCTGTTTAATCCAACGCAAAGTTTCAGTGAAGGGTGAGCAAGGGGGGAAAAAAAGAAGAAGAAGAAAAGGGGAGTTGGTGGCGAAGACTCTAACGCTAGCAGAAAAGACACCTCCATGGAAAGTTTACACTGGGACTATTCAGCAACACACATGGCTTCCTCTGGAGAGGAATCTGGAGGAACCCCAAAAGAACTTAATGGGGCAACAGCGGGCACGCCCTCGCAACCTTCCACTGTTGAAGGATCACTGGCAGTAATTCCTCAAACAGTCAAGCAGGTGCGGGAAGAAGCCAGGAACTCGAGTCACCGGGCCAGGCTAGCCATAAAAAAAACTACACGGAACTATCAAGAAGATTAATAAAACTTTTTCAGATATCACTGGCAGAATTTCGATGGTGGAGGAACAAACTGAATGCCTGGAAACCGAAGTTAACGCTCTAAAATTATAGGAATCCTCACATGAAGCAGCTATGGCCGACGTCCTCTGGAAGCTCGAGGATCAAGAGAATAGACAGAGACGCAATAATCTGAGAGTCTTAGGAGTTCCTGAGGGAGCCGAAGGCTCAGACACTATTGTTAATCTATTAAGGGGTGCCTTTCCAGAAAAAGCAAAGTGGGATTGGGAGGCGGAAATCCAACGTGCCCATAGATTCCCCTTAATGCTAAGGAAAACCCGGTCCAACGAAGTGGATAGACCTAGAGCCATTTTGGTCTACTTTGGGAATTTCCAAATCTAATGCGATAAAGAAGTTTGGTGGTGTTACGTTCTTTGTTAGACCAGATTTCGACCATGCCATACTACAGAGGCGATGGTGGCTGCGGCAACTGTTTAATCCATTTCAGCAAATTGGGGCTGAAGTCTACCTTCAAAATCCAGCCCGTCTGAAAGGGATATATAAAGGGCATACTCGTAGTTTTACATCCGAGATTGTGGCCCAGGAATATTTAAAAGAAATTAGTGGGGGTTTGGCAGCAAGAGTGTAGGTTACATAATTTTAGGAGGTCACAGGTCTCCCTGGCTAGACTAAATACTAGGAAATAGGCTGACAAGCTAGCTGAAAGAGCCTTCTGAGTCTAAAGCCTTGATTATTTCTCGTACACACTAGATATTATGCCTGTTTGGGGCAATATGTTCTGCTTCTCTAATACTTTTTTTTGGGGGAGGAGTCACAGTAGGATAGCGGCCAGGGGGTGCATGCTTCCAAAGCCGTCATCATTCAGGCCCGTTGCCCGATTGCTCATTTGGTGAGGGAAGAGGGGGCACCGGTGGTGGGATTGGGTGGATGCTACACAAGGAGACAAATGGTACAGATTCATAGGAGGGGGTGGGTGAATAAAGGGAAGGATGATTGTATTGGGTGGCCAGCATCAAGATGGTGGGTACAAAGTGTTTAAAAAGGAACTTAAAGAAGGGAGGTGATGAGTAAATTAAGAATCGCCTCGGTGAATATCTGCGGGCTTAACGATAAAAAAAGAGGGTTAAGGTAGCTTTAGAATTACAAGCCTTAGAGGCCGACATAATCTGTCTCCAGGAGACCCATACTGAGGGAGCTCAATTGTCTTTGTTGGATACACTGGGTTTTAAACTGATCGGAGGTACTCTGCAAGGTACACGGACCTGTGGGGTGTCAATTTTAGCTAAAAGAAATGCTATACAGTTCTTTATGCAATCGCGTACAGACAGATCTGGAAGATGGGTCATTACAGAATTCCGCTCTCCCGCTAGAAGATTTACCCTGTGCTCTGTATATGGACCGATCTTAGACGACCCGGGGATACATGACTGGTTGACTAATGAATTGGTATCCTCGCCAACTCCCATAGTTTTCTGTGGAGATTTAAATATTAATCTACCTACTAGCTGGTCTTGTGAGGAGCAGTATTAATATTGTGGAAGGAAACCAAAAGTATTTCAGTCTCTCAAAAGCCTTTGTAAAGATCACATCCGGATGGATGTTTGGCAAATCAAGAGACCTACGGAACTGGGATATACCTTTTTTTTCCTCTCCTCACCAGTCGCACGCTCGATTAGATTTTTTCATTGTATCACATACGACTTTCGGTATTCACAAGGCATTAGTAGTAGTAAAGTTAGGAGTCCTAACTTTACTACTACTAAATGCCTTCTGTGAATACCAAAAGTAGTAAGTTTAGGATTTTATCTCAGTTTAGTAGTAGTAAAGTTAGGAGTCCTAACTTTACTACTACTAAATGCCTTCTGTGAATACCAAAAGTAGTAAGTTTAGGATTTTATCTCAGATTAGTTCTGTGTATCAGCCCCCATAGTGAGCAAATAGGTCGTACCCTTGCGATAAGGGTGAAACAAAAGGGTGGCCAAAATGAAGTCAGAGAAATACGGGATCCAGTACAAAGTATTATATCCGACCCAGTAGGAATAAGGATGGCGTTTAAAAGATTTTATCAGGCATTGTATTTAGAAACCAGCAAGGGGGAGGATGCAGACATAATCAGCTTTCTTGACTCAATACAACTCCCGAGATTTGGCAAAGAAGAGCAGCAGGGTCTAGAGGGGAGTCCCTTGTGGAAAGAGATCTTAACCGCTATCCTCTCTCTGGCCACAGGGAAGGCTGCTGGGGTCGATGGTATCCCGGCAGAATTTTACAGGGTATTTGCGCCTGAATTGAGGGACTGCCTAACCAGTCTGTTCATACATATTTTTATAGGCAAAAACACCCCACCCTCATGGTCGCAAGCAAAGATTGTGGTTTTCCTTAAAAAAAATAAAATGGCAATGGAACTCGGGTCTTATAGATCGATTACTTTGATTAATGGGGACTCTAAAATATTCTAAAAAATTCTTGCCTCCCGATTGTCCCCAGTGATCAGCAATGTAGTAACAGGACGGCAACATGGGTTTATACCTGGGAGAAGCACTACGGACCACATCAGACGTGTAATCATTTTATTCAAAGCCGCCCAGGTAGCAGGAGACCCTATGGCTTTGATTCTGCTGGATGCAGAGAAAGCTTTTGATAGGGTCTCCTGGCACTATCTGTGGACTGTGTTAGAGAAGGTATGTTACTTACCCTGTAAGCATCTGATCTTGGCATGTAGTGCTGTAGATTCACATGCTTGGATACTCCTACCATCTAGTGTTGGGTCCGAATGAGTGCAAGTTGTTTTACTTCAAAGAAGGTCTTTCAAGTCACAAGGTAAGGTGACTCCTCCTCTTGGAAATAGTGCGCATGGGCATCGACTCCATTGTAAGATTGTTTTCCCACAGGAGGGTGAGAATGGACTATAAGTAAGTAACAGTAAAGAGATGTCCATGCATATGAAAGTATAGATAAGAAATGCAACAACAATAAGTGTCCGGGGAGGAGGGTGGGCGCATGTGAATCCACAGCACTACATTCCAAGAACAGATGCTAACAGGGTAAGTAACATAATCCGTTCGAGGCCTGGGTGGCTGTAGGTACTCATGCTTTGCATAGACTGTTTAGCAGTGTCCTTCAAAAGCGGTGGCTAACCAGTGGACACTGCAGTTGTTTGAAAAAGTGTATGTTTCACCCCCTGTCCCACATTAGCTTGTTGGCGTTCTAGAACATCCACACAATAGTGCTTAGTGAAAGTGTGTGGTGTAGACCATGTAGCTGCTTTACAAATGTCAGCTATGGGGATGTTGCCCGAGAAAGCCACAGATACCCCTATTTTACGAGCAGAGTGTGCTCTAGGGGGTATAGCTAAAGTTCGTTAAGCTTTGATATAGCATGTCTGAATACATTTAACGAACCATCTAGAAATACTTGATTTAGAAATGGGCTTTTCTTTATGAGGTGTGCAAAAGTAACAGTTGTTTTTTTTTGCAAAAGTCTTTTGTTCTAACAATATAACTTTAATGATCTTTTGACATCTAGTGTATTCAGAGCTCTTTCTGCCACAGAATCTGGTTGAGGGAAGAAAACAGGTAGTTGAACTGATTGGTTAATATGGAAAAGAGGCCACTACCTTTGGAAGGAATTTTGGGTTGTTACGAAGAACCACCCTATGCCCATTTAGTTGGAAAAAAGGTTCTTCTAAAGATTGTGCCTGGAGCTCACTGACATGCCTTAGTGAAGTGATGGCAAATAAGAAAGCAACCTTCCAAGATAGAAATTGGAGGGGGCAATTTTGTAATGGTTCTAAGGGTAGACCCGTACGTCTTGTGAGAGCAATATTGAAATTCCACTTGGGTGCAGGTGGGACTCTGGGTGGTATTACTCTTTTAAGGCCTTCCATGAAAGACTTAACAACTGGCACTTAGAACAATGATAAGTGTTGCCTATTTCGTAGATAGGCAGCAACTGCCGCAAGATGTAAACGTATGGAAGTGAAAGCAAAGCCAGAGCGCAGTAAATGCAACGGTAACAAATAATGTTTTGTACAGATGCATTGAGTGGATCAATATTTTGGCTACAACAATAAAAATCAAATCTTTTCCATTTGGCTGCACAACAAGCTCTATTGGTAGGCTTACGTGCTTCCTTAAGAATGGTCATACATTCTGGTGGCAAATTTAGAGACCCACATTCTATGACTTCAGGAGTCAAATAGCAAGCTTTAGTTCCTTTGGGCTTGGATGTCTGATTTCACCATGGTTCTGAGTTAGAAGATCTGGGTTGCGGTGAAGCTTCTTGTGTGGAACTACTGAGAGTTCAGGTAGTGTGGTGAACCGAGGTTGACGAGCCCAGGTGGGAGCCACCAGAATGAGGGTGAGAGACACTTGCCTGATTTTCCAAACCAGAAACGGAAGAAGAAAGAGAGGCTGGAAAACCGTAGGCCAATATCCCTGACCAACTCATCCATAGTGCATTGCCTTTGGATAGGGTGTGTGGGAACATGGAGGAAAAGTTTGGGCATTTTGCGTTCTCTGCGGTCGCAAAGAGGTCTATTTTTGGAAACCCCCACTTGTGGGACTACGGGGAGGAGGACTTAGGGGTGGAGTTCCCACTCGTGGAGTTGTTGCCGCAGACTGCTGAGGAGGTCTGCAAATTCGCTGTCCGTACTCGGAAGATGTTCTGCTAACAGATGGATTTTGTGATGTATTGTCCAACGTGAAATGGTCTTAGAGGGGCATGACAACTGTAGAGAGTATGTCCCCTCTGTTTTTGTATATAGTACATGGCTGTCATATTGTCCGTCCGGACAAAAGACAACCTTGTCTATGAGGTGAGGTAGAAATGCTTTCAGTGCTAGGTAAACAGTTGAAGCTCTAGGTAGATGATATGGAGATTCTGGTGTTTGGTGTCCTAGAGACCCTGAACTGTAAGATTCTGTGGGTGAGCACCCCGCCCTCTGAGGGATGAGTCTGCTGTTAGCATGACCTGTGGAACAGGGTCAATGAACGGCTGCCCTTTTAACAAGTTTTGTGTGTTCCACCACTGCAGAGAGTGAGGAGTGTGGCTGTGTACCAACACTAAATTGGCCAGTCGACCCTGTGACTGATTCCACTGTCATGCAACATTCTTGTAGAGGACACATGTTCAATCTTGTGTGAGGCACTATGGCAATTCATGATGTCATTATTCCCAAAAGACACATGAAAGTCTTGACTGTCAAGGATTGATTGGCCTGAAATTGTGGTAGCAGTGCTTGAATGAAAGCTTTGAATTCTGGCTGCATCTGGACAGGCTTAACCTAATTGAGTGTTGAGCAGAGCCCCTAGATATGGTTGCAGCTGTGACGGTTGAAGATGGGACTTTTGAACACTGATAGTGAACCCTAATTGATGTAGGAGGTTTATAGCAATCCGAGTGTGTTGACGACACAGAAGGTGTGTACGGGCTTTGATAAGCCAGTTGTCTAGATATAGGGAAGTCATGAATGTTCTGTCTGCGTAAATCTGTTGCAACCACTGCTAAGCATTTGGTGAATACTCTGGCTGCAGTAGTAACTCCGAATGGAAGCATCTTGAATTGGTAATGTTTTCCTGCTATCACAAACCGGAGGTATTTGTGGTGTGCTGGGTGAATGGGGATGTGAAAGTGCGTGTCCTTTAAGGCTAGTGCCGACATGAAGTCGCCTTGCTGTAGAAGTGGAAGCACCTGTTGAAGTGTGACCATATGGAAGTGCTCAGATAGTATGTAGTGTTTCAAAGGCCGTAGATGTAAAATCGGCTGTAGGGAGCCGTCCTTTCTGGGAATAAGAAAGTACAGGGAATAGACCCCTGACCCTTGATGTAGCAGAGGAACTTGACTTCCTGGTTGCACAAGTTGTCGAGACATCGAGACACAGCTTTCGGATTTGAGGAGGCTTATCAAGGCGACCCCCAACGGGACAACTTTGTAATAACTTCTAGACACGTTACCAGCAGTTTCAGGGCCAAACAGGTCAATCTTGAGAACCAACCAAGTCAAGTCAAGTCAAAGGAACTTATTGAGCGCGCAAATCACCAAAAAGGTCTCATGGCGCTTGCGGAGACTCCGTATGGGCTAGCGGTCTGATATAACAGCGTTATTGATGGTCGAATAACCAAGTTTTTAATTCCTTGCGGAAGTGCTTGTGATTAGAAATGGATAGAAGCTGGGGCGGGAGCTTGTTCCAGAGGGCGGGTGCGAGAAAAGAAAAACATCGACCACCATTTCTTGCCGTGCGAATTCATCGCGGGGCAAGAAGCTGTTTGGTACTGGATCTTAATAGTCTGCTTGGATGATACCAATTCAATTTCTTAGCTAAATAGCTTCGTCCGGTTCCATATAAGCTCTTGTGGGCAACACATAGAATTTTGAAGCGACCTCTCTTTTTTACCGGGAGCCAATGAAGAATCCTCAGGCTTTGGGCTGATGGGGTTCTTGGAGGGAGATTTAAAATAAGTCTAGCAGCGGTATTCTGCAAAATCTGAAGTTTTGAATGGAGGTCTCTGTTTATAGAGGCTAGTAAGGCATTACCATAGTCCATACGGCTTACAATAAGCCCCTGTACTAGGGTGACCAGGCGTCCCGGATTTGCCAGGACGGTCCCCGTTTTTCACCAGCTGTCCGGGCAGATTTCGAGAAATTTAGCTCATGTCCCGGTTTTTGGAGAGGGTCGACTAAAAACGGGGGGAGGTGTTTTTTATGTTTTACAAAGCAGGGATAGTTAGCAGTTGTTCCAAGAAAGCAATTTAATTCACAGGCAAGCTACTGGGTTTAAAAATTGCATCTTATGTATGTTCTTACTGCCTGTTTTGTAATTCTCTGCTGAGGAGCGCTGTCATTCTGTGCGCTCGCTTGACGTAAAATTATAGTCCTTCTTCTATTTTTGTGAAATGTCCCGGTTTTTTGCTTTAAAATTCTGGTCACCCTACCCTGTACCAACGGTTTTCTGGATTCAATTGGAATCCATTGGAAGATTTTGCGTAGTTTCCGCAAAATCCCATAACAGGTGCCTATTACCAGGTTTACATGGTTTTTCATTGACAACTTATTGTCAATTGTTATTCGAAGATTGCGCACTACTTGTTTAGGGGATGGACATGGGCCTAAGGTTTGGGGCCACCAGTCGCTAGACCAGTACTCGTCAGCTTTTCCAAACAGGATGGTCTCCGTCTTGCTTCCATTTAGCTGTAAGTGGTTACTGCCCATCCAGCTGTTGATATGGATCATACACTTTTTAAAACGGGTCATTGTATCTATGGGGTCCGGGCCAAACGTAATTAAGAGCCGAGTGTCGTCCGCGTAGGACACCACCTCAAAGCCATAGGACCTGATTACCCTGGCCAAAGGTGTTACATAGAGGTTGAAAAGCATAGGACTCAAGATGGAACCCTGTGGAACTCCTATGCTTACAGCCCGACTACATGAGGCCAGGGTACCTATTTGTACTGTTGTTGTTCTGTTCATAAGATAGTTCCTGAACCAGTCGAGGGCCCTTCCCCGACTCCACCTCCCAGAGCTGTTGTTCTAAAATGCTATGGGAGATGGTGTCAAATGCGGCTGACAGATCCAAAAGGACTAGCATGGCTGATTGCCTATTGTCCAATGCCAGCCTGATGTTATCAACTACCTCTACTACTGATGTTTCGGTACTATGTGCCGCCCTAAACCCTGATTGCGATGGATCAAGAAGTCCATGGCTTTCTAAATGGGTGGTAAGCTGTTTATTAACCAGGGACTCGAGTACCTTTCCAAAATATGGCAGCAGTGAGATTGGGCGGTAGTTTCCGGGTACCATTGGATCAGAGGCTGGCTTTTTTAGGATGGGCTTTACTTGAGCTGCTTTCCATCTGGTAGGAACCGTAGCCCGAGCTAGGGACATGTTGAATATCTCTGTGAGTTTAGCTATAAGAAGAGAGGCTATGTTTGTGCAGGAACGGGGAGGGAGGGGGTCTGATGGGGCACCTGATTTAATCTTAGCTAGAGCTATGGAGACTTCTTCTGGAGTAAATGCTTTAAATTCCAGTAATAAAGGCAGGGTAGAATCACTGTTAATTGCTAGATGAGAATCTACATCATTAACTTGGTGATGAGGAAAAGACCTTTGAATAGATTTGACCTTTTCATCAAAGAAAGAAGACAGTGTATCTACCCATTCTTGCGTGGGGGTATAGATGGGCTGATCAGAATGAGGAGTAGTGAACTCCTTCAATATTTTATAAAGCTCTTTGTTGGAGTTTGCGGCTTTGTTGATCCTGTTTGTCAAATACAGCTTTTTAGCCAGTTTGATGTTATTTAGGAAAGTTCGATGGATTTGATTATATTTTGAACGATCTTCCTTTGTCTTAGTTTTTCTCCATTGGCGCTCAGCGGTCCTACTGGCCAATTTATCAATTTTTAATGCTGATGTAAACCAGGGCGAGGCTCTAGCCTTGACCCTAACCCTCGAAAAAGGTGCCACTTTATTCAGGGTTGATGTAATTTCGTCTTCAAAGGCTATTGCTACCTGGTCTATATTCTCCGTATGGGAAAAAGACTGATGATTAAAATGGGCCGAGAATGTTGCATGGGTGACTTTACGCCACAGCCTTATCCAGGTGAAATCACTGTTGGAACAGTTATTTAAGGTGCCTATAGGTATGACATTTTTTAATAAATTGTGATCGGTCCAGAGTAAGGGTAGGGGTTGCTCCATTATGACTTTAGTTGCATTGGTAAACAACAAATCCAGGGTGTGGCCTGCCTGGTGAGTAGGTCCCACCACCAACTGAACCAGCCCTAATGTCTCCAAATTTGTTACCAATTGGTTAGTGCTGGGGTCTGATAATAGCTCTGCATGATAGTTAAAATCACCAATAAGGATGAAGTTGTCTGCAGCTAATACATGTGGAGCAATTAATTCAAGTAGATGGTTTACAAAAGTAGTTTTATGACATGGGGGTCTATAAACTAGGGCCCCTCTCCATGTTCCCATTGATTGAGTTGCTATTTTAAAAATGAGTATTTTACATTTTTCAGAGATGCAGGAATCCAACGTGCTGATTTCGAGATAGTCCCTAGAGGCCACTGCTATCCCCCCACCTCTACTTGCAACTCTGTCTAACCTAGTTAGGTGGTATTCTGGCGGAAATACGATGGCTACGTCGGGGGAAGCTTGTTCATGGAGCCATGTTTCCGTTATAAAGCAGATGTCAGGCTTTTCAGAATCTAGGAGACTCCATATTTCCAACACATGCTTAGGTATTGACCGAGCATTGAAAAAAAGTCCTTTTAATTGTTTAGGGATATCAGAGGGCTTCCTAGCATTTTTTACTTGAGGAGTTAAGGGAGTCATAGGCTCATTAAGGGTAATTTGTGTGCCTGCAACAGGAGAGGCAATATATACCTCAGTATCTAACTGTCCTTTCAGTTTAGAGGTAGCAGGGAGTATGTTTAACGCTTTAAGCTCTTGACTAGAGTAGCATAGTTTAGCCATGATGAGGTACACGGTCTTAAAATATCCTTACCTATGTCAGTTTAAATAAAACAGGCAGGGGTCTTGGCGGCTGGCGGGCGCAGACGGGCTTGTCTTTGGCGCGCCGCTGCGCGCGTCCGCGCCCCTTCCTGCTCTAAGTAAGCAGGAGGGGAGGAGGCGTGTGTAGGGTAGAGCGCTAACTCAGTGCCGGTAGCCCGGAAGTAGAGTAATGCAATTTCGAGTCCCTCCGCGCAAACGGCACAAGCCGCGGCGGAACGGGGACAAAGTGCAGGCAGTGCTAAAGAAACAAATAAGGAGTGCCAAATAGAGCAGGCAACAGCGGCAGGTACGTTTTAACAGCGATATTGATTCATTTACTGGGGCCCAAAGATTGTGTGCAAATATAGCAGTTTAAAACAGATTAAAAGCATTAAAGGCATTAAAAACAATAACCCCTCCACGCTTGCACGGACGGCTAGGGTCGTGATACCAACCGCCGGCTGGGAGTCCGCTGCGCGCGTCCGCGCCCCTTCCTGCTTTAAGTGAGCAGGAGGGGAGGAGGCGTGTGTAGGCTAGAGCGCTAACTCAGGGCCGGTAGCCCGGAAGTAGAGTAATGCAATTTCGAGTACCTCCGCGCAAACGTCACAAGCCGCGGCGGAACGGGGACAAAGTGCAGGCAGTGCTAAAGAAACAAATAAGGAGTGCCAAATTGAGCAGGCAACAGCGGCAGGTACGTTTTAACAGCGATATTGATTCATTTACTGGGTCCCAAAGATTGTGTGCAAATATAGCAGTTTAAAACAGATTAAAAGCATTAAAGGCATTAAAAACAATAACCCCTCCACGCTTGCACGGACGGCTAGGGTCGTGATACCAACCGCCGGCTGGTAGTCCACTGGGAACCAGCACGGGTTCTTTTACATTTTGGATCATTGTGGACACTTTTGGAGAATACAATCTAGCAGAATTACTTAGAACATAATGGAAATACTTGACATTCTTTTTGCTACTAAATGTACCACATAGTGACAGGCTGAAAGATTTTACCACAGTGTGGAACACTGGAACACAATTTGCAGACCTGGAATGCCATACCGCTCCAGGCTGTGATTTCAAGGAACATCTTCCTTAGCCAGGCCTGTTGACCCACGGGATCGTGACAACAGATTTATACCATTTAGCCTTGAAGAAGACACTTGTGTGACGAAACACGTGTCGGCTGTATTTTGGACTGCAATTCAAGTCTCCACAACAAACTTATTACTCCTGTCCTCTGATTTTGGGGTTATTTTTGACAACACTGTGTATGGGAACAATACCACTGATTTACTTATATTGAGTGCTTTGGTACATACATTTCTAATGTGAACAGAGGTGTTTCACCAATGTATTTGATGCATTTTTGGTAGTATGATACGTCTGTACCTATTAGCACCAAAAACGAATTTCTCTTTGTGTCAAACTTTGAAAAATATATTGGTACATGCCAAATAGTGGTGCGGCCTATAAAAACCATCACTAACCATTCTTAATCTTGTAGAGGAACTGGCTCTATAGCTCCTCTGAGTAAGACAGCTTGCACTTCCTGTTTGAGCAGTTATTGATGTTCCAGAGAGAGTCTGTGGGTGTGAGGTGGAATATTGGGAGTAGTGCTGATGAGCTCCAGGCAATAACCATGTTGGATAATGTCCAACACCCACCGGTCCGATGTTATGGACTGCTAGGTGGGGAGAAACTGCTGCCATCGACCCCCACCAGGTGTAGAATGATTGGGGGGAAGAATAAATGAGCCATTGTTTGCTATCGGATAGGGCATTATGGGTTGGTGTACATTTGCCCCAACCTTTGAAGTGTTTACCTCTATAGTTGCCTCTGAAATACCCTCTAGATGGAGAGTTGTGGGTTTAAGATCTATAGGAAGATGCAGAGGCATCTGCAGATGTCGCTTTGGAATCTGGTCTGTAAGAGGAGTGGGTGTTTGAAGTGCCCCCATGGATTTGGCAACCTCTGTGTCCTTTTCTATCTTTTCTAAGGCCTCATCTACTTGTGGGCCGAAGAGATGCTCCTTATCAAACGGGACTTTGAGTAAAGTTTGCTGGACTTCTGGTTTAAAACCAGAGATATATAGCCAGGCATGCCTGTGTAGAAGGACACTTTAATCGATGCCTCTGGCGGCAGCATCCGCAGAGTCCAGTGCGCATCTAATGGAGCACTTGGAAATTAAGTGAGCGCTGTCACAGCTTGCTAATAATCCCTGTTTGTTTGCAATTCACCAATGATTGGTGGATTGCACAGTAACCCGTTTGCCTGACGCATCAATAAGTTTGGATTCCATATCAGGAGGTGGTGCGTCTGCTGTAGTTTGTGGGTTAGCCCGTTTACGGGCATTTGAAACAACTAGGGAGTTTGGTGGAAGCTGGCCTCGAATGAAAATTAGGTCAGATGGTGTAACCTTATATTTCTTATCCTCCCTAGGGGTGATAATGCAAGCCCGTGCACGATCCTTAAAAATATAATCTGCATGGAACGTCATGCCTTTAAGCATTGGAAGAGATTGAGATGCCCTGTGTGTGGTGCACAATGCCTTAAACAAAAAAATCTTCTTTCATGGATTCCTTATGCAGTGTAACCCCATGGTATGCTGCTGTCCTAGCAATAAGCTCTTGATATGATGTAGTATCATCAGGAGGTGATGGTCTGGCAAGGTATAGGTCTGGATCTGTATCCCCAGGGGGCCAATGTCATAATCCTGCCAGGGGTCTGGTGGTGGTGGTGCGCCATAGGTGTCATCATCCCCCCAATCTGCATTTGGATCTGTCTGCAGAGCTCCCGGAGGTGTAATATTCAAGGGATTCTGAGGTGAATGAGATACAGAAAGTACAGGTGGTGGAGGTGGTGGTATGTGAGATGGAGAAATAGGACCAATAGGGTGCAGAGGACTGGTAGCCTAGTCCTATTTCTTCTTCATGGGCAGTGGCAAATGAATGGCTTCTTGAAAAGAGGTTTGCCGTTTGGTAGAAGGCAGCACTGACGTAGTCTTTGTGAAAATGCGGTCAGTCACTGGATGGATATGGATCAATTTTTGTTTCGAGTCTCTCCTCCATTTTTTCGAAAATAGGCTCTGTGAGTGTCACGGGACCCGATTTTGGTTTCGGTGCCAAAGGTTTCAGAACCGAACCAGTTTTACTTTTCGGAATCGGAGCGGTCGGAGCCAAAGAGGTGGAATCTCGGCTTGTGCAGAACTGGAAGGCTTTATCTGTGCTTTTGGAGCCAAGCCCGAGGACGGGTCAGCTGAAGCTGAATCTCGGTGTTGACCATGGTCAGATGGCAGTGGCGGCCCAGAAACCTTTTGCTTTGTGGAAACCAAGAGTTTTAATGTGGGCAGGTGAGGCATTTGGTACTCACGGCACCTTGACCCGGAGGCAGATCGTGTGACTCCAAATTGATCTCCAAGTCAGAGTCCGAATCGCCAACCAAAAACGTTCCCACTTTTTCGGTCACAGAAGCCTTGAGATCTTCCTCTTCTTGTTCGACATCTTCCTGTCCGAAGATGTCAGGCGTGTGATCGATTTCATGTCCCTGCATTTTTCTGCACCGTGCCTGACGGTCCCGCAGGGTCTTTTTTGATCGAAAGAATCAAAGGGCCTCACAATCTTCTTCTTTATACTCGGGGGTGGGGAAAGCACAGATTGCAGACCTCGTGAAGGTCGGCCCAAGGGTACTTGGAAAGGCACTAGGGGCAGAATCAAAATGGAGTACGTTCTATCAGCAGAGTATCATCAATGGAGTCAAATCAGAGTACAGGATAGCCTGAACAGCGAGGCCCGAAGGCCACGATCGCAATGTGCCGAAGTGACGGATGAAAGTCTTCTGAACTTTGATACGCGAGGAAAGAAAACCCGTTTGAAACAATATAGACAAGGGTAGAGTGGATTATGAACCGAAAGGATCCTGAAAACGGCCTTGAACATGTCCGAACCTGATGGCGGAAAAAAAATAATCTAACAATGAAGTTGATGCCTATGAGCACTATTACCAGGAGGAGGAGTCACCTCACCTCACGACTCGAAAGATCTTCTTCGAAAAACAACTTGCAGACATTCGGACCCAACAATAGATGGCAGGAGTATGAAAAGCATGTATATCTACAGCCACACACGCCTCGAACATATGAGATATCAGCGATGGGCCGGATGTATTGGTATGTGGAAATTTGCATTCTTTAGGTCGAGTGCTATCATGAAGTAAATTGCTGGAGAAGCGGAATGACATCCTGGAGAGTGACCATGTGGAAGTGCTCTGAAAGAATACATTCATTTAGGTGCTGAGATCCAGAGTGGGTCTGAAGGACCTGTCCTTTTTGGGTATTAGGAAGTACAGCGAGCACACTCCCTTGCCCTGCTGATGGCGGGGGATGGGTTCTATAGCCCCTTTGAGGAGGACCGCTTGACCTCCTCTCTGAGAAGCCTTTGGTTTTCTGGGGAGAGTCTGTATTTACGAGGTGGAATGGTGGGAGGCTTAGAAGTGAGCTTTAGGCAATAACCATGTTGCATAATATCCAACACCCACTGGTTTGAGGTGATGGTTTGCCATGTGGGAAAGAACCCTTGTGGGCGCCACTCGACCAGTCGGTGTGAGGTCGAGGGGAAGAAGAGGCAAGTCAAGGTTTGGCGGTGATTGCAGCTCCTTTTGGGAAGCCAACTTTACCGCAACTCTAGAGTGTTTGGCCCTTTGGGATCCTCAAAGAACCCCTCAGAGAGGACTACTGTCCCTGGGTGTGCTGGTAGGAAGTGGAGGATTTGAGGGAGGTGATCTTTGATTCTCCACAATAGGGTGTGCGGCGAAAGGAGCCGAGGGTAGCAGATGTCTGAAGTGCACCCATCGCCTTAGCTGTCTCCGTATCTTACTTGATCCTTTCTAACATTTGGTCCACCAGTTGACCAAAAAGCCACCAAAAGGAATGTTCAACAGGTTCTGCCAAACTTCCAGCTTAAAGCCAGAGATACGGAGCCAGGCATGTCTAAGGTGAAGGACGCTAGAATTGACCACCCTTGCAGCGGTGTCTGCGGCATCTAGGGCACAGGTTAGATATCTTCTTGCCCTCAGAGACTTTTTCATATCCCCTTTTTCTGAGCTCCTCTAGGAGGTATTAGAAGAGTTCCTTCATCTGGTCCCAGTGTGCACAATCATATCTTGCAAGAAGACAAATAGAATTAGCGATACGCCATTGGTTGGCCAATTGCTTCTGGTGGCGGGGCATCCCACTGGCCTGGGAGTTGGTTCGCTTACAAGCAGTAGTGACCACCAGAGAGTCGGGCAGGAGCTAGCCACAAATGTTAATGAGGTCAGTAGGGGAGGTTTTATATTTTTTTATCTACCCTAGGTGTTATGGCCCTGCCTCGTACAGGGTCCTTGAAGATGACAGGAGTGTGGCATAGCATGCCCTTAAGCATTGGGCAGTACTGAGTAAAGCAGTGAGTGGAGGAAAGGGTTTCAAACAGGAAGTCCTCCCCTGGGGTCTCTGTGTAAAGATCCACCTTATGAAATGAGGTGGCCCTACCAATAAGTTCCTAATAGGACATGTAATCTTCTGGTGGGGTGGGACGGACGGGGTAAAGGTCAGAGTCTGTGTCCCACGGTGGGTCTACAGTACAGTACAGGAGTCCAATGGGTCACCCTGCAGAGGGGTGTCAAATGTGGCATCCCTACCCCATGCCCAACCGTATCAGAGTGCTGAGGCACGTGAAGTGTATCGTCAAGGGGTCCCCTCGAAAAGCAGGTGGGGAAGATTATGGTTAAGGAACAGGGAGAGGGGATGACTGTGCATGTGGTTAGGAGCTAGTAGTCTTATCTGTCTTGCACTGCTTTGGTGGAATCGGAATGTCCAAGGCTTCCTCAAAGGACAGCTGGCGTTTCATGGGTGGAACAGGGAGGCATGGTGGGCGGGGCAAGCATCGGGTCCACAAAGGGGTGGATGACAAGATGCTTCTGTCTTGAATCAATCTCCTCCTGCAGCTTGTGGAGAATCGGCTCAACCATATCAATCTTGCTGGTTGATGCTGAAGTCTTCGACTCAGAGGGTGGCTTCAGCGTCGCAGGCGGCTTCGTTGTGTTCGGGCAACAGGTACACATTGCAGACCTGACAGAGATTGGTCCAAGGATATTTTGTATGGAAGTGAGGACAATATAGAAATGGCGTCCATTCCATCGCCATTGAGACATGGTGGAGAGACGCGTCAGAGAGATGGGGGTAGGCCACGAAGGGAAAGGCCCAGGAGGGGCCACTGTTGACCCAGACCCCGCTCAAGCGAAGTAACCAAATGTCAACCCGAGATGGAGAGTAAGGAAGACGCGATCGAAGTATAATACTGACAGAGGGAAGGAAACTGTGTGAACTGAAAAGCAGTACCGCGACGGTGTCGACCCAGAGCACACGTCCGAACTCGATGGTGGAAAGAAAATAGTTTAACAATGGAGCCGATGGCCAGTGCATTATTACCAAGAGGAGGAGTCACAATACATCGTGAATCGAAAGAATTCTTCAAAGAAAAACAACTTGTACACATCCGGGCCCAAAACTAGACGGCAGCAGTATGCACAGAAGGTGTATCTACAGCCACACATTCCCCGATCATTAATTTACATTTACTTTATATGTCTTTTCCAGGTGTGGAATCACTGCCATGACTTCACTCTCTGCCCACATGTGATCAATTATTGGGATCAATTTATTAGTTTGCCTGGCAGGTTACTTAAAATTATAAAAGAAACAGTCATTCTCCTTTGCTGTTACTGGTAAATCAAATCTTTTTGATGTTCTTTCTATTAAACTGTTGAAGCCCCGATGTCATCTGGGGGAGATTCCACTGCAGTGAGAGTGACATCATCCAGTGTGGTAGCCACACAGTCATCTCATTCAGGGCCTGAATACTGGGGGGTATTTGCTAGATGCCCATTTCCTGGTTTTCCTCCATATCTGGTGCCTGTGGGTTAATGGGCTTCGGCGCCAGTGGTGAATGGTGTGTTGATGGAGCCGTTGGTTTACTGGTAGGTAGAAAATGCACTGCGGTGCATGGTGTTGTTGGTCTTGATTGTGGTCTGGAACCTGTCAGTATTATAGGTATCCAAAGATGCCTTTAAAGAAAGGGCTTATAGTAGTCTGACAGAATGATGCCAAAGTCTTTGAACAAGGCCAAAGGCACCTGCATTGTCTCATCTCGTGGTGTTTGCACTGTGTGTTCAGAAGTGTTGAAACCATATTGCAATCCATCTTCCTCATCATCAGCCTCGTCGTGATGTTTTACAACGGACTGGTAAGTGCGTCTTTAATCTGATGGAAGATTCATTATTCGGTAGTCACTGCCCTCTTCTTCTGGATCCTGGTGTTTCACCTTTTGCTGAGTAGAATGTAAGCCGGTCCAATGGGTCCTACCTCGCCTGAGTCCACTAGGTCAAAGAGGTATTGTGTTGGATACCGGGAAACCTTGCTTGGGGAGGTGTATTTTGGCATTAGCGTCATTAGAATGCCCTTGCCAGAAATCAGTTATTTTTATATTCTTGCTTGTTGAAGTTATTTATGTCCATTCTCAACACCGAAATAGTTGTCGCTGGTGTAGTAATTGTTAGTGCAGGGGGTTGTCATGGCTCTGGAAACTGTAACAGAAGATATGGTATCAGTAGCAGTCATCGACGGTGTATCTGCCATCGATGGTGGTTTTGCCGTTGACAGTGTTGCCGTTAACAATGATGTCATCAGACGAATTTGTCGTCAACAGTGCTCTTGTCGTAGTCAATGGAGGTGGTATCTTAATCGATGGTGCTGTCGCCAGTTTCATTGATGGCATCCTTGTCATCTTTGGCGTCGACGGTGTACCTGTCAACGGTATTATATTCAATAAAGGCACTGCCATCATCAACCCGGACGGTTTCTTCCTCTTTGACAATGGGCCACCTGCTTTCTAAGGATCAAAGGCACAGATGAGGTTCTGTGGTGTTTTTCTGACAGACATTTCCCACTCAGATTACTTATGTCTGACGAAAGGCTCTCTTGTCTTGTGGATTATTAAGGGCTTTTTAGGCTGTTCTCCTTCCCGAGTTTGTCCTTGAAGTACGCTCTGAGTGTAAATATGCTCTTTTTGCGATTCTACCAGAGATTTAGAAGAGCTTTCTCATTCTTCTTCTATGCTCTGGGTGAAGCCAATAAATGCATTCCTTGTTTTTCAACAAGTTCCACAAAGGCTTTTCTTTGAAGCCTCGGACATGGTTTGATTGGTCTGTAGCTTAATGAATTGTTGAATCCTTTCTAAGATTTGAAGAAAAAACACAGAAATAGTCACTTATCTGACTGAATGATCAGAGCCCAAAAGGGGCTCCCTTCTCATATGACTTGCAGTAGAAATCTGAACTATGGTGACCTAAGTGAGGAGAGGTGAATGCCGACTGAGTTTCTGTTGTAGCCATGTTAAAGCTATTCTCTATATGTTCAACACTGTACTGCTCACTATGTCTACCATGTTACTCCCAGTTTGGTGACGGGGATGAAGCAAGCATGAGAATCTATAAATGATTCAATACTGGATAACTATAGTTCTCCAACACTGGATGCCTGATACACCTACCAGGTGCTACACAAATGAATGATCGATCAGCTGATAAGAATACCACAGTAGAGGCTTAATTGGTATGACTGGTATGTCACATCCTAAAATACCTTATACATGCACTTTGTGGTGGTGTGCAAGTGGGTAATTTATGTGATATGCCACTGTGTATGCCAACATGTTGCAGCTGTAAATCCCTCATTATTGTCAGCACTTGATTAGTGTATATAATTCTGCAGTTGTGCACCTATTCAGGTAATTTATCTTGCATGTGCAGGGGATCGCGTTGAAGTCATCCAGGCCTCTGGGAGTTTCTTTTTGTTAGCACCAACACTAAGGCCCTGATAACAAACCGGCTTATTCAACTTTAGATGCAAAATCGCGTCAGTACATCAAATGAGATTCAAAGTTGGTGAATTTGCTAATGGGCTAATTGCACAAGTGCTATTGGCATAAGTGCAAATTACATACACAGTGGTATTTACTCATAATTTTTGGGCAGGCGAAACTTGACGAGAATCTTATTAATAAATAGTGCAATTTGCGTACCCTGAAACTGGGGGCCACGGTGTGCAAATCGGAACACTGCACCCTTGGCCACTGCCTAGAGTGCACCAACTGGTATGTCATGCTATGTGTTAATAAGATCCTTGCAGGACTTCAAATCCTATTTCAGGTGCAAACTGGAGTTCGGAAACCGAATTAGCTCTAAAGTGATAATCAGAGCCTAAGTCTATGAATTTATCCATCTGGGTTTTCCCCTTTTGCCATCAATCCTAATTATGCATATTGTATGCGAGCTAAAGGTCTACTTTACAGACAGTCCTGATATTTTGTCTGAGTCCTCCATCAAATATGGCTGCACTATTGTACGATCCGAAACCGGGTATATATAGTCTGTTTTGACATGCTAGCACCTATTGACTCGAGATGAAATCATTTTAGGCAGTGCTGATGCTGTTATGCACATTCTATAAATGTTATTACTTTGTACTAATTTAAATCTAACTTGCCCATCTGTTATTTAGCCTGTTAGCACTTTTTGATGCTTAAGTATGTTTCTGACTGGGAAGATCCTCCATGGGTGTGTCAGAGGACAGACCTTACCCTTCATAATACAATGGATGTGATCTTGTGCTAGATGCTATGTTTCCCCTCCAGTTGTGTTAGGAAGGTGGTGGGTCATGTGGCCCACTGTCCAAACCCATGTGAGTATGTAAAGCCTAAGATTAATCTCTGTAGGGGGCATTGAATAGGGGTGCTTTCTAACCCGCTGTATTACACTTGACAGGTGAGTAAAGTAGTACTTTCAAGGCCTTGTGGGACCTTGTACTGGATGGGGTATTACTCCATTTTCCTAGGAAATTGTGGTGTGCAGTGTATATTTTTGGTTGTTTTGATGGAAGTATTTCAGCTAACTTTACAGACAGAGCTACTCAGACGATAGACAATTCTGTTTATGAAACATGGCTATGAATGCATTGAAAATGTGGGTCATGGTAGAATGACCGCTTACAGCTGTTGTGGTATATTAATGACAAACTAAATTGGTAATCTAAACTACCCTGTGTCCCCAGACCCCTTGTGTCCGAGGTTTTCTCTTTTATTCTCCACATCTTAAATTCCTAAGAATACGCAGGGTTAATTTTGATTGCTTATCCCTCTTCTTCAAGTGGTTCAATTAGTTGCATTAGTTCTGTACAGGATTGGGTTTGCTGGGCTTATGGTCCTTTGCCTGTTAATATCAAAACAAGTATATCATCTGGTGTGTTTCAAGTAAAAGCATCAGGGTGCTGAAAAATGGGGGGAGCGGGATTTATGTAGTAGTCACATGAAATACCTATGGGGTTGAGCTACCATGAATGGTAGGACAGTGCTATTATCCATGTACCAGGTAGATTTGGGGGTGATAAATTGAGGTAGGTACGTATGTGAGCATTAAAGCCTGTGTGTGATGATGGGGTTGTCAAAGGTCGTTGTCTGTAACCTGCCTGATGGTGGTGGTCAGAGTTGATTGCTTCTGTTTGGGTTGGGGAATGAGGAATGGACTGGATGAGTATTAATAGAAGGAATTAAGAAATCTCACGGGTGTGTTGTGGTGTATGTTGTGGGTGGAGTTGGGATGGCGTGTGATGTTTTTGGAGGAGATGAGCTACATTGGGTTTGTGTGTTCAATGGTTTGGTGAACGTTGTGATGAGACGCTTGTTGTGTTCTACCTTGGATTACGTAATGGTTGTAGGGTGTCGACTGGTGTTCTATGAGAGCAGGGTTAGTTTAGACTTGTAGTGGGTTGTGGAGGGTCTGGGGCAGTGTTGCATGTATGACTGATGTTATGTTTCATACAGACGTATCTTATTGGTGTGAAGTCTTGATTGATGGTGTGGTGTTAGTTTCAAGTGTTTTGGGACAGTTGTAGGTATAACGGCATATTATGTATGTGATGTGGTTATCATGAGTGATGGAGGAGTGCCCTCATGTTTATTGTGGTTGGGTGAGAATGGTAAAATGTCTGTGGTGGCCATATGATGTAGGTGGAGAAAAGGTAGTGTCACGAATTCGCAGCTAGTTATGCCTTGTAAACCGCACCGCTCAAAGGAAACCATAAAAGGGGCCACACAGAGATACAGGATGGCTAGTCTTCATTGTAGTCCACTGTAAAAACTATGGAACGTGTCAAGGGGCAAATGTCAGAGGGCCTTACTAGGGATATTATAGCAGAGATGCATAGAAATAACTAGGATTTTGCTGTACCATATAGTCCATATCCTGTTTCCTTCCAATTACATTGATCTATATCTCACAGGTCGGCTGCGGACACAGTCTCGGACAAAAGACACCGCCCCTTGGCTGCCACACGTCCAGTTGTGTTAACCAGATTACAGAGGGTTTGGCTGGTTCAGTGATTTTTGCAACTGCTTTCTCTACTGGGTTGACTTCTGCCACAGGGGCTGTGACAAGTGGGTAGTAGAGAGACTCATTCAACTCGTTTTCAGGTTAAAACAATGCAATCCTTTCTATCACCATGCAAGAGAATATGTCAAGCCAGACATCTTCCTCAGGATGGAAAAAGGTGGAGACATTTTTTAGAGGGGGCAGATCCCAAGAGAGGTCACTTGAAAAAGGGGTAGTGGCACAGAGATGGTACAGTACTGGTAAGTCTATCAGAATGCCCTCCCAGCAAAGAGGGCGGGATTAACAAGTCCCAAAACAAACCCCCAGTCTTGGAAGGATCTGAAATTGGTAAGTTAACAGAAGCTGGCACTATATAAAGAGGACAGACACAAAGGGGTTTGGATGAGTCATCCTGAGACCATGGGAATGAGATTGTGAGAGAGGATCAACAGCAGGATTCTGACTCTACCCCTTAGGGATACTAAGAGACTACTGTGTGAGACAGAGAAGGTTTAAAACTGCCCCCAGCCAAAGTATACAGATCTATTTACAGAAATAAAGGATTTGTACTGGCTGTAAAAAGTTCTAAAATAGACACTATACCCCCATATTGCAATGAACAAAAATATTGAGAATTCAATTATATGCTGCTTCCTTGGGTGAAGGTCACCCATGAAAACTACAGTTTTTTTGTCATGTTGACACTTGGACAATAAATCCTATTCCCTCTTTCTTGAAGATGATTGTTTCTGACTCGTCTTCCGACTATCACATTACTCCAGGTGTAAGCATAGACTGTGGAACCTGTAAGTAGAGATGGACTTTCTACTGGTGGTGGGCTTTCTGCACTAAAGGCATGTAGCATTGCAAACCAAGCAGGCCATGCCTTGCCTTTCAAAAGGGCCTTCCTTTTTCCTACATAGATCTAGGGCTTCTTCCATGCAGAAGAGATATAGATCAGTCTAGCAGGCTTGTTAGCACTGGTGACTAGAAAGGGATAACAATGCTGTTTTAGCTGGAGTGATAGAGATTCTTAATTATTTACCCAGCCTAGAACAAGAAGTCAAAATGACAGGTCAGTTAATGGTTTCATATCTACCATTTTGGTTGGTCATGAGCCTGTAACAGAAGCCCATCATGGAGCACATTTAGTCTATGCGCTTTTGAAAGGAGTGAGGCTTACCATAAAACACAATTCAAAGGTGGAAAACATGCACATATGCTAAAAACAGAATAGAATTAATGTCTGTGAAATACTGCCAGTCACGATTCCTCTCCCTCAGGTCCCAAACTCATCCCATGCTTTCTAGGTCTCCATACAGCTGTGCCTAGAGAATATTCAACTAGTAAAGTGTGTGTTTCAATCACCAAATAACACATGCATTATCTACATATCATCGCTCTCGCCATTTGCCCTAAAAGGAAGTGCTTGTCCCATTTCTTCCAAATTAACAAACTTGCTCTACCCACCATGTCCCACTTCCTACTATTCTCTCATTTCCTCCATTGTTCTCTGTTTTCACCCTGCCCAGCCTTAATCCTTAGAGGTCTGCTCTAGCTTCCCCTTCACCTCCTTTGTCTAGGTGTACTTTTATGTATCTAGTGCCTCTGTTTCTTCCCCAACCCTACAAAGCAGAAAGGTATGCGGTTCCTAGTGAACACTGTAAGTTGATGTGTGGTTAGTGTGTAGTGGAGTACACACCAGAGGCAGGAGGAAATTTCCTCCTTTCGGAAAAAGGACCCTCACACACCCCCCATCAGTGGGGTGTCTTGCTTCATCATCGGGTCTGCTCCTTATCGGGTCGGCGCTGCAATACCCGGTCGGCGCCCTTAACGGGGCCTTTTGGCGGAGATCTTTTTTCCTTTTGCCATAAGATGCAGTGCGTTGAGGGCCCTAGTGAGTGTAGATGTAATAAGTAAAGAAGTGAGATTAAAACAGGAGGTAGTGGTCCACCCAGAACTATTTTAATGATAGTGGCCACTCTCCTGATTAAGAAACGTGAAGATTGCGCACCCCTGTTATAAGGTCACGGGGATGTGCGTATTTGGGGTCAACATGTTTCTTGCCATTAATTCGATTTGAAGGCAATTCTTCAGGACCAATACAGGATCTATCCCCACTTTTTGGTAGTGGTACACACTCTACTAAGTAAGTGACCACCCATACAGCACCCTAAAAAGTGGTACCTGTAGTTCTAGGACATCAACCTGTGGAAAAAATATATATAAGTATGGAGGTATATCAGAACATTGCATCAACCTACTATACTTTTCTCGTGTTCTAATAATACATTGATGTGATAAAAATGGCATGCATCACTCAGGGTGGTAGTGACCATGCACATGGCGATATGGAGTAGCATAGAGGTAACGCAATAATAAGGAGCTGCATGTGAGGAATATCTGTGCTCCTTGCGTCCGAAGAACTCACCCAGTAGGGTCCCCCCCCCTATTTGTTAATAAAGTTCAAGCACGGGTGACCCCCGCGGGACTTTTCCTCAGGTTACCAGGGAGATACCAGTGGTTCCCCTGGCCCATATTAGACACAGGAAGTTATTCACTTTCCCTGTGTCACTTTCTTTACTCACCGGATACCTCTATACCACAACATGGAAGAGTATCAGGGCCTGAGTTTTGGCGATGATGTAGCAGCTGAGATTCTCAGAACTCCCTCTTTGTTAGGCGGTGATGGGAACTCAGCATCTGGTAGCCAGTCGGAAGATTGGACTTCTCTTTCCACCCTTAAACACGAGTGGCTTAAAATAACTCTACATGGGGCCATGATGACCGAGTATTTACGGGCAAATATGGCCCCTAGTGGCCTTATGGTCAGTAATTTCCCGCACCTATTCTTGGAGGATGCAGTTTTTAAAAAGGAGTGGTCCCTAGTTGCGTGGAAATGCACTAGGGACTGGCTCATCCTCATTATCAATACTGCTAAAAGGATTACGGATGTATTACTAATAAGAATACAGACTGCGGAAGGGGCCATTAAGGTGACTGTTCAAACCACGGTGTACAAAACCAAACTCGCAGAAATCAATGCTGAAATTGCTGACAATAGGGAGTATCTGATGAAGCAGAAAATATCTAAGCTTCAGAAAGACATTAACAAATTCGACAAAGAAAAAGTTTACCCATATTTGAAAGCAGACTATACTGCGCCTGGGTCAAACTTTTCATCAGATGAGAGCTCGAACCCTTCAAGGAGAGGTTCCTCCTCCAATAGCGAGTCCAGCAATGGGAGCTGGAGCAACAAAAACCCACGACAAAATACACATCAAGTATATCCCCCTTTTGGGCCACCACAGTATCAAGGACCACAGTTCTGGCAATACCCCATGTACCATCATGGCCCCCCACCCCCGCCCTTCTACCAACAAGGCAATGCACCTCCTTTTTTAGACAGAGGTTGGGGCAGAGGAAAAGGGCGCAGAAGAGGTCAGCAAAAAAGAGTACAGTGGCAGGAACAACCGACTCACTCTGTGGAGACAAGGAGCCAGACAAGGGGGAAGAGAAACTAATAATCAATCTGTCCCCGAGACCTTTGACAACTACAGAAGATGCTGTACTGCAAAAAGGGTTAGGTTTCGTCCCGACTCCCAAATATGACAAATTCCGTGACGCCTGTGAAATACATGGCTTCTTCAGGAAGATACGCCTCAAGGCATTTTTTAAAGACAAACCCATGCCTAGTGAGGAGGACTCAGGACTGCGTAACCCCTCCACGTTTACACCTAACAGTGGGATGATACCCCACGAAGTCCTAACCTTTGAGCAAGCTGTACTCCAGGATCTTGGGAGCAGCACCACATCGGCTCCCTTTCACAACCTATCATCTGATGAACTGGCAGCCGTCAGGGCCCTGGCGGATGACCCTTCCATAACCATTAAACAGGCTGACAAAGGCGGTGCCACTGTCATTATGTCTACTGTCGATTATGACACAGAATGTCTCCGTCAGTTGAGTGACCGGAGATACTATACCCCGATAAGAGAGGACCCCACATCCCGGCTTGCGACCACCATCTCCACCATGGTCTTTACAGCAGAAACAGAGGGATGGGTCTCCAAGAAGGAGGCTACTTTCCTGGTCACTACAAATCCAAAGATCCCGTATTTCTATACTCTGCCTAAGGTGCATAAAGGGGTCTCCCCAGTCCCTGGGAGACCTATAGTCTCAGGGATTGGTTCAATCCTCGAACCATTGTCAAAGTTCTGTGACTTTTTTCTGCAACCCCTGGTAAAAACCACTCCCTCTTTTATAAAAGACACATCGGACGTACTGCGTCTACTCGAGGGGGTCCAACATCCAGAGGAAGTTAACCTACTAGTAACCCTGGATGTTGAGGCCCTCTATACTAACATTCCGCAGAGGGCTACCCTGAATGTGATTGAGGACGCTTTGAGCAGTTTGGAGTCTGTCTCCTCCACCCCAGTGACCTTCATCCTTGAGTGTGCGACTTTAGCCCTCACTGAAAACTTCTTTGAATACAATAAACAATTGTACCATCAAACACAGGGTACTTCCATGGGGAGCACATTCACACCGAGCCCGGCATGTATGTACATGGCAGCGTTCGAGGAAAGGGAGATTTTTGATTCCAACAACCCCTTTCAAGCGAATGTGCTCCTATGGAAGAGATTCATCGATGACATCCTGATCCTGTGGAAAGGAGATCGGACAAGGTGCGAAGACTTCTGCAAATGGATTTATACCCTTAACCCATACCTCAAGTTTACAAGCACTATCTCTGAATGTGAGATACCGTTCCTGGATCTGTTGATAAAACTAGATGGTGGGCACATCATCACTACTCTTTATCGTAAACCTACAGACAAGAATAGCCTGTTACACTTTAGCAGTCAACACCCGAGAGCCCTCAAACAAAATCTCCCTTTTGGTCAGTTCCTCCGTATCCGGAGGAACTGTAGCTCAGTAGCAGACTTCCAAAAGGAGTCCCAGGTTCTGGCGAAACACCTACGCACAAGAGAGTATCCCCAACGCAGTATATCTCTCTCCCAAAAAAGAGCAAGGAACAACAACAGAGAAAGCTTACTAGAAACCAGACCGAAAGAACTAGCTGACTCTCTCACCTGTGTGACCACATTTACACCAGATTCCAACCGAATAAAGAACATCATTAAAAAGCATTGGGGTATCCTGAACACAGGTGATTTGCAGCTCCCAACCCCAAGGTTTGCTTTCAAACGGACAAGCAACCTTAAAGACATGTTGATACATACGAGACCAAAAGCACTTACTACTACTGTTCAAAGATCCCTATGGGATATGCCACCAGTGAAGGGACACTACCCCTGCGGCTGTGTGTCCATTCACTAAAATGACAAAAGAGATCACGTTTTCTAATGGGTTCAGGTGGCAGCTTAATAAGCACACTAATTGCAACACGATTAACTGTATCTACATGTTAATGTGCCCCTGCCATCTCCTTTATATAGGGATGACCACGAGACCCATAAAGACTCGGATCACGGAACACCGCAGCAATTTTAGATGCCACAAGACCAACACTAAAATGACAACACACTTTGACCTCTTGCACCACCCACCAGATTCCATCAGGTGGTGTGTACTAGAAACACACCCTGGCATAACCAAGGGCGCCCTCTTCAGAATCGAACAAAGATGGGTGCTGCGATTAGCCTCGGATAGAGAGGGTCTTAACGAGGACATACCTTGGGCATCTCTGACAAGATGAGAATCTAACCACTATTTGGGCCCTATACATTTTTGGTATTTTTGCAACCACAGGAGGTTATGAGTAAGAATGCCATCAACAGATACACAATCCTCCTGTGTTAGGAACCAACTAGGGACCCCCCAGGATTCCTTAATACTACCCATCCGTATAGTAGACTACCAGCGATTCTACTTCTTAGCCATACACTACATAATTGACATCTTGACGATTTCACCCAGATCGTTCTATTTGTATCACAACATACACTAGTAGCGAGATCCCTGCCGCTACGTCACCATTGGTTGGCGACACACCCATAGCCACTTTGGTAATACACCCAGCCAGCCACGTACCTCCAATGCCAGTCCCAAGATGGCGCCGAGTGACAACTGGGTGAGCGTTCTAGCGTGGCTCACGTACAGGCGGAAGTACCCGCCCCCTGCATCGGCCACCTGGAGGATATACGGGACAGTGCTCGCACTTCCCATTCTCCTACCGGGACCGGCAGAGCAGGGGTAGGTTTTCCCGCGATCCGCGTGGATGTCCAAGTAAGTACCAGCGCCTGGTTAACTTCATCATGTGGGACATTTTTGGTGGGATTACCTCCCACACCAGGGACTACGTGAGAACTGGTTCTGAGCCCACAGTTAGCACGCCTTATACTTGTGTACTGTCTAGCCTAACCCACACCCCGATGCCTAAACCTGACCCGATACCGGGAGACCGAGAGAAGGTGTTTAGTTGCATTGAGGACATTGGGGGGCTCACCTACAAGCCTGAGGTGGGCTCATTGCGACTAGCATTGTGTTTATTACGTAGACACGATGCTACTGTAAACGCGGAGGCTATCCCCTGACACAGGTGGCGGGTGAAGGCCTCACGGTGGACCCCCCAGCGTCGCCGGCTTGGTGGCGCCTGGGGGGGCTTGACTGGGGGTACTACACCGGCTATCGCAGACTCGGGATAACATGGCTTATGCGCTACTACAGCATCGACCCTCAACCTTGGGGTAGGTCAGCCTTTTATGTACCATATCGCCCCTGTTTTTCGCTGACTCTACTGAGCATGACTTAATTTCCATTTCCTTTTATTTCCCACCTCCCTAAGGACACTGCACTATTCAGTGTTAGATCTCGCCGGCCACCGACGAAACATTATTCCGACCCTACTGGGTGAGTTCTTCGGACGCAAGGAGCACAGATATTCCTCACATGCAGCTCCTTATTATTGCGTTACCTCTATGTTACTCCATATCGCCATGTGCATGGTCACTACCACCCCGAGTGATGCATGCCATTTTTATCACATCAATGTATTATTAGAACACGAGAAAAGTATAGTAGGTTGATGCAATGTTCTGATATACCTCCATACTTATATATATTTTTTCCACAGGTTGATGTCCTAGAACTACAGGTACCACTTTTTAGGGTGCTGTATGGGTGGTTACTTACTTAGTAGAGTGTGTACCACTACCAAAAAGTGTGGATAGATCCTGTATTGGTCCTGAAGAATTGCCTTCAAATCGAATTAATGGCAAGAAACATGTTGACCCCAAATACGCACATCCCGGTGACCTTATAACAGGGGTGCGCAATCTTCACGTTTCTTAATCAGGAGAGTGGCCACTATCATTAAAATAGTTCTGGGTGGACCACTACCTCCTGTTTTAATCTCACTTCTTTACTTATTACAATCTACACTCACTAGGGCCCTCACACGCACTGCATCTTACGGCAAAAGGAAAAAAGATCTCCACCAAATGGCCCCGTTAAGGGCGCCGATCGGGTATTGCAGCGCCGACCCGATAAGGAGCAGACCCGATGATGAAGCAAGACACCCCACTGATGGGGGGTGTGTGAGGGTCCCTTTTCCGAAAGGAGGAAATTTCCTCCTGCCTCTAGTGTGTACTCCACTACACACTAACCACACATCAACTTACAGTGTTCACTAGGAACCGCATACCTTTCTGCTTTGTAGTACATTAGGGCATGTATGCTGGACCTGGATAAATATAGCCCTTAGTCCCCCCCCTATTTGTTAATAAAAATCTTCCCCAACCCTCCCACTATCCACATTTTTACTCCACCCCGCCTCTATACTCACACCAGGTTTCTAGTCTACTCTTCATCTTTACTCCTACGGACCCAGACCCCTATTATCTTCTTCCTCTCTTTCCCTCATTGGGATATGAAAATTCTGACATTACTAATGGCCAAATTTATACATAGGCGGGCAGCCTTTTTCTCCGGCAGGGTGGCGGAGTAAACTACTCCGTCGCCATAACGGAGGTGCCGCCCTCCTAATTTAGATATGACTGCCAAGCTAGCAGTCATTTCTACAGTACTGGCAGGAAATGCAGTCACTGCAATTCCAGAAAATGCAGTTGGTGCAGGGCTCTGTCAACATGACAGAGTCCAGCACCAAACTGTTCTCTTTTTTATTTTCAAAAAAAAAATCCTGAAGCAGGATGTTCTTTTTGAAAATTAAAAAGAAAATAATTCCCTTGCAATGGGAGTGCTCTCCCATGGCTAGGCGAGCATTTAGCAGTTTTAACTGCCTCTTACCGCCGGGGTTTTCCTGTCGGTGACAGGCACTAGAAACTGACCTCTAATTCCACCCATCAAAATTATGTGGGTGGAATTAAAGATCTGCCTCTGACGACCCTTGCTCACAGGGCCATCAGAGGGGGTTTAATCATGGAGGAGACTTTTAAACTTAGCAAGCGGAATTTTATCTTGGCAGTATGTTTACTCCGTCGCTGTTGCGACAAAGTATACATACTGCCAAGATATAATCTGTCCCTTAATGTTGATGTAGATGGTAAGATTGCTCAGTGAGTGAAACCATACTGAGATCTGCATGTCACAAGTTCCAATCCTGGCACGGCTGACATAGCATTCTATAACTCAGAGGTTGGTAAATTGAGCGCCACTAAATTGTGTAATAGTTGTATCAGCTATTCACAGCACTTCAAAATGTTAGAAGTGCTTTTAACGAGGTATATTAAAAATAGATTATCAATATGAAAAAAGACCAAAAATAAATACTTTCTTTCATAAAATGTAATGGTCTATGTGTTTTGCTTTGCTTCCATATTAGATTAATTAGAAGACTTATTCTTGACATATCTCTCAATGAGGAGAATAAATCGTGAAAACATGCTCCTTATTTTTCCATTAAGTCCAAAGATATTTCAAAAGAATCAGCTGAGTATTCCAATAACAAACTGTAAACTATACTCACCTATGTCCTGATCAATGGAGGCTATAGCCAATAGGTTCAAATTACAGAGGCATACCATGTCAATCACCCACATCTGCCGAGAGTGCCGTTTTTTGTTCTCGTCAAGCTGCATGGTACAGATGATAGTATTTATGATACAACCCATTACAAAAAAGAACAAAAACCTTCACAGTTTTATTTCAAAACCCCTCTTTGGTAACACTGTATTAAACCAGGTTACAGTTCGAGCATTCAACCACATCTGGAGTGTTTTATGTTTTTTAAATCTTTATTTTTCATTTTTCAACAAGTACATAAAGTGAAGTCAATCATCAAAGATGTAAAAATGTTTTACATGTGTGGTACAGCAGGTTGCCAAAAGGAATAAAAGGATATTACAATAAGCAAGAGACATAAATGAAAGAGGAAATGTGCTAAGACATGACATATCTTGGAAAAGCAATAAGGAATATTTGGCGCCATACATTGATACAAAGGAGTGACAAATATAACATATGGCAAAAGGACATATGATTAATCTGTTTCATCATCAGTAGAATCAACCATAGACAACAAGCAATTCCACAGTGGCTTTCGCATATCTTTGGGCCGGGATGTGTCACAAAAGGACAGGTCTTTCCGCCAGGCTGCCACCATGGGGAGGGTGTGTGTTCCCCACTGTAGCGAGATTTGTCGTTCAGCTAAAAGGAGAGCAATAGCAGTAAAACTGCGTAATCCCAGTGGCAATGGCTTAACATACCCCAATAAAGCCATGAGGGGTTCAGCAGAAAGTGATCGTTCAATCATAAGAAACAAAGTGGAAACAATGTCTTTCCAATAGGATGCTATCAACCCACAAGTCCATGTCAGGTTGGGGATGTCTGTATGGTCCGCCAGTCATTTCGGGCGCTGGTGGGATCTAGCAGGGTCGAATTTCGCCAATGTGTCAGGGTTAGTGTAGGCTCTATGGAGATATTTATGATGCATTATCTTATGCCGGTGGTTGCCTGAAACTAGTTTAGTCTGCATACAGCAGTAATACCAAATCTTATCCGAGATAGGGGTACCTAGGTCTCGTTCCCACACAGCCCTGGCAATCTACACCCGGCAGGATTTAACTGTAAAGAAGTATGGTATAATCTGGAGACCAAATGGCCATTATCTGGGGAAATAATCATTAACATGAGTGGTCGAAAATCTTGGGGTTCAGTCGGGTAGGCGGGTAGCACAGTCCGTAATGTGCTGCGTAAGCGATGGAATATAAATCTGTCCATAGTTGATGCTTGTTCTTGAGCCATCGTGGAACTGGACTTGAGCACACCATCTATAAGCAGGTCACCCGCGACCCGCAAGTCGCGTGAACAGAGAGTACGCTGTACCAGTGGCTTGAGAGTGAATAAGAGCCAAGGGTTGCTCATGAGTGACATATGCAGAGAATACAGAGTATCCCCACCAAGATAGCGCAAAAGTTTAAACCATGCCTAACTAGTAGTGGCAAGAGTCTGTATTGTATTGGGGTCGCGTGGGAGACCTTGGGGTAATATGGTGGCAAGTGGGAGATGCGGCAACTGGGATCTCTCAGGTTTAAGGAATGGCAACTGGGCATCTGGGTCATACCACCAGTAAGCATAATGCGCTTGGGCCACGTAAAAATGAAGTTGGAGGTCAGGGACTCCAAACCCACCGCGGTCATAGGGAAGTGTGACGACTTCCCAGCTAATGCGAGACTGGGAGCTGGACCATATAAGCCAAATGAGCAATCCACGCAAGGAGGTTAAAAAACGTCTGGTGAGGGCAACGGGAATATTTAAAAAAGATAAAGAAAACGAGGCAGCACATCCATTTTAATGATCGCTATACACCCAGCCATACACAACGGAAGCCTAATACATTTCTCCACCTGAGTTTCAAGTCTCGCCTGAGCAGGCCCATAGTTGCGACAAATTACCTCTGAATACTCCGTGTGGATATGGATGCCCAAATACCTGGCGGAGTCCGAGCAACATTGCAGGGGGAATTCAAGGTCACTAGGCGCAGTGGCATCCGTTAGTGGGAATAACTCAGACTTACCCCAGTTAATATGCAGACCGGAGAAAAGACCGAAATGCTGCCCCTCGCGCAAGAGTGGCGGTAAATTGAATAAACAACATTATGTCGTCTGCATAAAGGGAAATTAATAAAGTCCCGTGTAGAAATCTAAGGCCCCTAAGGAGATGTGTTTCCTGTAAATGACTGACTCAAGGGTCAATGGCAATTATAAACAAAAGAGGAGAAAGTGGGCAACCCTGTTGGGGACCACGTGTTAAGGGAAACGGCTCTGTGAGTTTACCATTGAGATGCAACCAGGCCAAAGGGACTTGGTATAGCAGACAAATTAGACTGCAAGTGAATCGAATGCCTTTTCGGCATCAAATAGTGCGACCACCGAGGGCATGTGGGGGAAATTTTGATTGATCCCTGCGAATAAAGTGCAAAACTTAATCGAAGTGGAATGGTGTGGTAAAAATCCAGATTGCATTGGGGGAATTATGCGATCCATCAATAGAGAAAGGTAGGTGGCTAGGACCTTAGCCAGTATTTTGGTGTCAAAATTTATAAGGGACAATGGGCGATTAGAGGAGCAGTGGAAAGGAGGCTTATTGGGCTTGAGCAAAACTGTAATGATGGCTGCCCGCAGCGTGGGGGAGATGGAGTCACGTTCAAGAGATTCAGCATACATATCTAATAGATGAGGGACCAGAAGTGTTTATAAGCTTTATAAAAGTCGCCAGTGAACCCATCTACGCCGGGAGCCGTGAATCCACTACCATTTATGGTCTGTGAGAATTCCTCGCATGTGATGGGAGAGGCAAGAAATTGCTGTTGCCCAGTCTCAAGCCACACCGTGGAGATTTCAGCAAAGTAATTGGTTAGTACATGTTCACCGATGTCAGGGCGAGAGGTGTAAAGCGCCTTATACTAGTCAGTAAAGTCTACCAAAATGGTAGCGTCATCAGTGATTTCAGTGCCATCCAACCGCCGCAAGTGAGTTACGTACGTGGTGTGGTAAGGGGGACGAAGCAGACAAGCCAGTGTACGTCCGGGGCGTTCGCCCTTTCCATACCGGCGCGCTCTAAAATACTTTCCCAGGTTGGTGACTTCGAGTTGGGCGAGGTTATGAAACTCGTGTAATAGCTTTGATCTATTAGGGAGCTGATGGGCGTGAGACGCGCCCCTGTCAGAGTCTCTTACGTGGAGCTTGTTCTCTAACAGAGCAAGGTCAGCACGGATACTGCAGAGCACTCCTGCATGGTTCGAAATACACACTCTTGCATAGGCCTTAAGGCCTCCCACAGAGTAGAGGGGCTCTTAACAGAACCAACGTTAGTGGAAAAGAATTCAATAACAGCCTCTCAAACTTCTGACCGAAAGACCACGTCATATAGTGCGTTAGAAGGAAAACGCCACAGACAGACCATTGGGACATATATGGGTATATGTAATGTGATCACCACAGGAGCAGGGTCCGATACTGTGCGAGGAAAATGTGTAATAGTGTGTAGCCACAGAAGAGCGCCCTGGGATATGTACAAAGGATTTATGACGCCATGCGTCTGTCAAATGAAATGTATCAAGAAGATCTGTGAGGGGGGGGCGCGGCTTTGGTGCCGAGGGAAATGGCGGCGTGTTGAGTGCGCTCCGTCTTACGGGTCCCTAAAACCCGATAATTCCGTCTATTCCAGCCGTCAAACTGCAACGAACACAGCGAAATTGGCAGACGGAGGGCTGAAGGGGCACGAATACTGAAAGAAATAGACCACGCGAGTGTCCGGAGAGGTGTCGGACAGTCGTGACGCAGCAGCCGCACTGCCGCGGGCCTTGGGGCCTACGCGGTGTACGCGACCCGTGCGGCCGATAGAGCTCCCGGCGCACCCAGTGGGAGGATCGAGCAGCGGAGGTGAGCACCGGCGGCCGTGAGGCAACGGATCAGGGACGACCCCTGAGAAGCGTGGGAGCGGCAGCCGCCACTGACTGCGGGGGCCGCGACCAGACCGTGGGCCTGCTGATCACAGCCGTCATTGGGAAGAGCTGCCGGGGTGACTCGAGGCCCCGGATTGCCTCAGCTGAGGAGGTAACGCGCCTCGACTGCACGACTGCCTGACTCTGTCTGGGAGCCCCGGTTGGGACTCAGGAGGATTGTGACCCTGGGATTCCCGCACTGAAGAGGTGAGGCGCACTGCGACTCTAAGAGTCGGATAAGGTCCAGAGACTCCCGGGAAGGTGCCGGCAGACTGGGAAACGATAGCGCTTGGCAGGCCACGCATGGAAGAATAGTAGGCCCTGAACCTGGATGGGCGGCGAGACAGGGGCGCTGACCGATAGTTCCAGCAGTGGAGGGCAACGTGGGCGAGCACTGTCACGCAGGTGGTGACAGCCCAAGAGGCCTGGGGAGTAGCGCTAACACAGAGGAGACGCTCTGAGAGTGAAAGTGGCATGGATGACCGATAGCGGCGGTAGAACTCTCCTGTGTGGCATCCTTCACGAAGGCTGGGGCATTACAAAAGGCGTTTGGAAGGTGTGAGGGGTGTGAGTGCACTCTCCTGCTGGCAGTGCGATCCAGAGGGCTGGCTCCTATCCTACAGCCAGTGAAAAAAACAGCGAATTGCCAGTCATAGATGCTTTCAGGAGCCCATCGCGGACCGGCGGAGTTGGTGTGCATAAGTCTTTGCAGTCGCCTTCCGGGGACACACGCGTTACAGACTCTCTCCTGGGCGCTTGTCGCCGCACCCGCGTACCTACTCGAATGAAACCCAAGGGTCACGCAGGGGCGCAAACGAATAAGTATGCAGGGCCACTCCCGGCGGCATCGTCGCAGACCGATCCGCCAGAGACACAGGCGGAGCCCTCATTGAGTGCCATTATGGCAACAATCGCAGACCTTAAGGGGACACTTGACCCAAAAATTGACGCAGTAACGATGGATGTCAACCTCCTGCGCGCCGACTTCAGAAAAATATCGGACAAAGTCGCGGCCACTGAAACTCAGGTGACGCAACACCAAACGGACACAAAGCCTGGAAGAGAGGGTCCAGGCTCTTACGAAACAGCAAGAACTTATGGCGGCGAAACTGGAGGATCAGGAAGGGCGGGCAAGGAGAAGCAACATTCGCGTGGTGGGAGTGCCGGAGGGCATGGAGGGGCCTAGTGTGGATCTCTTCCTCGAAGATCTGATTTTGAACCACCTCAAACCTAAGCGCCTCTCTGTCCATTTTACTGTCGAGCGAGCGCACCAAGCTCCCATCCCTAAACCGAAACCGGGAGCCCTGCCGAGGACAATCATTGCTCGGATCCTTAATTACCGCGATAGGGACGCCATATTGCAGACAGCGCGTCAACATGGCGACCTGCTACATGAGAACGCAGTGATTAGATTTTTAACGGACTTTACACTCGCCATGCAACGTCAAAGACGTGCTTTTGATGCTGTAAAAAAGGAACTACGGGCCAAGAGCCTCAAGTACTCCATGATGTATCCGGCCAAACTGAGAGTTGAAGCCGATGGGAAAGCGTGGTTCTTCGGATCCCCAGAGGCTGTCATGGACTGGCTGGAGGGATGGCATACCGTCGGCCCCCAATCGCAGAAAGGGAAATGGCGAGAAAGACGCAGGACGGCAGGAGAGGAATCGGACTGATCGACATGCCGGAGTAGCGACGGACGGAGAGTCGGGAGCCGGAGGCGATGGTTGCATGACATACCACGAACAGTAACTTTGGGGTTGTAAGAATGTAAACAGTGCATGGGGGTAGTTGAATCGTGGGTGCACATGGACATACGGCTGGAATAGCCCTCTGTTCTGGACACTGCCAATATGGTCACTAAAAGATCGTAATGATTTGTTGCTAAGAGGGGGGGGGGACCCGGGGTGAGAGCCTAGAGAGCTCAGCACCGACTAACCCCACTTTTGATGGTTTTGTTTAGGGCGACAGGCACTCTGCGAGTTGGGGTGGTGGGAGTTGTAGTACCCGCCGGCAGGGTAGCAGGGAGGGGGGACGGGACATGGGGGGAACTGTTTAGTTTTGTAAGAGTTTCTTGTTGTAAAGTCAGCTATTTTATACTATGTGGACACGATCAGGGGTTGGCGCAATGCGAGGGCGACACGATGAGTCAACAACACAGAAATGGCTACACAGGAGCGGGTAGTTAGGCAGGGACCTGCAGGTATATCTCACAGGAAGCAGGGGGGGGGGAATGCATGGAACGGCTAACCTGAGTATTTTATCCTGGAATTTGAATGGACTGGGGAACCGTATTAAACGTAGTATAGTGCTTCAATATTTGCACCGACACTCCCCGAGCATAGTACTGCTTCAAGAAACACATCTCAAGGGGCAGAGATATCGAGCGCTGGACAGATATGGCTATAAATTGATAACGCATGCAGGTTATACCTCAGGCTCACGAGGGGTGGGGATATTGGTAAAAAACGGACCAAGTTAGTGGTGGGTGAGATATGGCACGACCCCCTGGGTAGATTTGTGGCGCTGGCAGGAAGTTGGGAGGGCCAAGCGCTTAATCTCCTCTCCGTTTATGTCTTGCCGATGGCGCGCTCTGAGGCGTTCACGGCCCTGGGAACTTTACTGGTGGGTCTTCCTCCGGGCTTGATGCTATTAGGAGGGGACATGAACTCTACTATGGACCCGGGGCAAGACAGGGACACGGCGGCCATCAGAGTTAGAGGGGTGGAGCCACTCCCTGCATTTATTGAAGCGTTTGGGCTGATTAATCTCTGGAGATCGTATAATCCAGGAGCCCACCAATATACCTTCTATTCCGCCGCCCATGCCAGTTACTCAAGATTAGATCATATATTGACGCATCAAGGACAGGCGGGGTGGTTCTCAAATGCGAGGATTGGGCCTAGGGCATATCAGATCATTCTCCGGTAGAAACAATGATAAGAGGTTCGGTCCGCCAATATGCGCTGCCGCCCAGATTGAGCACCTGGTTCTTCCAGAATAAAGAAAATGCCCAGAAGGTTAAGGAACGCACGCAGCTTTACTTTCAGGAAAATGAAGGGTCGGTGGAGGAAGCCGGCACTCTCTGGGAAGCGTTTGAGCCAGTAATGAGGGGACACGTTCAAGCCTGTGGGGCAGAAAACAAAGAAAAGAGATTGCGCTGGGATAGGCTAGAGGAGACAATACTTGAACTGGAAGCAGCTTATTTGGCAGATGGGAGACAAGATAAAGAGATGGCACATCGCTTAGATCTCCGGAGACGCGAATTGCAGGATATGGCAACTAACGCAGCCAGAGCGTCTGCTCTGGCAACACAAAAGAGAGTATATGATCTGGGAGATAAAGTCAATAAGATGATCGAATGGTTAGAAAAACGCGATAGAGAAAGAAATTGGGTAGCGGAAATAAAGGACAAAAATGGAAACATACATTCGGCGGGTGAGGCTATCAAACGAGTATTCGCTGATTACTATGAAGAGCTCTATGAATCGGCGCCAGTTAGATCGGCCCAAGAATGTTGTGAACTACTTGCGGAAATGCGTTTGCCAGAGCTGACGGATGAGGATAGGGAGTCCATAGATAAAGAAATATCAGAGGAGGAAATAGTGAGTGCCATTCAAGATTTACAGGCAGGAAAGGCACCGGGACCCAATGGGCTGCCAGTGGAACTCTTTAGATGTACAGCCAGCACGGTGGCCCCGTACCTTCTAGCTATGTTTAAGGAGGCAAGAGATCATGGTTCTTTGCCACTTGACCAACGAACAGCGACAATAGTTGTGATCCCCAAGGCCGGTATGCCACCAGATCAGTGCAGTTCGTATCGGCCAATCTCGCTGTTGAACATAGAAGTTAAGATATTGGCTAAGGTCCTGGTGAACAGACTTCTGGTACCCATTACGACTTTGATCCACCCGGATCAGTCGGGCTTTATGCCCCACCGCAGTACACGACTTAATTTACGTTGCTTGTATGGGGTAATGCATTTAGTGAGGAACAACCCGGAAGTGGAGGCAGCTCTTTTATCGTTGGACGCCCGCATGGCGTTCGATAGTATTGAATGGAACTATCTGTTTGAAGTCCTGAAAAGATTTGGCTTTGGTCCCCAGTTCCTCTCCTGGATCAAGTTGTTGCACACACAGCCTATGGCAAGAGTTCGTGTTAATGGATCGGTGTCTCGCTCCTTCACTCTACAGAAGGGCACAAGACAAGGGTGCCCTATTTCGCCGATCTTATTTGCACTGGCGATCGAGCCACTGGCTGCATGGGTTAGGGGGGACCCAATAATATCGGGTATTTACGGAGTCGATCAGTGGGAGGACAGGATATCGCTGTACGCAGACAACGTCCTTCTATACGCAACAAGGCCGCGGTTCACAATCAACCGGCTGCTCCAGATTTTCAAGCTTTTTGAAGGATACTCAGGGTATCAGATCAATTGGGATAAGTCCCTCTTATACATGTTATCGAATGGTCCGCCACCGCAGTTGGGAATCGACTCCAAACTCCAGGTCAAGGATAGTTTTAAATATCTAGGCATACAAATAGAAAAGACGGATGCAGCATTCCTGGCGGGGAACTTAAAGCTGCAGTTAGATCGTTTGAAGAGAGATGTCGCACATTGGAGGAAACTACCAATTTCCTTGATGGGGAGGGCAGTCCTCTTCAAGATGATGTCTTTACCCCGGATGTTGTATATTATACAAAACACTCCATGTCCCATACCAGATAAGTTTTTTAGGGACGTAAACAGTGAGTTGAGAACGTTGTTGTGGGATGGGAAGGGCGCACGGATAGCACTAGCCAAATTACAGAAGGGGGTGTATGAGGGTGGTTTAGCCATCCCAGATCTTCAAAAATATTATTGGGCATCGCACCCGATGGTTAATAACGACTGGGCTTTTAAGGACCGAAACGATCCAGCATACAGGGTTGATCATTGGGAGATGGGGGCAGACGGATACTTAAGGGCTCTATATGGCCGAGGGAAGCAGGGTGGAATGCCCCCGCATACTCAAATAGTGCTGACGGCATGGACTAAGGCTACTCGATTTCTGGGTTGGGAGGGCCGGTTGACGGACCAGACTCCTCTGTGGACTAGTGTAATGTTGCGGGAGGTGGGGCGGCTACAGGGTTTTTCAAAATGGAAATTAATAGACATAGTATGCTTAGGCGACGTGAGGCGGCGGCAGGTAGTGCTGTCCTTTAAAGAACTACAGACAGAATTTCAACTGGCGCCCACGGAACACTATAGATATTTACAACTGAAGCATGCGCTGGGTAGACACCTTAAAGATGGGGACCAGATTCCCGAGTATAGTCCGCTGGAAGATAGACTATTACTAGATCCAATCCCGGAGAAGGCACTCTCCTGCACATATAGGAAAATTAAATAACTCACCAGATTTACTACTCAAATTGCGGGAGGCGTGGGAATCCAATGTGGGATTGCTGGAGGAGGACGATTGGGCAGAGGCGGTGCAGAGTCCGAGGGAGGTGGCAATACGGGCAAGATTTAGACTAGTCCAGCTGCGGATACTGCACAGGTCCTATTACACCAGCACACTTATGTTTAAATTGGGGCGCATACCAAATGAGGAATGTCGGAGAGGGTGTACTTTGACGGGTACATTTTTCCATATTTTGTGGCATTGCCCCCTTATACAGAAATTCTGGAAGAAGGTAGCGCACACTATGTCGGAGGTGTTAGAGCAAGAAATCCCCTTAGACGCTAGGTGGCATATATTGTGTGTTTCTGGGGAACAGACGGACTAAATACCAGAAAATCTGGCTGCAGGTGGCGGCGATGATTGCTAAAAGGAACATAGCGGGGGCATGGGGGGCAACTCAGCCGCCGAAAGCTTCTCAGTGGAAAAGAGACATGGATTGGTGTTGTGCGGCAGAAAAGACCATTTATGAAAGTCAGGGATGCCCCAAGAAATGGGAGAAAGTTTGGCAGCGATGGGAGGCCCACAGGGGATTTGGGGGGGTTTGAACGTATAGGGGGGGTGATCGCGGGAACTAACTGTATTCTGTAGATGGGAGCCAGAGGTACCATTACTACTGCATTATGTCTCTAAATCGTAGTATGTGTATGCCGTTGTTAATGCTTGTACCCAACTTTATGATTATGTGACCACTGATGGATGCTGACAACTGTTTAATAAAAAGATTTATTAAAAAAAAGGAAGATCTGTGAGGGCCTGTAAAGGATGAGGTTTAGAAATAGCTGTAGAGCCAGTGGAATCGAGCTCAGGTTGCCAGGTAATATTTAGGTCGCCACCCAGTATAATCTAGTCAGTCTGGTTTTGGCTAATTTTTTAAGATAAATCAGTAAATAAATCGAGAAAGTCGGTATTTGGTGCATAGACATTGACAAATAGTACTGATCGACCTACCAACTTTCCCAGCACAAACAAGTATCGACCAGCGGGGTCTGAGGAAGTCCGTATCAGCTGGAAGAGGACACTGCTATGTATCAAGATGCACACCCCACGTGAGAAGGAATTATAGTGTGAAAAATAGCGATGCATTCCCCATGAGGATGCGTACCTACAATCGGATCTGGGAGTCAAGTGTGTCTCCTGAAGGAAGGCCACTTGGACTTCATGGCAGCGTAAGTAAGTAAGCAAGGACCTGTGCCCTTTAGGGGATTGTTCAAACCCCTACTATTCCATATCAAGCAGGATAGTGAAAAAAACATTGAGTCTCTACTAGTGGTTAAGGGCATAATGTCTAAGAGCAATGTTACTCAGCAAGAAATAGTGCAAAAAAACTAACAATAATACCACCCCCCCCCCCCTCCAGCCAGAACATAAGCTGGAGAACCCAAGAAGCCCTTAAAGACAACAAAAGTACACACAGTGGCGTATACCATAGGGGGGTGACAACGCCCGGAGGAGCAAAACCCTAGAGTAACAATAAGTGAATAATGGTAGAAGTCATTGAACAAGTGAACAATGTCAGTAGAAATAGCATAACACCATACAATGTAATGCAAAATCAATCGGAAGAAGCCAGTGGAGGAACAATGTACCCGGCGCTAATGGAAAATAGATGGTGTACATAAGTCACCAATAAGTAGAGGGCAGGCTACGATCAGTGTGCCACAGACAGAGCAGGCTTCAGGTCAGCAGAAGTCGCAGCAGCAGGACCCTCGCCAGGTAAGGAGCCGCCAGAGGAGTGCTTCCTACAGAATCCTTCGACCTCTGCAGGGACGTTAAAGATGTGATGTCATCCATCAAATTCCACCCGGAGGCGTGCAGGATAGAGCATCCTATATTTTAGCCCCGTCTTTTGGAGAGTGCGCTTTACATCAATAAATTTGCGACGGGCCTCTTGTACCATTGGGGTGTAGTCAGGATAGAAAGAAAGTATGGATCCTTAATATTGCAGCGAACCCCTGTCCCGGGCCATCCACAGCGTGGTGTCACGTTCTCTAAAATTTAGGAGTCTGGCGATAATCTGATGGGGCGACGCCCCAGGGACAGGATGGGGATCAAGTGTTCGATGTGCTCTGTCGACCACAAAGGTTTCAGTGAAGGACTTCTTGTAGAATAGCTCCGCTGAGAGATGTTCCACAAAGACATCCATTCGTCCCAGGTTGGTGGTTTCCAGTATGCCAACTATGCGAATATTGTTACGACGAGACTTCGCATCCAAGTCCTCATTTTTAGCTGCAGTAGTCTTGAGGATATAATTCACTCGCTCATGGCACTTCACTATTTCAGCACTATCGTTCTCGATCTCGGAGATTTTGTTCTCCGCACCATTGAGTCTCACATTATGACGATCAAGACGTTAGGACATGGCATCAAAGTGGTGCTTTAGGGTATCAAAGCTGGAGTCAAAAGCCTTAAAGCCGGCTCGTAGTTTGGAAATAATTGCGGCAGTGCCATCTGACAGGGGGTCAGCCATTGTATGTTCCAAGGCACCTGTAGATTCAGAGGGTGAACGCTGACGGCGTGGGGTCTTTGCCAGCTCGTAAGTGAGTTGTTTTTGCTTGGGATCGCCGCGTCCCATTGCAGCATCCGCGCCGCTTCCGGTAAAGGTAGAGCGCTGGCGCCAACCGCAGCAATGGGCAGCACGCCCTGGAGTGGCCAATAACAAGTATGTAGAATGGAATAGCCAGGCAGCAAATGTGGAGGTGGCGAGAGGAGGAACAGCAAATGATGGAGGTGGATGAAGTCAGGTGCATCACAAAGCACAGTTTTCAGTGCCAGCCAGGAAATATGGCGCAAACAACACAATGGGAAGCACTGCGTAACCTGGTGTGAGATGAAGAGTTACACAGGGTCAGCTGGTGCCACCAAGCATGGTAAGGTAACAGCAGATGCCAGAAGAAAGTAAAGCGCCTCGGTCTCAGGGGGACCCCACCATGCACCCTAGCCCACACCTGCGATACAGCCAGAGAAAGGCTCCAAGCTCCCAAGCAGGTAGGGTAGCAGGAGAAAGTCTGGTATATTTTTAGATTCCAGCAGTGGCAGTGCAAGGGAACCAAGGCGAGGCCCGTGTGATTAGGCAAAATGTAGGTGCAGTGAAGGGAGCAGGAGATCACAGTGCGGTAAAGCCAGTGTATGGCGGTTTAATCACTGCCGCCGCACACATATAAAAATGCGGCTCCTCACCTCTAAAGAAGACTGCCGCCCGGTAAGCGGGAGACACAGAACTCACCCTCAGGAGTCCGAAAAGGCCTCAGCGAGCCGTTGCATCCCCAGAGGCAGGCAGGGGGTCTCAGTAGCACAGCGGCCCGGGAAAGTCGAGGCAGAGGGCTGCATAACAGGAACTCTCCTCAGAGCAGGCCAAACTCACCCCGATGCAGGCAGGACCCAACCAGGGTGCCCGCATTAAGGAAGGCTCTGTCCAGTAGAAGCCGCCAGCACTAGTTACGCTGCAACCCTGCCCTCAGGCTCACCCGGGGGCCCTGTCCCCGCGGGGCCTCCAAAGGCAGCTTCAGGCCGTGGCAGAAGGGCCGCCAGGGAGACAGCTGGCTGGAAGTCGCATCGATACACGGCCCAGCGAACACTGACCTCAATACGTGTGAACAAGGTCTGGCAGGAGTGAAGCGCCCATAATTAAGCAGCGGGGCGTTCAATGCAGCGAATGTTGTGGGTGATGCTCGGCAAAGCTTCAATGCCGTGCGCCAATCTTGGTCACCAACTTGGCCACGACCCAATCACATCTGGAGTTAACTTAGTAAAAACACACTGTAGAAAGCATATTGCTAAAATTCTAGTGTGCTGGTCAAAATCAGAATGGCAAGGGTGACAACTAATGGGACTATTTAATTAGCTGTCTGGATGGAGGAAAGCCACATATTATTGACTAAAAGGAGAACAAAACTGGTGAATCTGCAAATTACTTCATAGATGGCAAATGACCGACAGGTAGATGGATACATGGGAGAATAAAAATATGACTTAATAGAAAGGTTTGCTTAAACATCCAGATTACTAGAAATAATTACCTGAGAAGAAATGTTCCCTTATTCAGGTGGAAATGAGACTAATTCCTTGGAATAAAGGATGAATGAATATGTGGTGCTACCTGGTCTCAATGGGAGACAATATACGTTTCTGAAGTGCCTAGACCTACTCACTAACATGACTATTGCCACTGTGTGTCACATGAGATCACTGGTCTTTTCTTCATAAGTATGAAATGGGAGGGCAGGAGGCCTAAATACATCTGGCCGTAGGCCATCTACTTCAAGGCAATGAGTGGAAAAGGCCCATCAGGTGACACATATTTAATTAATTAGAAATGGAAATGGATTCTCCCGACCTACATTTGCATTCACTATAGTCTACCAAATAGGTTTTGCTAGTATCTAACTGTACACCTAATTCTGCTACGGACGTGGAGGTCCTGATACTGGCCTCAAAGAACGTAAAAGGATCCCTTACTTTGGCATAGCTCTGTGCGCACCCTTTGCCAATTACCACTGTCTGGGGATATGTTGGTGAATTTCTTGGGAGACATCACAACATCCTGGATCTCAAAGGAAAGACTAATTTGAGCAAAAGAGAATTCCACAAGAATCAGGCACAAGCACAATACTAGTAGGGTAGGAAGGCATGGGAGTTCCTTCCTGTATCTATGCAAAGATGATCTTACTTTAGAAGACCAGCCCCCCCCCCCGAAGAAGATGCACGACGTCCAACAACCAAACCTGCTGAGGAATGGCTGCAACCACCAAGATGACAGCGCACCAGAGCTATCTTTGATGTACTAAAGGACTCTTCAACCTAGGAGAAGATGGTGAGCCTACCTAAAAAGTCCAATGTAAGACTTTCTGCCAACACACAGAAAATCTCACTAGCTATTATATTTTCCGTTCAGGCTGGTTACAAAAGTGACGTTGTGGCTCCCTTAAAAATATATTCAAGGAATGCTTGGCTGAGCCCCACTCACAAGCTAAGCGCAGGCATCTGGCTCACCAGTTTCGTGAACATGTCACCCTCAGACTAAGGTCCAGGTCATGTGCGCAATGACCCACTTTTATCCCTAGCTGGAAAACTGAAGTGCATTGATTGGTTACTGCTTCCTGATAGAGAAAATAAAGGCATGATGCATTGTTGATGTGTGCATCACCACTTTACACTTGATTAATATAAAGATTGCTTTTAAGCAATGGAAGAATGCCTTCAGCACTAAGATGTTTGTGAGGAGGGATATGTTGGATCGGTCTCAAAAAGCACATATGCAGAGATCCGAGCACTGAACTCCATATCCAGATTTGGAGCAGTCTGGCATGAATGCCCCTAAGCAAGATGCCTGCAGCCCCAGAGGCCTTTGGAAACAACAGGGTATCATTGAGCAACAGTTATGGAAAATATCAACCCGTTTCCTTTTGGCTGATTCTCCTTTATTAAACAAGGGCAGGTGTTCAGTGTACAGAATGACTCCTATGAAAATTATCCTGCTTATGAAATGAAACAGGATTTTGGAAAGTGCACAGTGAATCCGAGACAGAAAAGGTTAAAAAAACATTGGCCACAAAGATTGATTTGGAGAGCATTTTGTTATTATTTAGTGATCTTTTACCATTATTTTTTTGTGAACATTAAAAAAAAAGAAGTATATTCATTGCAGTACATAAAGAAATCCATAATGTTTCTTTGGGTAAAAACACGCTACACCATTGTGATAAAAGAACAAAGTAACCCAGACACAATGTCTAAATTCTATGAAAGTCCATACTTTAGAAGAAGATGGAAAAGAGCATGGTGCTTAAGTGTTGTCTCAATAGAAGCGTGAGCTTGTATAATCCATGATCAGAGCATTAATATTTTTGTAATTAAAGAAGCTGGAATTCTAAAATAATTTTCTTCTTGTACTCCTGTGCAAAAGTGCTAAAACTCAGGCTAGTAACTATCTTCAGATAAGCCTATGTCCTTAACATAACTCCCCCAACGACCCCCCCCAGACTTCCCCATGGAACGGTCCCCAATCCTCTGAAATGCTTTCTTTAGGTCTACCCGCTTACAAAAACACCCTATTCCCAGTGCGTAATGTAATTCATTACATTATCCATTTTTTCATATTAGGGACGTCATCAGATTTCATTGATTGTGCTTTATTAGATCTTGCAACCAGGGGCCCTAAAACAATAGCCTAAACTACATATATCCTGGGGGCCAATTACCTATCAAAACCATCCTTGTGCAATTCTCATTTTTAGGTTGAGGTAGACAGCGCATGCGCGGTCTCTTCAAGACCTGTTGTAATCAGTCTGTGTGCTTCAAGTCCATTCCCTTTCTTGCCATTGCTTTTCATTTGTGTATGTCAGGGTCCTTTAAAAATCCTTGCTTGCTAGTGGTCAGTCCTGCCTCTTTGTCCCTCCTTTCTCTCTTCCGTCAGAGCAGGGACTTAGTACTGTCTCATTCCGCTATGGTTATAAAAACAAGTTGCTTACCTGTATACTGTGGTTCTCCAGTATTGATATCTTTCATAGATTCACATGCTTGAATCTTCCCCGTCGTCATGGTGGGAGTCTCGCGGTAGTTAGAAAAGCAGTGCTATAAAAGTACATTAGAAAGCATAAAAAAAAAAGGTAAACTTAAACATCCATCAGCATCTTGTAGCCCGTGTAGACCTTCTTGCAGAGTGGAACATGGGCCCTTTCACCAGCCAATCGTCCAGGTAGGGATAAACCTGGTGGCCCTGCCTTCTCAGAAAAGCCGCTACCGGAGCCATGCATTTTGTGAAAAACGCTGGGAGCTGAAAGAAGGCCAAAAGGTAGAACTTTGAACTGATAGTGACACCCTGCCACATCGAATCACAGGAACGGATGGGGCTTCGCATGAATGGGAATGTGGAAGTATGCTTCCAAGAGATCGAGGGACACTAAAAAATCCCCTTTGTTCACCAATAAGAGAACTTCTTGCAGAGACAACATTCTTAATGATTGTTTCTTGATGTATTTGTTCAGATGTCTGAGATCCATGACCTGTCTCCATTTCCCGTATTTTTTCCTTATTTTCCTCGTTGACTGGAAGGAACTCTTTCTATTGCCTCCTTTAACAGCAAGGTCGAGATCTCTTGCTTTAACAAAAGATGTTGGTGTGTTCTCCTTGAAGGCGGATTTCAAGGAGGCTTCTGAACAAATTCCAGGGTGTAGCCCCGATAGATGATGTCCAACACCCATTTGTCCTTCATGATGGCTTCCAATTGGCACAGAAAAGAAGAAAGATGATGAATCTACTGAGGCTGTTGGACAGAAAAAGTCAATGTCATCTAGAGGAATCTTGTCATTTACCTCGTGCCGAAGGCTAGCGTCTAACTGACTGCTGATTGTACCGCGCATTGGAAGTGCGAAAATGTTTCTGCTGCTGACCCCCGTACTGCGGCCTATAATTCTGTTGGGAATAAGGCTCAAATCTGTATGATTGATAGGACGGTCTTTGTTGAAACTGTCCTCGTCCTCTTTCTCCACGAAAGGACTGAAAACGCCTTTGCTGCAGCGTACCTAACGAAAGCAATGTCTCCGTATCCATCTTGATACCCTGTAATGCCTGAACTTCAGGGCGGAAGGACGTCGCCCTCAGCCAGCCCTGCCTACGGAGAACAGCGGCTTCTGCCATCTGTCTGAAAGCAATTGCAGACAGATCCATAGCTGAATCAATAACTTCAGAAGAAGCCCTAGCACCTTCCTGCAGGAGGTCTTAAGCTTCCTTCTTTTTATCCTCGGGAAGGTGTTCAAGAAGAGGTGCACGATCCGACCACAATTGGCGGTCATACCGCACCAAGATCGCTAAGGCATTGGAGGCCTTGATAGAAGTAGCCACCATAGTAACAAAGCGTCTGCCAATGTTGTCGAGCCGCTTACCTTCTCTGTCTGAAGGCACCGAACAAGGAGATGCCGATTCCTGGAGTGCCTCTGCGCTGCTTGCATTATTACTGAATCCGGTTGAGGATGCCCAACCAAGCACCCGGGAGCAGAATCAGGTGCTTTGTATTTCTTTTCCATCCTCAGTAATACAGCCGGAACAGAGGCCGGGTTCCTCATAAGCTTCAAACCTTCTTCCAATATATAATCCACTATAGGTATAGATCGTACTGATTTTCTAGCAGGATCCTTAAAATCATAGAGGAAGCATTCAGTCTGTACTCGGGCAAAGGCAAATCAAATCTTTTAGAAGCCCTTTCCAGTAACTCATGGAAGCCTCCAATGTCTCCCAGAGGCGAACTCGCTGGAGGGAGGGTGGGGGGGGAATAGGCGACGGTGATGATGGAGCGACTTAATCATCCCATTCTCGGTCAACCAAGTTTGGATCCTGTATGAGCTCTCCCTCCTCAGGCTGATCGTCCGCTTCACTCTCAATGTAATCATCACTTATTGTAATGCTCCGAGGAGCTGGTCTCTCTTCCTGAGAAGCAGGCGGTGGAGTAACCACTGGCGGTGGTGATTCAACCTGAATACCTGGTCCCCAGGGCGTCAGCGGGACTGGAGCGTGAGAGTCCGGAAATCGCCAGTAGTAATCATGGAGCATCTGCCTAAGGTCGGTGACCAGGAAAGTTGGTACCAACATGGTATCTCTCTGTACCTCCTGCTGCACCTCGGAAGCCTCATATGGGTAGTGCTCCTGAAAAGAGTCGTATCGTTGTGTCCGAGGACGAGACGTGAAGGAGTAGTCCCCTTCCATAAACTCTAACATGTCCTGCATATGTGCCTCCTCTTCCTCATCCGTGTCCTGGCATTTAACCCTGAGCTGTGATGGGCTAGAAGCTGGACTGAACAAACTCTCGTCTCCTGATTCCTCCGTATCTAGAAGGTGAGAGGGAGGTAGAGGTGATATCTTGGTTAGAGATGTCAGACCTGGAGACTTTTGGATTAACTGAAGTCTTTTAATGTCCTGTTTATTTTCCGTCGACGACGCCGTCGACAAAGGGAGGCGTCTGACAGTGATCAACGTCAATACCGGCAGTCTAGAAGGGGACTTAAACACCGTCGTCGACGGGGTCATTGACGATGTTGTCGACGGTGTTGCCGTCATCAGAGCCGTAGACGTGACCGTCGACGCAGTTGTCGACGAAGCCATCGACGAGGTGATTGTCATCACAGTACTCATCGACGAGGTCGTCACCATTGCCGTCGTCGACACGGTCGTAGCCACCAACGTCGACGGTGATTTGGCTGCCGTTCTCGATGACGGATCCGTCAACTGAGCTTTTTTTGTCTACGAAGCCTGTTTTAGAGGTGTGACAGGCTGAGAAGCAGCAGAAGACTTTCTGATCCGAGTCTCTTTGTTTCATGGTTGCTTTTTCGGCAATGGAAGGTTCATCAGCCTTCATTTTCTTTGGATCAGCCTTTAATGAGGTAGAGCCCTCATTTTTACGTTTCCTCTCAGCTGAGGACGGCCCAGGACTTTCTTCAACATCAGATCCAGAATCCGATCTAGATTTTTTCTTCTGGAGCCATAATAACAATCTGGCCTCCCTGTCCTTCAGAGTTTTGGCTGAAAAGGTTCTGCAGTATTTACAGTCCTTAGCAGTAGGCTTGGGATAAAGGCAATAAAGACAGTCCTTGTGGGGGGTCCTCAGAGAAAAGTCTTGCCTTCCCACAAGATCTGCAGGGTCTAAAAAGCCTTTTATTTGGTCCCTCTGACATTTTTAGAAGCAAAGAAGATAGAAAACCAATTCCTTGAGATGAATTCAACAGGGTCAAAAGTTCACTCACTGACAAACTGAGCAGAGGTCAGGGAGACTCCCTTACACACGACATGCGGTTAGAAATCTGAGGTATGGTGGCTCTGCTGGGGAGTTGAGGTCTAGGGGCCATATGTATCAATCCTTTTTCCCGTTTGCAAACGGGCAGATTCTCAGAATCGGCCCGTTTGCGAATTGGAAAAGCCTTTTGGGATGTATCATCCCAAAGGCCATCGCAAAATAGAGAATTGCAAAATTTGTGATTCTCTATTTTGCGAATGCAATTAAGGAATTGCAAATTGCGATTCCTTAAATGCAATTCTGGAAGCACCAGAAATTTGCTATTTGGCCTTAGGAATTGCAAATTACCACCAACTTCAAGTTGGTGGTAATTTGCGATTTTCTTTAAAAGAGCACATTTTTGATTTTTTTAAAGTGCTATATGTCGCACATACATGCCCTTAGGGCATGTATGTGCGCAAAATGTGCACACATGCATATTTCAGGAGTGCCACAGGGTGTCCTTTTGGCACCCTTGCAACCTTGAAATTGCATTCTCAATTTGCGATTCTCTAATTGGTAATCGCAAATTGAGAATGTCTTCCCATTCATTCCTATGGGTCTACTAGCCCATAGGAATGAATGGGAAGGTATTCCTTATTTGCGAATCTCAATTTGCGATTCGCAAATAAGGAATATGTAGGATTCGCAAAATGTTTAGCAAATCCTACATACATTGCATTTTGCGATTCTCTAATTGCTATTCTCTAAAAATCACAATTTGGGAATCACAAAACTCTTTTTGATACATATGGCCCTAGGGCTCGTCTCTGATTGGTTAAAGTTTAGACCTACATAAAGATGCTGATGGATGTTAAAGTTTTCCTTTCTTTTTGATGCTTTCTAATGTACTTTTATAGTACTGCTTTTCTAACTAACGTGAGACTCCCACCATGACGATGGGGAAGATTCAAGCATGTGACTCTATGAAAGATTCAATACTGGAGATTTTTCTGTTCTTTGGGGGACTAGATTTTTCTTGGTTTCCTGCTCTGCTACTGTTTGTCTGTGTTTAGCTTCAGCGCCCTAGCTGGTTACATTAAAAAATAGCCACAGTTGAGTTACTGCTGCCGTTTTCACTGCTGCCTCCCCCACTGTGGCTCCCATCCATTGCTTGTATTTTTTAATTAGGCTTTTTGCACGTTTAGATCTCCACCATCAACTGGGATTTTTCTAGTAGGATATTTGCTTGGTTTGGGCTTCCTTTAATGGGGGATTGGGCTATTTTTTTAGGTAAAGCGTGCAAAGGGTTTACATCCCATCTCCGCTTTCCTGGCTTTTTTCATTCGTTCCTGTGCGGGTCACTTACTTTTCCTCAAGTTCTATTGGCTGTAGCATATTTTCTTGCATCGACCAATGCTTGTTTTTTATTTACTTTCGCTGTAGGCGTTTAACGACACTTCTGGTGAGGTAGGCCGCCATATTGGAAGAGGATCTTCTGTAATTACTGCCTCTAAGTCTACATCGGGTACCTGAACGTAAGATTTTTTTAATAATTTTGATTGGCAATCTCATATGCTGTTTAACTTGACATCCTTACTAAGAAATTGAAAGTAGTCTAATACAAAATTCTTGCTTGCATCACTTAAAAATAACACGAACATATTTTTTTAATTCATTTCTGCATGAGACATAGGGTGAAATTTGATTTCTCGTACATTTACATAAACGTGCTGCACTGCAGTGATAGCTTTCTTACTGTACCGAATGGTTGGGCGCTGAATAAGTACCAGTTTGAGTGCGTACTAGTCCCACTTGCAGCCTCATATGCAACCCAGAAGCACATGTATCTCCAGGTCTGAGAACTGCTTTACTACTCCGGTAATAAACAAAGATGCCTAACTATTTTCTCGTGCACTGCCAGTCCGGAGCAAAGTGGTTCATGCAAAGGGTTTCCGCACTCTCTGCCTCCAACCATGCAGTTGGAAATGGGAACCGCCTTAACACATGACAGTGCTGGAGCTCTATCCTGACAGCTGTCCACACCTCCTCTTCATTCTGCTCTAGCTCACCTAGAGCTGTCTGTGTTTTTAAATTCCCATATTGAACTGTTTGTCTTCGGATAGCTAGCAGTCTCTGCGTCCATCGCTTTGCAACCCTGGTAACGCTTTTACTGTCCATTGTCCAGAAAGGGATCCAGCTTTTTGTCAAGAATGTCCTGCACCGATTAATACAAAAATGCAATGCGTTTAGTGCATCCTGCCTTGCTTACTAGAATACCGAAGCACCACACAGCTAGTGACTGGAGAAACAAAGCACTCTGCATCTAATGTGCCACGAACATAGGGGGGCACTACACTCAGAAGCACGAGTGCTGACTATTATTTTAATGTACCCATTCTTCGGTGATCGGAGCTTTAATCACTTTCCTATAATACCGATTTGTCAAACCATTGAAACATTTGAGAGTCCATTAGCAGATATTCAACAATGGACAAGAAATCCTTTGACGTGGTGCTGGATGAAGTGTGAAAGGTAAAATCAAAAGGTTTGTGTTAAAATGTTGTAAAGAGCTAAAACCGGAGGATGGTGCATAGCTGCTAAGTCAATTCGGTCCATGCGGTACTGTTTTTTTTTTCTTAGCATGCTGGGATGTATAGTCCTGATCTTATAGTAGTGGGCTGAACAAGAAAAGTCCAAGAATGCAAAGAAAAATACTGCTCTGGGGCAGCTAGTTACTCATGGACCTGAGAAACTTGGCTAGGCTGGTGGTGAGTAGGTAAGGGTGATACAAATATGGTGCAGTGCATGGGTACATATTGTAAATCTCACTCACAAAAAACTCTACCCATTAGAAGCATCTCGATGTAGCAGTTTGATATTCCATTCTTCAAATGTCTTATTTTAAACACACCCTATTTCTGCATCTCTCGTACACAATTTGGCTTGTTCTTGTATACTATGAACACTGTAGGTTTTTATTCTTACTGCATCTGTACATTCTTAATTGCCAACCTCAACGATAACTGTGTTAGCTTCTTATTCTCTGGGTATTCATTTTTAACTTCTTTAAATACTTTACTTTGTTTCACCAGTCATGTGAATAATGTAATTCTGTTCGCAAATGAGCACTACTCATACTCCATTTTCTGCCCCTTCCCAGGACATTCAGCAATAATCTAAAAGCTGAGCTTTCATGGCCAAGTTCCTCAGGTCTCCATTATACCAATGCTATTAGCTAATGGAACATTATATCCTATTGCCTACTCAATTGTTTTTTTAAATTCTTAAGTAGTAAATCTTACCCATGACATATGTTTTCTTCCTTTGATTTACCTCTGTTGGAACTGGACTTCTTTTTGCTACTTCCAAATTATAGTACATTGCTCTGAAACCTGTAAGGTTGAGGACGCACTATGAATCGAAACTTGAATAAAATTCTTTCTAAGCAAATTTGTTGTATTAAGAGTATTATGGAGTCTTTGGGAGTGCAGAGAGTAATTTTGTTTAATTGGTACGGTTTACCAGTTCCGATTAGTAAAACAGGTTTGGGAATGGCCAGTGTTCTTGCTTTGTTAATGAGAACCACCTGGGGTGTTTATATTAAGCTAACTTCCTTATTCTTGAGAGTTTGGGCGTTCTGTGTAAACAGTCTTGGATTTCTCATTGACTCATGGTTATCTGATGTAATAGTTTTTATTCAGTGAAGATTGGTTTGCTCAACGTATTGGGTAGTAATGCTTTATGTTTGTTAATGAGAAGAATAGGAGTCTGATGATGACAGAGGTCTGTTGAGGATCATCATTTGCCAGTTATGTGTCAGACTGGCTATGAATGGTGTGATCCTATGCTGGACCTAAGGCCAGATGTAAGACCGTTTTTTGCAGTCGCAAACGGGAATTAGGCCCGTTTGCGACCGCCAAATAGGTCTGGCCCATGTACAAACCCTATTTTGCCAGTCAGTAACCTATTATCGACTCGCAAAATAGGGTTTGCAACTCGCTATAAGGAAGGGGCGTGCCAAGGGCGTCCCTTCCAAAAAGCGAGTCCCAATGGTATGTACCATTGTTTTGCGACCGCAATTGCGGTCGCAAAACACTCATAGTTGACCACCTACTTCAAGTAGGTGGTAAGCCACTCGCAAACAAGAAGGGTTCTCCAGGCGACCCCTTCCCCTTTGTGAATGGATGCAAAAATATTTTTTAAGAGCAGGCAGTGGTTCCACGGACCACTGCCTACTCTTAAAAAATGAAACAGTAACGTTTCGTTATTCTTTTTTTAAATGCATCCTGTTTTCCTTCAAGGAAAACAAGCTGCATTTGAAAAAAAACTGCTTTATTTAAAAAGCAGTCACAGACTTGGCAGGCCACCATCCCTGGGAATTCTAGCCATTCCTAATGGGATCGCAAATTGCACCTGCCTCATGAATATTAATGAGGCAGGCAATTTGCGACCCCATTAGGAATCGCAAACAGTGTCTGAGACACTGTTGTACATTCCTATTAACGAGTCGCAAATTGCGAGTCGCAAAACGATGCAATTTGCGACTCGCAAATTGGTAGGGTCGTACATCTGGTCCCTAGCCCAGCTCCTATTCTGAAATGCAGTTGTTGAGGGCCTCTGACATATTCAAGTTTGAATTTGACAAGAGGTGCTAAATAAGGTGGTGTGGAGTGTAGTGGCAGTGGTAAAGGAAGTATTTGCTGATCTGGCCCAGTTGAAACAGGACTACCTTGATATGCCAACTATTTGGAGTCACATGCATAGTTTACTGTCAAACTGGATACCATGGCTTTTTCAGGTATGTAAATGTTGGTCTTTGTGTGTGACAAGGGACGGTGAGGGACTTAGTGACATTTACTGTGGGTGTAACAGAATTACAATCTTGTCCCAGTTTTTCCCTAAGCTGTTCATAGGTCTTGCCTAATAGACAGTGCATGTTTTGGCTGTTGCAAGACATACAGTGGGTTTACCAAGAGCATACAGCGTCTTGGAGCCCGCCTATTGCTTACCATTGGTCCACTGGTTGGCTGTCGTGTTACTCTCATTTGCTTGCTAATTATTCGTGTCCAAGCCAGTGCTTAATTTGCAAAAGAATAAGTGTAGGGCCCAAACTTTAGCTTAGAAGAACGTGGCCAGAGCCAACAAAGGTTGGGCTGCCAAATACCAAGGCTGCGTAGTCTTGATTCTACCTAATTCTGCTTTAATCTACCACTAGGCACTCCCTTACTCTTTGTCTCACTCTTCCAGGGTTTTTTCCATCCCTGCTTTCTCTCTTTGACATTGTTTTTCCGTCTTTCTCCGCCTCCTTCTTTCCCCCTTTTGAGTTTTTAGGCCTCGCCTAGGCAGCGCTTACGCTGTCTCTTCGAGACATGTTGTGTCTAGGATATGGGCTAGAAAAAACTCCCTTATTTTTCATTGGTTCCTGTCCTTTCTAAATGCTGACTTTTCATTTGTGAATACACTTAGTCATCCCTCCTTTTGGAATTTTGTATCCTCCCATGAGGACTGGCCCTCCTACATGTGTTCTTACTGTTCAGGTTATTTACACTTCGAGAGAACTCTTTTTAGTTGGCCTTCCTTTTTGCTCGTTAACTATTCTGTTTACTTGTGCAGTGAAACTTCTGTTGCATCATTTGCTTGCCCTTGCTTCATCTCCCTGCCCCCTCATCCCTCCCACAACACTGCTCCTTGCTTCATATCCCTTAATCTTCCTGTGCCTCCCCCTCAACCCTCCCACAACACTCCTCGCAAGCCCCCACCGCCCCTCTGAGGCCACTGTTTGTTGTTTTGTTACTTTGCTTGTTTTTTTGCTACTTTACATACCCACACTCTGGGAAATTAAACAATCAGCCCGTTTTCACAGGATGTTGAGCCTGACAGCAGACTTGAACCGGGATCCCCAGCTCACCATTCGGCAACTCTCACCACTGTGCCATTTCCTTTGCCTAGTCATGTTGCAGAGTGCAGTACCATATGTGGCCAAAAGAGGTCCCAAGGGACACCCAGTGACAGCCTGTGGTACTGCATGGGTAAAAAAACATTGACATTTATAATGCCAATAGCGCCAACTCCAACAAATGCGAGACCTATTGCATTTCCAATGCTTGTTTTTCTTCTCTCTGCTATGGTAAATGTCTGTGCTGACCTGGCATTTGAAGCGCCTGGACATAACCCCTAAGACTTGTAATGTAGATTATCTGCATACATTCCGGATAAGTTCCTTGGCGTTTTAAAAACTTCTGCCAAGCCTCTTACAACAAGTAGTTGTGTCATTGTGCAGGCGTTTGGAATGGCCATCTGTAAATATCGCATTGAGTTGATTTGTTCTATTGTGCTCGCTTCTGTAGAAGGAACAGATTGCCTGAAACCCCTTTCTGAAACCCGACAGGGACATTGAAAGGGGGAAAGGTTTGCTGATCGCTGCAGCAACCGGCAACTTCTGCAAGTAGGTGAAAATAACATGGTGTCTAGTTTATCCTCCCTCTATGTCCGTCCCTCCAGTCTTCTGCCTTTATTCTCAGGGGAGGGGGTTATTTACCATGCTTTGCTATTGGGCTGTCCTTATATATCCGTTGTGTTCGTCATTAGAGATAAAATAACAGAACTGAGGGCTTGTCTAGCTCACAGCTGCGAATGTCGCATGGAGAAGTCGAGGGGAAACGAGCGTTGCCTGTGATAGCATCGTTACCAGGAACCATCATCTCGGCAGTTCGAGGTGCCCTGTAAGTTCTGCATATGCTTTTGTGAATCGAAGTGTTGCTCTGGGAGATGTAATGGGTCTTTTTTCCATCCATTAACATGATTAGCTCTGTATAAGTAGATCTTAGTAAGAAGGGTCATGAAAGCAAATACACAGATCACCAATGCACACAACAGAGCAACAAAAGAACATATAGCAGAGACAGGCACGCACACTACAACAAACAAATAGTCCTACACATACATAACACAGAAACACGCATAACTCAGAATCCAGCCACACTCACAAAAAATATTAGTCACATAACGCCATTTATACATTTGTACAGCATGAACACTCGTCATTCCACACTGTGTGCTTAAAATAGTTTACAGCCAAACATTGGCCAAGGCAACAGCTTGTGACTTACAAAGGCGAGACCTATTGCTTTGCCAATGCTGGTTTGTTTGGGTGCTGCTCTTACGTTTTCTTTAGGGCGAGGCTGCGGGAGCATGCGCTAGCGTATGCGCTCTCGTTTGGAGACTCTTGTGTCCATTAGTAGACTTGGAACCCGCCCATAGTTTACCATTTGTTGTCATCATTGTCGCTCTTCTTTGCCTCCTTCTCATTGGGTGGCACTTGCCACGTGTCACTTTGTTTTTGCCCCGCAGCGCAAGGACCAAATACAGATTCATTTACTTTGATTAGTACCACTCCACTGGCCATCTGCTGCATGCGCTGTGATGCAGGTACTATGTGCAATATGATGCGATAAGACACCGTCAATGCTGACGTTGTCAAATCTCTTTGTTTTTCTATACTTATCCCCACCTCCTCCCTGTGTCTTCTCTCCTGTCCTTGTTTCTTCTTCCAATCCAGCAGGAAGCGATGTGCTGTTGATGCATGTCACTTCAACACTGCTTAAGTTGAATCAATTTGTGTTTGGTCACTGCTCCACTAAAAGGTTCGGAAGTGACATTTGGCCAGCAATGGCCAATTAAGGAGGCTGCAAAGAAGAGGGGCACTGAAGCCAACAAATGGTAAGTGAGCTCCAAGCCCTTTTTGCAAACAGTAATGTCGGGGCCAAATTTAGCGCTGGTGGCGCCCGGTGTGAAGATGTTTGTTGGCGCCCCCAGTGACCACCTCCGCCACGGATTCCCTCACAACCACCCTCTAAAAGTGCCTCTCGTATCTCCATAACCACTCCCTCTCAGATGCATTTAATCAGTTTTATAGAGCCACTCATATCAGTGTAGGGTGTCAGAGCACTTTACATCACACACATATTACACAGAGACAATCAATTCATAGGTGTGTAAATCATTGTACAGGAAACATTACATAAGCCGGAGGACTACATGGTGTAGGAGTGACATGTCATCCACACTGGTAAGCAGCATAGTTTAAGAACGCTTGGTCTGGAGAAGCACAAACTCAGAATTAAAAACGTAACATTATGGTTGGGGGTTCTCTTTAATAATAAGAATCAATTTCTACCTAAATGAACCCATTTTGCAACATTAGGATAATGAAAGACTGGCGAAAATCATAACGCTCTATCCTATACCTTGCAGTTTTCATGAAGCTCTTTGATGACAGTTAATTGCTCACTGTTCTACATTAGTATCTTCACTTATAAACTGCAAGTAACAATAGGATCTCTCTGACAAAAGCAGTAACATGCTGACCTCTTACATTACATGCACTTTGTGATCTGAAGAGAACACGTTCTTAACAGCAGGCATATTTTACCTCAGTTTTCACCCATTAAACATATGCAACCTAAAGATCTTTCCACAAAAGGTTATCAAATGGACTTCTGCCTTCTCTCAAAAACATAACCCAAACAAGATCAAATTAATACTTCTTCATTACAAAAATCATCACACACAAGTACAAAATTGGTTGAAAACTTTAGCTCTCTTAGGAATCACCCACCATTAATCTGGCTCCAATTGACAGTTCCTTAACCTTCAATAATCACATTAACAAACTATTGAAACTATTGATACAGACTGGATCTTCTAAAGAAAATGAAAAACTCTATCTCCCCAAGAAGACTTCCGAGTATTGGTGCAAGCTTCGGCAATCTCGGATATAGCCATATTGGCTTTTCCCTCTATCACACCCCTTATGGCCATCTTGCATGCCTTGACATAATGCAAACACACAAAAAATGAAACTACATAACACCAGTCCTGAAACTACTTTACTGGATTTCCTCAGACGGGCAAATTGCCTTTAAGATCACCCGATTAACGCCCAAGGCTGTACACTCAGGATTGCCAGAACTAGACACTTCATAGAGGTCAAAGGGTAACAAGAGGAAAAGAAAACTAACCCACCATATCCCATCATCAAAGAATAGGAAAAGTGCTCATTCTTGTGCCAGCACCCAAACTCTGGATCCAACTTCACGAAAGCATAATCTTCTGATCTTCCATAAAAACCTCAAAACATTTGTTAGAACTACACCGTCCATTTAGTTCACCACCTTAGCCAAGCAGAGATGGATCAATGTATAGGCTGGTATCTGATGTTATAATGTATCTGATTTATATGTGGATGGGGCTGTGTGCTCTAAATGCAATAAAAAAACTAGCATTTATACAAAATAGCAATGATAAGTCATTACTATACTATAACACTTATGCACATATTATTAAAGTTCCCCTAATGTAAAACATTGTGTATCTTTCTTTTGTCACATACTCGAAAACAAAGGTTTAGTGGTTAAGCATCCAGGTTTGTTTCATTTGGTGTGATTTTCAAGTTCAGCTTTCCACACTGTTATTCTTTGAGATTTAAAGTACACAGTTGTTACGCTAAATATTTGCAAGACTGTGTATGTTTAAGAAAATATGAAAGTAGATACGCTTACTGCATTAATGTCCCACCTTCATTTTTATATTAAAAATTGGATCATTTACCTATGCCCTATTAATCATTTTGTCAACCTGGCTCCCAGGTTGGCTAAAAGGCTTCAGCTCTAGGCTGAGAAATGCCCACCTGCAGGCCCCATTCTTAAATACTGATAGAAAAGAGAAAATACATCTAAAAAAGTATAAGATGGGGCAGGGTAGGGGTACGCAGGTCAAACACGCTGAGTATGAGGGAAGCAGTTCCCAACCTATTTCAAAACTGGAGAGGATGTACACTTAAGCGGGGAACCGCACACTGAAGTCTTTCGTTTGTTAATACAAAAAAATATTTCTGGTCATGCTACTAGGTAGCGTGGTATGGTACCCAGAGATCGGGAAAGAGGAAAAAAAAGAACACAGAAGTAGCTCGGAACAGAGAAACACATTTAGATGTATGCAGATGTATGCAGACAGATTAGCAAATAGGCAGAAACGCAGAAAGATACACATGCCATATACATAAATGATGCGGAATGCAGGGCAGTCAATCAGATTACCTGATTTATAGGCCTCTTTAGACCTTTCTGTATAACAAAACGGCTTTAGTAGGAACAAAATACATACATGGACTGTGCGCAGCAGTTTGAAGCCTTCACTCCAGTAAATCAGAACACCATCTTTGCTGATAGTTAGAAAGCGTCCAGTCGATGTGTCATTCTCAACAATTCTTTCTTGTACACCTCTCTTTCCAATACCTCGATTTATGTTTGGAAAAAATACCACTTTTACAATAATTTCTCGATGCGCTCTAGGGACAGAAAAAAACACAAAATGGTAAACGTTACTATGAAAAATAAAGAAAGTGGAAGGAGGGAATAGGAGAAAGAACAGTAACCGAAAGGGAGAGAAGACAAATGTACGGAAAATGAGCTGAAGGAAACTGAGTGAGTAGAGAATTTACGTAATGACATAATACACGAACCTTGCTTTAGTGCATATTCACCCACATTCTAATAATGGGAAGCCCAGCCAAGGAAGCAGAGGAAGCAATGAGGCTGCTTCTGTGAGGGACGAAGGATGGTTTAATTTCATATGCAAAGTAACGAATGATAGATTCAAGCACCATTTTATGAATAAGAGATACTGATGACAAGCCAGTTTTGGAATTGATGGATAGGTAACGTAGGTTGGTTGAACTGGGGAAAGAGTTGTAAAGAGCGATGTGGTAAGGTTTTACAGAGACTCAATAACAGAAACAGCGTTCTGAGGAGCCCGAAGTCATTGAATACATTGGGCCAAAGGAGTGTCAGAAGGGCTTTAGAAGGAACATCAGTTCACTGTTCGTGAGCATGATGGGAACTTCGTGAGCATGATGGGAACGCGCTACAGGTAAATAAAAGAATATTCATCACTTCAGTGAGTGGCATGGGCCCGAGCAAAATGGAAAATTATGTAGATGGAAACTAAACAATGGGCAGATGTAATATTTACATGAGCACGTTTGCAAGGTCTCACTCTACTCTATAGTCAGGCTGATTCCGCTTAAAATACTGAACAGAAAGTACTACACTCCCATTACGTTGTACAAGTACCTAAAGAATGACCAAGATGTGAAAATCTGGTTGTGGGGTTCTATCACATATAGACTGACCACCTCAAGCCATCTCATTATAGACACTGTTTCCAGCCCTGGGTTTTTATGTACAGCCTAATCCACCCAGGGCATTGCAGTCTTGGTTTCTGTTCACTGGCCTAATTAGACTAACACAACCGAAACCAATTATTTGCAGGTGAAAACTCCAGGACAGGAAACGGCGTCCTCAATGACAATCTCAAGATAGTAACAGATATGCAAATAATCAGCCTAACAATAACTGAGATTAGAATGAATGTGTATGTAGATCACAACTCAAAACCAACTGATCACCACCAGCGAAGCCTGGCTGCCTCAAGGACCAAGATCAATTGTCAAAAAGTTGGATTTTCAGGAGGGCTCGGAGCATGAGGTGACTGCTTTCAGATGGTAGGGCACAATGAGTGTATTTGTAAGGAGCTCCCAATTTGTGCAGAAGCACAAGCCTGCCATATTTATTTTGCCTTTGAAAGTTTGTCATTTCGCTTTTTGGCAAAATTCTGTGGGAACCTGTAGGAAATTGGGTTTTTATTGCAGTAGCCCCCCACATTTTGCCTGGTATTTGATGCAACTTTGACTGAAGTGTACAGGGTTCCTGCTAACCAGGTCCCCAGTGCCAGTGTTCTTCCCTCAAAACAAGAAAGCTGGTCACTTGATCCCCCAGTGACCAGGCCTTTAGCACCTCTGAAGTCCCTAGTAAGTGGTACCTCTGGTGTGTAGGGCAAAGGTACTAAAGAGGGTCCCTAAGAGCTGCAGCACATCATGTGCCACTCTAAGAGACCCAGCACCAAACTCATGCAGATTGCCACTGCAGGTTGAATGACACGGTGCTCCAAAAAGTGAAAACACACATGGCACACACTTGCGTCCCATGTCCTCTAACACTCCATGTAATACTCGTAAGTCACCCCTACAGCGGCCTTACAGCCCTAAGGCAGGGTGCATTATATTACATGTGAGGACATATCTGCATGAGCAGATATGCCCCTGTGCCGGCCAGTCAAATTACTGACAGTACAAGTGAACAGGGAAGCCATCTTAAGGTATGTACTGGGCACTGGTCAAAACGAGTTTCCCAGGAACATAATGCTTCACTGAAACCTATGGTGTTTGGTATCAAACACCTCAATTAAAAAATCCACACTGATTCTAGTGATGGATTTAATAATACATGCACCCAGAGGGTACCTTAGAGGTACCCCCTGAACCCTACCAGCCTTCTAGTGTGCTGGCTGACTGGTCCAGTCCAGCCTGCCACCACAGATGAGTTTCTGACTCCCTAGGAGGTGAATGCCATGCTCTCAGAGGACAGAAACAATGTCTGCTCTGGGGAGAGGTGTTATCTCCTTCGCCAGGAAGTCTGGTAAATCAGCATATCAAGGCAGAAGGCTTCAAAGGCCAGGTCTCTGCTACCTTTAATATGCAACCCAAGGCTTCCCCAGATAGGGGAAATGCCACCCCCTGCCCTGGGCCCATCTGGCACAAGACACGCAGGGAAATTAGCTATGCAGGAGGCGTGTTGCACTGCCAGACTGGATACACCTCTAGGGTGACCAGCCTGAAGTAAACACAAATTTAGAAATTCCACCATCTTGTGTGTGGTGGAATTAGGAATTCTGGGACAAGGTGATGCCCACTTCCTGAAGGAAGTGGTCATCTAGGGAGTGTAGTGACCCCAAGGGTAAGTAGCCCAGTGGCTACTACCCCTCACTCTGCTTATCGCCCCCAAATTGAGTATTTAGGGGAGCCCCCTGATACCAAGACTTCAGAGTTTGACAGATACAAAAGAAGGAGTGGACAAAGAAGACTGCTGACCTGAGAAACAAGGAGCGCAAATGACTTTACACCAACCCTTCCAGCCTGCCTGCTGCACCCGACCCTTGTGGAGCAACCGACTTGTCCTGCCGCTGTGCAGACTCCAAGAAACCCGGAGGGCTGCCAGTGCTTCACAACTTTCCAAAGAAACTCCCTTGGAGTAGAGGAGCTTCTCCGCCGCAGCCACCAAAGAAGCAAGACCCGGTACAGCGACCTGACGCCTACTGGGACTACCGGCAAAGTAGCCACCCAGGAAAAGGTAGCTGTGCTCCTACAGGTCAGATCTGTCCTTCCTCCAAGTGTGGGGACACCAGGAAAGACTGGAGCGGCACAACACCAATACCTGGGGTACTGGACCCCCTGCATCAACCAAGGCTTGATGTGTCCAGTCCGGACACCAACGCTGAGGAAAACCAACCTGCATGTCAAGGGACTTCAGGGACAGTGAAACCCACATCGTGAGTGGCCCAGCTTTCCTGTTTGACCCTTCTGCAGAAATCAAAGACAAAAAGTGAGTTTTCGACCGCCACCACCCGACGCCTCAAAGTACCTATGCACCTGCGCTCCACAGCCCGACTCCTAGGGGGGGAGGGGGGGCAGTACCAATGGGGTCCCCAGACCCACAGGAGCTAAGCCCACCCTTGGGTTTGCCCAGACTGGGCTTCTAGTCGCCACCTGCAGCCTCTTTCTACAGACTCCCCCCCCCAACTGTGAGTGACTCCAGAACAGAAACTAGACGCCAAAAGACACCTCTGAATCCGCGCCCCACAGCCCGAGGAGTAGTGGACCAAAGGTGTCCCTACGTGCCTGAGGATCTCAAGGGTCAAGCCCCCTGTGGGTTCCCCCGGACTGGTCCCCCAGTCCCAGCCTGCAGCCTCTTTGTAACTGGACAGTTATCCCATTGAAGTGAACGGGACGCGACGCCATAACACACCTCTGCCGTGGGACGCCGCAGATCCTCCTGAGGAGACCCGTTGGTGTGGCCTTGGACCTTGCAAGCCCCATACTCACCTTAAGTCCAGAAGAACAGTCCCGTAAGTCGCTATCAAGTTCCCGAATGCAGTCATGATTTTCCCCCACAGGATAACATTATGGCACGGAAAAATTGCGCTGTCAACTTTTGAAAACTGTAAAAACTCGAAAAGTACTTACCTGATTCCGATGATCTTGGTATCTAAATTCATATAAAAGTACATGTTATTTTTATAAATTGGTGTCAGATTTCTTTTTGAGTATGTCTCACTTACTGCCTTTGTGTGTGTGTAATAAATTCTTAGCACTACCCTTTGATATGCCTAACTGCTCGCCCCCACTACCACAAAAGAGAGCATTTAGGGTGTCATTTGTGCCTCTGTAATTCCTCTGGGGTTTGCCTGTACTGTTCACAGTCCAGTGTAGCTCTTTTTGGTCCGCTATATAAAGAGCTGGCTTCCTACAGAACCCTGCTATTCACAGAAACCTCAAGCTACAAACTGGTGCTCCTCAGAGGCACCACTTTGATTTATCCTTTGTTTGTAGACGCTACCATTGATCATCCCGCCTGATCGACTAAAGGGGGTAACGCCACCACCGTCTCAATACTTGTCTGTTCCTCACGCACCGGCTACTAACTCACAAAATGTTATAATTTTTGGTGCTAATTAACTTCACCCAGGAGAGTTGCCTATCGATCTTTTGTGTTAATTAAGCCCAGAGTCTTGGTGTAGAAGAGGGGCCCTTCGTGTTTATCATTTTTTGTGTGTTTGATTTGTTGTTAACAATATGTCCACAAGATTCACAAATACTCATTTAACAAGTCTTTCACGTTATCCTCATCTATTAGAGTACATTTATTTGTAAAAATGGTAGATGGAAGGCTTGTGGTATAAACACAGGACAGTTTCACCCCCCTGCTTCATTTGTTGGTTTTGCGTGCCTAGGGCTGTCTCAAGGAAATTCTCAAGGTTTCCCACCACAACAGGCTCTGGATGGTGTACCTGTCCAGCTGCATGTGTGTAGTCGCCATTGCAATGCCTTCTGGGAACAGAGTCTTCGCAGAAACCTGAGGATGGAAAGTTTGACCCTGTATGACTGGCTGTATCTTCTGAACTTTGAAGATCCACTAACTGAGAGACAGCCGGTCACGACCCATGTACTTACATGAAAGTTGAAGAGGTCATTCTGCTTAATGAACACGTCTTGGTTACAGAGCAGTGCAGGCATTGCTGCTATTAGTAATTCCAGAATGTTTTGAGAATTCTGGTACGCTTCCAAGAGCTCAGTTGGGTCCTGCCCTATTTACAAAAGTCAAAAGTCTTTTACCACTTCAAACACAGTTTTACATCTTTGAAAACATGTCATGACTGCTTTTATTTATTCAGGTTAGCTTGGCTTATTTTTTACCAATTTAAAGCTGTAACACTGTGCCTTGAGTGGTAAAAGGATTTTGTCACTTTTCTAGCTTGGTGTGGAAGGAATTATACTAATCCTATGCCTAACAACTCTGCTAGAAAAACAGACATTTGAGGTGAGCAGTTTTAGAGTGGTGGTGGTGTTGTAGAGTGTTCCATGTAAAGGAGCTCCTCTCCACCTAAAACTTGGGAACTACCCAGAGTTCCCTAATTCCTTTTTTGCATAATTTACTCTAAGCCTGAAAGGGTATTTCTTTGACTAATACTGGGTACTCCCTTGTGTCTGGGCAAAGCTACGTCTCTTTGACAAGGTCTAATAAGAGCGAAACATGTGTCAGGAACTACTTTTACTCAGGATGGCCTGGTTTGTATTGTACCAATTCAAAGCTGTAATACTGTGCCAGGAGTGGTATAATAATTTTGCAATTTTTTAGCTTGGCGTGGATGGCGTGAGTTAATCCTATGATTAAAGACTTTGCTGCAAAAATGGCAAATGACTTTGTACCTTTTCTAGCTCAGCATGGATGGCACTATGCTAATCCTATGCTTAAAAACTATGCTAGAAAAACAGACATTTGAGGTGAGCAGTTTTAGAGTGTTGGTGGAGTTGTAGAGTATATATATATATATATATATATATATATATATATATATATACATATATACACACTCATATAATCTACAACTCCACCAACACTCTAAAACTGCTCACCTCAAATGTCTGTCAAGTGGGCCGAGTCCTGTCGGTGCTCAGCATCGGCAGTTCTAAAAACCTAGTGCTGAGACGGGTCCCTAAGGGCTCTCCATTTTTTCCCTCACCTTCGGAGCGAATTTAAAATCTTAACTTAGCAGCAGTACCACCCTTGCCCGGCCTTTGATGTAACTTCAAATAGACTCGTTATAGTTATTTTACAAACTCCTCATTTCAGAATTGAAGCATTTTCAATATTATATTCAACTAAGTCATTGTTGTTACTTATTTATCTTATGAAACTAAGAAACATTGACAAAGCCAATAGTCCTGGCTTGTTTTACGTGCCAATTGTTGTATTATATATCTGGATGCAAAACAAAAAGAGGAAGCAAAAGGCGGCACACCTTGCTAAGCACAGGTTTTGAACTGATATTTTTAAGCCACACCCTTAACTATGTAGGCCACGCCCCTCTGAGAGACCCCACAGTTTTTTCATCCACTAAAGCTGTGTGTGTGTGTGGATGTGTGTGTGTGGATGTGAGTGTGTGGATGTGAGTGTGTGGATGTGAGTGTGTGGATGTGTGTGTGTGGATGTGTGTGTGTGTGGATGTGTGTGTGTGGATGTGTGTGTGTATGTATGTATGTATGTATGTATATCGGTCGCCAGTAGGTAGTTCTAGTTAGGACCAAAGTTTCCATAGGAAAAGTGTTTGTTTTTTTGCCAATAACTTTGGTGCCGCTTCACAAAATTTTCAAAAAACTTCTCCTTTTAGGTATAGCTGCTGTGTTGAAAGTTTTGGGGTGATCCGTCAAGCAGGGGCTGAGAAAAAAGGGTGGGGGGCCAAAACGCGTTTTCCCCATTTTATGTCTATTGGGATTTTTATTTTTTGAACACGACTACAGCCCAAACTGCTGAACAGAATTACACCAAATTTGGCAGAAAGCTTGATGTTCGTCCAGAACGCATGCTTTTTGTGATTTTAGTGTAAATCCGTTCAGCAGTTTCTGATATATTTAAGTTTAAAGAATATAGATATCTGGGAGCCTAAAATCCTACTGAAACCCTACTGATTGGCTGCCAACACTTCAACCAGGAAGTGTTGGCAGCCATCTTGGGACTCGGTTAAACCAAGTCCCACAAAAAATGTAAAAAAAAGGGGGGGGGTCAGGGAAGAAACACCCTGACACCCTAGGTCGCTTGGGGCGGTCCCACTGGGACGAAGCAGGGCAAAAAAAAAAAAGCAGGATCCGCAGATCCGGACAAAAAGTTTGAAAGAATTATCGCCCCCGGGTGGGCAAGGTCCCGGGGGCATTATGCAAAAAAAGGAGCCAAGGGGACTTCATTCCACAGCCAGCAGAGAGCCAGGAGGCATGATTGCAGAGTGGTGGAGAAAGAGGGCGTGGCCTCCGAAGACCTCTCAGCAATCCCGCTGTGTGGGCCTTACTGGAGGTAACAGGAGGGCTTGTTGGCCCGGAAGGACCCTCTGGAGCCAAAAGGACTTCATCCCCCAACCATCAGTGTGCCAGGAGGCGTGTTTGCAGAGTAGTTGAGAAAGGGGGCGGTATGTAAAGTACAGCAGAAAAATAGACAAGAACTCCTAGCCCCAAAACATAAGGAAAAGGAGGAACAGATCACAACAAGGATGATATTGAATTTCACAGAGTGTTCCGGGAAAATTAGAGGGCTAATGCAGAAGCACGGGGGCATTTTACAGACAGATGCCACTTTAGGAAAAGAGCTACCTGAGAGACCAAATGTAACATACAGAAGGAGTGTCTCACTAAAAGATCTGCTAGTACATAGCCATTATATTGAGAAGAACCCCACAAAATCAGGAGTGACAGGATTGTTTTCCTTGCACTAAATGCAAGGCATGTAGAAACAGCAGAAAGGTAAAAGACATTGAAATACCCAGCAAAAAATAATAACGAGGAATCAAGAAATTGCTGAATTGCATTCAAATTTTGTTGTGTATTGCCTGGTATGTACATGTAACAAGAAATATATCGGGAGTACCATCTATCCCGCTAAAAAGCGGATATTGGAAAATACCCGAGCTATAACAAATAATGATCCCATATACCCGGTGTCTAGGCACTTTGCAAAAGTGCATCAAAGCAGGAGTGACTTGTTACGATTTTTCTGTATTGATCAAGTGCCACAGAAAGAGGAGGTGACAGGGTCAGATCCTTGAGGCAGTTAGAATCTCGATACATAGTTGAAATAAGAACACGTACCCCATGGGGCCTTAACAGTGGAGAAGAGCTATGGTCCCGATTAGGCTGAAAGACAACTGATAGGGGTAGAAGACAGCACCACTATTAAAACTGATAGTTTGGCATACAACGTTCAGTATTATGGTAACATCCTATGCCATGTATGGTATAATTCCCCCCACATTGATTCGTAAGTTCTGCCCACTAGTAGGAACTCTAACTTATGAAGGAGGTAGCCACAGAGGTCCTTCACTACAGATACATCTGCCCAATCCTATGACAGATACATGGAGGTTACATGACAATATTTTGCACTAGTGGAAAAACAAGGTTTGGCGGAATGTGTATAGCTGATTGGACATAGACAGCCCATCCAGGGCAGAATTAATTGAAGCATTAATGTAAATGTGATTAGCAGTACAGGACATTAGATGTATGAAACATTTGAATATATTTATAATTCTCAGTCAATATATGATTTCTATGATATCATACATGACAGGAAACGGTGGCTCGATTCCATGACTGCATGGCTGCTATCTCCAGATGGATGTCTGCAAACTGCTTGAAACTCAATTCTAATAAAACTGAGGTCATAAAATTTGGGAAGAATCCGCTAGTGTGGACTCCAGACTGGTGGCCGGCTGACCTTGGCTCATGCCCTATACCTACTGAGAAAGCCAGAAATCTGGGAGTATTAATGGACAATAAGCTGGCACTAGGTGACCAAATAAGTTCAGTCACCTCGGCCTGTTTTTATGTACTAAAGATCATAAAAAAGATTAAGATTTATCTCAGCGATAATGGCCTCAAAACAGTAATCTCGGCACTCATTATGTCTCGGCTGGATTACTGCAACGGACTTTACATGAATGCTCAAAAACAATATATCAACAAGCTTCAGATGGTTCAGAATGCGGCAGCCAGACTGCTTTCAGGGACCTCAAAGTTTGCATCTGTAAAGGAAGAGATCAAACAGCTGCATTGGCTCCCTGTCAAATACGCTTCAAAGCGCTGTGCACTGTTTTTAAAGCCCTAAATGGCAAAGGCCCGGACTACTTGCAACGAAAAATTCAGTGGTACATCCCAAGGAGAGCGCTACGATCAATAGGGGCGAAGAAAGTCACAATCAGCATTGTTAAAAAGGCAGGCTGGGGAGGCAGAAGCTTTATTAACAGTGCGTCCAAATCTTGGAACGAGCTTCCTTTTCAACTGAGGAACGCTACAGACCTCCTCTCCTTCAGGAAGGGGCTCAAAACCTGGGTTTTTAACCAATAAGCCTTCTGGCCACCTTTTATAGCAGGCAGTGCACAGCGCCAGGACACCCTTGGGTAACAGCGCGCTTTACAAATTTGATTAACATAACATAACATCAATTCTGATCCAAACTGTTACTGCAAGAAATTGCTCATTATGTTTAAATGATTATCCAACAGCATTAAGACAACATGGCCTAAGTTGCACAAGTGTAAAAAAAAGTTATGTGAAGTGTGTATAGCCAATTGGACATAGACAGCCCATTCAGGGCGGAATCAATTGAAGAAACAAGCTAAATGTTTTTTGTAGTATAGGATATATAATTGAATTATGTGGGCCCATCCAGGGCGAAATTAAATATATTTATAATTTATAGTAAATATATGATTTATATGACACTGAACATGACATTAATTCTGATTTAAATTGTTGCTGCTAGAAACTATGGTTCACTATATGCAAACGGCTGTCAAACAACAACAGGACAAAATGGCCGCCGCATTATTCACAGTGTTGTGGGCAGTCCATCGTTGATGTTAATGATTAGATGGCTGCCCAATCATTTTTGTTGTTGTATAGAATATAACGTAACTGACCAGATGAGCGAATTCACATTGAAGAAGGCCAAGAGGCTGAAACGCGCTTGTTGTTTTCTTGTGTTTGCAAGCCAGACATAAATTAATATACAGCTTTTGAGTGCACGACAAATGTTTGTGGATTTGCTCATATATATATATAATTATTACACAGTGGGTGTTACCACTTTGTAGTTATGTTTAGGACCTAGTGTAGGAAGTGGGCTCTTTATATACTATACCAAAAAGAAATATATTGTGTAGAGAGTCCAGGTATCCCTTATGAGGGGACAGGGGCTTGCTTTAACAATCCCAAGGTGCTCTTTTTTGTGGTAGTGCAGTCGAGCAGCCTTAGACATTTGTTGCATACACACAGTCAATAAATGATACGCACACTCTCAATAAGGAGATCCACACCATTTTAGAAACATAACTCATATTTTTACATATTCTTAGACACCAAGAACTTTGTTATTGTGTGAGTACTTTTTAAAATAGCAGTTTTGAAGAAAACAGGTAAATACACTTGTTTTGTCTCGAATGCGGTAATCTTATCCTATGGGGAAAAACACATACTTCATACGGGTACTTAACAGCGACTTACAGGACCAATCTTCTGGAGTTAAGGTAAGATTGAGGCAAGGTCCAAGGCAGCACCAACAAGTCACCTCAGTAGGCTCTGGGGCGTCCGGGTACAGAGGTGCTTTTCGGCGTTGGCTACCCTGTTGGTTTCAATGGGAAAAGGTCCTGGAAAAAAAAGGCTGCAAGCTGTGACTGGGAGGACAGTCCGGTTGAACCCAAAGGGGGTTTGGTTCTCGAGATGCTCGGGCACATAGGGAAACCGTTGGTCCACTTCTCATTGGGCTGTGGGGCTAGGGTGCAGGGCTCTAAGGTGTCAGGTTAGTGCGGCAGGAGATACTCAGGGTTGAGGGGGCCTGCACAAAGAGGCTGCAGAAGGCGACTGAGAGCCCAGTACAGGCAAACCCAAGGTGGGTTTGGACTCTGGAGGGTCTCTCTACCTCGTTGGCACCGTTGACCCACATCGACTCAGGCTAGGTGTCGGGTTTTTGTGGTTCGGAGTCCTCACAGTTCTTCTTGGGTGCCTGCAGGAAGTAGCCCCGCGACTCCACGGGAGATACTGGTTGCTCCTTGAAATGCTGGCAGTTCTCCCAGGCTGGCTTTTGGAGGTAGACCAGTGGCAGGATGAGTTGTCTTTGATGCAATTGTCAGGGACAGCAGGCAGGGTTGGCACCAAGTCAGCTGCTGCTCCTCCGTTCTTGCTCTTCGGTGTCCTTCTTCTTCTTGGGTCATCAGAATCTGCTTTCCTGATGTCAGGGGCTTCCCTTAATACTAGATTTAGGGGCGTTAAGCGGAGTGAAGGGTGGTAGCCAATGGGCTACTAACCCCTGGGGCCACTATACCCCTTATATGAACACTTCCTGTGGGAAGTGGGCATAACCCTATCCCAGAGTTCCTAATTCTGTCATCACCAAGATGACAGAATTTTCTTAAAGGGGGCACATCAGGCAGCTCACCTTAGGGGTGTTACTGGCCTGTTAATGCAACACGCCTCCTTGCATATCTAATTTCCCGCTTGTCCTGGTGCCAAATGGGCCCAGGGCAGGGGGTTGGCATTTCCCCTGTCTGGGGAAGCAAAGGTCACATATCAAGGGCAGTGGAGGCCTTTAAAGCCTCCTACCTTGATATGCTGATTACTTAGCCATCCTGCTTGGAGGAGGTGACAACACCTACGGCCAGAGCAGGCATTGCTTCTGCCTTCAGAGAGGTGAGGCTCTCCCCTGCAGGGCGTCAGAAACCTGTCTGTGGTGGCATGCCGGTCGATACCAGTCAGCCAGCACACTAGAGGCTGTTAGGTCTTCAGGGGCGACCTCTAAGGTGCCCTCTGGAGGCACGCATTAATAAATCCACCACTGGAATCAGTGTGGGTTTATTAATACAACGTGTTTAATACCAAACACCATAGATTTCAGTTAAGCCATCATGTAGCTGGGGAACTCGGTTTTACCAGTGTCCATCACATGTACTTAAAATGGCTTCCCTGTTTACTTGTGATATCTAAGAATTGACTTCGACATTACAGGGGCATATTTGCTTATGCAGATATGCCCACACATGTAGTATAGAGCAACCTCTCTTAGGGCTGTAAAACCTGCTGTGGCTTACCTATACTGCACGCAGTGTCTGCAGGCATGGCACACAGGGATGTGTGCTATGTCGTGTTTTCACTTTTATCTGCAACAAGACATGCGCCTGCAATGGCAGTCTACATGAGTTAGGTGAGGGGTCCCTTAGGGTGGCACAATACATGCTGCAGCCCTTAGGGACCCTCTTTAGCCTCCTTGCCCTAGGTACCAGGGGTACCACTTACTAGGGACTTACAAGGGGTGCTAAATGTATTGCTAACTGGGGGATCCATTTTTCACTTTAGGGAAAGGAGATCTGGCACTGGGGACCTGGTTAGCAGGAGCCCAGTGATCTGTCAAGCGGGGATAAAGAAAAAGGGGTATCCTAAAATGCAATTTCTCTACGCAATTTCCATAAGAATTTTTAGAACAGCGCAAACGTCAAAACGGCTAAACACAATATCACCAAATTTGGCAGAAACCTAGATCTTTACCCGGAGAGTGTACTTTCTGTGATTTGGTGTAAATCTGTTCAGTAGTTTTTGAAAACTTAAAGTAATAAATTTATAGAGATCTGGACAGTTGAATAAGTGGAAGTCCCGCAGGCACACAACTTCAAATAATAGAGCACTTTGATTGGCAGAGGGAGCTTATTTTTCCCTCCATCTGCCACTTCTCGCCCGCTGGAACAAGAAGCTCCCACGAGTGCTGCGGGAGCTTATGCTCTGATTGATAAATAAAATGAGGTATAATGGGGCAGGTTTGAGGTCCATGACCCCATTGGCCTTGTGTGAGTGTCATTGAGGGACCTCCTCAGACCAAATAAAAAAAAATATATATTGCCGTGGTCGCGTGGGAGTCAGTGTAACCCACTTGCTCACACGAGTCATGAAGGAGCACAAGGGCACACACTGGCTTTAACAGGATAGGAAAACCATTTAAAAAAAAAGGGGGGGGGGGCATGAATGTCAGTGGCGGATTGGCCGCGTATGGACTGTTTGCCATGCGGCTAATCTACGCCACACATGGTCAAAGGCCATGCTCGGTGGGGTGTGGCCGCCCACAGGGGGCAGAGCACAAGGCGTGGCCTTTAATTAGAACTTGCGCCCCTTGCCATGCCCTGCTTATGACCTCCCATATTACATAAGTCACAACATGTTCTATGGACATCACTGATCTCATCACTGAGGACATCTAAAATCTAACATTTATGACAACACTGTACATGGTGAAGGCGAAAGTTATATTTACTTAAGTAAACAATAACTAGTGAATTTCAGTATTTTTTTAGTTTAAAATTTGACGTTAAAACTTACAGATTCACCTAACTATACCACCACTTTATGTAGCAGGAATTTACAATCAACTCCACATCTGCTCATCAGCAGCAGTGTGGATCCGAGAAAGGAAACTTGGCGGCGACCCCCTGTTGCAGCTGGAAAGTCTCAAGTGTGCCTGAAGGAGTAGCGGCGCGGTCGGATGACCGGTCGAGTACGAGGTTTTTCCCGGAAGGCGGTGAGCGGATCAGTGATTGCACAGGTGGGGAGGAGTGAGAGGCTAGGAGCGGCTGGTTGATTCGGACCACGCCAGTAAACAACAGAATATCGGTGTTTTCCTCGAATATGTCGGTGGAGGTGATTCGGGAACGAGAGGCGGCTGCCGAAGAGTTGTTCAACAACTCACCTTCAACATCAATGGAACGGGAGGTGCCCTTGGGCTCAGGGGCGAACAAAGAAGGCGATGCGAGAGCCCTGTTAAAAAGATTGGAAAAATGCATGAGATCGGAAACCAACAAGTGGTGGGAACATAAATCTCTCACGAAATACATAGAAGTAGGGCGAATTCCGAGAGGTTTAAGGATTTTATTAGCGCCAAGCTTTGAAAGCCCAAACCCCAGTATGTTAGGAGAATGGGGAGAGGCTAACCTGGCGGCGTCGATGAATTTGGTAAAAATCCTGGTAAAATATGCCGAGATTGATCGACATGCACTGTTGGCAGAAATAGAACAAATCAACGAGCAATTAGCGAAACTGGAACCAAGTGAGTTTATTTCCAAGACCAGGAAAGATATTCAAGAAAGATTAACTAAACAAGAGGAGAGAATTAAGATTCGAAAGGCGCATAAGTTTACACGGGACAAATGTGATTATGAACAAGGTTGTATTTTCACGTTTGCCCGGAAGTACGAAAACGCCAAGAAAGCCATACTTGGTAAGAACGCCCCGGGTAATCTGACAACACAAGGTTCGGTAGCAAAGAATGCAGACAATGCAATTGTGGACAGTGACTCCCTGACTAGTGGGATGTCGTCGGACAATGAGAGCATCAGTAGTTTGGGAGCAAGTGGTGGTAAGAAGATATTAAATCTGGGGGAAGAAGTGGATTTTTTATCGTTCGACCGACGACAGACCCTGAGACCACGAAATCCACAAAACAAGAAAATAGAACCAGGATAAACATACGAAGGAGGGAGCGGCGCAAGAAACGACATAACGCAATCAGCAAAAAAACAATTTTGGCGCAGAAAGTAATGGCAGACGATAATACTATTATCAATCTCTCCACCATTGTTTTGTCACAAGCAGAGAAACAACTCCTCAGCCTGGGACTATCATTCTGCCCGGTAAGCGATTTTAACTATTCACAAACTAGGGTTGACGTGTTCTGTTTCATTAGAAAATTAAAACTAAAAAAGTTTTTTGCCATTAAGGAGGGTTTAAAAGAGGCGCAAACGAACCAGCAAGCTAGCGAGAGGGAACCCACTATGGAATTATTGGTATCTGATGTACCTGTTTTATTAGCAATGCAAGAGCTCAACAAGGAGTGTGATATAGGTACGCAAGCAGAGATGGAGACATGTTCGACACAAGAGAGATTACTACAGGAAAGTATAAGACAACGTGGAGCAGGCATTAGTCCCTTCAAACCTAAATCAAGGTTTATTCCTATCATGCCGAAGGATGCGATTGATATCTTTCACGAGGTAGTGACTGATGACATTAAAAAGCTACATCATCGTACAAAACATAAAAAACGTTACAGAAGTGCAAAGGAAATTGAATATGCCAAGTTGATCAAGAAATTAAGCAGTAACCATGAAATTATTGTAGTGAAATCAGACAAAGGTGGAAATATGGTCATTTGGCCTCAAAAGGACTACATACTGGAAGCACGGATGCATTTACAAAATGTGGAATGTTATGAAAAGACCACTTATATCAAATACAATGCGGCCAGAGAGATTCTCAAAAAGGAGTTACTAAATTGGAAGAGGGAAGGGGTGATTACATCGGAGGAGTTTAGGTTTATGAATATAGAACATCCAGTGCTAGCAAAACTTTATTTTATTCCTAAAGTTCATAAAAGACGGTCCCGACCCCAGGAAGGCCCATAATATCAGCAATCAACAGTGTGGGGGAAACTGTTTCACAATATGTTGATTATTTCCTTCAAGATTTTGTAAAACAATTGCCAAGTTATGTGAAGGACACTGGTGATTTTTTAAGGAAGCTCCATGGAATCACATGGTCAGAGGATTTAATGTTCATTACTCTGGACATTGAATCCTTATACACAAGTATTGAACATTCTACGGGACTAAAAGCAATCAAATATTTTTAGATTTAAGATCAATTGAATTTTACCAACACAATAAGATGCTTTTAAGTCTAATATCATGGTGTTTAAATAATAACTTTTTTCTATTTGGCAATGACATCTTTTACAGAGAAGAGGAGTGGCTATGGGGGCTTGCTTCTCCCCCAGCTACGCATGTTTACATGTTGGCTGGTGGGAGGAGCAGGTCCTCAAAAATATGTTTGCCGCCGTTTTTAACGCATCATGTTTTGTACTGGTTAAGATACATCGATGATGTTTTTATTGTGTGGCGAGGCAATGAATTGAGTGCATGTAATTTTATTGAACAGATTAATAACAATACTGTTAATCTTAAGTTTACTTCTAATATGAGTAGAAACTGCATTGAGTTCCTGGACGTGAAGGTTTATCAGAATCAAGGGTAAATTTTCACTACTTTGTTTAGGAAGGAGACGGCTGGCAATTTGACTCTCCATGCTGACAGTGCGCATCCTAGGCACTTGATTCATAATATTCCATATGTGGAATTTTTACGTCTTAAAAGGATTTGCAGCAGTAAAGATGATTTGGATAGATGCACTGAGGAGGCCTTGCAGAGATTCAGACAGAGGGGCTACAGTGAGAATATCCTGAGAGGAGCATTAGATAAAACCAATGATCGAACAAGAGAATCACTACTCAATGATACTGTGGCAACATCTAAAGAGGATAGTGATATCCTCGCTTAGTCACTACTTTCAGCAAACAAGAAAGAAAGATTAGGGCCATCATCAAACGCAATTGACCGATAGTTTTGACTGATGGAGTATTGTCACCCCGGCTGCCACCTCAACCTACTGTGACTTATAGGAAGGGTGTTTCTATGCGCACACAAATTGGAAAGTCCTGTCCTGAATTAGTAGGGGCTAAGACATGGTTACAACCCAAACCAGGTTTTACTAAGTGTTCTACTTGTAGAGCATGTAAATTTGGTAAAAATACTACTCATTATCTGTCACCTTTTAGCCCAGACAAAATTGCTATTCGGGGAACTTACACATGCAGGACGGAGTATGCGGTATATATTCTGACATGCACCTGCGGATTGAGATATGTCGGCAGTACAAAGTTGCAGGTGCATGTCAGAATATTGCAGCATTTGCGGGCCATCGTGAACAATGATTCAGCTTATCCGGTGGCTCGCCATTTCAGACAAACGCATAACAATGATTTAAATTGTTTGAGTTATTTTGTGGTGGCAGCCATTCCAAAAACACGAAGAGGGGGTGATCGAGAAAAAGCTCTCAGGCAAATGGAATCTAAATTGATTTTGGAGCTAGACAGCAAATTTCCATATGGTTTGAATAATACTGAAGACCCTACACAATTTCTTATAGATATCAATTGGGATCAATTGTTTATGTGTATGATTAAGATTGCTGTTTTTTAGTGTAGGCAACAGTCTTTGGTTAAGAAAAGTCTTTTTGTTAAATGTAATATGAATTCTGTATCCGTTTATAAGAAGAGGGTTATAATAATGATATTGTTGATGGCAGCTGCTGAACCTTGTGTCCGGATTTGGTTCGGTCGGAATTGGAAATTCCGGTTCCGATTGAACCAATTTGGCCAAGGCCCGAATGAGATTTATTTTTAGTGTGGTATTTTTTATGATATATGTGACGTATTTTGCATTTGCACTTTAATATTGGCTATTTTGCACATTAGGTAACATGTTGGTACACTTAGTATTTTTAATATTTAAATTGAAGGGCACTAGTGGGATTTATCCCATTTCCAATCTATGAAATATGACATTTGGGCAGTTGTTTGTTATTGTCAGCATTTATGTAGATATATAACTGTGGGAGAATAAAAAGGGATTTATCCCATTTTCTATAATTATTTGAAATATTTTAATAAAATATTTTAAAGAATATTTTATTATAGAAGATGATCCCAAATAGTAGTATTTTACATAGATGTTGAAAATAGGTAGTGCAACCACATATTTGGCCAAGGAGTATCAGTGATGTTGGAATTATGACAAATGCCAAAAATGCTTGTTAAAGATATTTAATGAATTGAATTTTATTCTTTTATAGATGGATCACTGACACTCACGAACATTATGTCATGATTATGGCTAAATTGGTTATTGCACAAAGAAAAGTAAGAGAGAAAATAACGAGGAAAAAATGGATATTGTGCTCTATTGGGATAGGTGATAGTATTTTTAGTATTTTTACTATGTTTATTGTGTGTTTTGTCACGTGGTTTTGCACTTTAAAATGAAGGCGTTCTAACCTCACGAGTATGTGATCAAGGGCAAGTGTTGCCCGAAACGCGTAATCCGAGGAAACAATAAATAATTTATTTGCCTTAATATCCAGTGGTTCCTTTTCGGCGGAAGCAAGCGAGTGTGTGGAGTCGAGAGAGGACCGTCTGGTGGTGTGTGTGTGTATATGTGTGTGTGTGTGTGTGTATATATATATATATATATATATATATATATATATATCCACCGGTCGTCGCGTTGAGCACTCCGGAACGGGTGCTGGTCTTGAAAAGTGGCGGTGGTACCACGTGAATAAATCCAGCTCCAAACCTCAAAACCCGAAGGAAGAGAGAGACCGCACTCAGTCAAGGGTGAACTCGGTTGCTTTATTCAGCCGAGAAAACAAACAGGACGCGTTTCGGCTTCGCGCCTTTTTCCACTGTACATAGAGCCGGATGTTTTCGTGATACTTGTAGTTAAAGAGTGCATTCACTTCCGGTGCAACTTTTTTTCACAGAGACAAATAACGGACTGTTAATTTCACAGTTTAATAAGCGCCATCTTTCAGATGTCAGAATCCAAATCAAAATAAATCTTTTTAACAACAAGTCAATCCTAACTGTTATAATTCATTGCACATTGCTTCTGCTCTATATGAGCTATTTGTTAAAATATTTTTGATGTCATGGAAAGCAACGACAGACTGTTTTATTCTATATGAAAAACGAGTACCATCTTGGAAAGGTTAATTTAACCACTCATATGACGTATTATAAAGCCATTATTCACAGCTCAATTAAATCATTTTCAAAATTAATTGATGGTCATTCTACTATAATTAATGTCGTTGCATTATTCCTGTAATTACGTTCCTAAATGAGCCCTTGATTGCGTCAACCGATCAATTCATTAACAATATAATCAATCCTATGTTTCACATCTGATGATGACAAAGAAATGATAATATTCAATAATTGCAGCATACAATGAATTTACCAAAATTGTGCCCTGTATGGGCCATGATAGAGACAACAGCCTTCCTTTTAACAAATCAATTCATTTCTGATGTGTCAGAACAGTTTATCTACATTTTAAAGCCAAAAAATGCAAAAGGAATGGGAGACAAGAATGAGAGAAAGGAACGTTATTCGGACATAATTACTGAGGTTCATAATCAATCAATCAATCAATCACAGAATTTGTAAAGCGCACTACTTACCCGCGAGGGTCTCAAGGCGCTGGGGAAAAAACAGGGGGGGGGGGGGGTGCTGCTACTGGTCGAACAACTAGGTCTTGAGTAGCCTCCTGAAGGTCAGCAGGTCTTGGGTCTGTCGTAGGCTTAGTGGAAGGGTGTTCCAGGTCTTGGCGGCGAGGTGGGAGAAGGATCTGCCGCCGGTGGTGGTTCTTCGAATGCGAGGGACGGTGGCGAGGGAGAGGTCGGGCGGAGTGGAGTTGGCGGTTGGGGACGTAGAAGAGGAGTCGTCTGTTGAGGTAGGCTGGGCCAGTCTTGTGGAGTGCCTTGTGTGCGTGGATGAGGAGTTTGAAGGAGATTCTCCTGTCGACGGGGAGCCAGTGCAGGTTCCTCAGGTGGGAGGTGATGTGGCTGTGGCGTGGTACATCGAGGATCAGGCGTGCGGAGGCGTTTTGTATGCGTTGCAGTCGCTTGATGAGCTTGGCCGGGGCTCCCGCGTAGAGGGCAATCACCAATACAAATTGCAAATTAATCATATCCATTCAAGTATCAACTGTCACAGATGTATTGCTAGTTCCTCTTCTGTATTCAGACCTAGAGGAACTCTGGACTGTAGATCAATTATGAATCTAGATTCCAACCTTCGTAGTTTAAGTTCTCTGTTCCCTCCCCGTTCATTGGCGGGAACATGATTCAAACAATAAAATCTCAAAAGATTCCTATTGCTGTTATGAAATTTGGCAAAATGTCTCGCTACAGGATACGTGAAATCATTTCTCTCAATCGCCCTTGCGTGTTCTAGTATCCTACGTTTGGTTGGGTGAATAGTACTTCCCACAGAAGGGTGTATTACATGTCAGAAATGTATTAATGACTCTAGGTTGTGGCATTCCCGGAACATTATATGTCAAAGTTTTGGGGCTGCTCCTGCAAGCCTTGCATTTGGAGCAAGGAAAAAATCCTGTCAAAGTACTAACTCTTGGGTTAAATGGAATTGCCTCGAAATGACTCTGAACCAATTTATCCTCGAGGGACCGACAGCGTCTGTACGTTATTTGTGGATGATCAGGTAAATTCTTCCCGATCACCGTGTCAGACTTCAAAATATGCCAGTTAAGAGAGAGAATCTTCCTAACTGCTTCTGACTCGTTAGAAAATGTACTGATGAATCTAAATGTCTCCACCCCCTGTGTACTGGGCTGTATTTTATCTTTGAGAAGTCATTATGTTCGGCACATTTTAGGGATCTCCCTATCAGAAAATACCGGATAGCATGAATGCCATTAACGTGATTGATACAAGTATATAGACTCGTTACATCGAGTACCATCATAAGCATATCAGATTCCCAAGTTATATCAGAAATTGCTCTCGACATTAATTATAGTAGAATGACAATCATTAATTAATTTTGAAAATGATTTTATTGAGCTGCGAATAATGGCTTTATAATACGTCATATGAGTGGTTAAATTAACCTTTCCAAGATGGTACTCGTTTTTCATATAGAATAAATTAGTCTGTCGTTGCTTTCCATGACATCAAAAATATTTTAACAAATAGCTCATATAGAGCAGAAGAAATGTGCAATGAATTATAACAGTTAGCATTGACTTGATGTTAAAAAGATTTATTTTGATTTGGATTCTGACATCTGAAAGATGGCGCTTATGAAACTGTGAAATTAACAGTCCGTTATTTGTCTCTGTGAAAAAAAGTTGCACCGGAAGTGAATGCATTCTTTAAGTACAAGTATCGCGTAAACATCCGGCTCTATGTACAGTGGAAAAAGGCGCGAAGCCGAAACGCGTCCGGTTTGTTTTCTCGGCTGAATAAAGCAACCGAGTTCACACTTGACTGAGTGCGGTCTCTCTCTTCCTTCGGGTTTTGAGGTTTGGAGCTGGATTTATTCACGTGGTACCACCGCCACTTTTCAAGACCAGCACCCATTCCGGAGTGCTCATCGCGACGACCGGTGGACTGGAGCTGAAGTTAAAGTCGCGCCGCAGCACCGCTGTATGAATTTCTCGCAGCAATCGAAGCGAGCGACGCAGACGGGTGAGTCGGAGGACACACAAGTCCCCTGTTGTTTTCTCTTCAAGTGATTACACGCTGTATATGTCTATTGTGAGGATTTACCCATTAATTACGGCTGGAACGCGTCAAGGGTGTTTGTTCAATTATTTGCCTAGAGTCGGTGAACTTTAAAACCACCAGCATGTGACCAGTGCACAAGGAACATTAAAATCGCACTTTGGGAAATTAGAACGTCTCTTTGAACGAGAGATTCGTAAATAATGGGAGGCAACCTCCCTACAAAATTACATAGAGGTACAACGGATTCCGCGCGGTTTGCACATCTACACCATTCCTACATACGAAAACCCAGATCCTAAATTACTCGATGAATGGTCAGCATATACCACGGATGTTTCTGTAGGAATGCTCAAAATATTATTCAAGTTTGCATGGAGTGACCGTGAAAAATGTTTAAAGGATATTGAAGAGTTGGAAACCTTAATCTCACAAGATCAAGATACACAAGCTAAAGATGAACTAAAAGAGGCAATGAGGAAACGCCTTCTAGCATACGAAGAGAAAATTAAACAGAGAAAGCATACCAAATTCAACAGGGATGCTCACGACTATGAGCAAGGTAGAATTCTTACGTTCGCTCGCAAATTTGATGCACCACGTAGAGCCCTGAGAAGCAACATTAATAGAAGGACTGTTGAGCAAAAGGAAACCTCAGAATCAGATGTAACCAGTGACAATGAGCAATCTGGTGAGGATGGCATAGACCCTCAAGCATCAGCACCTGCGAGAAGCCTTTTTCACAAGGAGTTTCAGCTCATGAGGCAAACCTGGCAACGGGGCGGAAGAGGCAAGCCCCGCGAACAAGGACGTAAAAAAATCCAAGAAAAACACGAGGGGGGGGCTACAACAAGCTCAAATCAAGGCGTGGCAGGACAAACACGCAGCAAGAGAGGGTCAAGGAAATAGATCCAGATGAAGATTTGACGATCATCAACCTAACATCTAAGAAATTGACTAAAGATGAGGAAGCAGTCTTAAAGAAAGGACTGACCTTTTGCCCAACTAAAGACTGAATATACGCAAACACGAATCGATTTATATCTCTTCACTAGGAAGCTGAAACTTCATAAGTTTTTCAAGATTAAAGGCCTACAAAGACAAGAGATGAGGCCCAAAACCATGACAAGTTCTGTCACACCAACAGATGTTCTAACTGGAGATGACTTGGTGACATTGCAATTATTGGGTAGTCAAGATGATTTAAATAGCACAGATGAAGGCACTGATCAGGTATCGAATATCGAGAGTTTTGGTATTGAACAAAAAACAGTGAAAACAAATTTCAAACCAAAATCCACCTTCACACCCATGACTCCCTTTGATACAATTGATGCCTTTGAGGAAACTGTCAAAAATTATTTGGTGAAATTAAAACAAACAATCTAACAGAAGGAATCAAATACATGCAAATTTGACATTTAAACAAAAACAAGCTCTGGAACATATTCAGATTGACTCTAATATTGTCTGTAAACCATCAGACAAAGGTGGAAACATAGTGCTTATGGTACGAGAGTTTTACAGCAAAGAGGCATTGCGACAATTATCGGATAGCACATGTAATGCCAACATTTCCAAAGAAGAATACAATGAAAGTATTAAAGTTTATCATGAAATGATCCATAAATGGACAGACAAGGGAATGATTGACGCGGATGAACTGAAATTTCTTTCGTGCCCATATCCGGTGACAGCCACATTTTATCACCTCCCCAAGATTCATAAGGACGCCAACATACCTCCTGGTCGCCCGATTATATCATCAAAGGGAAGCTTGACCGAATCCATGGCACAGTACATCGATCACTTCCTAGCCGACTTCGTGAAAACATTACCATCCTATATTCGGGATACGAAGGATTTTATAAGAGCAATTTCTGATATAACTTGGGAATCTGATATGCTTATGATGGTACTCGATGTAACGAGTCTATATACTTGTATCAATCACGTTAATGGCATTCATGCTATCCGGTATTTTCTGAAAGGGAGATCTCTTAAATATGCCGAACATAATGAAATGCTCATTGAATTTCTACTGTTTTGTCTGACAAACAATATTTTCTTGTTCCAGAAACAATACTACAGACAGATCAAGGGTACGGCTATGGGCACCTGCTTCGCCCCCAGCTACGCGAATCTATTCGTGGGCTGGTGGGAGAAGCAGGTGGCCTGGGCTGAAAAGAATAATCACTGGGTATCGTCCATCATAGGATGGTATAGATATATTGATGATTTATTTATCCTTTGGAAGGGTTCACGTGATGAGGCAGAAAAATACATTCAAGAACTCAACAACAATGAAGTCAATCTACATTTTAGTGGGCACATCAGTGCTACAGAAGTGGCATTCTTAGATCTCAAAGTTTTTATTAGCGATGGAAAAATTTGCACCTCCCTGTTTAGAAAAAAAGACGGCAGAGAACTCGATCCTTGAGGCCCACAGCAGTCATCCAAAGTCTTTAAAAGACAGTATCCCCTATGGGGAACTTCTTCGATTAAAAAGGAATTGTACAAGAGAAAGTGACTTTACACATGCTGCACAAGACGCGGTAGAGAGGTTTATAGTACGAGGGTATTCTCCCAATCTGTTGCAGAAAACATTGTCTAGAGTGGAGAAAATCCCTAGACAATGTCTTCTCAAAGATAAAATACAGCCCAGTACACAGGGGGTGGAGACATTTAGATTCATCAGTAGATTTTCTAACGAGTCAGAAGCAGTTAGGAAGATTCTCTCTCGTAACTGGCATATTTTGAAGTCTGACACGGTGATCGGGAAGAATTTACCTGATCATCCACAAATAACGTACAGACGCTGTCGGTCCCTCGAGGATAAATTGGTTCAGAGTCATTTCGAGGCAATTCCATTTAACCCAAGAGTTAGTACTTTGACAGGATTTTTTCCTTGCTCCAAATGCATGGCTTGCAGGAGCAGCCCCAAAACTTTGACGTATAATGTTCCGGGAATGCCACAACCTAGAGTCATTAATAAATTTCTGACATGTAATACACCCTTCTGTGGGAAGTAATATTCACCCAACCAAACGTAGGATACTAGAATACGCAAGGGCGATTGAGAGAAATGATTTCACGAATCCTGTAGCGAGACATTTCGCCAAATTTCATAACAGCAATAGGAACCTTTTGAGATTTTATTGTTTGGATCATGTTCCCGCCAATGAACGGGGAGGAAACAGAGAACTTAAACTACGAAGGTTGGAATCTAGATTCATAATTGATCTATAGTCCAGAGTTCCTCTAGGTCTGAATACAGAAGAGGAACTAGCAATACATCTGTGACAGTTGATACTTGAATGGATATGATTAATTTGCAATTCGTATTGGTGATTGCCTTTTGAACCTCAGTAATTATGTCCGAATAACGTTCCTTTCTCTCATTCTTGTCTCCCATTCATTTTGCATTTTTTGGCTTTAAAATGTAGATAAACTGTTCTGACACATCAGAAATGAATTGATTTGTTAAAAGGAAGGCTGTTGTCTCTATCATGGCCCATACAGGGCACAATTTTGGTAAAATCATTGTATGCTGCAATTATTGAATATTATCATTTCTTTGTCATCATCAGATTTGAAACATATCATTGATTATATTGTTAATGAATTGATCGGTTGACGCAATCAAGGGCTCATTTAGGAACGTAATTACAGGAATAATGCAACGACATTAATTATAGTAGAATGACCATGATTAATTAATTTTGAAAATGATTTTATTGAGCTGCGAATAATGGCTTTATAATACGTCATATGAGTGGTTAAATTAACCTTTCCAAGATGGTACTCGTTTTTCATATAGAATAAAACAGTCTGTCGTTGCTTTCCATGACATCAAAAATATTTTAACAAATAGCTCATATAGAGCAGAAGCAATGTGCAATGAATTATAACAGTTAGGATTGACGATGTTAAAAAGATTTATTTTGATTTGGATTCTGACACATATATATATTCCTGTATGTGATAAGAAGAGCAATGACTGACTGTGCTTTTCAGATGTAAAATGGTCCCCAATGCATTCTATTGGAGATGCAAGGATGCACCCAAAACAGCCAATAGAAAGACGGTCACACTAAAATATTCCTGTGAGGTGATCCAAGATGAGATTGTCAATGTCTTGTGCCAAAAGTAAAGGAAACCAATGGCTGAAGGAGGCTGAACTAAAGCCCACTTATGTGTAGGTTATATTTGTTTTGGAAAAATAAGTAAAGGGATAGGTTATCATGTTATCATTTAATTTCACTCCATTGCTATCAAGCCAGCATTCTTGGAATAGTTATCTATGAGGGACTTAGAGTCGATTGAAAACATGGGAAATTTAGCGGTGGAGCAGTATTGGTTTCAAGCCTGAAGAATATTACAGAACGTGCCATAAACATTCAAATGTTATTATCAAGGGCAGTACATGCCAGAGACAGAAAATGTATATGGCCTTTATTTATTATTTACCCAGCACACTATGGGAGTTGAAATGGGTTTGTTAATCTGCCTGATTCCATTATATTGTGGAAACACTGCATGAGTAAGGAATAGAATATTAGGGAATGGACAAAGATTTGGGAAAATAGAGACGTGCCCTGCCCACATACATTTTATCCTATAAATGAAATCACTGTATAGAGTTTTGGTAGAAAATGAGCTGAACATCACACAGATAGGTGAGGTTAGGATACAGATCCTATTTATCTCTACTGCAGTGATTCTAGAAAATACTAGCTATACTTTAACAAGCTATTGACCAAGTATGAGGAATATGCCATGGAAAAAAATAAAGAATAATATTAGTTAAAGTCATGGAAGTTGGCCAGGAAAGACCATTCAGTAAACAGTATGTCCTGAGCTACAGGAAAGTGGATACAGTTTCTATGGATACAGTGATTATTTGGCACTTAAACGTTCACGATTTTTATCAAGGGAACGCGTTTGTTGTCAGCTGTTTGTTTGCCCAGCCACACAGGATCCGTTAGGAGGACTCGCTCTCCCAGAACTGCCTGGGAGCGAGGGAGGAGTCTGCCATCACGCCTGCGCCGCTCGCGCTGAAAGCGCCTGTTGTCTCCTGCGGCGCGGGCCGCGCACAGGCGAAGGGCGGGCCCGTCCGCGCCCGTCATAGCCCGGAAGAGGCTGGGCTGGGCCCCCTCTCTTGGCTTGGTGTTCGGCGGATTGGACTTTTGAACAGGCCTGGAATACAAGTATTGTGAAAGGGCCCCAAGGATATTCCAGACTGCTACAAGATGTGAAACGTGTGAGGTAGGAGATCCTCTTGTGTACTGTTCTCTTGAAGCAGGAGTAGCACGGTTGTGTCTGAATACTTAGCTGCTGATCCTGATCCTTTTCACTATTCCCTCTGGTACTACAAGTTGGTCTTTTAAGTTGGGTAGATGGAAAAACGTAAAGGTGCGGCACTGGTACCTTTGGGCCCTTCGGGTCCTCCACACACCACAATGGACGCCTTTTTAACGCGGGCAGCAGCGATTATTGAGTAAGAAATCGAACTGGCGTCCCATCGGCTCTCCCGCTCGCCTCTACCTTGCCTTGCCTCTAGCCCACCAGGTGCAGTGGGGGTTAGTACCTTGCACTGCGCCCAAGTAAGCAATCCTGCATCCGGAACTCCATCTGGTCAAATTAGTTCACCGGCTTCGGGGGATGTGACCAAGGGAGCCCAGCGAGAGGGATCGCACGGGCCAGAGGTAGCTAGAACCAGCTCTATCTCTTGTCCCAATAGCACCCACCACTTCACAGGGTGAGGGTAACTCGGTTAACCCAGGGATGCCAAAAGCAGGAGGGACAACGGGGGTAAAAAGGAAAGGTCCAGCTACAGGTGCAAAAGCCAAACGTCCAAGGGAAGAAGGGAATGAACTTTGTGTGAGCAAACACACCCCACTAAACAAGGTGGACTTGGAAGTTCTAATGGACGTCTGGATTGGCTCACTAATGACTAAAATTGAGTGTAAATTAGAACCCATTAGGACACGTTTAGTCGCAATTGAGCAGGAGTTAATGGAGATCAACCGATGGAGGCTAGTAGGGGGTCTGGATCCTCAAGGGGGGGCCCCCTCCGGTCAAGGTGAAGTTGCCACCCTATCTGAAGAGCGGGGAACAGCTGGCCCAAGTGGACTTCAGTCTTCGGTTGCACCAGAGAACAATAGCAATATCGCCTCTACACAGCCCACCGAGATCCAAAAGGATGGAGTAGGGGTGTCAAAGTCACAGTGCCCTATAGCCCGTCCCGGCCCAGTTAATCCTCCAGCAGGAATAGCTGTAAGAGGTGGGGATGGCCGCTCAGATTCTATTGTACCAGACCCTGAGGGGGCGAATCCACGACAGTTGCTTCCAACGATACATCTCCCCCCGGAATGTTTTTCTTATGTGGTGGTACTTGGCAACGTTCCAGCACTCCCCCTAGGTGCTGTTGAGGAATTCGACCAGCTCAAGAATAAGGTTTTGAATTGGCTGGATCAGAATACAACTCTTGGTCTAAGGGTGGAGAAACCCATCATCATGGTGCGTAGGGTCTCATGGGTGGGTCAACCAAAACCTGGGCAGGAGACTGCGTAATCGTTAATTTCAACAGACCCCACCTAGCAGAGAGAATCTTACATTCGGTGTCCCAGAACAATTGGGGGGGTCCAGCTTCAACCATTTCGCCTTTCCACCTAGGTTACTTCTATAGACTCCCCCCCCCCCACCCTCCCCAACACCCCAAGGCCTAACTGGGTGGGCATCCGGAAATTTCCTACCAATCCAGGACGTCCGGAACAGGTTCGACAGGCTCGACAGATGGTAACACAAGACATTCCTACCTTTAAGCCCTTTGCTCCCTTGGAATCATTGGACGCTTGCGATTGACTCACGGTAGAAGAGTCAGTAGAGCCTGTACCCCTACAAGAAGTTATTGCGGGGCCTCCCCCAGTCGGGGCGGATCAAGCTAAAACCTGCAAATTTATCTCTTAGAATATAGCTGGGCTTGCAAACAAGATAACTGACCCCGGATGGATCACTTTTATTAAAGGATTTAGCATTATTTGTCTACAGGAGACGTGGGCTACATCAAACACTTTCTTCCTCGAGGGTTTTAAGACCTTTTTTGTACCAGCCACTGCTTCACAGATAGGTAGACCGAAGGGGGGGTCTGTTAATATATGTTTCTTTGGACATTCCATGCTGATTGAAGGAAATACCCACCAATAATGTTTGCTTCCAGGCCATTTCATTTTCTCAAGGGTCATCAAATATGGTGTTGCTAAATTTTTACAACGCTAATGTTGGGCATCAAACTTTTTGTAATATCATTAGACTGGGTACTTTCTTAAGGAATCTGGACACAAAGGGTTCCCTGACAGGTCACCTCGTGATCTCAGGAGATTTTAACATCCATCTTTGTAGGGATCCAGATGTAGGCTCCAAATCCAGGATGGGATGCCCCCGGTCGGCGGGGTTGCATGTTGAACACACCACCCAGGGAGATAGCCTTAATGCACTAGCTGACGAGTTTGACTTAACTGTAAGAGGTGGGGATGGCCGCTCAGATTCTATTGTACCAGACCCTAAGGGGGCGAATCCACGACAGTTGCTTCCAACGATACATCTCCCCCCGGAATGTTTTCCTTATGTGGTGGTACTTGGCAATGTTCCAGCACTCCCCCTAGGTGCTGTTGAGGAATTCGACCAGCTCAAGAATAAGGTTTTGCATTGGCTGGATCGGAATACAACTCTTGGTCTAAGGGTGGAGAAACGCATCATCATGGTGCGTAGGGTCTCATGGGTGGGTAGGTCAATCAAAACCTGGGCAGGACACTGCATAGTCGTTAATTTCAACAGACCCCACCTAGCAGAGAGAATCTTACATTCGGTGTCCCAGAACAATTGGGGGGGTCCAACTTCAACCATAACGCCTTTCCACCTAGGTTACTTCTATAGACTCCCCCCCCCGACACCCAAAGGCCTAACTGGGTGGACATCCGGAAATTTCCTACCAATCCAGAACGTCCGGAACAGGTTCGACAGGCTCGACAGATGGTAGCACAAGACATTTCTACTGTCGTGTAGTTCCTATAGTACCCATGCAGGACCTGCGCGTTTGGATAGCATAAACCGTGGGCTTGGTGGCAGACTGGCTCTGTGCACCCCCACCGCGTATGTTAGCCGGATTTGCATTAGCTAGCTCACAGTGCCACTAGAATCTCCTCTTATCGGGGAGAGATTAGTTTCTGGCAACCTTAGATCATGACAACCCTGATCCCTCAGAATCGTGGAAACAATGTACTACTTTTCGCTCAGTCACTTGTGCTTACTTGTTCGGTTTGTCTCAGAGTTACACAGAATAAACAGTCTGGGCGTTTCAATAAGTATTTATTGAATAGTTGTTATTCTGGTGTAGAATATATGTGCTGCAGCAACCAGTAGACAATAGCAGAGATATATTATCAGCAGTACTATCAAAGTGAAGGGATAGTACAGTTCTACCATATTGCAATAATAATGGTTAAATACATGAATATATAACATGCATTATAAAAGTGCACGTACTCCTACGATGCCTAACTAGATGTACCTAAGTGTACCTGGTATGTGTGTAGGTCTAAAAGCCTAAGAGCCAAGAATCCTTCTAGGATTTAGTCAAACCCCATTACCTGAATAGAGTGAGAGTGGGACCCCGTCCTGGTCTCGAGTTGGACACCCCGCAAGGGCTGTGTTAGACCGCTGTCAGCTGGAGCGACTGCATGCAGGAGCCTCAGCGTCTCTGGTCAGTGTGTCAGCATGGAAGTCTCAGTTCCCTCTATCTTACCGTGGCAAGATGTGGTGTATTTATACCCTAAAGTGTCACGTCCCTCAGTATGGCTTGTATTGGTCTTTGTTAGACATGAGGAAGTCGTCAGGGGTGAACTTTGTACATACATATTATGCTGGAGATGAAGATGGTGAATGCTCATGCATAAATTATGAGTACATTGTAGGCCTGTGTTTTGGAAAACCCTGCAGTGTTCTAACCACAGACTAGATAACGTTCAACCCTCAGAGCTCGTTGTGTACTGTAGGGAACTAATGTAGGTGAAAGATCATGCCTATATTAGGGCATAGGAGATCATGACTATAATTGGGCATAGACGATTATGACCAAAATAGGGCATATACCACTATGACCATAATAGGGCATATGCGAATATGACCATACACGGCATATATGAACGCGTCTATATTAGGGCCTCTATATGAAACATAACACCCACTCCACTTTCGAATTGGATGACAATGACCATACTTAAAATCTGGACAATTTAGAAACTTTCTTAAAAACAGCTAAAAACATGGTTTTAAAAAGACATTTAAAAATGATTAAAAATGTTAAAAGTCAGCTATTCTTTTGTTGCCACTTGAAAAAGTCAATTCTGTCTCACTCATAAAAGTTGTATTACCATAAGCAGAAGAAGGCCATTCTTTCTCAAGTGAAAGTGTCAATTTAGGAAATGTTCCAAATTTAGTTCGTTTATTTATGAAACGAAGTGGAGAAGCTGAATTCTTTCCCAGGACGCGATGAGCCAATTCCAGATTAAGTGTTCTGGCTGGGAGATACAGCATTATCAGTGCTAGCTACTGCAGACGACAAATCCAACGCTTCACAGAGAACGTCAATCGCACATAGATGGAATTCAGCACTGCCAACAGTCGGTGCTGCGGCAGCTTGTGCGGCAGTTGTTACCCGAGTGCCTGTGCAGGAACCACCTAACCCAGCAGGAGCAAACGGCACCTGTGGATTCTCAAGGAATGCGTTCATCAGAATTGGAAGACGCTGGGGACAACGCAGAGCATGGGCCTTTAGGGGGTCCAGCATAGCATCCATGTCCGGAGGCGTATCTGATGGAAACGTTAGACAGAGATCCAACGTGCATTCTTCTCCGCAGAACAGGCATCGAAGAACAGGTAAGATGCAGTCCACCCAGACTGGTCTAAACGATAGAAACCAAGAGGCGTTCAGTTCTCTTAGGCAAGGTATTCCCAGAAGCTGTACCATGCGCTCACGGTACTTCCGCCTCCATGAGTACGTTCGCTATTTCCTCGGAAATTGGGCCGTCCATTGCGTAGCAGTAAGATTACAATCAGGACTCCTGCAATTAGGAACAGGATAAGCGGGAGACCTCCAAACACGCTTCCCAATACGGAGTGTATAAAATTTGGGATTACTCTGAGGACTGTCTGAAAGGTGCTTAATAGTCCTGACCCTATGGTCTTAAATAGGTGTACAATACCGCTCGTATCAGACATGTTAAAGATACGACCCACCATTTCTACGAAATGAAAGGGGCAGTTCGTACGTATAAGCGCCTGTATCTCAGTCGAGATCCTTGCAACTTGAAGTTCAAAGGTTTCTCGAGCGGAGGTTAAGGGCACGGGTTGCTGTAAAAGCATGGCTATCAGCCTGCTCAAAGTATCAAATTGTATGAAGGAAACATTCAACGAAGGCCATAACGGCGCCTCCCTGACTGTGTTCAGTGGCGGAAACAATACTTGCATACAGCAAGTAACCCTGGAGTTAACAGTGACCAGATAGGCGACGCCCGGAAGCATCCCACAGCAACCTTGATCGTTTAGCATCAAGTAACTCCCATTCGAGAGCAGCTGGAAAACCGTCGTGATCATGGCCGCTGGGGTCCCTGGCATGTGGCAAGATAGATTCGCTACCGAACCACTACATGCTCCGTGCAGAGAAATATCCTGACACATGAGAGAACCGCTTAAAGCGTTCTTGCAGTTTGTACCACTCACATACACTTCTCGATCCGCATTCCGGTATCGATATCTATATGGTAACTCCCAAGTTTCCTTAATGTACCCCTTACCCATTTTTTCATATTTGCCTGCCTGCCTTTGCTCAAGGCAATACTGAAACTGAAACGTAGTTACCGGCAGAGTGATTTGGCCATGAATTAGCCATTCAGTTGATGGTAATTCGGCTACAGTGAATGGTAACCTTTCCAGTTTCTCAATACGCAGCATGTATATTTGGCTCCCCTTTGTGCCATTTCTGTCTGTTTATCAGTTAGATTGTATTCTGAAAACAGAGACATGGTGTTTATAAAACGCCAGGGCACATAGCCTGCACGCAAAGATTGCAGCGTCCAGCTTAACATCACAATTGAACGAAGCTGTGATTGCCCGTGTTGTAACAAGGCCAGATCCTGTTCTAATATGTCGATTGCCGAAGATACAATGTTGCCTTAGGAGTAAATCCTGGAGGTCAAAGTTGTTAACCCATTATCCACTACAGCTAATGCCTTTTTTAGGTTAATACGGTCTATTTCCCGTATTCTTTCTGCGGCCTCCTGTTGGGATATTTTCCAGTTTTCATTATAATAGGCATTAATGCCAGCATATATGAAACGTTTCTGACGTGTTTTCCTTGGACCTAGCAAGAAATCCCTAAGGTCTGCATCAGGTGTGAGTACGGTCAAGTGATGTTTTACTTCTGTGAGTGTTGAGGTCTCTAGCCAATTAAGGCACAACTTCCCAACACTATACGATGTCACTACCCCTGGGTGTTGTCTCTGTACATAGCGTGTATCTGGCCTACTGATACTAAAACCCTCGGCTATACCTAGGAATCGTTGTTGACATGTGTTTGTGTCAATGGGCCAAATCAGCCATTCGGGATCTGACCTGTTGTACTGGATAATGTAATCTAATCTTATCCCATGTGTAGTTGAATTCTGCCCCCCACCCATCTGTGATGGTCCTGGAAACCCCGGTGTGTTCATTTCCTTATTCTTGGCTAGTCCAAGACAGGATGTCTGTTGCACAGTTTCATTTAGAAATATCATCTGCTGTGGAATGAGGCATGCTCTAAAAAGCGCTTCTGTTCCCTGGACTTGCCAGTCCCTAGAACCCCAGATCGATTTTAAATCTATAGTGTCCTTCCATAGGTCGAAACCCTGTGCAGACAACTGGGCCATAAAGGAAGCAGAGTAAATCTGTTTGGTGTTAGTCAACATAATTTTCTGTGCTGATGTTGTTGCCACTTTGTAATAAAATGACTTCGGGTCAGATGTATTAAACCCTGAAAAGTATGAATTTCTGTGCAAAAGTTTCCGAACTACCTTTTGGAGGTGTTGGGCAGTGTTCCCACTGGTGGTATTCAAATACATTTCTAGGTGTTATAGATTTGTGCAAGAAATGATGACCACAATGTTGGTAAAAGTACAATGCATCATAGTCTGAAGTACCTTCTAACATTTCATTGTTCGGAAATGCTGCAGTTTTTTCTAAATCAGACATCATATTATTCACAGTTTCAGTGTCCCAATCATCAGAAAATGTACTGGAGGTAATGATATCACTTAAAGAAATTTTAAATACATGTTTAAGCATTAAAAGTTCAGTTGGACCAAATATATCAAAATCAATCTTGTCCCATACTATACCGTCCGGTATAGGAACTGCTGTGATGTTCACTGAAGACAAGTCTCTTGGTTCACGATGTGAAGACTGGTGTGGTTTTAAAATCAAATTGACTCTTTGGGCTGTAAAGCTCTGCTGGAGATATCGTCCATTAATAAGCATAATAAAAGTTATAATTAAACCTAGCCAGAAAAGAAAAATAGAATCCCAGTGATATACCATAGTTCTATCCAAGGTGACACCAGGTAAGTCTTTCTAAAAAGGTGCAAAAAGTCAATGAGTTTCTGTTTGTGTGATTTTTTGGCTGGCATCGTTTCCGGCTCACTTGGATCCAGTGAAAACGTATCAAAGTTCACGAAATAGCGAGAAGCAGTTCGATCAATTGTTGGTATTGCATCTGGATTTGTTGAAATCGGATTTTGCTCTTGATGAGGAATGTTGACGTAGACGTCTGTAGTCGGTCTTATTGCAACTTGGTTGTTAAGTTGATTTTCATTTTGAAGTTGAACTTCTTGTTGAAGTGGAACGAGTTCCATAGCATTGTTACTTAGTCCTTCATTCCGTACAGGTGGCTCTTCAAACGTGATGAGTCTTTGTTTGAACTTCTTGGATTGTAGCGAGAGGAGGGCGTCTGCTACTGTGGAGTCCACGAGGCCTACTGTTTAGTATCGGCCACATAGTGTGGTTTGATTAAGTCGATTGAGACAAATCTTTTCTCCTTTTTCCCGGCAAGAGGTGGCAGAGGTACAGTTCTTGTGCCTTGGATTGCTAGGACCGGTACAGCTGTTCTGTATGATGGTCCGAATTCTTTGTCTGCAATCTTTTCTCTGACCAGATCCCTGACTTTTGGGATCCATACAGGTCTTGCCGTTACTGCCTTGACTTCCTCTGTGGCAGTCTGTTTTAATTGGACGTTGCTTTGTTGTGTCCTGGATTCATTTAGATCCTGTAAAACAGCCAAACGATCATGGATATCAAATGGTTTTTCACTCGCCACTGTGCCTTCACAATCAAGATCAGGTACCCACATTCTTGTCCCAAATAGGACCTCGTAAGGAGTGACACCCCCTAGAGAGCTTCTTGGCTGATTGTTTAGGGCTCTTTGTACCCCATATAAGTGATCGACCCATCTACCGCCCTTGCCTAATACCCTAGCTGTTAAAGATTGCTTTAAGTCACAGTTTTTCCTCTCCACAACAGAATTTCCCTCAGGATGGTACGGAGAGGAGTACCGCAATGCTACGCCCATTCCTTCCATGGCCTCTTTGTAAGCCCGAGAGCTAAACGCCGGGCCACGGTCAGAATGTAACGTGCCAATTGCGTATGTGCCGATAAAGACTCGTAAATCTCTTATAACAGTTCGAGCGTCAGCACAGCACTGAGGCCAAACCCATAGGAATCTAGAGCAGGAATCCACTGCAACCATGATATATTTCTTGGCCCCATCAGATTGTAGGGGTCCGCAGTGGTCCAAATACACACATGCGAGAGGTTTGTCTGATTTTAGTAATGGTGTCTGTGCTGGGCGTGTTACGTTGGAGCCTTTCATCTGCTGGCAGATGTCGCACTTTAAGACATAGTCTTTGGTCTGCTTTGTTAACCCAGGCCACCAGTAGCGCTGTTTCAGTAAAGAAATAGTCGCTGTAACGCCCGTATGCGCAGAACCCAAACCCTCGTGTGCTGCTAGAATTAAGCCTTGCCTACGATCCATATTTGGTATTACTCTATCCCCCACTCCAGGAATCTGAGCATATGGAATGTTTTGTGCATCTAACTTGTAGGAGTACTTGAGTGGAAATTCTTTAGGTACTGCTGTACTGCCTTTGCGTGAAGCATTGACAGCTACCAAAATCTCGCCATCTATTCTCGTTTTTGAACGAGTGACTGCAGCTACGGAAGCCGTGCGAACAGCCCCCTTTGCGGCTTCATCAGCCAATGAATTCCCTTCAACGTGAACGCCATCACGCTGATGACTCAGTGTATGTATCACGTGAGCCCTCGGTAGTTCGGTTCTCAACTCCACTACCTGTTCCCATAGCATTTTATGCTTAATTGGGCCACCTTTTGCGTCTTTAAACCAGTTTTGTTCCCAATGACGTAAGTATTCATTGTACGACTGTACACAGTAAAAGGAATCACACACAATTAGTGTGGGGAATTTGTGTTCCGTATTTACCAGTGCCAGTATTAGTGCTTTTAATTCTGCCAACTGAGCCGTGCAGTGTCCTAGAGATTGCGTTTTAGTGCAACTTGGATGGAACTTTCCATTGTGCATGCGACCTTTAACGATTGCACACGCTGCGCTGTAAGCTTGCTTACTCCCTATGGCCGGTTAAGCAGATCTGTCAGTGTAAATAATATATTCATACTGACCTAGAGGCAAAATTTCATTTGGTAGAGGATATTCTTGTTCGTATTGCAGAAATGCTTGTGTTTTTTTAACTTGGATCAAATCTGTATTCAACATCCGTTGCAGTAAGAGAATTAGCCCATTGTATCCATCTGGGATGTAAGGCTTTTGCATTTGGAATGCTAGCCTTTGTAACAGTCTCTAAGGCTGGTACTCTGTGCTGTATGAGTAATTCTGGCTGTGGCATTGTGCCAATTTCAGGATGCGGTGTATAAGCCGCTAGTATCGGCCATATGGCTCAGTCTCCTCCGAGCAGGCCTAATCTTACTCTTGCTCTTAAGTGGGGTAGGGCGCCTTTAAACCAGTATAAGTGTTCCTGGTAAGTGAGTGGAATCTCTATGTCATCGAATGGACAGTATTCCTCTGGTGCATCTCCTTCTATGTAGTAGTGAAATGTCTTTGTTACGGGATCTGCTGCTGGGAATGTAACCCATGAATAGAATACCTCTGTTTTATTTGATTTGTGTGCCTCAATCACGAGAGCTACTACGCCACCCCTTGGTGAAAAACCATTTTTCAATAGTTTCATGGTGAGCGTATGTCTGAATTTGGGTGCAATTTCAATTGCATTTTCGGGTTGTTCTCCGGCTGAGAGATGCAGATCTACTCTTTCTTCATCGCTCTCAGACATTTTGAAAAGAAAAGCTTTTCCAAGAGAACTAAGATAAAGGTTTTATGCACAATTTGGGAACTAGATGTCCTTCAAGCTTGATTAACCACCAGCCAATAAATAGTATTTTCGTACTACTCAGCTGCGGCGGATTTTATGCCCACCCACTCCAGACGTCTCCGGTGTTTTGGGAGTAGGTTCTCTGAGAATAGCACGACTAAACTACTCAGATTCTACTGTTAAATAAGTACCCAACCAACGTTGGTGGCGCCATGTCGTGTAGTTCCTATAGTACCCATGCAGGACCTGCGCGTTTGGATAACATAAACCGTGGGCTTGGTAGCAGACTGGCTCTGTGCACCCCCACCGCGTATGTTAGCCGGATTTGCATTAGCTAGCTCACAGTGCCACTAGAATCTCCTCTTATCGGGGAGAGATTAGTTTCTGGCAACCTTAGATCATGACAACCCTGATCCCTCAGAATCGTGGAAACAATGTACTACTTTTCGCTCAGTCACTCATGCTTACTTGTTCGGTTTGTCTCAGAGATTTACACAGAATAAACAGTCTGGGCGTTTCAATAAGTATTTATCGAACAGTTGTTATTCTGGTGTAGAATATATGTGCTGCAGCAACCAGTAGACAATAGCAGAGATATATTATCAGCAGTACTATCAAAGTGAAGGGATAGTACAGTTCTACCATATTGCAATAATAATGGTTACATACATGAATATATAACATGCATTATAAAAGTGCACGTACTCCTACGATGCCTAACTAGATGTATCTAAGTGTACCTAGTATGTGTGTAGGTCTAAAAGCCTAAGAGCCAAGAATTCTTCTAGGATTTAGTCAAACCCCATTACCTGAATAGAGAGAGTGTGGGAACCCGTCCTGGTCTCGAGTTGGACACCCCGCAAGGGCTGTGTTAGACCGCTGTCAGCTGGAGCGACTGCATGCAGGAGCCTCAGCGTCTCTGATCAGTGTGTCAGCATGGAAGTCTCGGTTCCCTTTATCTTACCGTGGCAAGATGTGGTGTATTTATACCCTAAAGTGTCTTGTCCCTCAGTATGGCTTGTATTGGTCTTTGTTAGACATGAGGAAGGCGTCAGGGGTGAACTTTGTACATACATATTATGCGGGAGATGTAGCTGGTGAATGCTCATGCATACTTTATGAGTACATTGTAGGCCTGTGTTTGGGAAAAACCCTGCAGTGTTCTAACCACAGACTAGATAACGTTCAACCCTCAGAGCTCATTGTGTACTGTAGGGAACTAATGTAGGTGAAAGATCATGCCTATATTAGGGCATAGGAGATCATGACTATAATTGGGCATAGACGATTATGACCAAAATAGGGCATATACGACTATGACCATAATAGGGCATATGCAAATATGACCATATACGGCATATATGAACGAGTCTATATTAGGGCCTCTATATGAAACATAACACTACCTTTAAGCCCTTTGCTCCCTTGGAATCATTGGACGCTTGCGATTGACTCACGGTCGACGAGTCAGTAGAGCCTGTACCCCTACAAGAAGTTATCGCGGGGCCTCCCCCAGTCGAGGCGGATCAAGCTAAAACCTGCAAATTTATCTCTTGGAATATAGCTGGGCTTGCAAACAAGATAACTGACCCCGGATGGATCACTTTTATTAAAGGATTTAGCATTATTTGTCTACAGGAGACGTGGGCTACATCGAACACTTTCTTCCTCGAGGGTTTTAAGACCTTTTTTGTACCAGCCACTGCTTCACAGATAGGTAGACCGAAGGGGGGTCTGTTAATATATGTTTCTTTGGACATTCCATGCCGATTGAAGGGAATACCCACCAATAATGTTTGCTTCCAGGCCTTTTCATTTTCTCAAGGGTTGTCAAATATGGTGTTGCTAAATTTTTACAACGCTAATGTTGGGCATCAAACTCTTTGTAATATCATTAGACTGGGTACTTTCTTAAGGAATCTGGACACAAAGGGTTCCCTGACAGGTCACCTCATGATCTCAGGAGATTTTAACATCCATCTTTGTAGGGATCCAGATGTAGGCTCCAAATCCAGGATGGGATGCCCCCGGTCGGCGGGGTTGTATGTTGAACACACCACCCAGGGAGATAGCCTTAATGCACTAGCTGACGAGTTTGACTTAACTATGTCAAGCACCACGGTGGCCCACAGTAGGAAGTACTTACTCTCGACTTTCACTGGAAGGGGGTGCTCAACGCTAATAGATTATATCTTTGTTTCTAGCCCCTTTTTCCAATTCCTTTTGGATTTTTTGGTTGAGGATAGCATTTATAGCGATCATAATCCGCTGTGCATCTCGACCACCTGGCCCAAGGTAGGGACACCCTCCAGCGTTGTCCCTAGTGGATCATTAAGGGTAGCAGATCAAGGCAGAAGGCTTAGGTGGGTGCAGATATCCCCGGACTCTTTATGAGACTCTTATGGGAAAGTGCAAGAGGGAAATCGACATTTGTACAACTGGACGTGGGGGGGCAGATGCCGCGTTGGAGGCATTCTCGACTATCTCACGTACAATTGGACTCCTTCTTGAGGCCCCACCCACGTCCCGGATGGGACGCGCCAGGAGCTGGTTTGATCATGGCTGCTCAAGGGCAGCTAGGAACCTGAGGGTGGCCTTGAGTACCCTTCCAAGGAATCCCGCCGCGATAAGGGTGTGTCGAGGGATACACAAAACTGAAATAGCAAGGCGGAAGAATGAGCTAAAAGAGGAGGCTAAGAGCAAACTTAATGAGGCCTGTCGCCAGAAAAATAGTACCCAGTTTTGGAGCATTGTCAACTGCCCTTTCTTGTCAGGGGAAAACTCTGAGCCCCTAGATGCACATATTACAGAAGAGGATTGGGTTGGTCATTTTCAGGAAATGTTCTGCCAGCAAGCAGACATATACCAAGTTGGAGTGGGACGGAAGTCGTCCCTTCTTATTACAGCCGAGGAAGTCAGTAAAGGTATAGCTGGGCTGTCCAAGAACAAAGCACCTGGCCCTGATGGCATCCGTCCGGACCTTTTTTTATCTAAACCCCAATTATGGGTGCCAATCCTCACTACGGTTATAAATGCTGCTATCAGCAAGGAATTGCCTAGAACTTGGACCCTATCGACCATAGTTCCGGTTTTTAAGAAAGGAAATAGAGATAGCACCCTAAGCTATAGGCCTATATCCCTTTTGGATTCATCTGTCAAGGTGTTGGGACAGGTCCTGTTGGAAAGGCTGTCCACATGGGCTGATGCTAACAATATCTTGACAGATATACAATATGGCTTTCGCCCAGGGAGGTCCACAATCGAACAATGCCTGAACTTGTATATGATTGTCAGTAAATACACAGTTGCTCGTTCAGGCAGGATATATCTTGCATTTATGGACTTGTCGTCCGCATTCAACTGTGCTAACCGAAATAAGCTATGGCAATGTTTACAGTGCATGTGTGTGGACAAAGAGATCATCCTTTTCCTACGAGAGCTACACAGGGACACTAAAGCTGTGGTACGGTTTACGAAAGAGGGTCAGGTCACTCGGCAATTCCCTATCCAGAGAGGGGTGCGCCAGGGCTGTATCCTGGCCCCTTTTTTATTTAATCTTTATATTAATGATTTGGAGAAGGCCCTGACCGTTACCCAGGTAGATGCCCCACATGTGGGTCGGCGTGGTCTGCCGGTACTACTTTATGCAGACGACTCTGTCCTCATGTCCAGGACAGTGAGAGGACTGCAAACTCTCCTCAATTCCTTTGTGAAATTTATGGAGGACCGGGACCGGTTACTCAACAACTCCAAATCCTACGTGATGGAGGTGGGTCCTGGTACAGGGAAGTCCTTTAATTTTAAGGTGTGGTCCACATCGGTACCCAAAACTGGGGCTTTTTATATCTGTCTGTACTGTTTTTTTTATAACCAATTTTATTGATTTTGGTGAAAACAAGCAAATAGAAAACAGAAGACCAGCAGCAAATGTCTGTACTGTTTTAATTGTAACTTTTATGGTTTTTATCTGAAAAGCCGAATAAAGTTTATGATGATGAAGGGAAAACAAAAATTATAAAGTGATCTTGGTAGTAACCTAAGCCTCGGACCTCGCTGAGCATGCTTGAGCTATTAAGTCTTAACTAATGCAAGTGCCCTCATTCTCTATGCGTGCTTTAATATTCAGCCTCCCTTGTTCTGAGCATGCACAGCAAGGTAGCAGGGAGCGTTAGATAAGTTATTCATGAACTATCTCGTCCATACAGGAAGCACTGAATGTTTATAATGTAAGACAGTTAAAAAACTAATTGTATAAATGCGATCTGGGGTCCTAAGGTCTCAACTGTATACAAACAACAAAAGTATCTTTCTGATTTCACACATGGATAGAACTGAACCCCATGTTACAGAGTATTAAAAGCTAGCTAATGCAGGAGTTATATCTGACCTCCACAAGATGATGGTCTTAAGTCATAAAGGAGAATAAAACTACCCTGGTTCACTTTTGCAGAAAAAAAGGTTTCGGCTGCTCCCAACTTGAAAAACTGGTTTATTGACCCCTGCTGCCTCTAGTGGAATTCCATTAGTACTGTAAAATAAGAATCTAGCTTGAAAGTTGATAACTGACTGCCTGAGATAATTAATACCTTGTGCCTTCAAATGTGTTGGGATACATGTATTTAGGCCAAAAGCAGATGCCATTGCTGAGAACTTGCAGAAGATTTTGATGGGTTTCCGGGCATCAATTAAGTTTTGTTGGAGATTGCATCTTTTTGTGTTTGGGAGGGTAGCCTTGACCAAGATGGTGCTCTTGCCACGTATGCTTCATTGCTTTTACACTATTCCAGCTGTAGTATCAGCAAGGTTTTTTTTTTTACTTGAAACTCCTTCAAGATACAACTGATATGGAGCTCTGGGAAGAGCAAATAGAGCTGACCAAATTCCACCTTCTCTTGGCTGAGGGTGACTTAGGAATCCCCGAGTTCAAATTATACTACATTACGGCTCAGCTCGAATGGATGGTGATCTGGCTAAGCCAATCAGATTCTTCTGAAGCAGAGTATTTACTGGCTGCTGTGTGTGGGCGTGAGCTCATAGCTGACTAACCATTTTTATTTTTTTAAAGTGGGCCCTATCTGATGGCGGCCACCGGGTGCTGCTGACAAAGATATTTGCAGAAAAGTAGCAAGTGTACCTTATATGCCAACGATAGCCCACTCTGGTCACAACCAGAGTTCACTCTGATTAAGAGAATGACAGCCCTGTATCAGAATTACAGCTGGTGTTACTCAGGTGGGCCATATCTTTAATTCAGGGTCTCTTAAGACCCTTGTCTAAATCAGGGCAGAGTATGGATTATCTGTTGGACAGTTATTGGGCATGAAGTGCTTTGCAAAACAGTTAAGGCTACATGGGAACAGGTACTTTGCAAACCCGAAACTGATCGTTCATTACAAATACTGCTGACAAGGGGTGAGGGAGTGGAGGGAGGCACATGATTTATGTGCTAAGGTTTTCATAATAGCAACTTGTTTCAGTCAGGTCTTAAGTTGTGCGAACTGAGGATTGAGACAATAAGTCAGTCCAGAAGATTCCGGAGGCGGTAGTGGTAATGCATGAATAGTTTTTCAACTAATATTGCTCTGTAGTGACAAAGTCATATTGAACATGTAATACATGGATCAACAGATGTATTGTGGACGTGTGAATTTGGTATCATTTTTTTCAAAACATGGCTGTACTGGGTTAAATTCCAAGCAAATTCCTTTTATTGAGAAGCTGGGAAAAGGTGACTGGGGTCCACGCTCCATTGCCTGCCTTCTACTCTGCACAGAGAAACCCACAACCGTCTTGCACTCAACACCATGTATTAAAATCAAGGGTGTTTTCCAAACTTAAGCTTTAGTTGAGCATCTTTTTCGTGTCCATTTCGTGTGTTCACAAGTATGAGCAAACGCAAACCTATGGAAGATACTTTGGCTATTTATTTAGTTAAATGCAGGTACTAAGGTAAACATGAAGATAATGTCACATCAAGGTAGGTCTATCCACACACTGTGTCAAGTTTCTTAATATATAGACGTTATGAAGGAATCTTTTTTGTACTTACGTCCAAACCAAGTTTTTTTTCTTTTTAATATTTATTTGGTTTAAATGTACATATTTCAACATCTTTGGTGTTCTAAGAAGGTACGTTAATAGAACATTGTTGTCTGAATTTAACAACATAGACATAATATATAAAAATAATAAACTAAGTATTATGAATATATGTGTATATGTATATCCATCACCCCTGTAAGCATCTGTTTGTGGCACTAGTCCTGTAGATTCACATGCTTAGCATAAGTCCGCAATCTAGTGTTGGGCTCGGAAGTGTGCGAGTTGTTTTTCTTCAAAGTCTTTCGAGTCACGAGGTGTAGTGACTCCTCCTCTTGCTTGCAATGCGCGTGGTACTCTACTCCTTTGTTAGATTGTTTTCCACTTAACAGGTGAGGATGGAGTGAAAGGATAATGCATCCTATGGAGATGACAAAGTAATAATAATGTAATATATAATGTGGATAAATGCAACCAACACAAGTGACCGGGGAGCAAAGTGGGCGCATGTGAACCTACAGCACTACATGCCACAAACAGATGCTTACATGGTAAGTAACATTTTCCGTTTGATGGCATGTGTGGCTGTAGATACATATGTTTAGCATAGACTGAAAAGCAGTTCGGCTCCTAAGCGGTGGCTAACTTGGGCTGGGTGTATTTGTTTGAAATAATGTGCGTAGTACCGCTTGACCGACATTTGCTTGTTGTGCCATGACATCTACACAGTAATGTTTTGTAAATTTGTGTGGTGTAGTCCATTTAGCTGCTTTGCATATGCCAGCTATTAGCATATTCCCTGGAAATGCCAAAGAAGCACTATATTTGTGTGTAGAGTGAGCTTTTGGTGGGATAGGGAGGGGTCGTTTGACTTTAGTATAGCAGGTTTGGATACATTTTAATATCCAACGTGCGACACCGGAATTGGAAATTGCTTGACCCTAATGTAGTTTGGAGAATGCCACAAATAGTTGTTGAGTTTTGCAAAAGGATTGTGGGCTATCAATATAGTACATTAGTGGCCTTTTAGCATCTAATGTGTGTAATGCTCTGTCACGGAGTCTGGTTGAAGAAAGAATACAGGAAACTCAATGGATTGACTCATGTGGAATTGTGAGACTACTTTTGGTAGAAATTTAGGATTAGTTCGTAGTGCTACTTTCTCTTTGTGTATTTGAAAGAATAGTATCTCTAAAGTTAAAGCTCAAATCTCACCAACTCTTCTGAGTGAAGTGATTGAGATGAGAAATGCAAGTTTCCATGATAGAAATTGTAGAGAGCATGCGCGCTCAAATGGTTGACCCATTAACCTTGTTAGCACAATACTGAGATTCCATGCTGGTGTGGGTGGAGCTCTACGTGGAATATCTCTTTTGAGACCTTGTAGGAAAAGCTTTCACTACAGGAATTCTGAATATAGAAGTTTGTTCTCTATTTTAGAGCTATGTAGCTAACGCTGTAAGATGTATTTTTATAGAAGTAAAAGCTAACCCTGCACTTTGTAAGTGAAGAAGGTAGCACAGAATGTTTTGAGGTGATACATTTAATGGGTTAATATCCTTTGAGTGACCATAGTGAACAAAGCATTTCCACTTTGCGTGCATAGCATGCACGTGTTGTGGGGGCCTTCTTGCTTCTTTTAGGATATCCATACATTCTTGTGGTAAATTTAGATATCCAAATTCTAGGACCTCAGAAGGCAAATTGCAAGATTGAGAGATCTGGGGTTTGGGTTCCATACTGTTCCTTGTTTCTGAGTGAGGAGGTCCTGTCTGTTGGGTAGTACTTGATGTTGGACTACGGATAGTTTTAGTAGTGTTATAAACCATGGTTGCCTGGCCCATATGGGAGTAACTAGGATGAGTGTCAGAGACGTCTGCCCCAGTTTGCAAATTACAAATGGGAGCAGGGAGTGAAGTGAGGAGATCTGACAAGTTGTTGTCCACCCCTGGTATATACTCTGCTAATAAATGAATGTTGTGTTGGAGAGCATACTTCCAGATGTTTGTGCAATGAGAGGTAACTGCGGAAATCTGGTCTCCCCGTTTTTGCAAATAATACATGGTAGTCATGTTGTCTGTTTTGATTAGACTGTTTTGCCTATAAGGTGAGGAAGGAATGTTTTTATCGCTAGATGAACAGCTAGCAGCTCTAGGTGATCAACATGTAGAATAGACTGACTGTGTGTCCAATGCCCATGTACAGTCAGCTACTGTGAGTGCACTCCCCATCCAGTCATTGATGCGTCTGTTGTTAAGGTCGTTTGAGGAATTGGGTCTATAAAAGGACGTCCCTGCAAGCGATTTTTGGAGTTCTACCATTGCAGAGAGCGGCAAGCTTGATGGCTGATCAATACTAGATCCTCTAACTGACCCTCTGCTTGAGACCACTGTTGCACTAAGTATTGTTGTAGCGGGGGCATATTGAGTCAGGCTTGAGGTACTGTGGCTATGCATGATGCCATGGTCCCTAGAAGACGCATAACTGTTCTTACTGTTATTTGTTTGTAAGGCTAAAACTGTGGAATAAGAGTTTTGAACGTTTGTAGCCTTGCTGCATTTAGGTAAGCTACTCCTTTGTGACATTTTAGGATGACTCCCAAGTAAAGGCTGTATCTGGAGAGGTTGCAGGTGTAATTTGACTGCATTGACTGTAAAACCTAACTGGAGTAGTAGGTTTATAGTTATTTGTGTGTGTTGCAAATGTTCGCGATATGTTTTGCTTTTGATAATCCAGTCGTCAAGATAAGGAAAAACGTGTATGTTTTGTCTTCGTAAGTGGGCTGCTACTACTGCTAAACATTTGGTAAACACCCCGGGCGCTGTGGGGACACCGAACGGAAACGCTTTGAACTAAAAGTGTTATCAGTTGAAAGCAAACCTGAGGTATTGCCTGTGTGCTGGGTGAATCGGAATGTGAAAGTATGCATCTTTTAGATCTAATGCAGTCATGAAGTCTACCTGTTGTAGAAGTGGTATGACATCTTGAAGAGTGACCATATAAAAATTCTCTGAAAGAATGTACCTATTTAGAGGTCTGAGGTCTAGAATGGGTCTTAGAGCTCCGTCCTTTTTGGGGATAAGAAAGTAAAGAGAATAGACCCCTGTGCCCTGTTGTTGTAATGGCACTAGTTCCATCCCTCCTTTGCTTAGGAGAGCTTGAACTTCCTCTTTGAGCATTTTTTGATGGTCTGTTAACATTTTGTGGGTGCGAGGTGGAATGCTTGGAGGTGTTGAAGTGACATCCAGACAATAACTATGTTGGATAATATCCAACGCTCATTGGTCGAATGTGATATTTATCCATGCGGGAAGAAACTGCTGAAGTCTTCCCCGGAGTAGGGGTCGTGTGATCGGTGGAATCGTGGGCGAGTCAAGGCTTGGTGGAGGGTTTATTAAAACCTCCCCTACCTCTGCGATTGTTTCCTCTATAGAAGCCCCTATTGTATCCTCTAGGAGAGGATGTTTGATTTTGTGTTTTTGCAAGAGGTGGAGATCTCAGGAGAGATTGTTTTAGATCCTCCACGATAGGTGAAGGGGCGAAAGGAGCCCCGTTGTGATTGTGTTGGCAATGCTCCCATTGCTTTTGCTGTCTCGTTATCGTTCATTTTTTCTAGGAGAGTATCCACTTGCGGCCCAAAAAGATGTTCGCCATCAAAGGGGAGGAATAATAACTTCTACTGAACCTCTGGCTTGAAGCCAGATACCCTTTGCTAGGCATGTCGTCTTAATATAAGCCTGGAATTAATACTAGCAGCTGCATCCAAGACACACCTTATATTGGTATTAGGTATGTTTTTATTACCCTCTGATGAAATTGGGTATGCTCTTTTTTATGTTCTTCTGGGAGGTACTGTAGTACCTCCTCCATTTCATCCCAATGTGCCCTACCATAGCATGATAAGAGACCAATGGAGTTGGCAATTCTCCAATGGTTGGCTGATTGTGCTGCCACTCTCTTACCAGCGGCATCTATCCGTTTACCCTCCTTGTCTGATGGAGGAGCATCACCAGTTGTTTGAGAGTTTGTCCGTTTACGAGCAGTGGCCACCACTGGAGAGTCTGGTATGAGTTGACCTTTAATGTATGTAGGGTCTACTAGGGAAGGTTTATTATTTTTATCGTCCCTAGGAGTATTAATCCTGGATCTGACCGGGTTGTTAAAAATATCCGTATTGTGCCTGAGCATACCTTTTTTTTTTTTTAACTTCTTTTTATTGGCATTTAAAGATTATCACATATACATAGTGCATTTTTGTAGGATTATGGTACATAATGTATACTATCGATACCAACAGTAACCGATGAACGGGGGGGACAGGGGAAGTAGTCAGAAATTCAATGCAGATTTTAAGTCAACAGGTCTACACAACTGCAGGAGAATGTGCACGAGATATTCATAGCATAGCTCTGATGTTATAGAGCGACATCGTTAAGTGCATTGACAATGTTTATGCAAATCAAGGATGACCTGTATGTGGAGGCAGTCTGAGGTCCGCATGTCCTATGTGCGTGAGTCTACTGATGTCATAGTGACGTAGGTGGGTTGGAGTAATCTGAATTGCGAGTGTGTATCCATGTCGCAAACAGGCCCCAAATTTCTTTTGGTCTAGACGCGTCTGGCATCAGGTCCCAGAATGTGGACAATTCTTGCCAATAGGAAATGTCATGTATCCAAGTGTCAATTGAGGGAGCGTTCGGTTTCCCCCAGTGTATGGCAACTCTGCGTTTAGCTAGTAGGAGCAACATGGCAAGGAGACGGCGAGTTGCAATCGGGGCATCTTTAGTATATCCCAGTAGGCCTATCAGGGGTGTAGGTTCCAACGTTATCACCAGCATTTATCGGATTGCATTAAAGATTTTACCCCAAAACTGTGCTATAGGGGTGTAGTCCCACACCAAATGTAGAAATGAGGCTTGTGGGGTGTGGCATCTCCAGTAGTTTGCATCTGGTCTGAGACCCATCCGGGAGAGCTGCAGGGGTGTCCGGTAGAATCGGTGGAAGAATTTAAAGTGAATAAGCCTTAGTTTGTAGTTAGGGGACAGGAGTTCTAATTGGCTACAGCAAAAGCACCATTGCTCGTCTGTTATGGGCGGGTGTAGCTTTGAACACCATCCCTATGCCTGAGCATACCCTAAAGCATGGGAAGGTGGAGGAGAAAGTTTCGAAGAGGAAGTCGTCTTCTAGTGGCTCAGTGTGGAATGTCACTTTATGAAAAGTTGCTGCCCTACTTATCCGAACGTGGCAAGTAGTGGTGTCGTCAGGAGGGTGAGGGTCTTGATGGAAGCAAAAATAGCACTCTAGTAGTTGCTGGGTCCTATAAATGGGAGCTGTGAAGAGGGTGCGCCACTGGCGTGCCGAAAGCAAGCCAAAGGGAAGCCTGTCTGCGCCCGTACACGCCTGAACGGGACCAAGACCCCTCGCGTAACCACCACAAAAAAGGTGAGCTACTCTGCCAATAAGCTTCTTGCCCTTAGGCCAAAGTCCCCGGTTTTAGCATGCCCCACTCTAGGGCTTGAAAATGGTGTACAAAAGCGCTCCCAGTGTAACTTTACTCTGACACGCTTAAAGGAGGTTAGGAGCACTGACTCAAAGGTTACAAAATGGCATATAGGGCTGATAAACTGTAGATCCCTCCCCTGCCATAAATACGAGCTTCTTACCCTAATAGAGGAAGAATGGTTTGATGCACTGTTCCTTATGGAGACCTGGCTCCAAGAATAGTCCACACCCGATATTAATCAGTCATTTCCCCCTGGATATAACATCTGTAAATAAGATCAGCTATACAAAAAGGGTAGAGGTATTGCCATTATTCCAAAAGAGGCCTACAAATGTGTGTACACCCCTCTTAACATACAGGACTGTGAGAATTTGGGCTTTACTATTAACCTCTCTCCCACATTCTCCTTCTTGGGTATTTTAATTTACAGACCACCTGGGCTCTGCACAGGGTTTGTGGAAGCCCTACCAAAGATAACAGTTGGATTTATCACAGAAAAAACTAATTTCACTTTGCTGGGAAACTTTAATTTACATTTGGAAGAAACCATAAATCCCTGGGTTGCAAACTTTCAGGATCTAGGTTGTGTGCTTTTTACGCAAAGGGTGGAAGGGTCTACTCATGAGTGAGGCCACCTTTTAGACCCAGTCTTCAGCAATGAGCCCAGCCTCCTTATTAAGAGTCCTCGCCCAATGGCATGGACTGACCATGCTCTTATTTCCTTTACTTTGGAAGGGCACCTCTCTCTGGTAGGTGTTAAACCACCCGTGAGTAAAGGCCGGAAATGGTCAAAACTGAAGAAAGACTCCTGGCTAGTCATACTTCCCAATTCCAAACCGGCATTAGGAAACAATCCTCAGGCGGCCAATGACATGGTGACAGAGTGGTTCAATAACTCCCTTGATACTTTGATCCCCAACGGCACTGTAAAGAAGGGAAGTAAAGGAAAATTTGCACCTTAGTTTGACGAATCTTTAATCTCCTTGAAAAAAGGGTATAAAAAACTAGAAAGGAAGTGGAGGCTTAAATACGACCACAATACAGAACTTGCTTATCGAGCAGCCACCCGGTACTACCACTCTGAGATAAAAAGGGTGCAAGCAGCGTATTAAGAAGAACTACTAGGCAAGGTGGTTATGGCTCCTGAGAAGCTATTTCGTATTGTAAAAGCAGTCGCCAAGTGGATGAAGAACAGCTGCCTACAACTAAACACTGACAAAAAAAGAAGTACTCATCATGGGCGCACCCCCCCCCCCGCCTGGAACGACACCTGGTGGCCCCCCGCCCTCGGGAACACACACCCTCCCCCATGGACCACGCACGCAACCTCAGAATCATCCTGGACTCCAAACTCAAAATGGACCGCCAGATCAACGCTGTCACCTCTTCTTGCTACCGCTCCGTCCGCCTCCTCCGAAAGACCTTCAAATGGATTTCCCTTGAACACAGGAAAACAGTCACCCACGCCCTCATCAGCAGCAGACTGGACTACGGCAAACGCACTCTACGCCGGGGTCAAACTCCAGAACGCCGCCGCCAGACTAGTCCTCAACCTACTGCACCACTGCCACATCAGCCAACACCTACGGACACTACACTGGCTCCCCGTCTAGAAGAGAATCACCTTCAAGCTCCTCACCCACGCCCACAAAGCCCTCCACAACACCATACCAGCCTACATTAACCACCGCCTCTCTTTCCACGCACCCCAAAGATCCCTCCGCTCAGCCCAGCTCTCTCTTGTGACAGGAAGACCAGAACAGGAGGGCGCTCCTTCTCCTTCCTTGCGGCCAAGGCATGGAACACCCTCCCTCTCCATCTCCGACAGACACCTTCACTCGCCAAGTTCATGAAGGGACTCAAGACCTGGTTTTTCGACGAAGCACCGTGACATCCTGGAGCCGCGCATCCCCCAATGCCCCTCCCAACGCCTTGAGTCCCTCTCGGGTGAGTAGTTGCGCTTTACAAACCCGACTGATTGATTGATAAATGCTCCTAAAATCGGTAAGTCATTACCTAACCCCTCACAAGGACGCTGTAATGAACTAGCAGCCTTTTTCCAAAACAAGGTGGCTGACATATACAGTGATTTACAAAAAGCAAGGGAAGCTCTTTATACAGGTCCAGAAATTCCATCACTGTTAGAAGAGACAGAATGTCTTCATAACTCTCCTCTCATCACGGATGAAGCTTTTCTCGATCTATATGGGAAAGTGAAATCGGGCTCCCCTCTAGACCCGGCCCCTCCCCACATTCTGTCAATGGGTATCCAAGAAATGTTTCCTATTATTCGGGAACTACTAAATTTGTCAATCTCCACAGGAATAGTCCTGCAATAATAGAAATAAGCAGTGGTCAGGCCTTTGTTTAAAAAAAAAAATCTTGACCCCAGTATGTCCAGGGAACTTCAGGCCAATATCTATGCTCTCGGGGTTCGGGAAAGTTTTAAAAGAAACATATCAATCAGCATCTGTCTAAACATTTGGAAGACAATTGGCTTTTGGACGACTCCCAGAAAAGATTCTGCCCAAAGCACAGTACAGAGTTGGAGCTACTTGTGGTAGTTGAGGAGGTAAAATTAATTCTAGACAATGGAGGAGTGGCGGCCATTATCCTCCATGACCTGAGTGCAGCATTTTATACAATTGATCATGAGACCTTGGCACTCAGGTTGAGGGAAATTGGCGTAAGGAGTACCGCTATGGAATGGCTGGTTTATTTTACAAAAGAAAGAGCATTCCAGATTCTCAAACCTCCCTGCTACTCTGAGAAGGTCCCTTTGAAATGTGGGGTTCCGCAAGGCTCAGTGCTCAGCCCCACTCTTTTTAATATCTATGTTAGACCTCTGGCCTCCATTGTCAAAAATTTCGGATTTTCAATTGTGCCCTATGACACACAGCTTGTCATTTCCATCTCCTCAAGTGAAGGTTCTCAGCCTCGGTTAGGCCCTTGCCTTGAGAAAGTGGCTTACTGGATGGCAAGGTGCTCTTTGAAATTAAACGGGAACAAAAGGGAACTGATGGTACTGGGGAATAATCCTCCCCTAGTATCATCACTGGGTTGGCCAGATAGTCTAGGGGCTGGGCCAGTTCCGTCCTCCCATATAAAAAGCTTGGGGATGTGGCTGTACAGCTCTCTTTCGATGGAAACCGAAGCCCAAAAACTGACCAGTTCATGTTTTGTCATGATGAGGACCCTGAGGAGAATTCCGGCTCTACTGCAATGTCATGCAGAAGAGTGGTAGTCCAGTCCTTGATCTCCTCACACCTGGACTACAGAAACTCCCTATTATCTGGGTTTCCCCAAATCGGTCCAGAAAAGACTCAACGTGCTGCAAAACGCCGCAGCCAGAACCATTTATAAAATACCTAAAAGTTCCTCAGCTAAGAAAGCCTTGACTTCCTTACACTGGCTTCCTGTGGAGCAGAGAATCTAATTCAAGGCACTGTGTCTTACACACAGGGCAATAAATGGCAAGGGCCCTAGTATGGTTAGAGCTTTATTGACCTGCTATGTTCCGAAAAGGACATTAAGATCTTCTAACACTGGTCTCCTGACAGGCCCATGGACTCATAACGCCAAATGGGGTGGAAGATCTTTCTCATACCTTTCCCCCAAACTTTAGAACTCAATGCCAATCAGTCTGAGAACTGACTTGGACGAGGTCAGATTCAGAAAGCGTCTTAAAACTTGGCTATACCCCAAAGAATTTCAGGCTAATTTTAGCCCCATAGGTGCATGCTTTGACTCTCACAGCGCTGGGAAGCTTTAGGGTAGCTATGCGCTTTATAAGTCAAGATAAGAAAATTAAATATAGATCCGGGTGAGTATTATCTGGTAGATCTGTCATATGCCCCGCAGTCATCTTGTGGTGGTAATGAATGCTGATCATCATCCCTCCCATCCCCTATACAGGAATATAGTGAGCCCTCTGGTGAATCCGTGGGGTGATGAAATGGTGACTGTGGTGGTGATGTCACTGACCATGTCATGAATGATGTAATATGTGACGTCATCAGCAGTGCATTGCGGGGGCGCGAGTTATAGCTGAACTAACTAGAACGGCCGAATTTCTCTGGTTTTGTACGAGTGAAATGTCCAACTAACTATAACGTCCCTGAAACCTGTGGTTTTTTTCAGTAAATTTCTAAGGTTTTTTAAATGCTAATTTCTAACTATAACTTCCCTGAAACCTATGGTTTTTTCAGTGAATTTCAAATGTTTTTTAAATGCTAATTTCTAACTATAACGTCCCTGAAACCTATGGTTTTTTCAGTGAATATATATATATATATATATATATATATATATATATATATTGGACATAATAAAATTATCATGGTAAAATACGGACTAATTTATATATTTAAAAACATGGAATTACAATAACGAGCATAAGCTTTAAGAAACATACCTACGGCAGAACAAACTTCAACTCCAGATAACATTTGATGTAAGCATAGCGCCACTCTTCACTACTTAAATCAATGCCTCAATAACAGGATTAAGTGTTTCCTTCTAAACAAGTGATAAAACTTACAGAAAAAGTGCAACAAGGTCTAAAAGAAGACTCATCGCATAGACAGATGTAAACTGTTTCATTACTTTGCTGTCCTTGGGGAAAGAAGCTGATATCCATGTCGGATATTTAATTTAAATTTAGTAAGAAGGGCCTGCTCCCAAGGATGTGTAACAATCAATAAGCATGATTCCAAACTTGGAGTCATCTTTAAGATAATATAGTGTCTTACAAATGTTTTACATAGTTGTACTCCCTCCCTCTGAATACTCGTTCACTCCAAAAACACTCTCTTGGCCCATTGCTTGTAATTTTTTTCAACAGAAGTAGCATTGTAAAACAAAGACCTAACTCCCCAGCAATTGTTTTAATGTACCAAAAGCCATGGATTTTTGGAGCCTTTGGAACATTGTAAACAATATCCTATTATTATCCTGTTTAGAGTAGATTTAGGATTAATCCATATGGAAATCCACAGCATCAGAGGAGCTATTATGGGGGCGTGGCCAAGCAGGCTGCGATGGCAGACGTGTCCTGCTGAGGCTCCGCGATCGGGCCAGCACATTGCCCTTTTCTATGCGTTGTGACGGACCACTGAGCCCGCATCCAGGTGTAGGAACGTCCACAACACCCTGTGGTGCCTCATTCCTCTAACAACTGAGCTTATTCCCGACGGAACACCAAAATATCGGGACCCCGAGCCTCGGAGGCAAGATGGCGCCCGCCCGCTCCTGACGGCGAAGTCACACACCGGAGACGAGTACCGCGAACCAACCAGCCCAGGACAAGGGTGGCAGCGAGGGTACAGCCCGGCATCGGGGACTCTTGGCATCCACCCCAAGTAGGCACGCAGAGACAAGCACAGGCGGCGACGACTGGAGACGGCCTACCATTTTGGACACGGCGACCCTGTTCAGACGGGCCCCCAGACCTGCGCCGCAGCCGAGCGGGACCGGAGGGTGCCAGCCCATGAGCCCCTGCTTCCAGTGACCCAGAGGAGGGGAGCTGATTGCCACCCCCTGACCCTGCTACAACTCACGGGACGATCCTCAGCCGGTGTCGCCTGACTTCAAAATGGCGTCCAGAGTCTGAGGCGGACAGCAGGACTAGTACCGAGCCGCGGAGTCACCTGAGCCACCAGAGCACAAGGCGCCAGCGAAACGGAGGTGAGTGGCGACTGATTGCCACCCCCCGACCCTACTGCAGCTCGCGGGGCGATCCGCGGCCGGTGCCGCCTGACCTCAAAATGGGGCCCAGAGACCGAGGCAGACAACGGGACTAATCCCAAGCAACTGAGTCACCTGAGCCACCAGAGCACAAAGCGCCAATGAGACAGAGGTGAGAGGCGACTCCCCCTAAATCGGCAGGCAACGTTAAGGCGACCCACCCCTCCCATTACTGCAGGAACTGAGCGCACCTGGGATGGATGATGCCTGACCTCAACATGGCGGTTCAATGATCCGGTGACCCACGTCCTGCCTGCATAGACCTACAGACTCAGTTCAGGGTGGGGGGCACTCTGCAAAGAACCTCCTCTTGCACAAAGCACGCGGTTCTCACCCCTCCTGGCAGCATCCGCCCTTTCCCAAAACTGCAGGAAAGCGGGTCTGGTCGGGGAACGACTGGCACGCAGATATCTTCCCGCCTAGACCCTTACGAACCCGCTACAACCCTCACGCAGCACCTGGTGAGCGCAAGTTACCCGTGGGACTAACAAGCCTGGCACCATGCCGCACCAACAGCGTGCTGCCACAGACGACGCTCGCAGCATAGGGGACCCCCCCCTCAATCACCGCAATGGGGAAGCCGAAAGCACCACAACAAACCACAGTACCCGAGACTGCACCAGAGAACATGCCAAACACCAGGACATGGGCCAAGACTACCGCATCTCAAGCTGACCCATCAATTTCGGACAAACTGGATCAGGTATTGGCAGCCATCAAACTCTCCAGGGTGTCCATGGAGGAGCGACTTGGCACCCTGACGACGGATATCAGCCTCATCCGGGATGACCATCGAAAACTGGCCGACAAAGTGAAGGACGGGGAGAAGACACTAGCCGACCTACAACCCGCCGTCAGGGCGCACCAAACGGCACTCCAAGATGTCCTGCGCCGTCTGGCCGCCATGGAGGAGCGGGCGGACGATTTAGAAGGGCGTTCAAGGCGCTGTAACATCCGCATGCTGGGTCTCCCAGAGGGAATTGAGGGTTCGAACCCACTGGAGTACGTAGAAACATGGGTGAAATCCTTCACTCCCGCAGCTGACCGGACAGCATTCTTCTCCATAGAACGTGCCCACAGGGTAGCAGCCCGCAAACCTCCACCAGGATCCGCCCCCAGACCGATGCTGGCGAAATTCTTACACTTCCATGATCGGGATGCGGTACTTCGAGCCGCCAGACAGGCAGGCCCCTTGCATGTCGACAACAAACAGATAATGATATTCCCCGATTACGCACGTGCAGTGCAGCAACAAAGATCATTGTTCCTGGAAGTCAAACGTCGCTTGCGGGCGAACACTATACAATATTCCCTGCTCTTCCCTGCCCGCCTCAAAATTATCCATAATGGCGCTACCATCTTCTTCACAAACGCCGAAGAGGCGCACGACTGGGCAGACCAACACTGTGCGCAACAATCCAGGGCAGACATCACACGGGGCCCAGGCTTCAAACCACCACGCACCAGGAGACGCAACCCGAAACAGCAACGCAGCGGAACAAGTAAGACAACTGGGACGCACACCCAAGACTCCCCGGACCTGGAGCAAAACATGAAGGAACGGCAGGAGTCCTGCGAGCAGTGACTGAGTTACAGAACTCCCCCCTCGCGGAGGATACGGCTCAGGCCCCACACATCTTCTCGTCGGAGGGAGAGGACGACAGCGATGGGACACTATCTGGAACAGATTCAACCACGCCTCCCCTAGTCACCCCCCCAGACAGCGGATGCCTTACTGGATGGGCAAACGAACACTCTCTCTGCATGAGATAATCCGACAGATAATTCGGCACAGACTTACGTAACCAAGACTCACTCACTGAGCGCACGTAGTACGAACAAGTATAAGCGCACTCCAGACGACGCCCAATGATCCTACAAAGGGCGGACCGACGAATCGCCTCGCACGCAAGCACTGCCACCCCCACAACATGTTGTTATACTCTCAGAACTTATGAGAGCTGGTTTGGACGTATCGCAGCCAGCGATAGGTCCTTGGTATTGGGACTGTTTCCCGACCCCAGTTTATAGTTTACCACCCCCGTTCCAAAAAGTCCCACCCCTTCATGGAACTTCACACAAAAGGGTATCTGCAACGCGCGAATGGGCGACATCGCGTATCATATGTGTTCTTCACGCTACCGGGGATCCACGGACCGCTAGGCTCCGGCTGACACAGGCCATCCTGACACATGCCAACAGCAACACATGGCCATGGCTGCACAGAACACTGACATCAGCATTCTAACACTCAACACTAGAGGCCTCCACCCACCAAGCAAGCGTTACGCTATATACTCATATACAAAGCGCCAGAACGCTAGGATCGTGTTTTTACAGGAGACACATCTCACCACTACCGAGATAGGCAAACTACAGTCCAAATGGCGCGGAACCATATGTGCCACGTCATACTCCGCATACGCACGTGGAGCGCTGATTTGGGTACGACCAGGGACCCCATTTCAGGAACTCCGACGGGTGGTGGACAAAGAGGGTAGATACGCCTTATTAGAGGGAGTCCTAGATGGGCAATCAATACTCTTGGGCAGTATCTACGCCCCGAACATAGAGCAGGACAGGTTCTGGGATCGCCTCACAGGGGTGTTGGCCCAATTTGCTTCCATACCATGGATATTAGGGGGTGACTATAACTGCACACTAAACCTCACCTTAGATCGCTCTCATCCTCCACACACACACTCCTCAGCCCATAAACAAACAGAACGGTTCAAAGCCTGGGTTACACAATGGGCACTCACAGACGCATGGAGGATGCGTCATCCCCAGACTCGACTATACTCGTTTCACTCCATACCACATAACCTACGAGTCAGACTAGACAGATTTTTATGCTCAACAGCAATATTACCCAAAATTCAACACACAGACTACCTAGGTAGGATCATCTCTGACCACGACGCTCATATTTTGCAATTAAACTGGAGACCCCCACACCCCCCCGGTTCCCACCTGGCGACTACCACGGGACTGCCTGACGGACCAAGTCTTCAAACACGAACAGGGACAAAGCATACAGGAATACTTCACTAACAACGCAGGGACAGCGTCCTCAACACTAGTGGAATGGGACACTTTCAAAGTAGTGGCACGGGGAGAATGTATCAAGCAAATAATAGGGGTAAAACGGACGTTAGAACAGGCACTCACAAAAGCCGAAACACAATTAGCCACCGCTACCAAACGAAATGACTTCACTGATGAAGCGGCGGCACAGGTGGCCAAAGCCAAAACAGAGTACCTGGCTGCCTGCGTCGACCTCCGTCGGTACAATTTCAGGGCGTATACAACTCGGATGCACAAGGAACGAGATAAAACGGGTACATTATTGGCATGGCTAGCTAAACAAGACACCGAGGTAAAGCCCATAACTGAAGTGTTCGTCTCCCTTGGTAATCTAGTAAGATCCCAGGACGAGATTCTCGCGGCCTTCCATCAATACTACTCAGGGGTTTATCGTATCCCAGAGCCGATCGGACAGGACATTCTAGATCAATTTCTAGACCCACTGACGATCCCCAGAATCACGAAGGCTGACAGAATAGCATTAGATACTGAGATACAATCTACCGACGTTATTCACGCCCTACACTCTCTAGCTCGTAACAAAGCACCGGGGCTCGATGGGTTCCCCCTAGAATACTACACAACCTTCTCCCCCCTGCTGGTCCCCCGCCTGGTGACGATATTGGCAACAGCGTTAGGGAAGGGAGAGTTGCCGAGATCCCTCCGGGAATCGGTTATTGTGACTTTTCTGAAACCAAACCGCGACCCGCAACAAATGGCCTCCTACCGCCCCATTACGCTTTTATCCGCTGACTGTAAGATCCTATGTAAGATTTTAGCGGACAGATACACACATATCCTACGACCCCTGGTTCACCCGGACCAGTGCGGTTTCGTCCCGGGCAGAAACACGTCCCAAAATATACGCCGACTATTCCATATCCAAGATCAAGTGGGCGACACGTTCCCCAGAGCAGCCTGCATTATCCTTGACCTCGAGAAGGCCTTTGATACCCTCACATGGCAGTATCTTTTTCGGTCCTACGACGAGCAGGACTCGGTCCTATCCTTTTAGCGTATACACAACTTCTATATACCAAACTCACCTCACGTATTCGCATAGGGCGATATATCTCGCCAGAATTCGCGGTCCACAGAGGCACGAGGCAGGGCTGCCCGCTCTCGCCTCTCGTCTTTGCCCTCGCGGTTGAACCCCTAGCTATACGGCTGCGACGAGAAGGAGAACACTGGGGCATCCCCATAGCGGATACCGTGCACAGCGTCTCCATGTACGCCGACGATCTTCTCCTCTATGTTCGAGACATTACCAAGGACCTCACACCTATTTGGGCAACACTGACGGAATTTGCAGAAGCCTCCGGGCTAAAAGTAAACTGGGACAAATTCACAGTTTACCCGCTACACCCGAATCTCCCCCCTTGTGATATCTGGTTGGGCGACCAGAAAGTGACTTGGAGTGCGGAGGCCCCTCGATACCTCGGGATCCGTCTCTACCACTCTCCGTCCGACATATTTGAAGGCAATCACCGCAAAGCACTGGCCGGCATCAGATCAGCAGTGGGATTCTGTAAGAACGTCCCGTTGGCCCCGATCGGCCGAGTGGCTAGAGCCAAAATGATAATAGTCCCACGGTTGCTGTACTACTTCACAAATCTACCGATAATACCGCCCAAAGCATTCTTCCGAGACTTAGACTCTCTCCTTGGTTTGTTAATATGGGGATCCGGCAGACGTAGGATAGCCCTAACGAAGTTACAACTGCCCACCACGCAAGGGGGACTGGGCGCTCCGTCATTCGAATCCTATTTCCTAGCAGCACAATTACAGTGGCTGCCCTACTGGACGGCAGGCAGACATATAGGAGAAACATACACCACAACCGGCCGAGTGCCCACCCCAGAATTATGCCGCCTATTACTACCAGGCACCAAGCCGAGGCGCACATATCCCATACATGTCGCAGTGGCACGCAAATGCATGCAAAAGATACACCGTATGTCGCCAGGGAAACCTTCGTACTCTCCTCTGCTGCCGCTGGTCGGCTGGCCCAAACATGAACACTATTACACCCCTAACATGCTCCACATATGGACGGCCAGCGGCCTCACTGAAATGAGTCCCTATTTGAGGACGGACAGCTCAAACCGTTCCAACGGCTTATGAACGACTACGATCTCCCCCCTGGTCAATTCCTACTTCACCGCCAACTCCTCGAAAGCTATCGATCGCACCACGACCTATCGACGGGAGAGCCTGCCACCCACCCGGTCACCCACACAATCTTACATATGGGAGCGGGGAGACACTTGACCACGTGGCTTTATAAAGCCATACGAGAACTTGCAAACAGACCCCTGGAGGCCCTACGAGCCACCTGGGAGGAAGAATTAGGACGCCCACTGCATGAGAAAGAATGGGAGAGGGCCTTTGAATACCCCAAGAAGGTGTCTAGAAATGCACGGTTTAAAAATATACAATTCTACATCCTACACAGGGCATACTTAACATCAGCACGTCTCCAAAGATTTTACCCCGACACCCAGTTCCTCTGTCCTAGATGTAACTCACAGGTAGCAGATTTTCATCACATGTTTTGGAGCTGCCCCACACTGCAACCATATTGGCACAATGTCCATAAATCACTCGAAGATCTTACAGGGCTTACACAACTGAACACGTGGGAGGCCTGTGCGCTAGGTATTTTCCGGAAACGAAAGCAACACAAAGTACCAACCCGATTTGTCTCCCTAGCAATTTTGTTAGCCAATAGGAGTATAGCCATGCACTGGCGATCCCCCACAGGCCCACCGACTGCGGCATGGACGGGAGCAGTACACAAATGGGCAGTGGCAGAGGAAGACACACTAAGAGAGGAGGAGGTGAAGGGGACACGCAAACACCCCATTTCCATGGAGTGGGCCATGCTGCTGCACCAATTCAAACAGCTGCCTACTCAAGACGACCCAGATGACCACTCGCACAACCCGACAGACACGCACCCATAAGCCTAAACCGCAAGCACGCGCACTAGATCTCCTCCTGCAGCACACGCGTAGCGCCGCACGCGATTCATAGCACACACCACATGACACTCGAGGACCAGACGCTGGAGCAAGGCCGACCAGATCTCCCCCCACCCCCAGAGACACACAGATGCACTACCTAGCGAGACACATATCGCCCCGATACCCCACGTAACATTAGTTCCCAGGATCCCATGAATACTCCCCCCAGTTCCGCATCCCAGTTTTCCGTAGGAATAGTTTGACGTTAGACCCTAATAATGGCGGGATACATGTCCATTTATTGTGCAATTAACAATGTATAATGCTATAAAACGCAAAGGATGCAAGTACTTCAAATGTATCTTAACGCACCATGTTTTTGTATATTACAAATGCCAATAAAAACAAGTTTAAAAAAAACAAAATCAGAGGAGCTATTATCTTGAATGTTGTTTAAGCTCAGCTCCTCTTGACAAACGTAATGAGGACTGCTCGAGAAGAGAGCAAGAAGGTGGCGACAGAATAGCTTTCCTTGATTGAAAGATTTTTCAGTAAGGTGTATCCCCAGACACCAGCACCATATACCATAGTTGGGCTACACTATAATATATATATATATCTATTAGCGAAAGAATAGGCTTGCCTATATTAGTCACAAGGTTAAACAAAGATCCTACCGCCTGGCAGAATTTATGGCATCTGTCAGCAAGGCTAAGTGCCTAGGTACTAGCTGAGTCCAGGTATAAAAACCGGATGAATTTTTATGATCTGTTTTCCTTTAATATAAAAACGTCTAGATTCCATAGATTTATGACTACAAGTCATAACATATGGCTCAGAGAAATCGGTCTCCAAATCTAAGTCCTCAGTGAATAAAACAGAGGCATCTATGAGGTGTTTGAGGCAGTTTGAAGTGACGGGCAATAAAACAACGTCATCAGTATAAATCAAATCCAACCGTAGCTGAGAAATACGTAGAAAAGAGAAATATCAATACCAATTTTATTTAGGATCTGCCAAAGTTTCAACCTGTTCACGTGATTAAACGCGCTAATTAGGTCCATAAAAGCTAAATGAAACGAGATCTCTAGACTACTATATACTTACTAATAACAGAATGAAAAATTTAAGCATTGCTTCATGCTCCCTAGTCCTTCTCTGAACCTATAATGTATGTCTGACAGAATTATGACCCTCCACCCAAGCCGGAATTCTATGCAACACCACTACAGAATCTCTTAGAGATAGTGGTTTGCAGCAGAAGGCATCTTTACAATTACCCTTTTAAAAGACTGGGATTATCACAGCAGAGGACCATGAACTAGGAAACCAACTTCTACATGCTGCGTTCAAGACACTCTTGATTAATGGAGCACATGTATCTATTTTGCACTCTTTTTTTTTTAAACCAAATATTATTGGGTTTTCTGTTCTACTCTGGTAGGCACATTCACAAAAGGACATCATGCAGCAATCAGTACATCACTAAGAACATAAAGTAAACAAAGGAATATAACTTTACAAAACAATAGCAAGCCTGGTTATATGATGTGTATCATGAGAATAAAGGTGAGATGGTGTCAGTGTACGGGTACACCTTTCGGCAGATCATTTGCCTCCCATCAAGGAAGCCCAACTGTGGCTAGGGCTGTGTGGTGGGTTTTACAGGACAGGATTACATATAATAATAATAACATGATGTAGTACACATAACATACAGAGGAAATGTGATTATAGAGGGGGTCCCCCTTGAGAAAGTCTCGTACTTTGACTACCTGGGAGTCAGGTTAAGTGATAGCAGAGGCGCAACTAGAGCCAAATTTCGGGGGGGTTGGGGCTAATAAAAATTTGGGGGGGGCTAATTCTTCCAGCAATAGGCAGAGTGGAGATGCAGGGGCTCTAAGAAGGGGTGAAAACACAAAAAGCCTCATTAACAAGTAAATGGTCTTTTAAAGACCTGTGAAGTACTCGGTGCGGCTGCAATAAGACGGTCGCCAGCCCGGGAAGCTGTCTCAGCCCGGGCTGACACACGACGGGGGGGCTGAAGCCCTTTGAGCCCAATGGGCATTGCGCGCCTGAGTGATAGCCAGACATGGGGTCCTCAATTAGAAAAAAGTAAAGCCATCCTCCAAATGAAAACCTCAGCCATAGGGAGACAGTACAGGGCTGCTTCGGGGGGTGCTCTTTCCATATTACTGTCTACAGAGCATCAGGTGTAGCATCAGCGATCTATGGAGCTGAGATATGGGGTCATGTGCCAGCAGAGGTGATGACAAGGTTTGAAAATACGTTTATAAGGGGCCTTTTTAAACTCCCCCCAAGTTTCCCTATCACCTCACTGAGATTTGACCTAGCCCTTATCCAATACACCATATGGTTTTATTTAAGCCTCTGCTATATTGGATTAGACTTTGGTCCACCAGGGAATTAGTAACCTATAGGGACGGTGTCAAAGAGCTAGTGTCTCTTGATAGGGATTAAAGCACACCCTGGCTGAAGGCGGTAAAAGATATATCACAGAGAATAAGCATAGTCAAATTATGGAACATCCCGGAGCTGATTATGAAAAGTGATGCCCTGGAAGCAAAAAAACGGTTCTGGGAGGAAATTCTACTGCAAACTTGGAAAGTATACCACAAAAACAGTACAACTGGCCAGTTCCTTAACCACAAATGCACACCTAGCCGAGAGCCTTACATGGATCGAATGTATCCACGCCGTTCTAAATGTCTATATGTCCAATTTAGGTGTGGCATACTGCCCCTGAGAACTTACACTATGAAATGCGATAAGTCTCCCTTAAATTCCAAGTTCTGCCCAAACTGGCCCAACATAGTGGAATCTGTTGAACATTTTATGTTCTTCTGCCCTCAGTACAGAAATGCGGGCAAAAAAGGCTAATAGCGGCTCTAAATTACATGGGAGTGAGACATTGTAGGGAAGCAATAAGGCTCCTTAAGAGCGACACCAGGGAACTACTAGCCTTGACAGTCTTGCACTATTTGCTCTGTGCTTGGAATCAGAGGAAGAAGGCCATAGATAATTTGTCTTTTATAATAGCCAGCCCGCAGCGAAAGGTATAGAAGGATTATACAGCGTCTTACCCTCATGTCCTATATCTTTAACGATGACAATGGGGAGTATGTCATTTTTATGGCTTGTTTATTAAACTGTTTTATCTACATATGAATTTCTTTTATCCCTATGATGAACACCCGTACAATAGGCTAATCCAGTTGTTATTGGGAATAGTATAGAACTGTTTTCCTTTTTGTTAACAATTATTAATTATTCATTTAAACCATCGTTGATCTTAATTTAAAAAGGACGCTTGTTGATGCTCTTATTGAAACTGAATTTTATGTCTTTTAATTGTAACTTTTTATGGCTATTAGCTGAAATAAAAGGTTTTGATGATGATGATGAACATAATGTAGCATACGAGCCAGCCTACGACTGTCAAGTTTCATCTTTCACGTCATTTTTAAGTGGAAAGATCAATTCGTCCCACGTGGAAGCAATAGGACGTTTGTTGCTGGGATATGGAAGTTTCCAATTGAGTCTTAAACCTTTGGACTTAATTTAAAAACGTGAGTTATCCCTTGGTAAATAACTGATAGTAACGTAACTACTGGTAACTAAAAATTAACTGTTAGAGGGTTGTTGTCACTAGAGCAACTCATTCTGACACCCACTTCAAGGTTGAAATTTCCCAAACCCAGAGAAACTAAGACATAATAAAACATTGTAGAGCATCCTTGCCCAGTGAACGTGGGAGTTTGCTCATCACTACCGCGTACAATTTAATGTACACTCTGCAAGTTGCGCACAATGAGATGGTTGTATAGCGCTAAGCCCCTTAAATCTATGGGTAGTAAAATATGATTATCTTCTTTAGGTAAATTTAAAGGGCTGAAAGGCAATGATTTTGACCCGTTGTTGGCACTAAACTCCCCCCCCAATTATCAAATTAGAGGCCAGGTAAGACTCCCCGCAAGAAATGTGGATCTTAGCAATAGTGAACAAAGGACCAAAATTATGATTACATGAACAAAAATCGTTGTTACGAAAATGTATTTTACACAGGTGAGCAGCAAACTAACCCCAACTGCTGCTGTTGGTGGCAGTCAATTGAATAGTGTGGTTGCTTCCACTCATGATACAAAGGTATGGCATTAACTGACTGTAGCACATTAAAACTACATACCAATCAGGACGTTTTGTTTCACGCCATGTTTAGAGGCTTTACGCTGATTAAAAGCCTGGAATGAATGAGCGTTAGATCTTTTCAAAAGCTTCAAGCTTATAAAATGCCCAATGTGCATTTATTAAAGCCAATATACACTGAGTGCCGCACAGGTGCATAATAAGAGCTAAAAAGCTAATTCGTGTATCTGCACGCCGTAGATACGCTTCGAGCTTATAAAATGCCTAATGCGCATTTATTGAAGCCAGTTTACAATGTGTGCCACACTGACACATAATAAGAGCTAAATAGCTGGTGCGTGTACCTGCACGCCGCAGATTACCTCAAGTATTTAAAAATTATAAATGTTAAGTGAATGTTAATTACTGCCGGTGATATAAATACTTCCGATGGTATGCAGAATTGGAGCATGAAGTTGATGGGGCAAGGTTTCGCAAACGAAACTTGCTCGGACGCAATCTTCCTCATAGTATTAATACTAAAACTTGTATTGTCTATATTAATCCTTGCACACATTACACGAATAGATAGGATGCTTGCCTATGTGTTTTACTAACGAATAACGCTTGTTCCTAGTCTAAAATGGCCGCTTAAGCGCGGGATTTTATCTGCGCATGTCACAACCTGATCACATGGTGTGACGTCTTTCTTTGCTTGGTGGGAATTTCTGCTTCTGCGCAGTGTGCATTAAAATGGCCGTTCAATGTTCTCACATGCTTAAGCTTGTTTACGTGTCATTACTAAATTGTCGTTTCTTAACGCAATTAATGCGGGATAGGATTTTATAAATTAAATGGGATTAGAAATAAGATAAGTGGGTATACAGTGAAACGTTTTATTTGTGATTTTAATATTTCCTTCTTGCACTTTTAGTAATTCGTAATCTTGGGCCTGGGTTGGTGACTTGAAACTCGAGAGACAGAGTGTTCTGCGCATGTGTCCTGAATGACTGCCAAAATGAAGTCAACTTGGACGCTCTACAAGGCCATAACCTATTGACCGAAGCGGATGTACCACATGTATTAAATTTGTTGCAAAATTGATACACACAATGTAGAAAATGTATAAAATCTGTCGTGAGATGGGTGGGAAATAAAGTGAATGTATTAATTTGAAGGGGCGGGAACGTAAATACAATAGGCTTTACAAATTAAGCCAAATTTGTCATGGTGCGAGAATCCACCTCCGGTCCCTGTCCAATCAGAAGTAGTGGTCCCATATTTTAGCAACATTAAGGGGAGGTACATGGGTGTAGAAGGGTATAATAGAATATAGCATTAGTAATTAGTTAGCACAAAGAGAACAGAAGATACTGAAGCACAGAGCTAGATTCCAGAGAAGAGAGAACATACAGAAGAGCTCCAGGCTGCCCAGCTGATCGGTTGCTGACTGAATCCCTATCCGGAAGAGGTCCTGAGGAGGGGCGGCGGAGTCCATTAGACGGGAGAATCGAGGAGAAGTCGAGTGCCAGAGAGGGGAACGGCGCAGGCGTCGTTATAGAGAGGTTACCAGTCCTGTCCTGATCCTGAAGAAGGTCCTTGCTCTTCATCCTTCCAGGGTCCTATTCTTTCAAACTCCTTGGCTAAGGGTTTGGTTCTCACACTTAGGTAAATATATGCAACCTTTAGTTGCGCTGCTGTTTCTATCTCCTCTTTTCCTTAAACACCGTCATTTATTAGCAATAATTATTCTTTGCTTTCACATGGGTATTCTGATCAAATACCGTGTCTTTTTCTGTATTTTACTCTGCTAAAACTTTAGATAAACATTTTAAAACTTCCTGACTCTGTGGTTATTTCAGGATTATGTACTATAGTGAATGTCACTCATTTTAAATTTCCCAATTAGCAAAGGATCCATTGGTAAGTTATTACTCTTCAATCAGAAGGTAATTGGTAGCAGGGATTTTTGATATAAGAGTATATCTGACACCCAGCGTAAGTATTAGCGTAGTGTGAATGTGTGGGCCCAAGTGAGTATATGGTGTATGAATGCTGTTTGCTAATATCGCGCTGGATCAGTTTTCTGGTAAGCAGAGGACGGTTTGTGTTACTCTTTGTTAATTGGGTAATGAGAATTTTATTTTGTATTTTTATGAACTAATACCTGTTATTCTTGAGTATTGTTTTATGTTGTCCAGAATACCCCGGGGGAAAAGAATAGTGGGTGGCAGGTAGAAGCCATTCTGCAGTGAGGTTATCTGTCAGGCAGAAATAGTACTGAAAAGTTAAGCAGGGCTATCAGTACTCGTTAGGGATTCTATGCGTATAAGAATAGTGGAAGGAGTACGCTGGTGAAAATTTGATGTTATATCACCTAGAAAGGGTAACATTGAAGAAGTAACAGGTATTTCGGAAGCTTGTGTGAAGAGTAAACGGAAGGGTTTTACTCGTAGTGTATGTTTTAGTAAACGGAAAGGTTTTACTAAGTGTGTAAGAGAAACTATCTTTCTGAATTAGAGAAACTGGCACGATAGCAAATGTTTTATGTTGTTACTGAATTTTAATTAAGAATTGTAGAAGAAAATAAGTTTGCGTAAGATTTTGTAAAGGGAGGGTCAGTTGCCGGAGAGGGAGCTGACGCCACAAAACGCCGCGCTGAGGATTGGTTAGATCCGCGGGCGTGGGAAAACCCTTGTAAAGGAGGGGTCAGTAGTCAGGAGTAGTACTGACATCACAGGTGCCGCGCTGGGATTGATTGAAACAGCGAGGGACAGAAAAGCGCAGATTGTAAAGGAGGGGTTGACAGGAAAACGTCACAGAAAGGCCGCGTAAGGATTGGCTTAGAAATAAAAGTTAGCAAATATTTGATTGGTTGAGAGTTTAGAAGCAAAATTCTAAGTGGATAAGGATTGCATGTTAAAACGCGATCCAACTTTAATAGAAAATCGTCCAGATAGGAGGTATTTAGGCTTTAAAGAATATAATTTTATACATCGGTACTTGCCTAAGATGTACGGAGAAAAGAAAAAGATGTCAGTTTTACAAAAGATTAAGAATTATTTCAAAAAGGACAAACCAATCAAGACTAGGGAGGGAATTATTATTCCCCCAGCGAAAACGCCCGCATCATTTATGATGATGGAGAGAGGTTATCATACTTGTGTATGGATAGAGAATTGGAGAGAATATACCAAAAATGACAAGATACTAGAATTTCCTGAAAATGGCACATTCAATGGGCGAATTCTTCAAAATTTGAGACAAAGGATGAATGATTTAGAACCTAGACCCAGATTAACTCAATATGAAGCTTTAGAAGAGTGGGAAACTGAGGCATTTGAGCGTGATCGATCTCGAGGTAATGGAAGGTATCCAGGATTTTTTCCCAGATATTTACGTGAGAATAGGGAAGGTCAAATGAAGCAGTGGAGAAGGGCAATGCTTGTTGAGGGATTATATCCCTTATTTACAGAAGGAGAGAAATCAGGAGGCAAGTGTACAGAGAAGACTAAACATTTAATGAGACATGAAGACTCAGATGATGAGTTTATGGAAGAATTATTGAGAAATCCTCCACCGTATCAAGAAGGATCAAATGGACTTCCTCCTAGTGCCCCACCACAAACACCAATGATACCCCAGGTACTGCATGAATTCACCCCGAATAGAATACTCCATGACAAAGAAAAGGAAGCCCTAGAAAAGACTAGAGCAGAATTAGTACGAAAAATATCCCATATAAAAACACATCCTGATTCATTAACCATTCCTGTAACGATTGGTCCAGTGGTGCCATTATATGGTACACAAGGAAATTGTCCTCCTCTAATACCCGTGTCTTCTCCTATGAATACTCCCGAAAATTCTCAAAAACCTGAAGCTCCAGTTATAATTGAAGATCATTTTAGTGACTGTGACTCCACAATATCTCTTATGGACTTGCCTGTTAGAGGACCAGTAAAAGGTACTCCCAGAAAAGAAATACATGAAAGATCAAAAGATGTAAGTTTAATAACTTCATCAGGGGCAAAATGTGCCACTATAGTAACACCTGAAGATTTAGAAAGGTGGATACAAGAATCAGACAAGCAGTGCACACCTTCAAAAATATTAGACGTTCAGAAATTAAAAGTGGAATTAGAAGAAATGATAGCAGGAAATGTAGGGGTGGAACGGTTAAATACCTATAATGAAGAAGAATTGCTGTTCTTATGCAAAAGTATCACTAGAAATGTAAGGTTATTTCATGAAAAATTGTCCAATTTAGCCCTACAGATGGGAATCGAAATAGGGAGATCAAAAGTATTACAAAAGCCCTATAGAGCAGATTTCTCAGACAAAGACATGGAAAACATGAATGCTTCTGGAAAAAGACTACAAATACGTGAATTAATGTTAGTTTTGCAAAAATGGGGAGACTTAGATAAGTGGAGAACTAGGTGGGCAAAGAAAAAGGAAGAAGCTCGCTCAAGTCGAACAGCTTCTGAATATGTGATGAGACAGAAAAAGCTGACAATTTGTACCCGATGCGTGAAGTTGCAGGAGGAGGTATGTGCATGTCCCATGGAGTAGACAGGATATTTGATCATTTACGAATGATTTCCCGAAGCTGAGAGAAAAGCCAATTGAATGGTACAAGCAGGTTGAAAGGTTTGTAAAGGTGTCAAAAGTATTGTTGAAGGATTTGGATGGTCTGTTTGACATAGTGGTACCTGCAGACTTATGGACAGATTGTAAGATCACAGTGGATTGGCCAAGTGATGAATATCCCAGAGATCCAAAGACAGGTGCCCCGTCAAATGACGTGATGAAAAAGTACCATCAGGTGATAACATACTTGAAAGGGAAAATACCACCGAAAGAAACAGACTGGGTAAAAATAGATCGAACTACCCAAGAAGCCAGTGAAACAGTTCATTCGTATTATGAGCGCCTCTTGCAGGTGTTCAAACAGTACAGTGGATTTGAGGACATTGGAGACAAAAACATGAGTCAGTTTGTATACCGATTCGTGTACGGTTTGAAGCCCGAGATTTGCCAGATGATTAAGCAGCATATGCTTTGCTGGCAAGGAAAACCCATCGACGAAATTTTGAAATATGCAAAATATTGTGGGGATGACATTGAGGACAGGCACAAGAAATTGCAGGAAAAGTAATGTGGGCACAGGTGAAAATGGCTGAGAAACAGGGAATTAATTTAGATAATCCTAATGAAACTCAGGGAAAAGACTCTGGAACGAATGGTGATTCTGGAAAGGGTGGAAGAATGAAAGGACGAATGAGCAGAGAAGAAGCTAAAAAGAAATTTCCTTGTCATGGATGCGGAAAATTGGGGCATTGGAAGGACGAATGTAAAAAGATTCGAAATAATAATGGTCCAAATCAAAATTTAAATTCACAGACACAGAACGACTCACAGCAGGGGGTAAATCCTCAGAGTCAGTTGCCACCTCCACCTGTTCAGAGTAATGTAAGCAGAGCAAAGCACGGTACAGACATCGGATACCCAGGAGGAAGTGGTAAGAATGATTATATGACCTCACAATTTCTTTTGCAGGATGACTTTTGCAGGTTCGACGCATGACGGTGCCTAGGAGAGGGGGAGAAGGAATGCGTACTTGGCGCATCCCTGCAGGTAGATCAATCAGGTCCATATGTTGAAGGAAAAGTGAGAGGTAATGATATTACTTTTCTTTTGGATACTGGTGCTACCAGGTCTACTGTAAGAACAGTAGACGTCCCAAACCTTCCTCTCTCTGGTGAAGATATTCAAGTTGTAGGAGTTGCTAACCAAAGAATTAGAACACCACTTACCGAACCAATGAAGGTTAAAATTGGAAATTTCAAAGAAATGCATCAATTTGTAGTATGCGATTCCAGTCCAGTAAACTTACTAGGTAGGGACTTATTGTGCAAAATGAATTGCACCATTTTCTGCACACCGGATGGTGTGGCAGTACAGACACCAGATGAAGATCATGTATATAAAATTATGGTTGCAAACAAGGAACAGAAGTAGATGAAATGTTTTCATTGATAACAAAAGATGAATTGCCAGAAGAATTAAAAGATACAGTAAACCCTATAGTATGGGATTTTACCGGAAAAGAAGTAGGACTTATGGCTAAAATAGATCCAGTCCAAGTTACTGTAAAAGAAGGTGCAATCTTCCCAAATACGAAACAGTACAAAATGAGTGCAGAAGTAAAAGCAGGTGTCATTGAAGAAATCAACCGGATGGTCAAACAAAACATACTGAGAGAAGTGATGAGTAGCCCATGTAATTCACCGATAATGGGTTTAAGAAACCTAGGGAAAATATAGGATTGTACAGGATTTAAGAAAGATTAACAAAATTGTGGAACCATGTTGTCCTATAGTGCCAAATCCTGCAGTAATCTTATACCAGATTCCTTGGAATGCTGGATGGTTCACAGTTATAGATCTGTGTCAAGCCTTCTTTTCAATTCCGTTACATCCAGACAGCCAATATCTATTTTCATTTAAATTCGAAAACAAAGTCTATGTATGGAATCGTGTTCCTCAGGGGTACACAGAAAGTCCTTCCATTTTTAATCAGATATTGAAAAAGTGCCTTGAAAAACTAGTGATGCCAGGAAGCTCAGTCTTAGTCCAATATATCGACGATTTATTGGTGGCATCGAACACCAGAGAGGACTGTGTTATTGATACTATAGCACTCTTGAATCTTTTGGCAGAAGAAGGGCATAAAGTTTCACCTGAAAAATTACAGTTTTGTACAACAACTGTTAAATACCTGGGACATCAAATTGAGAGGGGAAAAAGAAGAGTAACCTCTGAAAGAGTAGCATTAATAAAAAGAATGCAAATGCCAGTAACGCAAAGACAAGTAAGAATGTTCTTAGGAATAGTAGGTTACTGTCGACAATGGATACCAGGATTTTCCATGTTGGCTAAGCCTTTGATTAACATGACCAAAAAGAAAGCAAAAGATCCTGTTGAGTGGGAGGATGAAAGTGTAGAAGCTTTTGTAAAATTGAGAAACTCCCTTTGTTCAGCACCTGCCTTAGGCATGCCAGATTATAAAAGAGAATTCGCATTATTTTGTCATGAAAGAGAAAATTGTGCACTTTCAGTTTTAACTCAAAGACATGGTCTGGACAGACGTCCTATAGCATACTTTTCTGCTACACTAGACCCTGTAGCACCTGCATTGCCAGGATGTTTGAAAGCAGTGGCAGCAACTTGTTTGAGCATCGAACAAAGTGAATCAATTGTGATGGGACATCCTGTAAAAGTATATATTCCACATGCAGTTGTGATTCTGTTGACAAGAACACGAACTCAGCATCTCACTCCTAGTCGGCTGACTAAGTATGAGAGGATAATAATGGGTGCTGAAAATGTGACCATGGTAAGATGTACAATAATAAATCCAGCAAGCTTACTACCAGATCCATATCATGAGACAAATAAAGATGACGAAGAAGATGAACATGATTGTGTACAGATTACAGAATTGTGCACAAAACCTCGCCCAGATATAGAGGAACAGCCTCTTAAAAAGCCAGATAAAGAACTGTTTGTTGATGGCTCTTGCCAGAGACATGAAGATGGTAAGCTAACCGCTGCCTATGCAGTATGTGAATTAACTGGAATAGTTGAAGCATCCTATTTACCAGGAGTAAAATCTGCACAAGTAGCTGAATTAATTGCGCTGATAAAAGCATGCAAAATTGGGAGGAATCAGAAAATAACCATATTTACTGACTGTCAATATGGTTATGGGGTTGTGCACGATTTTGGCCAACTGTGGATGCAAGGGATTTCATGACTTCTTCAGGATCCCCCATTAAAAATGGACAATTTGTAAAAGAATTGCTAGAAGCAATACAATCACCAAAAGAATTAGCTGTGGTGAAGTGTGCCGCACACCAGTCAGGAGATGATTGGGTGGTAGTTGGCAACAGATATGCAGATTTGGTGGCTCAATATTGTGCCAAAACCAGAACGTCAGTTAATAAGAGGGTGGAAAGAATGGGAATCAGCTGCCAACTTATGTTATTTATGCCACCTGAAACTTGGAATGAAGTGAAAAGATTGCAAGATGAGGTTGATGAAATTGAAAGAAACTTGTGGATCAAAGTGGGATGCTCTCCAAGAAGAGAGGATGAAGTATGGGTCAGTACAGATGGCAGACCAGTCATGCCAGATTGTTTACTCTCACAAATGGCCAGAATGTATCATGGAGACACACACATAGGGAGAGATGCAATGATTAGGCTGTTCAGACAAAATTGGTACAATCCCAAATTCAGAGCTGTTACAGAGAGTCTTTGCCAGAGATGTCTAATTTGCCAAATGCACAATTCAGGCAGGAAAACAATAATTGGATTTGGGAAGATTGGGAAGGCAGAGGGCCCATTCATAAGACTCCAGTTTGACTTCATACAGTTACCATCATGCAGAGGGTTGAAATACGTACTAGTCATAGTATGTCTGTTTTCAAAGTGGGTAGAGGCTTATCCAACTAGGAGAAATGACAGCATTACAGTTGCAAAGCTGTTACTAAGAGAGCTCATACCTAGGTTTGGTTTCCCAGTATCTTTGGAATCAGATAGAGGAAAACATTTTAACAACGAAGTGATCCAGATAATATGTGAAGCATTTCAAATCAAACAGAAACTGCATTGTGCATATCGTCCAGAGGCTTCTGGAGTAGTTGAACAATTGAATGGCACTATAAAGTCAAGGTTGGGAAAAATGTGTGCATCAACATCATTGGAGTGGCCTGATGCATTGCCACTTGTTCTGATGGGACTCAGAAGCATACCTGATAGAACGACAGGATTGAGCCCACATGAAATTATAATGGGAAGAGCAATGAGACAAACACATGTTCCCATAAATAGACTGGTGAATATTTCTGATGATATGATGTTGGACTACTGTAAAGGATTGGCTGACCTAGTGCGTTCTGTCTCTCACCAGGTTGGAGAAGACGCAGTTTCCAGGCAGCCTGAACTAGAACATGATCTGAATCCTGGTGATTGGGTGGTGGTGAAGAATCACACCAGAGAAACGTGTCTATCACCCAGGTGGAGCAGACCTTGTCAAATCATATTGACCACGAATACAGCAGTGAAGTGTGCCGGATTTCCAAATTGGATTCACGTAAGTCACACCAAGAGAGTACCAGACCCTGAAGAAGAGAACACTCAGACGACGCCAATCACTGAAGAAGCTGAAGGTTGCCAAGCTGAAGAATCTCAGGCTCGAGGTTCAAGAGAAGCTGACGGAGAACAACCGAGCACAAGTCAGGATTGGATACCAGTGGTCGAAATTCCTGAGGTTTTCCACCAAACAAGAAGTCAAAAGAAATTAAGAGCAATTGAAGAAGATCAAATAGGTGAAGAAGAAGGGGTTCAGGATCAAGAAGACAAGCTAGTAAACGACCCTGAACCAAATCAGATAGGGAAAGAAAACTGGACTGAAAATAGTGAAGATTTTATACAATTTGAACAGGGAGAGACAGGTTTAGAAGAAGCAGGTCAGGCTGCAGAAGTACACAGTGCAATAAGACTGATAAAAATGAACATGAAAATTTGAACACAGAACAAAGTGGATTATTGGAAACTCACAGTGGAGCTGTAAATGAGAAACCAATAAGACCAGAGAAAGAACAATCAAACAAATCAGAGAATACAGAAAACAAGACAGTACCAACCAGTGAAAATAAAAAGATATCTTAAGACGAAAATAAAGAAACAGTACAAACAGAAAAGCCAAGAAAAGGAGATCATTGGCCAAGTTTCATCAAAAGAGTGAAGTGCCACATAACAACCAGAAGTGAAGATCCAGATCAAGTACCTGAAGTAACAAGTCAAACCGATCAAGAGAAAAAGTCTGGGAAGAGAAAAAGTAAAAGATTAAGACTTGTGAACAACAAATTCAAGGGTCCTGATTGGACGTATATCGTTCTTGAAGACTTTGAAAGCTCAGAGTCAAGTGACAGTAATGGTGAAGGAACAAGTGCAGAACTAACTTACGAAGAAGAAACAAGACCACCCTGACTAAACAAAAGAATCCACTGAAGAAAAGGAATAGAGATAAGAAGAGCAATCTTCCTTGTCGAAAAATGCCTGATGATAGAGTTACTGGGAGACCAAAGAGAAAATGTTGTAGAAGATGCTGTGCAATTTGCATATGTAGTCTAGTATTGGTGCTTATAGTATGGTTAGTCCTGATTGTAGCAGTTCCTTACCTGATGATAATAGATAAAAAGAACAATAATGAAACTATAGGGAGGACAGCAAACATGAAGGGAAATAGAGTAGCGCTAATGGCAGAAGATGATGAAGGAATTCATCATGAGATAGCTGATAACGACACTAGTTTAAATGTTTTCACAAAGTTATTGTTTCAGTATGTAGACACCATGGAAGTTAGTAATTGTTATGTCTGTATGAAATTACCTGAATCAGTAGCAGAAGGATTAACATACCATCATTTACCATTGACATATGGCATTTCATGTAGCGTATTAACAAGTTTATTTTATAGTACAGGTAGATTACAATATTACTATTCCAATATAGATGTTGTATTTTCTGAAGTTCCAATTCGCAAGAGCATGAACCCAGTGCTTAGCGCCTTAGATGCCCAGTTTATGGGAGAATTTTTCTTAACAATGAACTCAATAGACTTAACACATGCACGTAGACACAATCTAACATGTTCTTTATTAGAAGAAGAGAAAATATTTTTGAATTTAGTAGAAGATAGAAGACAGGATTTTCAAAAGAAAGCTACAGAACATAAGGCTCATTTACCACCTTGGGCAGAGAAAGAGGGAAGTTACACACCTGGCAAAGCTCAAGCTGCTATGGCTCTGGATTTCGAAAAGAAGGGGAAAATTTGTCTTCATAGGTTAAAGACTGAGTATAACAATGTTTTCATCGGTACCAGTGATTGTGAACACAATTTTTTAATAGTGGGAGGTTGGGGACTCAAAGGAGGAACAGATTCAGTTTTTCCTGGAATCTATTATATCTGCGGGAATAAGGCTTACTTTAGGCTTCCTGCACGGTGGTATGGAAGTTGTTACTTTGGAATAGTTTTTCCAAAGATATACCACGTAAAAAGAAACACTGGAAGCAATGAAAACAATGGTGAATTAATACGAAGTAAAAGAGCTAGTTTTTCAGAAATAGTAGGTGATATATTTGGTGCATTGATACCTTCAGTGGGAATAATTCTGAACTCAAGGAAAATATGTAAATGGTCTACAGTGGTTGATCGTTTATCAACGGATACTGCTGGAGGTTTTCTAATGATTAATGCGGAAATGGTTGCGATTAGGTCTATGGTGATGCAAAATCGACTTGCTCATGACATAATATTGGCGAAAGAGGGCGGAGTCTGTAAATTATTGAAGACGAAACACTGTTGCACTTATATACCGGATAAAAGTGCAGAAATTGGGACGTATATTCAGAATATAACTAAACTTGAGCAAGAACTTAAACCACTGGAAGTTGATAGTGTATGGGAAAGATTGACAAATAGTATATCGTCAATCGGAACCTGGTTTGCTAATATAGGTGAAGGACTTATAGGTCAAATACTAGTTCCCTTAGCAGGGATAGCAATAATAGTTCTGACAGTAGTATTTTGGTGCAAATGCTGTAGAAAGAATGGAACGTATAAAGTGACAGAAAAAGGGAAGAAGAGAAAGAGGGACGAGATTGAACTGGAAGAATGGAAAAGTGAATTATACAAAAAGATGAAGGGAGATTGCAAAAGTAGAAAACCTAAAAATGAAAATGAGAATGAAGTGGTTTGCTAGAAGTTGGCATCTGATTGAGAGTAGTTTTTTTTGATGGCTCAGAAACGCCATCAGAGAGGGGATTGATGGGGCAAGGTTTCGCAAACGAAACTTGCTCGGACGCAATCTTCCTCATAGTATTAATACTAAAACGTGTATTGTCTATATTAATCCTTGCACACATTACACGAATAGATAGGATGCTTGCCTATGTGTTTTACTAACGAATAACGCTTGTTCCTAGTCTAAAATGGCCGCTTAAGCGCGGGATTTTATCTGCGCATGTCACAACCTGATCACATGGTGTGACGTCTTTCTTTGCTTGGTGGGAATTTCTGCTTCTGCGCAGTGTGCATTAAAATGGCCGTTCAATGTTCTCACATGCTTAAGCTTGCTCTCGTGTCATTACTAAATTGTCGTTTCTTAACGCAATTAATGCGGGATAGGATTTTATAAATTAAATGGGATTAGAAATAAGATAAGTGGGTATACAGTGAAACGTTTTATTTGTGATTTTAATATTTCCTTCTTGCACTTTTAGTAATTCGTAATCTTGGGCCTGGGTTGGCGACTTGAAACTCGAGAGACAGAGTGTTCTGCGCATGTGTCCTGAATGACTGCCAAAATGAAGTCAACTTGGACGCTCTACAAGGCCATAACCTATTGACCGAAGCGGATGTACCACATGTATTAAATTTGTTGCAAAATTGATACACACAATGTAGAAAATGTATAAAATCTGTTGTGAGACGGGTGGGAAATAAAGTGAATGTATTAATTTGAAGGGGCGGGAACGTAAATACAATAGGCTTCACAAATTAAGCCAAATTTGTCATGGTGCGAGAATCCACCTCCAGTCCCTGTCCAATCAGAAGTAGTGGTCCCATATTTTAGCAACATTAAGGGGAGGTACATGGGTGTAGAAGGGTATAATAGAATATAGCATTAGTAATTAGTTAGCACAAAGAGAACAGAAGATACTGAAGCACAGAGCTAGATTCCAGAGAAGAGAGAACATACCGAAGAGCTCCAGGCTGCCCAGCTGATCGGTTGCTGACTGAATCCCTATCCGGAAGAGGTCCTGAGGAGGGGGCGGCGGAGTCCATTAGACGGGAGAATCGAGGAGAAGTCGAGTGCCAGAGAGGGAACGGCGCAGGCGTCGTTATAGAGAGGTTACCAGTCCTGTCCTGATCCTGAAGAAGGTCCTTGCTCTTCATCCTTCCAGGGTCCTATTCTTTCAAACTCCTTGGCTAAGGGTTTGGTTCTCACACTTAGGTAAATATATGCAACCTTTAGTTGCGCTGCTGTTTCTATCTCCTCTTTTCCTTAAACACCGTCATTTATTAGCAATAATTATTCTTTGCTTTCACATGGGTATTCTGATCAAATACCGTGTCTTTTTCTGTATTTTACTCTGCTAAAACTTTAGATAAACATTTTAAAACTTCCTGACTCTGTGGTTATTTCAGGATTATGTACTATAGTGAATGTCACTCATTTTAAATTTCCCAATTAGCAAAGGATCCATTGGTAAGTTATTACTCTTCAATCAGAAGGTAATTGGTAGCAGGGATTTTTGATATAAGAGTATATCTGACACCCAGCGTAAGTATTAGCGTAGTGTGAATGTGTGGGCCCAAGTGAGTATATGGTGTATGAATGCTGTTTGCTAATTTCGCGCTGGATCAAAGTGACTGTGGCACAATGGGGCTGCTTAAAAGTCAGGGTGTTTCGTCTAAAGCGGTGTTCAAAGGCTTTACGCTAATTCAAAGACTTAAAAGACTAAGCGCTAGGTCTTGTACAAACGTTACAAACTAATAAAATGCCCAATGCGCATTAACTCATGCCGGTATAATGCGTGTGCCTGCACATAGCAAATTTCATCCTGAGGTGATAAACCGCCTTAGAACAGAGGAAGGCCAGGTAATTTTAACAAATGGAGAAACCGGCAATAAAGATAAGGGCAACAACGCAATGCAGCCAGTAACTTACATGATTTCACAGCTCCAAACCGAACAGCCGTACGGGAGGCAATTTTTTTTTTTTTTTTTAAAGGGTGAACCTCGCGTTTTTATTTAATACTCTTCAGATTGATACTTTTGCTCCCCCCAGAAGAGCCAGACAATTTAAAAAAGCCTGAAGGCACCGGTAGCATCGAGCAGCTGGCATAGGAAGGGCATATAAACAAGTCAGCTTCTCTGTACAACACCAGCCAAATCAGTGCCATCCCCAGCCAGCCGCCCGAGCTGCACCCTCCTTATCGTCCACAGTTCACACCAGCCAGACCCCTGTAGGTTGGACCCAAGGCTTTTCTGTAGGACACCTTGGGCTACCACAGAATGCTGGAAAAAGTTGAGGAAATCAGGAGTTTTAAAAAAGCTGCCATCTGAGGTTATGGCTACTCTGTACTTGCACCACAACACCCCAGAAACAAATTATGCATTTAGCAAAAAGATTAGTACAAAGGTATTTCCGTCTCCACCCCCGTTTAACCCCGAGCGCTGAAGAAAGTTGGTGTCTCTGTAGCTACACCAGCTCTCTAAAGCACTACTTTGGACCTAGTTTTGATAATGTTTGGGATCTAGTTAAAAAGGCTGTGCGCGGCCCAAGATCTTGTGCAGTGTGAGTTTCTCAAACTTTCTTATAAAGAAAAAAGGAATACTCTGGTATCAAAGTGATCAGCTACAGACCTCCGGGTATCTCCCACGACTTCTCTGTAGGACATCGGGGGCAACCAAGAGTCTGCCTGGTGAGGAGAGGCAGAGTTCATAAATAGATGTTCGGATGATATCAGATTTTATCACTTTCTCCTTTAGAGCATCCCTTATCTCATCCAAGCTAACATCCTCATCATGCTGCACAGACACCACAATTGTGTGTACATGAATTGGGATAACAGCACCACGGTCCTGCATGTACTGCACTGTCACCTGCGTTTTGGAGTCTAGCTTTAGCTAGGGCAAGGTGCCATTACGTCGCAGTTCTGCCATCTTTGCATTTAGCCTGTGTGCCAAAACAATTGTCAGAGGCATGCACTCCACGGCGCTTAGCCAGGCGCTGGAGGGGTGGGCATGTTCTTCATGCAGGCTGTAATGCAGCATGCATGGAGAAGGGGAAAGTGCGCCATCTTGTGCCTCGCATCAAGTGAAAATCAATGTGAAAGAAGGTGAAGAGTGAGGGGGCAGAGATAGAAGGAGCAGAGGAGAGTTTAAAGGAGGAAAAAATAGAGACAGAAGGGGTAAGTGCAGACAAAGATGGGGAAGAGATCAAGACGGCTATGGAAAGAGTAACAGAGGCACGGAGATGGCAGATTAGAAATAGAAAGAGTGATAGAGGATTATAGGATACCTTGGGGGTAAAGAGAGTGGGGCAGCAAGAGAAACGGATACAAATGGGAGAGAAGTGAGTGGGGGAGGGATCGAGAGATTAGAGAGGTGCCGCTGAAAGATCCAACAGCACCAGCATGGCAGCCGATCCGCTATATATATATCAGGCTCCAAAATTACGGGTCACTCATGAGGTATAATTTCAAATGTTTATTCCAGGCAGACGCGTTTCGGCGAGATGCCTTCCTCAATGCCTCAACAGAATAAAACAACGCACATCATGCAGTTCATTTAAATCTCACATATACCAGTCATTGGTCAGTTTGAACCAGTGATCAAAAAGGAAGGACTGCAGTCTTTCTCCACAATTCTAGTTCATTTTAGCCGCCATGTTAATGTGGAGTCACGCTGGTTACCATTGTTAAATCAGTTTAGTAGGATTCAATGCCCAATGCACCACTGGTATAGAGTTCATGTGCCAGTCGAGGTCCCCATGCATATACCGGCAATAATGTGCATACACAATTCTGCCATGTTCTTCTTTGCCTCAAAAGAACTGCACCTCCATGCACTTTACCTATTGTCTTCTGCTGGATTCGAAACAAACAAGATGTACCAGCAGGCGTCAGACAAATGACTTGACATCCACAAATTTGAATAATTTGCAACCCATGGTCGACTAGATAATCCCACAGCGATGGTTCAGGCAGTATTGCAATTTAAACCAACAAACACCAGTCCCACCAGTGCCTGCCGAACTCACGGCGAGGGTAGGACTCATTTAAAGCATCAGGCTACAAAATTACGGGGCACTCACGAGGTATCATTTCAAATGTTTGTTTCAGGCAGACACGTTTCGGCGAGATGCCTTCCTCAATGCCTTTCAGAATAAATTTTAATCAAAAGAATTTAAATATAAATAATCAAACGGGGAGAATTTCACACTTGAGTTAGATATTCAGATAGGTCGGCACCATTGAGAGTGAACTGCAGGAAGGTTAACACACATTACTGAATAATTATTTTTTATTGAAAATGTACTTACAGTGTATTACTATTTGTCTTGATTTACCTTGTGGTGACGTGGTTATAGGTAGCCAGACAGCCTCAATGTGCATTCCACTACAGGCCAGACTGCCAACATTGTAAGCTGAGTCGCAAGCTTCTGGATCTGTGCTAGGCAACAAGCGAAAATCAGGTATCTGAGCCCTACTTTAAAAAACCAAAAGTCATGCAAGAGAAGCACAAGCACACACTGGATATGTCTGGGCCACCTGTAGCCTGCTGCAGTGTGTGCCTTCTAAATACAAAACTGCAGAATAGCAACAAACTATGGCACGAGGGGGCAGAGATGGCAATATGCAGATGATGTTTAAAAATTAACTGAATGATTGCCTCATTCAGCAACCCAAAAACCAGTACCAGTGCAGACTACCAACCACGATTGCCACAAATTAAGTGCTGCAAATGGGACTCTAATCAATGGAAAGTACACTAAAACCTAATAGACATTCAAACCGGTAGTGTAACAGTACAGTGATAAAACCAAGACGCCTGGCAATCATTAAATTATTGTGAATGAACAGTACAATCCTGGTAGCAGAAGCAGTGCAATGCACAATAGCAATGCATTTATGAGAACATTGGAATAGTTGAACAGTGTTACAAACGTATACTGATCATGATCGCTTACTGATTGCAATGAGTGTATGCGGTGATGTGTATCACCATCGAGGGTATCCTGGAGCTGTGGTAATCACATTAGAATAGTTGAAACTGTGATTTGCAATCCCCCCCACCCAATCTTGGTTTCTGATGGATACTTGACCGCAGATTTCTCACCTTTAGAATATTCCCATGCGCCTGACTGGAATTGGAGGATTTCACAGCAGGGCTCCTGTGCACAGCTAAGGGATGTAGCAAGACTCCGTGTTGGCCTCATTCCACCCCTGAAGTCATGGAGCGGAACCGCCTATGAATGCTACCACTGCGCACGGACATCCATTTTTTCTGCGCCTTTGTACATGGATCCGGGGCTCGCTTCTTTTTTTCATTGGTTGGTGAACTCTCAGAATATTTTTACAGTGTGTGCAGGTGAACGATGTCCCCAGCAAAGTCCATAGGGTTCAAACCACGCTGTGACTGTCGAGAATCGATTGCTTGAAACAGACTGTCAGAAATTCGCCGTGAGTACTCATAGAATGTCACACTCACTGCACACTTACCACAAGAAAGACCAGTGGAATGCATTTGCTAAATAATTATAAGAAGTCAATGCATAAATCAAACACAAAGAGTAACTTTACAGGAAGATGACAATTTAAAGTATACTAGGATAGTACCTATCAAATTCAAAAACAAAACATTAGCCCATGAAGAGCAATATATAGTTATAAACAGAAGAAGGCTGCCATGTGAAAAAGAGTGTCAATTCAAACAGATGAATGCAAATATGTGTAATGCAAAGAAGCATGTAGTCGATTTAAATATAATGTGAATGATTAAAGAGAAACCATGAGCTTCTGCTGAAATAAAGCCTTTCAATTAATGTGGCATGAAGAACCAACAATAAACTAATGCAAGATAAAAACAGAAAAAATAGAGAGGTTACTGTGCAAAAACGTAAAAAGCAAATGGAGGGCATCAAATCGGTTTATAATAAAAAGTCATTGATAGAAAACAAACTGACACCTTTTATGAAATGTAAGCCATGAATTTGGCATGGGGAACAAACAGTCAATAAATTAAAGTATTACAACTGAAACAAGCATTTGAAATGCAAAAGGTCTCGCATTTGTGAAAGTTAGAGCTATTGGCGTTGTAAATGACAGGACATGTCCTTAGTTGTAAACACTGGAAAAGGACTTTTAGATTAAGTTGGGCGAGCCGCGCAGGAAAAAAGGCACAGCCGCTATTGTTGAACTTGAAGCGCGGAGTGTCGCGCTGCTTTAAAAAAATATACATTATATTGTGCGCAGTCTTAACATCAAGTTCTGTGAGCCACAAATAGAGAAAGAGTGACCTGCTTGGGCTTCCGTCATATGCAGGCAACTGAAGTAGGCAACGTAAGCACTGCAGTAGGAAGCGGAAACGGAAGCCAAAGCGTCAAATAGTTGGGACACTAATCACCCCAGCTCCAGTTGAAAGACACATCCCCAGCTGTAAGCACTTAAAAAGGACACTTAGATTAAGTTAGTCGAGCCGCCAGAAGAAAGGCGCAGCCGCTATTGTTGAAGCTGAAGCACCGCGTGCCGCGCTGCTGAAATTAAAACATAAGATTATGTGCGGCTGAAAAAAAGAAATAAATAAAGCGTGGCGTGCCACGCTGCTTTAAAATAATATATTCTTTTGTGTGCAGTTTCAACATCAAGTTCTGCGAGCTGCATCTAAGAAAAGAAAGGTACGGTTGCCATTCTTGCAGCTGAAGCCCAAAAACATAAGATAAAGAGCGGCGTGCATCACGCTGGATAAAAAAAAAGGCATTTGCTGGAGAGCGTGTCCTGCAACAGCAGGCAGGAGAAAGTAATTTATCAAAATAGTGCTCATAGACTGTAATTAATACATACCGAGTAACAACACATATAACAGGGGCAGTCCTGATAGGAGGTTACAACAGGAGGAAAGGAGGTAGTAAGGAGGAACTACTAAGCCTATTAATGAATCAAAAGCCACCATTTACAAAGCACAGTAACAGGAGCCAATTGAAAAGATGGGCAGGAAAAAGGGAAGAGTTTAAAGTCCATATCTGAATACAGCATGTCTCGAAGAGACAGCGCAAGCGCTTCCTAGGCGAGCCCTAATAAATGAGCCAGTTGTTTAAATACCCACAGCAGGAAGCTGTCAATGTATAATGATGTTCCTCTCTTCTTAGGATAGAAACTAACAAAAGACTTCATACCCAGACCAATATAGCAATATTAGAACAAGCATTGGCATAGCCAATAGGTCTCGCCTTTGGGACCTTATAAGTGTTTAGCCATGCAACAGTTAATGTTGTTGCACCAAGGATGTTGTGCTGCATAACTAAATACTTATAAGGTACCAAAGGCGAGACCTATTGGCTATGCCAATGCTTGTTATGAAATTGTTACTGAGAATGTAGCGAAATATCCTGAGCTGGGAATGCCTTCATCGGTGTGCAGAAAGCGCTGCTACAAGTGTGCAAATGGAGGTGCACTGTGCACACACAGTGCACATGAAAAGGCTGCAGGGTGCCCCGGGGCATCCTTTCACCCTCTCAGCTGCCCCTCGTCCTGTGCGCATAAAGCACGGTTACGGTGCGTGCCTGGGACCTTTTATGCTCACGAGGGAAGGCGAGTTGCCTATTTATCCGGCCGCAGCTCGTCGTCCGTACAGTGACGCATACACGAAGACTGCTGTCTCTCTGCCAGCCCAGGCGCTTTACAATTTCCCGAGCACGTAATTTAAGCAGCTGACAGGGGTGTAGGGTATGAGATAAGATAACAGCACTAGAAGAGTCAGCGTATCCAGAGAGGAGGGCGGTTGACAGACAGACAGACGTACAGATAAACGGTTGTCTGTCACCCACCTATTCGATGCCCTCGGCTCTTAGCCCCTTTATTCACCAAGATCAAAGGCTTGTGAGGCAAGCGTCGGCCGCAAGGAGGTGATGCCAGCGTAACATTAATATGCTGGTTGCAGAGACACGATTATTACACTCTTCCTTACATAACCCAAGGCTAACAGGCTATAGATAGACGCAGATTATCACAAACATCTCACCCGCCCCTCCCGGGTTCCGAGTTCCCCTTTAGCCTAGAAAGCAAAAACACTTGTTATGTTTGACGTAAATTTGATTTTTCAAGAGCAAGTTAGCGCTCAGCTTCGTAGTTGCTTCTGACAGGTACAGTCAATGAGTAAGAATTTCCCTTGCTATCACTACACAAACTCTGATGAGAGTGACCCCTCATTCAACGCACACACATCACAGCCTGGCAGACAATGGACACACAACCCAGAGGGCAACTGAACGCGCTCCGGCCACACCCATCAAACTCAGTGAAGTGTTCATCTCATAACTAGACAAACACTGCAAGCGAGAAGGGAGCCTCAAACACACCGGTGATGTGATGGCACATGAACCCACACGTATGTCGAAGATCACACGGTGGGAGTGTCCCAGGTGCGGATGGTATTGTGAGGCTGCATCAATGGCTGGCTGGATGGATGGTACCTAGCTCCCCTCCTCTCTGTACTCCGGTGTGCTGCGGTCTTTCCCTGGCATCTGTTTGTAATTCGTTGGCAGTTCTGTGGCCAGGCCCAGCCAGTGCCATCCACCATGATGCCACAGTGTGCCCTTAAGCTCCCTTCTGCGCTCAGGAGCCCTGCAGGCTTTTTGTCACCACTGGTCCAGCCTTGAAGACAGTGAGCTCAGCTCACAAAGGCATTCACGAGTGTGTGTAGTAGTTCTCCTGTTGCACCACTTCACACACTCATAAATGCACTTCACAAAGGTAGGGGCTTCGCTCTACTCCAACGCTGGGCCTATCTCGTATATGCAGAGCCCTCAGCTGAGAGCAGAGAACACAGAGTCCTACATTTTAGGTGTGATAATGGGAGTGGCTTGGAAATGGGAACTACAATAGACCATCAAATGTTGTACATTTCCCTCTGTTCAAGCACCATCCTGTCCCTGGCCAAGGTATTGTTTACTGCCTCAAGTATGTATCTCCAGAGAGAGAGAGTGTAACTATGAAGCTCTCTTCAGAAGATGCGCTTGGGCATACTACGCCTGATTGGCTCGATGCTTCTCCTTCTTTAGAAGGCTGTAAGAAAAGCCCCCTAGACCAACCATCGCTGAAAATTGCAGTGTGGATCAAGTGCGGGGCGCCAAACCATCACCAATCATTTGTATGCTGGTTGCTTAGGCAACCGTTTAAAATGTTGGCCCAATCACAGCCACCATTCATGCCAGCACTTCTTCACAAAGAGTTAAAGAGCAGCTTTAGAACCCCACCTGCTGGTAATGTCTAAAAGTGTTTGTTCTTTTCAGCACACAGGGAGCACTCCAAGAGTCAAAATTAAATTTTGCCTAAGGAATTAAATCTATATCCACAAGTTGTAACGATCAAGGACAGCAAAAATCCAAGAAATCAAAAGCACCACAACATGATGCACACCCCAGCCAAAGGAACGAGCAACAGACCTCTCACCCCACATGGCCCTAAATAATTACCTGTTATGTTAGTAGACAGTGTATGAGAAGGAATGGAACCGGAAGCCTGACTGCCGCCTTCAAAGGGGTTGAGCCTGTGCACGTGCGCCAATCAAGAAGGGAAATCAGGCAAATGTTTACGCTATGGGATTTCACATAATCGTCTTCTTAACTATAATATTAATTCTAAAGTCAATTTGATGAAATTGTAGACATTTACAGAACGAGTTGTAGTTGTATCTGATTAAGATTTTTGAAAAATGAATGTCTTACCAACCAAGTAAATAAATGGCTGAGCAGTGCTGGTGATGATGGGCCTGAATGGCAGCAGAAACACAGATGTGATCAATAGTAAATTTACTCTCCCAGTGTCGGCCAGGGCCACCTAGCAGCCTCCTACTTTTAGGGAAACTCCAGGCACCTGTTGTTCCCTGAGCTCAGCCTTCCACCAGTTTCGGCCATATGATGCGGGAACTCAAAGGCCGAGTGCAATATATAGAATTATAGGTGGATAACAGTGAATCATGAGGGTGGTTTTCACTGAGTCACTCGGAGTAGGGATGTGTAAGGAAAATGATGTGAAATTACACCTAATTATGCAAAATATAAATCCACCGTTTAGCACTATAATTGAGCAAGAAATGCATCCTTGCTTCAGTTTTTAAAGTGAAGGCGCAAAAATAGCACACAAAAAAACACAAGTTCCCCGAAAAAACAGCTTGGTCTTTTGGTTCTTCGTGATGTTCTCCAGCTTTTGTGCTTATCATTTTGCCATGAGCTGCAGCGTAATTACACAATGCGGTGTAAAGACGGAATTTCGCATAACAAGTGCAAACCTAAGCTCCCAAAATTATACAGATTACACCGATGTAATTTACATTTTGCCCGGGCCTAGTTCTGGGTAAAATCAAACGGACAGTGAGAGCGAAGTCACTTGGAGCCTTGAGGTGGAAACATTCCCTAATTCACATCCTAGACGGTGGCACTACGCCCCAGAACTGCACTGCCCGCTGCCCTTTAAGCTTGCACAAATAAGGTCGCCGAATGATATTCGAGGCACCTATTCACTAATAGCCCACTTCGTGTGCGCCTAGAGCACCCAGTCAAGGCACTTTGGTGGCCCAGGCAAGGACCAGTGTTTGTACCCCACCAGTGCTCGTGCACACGGATAAAACACTGCAGGGCTACAGGGCAGATGTGTCACTGATGTCTCAAGGGGCGCCATTGATCGCCCGTGCGACCTACATGTAGAAACGGACCCGCCCTGCACAGGGATGACGTAGGCACACACTTGAGCCTGGGAGTAAGACGCAAACTATTCAGCAAGACAGCTCAGTAGATAAGGTGCCTGCCGCATAGATAGATGTACGTGTAACCAGCAGGTCACGGGATGGGATCGCTTTCTGCTGCCTCGGCCTGTCATTCTCCCAGCATCGACTCGAGAACATGACAAGACCCATGTTATGAAATACAGTTTAGTCTCTGGGGGCGGTAAGGAAGGTGGTGCACACGGCACCCGTGAGCCAAAGGGCGACGCTGAGGCAGGTGGTCCAGCTCCCGCTTTTGTGCTTCGAGAGGATTGGATTGGAATTGCATTTCTATTGTGCTTACTAACTCTGACGAGGCGCGTGTCAAAGCGCTTTACGCCAGCAGCAATGCTCCGGAAGCCATGTTCGGTGGTGTGTTTTCCCACTGCCTGTTGTTGGGTCCTACATGACAACATTTGAGGAGCACAGGCTGATTCACGGGTCGTCGTCTGATGGCATCGGCGCTGGCAACAAAATAGCGCGTCAGCCGAACGCTTCACACGCGGCTCTTTTAAACAAGTGAGGCCAAACACAGCGCCGCCTACACAGACAGACACAACACGGATGGGCGGGAGAGACAAGTGAGGCCAAACACAGCGCCGCCTGCACAGACAGACACAACACGGACGGGCGGGAGAGACAAGTGAGGCCAAACACAGCGCCGCCTGCACAGACAGACACAACACGGGCGGGAGAGACAAGTGAGGCCAAACACAGCGCCGCCTGCACAGATAGACACAACACGGACGGTCGGGAGAGACAAGTGAGGCCAAACACAGCGCCACCTTCACAGATAGACACAACACGGACGGGCGGGAGAGACAAGTGAGGCCGCAGCGCAGTATCAGTGGTCGCACGGCTGCTTTCAAAACAAGCCGCGAGTGGTGCGCGAGAGTGCGCGCTTGCTTATGTGAGTGAGCAGGTCATCTGTTTTGCATTATGGCGCACGAGTCTGGGCACGATAATGCAAAACAGATGTCGGCCGTGCGGGTAACCACACAGAAAAGGCCAGGACGCACGAGCGTCTGGTCAGCTTTCTGAAGCCCCTACAATAAGTCTCGCACTGCAACACTAGGCGCGAGACCTAAAAACTGAGGGCTGTATCAGCATTCCATAGCAATATGTTGATCAAGGAACAATTAACAGAATGTTTTTAAAATCTTAATGTAATCTTCTTGTAGGCACTTCATTATTAGTGCAGTGTGCATAATGAAATAAAACAACATATAATGAAGAAATGCAGTGTTTTCTTACAGCTGAACTTGAGAGAAATAGTTTGAATAAATTATATTGTGTGTGTGTGTGAGATGTTCACTTAAAAAACATAGTTAAGGAACAGTTATAGTTACAAATTAAAACTGAAAAAACACTGAATCTGCAAGTTATGGTTAACGTTACAATCCATAACTCACACAACAGCCATGAAAACCATAACTCGTGCATCAAATGCAATACTCTTGGCGTCACACTTGGTGTGATAGATGCATATTACAAATGTCATTATCTTTAAAATGAGACTACAGATATTGCGCTTAACAATATGAAATTATTTTGATTATGTCTTGTTATTTGATTATGTTGTGTTTTGAGGTATTATTACTTATTGAGTAAAGATCTATTTTCCTGCTCAGTTTGGTGCAATTTGAATCAGCTGATTGTTTTCTGTATCAGAGAACAAAGATTCCTGTGGGAATTAAAATTAGAATAGTCACTTTTTTAGACCCCACATTTTCCTTTGCCTGCATCTCCTTGACGATTATTCTTGAATCTTGCTGTGCCAAAACCAAACTTGATACATTTAAAGTTTTCTGCAGGTTCGTCGAACAGCACCAAAGTCATTATGAAAAAATAAGTGCCTTAGTGAAAACTCTGACCTCACCACAATTATAGAGCACCTCTGTAAAAATAAAAAAAGTGTTTCTGAAAATAAAAAAAATGGTTAAAGTGAAATCATAGTTTAAAAACCGCTGAAATAAGCTAGTTATAGTTTAGTGAATAGTTTAATGAACTAACATGCCACCCATCATGTACTGCATATAAACTCACATACTACATTACTCATGACACAATACATGACTTATGTCAAGAGGTTGAAAGGCATGCATTAGTCACTGATAAGACATCTTCTGCCAGGCCTTTTGGACAAACTTTCATAGTTAGGTAAAAGACACTACACACACTCCTGAGAAGAGCATATTGTTATACAACCTTAGAGCCATGTTTCCAAACCAAGGGTGAGTTAAACTACCTCTAATTGGATCATCCTTACATTCTACATTTTTCTGCAATGCTTGCATATATTTCTGGAAGTATGAAAATCAAAAAAGAGTAACATAACATGATGAAATGACACAAAGCTAAAGAGAAATATCTCTATGACTAGAGGCTTACCTTATTGTAACAGATGACGAAAGACCACTTGTCCCACAGCTGCGTCACTGCAGGTTGGCAAATCCAGGCAGTAATGCCCTGTGAAAGTATGCGTGCTCTTCCACGTGGCAGTGTGGCACATTTTATTCAACGGGACACCAGCAAAAAGAGCAGCAGAGGAAGATACTGCTCTAGTGGAATGTGCCTTAGGCTTGACAGTAAGCTGTTTACCCACTTTAGATTGGCAGAGTTGAATGGTAGCTGCAATGCATTGTGCAATGGTTGCCTCCGTAACTGAAATACCTGGTCTTTGTGAAGCATAAGAGGCCAGCAGCTGATCAGTTTTTTGAATCTGCTTTGTTCTTTGCATATAAACCTTAAGACGGCGTTTGATGTCTAGGGTGTGAAGAGATTTCTCAGCCGGTAAGGACGGATTTGGGAAGAAACTGCGAAGAACCACATTTATGTTGAGATGGAATTCGGATGGAACCTTAGGAATGCATCTTGGATTTGTCCTGAGGAGAACATATTTGTCAGTTAAGTGTAGATTACGTTTGTTTATAGTGAAAGCTTGCATTTCAATAACTCTCCTGGCGGAGGTGAGAGCCAACAGTAATGCGACCTTCCAAGTCAGAAGTCTTAGCTCCACCTTGTAAACAGGCTCAAACCGTGGTCTCATAAGTTGTGAAAGGACTACATTGAGACGCCTTTCCGTTGGAGGAGGTCGAATGGGAGGAAAAGTTCTGAATAATCCTTTCATGATAACAATGCGAGCAAAACAAAGACCCAATGAAGTAGAGGAACGCCTGTAGCGAGAGATAGCAGCAAGGTGTACATTAACAGAGGAATGTACCAGTCACGATTTAGCCATTGAGAGAAGGTCTCGTGAGAAAGTAATGGGATGGATACTGTTTTTTAGACACCAAGAAGAGAAGTGCTTCCACTTCCACTTTAGTCGATAAGTTTTGTTGGTGGATTCAGCTCTGGCCCTAGATAATATATCCCTGCAATCCTGAGTAATGTTTAAATCTTTGAATTCAGTTGATTTCAGGAGCCATTGGAGAGAGGCGGGATGAGGATGGAGAATCTGTTCTCTGTTCATGGAGAATAGAGCTACCGTTACTGGAAGGCAATAGGGTTCGGATTCCGAGAGTAGAAGGAGCTGCGCGAACCAACACTGGCGGGGCCAGTATGGAGCAAGAGGATCATCCAGTAGAGATCCAAGTACGGTTTGCCCTACCGTTGGGATATTGGAGTTGAGAATGGACTGATTGAACTCATGGCAGGTTAGACTGGTTCTGCTCAGGGTGTCTGCAAGGTTGTTGCGGACTCCTGAAAAGGGCCCATTTTCAGATTCTCTGAGCTTCCAGAGATAATATGTGAGACCTTGTACCTCCCTGCCTGTTGAAGTAGTGCATGTAGGTGGTGTTGTCTGTTCATATGAGGAGGGAAGACGCCTGTATCCTCGGGAGGAATGATTGAAGCACCAGAAAATTGGCTCTCATCTCCAGGAAATTGATGTGCATCTAGGAAACTCGCTCCATTTGCCACTTATTTGGAGATCCTGAAGGGGGGCTCCCCAACCTTCCAGCGAGGCGTCCATGGTGAGAATGAAATCTGAAAGTGGAGAAAGGAATGATATCCCTGCAGAGAGATTGTTGGATGACCGCCACCAAGAAAGTGCCTTTTTCATGGCCGGGGTGAGACGAACCAGATCGTCGAATGAACCGGTGACTTGGAGCCATTGTGTGTCCAGCTGCTTTTGGATGGGTCTCATTCTGAGAAATGCATGAGGCACCATGAGAATGGCTGAAGACATCATGCTGAGGAAAGATTTGAGGAGACAAACAGAAACAAACTCTCTTTTGGTTAGGTTGTGAGCAAGCGATGATATGCTCCTTTGCCTCCCTGCAGACAAGAATGCCTTGTCTAATAAGGTATCGGGAGTTCCTCCTAAAAAGTTTATCCTCAGAGAGACCGAATCTATTTTTGGTAACTGACTGTGAGCCCTAGAAAGTTAAACAGGTGTAGGCATTCGTCCAGATACAGAAAGAGTTGGAGACATTTGAGTCGTAGATGCGCTGCTAAAGCAGCGAGCCATTTGGTGAAGACTCGGGGCTGTGCGGTGACCGAAGGGCAAGACTTTGAACTGATAGTGAGCGCTTAGCACAGTGAAACGGAGATACTTTCGATGTTTTGGATAGATAGGGAGGTGAAAATACGCATCTTGTAAATCGAGGTTGGCCATGAAATCGGCGTGGTTCAGAAGTTGCAATATCTCCTGAAGAATAACCATGCGGAAGGACTTTTTACGCAGATACTTGTTGAGTTTTGTCATGTCAAGAACGGGACGCCATTCCCCAGAATTTTTCTTCACTAGGAAGAAGCGAAAATAGAATCCCATTAGCTTTTGAGTGTGGAACTTTTTCTTTGGCATCCTTCCAAAGCATGATGAGTGCTTCCTTCTTGAGCAGGTGGAGATGAGAAGGAAGTGATCATCGTGGTGAATGTGGAGGTGGAACTGTCACAAACTCTAATGTATGGCCATATTTAATTATATCCAGGACCCATTTGTCTGTAGTAATCCATCGCCATTAGTCGTAAAAATGAGAGATTCGTGCTCCCGTGAATGGTAGAATACAGGGGGCTGTAGCAGGCTCAACAGGATTGTCACTGTTTTCTGGCAGTGTCTCTGGATTGTGTGGGTTGCTTACGTTTAGGTTGCTGTCTCGAATATGCAGCTTGTGGTGGTGCAAGATATGCCTGGTACTGTTGGTAGGCAGGGCAGTAAGTCTGACAGGACTGAGGTTGATATCCTCCACGAAAGGAGGAAGCTCCTCGCCCCGTGCTCCATGAAAACATGTCTTTCTGTACTGAAGCGTACCTAAGGATCTGGCAGTGTGTATGAAAGTGCCCCTTTTTGCATGGTTAGCCCCCACTTTTTGTCTGACATCTGATGCAACCTGACTTGATGTGCCCTGGGCCCCTGCCAATCAGGTTCCCTGGGCCTGTGTTCTTTCCCAAGACTGTACCTTTGTATCCACAATTGGCACATCTGTGGCCACAGGTAAGCCCTGTGTAAAAGGTACCCTGGGTAACAAGGGCACTGTGACCAGGGAAGGCCTCTAAGGGCTGCAGCACCCATTGTGCCACCCTTAGAGGTCATGCACCTTAGCACACACACACTGCCACTGCAGGCTGCGTGTTTTGGTGCAGAGAAAAGTGAAGAGTTGACATGGCACACATCCCTGTGTGCCATGCTTGCAATCCACTGCCTGAGGCCTAGGTTAGTCACCCCTCTAGCAGGATGCACTAGCCGTAAGGTGAGGGTACAGAGGCATGAGCCCTGTTCCCCTACAGTGTCTAAGTCTATTCTTAGACATTTTAAGTGTAGTAAAGCCATAAAGAGTATATCGTCTGGGAGTTGGTCATTACGAACTCCACAGCTCCATAATGGCTTTACTAAAAACTGGGAAGTTTGGTAGCAAACTTCTAATCACATTTAACCCACAATGATGCCAGTGTGGGATTTAATGTAAAAAGAACTCAGAGGGCCTCTTAGAGGTGCCCCCTGAAAATCGACCAGCCCTGGTGTGGTTCCTGAATTGCTGCCCGCCATTTGCCACCACCAGACAGGTTTCTGGCCCACTGGGTAGAGACCCATCTCTCTAAGTCCAAAAACAAAGCGCCTCCTGGGCAGAGGTGTCATGCCTCCTCCTCCAGGATGGGCTTGGTCCACGAAAGGGGAAGCTTCAAAGGCCTGCCGTCTTTGGACGCTGTCCCTGCCTTTTGCTGCCCCCAACAACTGGCTCCCACCGTTTCTGGCCCCCACTTTGGTTGGGAGAATCAGCGGGAAATCCAAGCTAGGAAGAGATGTGTGCCCACCTTTGCCAACGGCACCCCTCAGGTGGGGGAGGCGAGGTGAAGAACACATCTCAGTATCTCAGTCCCCTCCATTTTGAAGATTGGGGGACTCAGCCAATTAGGAATAGGCTCATGCCCCCTCCCACTGGAGGGGGGCATAATAGGGGGTGTTCCCACCCCAAGGAAGGGACCCATTGGTCCTGACCTGCACACCCCTATAATGCCCCTAAATTTAGTTTTAGGGGCAACTCTGAACCTTGCCTCCTCAGATTCAAGGAAGAAAGAAGAAGGACCAAAGAGCAGTGCTGACCCAGGAAGGAGAAGAGGACACCAACTGCCTTGGCCCCAGCCCTACCGGCCTGTCCTGTGTCCGACCTGCCTACATTAAGAACCCCGGCGAGTCCTGCAGCCAGCAACCCCCAGATCCCGGAGGACCTGCCCTGCTGGGAAGTTTGGTAGCAAACTTCTCAGCACATTTAACCCACACTGATGCCAGTGTGGGATTTAATGTAAAATGAACTAGGAGGGCATCTTAGAGATGCCCCCTGAAAATCGACCAGCCCTGGTGTGGTTCCTAAATTGCTGCCCGCCATTTGCCACCACCAGACAGGTTTCTGAGCCACAGGGTAGAGATCCTTTGCTCTCTAGGTCTAGAAACAAAGCCCATCCTGGGCAGAGGTGTCATGCCTCCTCCCCCAGGATGGGCTGGGTTCACGAAAGGAGAAGCTTCAAAGGCCTGCCGTCTTTGGACGCTGTCCCTGCCTTTTGCTGCCCCCAGCAACAGGCTCCCACTAGTTCTGGCCCCCACTTTGGTTGGGAGAATCAGAGGGAAATCCAAGCTAGGAAGAGAGATGTGCCCACCTTTGCCAACCCCACTCCTCAGGTGGAGGAGGAGAGGTGAAGAACACATCTCAGTATCTCAGTAACCTCCATCTTGTAGATTGGGGGACTCAGCCAATTAGGAATAGGCTCATGCCCCCTCCCACTGGAGGGTGGCATAACAGGGGGTGTTCCCACCCCAAGAAAGGGACCCATTGGTCCTGACCTGCACACCCCTAGAATGCCCCTAAATTGAGTTTTTAGGGACAACTCTGAACCTTGCCTCCTCAGATTCGAGGAAAAAAGAAGGACCAAAGAGCTGTGTTGATCCAGGAAGGAGAAGAGGACACCAACTGCCTTGGCCCCAGCCCTACCGGCCTGTCCTGTCTACGACCTGCCTACAGCAAAAACCCCGGCGAGTCCAGCAGCCAGCAACCCCCAGATACCGGAGGACCTGCCCTGCAACATTCCTACAGATTCTGTATCCTGTGAGCACCGGATTTGCTCAAACAAAGACTCACCTACAGAATCCAGATACCGGTGTCTCCATGGTTCTGCACCACTCTGCACCCGACACCCATAGCCCGAGTTCGAGTGGGCCAACACTAAAAGGAGGTCTCACCAGTGATCCAGACTTTTGGTCTAGAGATCCCGACCTCCCTCAAGCCGACGCCTGCAGCCTCAACCTGAAGGGTCCCCCGACCGCGACTAGAGCTGGTAAGAAAACCAGATACCGTTAACACTTTTTCTCCATGGGAACCGATATAAAGAGATTTTGGGCCTAAAAAGGGACTAAGTGTTGAACTGCATTGTATGAAGAAAATAGAATTCTATTGCGAAGTATAAAAAGTTGTACTTATCTTGTATTTAGAGATCCTAAGATTCAGTCTCTGAGTGTGTTTATCAGTCCTTGATTGAGTGAATACAATAAATGCCTAACACACCCTCTGGATAAGCCTGACTACTAACCTACACTACCACAAAGAGAGCTGTTGGTACTTACCTAATTTAGCCTCTGCTATACCTCTGGGGACTCCCTGGACTCTGTCTATACTATACCAAAATGAGGTATAGAGTGCACAGAGCCAGCTTCCTACGTTGGCAGATCAACTGTGGGATGTAAAGCCTTGCATTTATTGGAGTAACTTAGTCAACCTCTGATCACAGGACAAGAACCCAAAGATTGTAAAAATTATTTTTTGAAATTACTATTTTGCCAAACCTTTAAAAGTCCTCTTAGGGCCTTGTGTTAAGTCCCTGTAGCAATTTTTTGAAAAATAAAAGTCACTGAAGTTAGGGGGGGGGGGGGAGGTATCTAGAACTGTTGGTGCAGGTCTTCCAAAAAGAAACCCCACTTTAGAAATATAATGAGCAATCCAGGGAATATGGCTGAGGAGCTCAACTTCACCCCTTACGCCAGCTTACAGGTTAGGGAGTTAAGGCTCCTCTGCAGAGTTGAACAAATAAGAACTGGGTCCAACCCTACCAGGGTACAACTCCAGGAGTTCCTGGCAGGGCATGGAAGGGACCACCCCACAGAATAAGGTGAAGACCTTCAAGAGAATGGGGAAAGTAGTGAGGATGAGGAGGTCTGAGACCAACCACCAGAACTACTTAGGGAGGAAGGGAACTTTGTGTCCTACCCTCCTCACCCAAGAGGTACAGGGGCTCTTCCCAGCTCACTAGTAGGTACAAGGGGAAAACTGTTGATCCTGCGAAGGCGTGGTGTTTCCACTGTAACAAGAAGGGACACCGAACTGGAGATGCTGCCTGTCCCAACAAACCAGCTCCTAGTCCCCCACCAGTACCTACCGGTATGGCAAATCTCCACATGGGATCAATAGTGTGCCCTGAGCAAATCGGGGTTCACACGGAATCTGTTTTAGTCTCTGAAGAGGAGGAAAGGTTAGCCACTTTGGCTGTCTGGACCCCCAATTTAAAGAAATACCTGCAGTACCCCTTAGTGAATGGGAATAAGATAGAAGCACTGAGGGGTACAGGTGCCAGTGTCACTATGGTGAGAGATACACTGGTTTCCCCAGAGCAATACCAAACTGGAAAAACCTTTCCAGTTACCAATGCCGACAGTGTCACCACTAACCATGCCATGGCTATGGTGATGTTAGACTGGATGGGTGACTGGGCTGAAACCGGTAGTGGTCTCTCCAAAGCTCACAGCCACCTGTCTGCTTGGGAATGATCTGGAGACCTCAGCATGGGCTGAGGTAGAGAGAAAGACACATGCAGCCATTCTGCAAATCCCTGCGATAGTGTGTGTAAAGACAAGAGCACAATGCCTAGCACAGGGTGAAAAATGAGGAGTGGAACCTGAAATGATGGCCCAACCTCCCAAGAGGAAAGGCAGGAAGACTGGAGAAACAGCTTCCACACAGCCAAAAGATCAGGACCCATCTCACGAGGGAGAGGACTGGTCAGCCCCAGAGGGAACTGAGCCCATGGAGCTTGAACCTTACGAGGTAGAGCTCTTGGGACCAGGGGGACCCTCTAGGGAACAGCTGCCACACTCCTGAAGGTCTGAGGTGGCAAGCTGCTGCACAGGAGCAGGGAGATGTCAATGACTCCCACAAAGTCTAGTGGGAGGTGGGACTCCTGTACACTGAGGCCAGAGACCCCAAACCTGGAGCCACTAGGAGAGTGGTAGTGCCTCAACTGTATAGGGAGTTCCTACTCACTTTAGCCCATGACATCCCCCTAGCTGGGCATCTGGACCAGAGCAAAATTTATTGAAAGATTGGTCACCCACTTTTATTGGCCCCAGATGTCCCATAAAGTGAAGGAGTTTGTAAGCTCCTGTGTCACCTGTCAAGCCAGTGGCAAGACAGGTGGGCACCCAAAGTCCCCCTTAATCCGACTACCAGTGGTTGGGGTTCCCTTTTAGTTTGAAATCTTTTTATTGAGTTGTCAATAAGCAAGATGCATTGAGTAAAGAGGCCTAGGTCATAGGCCAGCAGATATTTTAGTGCTGCGCAGAGCATCAGAAACAAAAACACCCAGGTGAACCAACCCGCCCCCCCTGGGGTTCCCTTTTAGAGGGTAGGAGTGGGTCCACTTGAACATCCTACAGCCTCAGGAAACGATTGTATACTAGTAGTAGTGAATCATGCTATTAAGTATCCTTAAGCCATTCCCCTTATGACTACTACAGCCCCTGTGGTAGCCTAGGCCCTCGTTGCACAAGTTACTACTTGTGTAACGATATATCTGTAAGAGACATTAGTTAGTGATAGATTCCTTACCTTAGAATATCCCCAGGCGTCAAGACTAGATCCGGAATGTTTTTCGTCAGCAGTACCCCTGCGCGTCGGTAGGTGGCGTTGTGCGGCTCCGCGTTCGCCACTGGCGTCGTAGGCGCCGAGATGACGTCACGGAGACTACTTAGGCGCCACCCATGCGCGCTGACGTCAGTTCTGTACACGACTTTCCGCGCCAGGATCGCAGAGCCATGCAAGAAACTGACCACTGGTGCCATGAAACTAGGGCCCTGAAAGGGATGACCTTAACCCTAGAATCAGTATGCAGAACGGGGAGGATCGGTAAGGAATCTATCACTAACTAATGTCTCTTACAGATATATCGTTACACAAGTAGTAACTTGTGCATCTGAAAGAGACACGTTAGTGATAGATTCCTTACCTTAGAATAGATACCCCAGCAATACCAACCCCGGTGGTGGGTCTGCGAATAGATTACACCAGAAAGTCACGGAGAACAGAACGGCCAAAGAAGCCGTCTCTCCGGACTGGACTGTCAAGGCAGTAACGCTTGGTAAATGTGTGCAGCGAGGCCCACGTGGCTGCCTGACAAATATCCTGCAAGGGAACGCCGCGTCCCAAGGCAGTAGTGGCTGCTGTTACCCTGGTAGAATGGGCACGCAGTCCCACAGGAGGCTCCTTTGTAGCCAAGGAGTAACACGCTTTGATGCACAAAACAACCCACCGAGAGATGGTGCGTTTGTGCACAGCCCGACCTTTTTTGGCGCCCACATAGCCAACAAAGAGCTGGTCATCCACCCGGAACTGTTGTGTGCGCTTGAGATAGAACGAGAGCGCACGTTTTGGGTCCAGACGATGGAGCCTCTCTTCCTCTTTTGAAGGATGCGGAGGGGGAAAGAAAGTGGGCAAAGTGATGGTCTGCCCGATGTGGAAGGGCGTGACAACCTTTGGCAAGAAAGAAGGACGGGTCCTTAAAACCACCTTGTCCGGATGAACAGAAAGGAAAGGAGGTTTAGAAGAAAGAGCCTGGAGCTCACTCACTCTTCTGGCAGAGGTGATAGCTACCAGGAAAGCCGTCTTTAGAGTAAGAAGAAGTAAAGGACAGTTATGAAGGGGCTCGAAGGGAGCGCACATCAGATAGGTCAAGACAAGATTTAAGTCCCATAGAGGCATTATGAAAGGCACGGAGGAAACGTGTGTGTAATGCCTTTGAGGAAAGGTTAACAACCGGGGACTTAAAGAGAGAAGGCTGATCTGGCAGCCTGAAAAAGGCGGAGATGGCCGAAAGATAACCTTTGAGAGTGCCCAGAGCAGAGCCCAGCCGGGCCAAGGATAGTAGGAATAGAAGGACCTCAGAAAGAGGGGCAGAAAGGGGATCCAAAGACTTAGCTGTGCACCATGCCACAAATTTGTTCCACCTGCAGGCGTATACCGATTTAGTGGAGGGACGCCTGGCTGCCAGAATGACATCACAGACTTCAGGAGGGAAGTCAAATGGAATCAGCTGTCGCCGCTCAATCTCCACGCATGGAGGTGGAGGCTGGACAGGTTTGGGTGGAGGACCGTACCCTGCTGCTGCGACAGAAGGTCCTCCCGAAGAGGCAGCCGGATCGGGGGATCGATCGCCATGTTGAGTAGCTCGGGATACCAGTATCTTCGTGCCCAATCCGGAGCCACAAGGATGACTTGGGCCCGGTCGCGCCGAATATTCTTCAGCACTCTGGGCAGAAGTGGTATAGGCGGAAAGGCGTACAACAGACCGCAACTCCATTCGCGACGAAAAGCGTCACCGAGCGAGTGCCGCCTTGGAAATTCCAACGCGCAGAACTGATGACATTGCGCGTTCTCTTCGGTGGCGAATAGATCTAACCAAGGCTCTCCCCACTGCAGAAAGAGACCTTGCGCCACGTCCAAGTTCAGACGCCATTCGTGATCCATCAAGCACCGGCGGCTGAGTTCGCTCTGCCCTGGCGTTCAGAGAACCTGCCAGGTGTTGAACCCCCAAGGTAATACCTTGATGTTCCAGCCATGTCCAGAGGCGCAGAGCCTCCTGACATAGGGTCCACGATCCCACCCCGCCCTGTTTGTTGCAATACCACATGGCGGTGGTGTTGTCCGTGAACACCTGCACTACACTTCCCCGGACAGAGGGAAGGAATGCCTTCAGTGCAAGTCGAATCGCCCGCAGCTCCAAAAGATTGATATGGAGCCGGGACTCCGCCGGAGACCAGAGGCCTCTGATCTCCACCTCTCCCAGGTGGCCGCCCCATCCCAGGAGGGACGCATCCGTCACCACTGTGTGCTCCGGTTGGGGAAGGGAGAGGGATCTGCCATTGACCCAATCGCGATTCGTGAGCCACCACTGCAATTGTCGTGCACTGCCCTCCGAGATCTGGACAAGATCGGACAGGTTGCCCTGATGCTGCGCCCACTGGAACTTCAGGTCCCACTGCAGAGCTCGCATATGCCACCTGGCATGTTGCACTAGCAGAATGCAGGAGGCCATCAGGCCCAGGAGCCGGAGGGTCAGCCTGACAAACCCGGGATAGAGGCTGAAAGATGGGAATCCTAGCCTGAATATCCCGGACTCGCCGCTCGGGAGGATAAACCCGAAGCTGCGTCGAGTCCAGAACCGCTCCGATGAAGGGGAGCTTTTGAGAAGGACTCAGGTGCGACTTTGGCACGTTGATGGAGAACCCCAGTAACTGCAGGAGGTCGGCCGTAGTCTGAAGGTGGGTGACGACTGCCTGGGACGAGCCCGCCTTCAACAACCAGTCGTCGAGGTAGGGGAAGACTGATACCCCTGACCTGCGCAGATGAGCTGCGACCACCGCCATCACTTTTGTGAACACCCGAGCGGCGCTGGTAAGGCCGAAAGGGAGCACGGTAAACTGAAAATGCTCCTGGCCTACCGTGAATCGCAGGTAACGCCGATGGGCCGGCAGGACAGGAATGTGAAAATATGCGTCCTGCAAGTCCAACGCTACCATCCAGTCTCCAGGGTCGAGGGCAGCCAAGACCTGAGCCAGAGTCAACATCTTGAACTTCTCCTTCCGGAGGAAGCGATTGACGTTCCGGAGGTCCAAGATGGGGCGCAAGCCCCCCTTGTCCTTCTTGGGGACCAGAAAGTTGTGGGAATAACATCCATGTCCTACTTCTAGCCCAGGAACGCGCTCGATGGCCCCCTTGGCCAAGAGGGCCGTGACTTCCTGTTGGAGAAGCGCTAAGTGATCCCCCGAAATGCGGTGGAACTGAGGTGGCATGGACGGGGTTTGTTTAGAGGAACAATGGTTCTAGTGTGGCCTAAAAGGTCCAAGGGGAAGTAACCCTGTAGAGGGCACTAAAGTAAGTAAAGGATTAGGAACTTGATTCACAAGAGAGCAGTAGGAAATATAACGAGGGACATGTAGGTCAATGTATGACAAGTGTTTATTACACAATGAAGGTATTCAGGTGCTCACACAGTAAGTGACAATAAGCGTGACGTGAGAAGTGAGGGTGAACTTAAAATAAAGACATCGCATTGACAACAATGATAGAAGCTCCTTTAAAGATTTTTACAGAGTATAAGGAGTTCATGTTGTAAGGGGTCGACGACGTTTCAAACTCAATTATTCGAGTTCATCTTCAGGACAAAAAGTGTGAGCAACTTGAATTGAGCTGAAGGAAGAAATGTAATTAATATCCGTGGTAGAGGCGTCTGCATAGCGCTGTGCTTCTTAAGGGGCCCGGGATAGCCTGCGAAGCACAAGTTACTAACTTGTGTAACGATATATCTGTAAGAGACAGTAGTTAGTGACAGATTCCTTACCTTAGAATATCCCCAGGCGTCAGGCTGGATCCGGAAAGTTTTTGCGTAGCAGTACCCTTGCGCGTCGGTAGGCGGCGTCGTGCGGCTCCGCGTCCGTCGCCGGGCGTAGTGATCGCCGGGATGACGTCGCGGGCAGTACTTAGACGCCGCCCCTGCGCGCTGACGTCAGTTCTGTACACGACTTTCCGCGCCAGGAACGCAGAGCCATGCAAGGAGCTGACATAGGTGTCTGAAAAATACTAGGGCCCTGAAAGGGATGTCCTTAACCCTAGAAATCAGTTCGCAGAACGGGGAGGATGGGTGGGCGGTAGGAATCTGTCACTAACTACTGTCTCTTACAGATATATCGTTACACAAGTTAGTAACTTGTGCATCTGAAAGAGACACGTTAGTGACAGATTCCTTACCTTAGAATAGATACCCCAGCAATACCAACACCGGTGGTGGGTCTGCGAACAAAGATCAGACAAGGAAGTCCTGGAGGACAGAACGGCCAAAGAAGCCGTCCCTCCGGACCTGACTGTCAAGGCAGTAATGCTTTGTAAACGTGTGCAGCGAGGCCCACGTAGCTGCCTGACAGATAACCGGCAGCGGAACACCGCGGCCCAAGGCCGTGGTAGCAGCCGTTGCCCTGGTGGAATGGGCACGCAGCCCAACAGGAGGCTCCTTCTTAGCCAAAGAATAGCAGGTCTTGATGCACAAGGTAAACCAGCGGGAGATGGTTCGCTTGTGCACCGCCCGACCTTTTTGGCGCCCACGTAGCCAACAAAGAGCTGGTCATCCACCCGGAAGTGTTTTGTGCGGTCGATATAGAAGGAGAGCGCACCTTTGGGTCCAGACGGTGGAGCCTCTCTTCCTCTCTGGAAGGATGCGGAGGCGGAAAGAAGGTAGGCAAAGTGATGGTCTGCCCAATGTGGAAGGCAGTAACCACCTTTGGCAAGAAGGACGGACGAGTCCGAAGAACAACCTTGTCTGGATGAATAGACAGAAAGGGAGGTTTGCAAGATAGAGCCTGGAGCTCACTCACCCGCCGAGCGGAGGTGATGGCCACCAGAAAGGCTGTCTTCAGAGTCAGAAGACGAAGAGGACAGTTATGTAGAGGCTCAAAGGGAGCGCACATTAAAAGGTAAGAACCAAGTTCAAGTCCCACTGAGGCATCACAAACGGAACAGGAGGGAAGAGGTGTGTAATGCCTTTTAAGAACCTGTTAACAACAGGGGACTTGAAAAGGGAGGGCTGATCAGGGAGCCTGAGGAAGGCCGAGATAGCACAAAGATAACCCTTGATGGTACCCAGGGCAGAACCCTGTTGGGCCAGAGAAAGAAGGAACAGAAGGACCTCAGAAAGAGGGGCAGAAAGGGGATTCACAGCCTTTGCTGTGCACCATGCCACAAATTTGTTCCACCTGCAGGCGTATACCACCTTAGTGGAGGGACGCCTGGCTGCCAGAATCACATCACAAACTTCGGGAGGCAAGTCGAAAGGAATCAACTGCCGCCGCTCAATCTCCACGCAAGCAGGTGTAGACTGGACAGGTTCGGGTGGAGGACCGTCCCCTGCTGCTGCGACAGAAGATCCTCCCGAAGAGGCAGACGGATCGGGGGATCTACGCTCATACTGAGTAGCTCGGGATACCAAACTCTTCGAGCCCAGTCCGGAGCCACAAGAATAACTTGGGACCGGTCGTGCTGAATCTTCTTCAACACTCTGGGTAGAAGTGGTATAGGCGGAAAGGCGTACAATAGACCGCAACTCCACTCGTGACGAAAAGCGTCGCCGAGCGAGTGCCGCCTTGGAAATTCCAACGCGCAGAACTGATGACATTGCGCGTTCTCTTCGGTGGCGAATAGATCTAACCAAGGCTCTCCCCACTGTAGAAAGAGTCCTTGCGCCACCTCCGAGTGAAGACGCCATTCGTGATCCATCATGCACCTGCGGCTGAGTTCGTCCGCCCTGGCGTTCAGGGAACCTGCCAGGTGTTGAACCATCAGGAACATGCCCTGATGTTCCAGCCATGTCCAGAGGCGCAGAGCCTCCTGACAGAGGGTCCACGACCCCACCCCGCCCTGTTTGTTGCAGTACCACATGGCGGTGGTGTTGTCGGTGAACACCTGCACTACCTTCCCTTTGACAGAGGGAAGGAATGCCTTGAGTGCAAGTCGGATCGCCCGGAGCTCCAGAAGGTTGATATGGAGCCGGGACTCCGCCGGAGACCAGAGGCCTCTGATCTCCGCCTCTCCCATGTGACCGCCCCATCCCAGAAGGGACGCGTCCGTCACAACTGTGTGCTCTGGCTGGGGAAGGGAGAGGGATCTGCCCATGACCCATTGCCGGTTCGAGAGCCACCACTGCAACTGTTGTGCAGTCCCCTCCGAGATCTGGACGTGATCGGACAGGTTGCCCTGGTGCTGCGCCCACTGGAACTTCAGGTCCCACTGCAGACCATGGCCAGGAGGCCATGAGGCCCAGCAGCCTCAGGGTCATCCGTACCGAAACCCAGGATAAAGGCTGAAAGATCGGAATCATAGCCTGAATATCCCGGACTCGCCGTTCAGGAGGAGAGGCCCGAAACTGCGTCGTGTCCAGAACTGCTCCGATGAAAAGGAGCTGTGGAGAAGGAATCAGATGTGACTTCGGCACATTGATGGAGAACCCCAGCGAGTGCAGGAGTTCGGCCGTAGTCTGGAGGTGGGAGACGACTGCCTGGGACGAGCCCGCCTTCAGCAGCCAGTCGTCGAGGTAGGGGAAGACTGAAACCCCTGCCCGGCGCAGATGAGCTGCGACCACCGCCATCACTTTCGTGAACACCCGAGGGGCACTGGTAAGGCCAAAGGGGAGCACGGTGAACTGAAAATCCTCGAGGCCTACCGTGAACCGAAGGTAACGCCGGTGGGCCGGCAGGACGGGGATATGGAAATAGGCGTCCTGCAAGTCCAACGCTACCAACCAGTCTCCAGGGTCTAGGGCAGTCAAGACCTGAGCTAGGGTGAGCATCTTGAACTTCTCCTTCCGGAGGAAGCGATTGACGTTCCGGAGGTCCAAGATAGGACGCATGTCCTCCTTGTCCTTTTGGGCACCAGAAAGTAGTGGGAGTAGCAACCACGCCCTACTTCTGGGGTCGGAACATGCTTCGATGGCCCTCTTGGCCAAGAGGGCCGTGACTTCCTTCTGTAGAAGCACCAAGTGATCCCCTGACATGCGGTGGAATTGAGGTGGCATGGCTGGGGGTGGTCTCGAAGGGGAGGGAGTAGCCCCTTCGGACAATGTCCAAGACCCACCTGTCCGAGGTGATGGGACGCCAGTGGTGAAGGTGATGGCGGACCCTGCCCCCTACTGGCGTGCTGTGCACCTGAAAGGAGGGACTAGGAGGGCTTGGAGGCCGCGGACGGGTTGGAGGTGGTGGCCTGACCCGCACGCTGGTTGCCCGAACCGCCACGGCGGTATCCACGTCCTCGGCCACGCGAAGACGCCTACTGCGCTGGCCGGTGGCTGGGCTGCTGACGTGACTGGGCGCCCCTTCCGTGGCCACGATAGGGGCGAAAAGCAGAAGTTAGCGGAGGGCGTGTAGCAGAAAGGCCCAGGGACTTGGCAGTAGCCCGTGAGTCCTTAAAGCGCTCCAACGCATGGTCTGCTTTGGAACCAAAAAGACCGACTCCATCAAAGGGCATGTCCATGAGAGTATTCTGGACATCCCCTGAAAAACCAGTGGTTCTCAGACAGGCGTGGCGACGCAGCGCCACCGTCGTTGCAATAGATCTGCCCAGCGAGTCAGCGGTATCAAGGCCACATCGTTTGGTGTATTTGGCCGCATCCCTTCCTTCCGCAATGGCGCGGGAAAGCAGTGTCTGGACCTCCTCAGAACACTGGGGCAAAACAGTCGCCACCGAATCCCACAAGGAGTGGGTATATCGGCCCAAAAGACAAGCGGTGTTGATGGACCGCAAGCCAGCACTGGAGGAAGAAAAACCCTTCTTCCCAAATTGATCCAGGCGTTTGGATTCCTATCCGGAGGGGCGGTAGGGAAGGCGGTTTGGGAAGCGGAGGCTTGGACAACCAAGCTCTCAGGAGTGGGGTGGACAGAGAGAAACAGGGGATCGCCCGGAGCTGGGCGATGGCGTCGGGACACGTTCCTATCCACAGGAGCCCCTGTGTTGGGCTTGGACCAGGCGCCCAAAAGAACGTCAGTAAGTGCATCGTTAAACGGCAGCACAGTCTCCAAGGAGGAGGCCGCCGGCTGAAGCACTTCTGTCAAGAGATTAGTCTTGACCGTCACCGTAGGGAGTCGGAGATGTAAGGCTCCAGCTGCCCTACGCAACACCGTTGCAAAATTGGCTCCCTCCTCCGTAGCCACGGGAGGAGACAGCATGCCAGTGTCAGGGGAAGTATCTAGACCACTGGCATCCCCTAGTTCCTCTGGCCAGTCCTCATCATACGGACACTGCTGTGTCAGAGGGTCCTCAGACCCCTCCCAGTCCTCCTGGTCCTCCTCTGGTTCAAAATAAGGAGGAGGAGGGACATTTGGGACCCAAGGTCCCATCGGCGCCGGAACCGGCGTCGAGCGACGTCGGTCCGGCTCCATGTCCGGAGCCGGAGAGTACATGGGGACGACGCCGCCCGGAGCCCCGGGCGGCGTCAGGAACGGCACCGGAGACATCGGCGCCGGCGGAGGCGTGGTCAGGTCGACTGGCGTCGATGGGGGTTGCGGCACCACCGGAGCCGGGATCGAGGCCGGGGCCGAAGCCGGAGCCGGGATCGAGGCTGGAGGCACGAGCGACGCCGGGACCGGAGTCGGCGGTGACGCCGGGGCAACCCCATCAGGGCCCGCGGGGCCCGAAGGCGCACCGGAGGGACCTTGAGGCCCGAAGAGGCGGGCCATGGCCGACAGGAATTCCTGTACTTGGGCCGGATCCGCCCCGAACCCGGGAAGGACGGGTATTGCGGGGGCGACTCCACAGGCATGTCCGGGGCCGCGGGGACGGTGCCGGGAGGGGCCTCAGCCGAGTCGCGAGACCGGCGAGGCGAAGTCCTAGAGCGATGAAGCTTTTTGGACTTCTTGTGCTTAGACTTACCGGACGACGAAGACTTGGATCCCGACGACCGGTGAGGACTCCGCGACGGACTCCGCGACCGACCCCTCGACCTCTCACGCGACCGGGGCTTGGAATGGCGCGGAGCCGACTGCCGGGCCTCGAGGAGCTTTCGAGACCGCTCTCGCAAAGCTTTCGGGTTGAGGGCCCGGCAGTCGGAACACGACTTCGTGTCGTGGCCTCGGCCGAGGCAGAAGAGACACTCCAGATGCGGGTCTGTGATGGACATCATCCGAGCACAGGCGTCGCAACGTTTAAAGCCGGGCATCCCTACGACACCTTGGAGTCGATTCGAAGAAACAGTGAAAAATTCACCAAAAAAGTTAGTCAAAAATGACTTGGGCACTGCTCTTCCCGGATCTGCGCTTGCTGGCGCGGAAAAAGAAGAACTGACGTCAGCGCGCAGGGGCGGCGCTCTGAGCACTGCCCGCGACGTCATCCCGTCGATCACGACGACGGACGCGGAGCCGCACGACGCCGCCTACCGACGCGCAAGGGTACTGCTACGCAAAAACTTTCCGGATCCAGCCTGACGCCTGGGGATATTCTAAGGTAAGGAATCTGTCACTAACGTGTCTCTTTCAGATCTAATGCACATTTGTGTGGCCCGGTGGGGGGGGGGGGAAGAACTTGGTAGCAGGGAGCGATTTCTTAAAGCACTTCGCCGCTGAATGGCAACGTGCTGTGCCGGAGAATTAATTATTTTGGCCGGTCACAATTCAGTAAATGGAGGCCTGGGAGATGAAAGGAGCGTGTCCTGCTCAAGGGAAAATCCGCGCTGAGTGCGAATTTTGAGTTCGAAACGTCGTCGACCCCTTACAACATGGACTCCTTATACTCTGTAAAAATCTTTAAAGGAGCTTCTATCATTGTTGTCAATGCGATGTCTTTATTTTAAGTTCACCCTCACTTCTCACGTCACGCTTATTGTCACTTACTCTGTGAGCACCTGAATACCTTCATTGTGTAATAAACACTTGTCATACATTGACCTACATGTCCCTCGTTATATTTTCTACTGCTCTCTTGTGAATCAAGTTCCTAATCCTTTACTTACTTTAGTGCCCTCTACAGGGTTACTTCCCCTTGGACCTTTTAGGCCACACTAGAACCATTGTTCCTCTAAACAACGTATCACCCCAGGTTCACATATTGGGGCACCCTTGTCTTCCTAAATACTTGCATGGACGGGGGGGCAGACTCGAAGGGGAGGGAATAGCCCCTTCGGATGATTTGGAGCACCCAGCTGTCCGAAGTGACAGAGCGCCAGTGGGGGAGGTGATGTTAAATCCTGCCGCCCACCGGCGCAAAGGAAGGCTTTGAGGCGGATGCTGCAGGAGCGGAGGTGGGCTGACCAGCACGCTGGCCCCCTGTGCCACCAAGGCGGCCACCACGCCCGCGGCCACGCTGAGGCTGGTTCTGCGCAGGCCTTTGGAACGGACGTGTAGAGGCGCCCCTGGCGCGGCCACGAAAGGAACGAAAAGTAGACGTGGCTGGGCGGGATGTGGAGAGACCCAAGGACTTGGCTGTAGCCCGAGAGTCCTTAAAACGCTCCAGCGCACTGTCTGCCTTATCGCCAAAAGGGCGAGTACCATCAAAAGGCATGTCCATGAGGGAACTCTGGACATCCCCCAAAAACCCAGTGGACCGCATCCAGGCATGTCGCCGCAAGGCCACTGTGGTGGAAATTGTTCTTCCCAAGGAGTCCGCGGTGTCCAACCCACACCGAATGGCGAACTTCGCGGCATCCTTCCCTTCTGCAACAGCTTGGGAAAGCACAGCCCGAACCTCTTCGGGGCACTGGGGCAGAGTTTGCGCCACCGTGTCCCACACAGCGTGAGAATAGCGGCCCAAGAGGCATGTGGTGTTGACTGACCGCAGCCCCAGGCTGGCAGAGGAAAACAACCTTTTGCCAAGCTGCTCCAGCTTTTTGGATTCCTTATCCGGCGGAGCGGTAGGGAATGCTGTTTGGGAAGTGGAAGCCTGAATGACCAGGCTCTCCGGTGTCGGATGAGTTGTCAGAAAGGCAGGGTCACCCGGTGCCGGACGATGACGTCTGGCCACATTTTTATCTACAGGGGCCCCTGTGGCTGGCCTCGATCAGGTACCCAGCAAAACATCCGTTAAGGCCTCATTGAACGGGAGTAGAGGTTCCACAGAACCTGCTGTAGGCTGAAGCACCTCAGTAAGGAGGTTAGTTTGGAGGGCAACAGTAGGCAGCTCAAGGCCAAGAGTTTCAGCTGCTCTACGGAGCACCACAGTGTAGGTGGCGCCTTCCTCCATGAGAGTGTGAGGAGACACAAACCCAGGCTCAGAGGAGAGGTCAAGGCCACTGGCATCCTCTGAGTCTTCTGCCCATTCCTGTTCGGACTCACACTGCCGTGCAAGAGGGTCCTCCGACCCCTCCCAGTCCTCCTCCTCCCCAACAGCCCGAGGCACAGGCTGCAACGGCGAGGGAGGCACAGGGGAAAATGCTCCACCGGCGCCGGGAACGGCGCTGAGAACGGCGCCGCTCCGGCTCCAAGGCCCAATCCGGGTTCCAAGCTGGAAACGCGGGCAAGGGCGGAGGTGGGCCGAACGGCACCAAGGGCGGCGCCGGGAAGGGAGCCGCAGGGGGCGCCGGAGCCGCCGGCGGAGGACCCTGCGGCGCTGGGGCCGGAGCCGCCGGCAAAGGACCCTGCGGGGCCGGAGCTGCTGGCGGAGGACCTTGGGGTGCCCAAAAGGGACCGCGGGGCCCGAAGGCGCACCGGCGGGAGCCCTAGGCCCGAAAAGGCGGTCCATGGCAGCAAGAAACTCTTGCACCTGGCCTGGAGTCGCCGACGGACCCAGGTATGACGGGTAGGCCGCGGGACTGACAGGCTCCAACGGAGCCGCGGGGAAAGACCCGGATCCCCTCGTCCGGCGTCAGAAGACCGACGAGAGGAGGTCGGAGAGCGTACGCGCTTCTTCGACTTCTTTTATGACGCCGCTTATCGGAATCCGATGGCGACGACTTGGACCCCGAGGAGCGATGATGGCGACTCCGCGGTCGGTCCCTTGAGCGACCCCTGGATCTGGAACGGCGCGGAGACAACTGCCAGGCCTCTAGCAGCTTTCGGGACCGCTCCCGCAAAGCCTTCGGAGCCATGGCCAGACAGTCGGAACATGACCGGAAGTCATGGTCGCGCTCTAGACAGTAGAGACAGACGCCATGGGGGTCGGCCAGCGACATCGTACGGCGGCAGGCCCCGCAGGTTTTAAAACCAGGCATCCCTACGTGGCACCAGGAGTCAATATAGAAATTAGAGACAAAAGTCCCAAAAAACAACTAGTCAAAAAGTGACTAAGGTACGTGCTCTAACCGGATCTGCGCTTGCTGGCGCGGAAAAAGAAAGAACTGACGTCAGCGCGCATGGGTGGCGCCTAAGTAGTCTCTGTGACGTCATCTCGGCGCCTACGACACCAGCGACGCACGCGGAGCCGCACGACGCCACCTACCGACGCGCAGGGGTACTGCTGACGAAAAACTTTCCGGATCCAGTCTGACGCCTGGGGATATTCTAAGGTAAGGAATCTATCACTAACGTGTCTCTTTCAGATGGTGTCTTCAGAAGGGAGTGGGGTTTTCACCCTTTGAACTTCTGTTTGGCCACCCTGTAAGGGGACCACTCTCTCTTGTGAGGGAAGAGTGGGGGATCCCCATAATGTACCAAAGCAAGATGTGGTGGACTATGTACTATGTCTTCGTTCCAGGATGCAGAGTACATGCAGAAAGCATCCAAACACCTTGAGGCCAGCCAGGAGCTCCAAAAGCTCTGGTATGACCAAAAAGCTGCACTGGTAGACTTCCATCCAGGGCAAAAGGTATGGGTTTTGGAGCCAGTGGCACCAAGGGCCCTCCAGGACAAATGGGGTGGCCCTTACCCTATCCTGGAGAAAAAGAGTGAGGTCACCTACTTGGTAGACTTGGGCACTAGCCTCAAACTCTATTGTGACAGGGCTGATGTAACCATGCTCATGGTTACTAGTGAGGATCAAGAGACAGAGAATGAACCTCTCCCTGACCTCCTCTCTTACAGCCCCCAAGATGGGTCAGTGGATGGAGTTGTCAACTCAGACACCCTCTCTGCCACACAGCAAGCTGATTGCAGACAGGTTCTGCAACCATATGCACAGCTCTTTTCCTTGACCCCTGGTCAGACACCCTGGTGTACCCATGATGTGGACACTGGAGACAGCTTGCCTGTCAAAACAAACATCTATCACAAGTCTGAACAAGTCAAGGAAAGCATCAAAGCTGAAGAAAGCAAGATGCTTGAGTTGGGGGTCATTGAGCCTTCTGAGAGTCCCTGGGCCAGCCCAGTGGTCCTAGTCCCCAAACCTAATCCACAGGATAGAAAGAGAGAAATGAGGTTTTGTGTGGACTACAGAGGTCTCAATGCTGGAACCAGGACAGACACACACCTCATCCCCAGGGCGGATGAATTGATAGACAAGTTAGTGGCTGCCAAATACCCAAGTACCTTTGACTTAACTGCAGGGTATTAGCAGACTGGCGTGGCCCCTGGAACAAAAGAAAAGACAGCATTCTCCACACCTGATCGGCACTTCCAGTTTACTGTGATGCCCTTTGGTCTAAAGAATGCCCCTGCCACCTTCCAAAGGTAAGTGAATCAAGTCCTTGCTGGGTTGGAAGGCTTTAGTGCATGCAGCTTATCTTGATGATATTGCTGTGTTTCACTCTTCCTGGCAGGATCACCTGGTCCACATAGGGAAGGTTTTACAGGGCCTGTAAGCTGCAGGCCTAACTATCAAGACATCCAAGTGCCAGATAGGGCAGGGAAGTGTTGTGTACTTGGAGTACCTTGTAGGTGGAGGCCAAGTCCAACCCCTTCAATCCAAAATCCAGACCATTCTGGATTGGTAAGCTCCAACAACCCAGACCCAAGTCAGGGCTTTTCTTGGCTTAACTGGGTACTATAGGAGGTTTGTGAAGGGATATGGGTCCATTGTGACTCCTCTCACAGAACCGACCTCCAACAAGATTCCCAGGAAAGTGAACTGGACAGTTGGCTGCCAAAAGGCTTTTGACACCCTAGAAAAGGCAATGTGCTCAGCACCTATTCTCAGGGCTCCAGATTACTCCAAGCCGTTCATAGTGCAGACTGATGCCTCTGAGCTAGGGATAGGAGCAGTCCTATCCCAAACCAATGATGATGGACAAGACCAACCTGTTGCTTTCATAAGCAGAAGGCTACTCCCCAGAGAGCAGCGTTGGAGTGCCATTGAGAGGGAGGCCTTTGCTGTGGTTTGGTCTCTGAAGAAGTTGAGAACATACCTGTTTGGTGCTCACTTCCTAGTTCAAACTGACCACAGACCTCTCAGATTGCTAATGCACATGAAAGGAGAAAATCCAAAACTTTTGAGGTGGTCCATATCCCTACAGGGAATGGACTTTACAGTGAAACATAGACCTGGGACTGCCCATGCCAATGCAGAAGGCCTTTCCAGATTTTTCCACTAAGACAATGAAGACTCTCTATCTAATGGGCCCGATACTGGTCCTACTCGGCTATGACAGGGTAGTGGACAAGAAAGCTAGAAGGCTAGTGGCCATCGGTCTCCTGCTGACCAAACGCTGAGTGGCGATGAGATGGGCTAGGAGGCCTGTCCCGACATAGGAGGAATGGCACAAGGAAATGGTGTACTGTAACATGCAGTCAGATGAATATATGTTACAGCAAACAAATGATGGACGGAATGCTGACAATGCAAACATTCTCCCCCAGTCAAAAGATCTGGGTTAAATCCATCGTTCTTTTGCCCACTACGCCACCCCAGTTTGGACCCAGCCATATGCAAATCAGTCTTGACCCTGTGCCCCATGGGAACAGTCCAGACCGAACTGCCAGGCCAGGTCCTCCTGGACCGGAAACAAGCATCCTGGGACCGGTTTCAGGGTATGTCACCCTTCTTCAGCCAGGCTAGCTTGAATCCAGTGGCACAGTGAGCAAGGGACCCACGTCTGGGCATACCCATCCCACTTAGGGCAAAAAGTGTTACAGCAAACAAATGATGGACGGAATGCTGACAATGCAAACATTCTCCCCCAGTCAAAAGATCTGGGTTAAATCCATCGTTCTTTTGCCCACTACGCCACCCCAGTTTGGACCCAGCCATATGCAAATCAGTCTTGACCCTGTGCCCCATGGGAACAGTCCAGACCGAACTGCCAGGCCAGGTCCTCCCTGGAACGGAAACAAGCATCCTGGGACCGGTTTCAGGGTATGTCACCCTTCTTCAGCCAGGCTAGCTTGAATCCAGTGGCACAGTGAGCAAGGGACCCACGTCTGGGCATACCCATCCCACTTAGGGCAAAAAGTGTTACAGCAAACAAATGATGGACGGAATGCTGACAATGCAAACATTCTCCCCAGTCAAAAGATCTGGGTTAAATCCATCGTTCTTTTGCCCACTACGCCACCCCAGTTTGGACCCAGCCATATGCAAATCAGTCTTGACCCTGTGTCCCATGGGAACAGTCCAGACCGAACTGCCAGGCCAGGTCCTCCCTGGACCGGAAACAAGCATCCTAGGACCGGTTTCAGGGTATGTCACCCTTCTTCAGCCAGGCTAGCTTGAATCCAGTGGCACAGTGAGCAAGGGACCCACGTCTGGGCATACCCATCCCACTTAGGGCAAAAAGTGTTACAGCAAACAAATGATGGACGGAATGCTGACAATGCAAACATTCTCCCCCAGTCAAAAGATCTGGGTTAAATCCATCGTTCTTTTGCCCACTACGCCACCCCAGTTTGGACCCAGCCATACGCAAATCAGTCTTGACTCTGTGCCCCATGGGAACAGTCCAGACCGAACTGCCAGGCCAGGTCCTCCCTGGACCGGAAACAAGCATCCTGGGACCGGTTTCAGGGTATGTCACCCTTCTTCAGCCAGGCTAGCTTGAATCCAGTGGTACAGTGAGCTAGGGACCCACGTCTGGGCATACCCATCCCACTTAGGGCAAAAAGTGTTACAGCAAACAAATGATGGACGGAATGCTGACAATGCAAACATTCTCCCCCAGTCAAAAGATCTGGGTTAAATCCATCGTTCTTTTGCCCACTACGCCACCCCAGTTTGGACCCAGCCATATGCAAATCAGTCTTGACCCTGTGCCCCATGGGAACAGTCCAGACCGAACTGCCAGGCCAGGTCCTCCCTGGAACGGAAACAAGCATCCTGGGACCGGTTTCAGGGTATGTCACCCTTCTTCAGCCAGGCTAGCTTGAATCCAGTGGCACAGTGAGCAAGGGACCCACGTCTGGGCATACCCATCCCACTTAGGGCAAAACGTGTTACAGCAAACAAATGATGGACGGAATGCTGACAATGCAAACATTCTCCCCAGTCAAAAGATCTGGGTTAAATCCATCGTTCTTTTGCCCACTACGCCACCCCAGTTTGGACCCAGCCATATGCAAATCAGTCTTGACCCTGTGCCCCATGGGAACAGTCCAGACCGAACTGCCAGGCCAGGTCCTCCCTGGACCGGAAACAAGCATCCTAGGACCGGTTTCAGGGTATGTCACCCTTCTTCAGCCAGGCTAGCTTGAATCCAGTGGCACAGTGAGCAAGGGACCCACGTCTGGGCATACCCATCCCACTTAGGGCAAAAAGTGTTACAGCAAACAAATGATGGACGGAATGCTGACAATGCAAACATTCTCCCCCAGTCAAAAGATCTGGGTTAAATCCATCGTTCTTTTGCCCACTACGCCACCCCAGTTTGGACCCAGCCATATGCAAATCAGTCTTGACCCTGTGCCCCATGGGAACAGTCCAGACCGAACTGCCAGGCCAGGTCCTCCCTGGACCGGAAACAAGCATCCTGGGACCGGTTTCAGGGTATGTCACCCTTCTTCAGCCAGGCTAGCTTGAATCCAGTGGCACAGTGAGCAAGGAACCCACGTCTGGGTATACCCATCCCACTTAGGGCAAAAAGTATTACAGCAAACAAATGATGGACGGAATGCTGACAATGCAAACATTCTCCCCAGTCAAAAGATCTGGGTTAAATCCATCGTTCTTTTGCCCACTACGCCACCCCAGTTTGGACCCAGCCATATGCAAATCAGTCTTGACCCTGTGCCCCATGGGAACAGTCCAGACCGAACTGCCAGGCCAGGTCCTCCCTGGACCGGAAACAAGCATCCTGGGACCGGTTTCAGGGTATGTCACCCTTCTTCAGCCAGGCTAGCTTGAATCCAGTGGCACAGTGAGCAAGGAACCCACGTCTGGGCATACCCATCCCACATAGGGCAAAAAGTGTTACAGCAAACAAATGATGGACGGAATGCTGACAATGCAAACATTCTTCCCCAGTCAAAAGATCTGGGTTAAATCCATCGTTCTTTTGCCCACTACGCCACCCCAGTTTGGACCCAGCCATATGCAAATCAGTCTTGACCCTGTGCCCCATGGGAACAGTCCAGACCAAACTGCCAGGCCAGGTCCTCTCTGGACCGGAAACCAGCATCCTGGGACCGGTTTCAGAGTATGTCACCCTTCTTCAGCCAGGCTAGCTTGAATCCAGTGGCACAGTGAGCAAGGGACCCACGTCTGGGCATACCCATCCCACTTAGGGCAAAAGTGTTACAGCAAACAAATGATGGACGGAATGCTGACAATGCAAACATTCTCCCCAGTCAAAAGATCTGGGTTAAATCCATCGTTCTTTTGCCCACTACGCCACCCCAGTTTGGACCCAGCCATATGCAAATCAGTCTTGACCCTGTGCCCCATGGGAACAGTCCAGACCGAACTGCCAGGCCAGGTCCTCCCTGGACCGGAAACAAGCATCCTGGGACCGGTTTCAGGGTATGTCACCCTTCTTCAGCCAGGCTAGCTTGAATCCAGTGGCACAGTGAGCAAGGGACCCACGTCTGGGCATACCCATCCCACTTAGGGCAAAAAGTGTTACAGCAAACAAATGATGGACGGAATGCTGACAATGCAAACATTCTCCCCCAGTCAAAAGATCTGGGTTAAATCCATCGCTCTTTTGCCCACTACGCCACCCCAGTTTGGACCCAGCCATATGCAAATCAGTCTTGACCCTGTGCCCCATGGGAACAGTCCAGACCGAACTGCCAGGCCAGGTCCTCCCTGGACCGGAAACAAGCATCCTGGGACCGGTTTCAGGGTATGTCACCCTTCTTCAGCCAGGCTAGCTTGAATCCAGTGGCACAGTGAGCAAGGAACCCACGTCTGGGCATACCCATCCCACTTAGGGCAAAAAGTGTTACAGCAAACAAATGATGGACGGAATGCTGACAATGCAAACATTCTCCCCCAGTCAAAAGATCTGGGTTAAATCCATCTTTCTTTTGCCCACTACGCCACCCCAGTTTGGACCCAGCCATATGCAAATCAGTCTTGACCCTGTGCCCCATGGGAACAGTCCAGACCGAACTGCCAGGCCAGGTCCTCCCTGGACCGGAAACAAGCATCCTGGGACCGGTTTCAGGGTATGTCACCCTTCTTCAGCCAGGCTAGCTTGAAACCAGTGGCACAGTGAGCAAGGGACCCACATCTGGGCATACCCATCCCACTTAGGGCAATAAGTGTTACAGCAAACAAATGATGGACGGATTGCTGACAATGCAAACATTCTCCCCCAGTCAAAAGATCTGGGTTAAACCCATCGTTCTTTTGCCCACTACGCCACCCCAGTTTGGACCCAGCCATAGGCAGTTCGGGCTGGACTGTTCCCATGAGGCACAGGGTCCGACTGATTTGCATATGGCCATGTCTGAACTGGGGTGGTGGAGTGAGCTAAAGAATGATGATGGATTAAACCCAGATCAGTTGACTGGGGGTGAGTGTTTGATTTGCTCTAACGCTCCGTCGATCATCCCCTTTGGTATCGCTTTGTTCGCCCTAAGTTGGCAGGGTATGCCCAGACGTGGGTCCCTTGCTCACTTTGCCACTGGATCCAAGATAGCCTGGCTGATGATGGTTATGAACCCGAAACCGGTCCCAGCCTGCTTGTTTCCGGTCCAGGGAAGACATGGCTTGGCAGTTCGGGCTGGACTGTTCCCATGAGGCACAGGGTCAGACTGATTTGCATATGGCCATGTCTGAACTGGGGTGGTGGAGTGAGCTAAAGAATGATGATGGATTAAACCCAGATCAGTTGACTGGGGGTGAGTGTTTGATTTGCTCTAACGCTCCGTCCATCATCCCCTTTGGTATCGCTTTGTTCGCCCTAAGTTGGCAGGGTATGCCCAGACGTGGGTCCCTTGCTCACTTTGCCACTGGATTCAAGATAGCCTGGCTGATGAGGGTTATGAACCCGAAACCGGTCCCAGGATGCTTGTTTCCGGTCCAGGGAAGACATGGCTTGGCAGTTCGGGCTGGACTGTTCCCATGAGGCACAGGGTCAGACTGATTTGCATATGGCCATGTCTGAACTGGGGTGGTGGAGTGAGCTAAAGAATGATGATGGATTAAACCCAGATCAGTTGACTGGGGGTGAGTGTTTGATTTGCTCTAACGCTCCGTCCATCATCCCCTTTGGTATCGCTTTGTTCGCCCTAAGTTGGCAGGGTATGCCCAGACGTAGGTCCCTTGCTTACTTTGCCACGGGATTCAAGATAGCCTGGCTGATGAGGGTTATGAACCTGAAACCGGTCCCAGGATGCTTGTTTCCGGTCCAGGGAAGACATGGCTTGGCAGTTCGGGCTGGACTGTTCCCATGAGGCACAGGGTCAGACTGATTTGCATATGGCCAAGTCTGAACTGGGGTGGTGGAGTGAGCTAAAGAATGATGATGGATTAAACCCAGATCAGTTGACTGGGGGTGAGTGTTTGATTTGCTCTAACGCTCCGTCCATCATCCCCTTTGGTATCGGTCAGATGAATATAGTCAGCTCCTTCCGCCACAGAGCCGTCCCAAAGACCAGATGTATTTAGTGGAGAAAGAAACAGAGGGTGAGCAAGTAGAGGGGCTGTAAAATCCATGCCAGTGACGGGGAGACAGCTGAGTGAGTGTTAAGGGCATGTGTGAAAATACCATGAACTATATGGCCTAAGTCAGCAAAGGTGAACCATGCAAGACGAGATATCATTATGTGACTGACTGCCTTATATTAATTTGAAGGAATGCCACCATAACATACCTGTTCAATTACTCAGAATGCTAATGCTTGTAGGTACACCATTGTGACCAGAGCTTAGTACCACACTGTAATGTACACAAATGACATTGTAATGTTACGTTCATGATATACCCAGCCAGATTGTATGCTTATTAAAATTTTGTCAAATAAAATATATAGAAAAAAGGGAATTAATTTGTTTTCACATCCGAGACCGCTCAGGACATTATTTATAAATTATTTATAATGTTTAATTAGCTATGTTTTAAAAAGGAACGCAATTGTACTTTTAGATAGGCAGTACATTGTCTTTTCCACAATGAGATACTAGTGATTAATTTTTAAACCGGTCTCTTGCCTTTATTTTTCTCATTTCTACTACTCCCCTCCCCCCACCCCATTCTCTTCCTCCCAATATTGACTACTCTTACAAAAGTACTGTGAAGGTCACTTCGCTGTTAAACAAGCACAAATATCTACTACCTGGAGATATGATTTGGACCACAAGGACAGGCATGTGCTTCTCACTCAAAAAGTCCCATTAAATTTAGGTTAACTTTTAAAGCACATAAAGAACATGAGCTTGCTCCGAAACCTTTTCTTAAATTTTTTTATCTTTCAGGCTAATATGGCTTACCTACAACACTATTTTTGACATTAAACCATTTTAGGTACACCTTTGCTTATATTGACAATGCAGCCTGTAACCCATTTGAGCAACTTCTGAGACTCCCCCTATGGGTTGCATGCCTCAATCAAACACCTTTTTGACTCACTATTTAGGACTCCAGCCTGAACGTACCTCCCTAAAAACCTAATTCCGTCATGTATAACACAGGCATCAAGACACCAAATATGACAGTTTGCTATCCTTTTTTAAAAAAAATCTCCCACGAAAACCATGGAGTGGTTTGTAAGCACGAATTGTAGCCCAAGAAACTCTGATGCAAATGCATATAGTATTTCTTAATACATATTTATAATTATGCTTGTTTCTCTCTTTTTTTTGTCTGTCCTTTTCACTTACATGTAATGTTCATCTGCATTTATCGTATGCTTCTACTATTATTTTTTTCTTCATGTGACACATATATGTGCATGAATGGAATTCCAGTAATTCTGTAACTAATAATACTTAAACAGCCTTTTAAAAGCCCCAGGTCTGCGCACCATTGAGGGGTGAAACACATGTTGGCTGATCTAAGTTCTCTGCTGCCTTGCAATTAAATAGAGGCTTTCATTTGTTTTCAACTGCATTAAAATAAACGTATGTGACAATTAGTACGTAATCTCTGACCACTATTTTACTCGAGGAATATCAAACCACATGTTTATTATTATTATTATTGAGGATTGCTTCTACCTTGCTTAAATGTGTTCTTTTTCAGAATCCTACAAATAAGAGCTAGGCTATGTTTATATATATAAAAGATGATCGCATGATGAGAACAACTCACAGTCAACCTTGCACATATTTGTGCCTGGAATCAGGTGGTGATGATCTGTGGAGGGAAGAAAAGAGAATGTCGAGAACTGTGAGGGCTTTGAATCGGTCAACCACAGTGCTGTATCAGCAAACAGGCACACTGCTACATCGTGGTTTGCAGAAGTGCTGTACCGCAAGCCCTCAAAGCTGCAGAAGAGCACATGCAACATCTCTCTATGACCACAATGTACAAATATGTGAGGCACCGTGTTTACAGCTGTGGTAGCTGTGAAGTACAGAATAAGCAAAAGTGAGCCAGACAAGCACTGAGGGAAATGGAACTGTCCTACAAGGTTCTGATGGTGAAGGGTAATATAAGCAATAGCTCCCCTGGTTATAATGAAGCAGCTAAATAGGCAGCCGTGGCCCGTGCAGGTAAGAGCGGTGTGGGGTGGGGCTGGTGTGTAGGCATCTCGCCAGACGACGAGGGAAAATTAATTATTTAATTTTCCCTCGTCATTGTCCTTCGAAATTCCCCCCCACCCGGCCCCACCGCTCTTACTTGCACGGGCCGCGGCTGTAAATAGGATAGGGGAAAAACAACAACTTAGCACCATGTACAGAAAAAAGTAACAACTTATCAACATGTACAGGAAAAGTAAGAGATATGCAGCAGCAACATCAAAGCACTCTGGAAAGTCCAAGGTCTGGGAATCATGTCAGCATAGCTAAGGGAATAATAAGGAGGAAGCATAGGAAGGCACCATGCTCTGGTAAATTTTGGGAAGTTTTCATACAAAATACAGGCCAAAGTTAGGTTTTGTAGACGCTCTGGAAAAAGTGCAGGCATGATGCAAACTTACCAAGTGGAGGCAGTAAACCTGGTGGACTGTAACCCAAGAGCCACCTGAGAATTACATAAGGATGGTGCGTACTGGGCAAGTGTCAGTCCTGTGAGACTCCCAGGATATTTTGTGGTTAACTGTTCTAACTCTTTTTTTCATCATCAATCAACACACTCAAGAACGCACATCCACTAGGAATATAGTTTATGATTGATTTCATGAAAATCAACATCCTATCCTACTGCATATGTGTATAGATGTAATTATTAAAATAAACAAAATAGTGGCAACAAAACCAATTAAATAAAATATTAAAAAGAACTACAGCACTAACAGTTTTCTGAATTTCTCTGCTTGAAAAGAATTAGCCAGTCTCTGTTCTCAAACCTCTCTCTATTGCTTCTAGCTGTCTTAGCATCAAAAGGAGCCTGAACAACTTTCTACTGTGGCTTCTCACCCGCATACCTTCATGGAACAACTGAAGTGTTGTTCTGTATGAAGAAGGTTGTTGTCCATCTCTGCATTTAGTAGTCATGGCATTCCCTGCAAGCTAATAAGACCAAGCCAGCTCCAAGGTGCCTGCCTGCGGTCTTCAAGAAGGATGCTTACAGCTTCTACTAGCTCTCGATCAAAGCCTCCCAAGAAGTTGAAGATGCCTCTCTGCCTTTAACTAGTCTGTACGCAGCTTAAATACACTTCTCTAATTATTATGAAAAGGGTAGATCTCACATGGACTGATGTTGAAAGCAAGAAATAACATATTAATCTTGTTGAACCTTCTCTTAATTCCATAAAACTTGATAAATCACGTGAACACGTATATGTGAATAACTGATACACTATCAAACCATAATCAAGAAAATGTTACACATTAAATATATGAAAACAACATTAACTGCAATATGGGTTTATATATGAGAAATGCCCACTCAAATAAATAAATATATGAAATGCAATGGCAAGTACTTAAGCAGAAAATTCAAAGATGTCAGAAAAATACTTAGTACCTCACCCTTAAAGGCGATCAACAGCAGATTATATAAGGAATCGGGAATTAAATCTCCCACAAATCAGAATTGCCCAACACAACGGTGGACATGAATAATTAGTTTAGAATATTTGAATCCATGGTGACAAACACTGAAACTACGTCATTTGCATCAGGTCAACCCGCATGAACACTTACAGGTTATGAATGAAACTTGAGAATTTGGTTATATTATTGGATAAAAACAGGGCAAGGGCTCCTACTGTAATAATGTTTGCGTAAGAGGGACCCTCACTACTGTCAGGAAAATGACTTGGAACTATATGCACATAGTGTTTCCAAGACTTCTTGTAAGACCTGAGTAAGACAAACACTGGGCTAGATTAAACTCTACTAATCCTCTCAGAATACTAAAGGGAAAATATCTAAAACCTCACGTTTACCAGAATCTCTCAATTAAAGTTAAAAGAGTGAAAAATGGACATGATCAAGAAAAATGAAAGCACCATATTAAAGACGCACAAACCAGGACATATTAATTAAAAATACAACATGCTAAAAAATATATATATATATAAAAAAGAAGATAGATGAGATACATTGCAAATCAACTTCAAGAGGGCAATTTCGTATTTAAGTGACAATTTTGTTTCAAAGCAATCTAAACTAAGAAGTGGAAATGGGTAGCCCCATTAGCAAAAGCAGAAGCTGCTAAAAAACTGGCAGATCAGGGAAGGAAGAAGCAGAACAAGCAAGAAAAGGTGTGGAAGACAGGGAAGAACCTCAAAATGCCCCAGAAACAGCAGCGAGAAGTGGTAGTCTGATGTCAATTCAAACGTTCCAATGAGAAAGGAAAAGCCCCCCACATGAAATGTGGAGGATGTGTGACCAAGGAAGTCACTCCCATTTCACTACATCGAGCAAGAACAAAAAGCGACTTGGGACTGAGATAACTTGCTAAGACAATATGCAATACAATGAAACAAAGGAGGTACGTAGGAGTCTGGTGCTTCCCCAGCAAAAAACAACCAACATATTTTACAAATTCAAAATGTATTTGTTGAGGGCTTGTGTAAAATTCTGTTCTTAAGAACTGTTCTAGTTACAGCTATGTCTAAATGAGCCTAAGGCTAATAAAAGAGAAGTGCTAATAACTTTTAAAAGAATTTTAAAAAATCATGTTATGTGAAATGTAACAGATTCATGAACACAATATTTGTAAATCAGCAATGAAATATAACTGTCTATTCATGGAAACCCTAGACTAAGACATTGTTTCTTACACTGGGACAACCTTCATAGGTTTGAGGAACGACAGGAGCTTTGCTGGTTTGTACATGCTGGCCTTCCCCTGATACTCTGTTAAAACATAATTCAGGTATTTTGCCTGTTTTAAAGAAACACAAGTAAGAAAATGCAATGTTACAACTGTATAAATATTGTCATCAAAGCCTAAATATATTTTCAAATCATACTGTGATATTCAATCTTTAATAGCTTGACAAGCATCATCATAATGCAGTGACAAAAAAAAATATTCCAAAACAATCCAACATCCTCCTGGCAATCCTGAAACTTAACACTCAAAGGGGCACATGCATCAAGGTAGACTTTTGCGATTCCTTAATTGCGATTATTAAGGAATCGTAAAAGCCTATGCATGTAGGAATAACAAAAAAAACAGCGATTCCTATACATTCCTTAATTGCGACTCGCAAATTTTGAGTCGCAATTAAGGAATGGCTTCCCATTCATTCCTATGGGCCTACAGGCCCATAGGAATGAATGGGAATTGCATGCGCAATTTGCGAGTACCCAATAGGTACTCGCAAATTGCGCATGCGATTTCAAGGGTGCCAAAAGGACACCCTGTTGCACCCCTAAAATTGTAATGTGAACACATGTGCGCACACACATGCCCCAAGGGAATGTGTGTGTGTAACCAGGAACTTTGAAAAATGCACTTTAGTGTACTTTTCTAAGTTTTTGCAAATTACCATCAAGTTCAAATTGATGGTAATATGCGACCCCTATTTGCGAAATGGCTATTTGCGATTTCGTCATGCATTGCATTTAGGGAATCGCAATTTGCGATTCCCTAAATGCAATCGCAATTAAGTAATCGCTATTTTTGCAATTACTTAAATTGCGATTTTTGCATTTGGGGCAAAAATACCGGCCGCAAAGGGGCAGAGTCTGAGAATCTGCCCGTTTGCGACCGGTTTTTCTTTTGATGCATGTGGCCCATAGTCTACTGCTCTGTAATGAAGTAAATATTTTATCCTTTATTAATTTTTCTGGGGAGACTGTCATACTTACCAAGGTCACAGAGCCATGACATTTTGTATCCACCTTCTTAAAAATGATATCAAGTTCCTCATCATCAACATTTCCCACAATCCTCTTCATCGCTTCTTTAAAGGCATCCAAATCTAAGCCTAAATAGAGCATATAAACCTTGTGACTATTCACATGTGCGCATAATCTATGAAATATACAAATAAATCCTATGGAAATATACACATTCAAAAATGAATTATAGAAATGTATTGGATTATTTAAAAAGCTATTTATTAGTTAACCAACTGGATATTTCGCAATTAATGAGAAGGGTATGGACCTTTAAATTTCAAGTTAGTTATCTGGATTAAATCTGTAGCATTAGCTTGACACTGGGCATAACACAGATGTAACAAAAGTTGCTTATTGAGTGGAAGACTAGTCTCTCATGTGAACCAAATTGGAAAAAATAAAATCTACATGATTTTGATTCAGTGCAGTAGTCGACATATTAATGATCTATGGCCTACGTTATGAAAAGGCATGTCCTAAATAGTAGTTCCAATTTGTGCATCAACTTTTTGAGACCTATCTTTCATTTTGCAAACTTTGCATTGCCAAATGTTCATTCTCAGGTAGTTGCAGAACAATCTGCCTGGTGAATATTAATTAGGCAGGTTGCTATATTAGACATATTATGAATGGTCACAAACACAGAGAAGGTGGTCTGAAATGCACTGCAGACAAACCATCCCCACATTTTCATTAAAAATAGGGAAACTTTTTTATTTTATTTTTTAAAGCAGTGCACAAATTGTTGGTGCGCAACGACCTGCCTTTCATTTTGTGATGCGACTTATGAGCTAAAAGATCACATCATCAAATGTCCAGGGGATCACAGAACGACCAGACTAGTGAATATTAAACAGGTTGCTCTTTTAGATCCCTACTGTGATAGGCTACAAACACAGAGACCGTGATCTGCAAGGAACTTCAGACAAACCATCCTGCATTCACACTGGCAAAAGAAAAACTTTTTTCTTTTACGCAGCATGTGTTCTTTAAGGGAAAACAGGTTGCTTTAAAAACAGAAATTGTTTCCCATTTATGAAGACATTGGGGAGGGAGCATGGCGTGGTACCGTGGATCAATGCTTGCACCCCCCAAGAATGACTGACACAATACCCAAAAGGAAAGCTGTTCAAGTTGGTTGAGGGGAGGCATTTGTGAATCATTTGAGTCTGTAACTATTCAATGGTTTGTGACCGGATACATTTCACTACAAATCAGAAATAGAAATGAACTCCCCTTGCATGTCCTCTCCTAACTGCGATTCAAAATCGGTCACAAAACCTCTTTTGCAATTCGGTAAGGCTTTTTCCAAAAAGCAGTACATTGTAAAAAAAACACATTCTGTGGTTGCATATTTCATAATTTTGCAAATTGCATGGTACTGAGACTGTAAACTAGTTTTGTACATCAGACCTTAAATGATTTCTGGTCACTCTTCAGAATCCATACACTCTGCATTTATAACTTATTTACCTGTAGAAGAGCATTTCAGATGTTTTAAGGAAATTAAATAGTTGAGCTGCAGAAAGCAATAAAATATTACAAATTAGACTGAAATTGTAAAACTATAAAACAATATACTACTATGTTAACTATTTCAGTGCAGAGGACAAGACGTTTATGTCCTCCACAATACCTTAACACTGCAGAGAATTTAAACATCTCGTCCTCCAACTCATTCCAGAAACTCCTTCTGGTACTCGCACCAGATATATTTTCTGTTTTGAAGGAAATCTTGGGCTGTGAGGTAAAAGCTTCCCCCATAGCAAGAGATTTGTTTTTTTTTCTCTCCGATCTATGTGACAATCTGTCAGACGTCACACAGACTCAAAATGAAAGCAGCCAAAGCATTTAGGCCCAGGCTGCTTTCACCGTTATCGGTGCTCAGATGCATAACTCAGCCCCTCGAGTACCAATCACCATATTAAACATACCGTTGGAGACGGGGGATTGTCCCTTTTTCAATGGTACCTCTCCCTCCTGGATCCGTGCTTGGGGATTACCAGTGAAGGGCAAAAAATGAGTTGAAGTCTTCACCATCCTGGCACCTGGCCATATCCTCCACCCCTTAAGCCAAAACAGTCTTTTTCCCCACAGGGGCCTACAGCCTTATTTGGATTCTTTTGCCTGTAATTTTGACATATGGGTCAGCAGACATATGGGTCAGCAAGTCCTCCACCTCATTTGGCTTCTCTATTTTTTTTTCACCTGTTGGTATGGTGGGCTCTGAGATCCCTCCTCACCCCCGCTCGGGTAGACTGGTGGAAAACACCCACCCATGGGTCTGAAAGCACATCAGAGCACCAGGGAAAAAAGGCAAGACAAGAAATGCAGTGGGTTGCTGGGCAACTGGGCCCCAACCCTGGTTCCAGACAGAATTTCTGGCTTCAGGCGGAGGCAGAATGAGGTGGTTTATTATTATTATTAGTATTGCTACCTCAAAATTCAGAGATGTAAAAATAACCACGATTCCTAAACTCATTAAATCCTACTTATTTTCATTAGTTTTTGATTTCAACTATCACGTTTAATTGGCTGTGCAAATAACCGCTTGCTGAATTCACAATTTTGTCTTCTTTTCAGAAGTGTGTAGCCTTCTGGGTTCACCAATGGGTTTTACACCTGTTTCCACTACAAACTACAAGTAGGATGAAAACACAAAAATAGGAAAACATTGATTATGTAGAAAATTGAGAAAACTGTGATTAAAAAAAATTACATCTTTTTTTTTTTTTACAACTCCGTCTGTTACTGAAAGCCAGCAAGAGGGTGATCATATTACAGCAAACCATCTGTTGATTCCATTTGTAGAAAAAAAATACTATCTTCCACTGCACCCTACCTGCTGGGGATTTAATGGCGGGTTTTGACCACAGGCCGTCACAATCAATAAACCATTGCCTATAGGCTTTAACAAAAGGTTTTCAATATAAACTGACCATTGGCTTTAACAATCCATTTTCATAATAAGCCACCCTTTGCCTACTGATTTAAACAGGAGGGAGGGTGCATTTGACAAGCAATAAACTACTGCCTATTGGCTTTATCAAAGGGTGCTTCAAAATCAATCACCCACTTCTAGGGGCTTTGACAAGAGGATTTATAAGACACACACATTGCACAACATCAGGGAAGACAGCGCCACACGCAGGTGGTGCAGCTTTAAGACACCCAACAATGTGGGTACTTCTAGTTTACACACCACCACATAAAGTGTTTCCTTATCCGGGTTGGACCTCAAGTAACCTCTTTTTGAGATAAATCTACAGAGTTCATTTAGTGTTTGGTGGAAGAGTAACAGGTGCCCCACACCTCCAACCCCTAGTTCTTCTGTCTCTGCCGTGGTTTTGGCAGCAGAGCCTCAGTCAGCACTGCAGTTGAAACCTGCAGCAGGCACTGCTGTCAGAAACCTATGGCCAGCACTAAGGCTGGAAATCTGCATCTGGCACTGCTGTCAGAAACATGCAGCCTGCAATGGTGTCACAAACCTAGAGCCGGCACTGCTATCAGAAACCTGCAGTCGGTACTGCTGTCCGAAACCTGCAGCCGGTATGGATGTCAGAAATCTATGGCCGGCACTGTGGTGAGAAATTTGCAGCTGACACTGTGGGGAGACACCTGCATCTGGCACTACAGTCAAAAACCTTCAGCCTGCAATGGTGTCAGAAACCTGCGGCAATGGTGTCAGAAACCTGCAGTCGGCAATGGTGTCAGAAACCTGCAGTCGGCAATGGTGTCAGAAACCTGCAGTCAGTACTGCTGTCCGAAACCTGCAGCCGGCACTGCTGTCAGAAACCTGCAGCCGACACTGCTGTCAGAAACCTGCAGCACAAAGGCACCGTTCCACCCACTTTTACAAACATTTGTTAGTAGAAAATCCATCTACAAACCCCCCCTTTCCCCCCACCCCCCAGAGGCTCAGGTACCTCACTATGTTCACTTGCTCAGTGACACGGGCTTAGTTCACTTTAATATTCATCTGGAGTCCAGAAAGGTCAGCACCCCCACTCTTAAAATTCTTCCAGCTCCCCTACTGTGCACGGACATGCAGGGAGCACACAGCAGAGGGAAGCACAACTTCACACAATAAAATATTCCCTGCTTGGTTTCACAAAGCCAGTTACACGTGAAAGTTCAACCTACTGTCACAAATGGCTTGATTTATAAGAGCTAGTCTAAGTCGTTCACTAACATGTTATGGTGTAATATTATGTAGGAGTAAATTTGCTATCATGGGCAATGACTGAGTTCCAGGCAAGATCCATGACAATCTGTGCACACTCACATACTTGTGACTTTGAGGGCATTCCCAAACCTTTCCTTTGTATATCCACCCTGGAAAGGGTTTGTTGATTTACTCCTGTGCGCCTAGCAAAACTTCAACAGTTGTAGCTTCTCATGAGTACTGCTGGAGGACTTTGTGAAGTCCAACGATTCATAAATATACACCAAACATAGCAGGAAACGTACTCGAGTGTATTCCCAACTTCTGCTGTCATTTGAGTCCCTGTGCCCACAAGCCTAGTGCCTACGAGAGATCTCGGACCGAGATGAAGTGCTCAGACCATTGAATGAATCATAAATATATTCCTTAGCTGTGGGTGTCCCATAATCTAACATCATATGCATGTGTTGTGATCTTGGGAAACTTTTTGGTTGATATGCTGTCCCAGCAATGGGGACGCTGATGTCAGGAGCGCATGCCTCACGCCGTAAAAAGATCTAGTGGTGGAGTGGGAGAGCAGAGAATCAGTTTAGGAAGCAAAAAGTAAGCAGTTTTATCATTATTTGTTGCTCGGTTAAGAGACACCAATCACAGCAAAATTAAAGTTCAAGAGTTCTTTTTATTCGGTAGTGTTGAAAATGCCAGTGCAGAGCTGTAAAAAGCTCCAACTGCAGAATGCAAATGAATTCTATGTCAGGACCGGAGGCGAGGATTATGCTTAAACTTTCTTCATTCCTTTTCCAGCAGCTTCAACTTTAAACAACAAAAAACTAACATTCCCATAATGCATGTAGTAAAGGTCATCCACAATCCACCAATAGGCAGTCCACATGGTCTACAAGGGCATATGCTTCCTGCTTGACTTCCTCTTTCTTTTCCTGCTTCCAGCAGATAAGTACACTATCCCTCTTGCTTGTATAATTCCGGGGAATTAAGTGTTTGTTTTATGACGGAAATGTATTTTTCTTTAGTAGCGATACGCCGTTGAATTGTTTAGAGAACGTTGTGTCTTTGTTGTTTAAGCCTATTGGGGCCGCTGGAGTGCTTTCGTACTCTCCGCTCGCGGCCCCCTCACCTGACAGGCAGGGGTGCGGTGCGCACGCCATAATAGCAGGGGGCGCGTGTCTGCGTGTCTCGTTGAATGGAGTCGCGCTGATCGGCGGGATCAACGCGTGCCAGACACAGCGCCCGCGATCCGACACGTTGCTTGAATCGCCTGGAAGCCCTTACGCCCGCAACTCTTGGGTCAGTATTATTATATTGCCTCAGCTGACGCCCGCTCTGCGGGTCTGTAATTTAAACGCGGCAAAGGTGCAAGTGCCTGTTTCTTTGAGGAGGCTGTTAGGGGCAGGCCCAGGCGTTTAGGACACCTGGTACAATCAAGGGTGAGTCGCCCCTAGGCGGATTAGTAAATCCAACTAGCTCACTTAGCGAGCACAAAAATAGTGACTCCAGTCACGCCACTATCAGCCTTAGGCTACAGTGAACCCCATACTAGCGCATAGAGCGCTTAGATAGACAGTTTGCCTGCTATTTGCCCTAACTGCAGTTGTGCTCACATTCATCATCATGGAGGATGAATATACAGAAGAGGAGTCTCTGTAGGTTCTCCCCCTTGATGATGAGTTTTGCGATGCAGTGGATGCTTCCATCCGCCAGGCAGTGGCAGCAGCCATGGGCCCTTTTGAGTGCAGCATAATGCAACCCCAGCGCGGCCAGAAGCTTAAAAGCACCTCAGGCATGGATATGGAGGCTTTTGAGCGCTTGAAGAGGGCTTTCTTAACCAGAACAGATGCAGGGTTACAGAATACCATCCCAGAGGTTCCCAGTTTACACGAAGATGTGGAGGAATCCTTGGGAGAATCCGCAGATGAAGCAGGTCCCTCCAGGCCCTGGTGCCCTATGGGGTCACCCTCCTTAGACACACCCAGGGCTCAGAGGAGCTCTCTGACATGTTGGTCCCTGAGGATCTAGTACACCCCCAGTCCTTGGAGTGGGCGCCCTCCCCCAAGGTCTCGGAGTTTGTGGCAGGGCGCTTACGCAAACCTCTTGAGAAGGAGGTGCGAGCTTGCCTCAGAGCGGAATGCCCTTGCCCCGCCCTACCAGGCAAGGTGGAGATAACGCCACTTTCCTGCAGAAATATATATGGGACCCGAAAAAGGGGATAGGTAGATCGTGGAAATCCTGCCAGGATAAGTTATTAGATATGTCAGGCCCCATTACTAAGATTCTGGAATTGGCGGAGGAGGCCAAACTGGCTGGCACACCACTTTCCCCGGAAAGGGTTTCAAACTGGGCGCAACGCACAATAGTCTTCCTGGGTAACGCCAATTGCGCACTCTCTACCAAGAGGCGACGTTCCTTTCTGCTGAAAGTTGATCCCAAACTGGGTGACTTGGCTTACTCTGAAGCGGGCACAGTGGCACAAGATGGGCTCTTCGGGGACCCATTCATTAAGGAACTAACCAAGTTTGTCACCACTTTACGTCTTGGGATAAGGTGCAGGCCTCCATTAAAAAGGTTTTCACCCTCGAATTTTTGTCGGGGCCGGCCGTGGCAGAGGACGCTCAGTCGGCCATTTTTACACCCAAGGCCCTCAAAGAGGCGGCAAGAAAGCCGAAGATCCAGGCAGACAAGAGTTCTTCCAATCAAGAAGAGGTTGCAGAGGCCGCTGTGGCAGAGGAGCAGCCAGAGGCCAACCCCTGGCCACATCAGGTGAGCCTTTCCCCCCTTCCCCATTTAAAGGTGGGCAGCAGGTTGTCAGTTTTCGAACACAACTGGATGTCTATCACCTCCGACGCATGGGTGTTACAGACCATACAAGGTTTTCAAATAGAATTCTACGGCTCTCCCGTTCAGGATTTTCACCCCCATCCTCTGGTTTTTGCACAAGATCAGGTCACCCTCATAGATCAGGAAGTGGCGGACCTACAAGGAGCGACTGTACCAACACGTCTCCATCCAAGAGTTTTCCTCAGCAATATTTTTCTTGTAGACAAAACAGACGGAGGTCAGCGACCGGTGATAAACTTAAGAGAATTCAACCAATGGTTGGTCTACCCCCATTTCAAAATGGAGGGCATCCATCTTCTGCGGGACCTCCTTCAACCCGACAATTGGATGGCCCATTTGGATTTGAAGGACGCGTACTTGGCGGTCCCTATTTTTCATCCGCATGGTCGGTTTCTACAGTTTCACTGGAAGGATCAGGTGTACGAGTTTGCAACCCTCCCTTTCAGTCTCTCTTCGGCCCTGTGGTGCTTCACCAACGTTCTCAAGCCGGTGGTGGAGACACTAAGAGCGAAGGGCTCTCGTCTCATCATTTACCTAGACGACATTCTGCTCTTAGAGCAATGCCCGCTCCGCCTCTTACAGCTATTGCAGGAGACGGTAGACCTTCTCCAGAACCTGGGGTTCTTGATCAAAGCCAAGAAGTCGCTACTGCAGCCTTTCAAACAGGTGACCTTCCTGGGGTTTGTCATAAACTCGGTATCCCACACCCTGAGTCTCCCTGCAAGGAAGATGGCCAAGATTCGCAGGGAACTCAGGCTAATGCTAGCACGTTCCTCCACCTCGTTGAGGCAGATAGCTCGGTAGGTAGGCCTTCTCACTTCTTCAATTCAGGCAATCTTCCCATGGCCACTCCACTACAGAGCTTTGCAACGCCTGAAGGCCTCTCATCTTCGTAGAGGGCTGCAGTATTCCGACCAGGTGCCCATTACAGAGGAAGTGCGCCTGGAGATGAGGTGGTGGCTGAATCATATGGAAGCCTGGAAAAGCAGAGCCATCTTTGGCTGAGATCCAGACTTAGTGATAGAATCAGACGCCAGCAAGTCTGGATGGGGTGCTCGATTCGGCAACTCCTTTACAGGAGGAAAGTGGTCAGCCGAGGAAAGCCATCTCCATATCAATTGCCTAGAGCTGATGGCGGGTTCCTTCGCAATCCAGTGTTGGACGAAGGACAAGGTGTCTTGCAACGTCCTCCTGAAGATGGACAGTGTCTCGGCGGTCCGTTTCATCAACCATCTTGGGGGATGTCCCTGAAGCTTAGACCCGCAGTTGGTGCAAAAGCACGCTTAGCTTGGGAACAAGATCTGGAAATGCCATTAACAGACAAGATATGGGCATATTGCTGTGAACAAACGCGCTATGTGTCAGGTAACCACCGCCAAAAACTGTTACGTTTTAAGTACCTGAACCGTGCATACATTACACCATACTTATTGGCTAAAATCGATCCCAGCATTCCACACATATGCACTAGATGCACTGCAGAACGTACTGATTTCGCACACTTGGCTTGGAATTGTAGACCGGTACTGACATATTGGGGGGAGGTCTTTGGACATTTATGCTTAATGATAGAACATACACTGCACCAGACGCCACTAATGGCATTGCTGGGGTATGTAAAGCCCCTAAAGAAAAATATACAGCTATTTACTGTAATAGCCCTACTGATAGCAAAACGACAGGTTTCCCTGCACTGGGGTAGAACACAAGTCCCAACGGTGAAGGCCTGGATAAGAGACCTAGTATAATGTGACACTACAAGCAAAATATATGCCACGCTACAGCCCCCCACCTCACGTCCACGAGATATCTGGCAACCACTCAAAACTTATTTGCAGACACACCCCCAGACGAAAACTGAAGTCCTCACTTTCGACACTGAGTCATACACGTCAAGTGACATTGTCAAGAGCGAACGACTTTCGAAGGGCAGTCCCCCCTCGTTGCGGTAAGGTTTCGGGGAGATGGAGGTAATATGCCGCATGAGCATAATATTACATCTGGGCCTTACTTGTGCTGCGGAGAACTGTATATGGGAAATGAATTGATGTGAGTGGAATGTGATTATCAGCTGAATATATTATCATACGATAAATAACACTGCTTAAAAGAGAGAGTGCATTACCATACATAAAGAATTGTGAAACAAACGGACTGACCAACCTCGGTCGCAATGCCATTTTTTGCAGATGATGGACTAATACTCTGTACCTGTTGTTATGGTTTGAGTTGAAATTTAAGAATATTGATGTATGCATTTGGAGAGTTTGAAGATATGCTCATCAATGATTATTTCATGTACCCTTGTATACTACAAATCTTAATAAGGAAATGTTTAAAAATAAAAAAAATAAAAAACAGCTCAGGGGGAACGAAGTCCAAGGCTCTAGCGGGCCTGGCCAAGGACCTTTGGACGTTTTGTCTCTCCCACAACATCTCGGTGGCAGCGGATAATCTCCCAGGAGCTTCCAATGTGATAGCAGATTGGCGCTCCAGGAGCTGGTCAGACATGAGCCTGTGACAACTACATCCACTGTCATTTCAGAGACTCCACCACTCGTGGGACCCGTTCGATAGATCTCTTTGCGTCTCATCTGGATCACCAACTACCACGATTCTTCAGTTGGAAGTCAGATCCTCTCGCTACCGCGACGGACACCTTTCTCCAAGATTGGTCCAGGGAGATGGGGTTCCCCCGTTTGCGATGAATGAGACTCACGGCACAGATACGCAGACAACAGGCGAAGGTGTTGCTGATTACTCCATTTTGGAGGTCTCGAGTGTGGTTTCCAGTTCTTCTGGAACTTTCCTGGGATTCTCAAATCCTTCTATCCCGAGATCCATTTATTCTGAGGGATCCCCAAGGCAATCCCCATCCTCTAGACCAGCAAGGGCGAATGCCCTTGGTAGCCTGGTGGATTTCAGGCATTGTTCGAGTGTCTCAGGCCTATGGAACTATGCTCAGAGGTTACTGGGAGCAGCTTGGGCCGACAGCACAAGCAAGCGCTACAGATCAGCATGGACCAGATGGGTCGGTTGGTGTGTTCGGAACGACCAAGATCCCATGGGTTGCGAAGTGGTAGCTATTATGAATTTTTTAGCGTTGTTAGTGGCCCAAGGCCTAGCATACCACACTATCAACTCTTATAGGTCGGCGATCTCAGCAGGCCATGTGCCCGTTCAAGGGGCCCCAGTCGGGGAACATCAGATGATCTGTAAATTAATGCGAGGAATTCGCCTCATGCTTCCTCCGGAGCCCAGGTATTCGTCATTATGGGACGTCAATAAGGTTCTACACCTATTCCAATCTTGGCAACCCAACAAATATTTGTCTCGTAAGGAAATGTCAGCTTAACTGGCCATGCTCTTGTGCCTGGTGTCATGTCGGCGAGTGTCCGATGTTCGAGCCCTAGACATTTCTGGAAGGGTTTTCACCCCTCAAGGGGTCACCTTCCATATTGTTCGTAGAACCAAATCAGATTCCAGAATTGTGTCCTACCCAGCATTTGATTATTCCCCTAAATTGGGCGTTGTCCGCTGCCTCAAAGAATATGAGAGTATGACGGAAGAAACTCGTCCACCAGGGGAACGCCAGTTACTGATCTCCCTAAGGACACCTTTCAAAGCGGTTACGCCACCAACTATAGCCCGTTAAATCAGATGGGTGATGCAGGAGGCAGGTATAAACGTCTCGCAATTTGGCGCCCATTCAGTGAGGGTGGCAATGGCTTCGAAGCCTTTCTCCCTGGGGGCCAGATTAGAGGATATCATAAACGCCGCAGACTAGTCACCAGACTCTATGTTCAAGAGGTTCTACTTCAAACCAGTCATGGACATGGCGTCGTCGGTGGTGGATAAGCTTTGAAAGAGCAAAATCCTCGCCTCCGGTCCTGACATAGAATAACAAAATTTCCTAGTAATCATGACGGAAAGTTTCAATTCTATTTAGGACGCAAAGGCGAGAATTATTCCCGCCCGAGGCTCCGAGAGACCTGATCCCAACCCAGAACCGTTAGGACATACGACCATCAAGGTGGTGCCCTGGTAGAAGTATGCGTTTTTAATACTGTCTATTCTTCTAGTTGTGACCACCCTGGAGAGGCGGATGAGGTGTGATTCCATTATTGTGCATATTGTGCTTTGATTGCACCATGGTCTAGTGATGCTTACCTGGGCTTACCTTGAGATCAGAATCATTAGTTTGTTTTCGACTTCTTCCAGGTTCTGAGAGTTCCAAGGCAGACTGACAGGACTCGAGGATAATGTGGTCGCAGTCAAGAAAGAGGAAGTCACGCAGGAAGCATACGCCCTTGTAGACCATGTTGACTGCCTATTGGTGGATTGTGGATGACCTTTACTGCACGCATTATGGGAACGTTAGTTTTTGTTGTTTAAAGTTGAAGCTGCTGGAAAAGGAATAAAGAAAGTTTGAGCATAATCCTCGCCTCCGCTTCCTTAATAGAATGGAAACTTTCCGTCATGGTTACTAGGAAATCTTTCAATCCTTCATTATCGCTCAATTAGCTGCGGGCGCTGTGCAGAGAAAATGAAAGCTACACGGCTGCCATGCTGTGTGATGAAGCGCGGCGGACGTGAAGTGGCGCTGTCCAAGAGAGAGCTCAGCCCGAGATGAAGAGCTCGGACCATTAAATGAATCGTAATTGCATTTCTCAGCTGTGGGTTTTCCACAATCTAACATCATATGCACGAGTTGTGAGCGTGGGCAACTTTTAGGTTGAAATGCTGTTCAAGCAATGGAGGCGCTGATGTCAGGAGCTCATGCCCTACGCAGCAAAAAGATCTAGTGATGGGGTGGGAGGGCAGAGAATCAGTTTAGGAGGCGAAAAGTAAGCAGTTTTACCATTATTCGTTGCTCGGTTAAGAGACACCAATCACAGCAAAATGAAAGTTCAAGAGTTCTTTTTATTCAGTAGTGGTGAAAATGCCAGTGCAGAGCTACAAAAAGCTTCAACTACGGAATGCGAATGACTTACTTCATTAGTGCACAGTTAGGCTGCGGGCGACGCGCCGAAAAAATGAAAGGCAATGCTGTGTGATGAAACGCGGCGGGCGTGAAGCGGGTACTGGGCTAAGCATGAATACAAACTAAAAACTCTAGCCGAAACAAACAAAAAGTAGTGTGCCAAAACTAAATAAATGCCCAGAAGTGAACTGACCAATGTAACAGGGGCAGTCTCCAGGGTGGTAACAAAACAGCCAAAAGGCCGGACAAATGTAAAGCATTTACCAAAGAAAGCAAAGGAATTTTGAAAGACAGGGCAGGGAATCAATTAAGGTGATGGGCATTGTAAATCCCCACGTAAGTAGATACAGCATGTCGAGAGACAGCGCATGCCCTGCCTAGGCTCGACCTAAAAACCATAATGACGCCTAGATATGAGCTAGTTTGGAAGCACTTAGCAGAAAAAAAATGATCAAAGCTTTAAAGAACCTCTAGCTCTAGCAAATAAAAAGCTCTGTGCTCATAGCCATGGGAAATGTGTGTCCAGTGATGGCAGTGCAGGCCTGATGGCTCTGTGCAGCACAATGCGCATTACAGGAATGTTGGAAAAAAACTGTACAGATTCCAAACAACTTTATGAGGGCAAACGTGAATGATGCGCACAGTCCTTGTAGCAATGTGCAGTGACGCAATTCAGGCAGGATGGCTCTCAGTGCCAAGAGTCTCACATGCAGCTCCGTCGCTGAGCCAACAAATAATTGCAAAAACGAAACAAGCATTTGCAATGCAATAGGTCTTGCATTAGTGAAACTTTGAGCTATTGGCGTTGCAAATGCTAATGTTTGGGTTTCTTTTCTTTTTAAATATCACAGCAGTAACATGAGTAATAAAAAAAAATCCACTAAGCAAGGAAAGGGTGCAGTACCACAGGCTGTTACTAAGTGTCCCTGTGAAGTTGTAAAGGGACCGCTATTAGCCACATAAGGTACTTCACCCTTTCCTTGCTTCATAGAATATCTTTTATTACTTATGCTACTGGTGGGATATTTTGTAACAAAAAACATTAACATTTGGAAAGACAATAGCTCAAAGTTTCACTAATGAGACCTATTGCATTACAAATGCGTGTTAGCTTATAGGATGTTTTCAAGTTCACCACATCATAGCATTATGCATAAAATAACACCAGATGTTTTGCTTGATTGATTTAAGTACATTTGTCTTGGTGTGAAAAACGTTAGCAACTTTGCTGTACTTAAAACAACAAAATGAATGGAAATGGGACATTTGGGATTTCTGGTCACCGGTAAACGGGTAGCTCACCACAGTTAAGTTACTCCCACTTACTTACTGGCCCCTAAGACCTAAGTTGTCGCAGTCATAACAAGTTCCTTACCACGTGTTCAGCCTCAAGCTCCCCCTGCAGTATTTTCACTCAAGCTCCCCGCACTAAGGCTCCAGGTAACCGCCAGCTTTCTGCTGCAAAACCAAATTACGTCACTCACAGTCCTAACCCTGCACTGTGTAAGCGCATGCGAGTCAAGCCTCGACCTTACATATGGGCCGTACTTCCGTAACGCCTGGTTCGCACAAGCAAAGTAATAGTGGGATAACATTTTACATTGGGAGGATTAAACAACATAAATGCAGAGACCACGGGCTTCCACTAGCGGGAACTTAAATTACCCTACAGAGATGGGGCAGGGGTATTCTGATCATTTTAGAATGGGATGTTCACGTTATTTCACTGAAAAGAATACACCCATATTGATAATGTTTGAAGCAAACTACAGAATAAAAGTCAGTATCTCTTTTAGAAGTACTGTGCCTGCAAGCGGCGGCCATTTACTTACAGTATCATTTGTGGTTTTATTTTTATGAAGAGCAATAAGGGCGACTATAGTAGAGCGTGAGTAAAATTACATTTATTATGGTGCTTGCTGATTCTTAGCAGTGATGCGAAATGGGAGCTTTTCTTTGGTGGTCGGACGGAGGGCACCCCCACAAGGAGATGCAGCGCCGAAGCTACAAGTCAAAGAAAAAACGTAACGCTCGTAAAACGGGCACCGCACTGAGAGTTAACAAGAGCTGTGGTGCTGTTGAAAAAGGCGCAGCCACCATGTTACAAGTTGAAATTCGGCGGCTGCCGTGTTGCAGAATTAAAAAGCGGGAGAGCGTGTTATGCTTGCAACAGAACCTAGGAGAAAGTCATTAGGAAATTAGTGCTGACAAATTGTAAATAAAACATACTGAGTAACAACACATGTAAAAAGGACTGTCCTCATGGGAGGTAATAACAGAAGAGAGGGAGGTACCGCACTGCCAACCGATCTAGAAGGATCTGTGGCCCGGCAGCCTGCCATGACCGAGGAGCTTGTGAGGCCGACTGAGGCATCATCGGAGTGCTTGACGGGGAGCCCCCACCGTATTGGAGCTACACACCGCGACGCCATGTGGGCGGTGCTCAGGAAGCATCAGGGCCGCATCCTGGAGCCCGGCGCTAGGCAGCCACGGCTTGCATACACCCAGCAGCACTACACTCGACCTGTGAAGGGAGGCCCCCTATGCGGGACCGCAGCATTGCGCTGCTGGATCCCCTCAGCTTGAACTGTCAGGTGCTCATACGCACAGGGCCTAGATTCGCCTCCCACCACTGCACTGGACCATACCCTAGCCACCTACTAGCCTAGGTTCGTGCCTAGGGCTCACATATTAGAGGACAGGCCTTGAGTGGTTCCAGCGGTGAGGTGGCCTCGCTGGTGCTTGGGTGGGACGCTACGGGCTGGTGGTCCGGTGCATGAGATCCCACTGGGGGTCAGCGTTGTGGTTGGTCCCCGGGTAGCAGAAGCGGCTGAGCTAGGCCTGGTGCGGTTTGCGGCCCAAGACTGGCTGTCTCCGTGAGGCCCAGCTGGTGACGTCCCGACCCGGATCTTGCAGATGAACTCACGGGCGGCCTGGCAGCAGAAGGGTGAAGGTCCCATTGGCCCCCCGCGTGGAGGTGCGCTGCGCTGCGGTTCCGCTCGGCCCAGAGGGAACCCCCAACTCCATCATGACAAAGGATAAATCACTGGCCCCCCCAACGAAGCAAAGCACCCTGGACCAATACACTACCGTAAATGCGGGGGCTGCAGATGGGTCGGACATTGCTGGGCCTACCCCGGAAAATGCTGCCCTACTCGCCATCACACAATCGACATGCTAAAAGCCAAGATTGGGGCAGTCGGATCGGAGGTCTCCTTTCTTCGACAAGATCTCAGTAAAGTGGTAGACCGCATCACAGAGGCGGAAACCAGAGTGTCAACAGTAGAAGATACCGTTACATGCTCCAACTAAAAGTCAATAAATTGACAGTGGTGACCCAAGAACTAGCAGCATGAGTGGAAAATGCAGGGACCGCACCAGGCGGAATAACCTGCGCTTTGTGGGATTCCCAGAGGGGTGCCAAGGCGCCTCAATGGAAGCATTCCTGACACAATGGCTGCGTTCCCTCATACCGGAGGGTTCACTCTCCCCTTGCTTTGTCGTAGAGCGTGCACACAGGGCCCTCACGAAGAAACCACCCCCAGGAGCAAGGCCCCGTCCAGTGATCAAAGCAAACACAAGGAGATGATGGACGGAGCGCTCAAACTTTTCAAGACACTCACCCCCAGTCACCAAAGGGGATGATGGACGGAGTGTTGAACATTGCAAGCACTCACCCCCAGTCAACTGATCTGGGTTTAATCCATCATCATTCTTTAGCTCACTCCGCCACCCCAGTTCAGACACAGCTATATGCAAATCAGTCTTGACCCAGTGCCTCATGGGAACAGTCCAGCCCGAACTGCCAAGCCATGTCTTCCCTGGACCGGAAACAAGCATCCTGGGACCGGTTTCGGGCTAACAGCCTCTTCAGCCAGGCTAGCTTGAATCCAGTGGCAAAGTGAGCAAGGGACCCACGTCTGGGCATACCCTGCCAACTTAGGGCGAACAAAGCAAACACAAGGAGATGATGGACGGAGCGCTGAAACTTTTCAGACACTCACCCCCAGTCACAGATCTGGGTTGAATCCATCATCGTTCTTTAGCTCACTTCGCCACTCCAGTTCAGACACAGCTATATGCAAATCAGTCTTGACCCTGTGCCTCATGGGAACAGTCCAGCCCGAACTGCCAAGCCATGTCTTTCCCTGGACCGGAAACAAGCATCCTGGGACCGGTTTCGGGTGATCGCCAAACTGCTTAACTACCTAGACAGAGACACTATTCTATTCTTAAAAGTGCTCGGGCCAAAAAAACAATCTCACATATGACTCTCAGGCCATTATGATATTCCCAGATTACACTAAAATAGTTCAACATCAATGTAAATCGTTTTTGGTGGGCAAGCGTAGACTCCGAGAACTCAATATACAATATATGCTGCTCTACCCCACACGGATGAGGGTCATATACAAGTCACAGTCCCGGTTCTTCGACACGCCCAAGGTGATTTTTACGTGGACAGATGAAGCGTTGCACCTCAGGCCCCACTCACCACCTCCGCCAGAATCTGATTCTTCCCAGGGAAACAGGCGGAACCGTCCGAAAAAATCCACGTCGAAACAAAGGCACAGATCACACCCCAACTGCCGCTCTCAGACGAAGGGGGAAGACTCATGACTTGGCGCCAGGGCTGTCCCCGGGGAAGCCAAATCAAACCTCGCATACTAAATCCGGATATAGGGCCTGTTCGGTCTGCTCTCGTGGGGCTCCCAGGCCGGTTGGGCTCCCATCAAGACACATTTGAAGGTTCCAGAGACCTATGGTTGAGGGAGTTGGGAGATTTGGGAAACATTGGCGCGGGATCCTCCCGAGCTCCCATTGGGGTAACGGGGGTACCCCTGCCGCGACAGATACTTCATGTTTGCTGAGGTATAGGGGTGGGGGAGGGACACAGGAGTGTTGAACATTATTGCAAAGGTTTTGTACATTTACGGCACAGACTTAGGAGTACTGTCACAATCGAACATCCAGTCCACAAATGGCACCCTCACTAAATTTATATGACCGCCTATACATCCAGAGACCAGCTTGGAGGGATCTGTGTCATGACATGGAATGTAAGGGGCATCCTCGATAAAATTAAACGCAGGGCGATCCTGAAACAGGCCAAAAGGCTAGAGACTGACATATTATTACTACAAGAAACCCACATGATGGGAATGAGGGCACCATGCTTAGCGCGATATGGGTTCGATCAGATCTTCCATTCTGGGGCACAGCAATCCTAGTTCATCGCAGAGTCCCCTAAAGACCCACCAAAGTTTGGACGGACCTGGGTGGGAGATACAGTCTTGTGACAGGAACACTATTTGGGGAACTTTTGACGTTAGGTAGCTTCTATGCCCCCCTTCCTTTGGTCAGACGCATGAAGGGCTTATCACCCAGCAGAATCTGAATATACCTTCTTTTCTGCGGTCCACGGGTCCTTCTATGAGGTTTGACTATTTATTTCTCCCTGGCCCCCAGGTACATAGGGCTTCCACAGTAGTGATCCTGCCACGGGTGCTGTCCGACCACTCTCCAGTGGCACTCACACTATATATAGGGTCCCTGAGATCTCCATTTCGGTGGCAAATGTCGCCTTGGTAGTTGTGAAATCCATCTAATAAATCCGAACTCCATCAAGCATTCATGGACTACCTAACGTTTAATGTCGACACTGCCCCTTCCGGTGTCGTTTTGTGGGAAGCCCTGAAGCCCACGCTGCGGGAGTAGATATCAGCTTCTGTGCCAGGGAGCGACGCCGCCATAATAAGCAGATTGTAGGAATAGAAACCCGGCAGCGGGCTCTCGAGGCTGAGATTAGAGAAGGCGGCGGAGCACGGGCCTGATGTAGTCTGCTTTTCTCACAACAACTGCATCAATTACTTATGAATGAGGCTCAGACGGCGTGGCAGGCAGCCTAGAGTAGGATAGATCAGTGGGGTGACAAGTCGAGTAAAATGCTGCATCGCCTGTGCCAAGTGGCGCAGTCGCCGGCCCCGGTGCCTGTGCTTCGGGACACTGGTGGCGGATTACGTTCCAACCCCTGCGAAGTCGCTCAGGCCTTTGCAGAATATTACACAGATATATGCTAGGCGAGAGGTCCTGGCCTGTGATCAAATTATAGAGTTTATACACAACATACCGCCAAAATCGGTCTCGGATAGCACACGCGCACAAGCTCAACATGCCGATCACTGAAGAGGAACTCACCAACGCACTTCAAGCTTATGCCCTGGCCGAGCCCCAGGACCTAGCGGGTTCACAAGCGAGTTCTTGAGAATACATATGCCCCAGCTGGGTACACATCTATTAAGGGTGTTACAGGAGGCCTCTGAGCTGCGGATCCTCCCACCAGACTGGCGCCATGCGGAAATCGTGGTATTCCACAAACCAGGGCGTCCCCCTGAAGAATCCTCATATCGATCAATTTCGTTATTGAATATCGAAGCCAAACTATTGGGTAAGATCCTTGCCGATCGCCTCCTCCCACACATCTGAGACCTCGTCCATCCCGACCAGGTGGGTTTTATGCAGCAGCGATCCACACGCCACAACATCCGGCAGGTCCATAATGCCATAGCAAAGGCGCCAGAGCTCGGCGGCCATCTTATTAGCAGATATAGATAAAGCGTTTGATTCGACCAGCTGGGAATATTTATTTCTTCTCTTGCAAGCTCTTAACTTTGGTCCAAAGTTTCTGACATACATCTGTCTACTCTAAACAGACCTCTACACATCCGTACGCGTCGCCAGGGCGCTGTCAGACCCATTCCCCATACTTAGAGGCACCAGACAGGGGTGCCTGCTACCCCCCCATTATATGCGCTTGCTCTCAAGCCATTGGCCGCATGAGTGAGGCAGAACCCCCTGGTGTGCGGGTTTGAATGGTCCGTCAAGACGTCTTACACGATCGCACTGTACGAAGACATCGTGCTGTTGTTCCTTACGAATCCGGGGTTCACAGGCCCACGAATCCTGCAGATACTCTGAATTTTCGGGGAGACCTCTGGGTTATAGACAAACCCATCGAAATAGGTGCTGTTTCCTGTCTGTGGGGGCCAAGGCAGAGGAACTTGGGCAGCTCAACTGACCCATGCCGTGGATTGTTTTCAGTACCTCTGTATTTATACCTCCCCCAACCCGACTATTTCCTGGACACACAACATCAACCCTTTACTACCACGTGTCCGAGAGGAGGTGAGAGCATGGTCTCCCCTGTCACTACTCAGACAGTCCGCTATCTTTAAAATGGTGTCACTGCCGCGTTTGCTTTACCGGCTCCAGAACTTCCCCTACGGCATCTCACAATCGTGGTTCAGGCAAATTAACGCAGTACTCAACCATTTCCTGTGGGGGGGTGGTGGGGTCAGGGTGGCCCTCCGCACCTGTGTCCAGACCACTTATTGTGGAGGAATAGTCGCGGCAGATGTATACGCCTATTACTCCCCTTCCCACCTCCTCAACATCAACGAATGATGGTATAGTACGCAGACAGATCCGGCATATGCGGTAGAAAGATGAGCGATGGGCAATCGGTCAATGTTAGACTTCTTCTTTAGTCATAAGGGTATAGACCACCTGCCCCCAGTAGCCAAAGTAGTCATTCAATTATTGCGGCAGACGGTCCTGCAGTTGGGCTGGTGGGGGAAGTTGACCCGCGAGACCCACTGTGGCACAGATTCTTTATTCGGCAGGTAACGGCTCTGCCTGGGTTCCGCGCATGGACCTTATCAGCTTGTCCACACTGGGCGACATTATGAAGGGGACAGTGCTCAAATCCTTTCAACAGCTGCAGGGCGAGTACCAGCTTCACCGTGGACAATTTTATAGATATTTACAACTTAGGCACGCCCTAACACCATACATTAAGGACCTGACGGACCTACCGGAGTTTAATCCAATCGAAGGGCGACTGATAATGGGAGCCATGTGTGCCCATAAGATCAGACACTTATACCAAACCCTGATTACACATAGCCACACCACCCTGGGTGCATTACGGGCAACCTGGGAGGGAAACATTGAGGACCTAAATGGTGATGACTGGACAGAGGCCCTGGCGGGTCCTACGGGCACCGCCATTTCATCATGTCACTGCCTAATTCAGTTCAAATACCTGCATCGACCATACTACAGGAGGACTCGCCTTTAGCGGATGGGGTAATATCTTCCCCGACGTCTCTGCTGCAGCGGGAAGGAAGGGACCTTCCTCCACACAGTAAGGAGCTGTACCGCACTGCTGCCCTTCTGACGCAGGCTGACCTTTTGTCTGGCTCAAGTGTTGTCCTGGCAGATCCCTCTCGAGCCCAAGCTAGTCCTGCTACATAGCACAGAAGCGATAGATGGCAACAGATACAAACAACACCTTTTGTTTTTGGGACTGACGTTACCTAAGGGGGATATCGCCCAACATTGGAAAGGGGCATCCTCACCCTCGGAGTGGAAGCGCGCCATGGACAGATTTATGGGGATGGAATTGGTAGTCTTCCAGGCAAGGGGTTGCCCTCAGAAACATAAAATCTGGTCGTGTTGGGCAGAATACAGGGGTATTGACCAGCCCTCTGCACAACCCTCTGAATCCCTTACAGAGCTGGAGGTACGGTCATATAGACATGGACATAACAGCAGTCCGTAACTTCCATCACTCCAACACTATGGGCTATTACTCTATGGGGTTTGGTGTGTAGTATTCGGTCTGTGCCGGGTTTTTGTAGTTTGTAATACTGGTATTGCTCAGAATTGTTCTACGCTTGATACTTTTGTATAAATGGGCCTTTTAGGGGGTGATGTACTACAAATAAAATCACAATAAAATGTGTTATTAAAAAAAAAAAATCTATGTAGGTTAATGGAGAGGTTGTCCTGCGTATCATCACTCGTCAAGAATTTCTGGCTGCACTAGAACCCTAAAATCTATAGCATTATACCACTAACTTCATTTTAGAGTTAGCAGTTTCAGAATACTGGGGTGGTAAGCTCAATGTAAAGGCATGTTGATACTCTGTCCAGGTGAACATTTTTTGAGACTGACACTCCCGCTCTCTAAAGAGAACGAAACCCTTGCTAACTCAGAATAGGATTCACACTCATCCTTGAAGTTCACTGCCAAGTACAAGGTAATCTATGTGAAAGAAAAACATGTATTTGTGCTTCAACGTGTTTTCTGTAATGGTACTGCTTGATATATACTCATGGAAAACATTACTTGGCTCTGTTTGCATGCTCGTAGAATTTTACAAATGAACAAATTCACAAACAAAATCAGAATACAGAAAACTATTGCTTAATCACACAAGCACTATAAAACATCTCCTTTCCTTACCTACATTTTGATAAAAGGCAAAAGCAAGTACAGGGACCTGGAAGTGATATGATAGATTTCCCCTAAACCATTTTCCTATTGAATATGCTTTATTACAATCTACACAGGTTCCCTTCTTGTTTCATTATAGATGTGTGGGGTCGCTGTGAAAAACTGATTCTGATTAAATGGTCTGAGATTGTTCCTAAAAGGTTTAAAAATCCAGAGAGCCTAAGTGCAGGTTTAAACCAAAGTTCAGCGCCCTGAAAGAAGTTGTCAGGGAGGAGACTGGCTGCAAAATGAACAGTGAAGTAGGACTTTGAAGGCTTTCACAAAAGACAGGGATCAGCAAGCCATACATCTGTGCAGTAATTTTTGTTTTTTTAATGCAGGTAATTTTTTCAAATGAGCTGGCCTACATGGAGACAGAGAAAAAGGGCACGCAAAGTCTCCTGACTCAGGAGAGTGTTGCCCCATACTCTGTCCTGGGATCATACATAGCAAGTAAATAGTGACATTCTATCTAAACTGATCTGACCAGCTCTTCACCTGCTGCATTTGGTTTGCCTGAAGAGGAACAGTGGGGAGTTAGTATAGAGCTACAGAGATCTGTGGATGTTATCTAGACCCAAAATGCAATAGCCATAGAAAGGGAGTAGTTGTTTCAGTTATACTCTACGGAAGAAAGACCTCAACTTGTTATGCCAAAGCCCAGGCGATGGAGCTCAGATGCCTCATTCACTTCTGGCAATAAAGGGCTAGAGAAAAGAGGGCCGCCATGTTAGTGGTCACAATGGGTGGGGGGGTGATTCTGACACCTATGCTGGGTAAAGCTCCCAATTGCCAACTAAGGCAGCATTCTTACTAGTAGCTCATTGGGCACTTATCGACTTACTGTGACCTAAAAGGCTAACCCAGCTATCAGTCATCAGTTGCTTGTAATGGTGGACGGGGATACTCAGCCTTCAGCCTTTGTGGCACCCTTAAACGACTGACATAATTGTGATTCACCAACATATATTTTTTTCCAGAACTACCAATGTGCTCCCTGTTCCTGCGGTTCAGACCGTCATAAATGGCGATCCTTGAAACTGTTGAAGTCGAATGTGGACAAGTATAAAGCGGTGGAACAGCTTTACTGTTCTAGTTACCAAAGGTTAGCAGCAAATGAGAGATATAGCCAAAGTGCCACTAAGCGCTGAGCATGTGGTGTCATCCAGTGGATTTGGCACCAGTGCTACCTTTAGTGGGGTCTCACCAGAGTGAAAATTTGAAGTGCGAGAAGGATCAGCCGAAAGGACCACCGTTTTTCAAAATAATATCCGGTGTTGCCTTTCAAGAGGTATTTCAGGTACATTCAAATCTTCTATTTTATCATTATATAACGGTTGTGTTGACATTTGTTCTTACAACAAACAAGAACAGTCGAAGTGTGCAAGAGAGGATGCAGAAGGAGATGTATTAACCTACAGAACTCTATGGAGCATGACGTTGCATGCGTACGTAGCTTATCTGTGATTTTACCAGATGTTATTGCTGCTGTAACCATGGGAACAAGGAATGCGCTGCACTGCGTCGTGCTCTGGAGTGGTGGATTCTTAGGCAATTAAGGGGAACATTGGAGGGAAAGCAATTGCGGAGATAAAGAGTGATGCAGTCAAGTAGGAGCGAGGCAAGTGTCAGAATGTGGATAATGTACCAATTAAAATAAATGCTGAATGGAGTGCCATCCCCCAGGACACTCACCATGATTAAATCGAGGCTTGGAACACCTGTGTTCCAGGCCTACAGGCTCCCATATGGGCCAAGAAGTGGGTGGTAAAACAGGAGCGAGGCAAGGGGCAGAAGGATAAGTTACTTACATGTAATCCTAGTTCTCTTCCAGGGGTATCCTCATCAAAGTCATAAGCACTGAATATTCCCGCCCATGCGCGGGACCCTGGAGTACATACTCTCTATAATAAACTACAGAAGCTGCAATGTAATAGACTAGGCATTGTTAGCGCATAGGCTGCATTGGAAAAACACATGACAGCATAGAAATTGAAAGAAAACTGCACCGTGCCTTTAAGGCAGCCGTGACCCCTAGCTTCCCATCATGCCTCAGGGGTGACAGTTAGGTCAGTTGTTCTTTGCGGAGATCCAAAGATCAGGGCACAAAGAGAAGATCTAATGATTGATCATTTGTCCAGGGAGGTGGGTGGGTTGATTAGGACTTTGATGAGGATACCCCTGGAAGAGAACTAGAATTACAGGTAAGTAACTTATCCTTCACTTCCAGCGGATCCTCATCAATAGTCATAAGCACGAATAGCAAGCCCATCCCCTATCTCTGTGGACAAATGATTAAGAATCAAGAGCAGCTGTTCTCTGCATTGGAATCGATTTCTCAAAGAGGCCTGTCCTACTTGAGTGTCTGCTCTTGTATCTGAATAGACAATAGTGTCTTGTGAATGTATGCACCAACCTCCAAGTGGCTGCTCTGCAGATCTCAGAGATGGGGACATTGTGCAGCAGGGCCACAGTAGCTGCCTTTCCCCTTGTGGAATGAGCCTTGGGTGTAGCCACAAGGAGCTTATTAGACAACTGGTAAGCTAGCTTGATACATGACACTATCCATCTTGAGATGGAACGTTTTGAAGCTGGAAAACCTGTTCTGATGGAACCATAATTAACAAATAAATGGTCAGATTTCCTAATGGCCTTAGACTTGTCTAGGTAGAACTTTAAAACTCTTTTTAGGTCTAAAGAATGGAGGGGTCTTTCAGCTGGTGTGGAGGGATTAGGAAAGAAAGTGGGTAGCAAAATGGACTGATTAATGTGAAAGTCAGACACCACTTTAGGTAGGAACGCAGTGTGGGTTCCCATTACTACCCTGTTGTGAAAAACCGTGTATGGCTCTTTAGAGTAGAGAGCTTGGATCTCGCTCGCCCTACGAGCAGAAGTGATCGCCACCAAGAAGGCAGCCTTCCATGTGAGGTGTTGCAGGGTCGCTTTGTGAATCGGTTCAAAGGGAGACCCATGAGCTTAGAGAGGACCAAATTGAGCTCCCAGGGAGGAAAAGGGGAGCGAATTGGGGGAAAGACTTTCTTTAACCCTTGCAAAAAATCCTTACCCATCGGAAGCTGGAAGAACGATGGTTGAGAGGGTGACTTTCTAAATTCCGTAATGGCTGCAAGGTGTACTTTTATGGAAGCAAACTGCAAACCTGAATTTGCCAAGTGCAGGAGATATGGCAAGATTACCTCCTCTTGCCCTTGAGTCGGATGGAACCCATTTTTCAAAACACCACATATAGAATCTCTTCCATTTAAATGCATAATAGCGCCGTGTGGAAGGTCTCTTTGATTTTTTTTAAATGTTCATCCACTCCAGAGGGAGTCCTAGATGGCCATACTGAAGGACCTCAGGAGCCATGCAGCCAAGTTCAGTGAGGGAAGGTTGGGATGATGGATTCTCCCGCTCAGTTTGGAGAGGAGATCCGGCCCTCACGGAAGCCTCCTGTGTGGACGTTCTGAGAGGTGTAGAGGGTCCGGGTACCACCACTGCCGTGGCCAGTCTGGTGCGATCAGGATCATCCTCGCTCTGGAGTGGTAGACTTGGTTATGACCTTCGGGATGAGAGAGAGTAGTGGAAAAGCGTACAAAAAGTCCTCTGACCAATCGATCAAAAGGGCATTTCCTTTTGTCCCTGGCCGGTAATATCTTGACACAAGGTCTTGGTATTTTTTGTTGGTGTCGTCTGCGAAGAGATCGATACTCTGTTGACCCCATTCTCGGAAAAGGTCTGCCACCACCTCGTCGTGCAGAACCAATTCTTGATGATCTTCGAAGTGACGATTTAGGGAGTCTGCTTGAGTGTTTTGTTCTCCTGGCCGGTGAATCGCTGTAATGGAAGGTTGTCTGACCAGGAGCCAATGCCAAATCGCTTGAGCCTCCAAGGATAGGGGGCGAGATCGGGTCCCTCCCTGTTTGTTTAGATAGTACATCGTGGTCGTGTTGTCTGTCTGAACTAATATGGAGCTGGCCTGGATGGAAGAATAGAAGGCCTTGAGGGCTAGATGCATGGCCCGTAGCTCAAACATATTGATGTGGTATGCCTGTTCTTTGGTCGACCACAGACTTTGAGGTTGAAGAGGACCCATGTGAGCTCCCCACCCCTGGAGGGATGCATCCATGATCAGAGTTTGCCCTGGAGGAGCCTGATTGTTTAGCCTTGTTTTCATGAAGGCTGCATTGTCTTACTTATATATAAGTAAGATATATATATATATATATTTATTTATTTAATGTACTCCGGGGTCCCAGCGCATGGGCGGGAATATTTTGTGCTTATAACTATTGATGAGGATCCCCTCAAAGAGAATGGGGATAATGTACCAATTAAAATAAATGCTGAAAAACAGTTCCAGAAAAGCGGATGGAAACAGTACTTCTTCTACGTAAAACTGATAAGAGAAACACCCAAGGAACAACAGGAAAGAGTATGCTACAGACAACAAAAACAGTGAAAAGGGGGCAAGCGTAGGAACCAATGAAAAGCAAGGAAAGCATGGGGGGCGGGATGTAAGCCCCTTTTAACATTTATATTAAATACAATAGATTTCACAGGCACAGTGTAAGCGCTGTGCAGGCGAAACCTAAAAAGTGATCAGCACTTAAGGGGTTAAGGTATTCCATAGTACGCCTTTGCCTTAAATGTTAAACATATTGAAATACAATATTGCTTAATTTCTTGAATGTGAAGAAAGGCTATTTAAATAGTTTAATAAAGAACATATTTTCTAGAATTCCGTTTTATGTCCAGTAAAGGTTGAGCTACAAAACGCAATCTGTTTTTTTCTTGTTGTATTTAAACTATTTGTGAGCACCCTTTCAATGCAGTTTTTGAATGAAAGGGTTTGAACTACGATGAATTAGCACTTGCATGCAGCTCATGCAACCTATTTTATTTGACCTTTTTCAATTTTTTTACTCTTTAGCATGAAACATGATCGATATACTAGGTGGTATCATCCCTCCAATCTTCTTGTTTTGAAATGTAGATACATAAAACATTCGATCCAGGGCTGAATTTCATGTAGAATTCTATTTCTGACCTGGGTCTACATATGGTCTACATATGGCTCTTCTGTGTTTTTAATTTTCCCCCTACTTTAGAATGAAGAATGTCAGGAGATTTGACCATACTGAAACAAATCCTTAATTGAATGCTACGTTTTTCAGCCAGATGTATGTAATGGAACATGAACACAAAGGATAGGAAGGAACTCTCTTTTGGAATAGTAATAGTGTCAGTCTCCTTTCGAATAGTAATAGTGGCAGACCATCCCCTCATTTTCAGAGTGATCAGCAAAAAGTTGTGGCAACCTCCACAAAACCATACTCAGTCATCCACAGCTGGCATACAAGATTATTAGAGGAGGAGGCCCAGCAGGAGCAAAAACATCTAGGGGAAATAATACAAGCATGCTAGCTGAATAATTTTCCGAGGTGTGAACACTTTTGAGAGAGGAGTGCCTACAGACCGTATCTTGATTTGTAGTTCAGGAAAGACAGGCCGTGCTTAAGATGTTTATGATTTTTAAGGAATAAATGTGCAAAAATGTCTAAATAATTCTTATTATCTTTATTTGCTTTTTTGCCACGGCGAAATTTTCTTTTTTTGCGCTGGATCAGGTCCTCTTTATAGTCACCACTCACTTGACTGCCGAGAAACTTTACACTTTCCAAGATGGCCGAAACTATTTAGAAACACATTAGAGAGTACATTTCTTTCATATACTTTTCTGATAATCTTTCCCTATATTCCATTGCTTCTCTCTACTCCAATTTCCATTTTTTAAAAATCTTTTTAAGGGCTGTCCAGAACAATACCACCATCCAGCCAAGTATGTTTATCGTATCACAAATTTCTTTTGCTGTTCCCGCGTTCACAACCTTTTTTTGAAAGCATATAAATGTTACAACATTGCAACTCATTTGGGTTACCCATTACGCTTATTTGATTAGCACATGACTGTGCTATCTTGAGTATCTTTATTAATCTGTAAGTTTTCTTGCACTTCTCAAAATGGCCACTCCTGTTACTCACTTCTACTTTGGGCTCCTGCAACAAGCAAGACTCCACCTCCTTGTCTGACTGCACTTCTGTCCCCTTTCCCCTTCATAACCATTTGATGGCTTTCTGTCTCGCAATGACCTTTTGAGATTAATGCTACGACTATAGTAAGCCCTGTTCCCAAACTTGTAGCTATTGGAGTAGAATACGTATATTAAAGTGGATATTTAAATCGGTTATTTTCAGGACTACGAGCCCTCGTATGGTCTGTTTACTTTTCTTTCATTGAACTACTTTTTCGCCCATTTGAGACTGCATATTTCATTTTATTGTATTGTTTGTAATGCAAGCCAGTATGATTTTAAATGTATAAAACATAAGCCAAGTTTCTTTTAATCTTAAAATGTGGTTGTTGTTACATTTAACGGTTTTATTTTTGTTGGCTCCACGCCATGTTTGTATTAACTTAGGCTGCAATAACATATGGGTGTGCTTAGCCTTTGCTTTTTAATTTTTTCGCGTAGGTCATCTGCTTGACCGTATTTCGGGGACGTTTAGAATCCTCATATTTCCTGTTAAGCGTACTAGTAGCATACTCCTTTGAGCAGGAATGTGTATGATATATTAATGTTTAGCGTCCATCTGTCTTTTCTGATTTGAAGATCGGTTTTACATTTCAGTTTGTTGTCACGTTTTTACAACTAAGAGCTCACTGATAAATTCAAGCTGCACAACAGATGGATGCACCAAAGTGTTTTGCTTTGATCACATAGTTTGTTTAATAATGGGGCAGATTAAATTAACCTGACACACCTCTCTCTTACCTCTTCCAATGTCATAGACTGGAACGATGTTCCTTTCTGACATCTTGGTGAGTACTAAAATAGACTTTGTGATCCCTGATTTTTGACACTTCCCTGTAAAAAAAAACCACTGGTTTCTCCCTCTATTTTCACTTTTGGTGACATTTTCCTTTCTTTTCTTTCACACAGCAAATAAATTATTTATGGGGGTGTGGCTTGATAGCCTAAGATGGCGGACACGTGAACCCGAAGCTCCGCACCAGCCTAACAATTATCCTGAACATCGTGTTGGTTGTGGTCCCAGACGCCCGGCGGGGCAGTCCCCTATACAGGGAAAAGGACCCCAGAAGCAATCCGGGGCAACGTCCTGTTTGAGGGAGCCCGAGAGCCGAGACCTGGAAGTGAGTGAGCAGGCCTGCGCTTCCCAAAATGGCAGCCTAGATTTCTCATGCAACGGAGGCAGTGAGGCCCTGGAGGGTGTTCGGACCTGCCAGAGCCTGTGCGGGCGAGATGAGGGCTGCCTAGCGGAGAGGAGGTGCCGCGGAGGTGGCTCCTGGTTGGAGCAGTGAGATCTGCAGGAGCCGAGCTGCCATAACGAGATTGGAGCCCGGGAGGCCTTCGCCGCAGCCTGGTTGGCGCCGAAGCAATGCAGCGCCGGAGAGGGCTCCCCGGGAGTCACCCAAGACTGCACGCGACCTGGAAGAGTCCGAAAGACTGGGACCTGGGAGTGAGTGAACGGACCTCCACTCCCCGAAATAGCGACCTAGATCTCCCGAGGGACGGAGGCAGTGCGGACCTGAAAGGTGATCAGACCGGCCCGGGATTGTAAAGGCTGGATGTGAGCTGCCTAGTGGCGAGACGGTGCCGCGGTGGTGGCCCCTTGGTGGAGCGGAGTGAACTGCGGGGACCGGACTGCTGAGGTGAGGCCGCGGCCCGGAGGCCCCGCCGTAGCCTGATTGGCGCTACTGCACCTGAGCGAGGATGCCGCGGAGCAACCAGAGTTGATGATCAGGTGGCTACCGGACAAGATGGGCGGTGAGGGGCAGTGGCAGAGTCTCAGGCCTAGGTCGGGCCAGGCGTTGAAGTGGGGTGGGGAGAGGACTGGTGACTGGCAAGACCGGTTGCAGTTGCGGAGCTATTGTGAGTGGGGCCCCTCTCTGGGTTGAGGGCCCACGGACCTGCGGCCTGTGACTGCAAGGGGACAATGGCTGTCAGCACGACCCTGGCGGGGGAATAGCACGGTCGGTAGTGGGTTGGAGACTCCAGGGGAGATTGCCTACTGGCTAGGACCCAATACAGGTGGAAGGCTGCGAAAATTGGGTCTACAAAACTGAAGATGCTGAAGTCTGACCCTGCAGAGAGCAGATAGCTGAGACCTCCGGGTCCCCCTTCATTACGCAGCCCCTGACCAGAATGTAACTGGGGGTGTCCCCCCCGGGGTTGGAGATACTGACAGGCCCGAATAGGAAACCCTGAGGAGGGCCAAACGACTGTGCGAGGGAGTGATATTCTCCCCCCCCCCTGCTGCCCGAGTGCTTGCAACAAACAGTAGGGGACGGCCTGCCACTGGACCTCCACGCCCCTGGGCGCTTCTGCTGGAGTCCCGGATGGCACTTGTGAGGCGGGGGCTCACGCTTGGTGAGCGCCTACATTCGCTGGGCAGCAGGACCTCGGAGACGTGTGGTGGGCACCGGGGTTAGCCTCACGATCCTGCCTGACTGCACGCTATTACATTGGGCAACGGGCTCCGAGGGTGGGACTACCCCTCACCACTGTTGCCTCAACTGCCACAGAACACCCTGTGAGCCAAGATGGGGAAGCCTAGGGCGAGACAGACGGGGGCCACTCAAGATCAGGAAGATGTACCACGTGAGCAAGGACAGAATGATCGCTGAACCGTCCCCCAGGAAGACCCAGTGTCACAACAATTGGTACAAATATTAGCAGCCATAGCTGAGACCAAAGCCACATTGTACCAAGATATAAGCACGGTGTCAGTGGGACTGGGTCTCCTTAGGACAGAACATAAAAAACTGTCTGAAAGAGTGAAATTGACGGAATCATCGATAGCGGACCTCACACCGGCGCACAACACATTGACTTTACAGGTGGACGAACTCTCCGACAGGGTCCACACACTGGAACGCAGGGCTGAAGATGCAAAGGGTTGGAACAGAAGGAATAACATCAGAGTCCTGGGCCTACCGAAGGGAGTGGAAGGAAACGACAGGATTGCCTACCTGGAACCCTGGTTCCGCACAGTGGTCGCACCAGAGGGACTATCGACATTGTACACCCTAGAAAGAGCCCACCATGTTCCGGCCAGGCCGCCGGCTCCAGGTCGGCCCCTGCGGCCAGTGGTGGCCAAACTACTCCACTTTAAAGACAGGGAAACCCTGTTGCAGAAAGCGCGCACCAACGGCCCTTACGTGGTGGGAAACAGTAAAGTCTCCTTATTCCCCGATTACACACTAGAGGTCCAGAGACGTCGAGCCTCTTTTCTTGAAGTCAAGAAAGCACTGAAAAATGAAGGACTCCAATACTCTCTAATAATCCCAGCCCGTCTGCGCATACTCAGACGGGAAGGCCCATTTCTGTGAAGACCCCAAGATGGCATGGGAATGGATCGAAGCCTACAAAACTTAAGGACCCCAGGCGGCGTGAGGATTCGCGCTCCCAGCTCGAGAACCTTGAGCACATATAGGAGGGGCGCCCTGCTGGCTGTCCAGGGGCCAGTCTGGACTGGATCGAACCTGTGCCAGTGCGGCCCATGCCAACACCTGACTTCCACCTGAGTTCTACTTCAGCCACGGCCCCTCTATGGTCCTATCCGTGGTTGGTTAGGGCCTTAACTAGAAACTGATGTTTTGCATAAGGTTTGGGCGGCTGGCTGCTGCCAGACTGCTCTGGGATCAGTGAGTTGTTCATCGAGGGTGTTCTTCCACTGGTTTGTTTTTCCTTGCAGGAGAGGGTGGGAATTTATACATGGGGGACCAGCCTGGTGGGAAGGCCGGATTGGTCAGAACAAAGGATACACTTAGTTACTATGTCACCTGCACAATACACGTTGAAGTTCCTAACATGGAGCATAAAAGGGATGGGGTCTATGGTCAAACGCCACAATGTGTATACCTACCTAAGGCGAAGGGGTGTTTATGTAGCCCTCCTTCAGGACACTCACCTAATTAGGGGCGAGGTGGAGAAATTGCGCCGGTTCTGGAGAAGGCAGATTTTTGCAACAACTTATTCAGCCTATGCCCGGGGCGCGCTGATATGGGTACAGGCTGGAGTCCCGTTTGACCCGACACGCACCCTCATAGACAAGGAGGGTAGATATGTGCTCATCACGGGGAGACTATTTGGTCAGGTGATAATGCTGAGCAGTATATATGTGCCCGAGCAGGTCGCCTTCCTCACCTGTCTTTCTGCCCAGATGCCGAATTCATGGGGAGACATGCGGTGCTGGGTGAAGACTTTATCTGTGTTGCTGACACGGTGGCGGACCGCTCACAACCCCCACTTCCGGACATGCAGGCCCATCGTACAGCATCGGGGTTCCGTGACTGGAAGAATCATTGGGGGCTAGAAGATATCAGGAGGTACAGAACGCGTTAAGTAGAGAGTACTCTTACTTCTCTCCTATGCATCACTTACACACCAGACTGGACACCTTCCTGGGTACACCTGCCTTTAGCAGCTCTGCTATACATACTGAATATTTGGGGTGGACCTTCTCCAATCATAGCCCTTTATTGATGATCTACCAACCCCTGGGTAGGCGCCCCTCAGTCCCCTTATGGAGACTTAACCCTGCGATGCTAGAAGATACCCTATTCCGAGAGTCCCTGGGTACCCTTATTGATACATTCTTCCCCATTAATGCCCACACTGCGTCCACAGTGTTGGTGGAGTGGGAAGCGTTTAAGGTGGTGGTGAGGGGTCATTGCCTGGGTCAGTCAATCGGAGCACAGAGGGAAATCCGACAGGAGCTGAAAGACTTGGAGGATGAGCTAAGGCTAGATAATGCACAGGGAGCTGATGCCCACGCCTCGACAAGACTGCGGGAGACGCGTACACGCTACAATAAGGCCTTAGAGAGATTGAGATGCCACAACCATAGGGAATACCTTGATAGGGTGCAGAGGGAGGAGGGGAAAGCTGGCCACCTACTGGCGTGGTTGATCAAACCAGAGACCCAAGGGACACCGATTACACACACCCCGATGGAAACAGGAGAATCAATTTATGATCTTGAAGCGATTAACACCTTATTTCGTGAGTACTACGAGATGCTATATAATGACCCCCCCACCAGTCCCACAATTAGCACTTAGGGATTTCCTAGCTTCTCTACTACTCTGGACTGTAGATAGACAGACACAAGAGGAGCTGGGTGGCCCAGTGACTCTGCAGGAACTTTGCAAAGCTATCACAGACATGGCCTTTGGCAAAACACCGAGGCCAGATGGCCTCCCCGCGGAATTTTACGCGAGGTATGCCCCCATGTTGGCGCCACAGCTGGTGAAGCTGTACGCTGAATCCTTGCGACTAGGCGGCCTCCCCGCAGCTACCCAGAATGCGCTTGTTATCCCACTCCCCAAGACTTCAGAGGTGGGTGCCCAGGTGAAGGATTACAGACCACTCTCCATGCTCAACATGGACTTCAAGATTCTCAGTAAGGTCAGGACCTTACTTAGATTACTCCCACATATGAAATCCCTTATACACTTTGATCAAAACGGGTTCATCCCATTCCGTAACACCTCCTATAACCTATGCAGACTTTACCACCCTGAGGCGAGATCCATGCCACAGGCTGCGGTCCTTTCAATTGACCTGGAAAAGGCCTTTGATACAGTAGGTTGGGACTACCTGTTTGAGACAATTAGACGCATGGGCTTCGGGAAGGGTTGAGTGAAATGGGTGCAACTTCTTTACGCATGTCCAAAGGCAAGAGTTAAGACGGGCAAAACAGTATCCGCACAGTATAAGATCTCACGTGGTACCCGACAGGGGTGCCCTCTCTCGCCTCTCCTATTTGCCCTGGCAATCAAACCACTTGCGGTGCTATTTCGCCTGGGAGGCGAGAGAATGGGACTCAGGGTAGATGGTCGGATGCATACTATTTCTTTGTACGCTGACGACCTCCTGATTTATTTGAGGGACGCCGTGGTGGGCTCTGATACAGCCCTGCTGCTCCTGGAGCGCTTTGGAATACTATCAGGCCTAAGAGTCAACAAGTCCAAGACGTACTTACTCCCTGTGGCGGGACCCCTGCCCAGTCCTGCGACTCTGCCGACTGACCTTAATTGGGCGCCGTATTAATTTAAATATCTAGGCATCTACATCTTCCATTCCCTAGATGATCTAAGAGAGGGGAACCTGGTTAGGGCACTCCGGTCCCTCTGGGCATGTGTGCATTTCTGGCGTACCTCGCAACTACCTATCATGGCCAGGATCTCACTGACAAAAATGGTCATGCTACCCAGTCTTCTAAAAAATGTTGTCAACCTACCGGTCTTGATGCCCACGGGGTGGTTTTGACAGCTAGACTCTTTGCTGCAAGACCTTATTTGGGGAGACGGACAGAAGAGAGTGTAATTGAAGACACTACAGCGCCCTATGGCAGAGGGCGGCCTGGGAGTGCCGAACTGTGAGCTGTATCTCCTGGCCGCTTAGCTGCAGTGGTTGGCGCAATGGCTTGAGGGAGTGTACGCAGAGGTACCTTTCTGACGGAGCATGGCACACACCCCAACCTCCTGCTGGCCAGCTGTTAGATCCTAAGATCATAGTCCCATACCGATCGACGTTGCAAGCCACAGCTTTGCAGAGCTGGAAACAATGCCTGGCCAAACGGTCTGTGTCTCCGAGGTATACTCCAATGTTGCCGTTAGTTGGTTTATCACATGGAGACCCAAAATCAATATTCACGGCAGACCAATTGTCCCTCTGGACGGAAGCAGGACTAGATACGGTTGGCGACTGTTACCAAGAGAAAACACTAATCAAGTTTGCAGAGTTGATGGACAGCTGTGGTCTCCCCCCGGGACAGTTTCTACAATATGAGGCTTTGGTGCACGCCTTTGGACAGCTGTGGGAAAGAGGCAGGGAGGAGCCGGAGACACATCCAATACTGCACTCATTGATTACCCTGGGCAATGCGGGGCACCAGGTGAAATAGTTCTATGCTGTGCTGCTGGGCGCGTCTCTCCACCCGCTGCATACGTTACGAGGGAAGTGCGAAAGGACCATAGCTAGGGAAATCACGGGCGCAGAGTGGGGCAAGATTCTACAATCCCCTAAGAAGATCTCTCGCAACACACAATTGAAATATATACAGTTCAACTTTGTACACATGTCGTACATGGCACACCATCGCCTCAACGTCACATATGGGGGTAGCGGCAAAAGGGCCCGAGATGTGAGCATGTTGATGCAGATTTCATACACATAACTTGGAGATGTACAACGGTGCGCAAATTCTGGGACGCAATACTGACCAAGATTAAGGCCTCCTTGGGGCGGGAGTTGTCCCCCACGGTTGAGGTTTGCCTGTTGGGACTCTTCCCCCGGCCACATAAGGGCAAAGTTGGGAATAGGCTAATAGATCTAGCCATGGCCCTGGACAAAAGAAAGATAGCTCTGACTTGGAAATCAGCCAGTGGGCCACTAGTCACAACCTGGAATAGCGAGGTAATCAGCTGGGCTGGTGCCGAAGGCAGAGCCCTGAGCTGGGAAGAATCTAGGGGAGTGCAGCAACACCCTATTGCAGATCAATGGAAAGAGACTATGCTAACCTGGGAAAACCCGACACAGACAAGCAGTGATGGTGGAGGTAGTGGGAGCGCATCTGACCAGTAGGAAGCATCCACGCACAGCAACCCTGTATTAGCAAAACAAACCACCCGTATCGAAGAGGTTACCCGAGGGCATCACAGGTGTTCATGCAACTGCATGGGAGGAGAGCGCTGCGTTGAGTACCCACACGTCCGGTAGTCCTCGTAAACTAACAGCTGCAATCTGGTAATCACCCCAGGGTAGATATCCTAAACGCACATATACATCACTCTACTGCACAAGTTTAGTTTAAAGTTTGGTTTTACTGTTAAATACTCATACATAAATGGCATTGCTGGGCCCTGGTCTAGAAGTTGGAGGGCAAGATGATACATAGGGTGTTATATAAAAGTGGTAATAGCAGCGTGACATTGCCTCTAAGTATTGAGCCGGCCAAGAACTAAAAGAAACAAAGCATCATTACTCATTATCCTAAGCTAGAAAGGAATAGCTGATTATGTGTCTCATATCCAAAACGATATGTATAAAAGATAAAAACTGTAAAACAGATCGCGCCGCAACAACCTCCGCTTGGTGGGGTTTCCGGAGGGGGCAGAACCGGGACGCCCCGCCGAATTCATTGAGAAATGGCTGAGATCCTGGCTCCCGGAGGGCTCCCTCTCACCGTGGTTCGCAATAGAGAGAGCGCACCGATCCCTTGCTCCGAAGCCTCCGGCTGGAGCGCCGCCCCGTCCGGTTATAATGAGAATCCTCAATTACAAAGATCGAGACTCCATCTTGGCCGAAGCCCACAAGCAGCGACGCCTCCCTTACGAAAATCACTCGATTCTGATCTTTCCGGACTACACTCGGGAGGTCCAGAGCCAACGCCGCTCGTTCGGGGAGGTCAAACAGAAGCTAAGAGCTCTCGATATCCAATACTGCCTTCTCTTTCCGGCACGCCTGCGGGTGGTGTTTGCCAACAAAACCTTGTTCTTTGACTCTCCGGCGGATGCATGGACCTGGGCCACGGAAGAGCGCCCCCTTCGGCCTAATGACCAGATCCCCCCCCAGGGTGGTGCAGAGGGTCCGCCCGCTCGCACTGGCTTGCCACCACCTAGGCCCCAACGTAACCGCTCCCGTAGGCGCCGGGGGCACAGGAGGGCCCGCTCTGACTCCCCGTTGACTCCTTCCCAGGGGACTGGGCCGGCCCGGGGGGACCTTCGGACTGTGCGACGATCGGGCTCATCTGGCCGCATGGGTCGTGGGGGGATCTCGCCGACCTCCTCCATGCCTGATTTTCCAGACACTGATCTTTCTCGTAGCCCAACTCTTCTCAGTAATCCAGTTTGAATCCGCCTCTGCCCGCCGGGCTTGGCTCCGCGGCCGGAGGCACGAGCCAGCTTATCCTGTTCTCTCTCTTCTTGGACTCGACTATGGACATCCTGTTACGAGGAGGGGTCCTCCACGCCGGTTCGATCCCAAGCGTTGTAGTTTGGTTCTGTACTGTTGTTAATGTTAGGGCGACAGATGCTTCTGTTCCTGAAGTATAGGGTGGGGGTGGGGGTAGGGTGAGGGGGGGGGACCGTTGTCCCATGGTTTTTGACTTTGGTTTTTTCGTTGCCTTTTATTTCACCACACCAGCATTCACAAGACACCCCGTCCCGGGCATCAAAGGACATGGTCCATGGTATCTGGGCCCCAATCGCGCGGTATGGCGTCGGCACCCTGGGACGAGATCCCACCCAGGGCCGCCCCCCCTATCGAGGCAGTCCACTAGGATGACAGTCACGTCACAGCAAGGTATATCCCTACGCCTCCTGTCCTGGAATGTCAATGGTCTCCTCGACCGCCACAAGCGATCGGCGGTTCTTCGCTATGCGCAGCGGGTAGAGGTTTTAATGCTGCAAGAAACACACCTGCTGGGTAATCACTGCCCCTTTTTAGCGAGATACGGGTATGACAGGGTCTGGCACTCGGGCTTCATACGCGGGTCCCGTGGGGTTGCGATCCTGGTGCAGCGCTCCCTCTCGTTTGTGGCGACACGAGTCGTCCAAGACAATCAGGGCACCTTCCTTGCCCTGTCTGGTTCCCTGAACGGTGTCCCCCTTAATTTGGTGTCAGTGTACTCTCCCCCATCACGACTGTCCGTGTCTCTGGCCGCCTTCGTTGGCCTCCTGGATTCCTTGCCCCCGGGCCCTGTCTTCCTGGGGGGTGACTTCAACGCTGTTCCTTCTCCCGAGCTCGACACGACTGGGCCCCCTTCCCGGGGTAGACTGGCGCAGGCGAAACACCTAACGGACTGGGCCGAATCCCAGGGTCTTTGCGATGCATGGCGTGCGTGGCATCCGCGATCTAAACAATTTACCCACACTTCGGCTGCGCATCACACACAAGCACGTATAGATGCCTTTTACATTCCCTCGACCGACTGCCTTTCGATCCAAGATGTCACTATCCTGCCCAGGGGTATATCCGATCACTCCCCGGTGCTACTCACTGTGGGAGCCCCTCCCGTCTCCATGCGTCAGACGTGGAGAATGAACGCGTGGTTTCTCCAAGATAAGGACTTCCGAGAGGTGGTAGGGCGGGAGCTCAAACACTACTTCCAAACTAACGTGGGGTCGGTGTCATCACCGGGCGTCTTGTGGGAAGCTGGCAAAGCCACGATACGTGGAGTTGCCAAGGGGCAACTCAAAACCCAGCGGCGTACGCAGCTGGAGCAGCTCACCTCCCGTGAAGCGCAGGCCTTGCGCCTCGAACGGTCTACCGCCCTGAACCCGGACACCTCCGAAGTACGGCTCCTTGCTCACATTCGTGAAGAGATTCGTCAATTATCGCTGGACGCAGCCAAGCTTCTCTGGCGCTCCTCCGTTGCCAGGGTGTACGGTTGGGGAGACAAGAATGGTTCCCTCCTCCACAGATTGGCCACCTACCCTAGAGCGAATCGCATAATTCCCGAAATTATAGATCGGGACGGTTCGGTGTGTAATTCCTCGACCGACATGGCCCGGGCCTTCGCGAGGTACTATCGCCAGTTATACACGGCTAGGACTCCTTCCCTGTCTCTCGCAGATCTGCTGCAGGCCGGGACAGGTCGTCTCCCTCAATTAGATTCAGAAGTCCAGGGTGATTTGGATCGTCCTATCTCCCCCGCAGAGATTGGAGAGGCGATTACCCTCGTCTCATCTGGTAAGACGCCGGGACCGGACGGCCTTCCCCAGGAATTTTATGCTTTGTATCGTGAGACGTTGATTCCATATCTTGCCCAGTTATTTGGGGAGGCGATAGAGAAAGGTTCTTTCCCTTTCGAAACTGACATGGCCACTATAGTGGTCCTTCCCAAATCCCAACCACCCTCGCCCCGGTGCACGGACTACCGTCCCATCTCCCTCATTAATACAGAGCTGAAGCTGTATGCCACAATACTCGCCCAGCGTCTTAAACCCCACATACGTATTTTGGTCCATCCGGACCAATGTGGGTTCATGCCAGCGTGCGGTACCCGTCACTGTTTGCGGAGGCTCCACACAGCTTTGGCTTACCGCAACCTGCTTACCCCCTATCTATCACTTCTTCTGGTAGACTTCGAGAAAGCCTTCGACTCGGTAGACTGGGGGTTCCTGGAAGACGTCTTGGCGGAGATGGGTCTTGGACCCCGCTTCCGTAGTTTCATCCGAATACTGTACGCTCGACCGAGGGCGCGGGTCCTAGTGAATGGAGTTCTGTCCGAACCCTTTTCGATTCGCAGGGGAACGAGACAGGGCTGCCCCCTCTCTCCCCTGCTCTTCGCTCTGGTGATGGAGCCCTTGGCGGCCCTGGTACGTTCGAGCGGGCAGATGCAGGGTTGGGAATGGCCCAATACGGCAGTAGATAAAATCGCCCTCTATGCGGATGACGTCTTGATTTATTTGGCGGACCCGGCTCGTTCGGACCCTCACTGTCTCCAGATCCTTCGGTCTTTTGAGCAGGCTTCGGGCCTCCGGCTTAATCCGGAGAAGTCGGTCTTGGTTCCCCTCCACATGTCCAGGGAGTGTTTCGATTGGCAGTCCACCATACCGCTCCGCCGTCAATCTTTTAAATACCTCGGGATATGGGTGACTTTACTTCCTGAACTCAGCTGGGCCCTTAACGTCACCCCCCTGGTGAAGCGGGTCAAGGAGGACCTGTCGAGGTGGCAGTCACTACCTCTGAATCCCATGGGAAGAGTCACTCTGTTTAAAATGATGATTCTTCCCAGATTCCTTTACATGCTCCAAAACACCCCCATTAATTTTCCGAGAGCGTGGTTCCGAGAACTTGACAGCCTGGCTTCCAAATTCCTCTGGGGAAGGGGCAGGTCCCGACTGGCCCTGGGCGTGTGTCGGATCCCCTCCTTTGACGGGGGCTTAGGGATGACCCATCTATACTTGTATTACCTAGCCACACGCCTGCTCCTCCTGCACGACTGGCTCAATGGAGGATGGTCGGATCCGGCATACAGACTGGAACTTAGTGAACTGGGCTTGTCCAACCTCCAATCGATGATGTATGGGGCGCCTGTCCCGTCTCGCCTGCCAGAAGTGACGCGGTCGGTGTTCCTGGCCTGGCGAGCCGCGCTGCGCCACACCGGATGGACCCGCAAGCTGACCCAGTGCACACCCCTGTGGCAGGGTACCTGGCTCAAAGAAGTCAACGAGCTACAAGGCTTTCGGTCCTGGGACCTCATAGGCATTTCCCAGCTAGGCGACATTTGGGCGGGTGACCACATGCGCTCCTTCCAGGACCTCCAGGCTAGACACTCCATGCATCACTCACAGTTTTATAGATATTTGCAGCTTCGCCACGCCCTTCAAGTACACTTAGCGACTGGTACACGACTCCCAGACCATAGTCCTCCCGAGGCACAAATTATGTTGGGAGACCTGGGGAGAGGGGGCATCTCCCGCATTTACCGATCGCTCATTAACAACACTCCAACATCACTCGACCGATTAAAGGCTCAATGGGAGGAATGGGTGGGTTCCTTGGAGGAGGAGGACTGGCGCGATGCCCTTATGGCCCCCAGGACAGTTACTGCCTCTGCTAGATTGCGCTTGTTTCAGCTTTACTTCCTACACACGGCCTATTTGACGCCGGCGCGCTTGCATCACGCGGGGCTCCGACCAACCCCCTCGTGTGATAGATGCGGTTATGAGCCCGCCGACTTCTTTCACATGGTATGGACGTGCCCATGCTTGGAGCGCTTCTGGGAAGACATTGAGGAGGAGCTCACCGAGGTGTTGGGGTGGGAGATCCCACACGATCCAAAACATGCGCTCCTGGGCATCACAGACGGGCTGGACGGGTCCAGGAACGAAAAGCTGTTTTACACCACGGCAATGGTTGTGGCCAAAAGAGACATAGCTTCCGCCTGGAAGTGCCCTGAACCTCCCTCCGTAGGGAAGTGGCGGGCCGGGGTGGACTGGTGTGCCACACAGGAGAAGACACTGTACATAACACATGGTTGTCCCAAGAAATATCGTAGGGTCTGGGGGAAGTGGTTGGGGGGTTTGGTCTGATCTCGGTGGGGTTGCCCCAATACCTGTCCTTTTGAATTTGTACGTCTTTGGCTTGAGGGTTGTCCAGATACAAGCAAATAATCCTTTGTTATCATGGTATCTTGGTGATTGGCTGGTATTCTCTGTGAAATCAATAAAAATTTGTTTATCAAAAAAAAGATAAAAACTGTTTGCATGTACTCCAAAGCACTAATACCTTACAGTTGGGTTTCCTGGTGTTTTCTCCAAAAGCTATTTTAATCATCTGCTACTTTCCCTCCTGGAAACGGACCTCTTTTCGTTTTCAACTTTTCAACTTCTATTAGGAATAATTTCTTTCTTATTGACAATAAACCACAAATATGGCATGATTTTGGCACAACCTGTTTCTTATTAAATTTTACGTCATCTCACTAGAATGACAACAAATTAGGAGCATTGTTATTCAGAACCAATATTGAACCTGCAATCATTCTAGTTTCCTTTCTATTCCTTTTTCCCTTTTACTTGTCCTTTCCTTCCTCTCTGCTCTACATCTCACCTTTTACTGACCTTTGATTAGTACACCTTGCTATTGATATTTTTTCATTCACGATTATAAATTTTTCTTGATGCCACTATGTAATCATTTCTTTATCGCTATGTACGTTTTTCTGTATGGGTATTTGTATATAATGACCCATGTGTTTTTGGTTACCAGTCTTGAGAAAGCCCTAGGCGTGCCAGTCACTTGGGGCGAAACATGTTGGCTGCTTCTTTTTACATCAGGCTCTAACCCTGATGTTCTCAATAGAAACCTATTAAAGATACGAAGAATTGTTTTAGACATTTCTGGACATTTATTCGTTAAAAACTCCTAAACTTCTTGAACTACTTTTCCAATTTCCTGGTGGGCATTACGGGTGTTGCCACCCGACAGGCAGTCCTACTTCTTACAGACTTCGGGTCTTGTCCGGGTCACATAACCCGAGCCTCACCCCTGCTCTTGTAAATAGTATCTTGATTTGTATCTAGTCCAATAGGAAGCAGTGATTGAAAGTACATGTAGCAATTGTGACAGATGAGGGTCAAGAGATCCAGGGAAATCAGAATTTACTGGGCCAGAATTGTTTTAACTCGGGTCTTTTGCTTCTGGTGTCCCGAGGCCCCTGTAATGCAGACCATCAAACAGAGAACCAAGGACCCCTTTAAGCTTTTTTAGATTCTCAGGGTAACGAGGAACAACTGGCCTATCCAAGCATTTACACGCCTATGAAGATAATTCAATATTTGCTATTGAAAAGTTAGACCAACTGACCGGTTATGTTGTTCAACCAAGTTGCCTACCAGCTTTCCTGGATAAAAATAAAATAGGTCCCATACTTTTCCAGGCACACAAATGCTCAGCCTTGGGTCGAATATGTCCTTTAATGCTAAAAAGAATAAGAAAAGAAATTACTTATCAGTAATGCAGTCCTTGTGTATAGAGATCTTTCATAGATTGACATGCTTGAATCATTCCCCTCGTCGAGGCTGGAGTCCAACGGTGACATTACATTAGCGGTCCCATGTTAAACATAGCCTAGAGACCTTAACCATGGCTCTCGAGGAGCCTAGTCACATCATTTCAAAAAGAACCAAACTTCAGCCAGTCAGAGACAATGAGACTGAAGATAACACTCGGAGAAGCCACCATCCTTCAGATTTCAAAGCGCGTGGGTCCCATGCACACTGTGTCACTGGCCAAAAGCTAGACCTGGCTGAGGAGCCCTAACTAGGGCAAAAGAAGTCCTGGGTTGCTTGCATTCTGGTTCAAGGAGGAACTGGCCTGGCAGTTCAGGCTGGAACGTTGCCACTGGAGCAGGGTCAAGAGTGATTTACATATGACTGGCCCAACTGAGGTGGCCTCGTGTGCAAAATAACAATGGACTGGTATGCGGCCCAGAGCAATTACCAGTGGCTGAGATTAATGCAGGCATTCCAACCATCACTTTTTTGCATACTTTAGTTTGATAACCTAGAGGAAGGCCACCAACGCATGAATGAAATGTTGTATCGCCGCTGGGGAAAATGTGTGAATATGTCCATAATTGTGAACATTAACTCCTTTGCTCAACTGTACATGTTACAGAGACGCGCCCCCTCAATAAACATCTGCGTATGGCCCTACTGCTAAAGGGGAGTAACTTCATTTGGCCCAAAAGCTAGCTCCTGCAGTGTTTGACCCTTTCACTGAAGGGGGGAGCCTTCTCCGTGGCCAAAAGGCTACCTATGCTGATTGGTAACGTGGGATCTGATCAGAACTGCACTGGTGAAATTCAATGTTCCGAATGATATTTACATTACTACGTCCTTCCACTCCCTGGACCATTAGAAATTCTACATGTAGGACACCGGTTTCTCCTGCAGTCACACACGAATCCTCCATTCGGTCGGAGGGGGTAAAAGCCATCAAGGAGGCTATTGGAGACTTATGTCCTGCATCAGAGACTCTTCAAACTCAAATTAAGGATCATACTGAAAGGGTCAAATTCTTAGAATATAGGGCTGTGAACTCTGAGGGGCGCAATAGTAGAAACAATATTAGAATTGTTGGTGTTCCCGAGGGTTTTGAAGGTGACGACATAGTACCCCCCTTCTTAATACATGGATTGAGGAAATGTTTGCCCCCATTGGCTTGTCTAAATTCTTTCTGTGGAAAGAGCACACAGTCATTCAGAAAGCCGCCCCTGGGGCTTCCTACCTGTATGTTTCTGTTCTGGTTGATTGAATGATGTAGATGGATCACATGTGTCTAGGCCCTGGGAAGTTGGAGTTTGGATATATGTTTTAACCTCAGTGATTCTGAAATATGAAGACCTGTCTCAAATAAGGTTAGTTTTGGGAATTGTGGGGCGGGGACAGGTTGTGTATCCTTCACCGGCGACACACAGGATGTTTAGTGCAAATGGCACTTTAATATTCGAGTATCTGATTTATAATTACACTCTATAATTACACTCAATAATTACACTTTCCCATCTTGGAATGTTAGAGGCATGGGTTTGATTTTCAAAAGATACAAAACACGCAGGTATTTGAAACACAGGGGTGAGGGTGTATTTTTATTTTCTTACAAGAGACGCACCTGACCTCATCTGAGATATCTCCGTTAGAATGCAGATGGAGGGGACAACTGTTTGCTGCTCACTTTTCGGATAATTAGTCGAAAGCATGTTCCTTTTCAAATAGACAAAAATATGCCACTGCACAAAGGTGTTCTAACCCCTTGGGGAATTGCCTGGGTACAGGACGTGCTCCCATATCTTGGGGTTCTGATTTATCAGGACTCTAACAATCTGGCGAATGCTAGTCTGGGCCTGGCAGTGGCAAACATGGACTCCTGGCAAAGCCTTCAAATATATATTATGGGCAGAATTGCACTCATTAAGATAGTGGCACTCCAGAGACTTCATTGCTTTAGTAATCTTCTTTGGAGGTACCACTGAGTTGGTTCAGAAAGTTGGAAGCATCCCTTCAGGATTTTATTTGGGTGGCTAATAGTCACAAAACCACCATTAAAACCTTCCAACTCCCTTTGGCTGAAGGTGGTCTGGGCGGTCCCAATTTCAAGATAAACATCCAAGTGCCAGAAGTGCATGATAAAAGTAATATTAGGCCTGCACTTGTAATCCTTGTTTACTACTGATGCGTCACCTTCATCTCTAGACGTACCTATGGTGAAACTATACTTTGGTGCATGTTTTGCCGATATGTATGATACAGTGAAGCACACACTTTCTACTAAAGCACTACTGACGTACACTATGAATACCCATTCAAATTATGAGACCTGCACAGGTCAGCACTGATCCATGAAGGGTCCCTTCTGCAAAATGCTATCTGAGAGCAGATACCGGGCTGAGCTGGATGGTAGTCCCACTCACTCAGAACACTCATGTGTGAACACGTGGTAACGTGCGGTCAACCCAGAACCTCTTATCCCAGTTGTGCAACAGTGAACTTTGTTTTAAAAGGCAGACATAGGCCTCTAACATTCACAATTCAGTTTAACAGAGCTTACAGTGAGTGAGACTCAGTTATTGAGACAAACACATACAGCAAAAAGTCCAAAAACAAGTAGCTCAAAACGCAAAAATCCATGGGGTTAATTAAAATGGGTCGGAACCCATTTTCCGACCGTAGCTTGTTGGTCCCTGGTGTCTCTTCTCAGGATTCAGCACTACAGATTACTACTCTCCAACGGAAGCTGGCTTTAGTAGTCTAGACCTACTCCTCCTAGGAGAGGTGGCCCTCATACAGTCATCAATCACTGGGAGATGAGATTGTAGATCTTGCGCATGTAAATCCTGTTCTCTGTGAACATGGTTCTCGTTCATTTAACATGTGAGAGCTTGTTTCACTGCAATCGTGACTTGAACAGAGTTGTCTCACTGTCCTGTGGATTGCTTCTATTGGTAGTCCAATTCCTCCTGGAGATGCGATGTTCCTGGACAGCAGTGAGGCACAGAAAGAATGCACAATGCAATTATGCTCAGGAGGCTTGGTATCTGTGCAGTGACAGTCCACTTCATTTGTATGTCCTGTGCTAAGGACACTTGTCTTGTCCCTCATTCAAGAGGCAGGAGAGCTTTAATAGTCCTTGTGCAAATCCATGTTCCCATGAATAGGCTTTTCTGCTGGGGGCAAAGGCAGATTTTTTTTTGGTTTGGGGTGAGGCCTACATGACCTAGGGCCAGTTGCGCACTGTGCACTGCTTTAAAGGCTTGTAGCTTAGAAACCAGAGATCCAGGTATGGGCAAATGCAAGAAAAGTCATGGGTAAAAGTCCTTGTGTGTTTATACCTTCAGCAGACTCTCCACTGCATGCTTGAGGAGAACCTTTGGGTTCACCTCCTGAACAGCATCCATATTTAGGAGGGTTGGCTTAGAATTAAAGTCTACAGAGCATCTGTATCTAATAACATCCCTAACCCAGCGATTCTAAGTAATAGTTTGCCATGCTGTGAAGAAAGTCCCAATCTTGTCCCACCCGGTATCGGCAGGCAAGGGGTTGGGAGGCACAGGAAGTCAAGTTAACGGACTCTGTTAGCCAAGACTCCTCTTCCTCTGTGCAGGATTTAAGCACTTTGGCATCACTGAGGTCTATTGTTCTGAGGATAGGACTGGCCTTGGCTGTGATAACCCAGTTGCCTGTAGGATAAAAAAGTGTTCAAGGTTGATGGGTAGCCGCATCTCTGACCGTAATTTTAATATCTGTAGTATGGAGTTGTGGCAAGACTTCAGGACCTCCTATTATTATCTGCCTTTATTGTTTGCAAGCTGCTATGACATTTGATCTAAGTAGCAGAAATGGTGTTTATCCTTCTGAGCATCACATCTAAACGTGTCCCCTCATAGACCAGTGGCACTGTTCAAGAAGAGAAAGAGTTGTGGGATCTTCTCTAAGGTGCTGCTGATTTGACCTAATTTGTCATCCCACAATAAGAAGATTATGCTGGTGAGGGCTGCCTGTCCTTCATATGTGGATTGGTGATGCTGGTGGAACCTGTAGGTTTTGCCTCTGAACTTAGAGAAAACAGGTCTTATCCTTGCTTGTTAGGGAAAGACTACATTTCCGAAGGGCTCCATCTATACAGCTGTAGAATGCAGCATTACCATTCTGGGATACTGCTCAGCGTCATGCAGTCATCATATTCAGATCTCTGGGTGTCAGGTGGGTTTTGTACATCATGGTTCTCATCATTATCGTCTGTATATATCATTGCAATGTTCTTCAGCCCCAGCAGAGTGCCTAGCAGAACAGGTTCTAGTGGTCAAACTGAAGCTTAATAGGGGAAGGCACAGCTGGTTAAGGAAGCAGAGGAAACAGTTGACTCTCTAGAAGAGCTTGAAGAGCCTGTGGCACCAGAGAAGGTCATAATAAAGAGAAGGAGCAAAGTTACCCCAGTTGTGAAATCAGTCCAAAAGGTTCTTCGTCATATCTTTGAGAACATTCAAAGGAACTTATATAATCAGTGGTAGAGGGTTCAAAAGTGATTCTTCTTAAGATTGATCTTGCTGATAAGTGTTGCATTCAAGATGACTGCTGTAATAATTATCCTCATCTTCCAAGTCACTAGACAGTAAATGAATGTTTACGTCTTGGACGAAGCATCGATGTACATCTACGTACGTGCTAAGATCTCCTTTTCAAGAAACTCCTGGAAACATAACTTTTCAGTAACTGATCTCTCAGGCCTTGAATTCCCGCACCTCTAGCGTGAAGATACCCCTTCGGGAGCAATTTCGGCACTATACAAATTCCGTCATATGATATCATATATCGATGCATCACCTTCCAGACTTCCAGGTTAGAACAGACGAATTGAGGATTTTCTCCTTTGTCATTGTCATTTTGAACCTCAGCTCTATACTACCTGCCTTTATAGCTGAAAGAAGACTCCTCCAGTATGAGAGATTTGATGGTTATTTAAATTGGTAAAACTTTATTTGCAGAATGGTGACAGGAATATGAACTTTAGTCATAAATAAAGTGACGAGTACTACATTACAACATCTGTCTTGGAGAGTGGCATTTTTAATTGCTATTACCAGAGCTCGGGGATTAATGAGATTCAAACCCTGTTTTTTATAATGCTCTATACTATTTATCACTCTAATAGAGAAGTTATGAATAACAATCCTAGAGAAGTTATGAATAACAATCCTTCATTCCTCCTGAACCTAGTGTCAGGGATTCATATTAAATACATTACTGACTTTTTTCCACAAAACCTTCCTCTCCAGATAAATGATCCCTGCACTCATTAGACAGCAAAAGGGTTCATAAAACTAAGGAGCTACGTCAATTTAACCAGCTTTTTATCAACTATGGACAGATCAGACTGGGATTATCTACCTCTTAACCATCTATTGCTAGATGAATTGCAATATGTATCAATTTTTTTTTTTTTTTTTAGAGTTTTATATAGCGCGAACTAGACCAGAAGATATCGGGTATCAGAGCGCTTTACATGAGCACCAGTTTTGTTACACAAGGACACATTCATTTTTGTTAGGTACGGGAAGATTAAGTGATTTGCCCAGAATCACAGGATGTTGAGCGTCATTGCCGAGACTCGAACCCGGTTCCCCAGCTTCGAGGTCGACCGCTCTAGCCGTGAGCGAACATCCTCTACCTGCTATCAGCAAATAATCCCCTCCCAGGTAGACCAAAAGCACACTTTACTAAAGCTAAGGCAGCTTCCACTGCTTGGCTGTGGAATGCTCCTATTGCTGGCATAAGTAGAACAGCAGCTTGAAAATCAATACACATACTCAACAGACATTGCTGTGATCTTGATACTCAAGCAGAAGCTAGAATAAGTCAGTATCTCTTCAAACAGAAGGGTATTGAACCCTGTTTAGTTTATGTACATATATGCTATATAGTCATTTAATGAAGGATTATTTATTACAATGTTTTATTCTTTCCGTCTGCCAACAGTCGCTGGGGGGTCATTCATGCTTGCTCTCTATTCAAGCATTTATGACTATCAATGAAGATCCTACGATGCAGAGGAAAAGGTTACAAGTTGTCCTAGTTATGCAATGTAGGAATCTTCATTGAAGTCATGAACTACCCACCTGCCTCTCCGACTCTGTGGAGTTGGGCATAAAAAAAAGAACTGAGGGGATGAGGCAGACTGGCAATACAAAGCATCATTTGTAGAGGGACCATCCGGAGGTCACAAACGGACAGGACTCTTTCCATTCTGTTTTTTATTAGAAGTCTATCATTTTAAATTTCTTAAACGTTTCACAGTTTTAATCTGCCTTTGCACCCAAGATGTTGAAATGTTTTAAAAGGTTGTCAGGATGAAGCTGATGGATTTTCAGAAAAAGTTCCACATATAATCACTGCTTCAAGGTGCTGTTTCATCCTATGACCAAATTAATTCTTCACACCTTGTTTGAACAACATATCTACGGTACAGTGCTCTGGGTCCTTGCAGACAGAAAGAGATTCTTCAAGCAGTTAGGACTATCAAGGAAGATCCCACGACGTAGGCTTAGTCTTGTGTTGCTTGGTTGCTGAACATAAGACTCTGGGCAATAGATTGAATCAGCGATGCCTGCTAGGAGTCTCTATAAAGCGTGACGGTTGATGAAGTTTAAGTCAGATAATAGCCTTTTAAGCTCAGATTATGTGCCTTGGCAAGGAATCAATCAATGTGAATTTCTTGGATTTTTCTACTGGTTTCACAACCAAGCCAGAATTCTGCCCTTTTTTATTGTATAAGATGAGAGTTTTGAAGTGGATCTGCAAAAGCTATCTGTGGAAGGTTTTGTCGGGATCTTGAGATTTGACCAATTCCAGTTTGACTTTCGTTGCAACCTCAGAAATGGAGCACCACATCTTTACTGGGCAAACCAGAGGTCCCTGCACACAGACACTCCAGCACGCAGTGGTCTGACATCCATCGCGGGGTGTCCAACTGGAGACCAAGACGGGGTCCTTCATTCTCTCCCATCAGGTAATGGGGTTGGCTCTTTCCTAAGGGGATTCTTGGCTATACACCTACATACATGCTAGGTACTCTCAGGTACATTTAGTTAGGGTTTGCATTTTAGGAGTACTCATGATTACTACACGCCTGCATATATTCAGCGTTTTAGCACCATGGTAGAATTCTACCTTTTATTCACTCTGTTGGTACTTATAATCGTATATATCTGTTTCTGTCTAATGGTTGCTGCAGCACACGTATTTTATACTAGAATGACGCTGGTTCAATAAATGTTTATTGAAAACGTCCCCTCCGTTTTTCTGTATATCTCTCTGAGAACAAGTGAGCACGAGTGACTAAGCGAAAAGTAGTACACTGTTTCCACGATCCCTGAGGGGTCAGGGTTGTCATGTTCGATAGTTGCCAGAAACTATTCGCTCCTTGGTAAGATTGTGGGGCTTCTAGTGGCACTGTGAGCTAGCTGGTCTACAGACTAACATATCCTTTGGGGGCGTCTGGAATCAGTCTGGACACCAATCCCTTAGTTTATGTTGTCTAAACGCGCAGATCCTATATAGATTTGTAGGAACTACACGACAGGTGAAGGAAATTATATGGTGGCATTTCTTGAAACGTGGCTGGCCAGTGAGGTAGCATTGAATGGCCTGTCGCCCTTTTATGCCCTGGAATGAACACATAGGGTGCCTGCCAAATCGTCTCCACTGGGGCTCTGCCATAATAGGTGGTGGCAAGGCTGCCTCAATACAGGGATAGAGATGTCCTGTTGTAGCGATCCCACATGTTGGGCCCACTGCAGTTGGAGGAAACAGAGGTGGTGATCTTCTTGGACTACACACTGGAGGTGCAACAACGGCGGGCCTCTTTTCTGGCATTTAGAAGAGCAATAAGGAAGGCTACTGTACAATGTGCGCTTCGGTTTCCTGTTTGGCTTAAGATTATGGAGGACAGCACTACCACATTTTCTGTGACCCCTATGACTGCATAGAGCTGGCTGGAATGGCATCAAGCTGGCCAAGACTCCACTACTTGAGACTAGACCTTCAACCTCAAAAAGAGGAGACAACGCTAGCGCGAGGAAGCTAGCCACCGAACACCTCCCCAGGAACAAGTAGTGCGGGAAGAGAGTGAAGGCACTGACTACGCAAAACTCTTTTGAAGCCCTAGCACACAGAACCTTAAACGGACCAAACTCAGATCCACACTTTAGCAGCTCAGACTCGAAACAAGACAATGAGAGGCACACTGCCCCTCAGATAATCACAGGTCATCTGCTAGACACGGTTTTATCCCCATGGTGAGAATCTGATTGCTGCCAAGCTTGCTGGACACGGTCCGATGGGTGAAGGTACAGGGCTCAGTCTTTATTACGGGGCACTGACCCATTGTAGTAGTGGACGTACTAAGCCACTGGGAAACGTTTGCTTTGATATGTGGGAAGGACAGACAGGACAGTTGTTTGGTGCACGCACTCTATAGCTTCATAGGCACTTTGCTATGGAGTCACTGTGATGGTTTTCTTTTCATTGATGCTTTGGATTTTTTGCCAATGTTTGTACTTGTACGGGACAGATAGTTGTTGTAATTCAAGAGGGAGTTTGGTATGTTGATTAATGCCTGCCTACTTTTTACACTCCATATAAATGATGACATACACAACACAGACACCTTACACATGGGGAGACCACCTGACCTAGAAGCAACGTCACGACCAACTACCAAGTATAGATGAGGGACATGATTTCTTACTCGTTCCTCACATGGGTCATGAAGAATATGTACACGATGAGCAAGCGACATAGGGTACTAACTTATTTGAAATGCAGAGGAGTAGATGTAGCCCTATTACAATAAACGCACCTAGGAGCTGGGAACCTTCATGGGCTGCAACTGGAGGGGCAGGTCTATGGCACTAGCTATTACTCTTAAGCAAGAGGGGCACTTATATGGGTATGGCCGGGGATACCCATATATTTAAAGACTTTAAAGAATTTAAAGACTGTGCGACATGGTGGGACTTGGCAGATGTTTGGCGACTGCGGGATAGTATAGTCGAGAGTATTCCTTCTATTCTCCGGTGCATGACCTAAACATGAGGCTTGATAGGTTTATGTGCACTACGGCCCCATCAGTAGAGTTGCACATGTTAAATATTTAGGTCACACACTGGCGGATCATAATCCACTGGTGGTGGTGTGGGGCACACAGCAAATGGCAATTCCAACATGGCAGCTGCAACCATCACATCTCAGGGAGGTCACCTTCCTAATTCCATTAGGTGCAGCAAATAGTTGAGTACTTCCAGCTTAATAGTGGAACCACCCAGCGTGTGGAAAGCGCTTAAATTAGTGATAAGAGAGCACTGTCTGGGACAAACAGTTGGAGTCAGAAAGTCACTGGAAGCCGAACTACTGGCGTTGGAAGGCAACTTCCGTGCTCTGGAAACGGCGCACCTGATCGATCCCTCACTACGACCCCGGTGGGTGTCAGAGGGAGAACAATACAAAGTGATACAGGAAAGACTGAGGGCTTTGATGTACAGCAACTATCTGGCCACTAACCAAGCTGAGGGTGGTCAGAGTGGGAAGACTACTGGCATGGTTGGTGCGATCGGAGGAACAGGATCAACCTATCACCCACATTAATAGTGAGATGGGCGAGATGATGTTGCAGCAGAGTAATTTTCATAGGGACTTCGTTAGACACTATCGGGACTTGTATTTAAAACAACCACAGGTCTCAGAGAATGACATTGAAACATCCCTGACCAGAGCACTGCTGCCTAGGCTGGATGCCAAGGCCAATAATATGTTGGGTGGACAGATCACGGAAATGGAAATTAAAGAGGCAGTTAAAGAGCTAGCGCACTGCAAAACGCCAGGGACAGACAGCTTGCCAGCAGAATTTTACCAAATGTACCCTCATCACCTGGGCCTGAAATTAGCTGACATGTTCTTGGGGGCACTGAAAAGCAGTAAGCTGGCAGATACTACCAGACATGCACTTATAGTGTCCATTTGCAAGAAAAGTGCTGGACGTGACTGCTATAGACCACCGTCCATGCTTAAATTGGACTATAAGATCCTGAGTAAAATACTGGCCAACTGCTTAAAACGACGTTTGATGACATTAATTCATTGTGATCAATGCAATTTCATACCCCAGCACAACACCTTGCATACTATACGACAACTGTTTTGGGTGATATAGGAAACTCAAGCACAGTACAGAAGCACAGAATATTTCCAGGCAGTTATGTGGCACATGAACCTGGGGAAGGGTGGGACCAATGGATCAAGTTTTGTACTCTGGAGCCAGGGCCAGGGTTCTGATAGAGACGTGTATATTGGAGGCTTTTGAAGTCCACAAGGGCGCATGGCAGGGATGTCCCCTGTCCCCAATGCTCTTTGCCCTTGCAGTGGAACCATTTGCTTGTGTGGCTACGGTGGAGGGAGTGGGCTAGGGCATCCCCCTGGGAGACAGGCAACATGCAATTTCATTATATTCAGACAATATGCTTTTGTATCTGAGGAATGTAGAGACAGGGATCCCCTGGAGTGTATACCTGTTGCAAGACTTGGAGCAAGTATTGGGCTCTGCACGAACTGCACCAAAGCTTTCGCATTATTGATCTACTCTGACAGACCGGTCCCGCCACACTGATTTGAACACACTGACATTTAATGGGAACTCTGAGTAATTCAGTACCTGGAAGTTAAAATATACCATAATGCAACAGATGTCAGGGAAGCGAATTTGGTTGGTGCGCTCAGTGCTCTGAAGGGCAATGCCCATTTCTGGCGATCACTGAAAATATCAATCATGGCCCGGGCTGCCTTGTCGAAAATGATAATGCTACTGAGGGTTTTCTACTACTTTGAAAACTTACTGGTATACGTTCCCAGGACATTGTTTAGGGAACTAAATACTTTGCTGTGAGATCTGATATGGGACGGAGTTCGACATCGGGTATCCCTAGAAGTACTATGTTGGGACAGAAAAGTCCTCTGCGTGTTAATGGACCATGCAGATTTTTGTTGTCATAGGCAAACACGGTTATGTGTGTGTGTACCATGACAAAGGCCAGGGTCACGGATTGCGGTCTTGTTGGACCGGGAGGGTTTCCCGGAGCGTTACACTCATAGCAGTGGAAGGCTACTGCCTTCACCAAGAATTAAGCAATAGGAGTGTGGAGGCGGCAGTCTACTGTGTGGTGATCAGGGAGAGTAGACAGCCCATTTATAACCTGTGTGACTGGAATGAGGCCTACAGGCTCATTCACCTTTTTAAAGTTCTGTTGCTGTGTGCTTAGCTCACACTTTGCCTACATCAGTTAGATGTAAAGTCCTGAGCATTGCAGTAGTAGTGACTGCACTGTATGTATGTGTGCCTGGGAAGGGTACAAGAATAGGGCAGTGTTGTGCAGTGCATGCATGGTGAGTGTGTGTACTGAGTATATGTAGACCAGAGAGGACTACATCACAGGAGAGACGTACTGCTATGGAGTGTGTGTGCAATGAAAGCATGTGCTGGGTGTATGTGTGCTTGTAAGAAGTACAATACATAAAAGGTGAAGTGTTGTGCCGTGCGCGCATGAGAAATGTATGTACTAGCAGTGGGTGTGTATGTATGTATTACACCAAGGTACAATACAGAAAGGATACAGTACTGTGCAGTGCGCACAGAGTGATTGTGTGTTCTGAATGTATGTGTGCCTGGGGTGGCACAATACATGGAGGTCGCAGTACTGGACAGTGTGTGTGATATGTGCATACACTGAGCGCAAATGTGCCTGTAAAGGTATATTACATGGAGGACCCTAGGTTCTATTTTGGGAGACTCAGGCCTGCATGGTTAATATGGGGAGGAGAGGAATCTCCCCAGACAGATTTGTGTATTGCTGCAATCCTGTGAGCTGGGTGGGACACACTGGGGAAGAAAGAGAGAGACTCCCCTCTACACTTCAAAGGGTGCTCTTGGATTCAGTGAGAGATCGCAAGGAAAAGGCCTGGGCACATCTCAGGAAGGAGATGTGGCTGTTAAAGGAATCATTAAGAATATGGCTGGGAGCCCGAGATTAACCTTTTGATGCACATATCACTGTGACGGACATCCAGGTGTGAAGTCACTCCCATGGCCTGTACTGTGGGACTATCAGATTCGGAGTCTCTCCTTAAGTAACAGACAGCCTTTCAAGAGCAAGAGGGAGAGGAAAAGTGTACACTTCAAAAGAAGCCGAACCTCAACATAAAACTCCATGAGACCCAGACCCTAAATCACATTTGGTGTCTGGAAATGGACTATAAGAGGGGGACGTTGCAACCCCAAAAATGTTCCCTCTGCTAAGCAGCCAGAAGGGCTGTGTGAGGAGGCCAAGCTTCTGCCTGTGACCAGGACTGGGACCGAGGCCTGCTAGTCTCCCTGGTCGGTGAGGGGACATCACCCAGGGAAACCAAGATCACCTGCCTGCCTGCCAAGACCAGTGTGACCTGTGAGGAGGAAGAGGTGAGGGAGGGAGCAAGGTCCAGTGGGGAGCCTTGCTGAGTGGACTACTGGTCTGAGGAGACGGTTGCTGCACCAAATGGGTGGTTGCCTGTTTGCAGAATCAGGACGGCGACCCCCATATGCCAGGAGAGGGATACCATGAAGATAGCGGAGAGCTGTATGCCATGGGGGGGGAAGAGTGAAACCCGTACCACCTGGTTGCGGCAACTCCGTATGCCAGGAGGGGTCGCCGGGGAAGTTATCGCTGCCAACAAGTGGTAAAACCTGGGCAGGCCTTGGCAGCAACTCCATATGCCACGGGAGACCGCCGTGGTATAGACTGCCATGTAGAGGAGACTGGCACCTTGTTAGTAGGTACCGCAAAAATCTCATATACCAGGAGGGGCTGCCAGTACAGAGTGATCTGCAAAGTTAGGGCTGAAAAACTACGACCCTTTGCTCAAAACAAGCATCGAGGACTGCCCTTGACATGCTCATGGACTTAGGAGGACACCGAAAGAGCATCGCCACATCACTGGGACCCGATCGGGAGCACCAGGATCAACCACCCTTCCCCATTGAGGAGCACAGAACTTACTTTACGGATGGAAGCACAGGAGCCCCTCCAATTACTGCTGGAGTCGGCCACACACACTCAATGAGAGCCTGTGCCTGCCTGGTGCTGCCGAGAGTCCCCTGTGCAGTTGACTCGACCGAGCAGGATTGGAGTATTGCAGGTGCCCGAAGTTGAGCCACCCGCTGAGATGATGAACGCTTCCTTGCTGCTTGAGTGGGTAAGACTTGTTACAGGCCTACCGGGTCCCGGGGGACTCACCGTTATAGATGACGCGGCACCAAAGACACTTTTGACTACTTTCTAAGAGACAGTGTGGACTCTTGAGTAAGGCCTATTAGTGAGCATTCCCTGATGTGATCACCAGTAAATTAGGAATAACCACGCCCACATTACAAGGAGCGGGTGGTACAGGAATTTGCCTGTGAAACCCTAGAACCCTGACCTCAAGGGGAGCGTGCTATTGCTTATGAATATTGTAATACTTCTTTGAATGTGTAGTTAGAAATAAAATACTTCTTTTTAATACGAAAATAAGTATTTGACTGGACATTGATTTATTTACATTGCTGCGCACTCTTTGAGTTATGTGTCTTGTTCATTAACCTGTACCCACACTTCCTCCACCCCAGAGGGAGCACTCGCCCCTAGCTGCTACTGAGAGTCAAGTCCAGAAGGGGCCCTTGGGCGAGTTGGTCAGGATCCATAGCAGTTCGGGCCCCGGAATACCAGGAACAAAAGGCCTCAACCACTGCGGGTGGGCACAGGAGCTCCGTGGCCCTCTAAAAGGGGTTCTGACTTACTGCAACACCCATCAGCCTTGTTGGGCTTGGGAGCCCCAGACTTCAAGATATACTATTTGTCCGCCCAAATGCAGTGGCTGGCACAATGTTTTTTGGGGGCTGTAGGTGACCCCCAAAGACAGTGGGGCATCATTGCAATGCTGTTGGGATTGATGCTGAATCTTACATACAGGTCCACACTGTTCACTATAGCATCCAGCTGCAGGAAACAGTCTTTTTTTTTTTTTAAACTAAGTGGCACAAGCTTTATGCACCTGCACTTCGATTGATGGGCCTCCCCACTCACACAGGCTTTTTTTTCACTGAACATACAATGAGGGAGTGGACAAGGGCGGGGGTTGAAACTGTGGGAGACTCTTACAAGAGAGGATATTCCGCAAGATGGAAATTATGAGGGAGGAGGTCGGCTTAACCAGACATAATTTTGAGTCATGCCAAGTTGCAGAGAACGATATTGCAGATGTGGGGCCGGCACCCCTCCTAAACACAGACGCATGATTTACTACAGACACGGCTCACTGCTATTGCCTGGCTTTATTAAACAACTTTGTTCATGGCCCTCCCTGAACTGACAATGCTCTGCGACAGATGGGAGGTACTGCACAATATTAATTACAGGGAAAGGAATGGGAACAAACTCTAGAACACCTACATAAGGTCTCTCGGAACACTGGATACAAGTATACACATTTTAATTATTTACACGGCATACCTCAGAGTGACTATCATGAAACAAATCGATACTACGCAGTGCCCCGTTGAGCAGAGTTAGATGCTGATTTTGCGCATACGGTGTGGACTTGCCTGATAATAGAGAGATTCTGGGCCAGAGTAGAAGAGGAGGTGAAGTGCACACTTGACAGACAATATGCACTCCAAATGGAAATATGTCTGCTGGGCTTATACCTGCATAGGCCAGAAAAGAAAGTGGGTAATAGATTCCGGGACCTGGCTCTCGCGGTAGCTCAAAGGGATATAGTGCTACATTGGAAGTCGACTGACAGCACAACACACTGCAGATGGGAGAAGGTAGTGGAAAATTGGGCTATTGCAGAAGGGACAGCACTGCGTAAGAAGGAGCAGCGGGGACTCTGCAAAAACCCATAGCTGATCTTTGGTTGGAAGTACCGACGGCCTTCCTAAATGAAGACACAGTGGAGGAACTGTGAGCTTGCCAGACCTCTGCAAGAAGGAGGTACGTGGGCCTCATATGTAAATTGCCCTACTTAATTAATACATTGTCTGTTACCCTCGTAGCAATATTCTGTAGCATCAAGCGTAGCCCGAGAGTCTAAAGGAGGTGGAAGGAAGGAAGGGTGTACGGCACATAAGAGCCATCTTGAAACAAGCAAGAGCAAGAGTTTTCAATGCCATTGCTTGGAAAAGATAATAAAAACAGTTAAAAAAATGTTTTAAAGGGAAGAGCAATGAGGAGTCCTCTCCCTTCTATGTGACATGCCAAAGAAAAATTAAGCTATGAAACCCTTTGGGAGAAATAAGCAAAACATCTCTTCACCTTATACGCCTGAGTTGTCTTGGCAACATAATAGGGTAGAGAGACTACACATAGAGCATGGCTGAAGGAATGTTAAACCAACTACTGAGGATTCATAGCCTGATAGCAGGGAATATTTCAACCTTGTGAATCTACAAAAAATCCAATGCTGGAGAAAGGTATGCAAAACTTTTTATTTTCCTGGGTGCAGGGAACCCTCCAAACAAAATACTTTTTCCATGGTGCATCTCTTGAACATTAGCTGGTAGCTAGGCTCAATCTTGAACTATTAAACCGGCTCATACACTCAACATAGGCAATAAACAGGATATTACACTTGCCCATTTTATAAGAACCTGTGTATAAAAGCAACTAGATGATTTAATTTTGCAGGTTGTGTGTAATGTGTATTATTATCATCACCATTAAATACGCTTAAAACTGCAGGTTGAGTGTAATATGTATTATCATCTCCATTAAATATGCTTAAAACTGCAGAAATAGTGCAACCTAATACTGAAACACTGCTCAATGAATCAGCATACACTGAAATCAACAGGCAGGTGAAAGCTCAGTGAAATAAAGCACTGGGAGAATCGCATGGTTTACCTTCTCCAACGTCTGCATTAATTTCTTGGAGCATTCTTTCTAGGTCCCCCAAATGCTCATATGCAACATGGCTATCCACATGCTGGCTGTTATGGTCAACAGCTGTGATTTCCTTGGACTTTGTCGGTCTGTCGATGGTGCTATCTAGAGAAACATGACGTTGCATCTTAGAGTGATAAAAAAAACATGCAGGCAATTAGAGGTCAGATCTTCAAATCATTCTTCATACATATTGTTACTAAAAAAAAACAGCTGGAGTATATGAATGAGATCTAAGAAAAGCCCACAAGTTTCCATATGTTAAACACACAAGGTATGAAGAATACTTCACAAAAGCAAACAAATCACACGAAATTACAGCATAATGACAAAAATCCAATAAGGGGAACCGGAGATATGAATTTTTAAAGTCTTAAGTAGTAATAGCACCAAGAAGCACAAAGTGCCAATAACAGTCAATGGTCATGGTAGACGGTGACCTATGTGAAATGTGAGGCTGGCCACGATGGAGCGCCTGGCAGATTCATCAACCAGGTTGGTCCTGGTCAAAGATTTTACCTTCTGACTAGTCCTTCAAGTCCCAATCGACCACAGAAGTACACTTCTAAAGCTTCCCAGGACCTCAGAGAAGGCACTTACAGACTCATAGGGTGTCAGGCAGAGGTCAACAGCAGGGTCCAATCCAGGTGTCACTGGTCAGCTGGGCAGTTCCAATAAAAGCCTCTTGTAGCTTGTTGTATACCTGTAGCTTGAACAGGAGGGCAGCCGTATGACCCTTGGAGTTCACGTCTTTGTTCAGGGTACAAGAGGCAGCTGGTCCAGTCCTTAAGGGCTCCTCTCGAGTAACAAACGCAGGCCCACCCCTCTTTTGTTCTTCCTTCGGTCCAGCAGTGTTCTTAAGTGAGTGCCTGTAGGTGCCACATTTATGCCTGGCACTATCTAGTGGGTGGGGCCAACCCTACCCACTTTGGGCATTTTCAAGATGGCAAAAGCCTTCAGCCACACTCAATTTGGGCTCTAAGGGCTTGTGGGGTGTGTGTGAGGAGTGTATATGATACTCCTAGTATCTTTCCACATCTAACATTAAAATCCAGTTTAAAGAGGCCACTGTACCCATACCAAACCCACGGACAGAATTCTGATAGGTACAAAAGTACAATACTTCAGCAACCAGACAGTGGATAAACAAGAATTGTCTTGGAATCCTGTTCCCTTCCTTTTAAGTGCACCCCAAGTTTATATGTAAAACTCAGCAGGCCTGTCAAGCACGATTTGATACTCAAGCAGGATTTGACACTGTATTTTAAAAAGGATGCTCATAGCCACCCACCACTGCCCTTCTGCTGAGCTTAAAGGAGTCAGTCATGCCCATTCAGGTCATCCGGTCAATCACAGTGACCTACTGTGTAGCTCCATGAAGGAATTTCACACCATATTAACACATTGCTGAGGTCAAGAACAGGCTGGGTGAAGCCAAAGAAGTAATGCAAGCTAGCCTCCAGGAGCTTCAGGCAGGGGAAAGGTAACTTTCTAAAAGTTATTTTTCCATAATAGTTATTAAAAATCAGACTTCACAACTGAATTGGGTTTTAATAGAACTATTAAAATAGTGGTTTAATTATTTTCTAGCTAGTCCTATTCCTGAGTTACCATATTAGTCTTTAATTTTGCTTTCCAGTGCTTCTCTGTGAGCCTGCCAGCCAGCCTACCTTGAAAATAAGTACATGTTAACATTGACTTTCTACATGTCCTGCTTTTAAATACCATGCACCCTGCCTTGTGTGTTCCAACCCCTACAAAGGGGTGATTTATTAACATCTAAAAGGGAAGTTTCTACCTGTCAAAAGGGTTTATATTCACAGGGTGAATTGCGGTTTTTAGACTGCTATAGACAGGCTAAACAGGGAAGGCCTGAAGTCATGTTCACACTACCAATGTAGAAGATGGCACAATAGGTGCTGAAGTCCACTAATGGCATTTACATTCCAGGCCATCGATACACCAAGTACCATATATTAGGGACATATATGAAGGTTAATATACCAATTAAAACATGTTTAAAGAGGGAGCACAGGCACTTTACTTCTGGTTAGCAGGTGCAAAGTGCACAGAGTTTTAAAGCCAGTAAAAATATAGGGTCCAACAAAAGGCAAAAAAATATGAGGTGGCTACACAGAAAAGGCGCAGATTTCCTACATTAATGCATAGATACTACCAAAGAAACAAAAAACACAGACCTGTGTCAAAGTTTTACTACTGTTACCATATAGTTGCCTATATGAGGAAGTTCATATTAAGTGTAACACTGACAAACCAATCCAAATGTAAGTTACATCAGAGTATGGTAAGAGTCTTAAGAAAACACCAGCCCTGGGGTATTATCTGAACATTTAGAATGTGTAAGATCAGTCAAAGAGACACAGCATGGAGGCTCATTTAGAGTTTGACAGGGCTCCCGCCTTACCAAACTCGTAGTCCCCTGTCTCATTTAGATGTGGTGAAACTGCTAGTTTCGGACAGCAGAGTCTAAGATGGCTCTGCCATTGGAAACATATTTCCCTGTGAGACAGGAGCAACAGGGCCACCGACTGAATGCTATCAGAAGGCCAGACTATGAAGGGTGGGTGTTTAGACACATAGGAATTTCCTTTACAAGACCACCATGCCAGAACTGGGAAGTAAACATTTTTAAAGGTCTCCAACACAGAGCAAGAAAATCAGCAAGTGAGCTAGTAATTGAGGGGGGCGTGGCCGAGCCAGCCAAGCGTGGCTCCCAAGACCTCCGTGCGTCTGCCCATCGGCACCCATCCTGGCCGGTGGTACACAGCAGGGGTGAGATAACACTGCGAGGAGCCCCAGAGGACCCACCGCCCCTTTGTCGAGGTCCTTGCAACGGAGTTCGAGCGCTGAGGGAGGCTGGAGCCGGGCGGCCGTTCACAACATGGCAGCGCCCGGTCCCCACCAGTTTGCATGGCCGCGATGTAACTCTTCCCTTGAAGGCAGCAGGAAACAGTGATCCCGGATCCTTAACGGGGTGCCCGTGAGGTGCTGCAAGGGGGGCCCCCACCGGGCTGCGCCACCCTCCAGCGAGTCCCATCCAGAGCGGCAGGAAGATACAGTGGCAGGGCAGAGGGGCCTAGCCTGGTGGGCGTCTCTCCCACCCCAGGGCCTGCCCCGTAAGCCTGGCACAGGGAGGAACTACTACTGCTAGCACAACATTGTCGGCCCCCAGCAGGGCAGCGGTGACCGCGGGGGCAGACGACCGGGATCTCGCCCTGTACCCCAGTGTTTCGATGGAGAGGAGGCAAGAAATTACGCTTGGCTGCTTGAGCGACGGCCTCAGGGCCAGCCCTTTGTGCCTTCCTCCCTGAGGCCACCTGCTTACTGGGCCAGAGCTCTAAGACACTGCATGGTGTGGAGAGCTGCGCTGGAGGTCCCTGCTAGGACATTGTCTTTTATGCAAGCAGCACTACTACAGGTGAGGTGTGCAGCGGTGCAACAGGGCGGAGGACTTGAGGCTCGGAACCCCCGCCCGGCCCCTGAATCTGTGCCATAATTGAGGTGCGGGGGCCGCCCCCAGGAGAGCTGGGTTCCAGCCTTTCACTGCCCCTATCCGGTGCTCTCTCAGACACTGCTGAACTGACCCTGGACTTGGCGGAGAGGCGACCAACCTCTGTTGGCTTGCTGGGATGGGGCCCCCGCGACGCCTGGCCCCAGACTTGGCACCCTGCTCGAGGCGCAGGGAGGGGAGACTGTTGTTGGGGAGTTGCGGCCCTGTCTCTTCCTGCCTCTTCCCGACACCCCTCCTGACTATCTGTACAACCCCGGGCCCAAGGAGTGGAGACCCCTGCCACATCGCTGGGGGGAGGCCCATTTTGACGTTTGACTCCTAAATCGGCACCAGCATCAAGGCGCAAGGGGCACTGCCAGGGGGTTGAGACCCTGTGCCTCCCAGCCTCTACCTGGTGCCTCCCTTGACTCAACTCGCTCGGGCCTGGGCCCCGAGGTGCGGGGGTTGCTACTGGGCTGCTGGTGGGGGCCCTGCCTCTTCCTGGCACTCCTACTGACTTTATCTGTACAACCCCGGGCCCGATGAGGAGGCCCCTGCTGCTTCACGGGGGCATTCTGATGCTTGACCCCTACATCGGCGCCAGCATCGAGGCGCAAGGGGCACAGCCAGGGGGCTGAGACCCTGCGCCTGCCAGCCTTTACCCAGTGCCCCTCTTGACTCACCCCGCTCAGGCCTGGGCTCCGCAGCGCAGTGACTTCACATCTAAATCACGGCGCGTACTACGCGCCAGCCTGGAGGGTGGCACGGACCTCGGCCCGGACCCTTTATCTGTTGCACCCCTTGGGCATAATTTTCTCCTACCAGCCGGTCACCTCTAATACCAACCTGTGACCCCACTAGCCACAGCGCAGGGCGGTACGCAGCTATACAAACCCCTGATGCACGGGCCCTCACAGGCCAGCCATATCCCATCACAGCAGACATCTGGGGTGTAACAAGCATCAAACCACTCCCCAGAGCCCTTATCCAGAGCTGTGCCGGCACCCTACACCATGGGCAGACTACACTCGGCCTCTGGGGCCCAGACACCAGCCGCTGCGCGGCATAACTCTCCAGCCCTCGATCTCCTGCAGAATGAGGAGGAAGGAGTGCAGATCCTCGATGCATCCGAAAAGTTGGACAAAGTGCTGGCAGCGATAGAGCACTCCAGGGTCACAATGGAGGACAGGTCTGGAGCCCTGGCAGCTGACATTAAGTTTCTCCAAGACCACCATCGCAAGCTCGCTGATAGAGTCGCGGATGGCAAGAAAACCCTTACTGCCCTACAAAGGCTTATGAAGGATCATCAGGTTGCCATCCGAGATCTTCGGGCCGTGTGTCCCAGCTAGAGAACAGAGCGGGCGATCTGCAGGAGAGACACCTCACGCAGGAGATGTGGACAAGCTGCGTAGGCGCTGGAGAGGCATTCTTTGCGCCACTACCTACTCAGCGTACGTGCGAGGGACTCTGGTGTGGATTCGTCTCGGGTCCCTTTCCAAGAAATTAGCAGGGCAGATGACAAAGACGGACGGTAAACCCTTCTTGAGGGACGCCTGGATGGGCAGCCCGTACTACTAGGTAGCCCCTATGCACCAAACACTGATCAGGATAAATTCTGGATAACCTTCACAGGCACACTCGTCCACTACACAGCACACCCATGGGCGTTAGAGTGCGGGCTACAATTGTGTACTTGACATGTCCTTCGACAGGTTCCACCCTCCCCTCCCTCACTCCCCACCGTACATACAGACGGTGCGCTTTCACTCCTGGACGCCCCACTGGACAATCACCAATGCTTTGAGGTCCCGACATCCCGCATCCAAACGATACTCTTTCCACTCCATCCCGCACAATCTCTACCGCTTTCTCTGTCTCCCCTCCCACCCCCCCCAATTGTACCCTTAAAACAACACAGGGATTACCTGGGTCGGGTAATTTCTGATCACGGTGTACACACCCTGACCCTCAAGTAGAGCCCCCCCACCTCCCACCCCCTCCTGGAGAATACCTTTGGATTGCCTCACGGATCCTGTGTTCCACATAGAGCATGAGACTAGCATCCGCAATTACTTTGCTGAAACCCAAAACAACTAGGACGCTGAAGTGGGATGCTTTTAAAGTAGTGGCCCGGGGAACCTGTATTCAAAAGATTGCAGTGGTCCGCACCTCTCTCTCTCTCTCTCCCCCTCTCTCTCTAGAGAGAGAGGGAGAGAGAGAGAGAGAGAGAGAGAGAGAGAGGGAGAGAGGGAGAGAGAGAGGGAGAGAGGAAGAGAGGGAGAGAGAGAGAGAGAGATACAGACAGACAGAGAGAGAGAGAGAGAGAGAGAGAGAGACAGAGAGAAAGAGACAGAGAGAGAGAGAGACGGAGAGAGATCTGAGGGCGGCCGAATGTGGCAGACGCTGACCCGGCACTCGTACCCTGGTTGGCAGAGGTGAAAACCACCTACGCGGCATTCCTCAAGGACCTAAAGCAATATAATTTTAAGGCCCATGCCACCAGGGTGCACAGAGAAGGTGATCGGCCAGGTGCACTCTTAGCGTGGCTCATCAGACAAGACTCAATGTCCCGCCCTGTAACAGACGTGATGGCTCCCAATGGCTACATCTTGCAAGCCTTCTATGACAATTATTCAGCCACATACCGGCACCGCTAAACACTCGGTCGGAATCAACAGATGAGTAAATAACCGACCTCCCTCTGCCTCGAATTCCCACTCTCGCGAGGAGGAATTCCCTGTATGCGGAGATCACCCCTGCTGACGTGAAGCAGGCAATTCTTGTCCTGGCCCAGATCAAAACCCCGGGTTTAGATTGCATGCCTTTAGAATACTATAACACATTCTCAACCCTCCTGGCACCTCAACTAGCAACAACGTACAGGGCGGCTCTGGAAGGCGGCAAGCTCCCCCACTCCCTTCGCGAGTCACTCTTGGCCTCGATTTCAAAACCAGATAGGGACCCTACTCAGTTGGTCTCCTAAAGGCCACTTGCCATACTTGGGGCCAATTACAAATCCTAGGCAAAATACTGATATGCTCAGGTTCTCCTGGAGCTTGTACATTCTAATCAGAATGGCTTTGTTCCCGGCCGTAGCACCTCCCAAAACATCCGTCGCCTTTTCCATGTCCAAGACCAGGTGATGGGTAGGTTTACCCGCGCTGCCCGTCTCATCCTAGACGTGGAAAAGGCATTTGATACCCTGACCTTGCCTTACCTATTTGCAGTACTCACCCGCATGAAGGTGGCTCCTAGTGTACACAAAGTTACTGTACTCAAATTCCACCTCCCGGATCCGTCTAGGCTGTCGCATCTCGGCTTCCTTCCCGATAGGCAGAGGAACAAGTCAGGGGTGTCAGCTCTCCCCCCTGCTTTTTGCGTTAGCTATGGAGCCCATAGCCATACGTCTCTGGAGGGAGAAGCTGGATTGGGGTATTTCTTTGGTGGGAGAGACTCACAGTGTGTCCCTCTATGCTGACCAGCTTCCATATATAAGGGACATAGCGGCTGATCTCGACCCCTATGCTTGCGGGCTTTGCTGCAGCGGTTGGACTACAAGTCAACTGGACGATATCCGACGTTTACCCACTTAGTCCAGACTTCCCACCACGTGAGGTGCGTATTGGGGACTCCTGCCTTGTTTGGCAGGCACAGGCCCACTGCTACCTGGGAGTTTGCCTATATCATCCTTCTCGCGACTTGTATGAGGGCAACCTTTGCAGAGCCTTGATGGGCATACTTTCCCAGGTAGGTTTTTGGAGGACACCTTCCTTAGCCCTCATTGGCAAGATTGCCCTGGCAATCTTTGCTACTTTGCTAATCTACCAGTCATCCCTCCCCATTCCTTTTTAAAGGAGCTGGATGCACTCCTCTGTTCCCTTATTTGGGGAGCCGGCCGCAGGCGAGTAACCCTGGCCAAGTTGCAGTTGCCGACGGACCAGGGAGGTCTGGGAGCCCCATCCTTCAAAGCATATTTCCTGGTGGCACAGCTTCAATGCCTGTCCCGCTGGACGGCCAGGCCCTATCTCGGGGAAACGTGCTCGGAAGCCGGGCAGCTGCCAGCAATTCGTCACCTACTCCTATTGGGGGCCAGGCCCGCCCCGACGTACCCCGTACAAGTGTCGATAGCGAAAGCTAGTATGGCTAGGATACACCGTCTTTCCCAGGACGTTCCGCTCTATACCCCTCTGCTACCCCTGGTCGGCTTACCCCGAGGCCGGGGCTATTACACGGCTGGGGAATTATGTGCATGGACCAGGTGCTCGCTTCTTGAAGTGGAAGCCCTTTTCTCGGAGAGCCAGCTTCTCCCCTTTGCCCAATTAGCCGAGGGGACTTCCCCCAGGGCAGTTCCTCCTCCACAGGCAACTCATACACTCTTGCTAGCGCCTCTGGGATCTGTCCGGGGGGGAACCACTGACACACCCAGTGCTTCAGGCCATATTCACCATTAGACCAGGCCGTCCCCTCATTACCAGGTTGTACAGGGCCAAATGTGAGTTATAGGCCACACTACTAGACACACTTCGCCAAAAATGGGAAGAGGAGTTTGGGAGGGTGCTTCATGATAAGGAATGGGAAAAGGCCCTAGAATTCCCAAAGAAAGTCTCCCGAAACTCACGTTTCAAGAACATACAGTTCTTTACCCTACACCAAGCCTATCTAATACCAGAACAGCTCCACCGCCACTTCTCAGACTCAGACTTTGCTTGCCTCCGATGTCAAAACCCTGATGCAACACTGATGTATATGTTATAGTCCTGCTCGTCACTACATTACTGGTGCGCCATCCATGCTACACTACAGAAGATCACAGGTCGACAAGATATATACACGTGGGAAGCCTGCTCCCTGGGTTTCTTCAAACACAGGAAGCAGCATAAGGTACGCACGCGCTTCGTAGCCCTGGCCCTACTTTTAGCCAAGGGCGCGATCACACTGCACTGGCATGCACCCACTGGCCCCCCAGTTCAGTGGCAGCATGGGTGGGGGGGATGCGCAGATGGGGCGCTGCGGAGGAGGCACTCCGATACGAGGAGGTATGTCGAATTCGCAGGTGCCCCATCTCCCCACAATGGGCCCTTTTGCCGGCACACTTTTGACAAATTTCTGACAAGGATCTTGCACCCCCGGCCTTAGGGCTCATCCGTGATATCCGGGGGGCACTCCTCTCAGCAGGTATTGACTGCCCATCTCCATGAGAGCTACCCCTCCCCAGTACATAATCAGCCCCACCACTACCTAGCATAACAGAGAACCATAGTAGAGTATCCCTGAGCCTAGTATTGAGCCCCATATTGACAACGTGGAACTCGAACCGCGCCCGCACTGACCCCTTCTCTGGCCGCCCCTCCCAGTGTTCGCCCCAAGTTAACAGTTTAGTTTTTTCTTATGGGTGAGACGCAATGAGGCACCACCAACCACGGGAGCAACTTAAAGTATCTAGGCCCACTAATTGGCACCGTCTAACATCTACTGTATGCAACTGAATAATCTGCTATGCCTTTGGACTACTACGATACTTCTTATGTAATGTACTATGATGCACATGATCACAATCTGTAATGCTCCATATAAAATCTGCAAAACCCAATAAAAACGTAAAAGAAAAAAAAAGTGAGCTAGTCATTGATTTCTTTTTTTTGCATTTCCGAAACAAACTCCAAACCCAGCATAGACTTCACCTAAAATGTTTAATCAGTACCCACAACAACCGAAACAAAGCAAGGATTCCTCATGGTCCTATATATTACCTTTCGGTTTGCCAGCAGCGTTGTTGCATATATTTCACTCGTTTCAATATCTTTCTTTAACCTGAAATACAGAAGAATTCAAGTAAGGAGTTGTTCACCACCTCTTTAAGCAATAGCCTAAAATACAAAACCAAATTCATCAGCATTCAATATTGTAGGGAAAAAACTGCATATTCTTTTGTTAATGCAATATCTTTTAATTGCTATTACCACACTTAATGTTTATCACAGCATAATAATTTGTTTCGGTTTGCTGATTTTTATTAACAAGTACCTTTTGTAGTGGAATAATGCTGCTTACATAATTTACACTAAATACTGTGGAGAGAATGTAAGAAAGTCATAAGGTTGTGCTACGTAAAATTGTAAGATGTGACTGGAGCAGAAAAAGGTGTAGGAGGTGCTGGGCATGACGTGTGTAGTTGTTGCATCACACTAATGTGGCACTGTGGTTTTCGTAATTTGAGATGTTAAAGAGAAACAGTTTTCACATAAACCATTTTGGGAGCAGTCATCTTTAATATCCTATTTGAATATATGTTGGTGCAGGGGATAGAAGAGGATCGCTTGTTGGAATGGGAATCAGCAGCGGTGGCCACAGTGGGCTCGTTGTATTCTGATGTCGTGCTACGGCCGTTTGAGGACCTATGTATAGACTTTGATATACCTGCAAGGTAAGTTCTGTTATACGGTACCCTGACGGCGGCTATGCAAATAATCTAGGGCCGATGCGATGTGGAATCTTCACCCTTTCCCAACTGTCGCTTCCTCTGTGACATCTCCAACACTCGCCGTCTGGTCTCAGTCCTTTATGTAACGCTAAGGGATGATGCATGTTCCACTGCAGGGTTAATGGGAGGAGGACCTAGGGACCCCCCTTTCAGATGGTGACTGAGCTTTTATGTGGGATCTGGAGCCCAACATTTTCCGCAATGCTCATTTCAAACGAATCCATTATTATGTCCCTCAAAGGGGGGAACCTCACTCCTCTGAAACTTAGTGTGCATTTCCCCCAGACCTCCCCCGACTGCCTGCGTTGCTGCATTACTCCGGGAGACATCCTCCATATGCTGTGGGGCTGCCCCCACCTTGCCCATTATTGGTCCGAGGTGGTGATCCTGTTGGCCAAGGCCTCCAACCGTCTTCTAACCCCTTCGCCCCAATTTTGCCTCCTGGGTATTTACCCTCGCCCCGCCAAATACAAAGTCACTAGCCGCTTCATTGGCCTGGATTTGGTGTTGGCTAAGCGTAAAATCATATGATGTGGAAGAATGCTGAGGGTCCTCGGATTGAGGGTTGGCGGGCGGACATACTACGATGGGCAACGTGGGAAGGTATTGCCCTACTTCGGAAGGCACACCAGGGCAGGTGCCCCTTCAAGCAAACGAGGGCTTGGGACACAATTCTCGCATATTTTCGAGGAAACGCAACTGCTACTCCTCCAATTGAATGCCCACCTGCTTGTGCCTTCCTCCTCGACTCACCGGATCTTGATGTTTGAACCCCCGCCAGTGCCAACACCTCCCCTCCATTATTGTTATACCTCAGCATTTCAGAAGTGTCTTTCTCTAGCTTTTTTTCTGACAACTGAGGGAGTCTTCTGGTGGGGGGGGAGAGTATGCCCTGGGAGGAGGGGAGTTGGGTTTAAATGTTGACTTGATCACTTTTTAGTCATTTACCTGTAACTATCATAATGGCCTAGGAAGCTATTGGCATGCTGACTCATAGGCATGAAAAGAGCACAGTATTCTTAGACATAGATGACCGTTCTAAAGGTGGCAAAGGCAAGTGGAAATAGCCACTATAACATGCTATTACCCAATATGCTCGAAGAAAGGCCATGTATTAAACATGCATTGATACTCTACTACTTTCAAAACTTGTTATTTGATTTCCCATGCAGAGTGGTTAAGGCTTCAATGGGTATGATGCCGACATCATGCTAGCACCAATTTTGCATCGATCCAGACTTCCGCCTTTGCTGTGATTTAACTAGGCTAAGCTACCTCTGATTAAAGTAATTACATTTAATTAACTTGAACCTTTTGTTCCTGGATATGCTCACCCCATAAGACAACACTATTCAATTCTTCATCTGTAAAGTCTTTTGCAATAATGCCTGACCGCCTGGCTTATAACTCTGAAAGTGAGTTTCAATTAGCATTAGTCAATATCCTATACATTTCAGGTTGTATTGATTAATGGAGAAATCAATAAAAATGCTTGGGGAAGAAAAATCAGCCCAATATCCTATGCATATAAGATATCATTTTTCTCCCATCTCTTAAAGGTAGCAGTGCATAAATGTATCACATAAGTATTTTGCTCTATAGCTCCATTCTTGAGGCTCTTCTTGCAACCGGTGTCAGTCGGTCACACAACAAAAATTGGCCTGTCAAGATACTGTAGTTTCTCCTCACTACCATGAAGATACAGCAGATTCCGGAGTAATATAGGTCACCAACTTTCACGAAAAGAGTAGTTAAAAAGTAGCTGCTCCAGTGTTCTATGTCAATCCCTGAAATGGCCTCCGTAAACCTGTTAAGCCACCACAGATGCAGTACGTTAGAATAAATCACTGCAGATTGCAGCATACTGGTTCCATACTGAGAAGACAGTTATCCTTTACTGACAGAGCCAACTTCCATAATGGTTGAACTATTGCCAGAGGTACTGGACGGCACTTCAAGAAATGATTGGATTTCAATAATCAATATGCTGCTAGCAGTACAACAAGTTATAGCATCTCACTGAAAGAAATCAACTCCACCTAGTCCAAGGTCGAAAAAACTCTGGGCGAACGTTGCCATGTACATTGTTGTGTTATACATGTGTAATTTGAGGTAGTAGGCCGTTTATATTTAATTATTTATATTATACATGATATAAAACGAATTTACTACAAGCAGATTTATTTTATGTTTTCAAATAAATCATTTCTACATGTGTGCAGATCTGTCATTCTACTGATCCATTTTGGAACCCTTGTTAGGCAATGCACTCACTAACTGTGCAAATTAAGGCTGCATTCAATGAAAAAAGTAAAGTCACCTGGATTATTAAGAAAAAAAGAAATCACAGATCTGAAAGTGTATCTAGCAAAGTTACACAGACGTCTCCCAGCAATTATGATGGCTCCGATCAGGTCTTATTATTGTTCTCTGTTCCTCCAACAACTGAAAGGATAATACCATGGGTCATTGTACTTTTGTCGCTTAGTAGGAAAAGAATTGTGTTCAACATGTCTTTCATCTTTGCAAAATGGCCAAGGGAGATTAGACTCTTCAAGCCGGCACCCTTCTGGTCTCCGGCCTAGGCACTAGGCACCCCATGTCTGTCATCCCCACAGTGGGATTTGCAGCATTCACATGTGTCTTCTTTGGACCCAGTTCTAAGGGCATAACTTTGGTCAACATAGCCAGACTGGGCTCCCTTTGTAGCACAGTAGACAATATGATCCTGCAAAGCACACAGATGCTTGGTTGGAGATAGTCACTATTGATCACTATGAACCACATTTGATTATCTCCCTGGCAACATTGTGAGACTCGAAGGAGCCACTGCTTTAAGGTCCACCTTAAGGGACCGGTCTCAGGCATACTGAGTGACCTCCAGGACGGGCTGTAAAATAGCCACAGCAGCATTATTATTTTTTTAAACGTTTTTTCGATAGAACTACACAATAGTAGAAAGTAAACACTTAAACAACCAGACTGACAATCCGCAGGCACCCCAAAGCTATTACAGGGATTCTAAATTGTAACACATGGCAGGTTCATCAGCATTCCACAGTGATACCCACCCAATCCATGAGGATTTTGGATAACGCCACTCTCATATCTTTACAAACTTCTGTGAGCACCCACATGCCTTATATACTGTATCTTCCGCCTGCATGCACCAGTTCATATTAGAAATACAAAGCTCCAGCGTTGGGGTGGTGGTGCCTCCCCAATACCTAACAATTTCCCTTCTAGCTACCATTAAAACAACATAATAAACAGCAGGGTGTATCCGAGTGTTAGACCTGGTACCATTGGCGTTAGTCTCCCTTCCATTTTTCGCTGTTGTCTCCTCTGTTTTTGATATGTTTTGCTGGTTTTAGATGCTTTGGGCACTGTGCCACTGCTATTCAGTGCCACAGTGCAAGTGCTCCCTATTGTAAATTGATGTAATGAATTAGTGACTCCATGATTGGCTTATTTGATTTACTAGTCAGACCCTAGTATAGTGCACCACATGCTGCTGGTGGGCTTGCAGCACTGGTTGTGCCACCCACAGAAGCAGCTGGTAAAGTGTGTCTCAGGCCTGCCATTGCAGAGCCTGTGTGCAGTCCAGTACTGCCATGTTGACTTGGTAAGTGCACCCACTTGCCAGTCCCTAAACCTTCCCTTTTCTACATATTAGTCACCCCTAAGGTAGGCCCAAGGGCAGGGTGCATTGTATGTAAAAGGTAGGACATGCCCTAATATGTGTGGCATGTCCTGATAGTGAATTACAGCCAATTTCGTTTTTCACTATTGCAAGGCTACCTGTCCCCATAGGCCAGAATGGGCAGTTTGATTATAACACCTTATAATCCTAACTTTCCCAGGGAACATGGTAGAAAAACGAATTTAGTATGGCTGAACTCAGAATGATAAAATACATCTTTTAGTGAAGTTGGTTTTAACATTCTCTGTTTGAAAATACCACTTTTAGAAAGTAGGTATTTTCTTGCCTAACCATCCAGCCTGCCTCTGCTAGGTTGTGTATTGCTTGTCTGGTTTGTGAGTGACATGGGCTGGGGTGGCTCCAGGAGACAGGGTGAGTCAGCACTAGGCTGAATAGACCTATCTGCATTGGGAGTGGTGGGAGGAGTAGCACCTGGGCCTGAATAGGGCTGTGCCTGCCTTGCACAATGCTGGCTCCACCTCCTGTGGTGCGTCTGATGACCCTGGCCCACACTGACAAAGGAAGAAGTTGTGCACTGGTAGAATGCACCCAGAACTGGTTTGGACTAGGTACAGGACACTCTGCCTTCAGAGGACAAAGGATTTACTGGTATAAATATTGGGGCCCGGACCCCAAGACATTAGATCACTTCTGGGAATCAAGGCAGACCTTTTGCCAAGGAGAAGAACCAGAGAATCTGCAGGAGTTTTTGACTGCCCCTATGCCAGTGTGTTTGCTGGGGTTGGCCTGCAGTGGTTTCTTTATTGCCAAGGAAAGGAGAAAAGACTTTTATTGAAACTTTCACCATCTTGAAGAAGAATCTCCAAGGGCTTGAATTGTGCTTGCCTCCTGCTGAAGTCTCAGGGATACAAGACTTCACCACCAGCTCCCCTCTGAATTCCCTTGCTGGGGATTCTGTCTGCAGAAGCCTGCGTGTCGCTGATAGCTGGAAGCGCGACTCAACGAGAAGAAGCGTGCCGCCGTCGCAGTCGCATCATCGGAGAAGCGTGTCGCCGTCGCAGAGGTCGCCGTCGCATCACCGGAGAAGCGTGTCGCCACCGCAAGGGTCGTCGTATCACCGGAGAAGCGTGTCGCAGGGCCTGTCGCGGCTCCAAAGTTACAGAGTTCGCCGCACGGCCGTCGGGCGTGCACGCATCGTCTTCACGTCGTCGCATCAAGGGCGCTGTTAGACCTGGCATCATTGGCGCGGGTCTCCCTTCCTCTTTTAGCTTCCTATCTTTTATGTTGGCTGGATTTAGATGCTCTGGGCGCTGTGCCACTGCCAATCAGTGCCACAGCGCGAATGCGCCCTGTGTAAAGATAACTGTATGAATTGGGATAAGCATAATTGGCTCGGTTGGTTTACCTGTCAGTCCCTAGTATAAGTGCACTGTGTGTATCCAGGGCTGGTAGACCAAATACTGCTGGTGGGCCTGCAGCGCTGACTTGTGCTACCCACCGAAGCAGCTTTTAAAGTATGTCTGTGTAGCATGTTCTAATAGCGAGTTACTCTCCATTTCCCTGTTTACTATTGTGAGGCTATCCGTTCTCATAGGCCAGGCTGAGTATTACATCCCATAATCCTACCTGCCCCCAGGAACCTGATAGGAAATTCGAATTTGATATGTTTAAGCTCAGGACATTGAGATACATCTTTTAGTAAGGAGCATTTGCATAGCCCGTGTTCGAAAATGCCTCTGCTAGAAACGAGGTATTTTCTTGCCTAAACTTTCCTGTAGGCTTTGCTAGTGTGTGTATTGGCCGTCTGGTTTTGGAACAGCAGGGCCAGCTGGGTCAGACCTGGCTGGAGAGAGAGATCGGCATTTAGAGTATGGGGAGGGGTGACTCTTTGATCTGAGCAGGGCCTTGCCTGGCAAGGTGAATGATGGCTCCACCTCCCACTGGGCGTCTGATAGCAGACCCCCGGATTCTCAAAGGGCAGGATGTCGCCTCGTAAACCAAGTGCTCCCCGACCCCACCGAACTGGTTCTGGCTGGATTCAGTGATTTGTGACTGTAGAGAACAAAGACTTTTTAGGTATAAAACGCTGCGCTGAAACCTTTTTCAAGTGTGTTCCTTCTGGATGTCAAGACGAAACTCTGTCCGAGTGAACAGAGGAAAGGACTTTGAAACTTTCACCAAGCTTGCTGAAGAAACTACCCGAGGGCCTGAATTGAGAGCGCCTCCTGCTGAAGTCTCAGGGACATTAGACTTCACCCTGTCAGCCGTCTGAATTCCTGTGCTAGGGATTCTACTTGCAGGTGAGGCCTCCGTCGAGCAATCCGGAACCTCTAGTTCTACTGTGAGGAACGCGGACTGGTAACCCTTGTTAACTCTGTGTGGCCGCCGCAGCTAAGAGAGAGCTGCCGCCGCTGAGCGCCCGCCTTAATTTGAACCTTCGGAACCTTCGCTGAATCTGTGTGGGCCGCCGCAGCTAAGAGAGAGCTGTTGCCGCTGAGTGCCCGCACTTGTGTCAGCTGTGCATCATCGTGATTCGTCCTGTGGGCCGCCGCCGCAGCTAAGAGAGAGCTGTTGCCGCTGAGTGCCCGCACTTGTGTCAGCTGTGCATCATCGTGATTTGTCCTGTGGGCCGCCGCAGCTAAGAGAGAGCTGCTGCCGCTGAGTGCCCGCACCTTTGCCAACTTTGCCTCATCGTGATTTGTCCTGTGGGCCGCCGCAGCTAAGAGAGAGCTGCTGCCGCTGAGTGCCCACACCTTTGCCAACTTTGCATCATCGTGATTTGTCCTGTGGGCCGCCGCAACTAAGAGAGAGCTGCTGCCGCTGAGTGCCCGCACCTTTGCCAGCTTTGCATCCTCGTGATTTGTCCTGTGGGCCGCCGCAGCTAAGAGAGAGCTGCTGCCGCTGAGTGCTCGCACCTTTGCGTACTTTGCATCATCGTGATTTGTCCTGTGGGCCGCCGCAGCTAAGAGAGAGCTGCTGCCGCTGAGTGCTCGCACCTTTGCCAACTTTGCATCATCGTGATTTGTCCTGTGGGCCGCCGCAGCTAAGAGAGAGCTGCTGCCGCTGAGTGCCCGCACCTATGCCAACTTTGCATCATCGTGAGTCGTCCTGTGGGCCGCCGCAGCTAAGAGAGAGCTGCTGCCGCTGTGAGCCCCCCCGGAGCTGCACGACGAGAGTCATCGCCACCACCAGCCCGGGCTGCTGCCGCTGAGAGCCCGCCTGTCCTCGAGTGCCCGAATCATTGTGAGTGCACGTTGCGGACCACTGCAGTCAAGAGTTGTGGTCGCTGGGAGTCCGCTTGTCACCGTCTCCGCTTCTTCGAGAAGCTACGTGCTGTGTCCCCGTCCAACGGCAGGTATCTGGTGCGCAACGGGTCGCGTAGACCCAGGCCTTGAACTCAGTCAGTGCCACGTTCTGGTGAATACGTTATTGCCTTTTTAAGTACCTACTGATTTACGTGCATTGTGACTGGTTAAAACGCTTTTGAGAGTCTCGTGCTAAACCTTAGATAAAGATACTATTTTTCTACACCTACTTGAGTTGTGTCCTTTTGTGGTGTCGTTACTGCCTTATTGTGCATGGTCATAAATGCTTCACACACTGCCTCTGAGATAGGCCTAACTGCTCGTGCTACGTTACCACAGGGTTGAGCAGGGGTTATCAAGGGGGTAGCCCACTTGCCCTGACTTAGGAAGAAGGGTCCCTATTTGGACATTGGCGCCAGCCATTGCCAACTAGAGACCCACATTTCTAACAGGCGCCATCTTATCGCACCGGATCGTCACATCGCATCGATGCGCCATCTTGTCGCATCGCAACCGGAACGCACCCGAGATCATCTCATCGCCTCCTGTCCGGTAAGGAACAGACGCATCGCCTACTTTGCGCAAGCACTGAGGAACAGATGCATCGCCGCCCCCGAAGCAAGGAACAGACGCATCGTTCTCCCTGCGAACCATTTGTTTGATTTGCGTTACGCATTCCAGGTACTTTTGTGAGAAACGTGTCGCATTTACCATCAACTTGAACTAAGCTATTTCTACCATCTAAAAGCCTATTTTGAATTACAGTATTGTGAATTTTTGTCGTTTCGGTCTTGTGTTAAGTCTATATCAAGAATACTTATTTTCATAAAACCTGTGTGGTGTCCATCTGTAGTGTTTTCACTGTATTACTGTATGTGTTCACAAATGCTTTACACACTGCCTCTGAGATAAGCCTGCCTGATCGTGCCAAGCTACCAAGGGGGTGAATCGGGGTTATTTAGGAGTGTAGCCCCCTTACCCTAACTAGAAGCAAGGGTCCCTACTTGGTCAAAGGTACCTACCTCTGCCAACTAGAGACCCCCAGTTCTAACACTGAGCAATAATTGTTCCCCCCAGATTCCTAGTGTCAACGATCGTGGGTTACACTGGAATACTATCCAAATATATTTAACATGTCTAAGGTACTGGGGACCGAAACTTCTGGGTCGGCTAAAAACAATAAGAAGTTATCTGCATATAGGGAGATCACGTCTTCCCAGTCTGAGTCCCAGCAGACACTTCTAATCAGGTTGTTCCTTACGAATAGCGGGGGGGAAGTGGGAAACCCTATTCTGTATTCCTGCCCAGGCAATAATCTTCTGCGAGTGCCCCAATTATCTTCACTTTTGCCAGCGTGTTAGTTTTCAACTTAATCTACTATAGAAATGCGGATCCAGAGCTGATCTTCCTTAGGATTGCCATTAGTTAAGGCCATTTGAGTTTTCGGCATCCAAGGCCAACAGTAACGCAGGTTCATGTATTTAATGACATCTTAGCAGACAGACAAACAGGGGTCTGTGGTTTGTGTTGTATCGATCCATGAGGCATGAATCCATATTGATCAGTGGACATTAGCTTGGTACTAGCTGCTAGAGATAGTGTGCTGTGTAACAGCTGATGGGGAAATCCTGTGTTCCTGGTAGACAATCAGTATAATCACATGTAGCCTCTGACAACTGCACAATATAGTTGATGGCTTACAATGATTTTATTGATATTGACACTGTTTTCTGAATGAGTTTTTGACTGGTACTTATTTGGTAACACAGTGGAATAAGGGATTTTCTAAGTTGTCATTTAATTTGCATGAGGCAACATTTTGGGCACCTTTCACTCGACATGATTTGTCGAGCATTTTGGTTTCTTTGTGTCACCAGGTGACTCCCATGAGGGGCAGTATTGATATCATCTCTGCATTTTTCAGTGTATTCCAGTCGGTCACACTAAGGACTTATATGAGGCCACCAATTGGGGCACGTTGTGCCTGAAAGGTTTAGTGAGTGATTGCCTTGCTTGGAAATAATTCATTTAGGAGTTTCCATCTGGCCACACATTATGGTTAATGGTGGCTTTTTCGATAATTTGTTACTATACAGGATGGGATTGCTCTTTGGTTTAGTCTTGATGAAGAGCCTAGTGGATGTACCAAGTAATATGTATTGAGCAAGGGGTTGAAAAGTCAACACTTTATAGACTAGCACTTGAACTACTAACACCCAGTTGGGAGAAAGTGAATGTCTGTGCCCCAGCTGTTTTAAGGTGTTGGTAAATGTATCGTAGCGAAGGTTCGGTCAAAAACTTTGTAAAGTTTAATTAAAGAAATTGCTTACTTTTTTAATTCCAGTACTTTTTTTGCACTGCACGAGCACTTTATTTGTCACCACTGCACTAGCTCAGCCTGAATTTGTTATAGTCATAACAGTAAATATTGCTGAAATTAATTAGACAACATATTTTAATGAAATACTGAACCTGGTGGTCATTATTCAATGTACTGAATACAATTCAATATGGAGGATGGGTTACTGCTCTGCTAAAAATGTTTAAATGTATATGAAATAATTCCAACTGCCCCCGACGTGATTATACTGAGAGATAGTTTGCCAGCACTTTCACCAGCACATTGGTCTCCACGTTAAGAAGGGAGATCGGCCTACACTAGGCACACTCCTCTGGGGATTTACTCTTTCAATGGATAAGGACGATGGTTGCCATCCTAAGATCAAGCAGCCAGCTGTCCTCTTTCCTAGCCTTATGCATCTTATTTTTTGAGCAGCTCAACAATGTTCCCATCCACGTATTTGAAAAACTCAGGCAGTAGGCCCAGAGTTTTCCCACTCTTGAGCTACTCAATGCCTCTACAATTTCTCCCACTTCTATTTCCCCATATAATAGTGTCCTGTCTTCCCTAGAAAGGGCAGTGGTTATGATGTCTCGCACAGCCGCGTGCAGCTCCTCAGTAGATTTGCCAGTCCTTGATTGGTACACTTTACCCAAGGATACCATTAAGGCCTGAGAAATCTTTCCCATTGATTACGCTCTCCCACCTTCCTCCGTTATCACACTGTGGGACCATCGCTGACGCTCCTCCCTGTGCGCTAGCCTGTAAGCAGTTCGTCTGCTTTATTCTTACCTTGTATAATTTACGCTGTTTCACCCTATATGGTGTATGTTCCTCCCTCCAGGTGCTGATATTCACCCCTACTGAAGTCAATATGCTGGTCCGGCTCCGGGCAGGGTGCCAGTATGTACTCCGCCTCCCACTTTTCTACTCACTGTTTCACCTTCCACCCCTCCCTAGCTCATTACCTATTTTTTGCCAGTAATGTGCTATGAGACACCTGACAACCATTTTGTACGTCTCCCAGAGATCGACAGAAACAACTATCCTGTGTCGGCGCCATTGCATGCTTTTCTGCATTACTCTGCAGAACCCACTTGCGAGAGACTGCTCTTTTATGCCCTACTCACACTGGTACATACCTATTCCAGATAGATATACAAGATTTTTGCAAACCTTGATGAAGTCCTCTTCATGACGAAACGTGTTGACTGGGCTGAAGTGCGAAGTATTGATGAAACAAAATAAAAATGTTCTTTGGAAACTGTATTATGGCCCCCTCCTCATATATGGATTAAAAGTAGAAATAATCATGTGATGAACATTTGAACTGCTTTGAATTTTCAGAATAAGACTGTTTTGCAACACATGAAGTGTTCCCTCTTTGTTAGAGCTCCCAGAGATCGACCCTTGAACCCACCGTTCCACTATTCTCCTTGAAATATATCTGTTACATCTGACAGTTGTCTCCATGTATTCCAATCTGCCAATTCCCAAGCATCTAGCCTCCCCTCAGTCTGTCTTTTAACAATCAGCATTTCAAGTCTAGTGGTCACAGGGAAATGATATGATATGCCCCACACTAAGTATCTTGTCTTTTTGTATGCCCCCACTCCCGTATCTGCAGTACCAGAACACAATCTAATCAGGGCATGGAATCTATACCATTAGATGTGTATGAATCCTATTTTACCGTAGGCTGCTCCACAATCACAGAGATCCACCAGCCCCAGTGCAGCCAAAAATGTTTGCAGGCACTTATAGTCCCTACATTGCAGAGTGGGTGCAGTAACTATCCATTTCCCCACTGTTGTGAAACTGAAGTCTCTATCCATCAGCAGGAGCACTTCCGGCATTTCAGCATTCACTCCCTTTAATTTTAATAACCCACTTGTCTGCAATCCTGGAGGGAAATACATAGAGGCCACCACCAGTTTTTCTCCATTCCATTTCCCACACACTGTAGAGTAGTAACCTGCAGGATCAACCCACGCGCAGTCAACTTGGAGCTGGAGTGACTTACGAGCCTGGATTCCGACCCCACGGAAACTGGAGGTGAACCTCAAATGTGTCAACACCCTATACTTGCCCCTAATCAGGAAGTCCCAATTACTCCCCTTAAGGTGAGTCTCTTGTAGTAGAATCAAATTGGGGTCATGCCTGGACAGAAATCTCAGTACTACACCTCTTTTCAGTCTGTTACCCACATCACCGACATTCATTAAAGTATATTTAGACTCATTGTATGGGTTGTGTGTTGCCTCGCTGTACTCATCACATGGAGGCACTAGGTGGTACCCTGCATGCACCTCCCCTACTTTTCTGCTCTTGTGTACCTGATAACGTCAACCTCAACATTCCCACCCCAACGAATCCCCCCAGCCTACTACCCCATGCTGCAAGCGTAGAACTACCCACCACCCCAATGATTGAGGTGTCTGTCACCCCACCACAATAAACATCAAAACCAGTTGATAGTTTCTGCGATATCTGCAGCTTTGCCACCTCCTGTTTGAAATGAAGGTCAGCATTTCTTGCAAGTGTGTTTGGTTTATAGTCACTCCTGTCTGTGACCTTCCCCTGCCTTTGTTCCCTTATCTTTTGAGATACATTATTGGTCACAAGGTCTATCAGGGATGGGATGGTCCAGGTATTTTATCATCCCATGCAGGTGCTACCATCTCCTCTGCGTCCCTTTGCGTCTCTACCTCTTGAGTCACTTCTCTAGTCTCCCACTGTGTCAATTACTTTCCACAGGTCATCACCCCTCCAGCCATTTTCAGACATCCTCCAGCGTTGTGAAAAAACATTTTTCCCTTCCGCCAGGATCCGCAACTCAGCCAGAAAGACAATCATATATTGAATAGTACACATTTGGAGCTCTGCTTTCACCTTGTCAAAAAAATAGTCAGTTTGCTTGGACTTCCTGTGTGTAGTCTATGAACAGCATGGTGAAGTGATTCTCAAACTGCAAAGGACCATTCTGTCAGGTGGCTCTCAAAATCACTTCACGGTCTCGAAAGTTGTGGATGCAGCGCTAGGCGTGCCCCAGCATGTGTACTCTCGACCACAAACTGACAAGAAAGGTATCTGGATTTGATTATGTTGGTTACGAAGTCCTCAATATAGCATTTAGCAGCTATGTCCTTTGCTTTTTTGGGAACTCCTACCAGGCGGATGTTGTCACACCTCTAGTATCTTCTATCCTGGCATGTAAGCGATGTGCTGACTCCTTGAGATGGTGCACTTCTAATTGTAGTACCTTAATGGATTTAGTGAGGTCATCAAGCATGTGTTCCACTCCACCAGGACCCGTGTCATGATCTTCTTAAAGTCTGTCTGCAAACATCTGTCTACCACCACTGTGTCTATTTTATTTTCAGGTAAGGGTCTCATTTCCCTGATAGCCAACAGCAGTGATAGGTCTTGGTGGCACTGCTCGGCCCAGTCCAGTTTTGGTGGCAGTTCTGCAAGCTTTTCACCATTGTGTTTGTAAAAGTCTATTTGTCCACTTCAGCGTATTGCACTGTTTTGTGTCCTTTATCGCAGCCCATCCTGGTCCGAAGTGTGGGGATCGTCTCAGAGGCAGAACTTATTGTTGTATGTTCTGTGAGCCCCCAATTAGGCCCCTCAACAATATACCAGGGTGCCCTAGCAGTATTGCACTGTGCCCTTCTAGACTGAGGCCCCGTTCCTCTTATCGGCCAGGGTGTAACTCAGGCAGCAAAAACAGAGGGGGCCAAAACAAGGCCAGAGACCCACCGTGTAACTTTCAGGATCACTGGTATACCTTACGCTGGCCAGCAAGCAAAGAATTGTTGCCCCCGATGCCGCACCCAGCAGTGCACGTGCTTACGTCCACCTTGGCTCAGCCACCTCTAATATTTGCGACTCAACAAACCCCACTGATCAGCACTGGGTTCCGCTGGGCCCACGTCTCAAGATATATTTTGCTAGGGCAACACAGCATGTCCTTCAGGTGCTTCAGAATCGAGTGGCAGCCACCATGTTGTGCTGGCTCCTCTGAGGATGTGTCAGCAGCTCAACGCTTCACTGCATCTTATCAATCAAGCAGAGGTCGTTGCTTCACTCACGGCCGCCTCTACAGTCCATATCGCCAGATTGGGACATTGCAGCCCCCCACTGGGTGCATGCCGGCTCCAATCTTCATCAGTGGGAGCGCCGGCTCCAATCTTCATCAGTGGGAGCAGTGGATTAGGGCTCCATCTTGGCTTGGCCCCTTAGCCACACCTCCTCTCCAGCAGCATTAGTCACTCTCATTCCCGCTAGTAAGGTCCACACAAATAGTCTTCATCCCAGGCCACTCAAGAGCCAAGCTGTCCAGGTCTTCCTGAGTCTTGCTGACTACAATATACTTGAGCCTCTGCACTTCGCAGTGCCTTGAGAGTCTACTGTCCATTTCCAAGGCTCTGCAGCCACTGAGGCTGATCCCCATGGGCACTGCAAGTACGTGGCCATCCGAGATCACAGTCCAGAGGACTGGACGAGATATGTTTTAAATGAATGAAAGAGATAAAGTTTGTAGAGTGTGTAAGCCCCTAATTGGTTATATACAAAATAAATCATCATCCCCATTTTATCCCAGGACGTTGCAAACACTTCAATGTATTGAAATCAGTAACATGAAACAAAAATGAACTGATTTGTATGTAAAAATGAATGTAGTAAATGGGTCTAAAAACAACCCAGATTGAGCCACATTTTTGATTTATGCATCTTCTTGATAACTGCCATCTTGTTTCTTTCTGGTTGAGGCATAGGAAGGAGTGGGGAGGAAGAGACAGAAAAAAACCTGCACTGAGTTAATGGGAGGTTGCATTGGACACCCCTATTTTGGTATTACTGCATTAAAAATACAATATTTCTTGGAAAAAAGGATGCGAAAAGGTTTTTTAAGGTGAGGATTCTACAGACCATGTTTAGATTGATTTCAACTTGGTAGCGTTTTAAAGAAAAATAAATGAAATACCGGCCAATGCAGATTTATAGTCTTTCAAAATAAAAATAAAATGTATTTTCTATAGGAAGGTTTTTGCAAATTAATTTGTATTTTTAAGACAAGTGCTCCAAGTTCTTATGCATGGGCTGGACAATTCAGTAATCAAGACAACAAAGCAAGATCCCCTGAGGAAGAATCAAGATTTTGGAATAGGCAAATTAAAAGTCCATACCTCAAACTCATTGCTGATGGCTGGAATAAAGAGAGCTTTGCAGAAACAAATGCCTTCAAAATTCAAAAAGCTGAAGCAGATTTGCAAGGTGTAATGGACCAGAATCCCTCCTACGTGATAAGTGTAAAGAACCAGAATCCCTCCTATGTGATGTGAGAGACAGACAAACTCTTACAGGACACTGGATGTTAATGTTATTGACGCAAAAGTGGGTTCCACATGTTAGCGAACCACAGCATACACATATGACCACTAAATGATGGTGGTTTGCTTTTTTAATGAATGACAATGTGAAATATCTATTATTTGTCACATGAGGTTAGATTTATCTACTGTTAGGACTTGGTGAGGACTAGATGAACACCATAAATAAATATAATATTTATAAAAATAAATATCACTATGTTAAAACCATAGAGGATTTACATTCTTTCTCACACCACACTAACATCCAAAGCGAGTGCTACCTTTGCTGACAAATAGAAAAGATACAAGAGTGGCAACCCCAGAAATAGCATCCCTCACAAATAGAACAGGTAGCAGCATGGGCAGCAAGATTCACACAAACACATCGCAAAAGTACAGAACAGGCAGCAGTAGGGTGAGGATCCATGTCACTCAGAATGCAGCATTAGAATCAGTAAAGTCAGCTTCCCAAACAAAAAAAAGCTTCAATGCCTCACTCACTTAAGTTTCACAAATCCATGTGTGAAAAGTTCATCAAGTTCGGATTTTCTTTCCACGCCATTCTGGTACTTGGAGTCCCGATTTTATATAGACTAAATAGGCCTGCTGCCGGTCTAAAAATGCGAAGAAAAAACCAACTTTGATGAGCTACTCATCATCAAGTTTTTATTCGGCAAATCATGGCCATAAAAGTACATAAAACATTGATAAAATCCATTCATACATACAAAATCCATACAAAGTGCACTGAGAAGTACAAAACTTACAATACAAAAATGAGCAGCATGGCTGGTACAGGGGCATCAAGGATAAGGCTGCACACCTTGTGCCTGTCAACAAAGGCCTCAAATAAGAGTCCGCTATGTTCACAGGGATATTTGGATCCGCTACATAAGCCAGCATAATGTTCATCATTGTTGAAAAACAAATTCCTTTTCTGGTAATTGGATATGTACTATTTTAAAAATCAAATTCAAACTTCATCTTTGTCCCATGAGTATTTGAAAAGTATACACCGTCACGCAATTACAAAATACCAAAGAGAATAGGCACAAAATGGGCAGTGTCAATGCAAGACGCCCCCCACTCACAAACAAGGAGTAAACTGCATCAAACACCTGCCCCTCCCACACAGAACAAGTATTTCACAGGTCAGAGCAGTGAAACATTCCCTCACACACAGAACAGATTAAGTGATGAAGCAGTATTGCAAATTTCACGCACACTAAGGGCAGGCTTCCCTCAAAATTAGAACAAATTACAAAATTGACTTTAACAGTGCAATCTTCTGTCATAGATATCAGATTAGAAGTAAGAGGGATTATGAGAGGAATTTCCAGTCTAGCACACATCCTTCCATAATGATATCATATAAATCAAGTGTGCGATAAACATGGGAAGCGAGACCCACCTTAAGGATTCAAATGCTTCTCAAAGGTCACAGAGCATCCTTTTTAGGATGCACAGGCCCTCACGCATCGAGGTGGCATGCTTCATCATAGGGCCATGCTCCTCGCTGGGAAGGCGCTGCAATGTCCAATGGGCCCCTTAGAGGGGGTTCTTTGCCGGAGATTTCTTTCAGGTCAGAAATCAAAAGGGGAGCTTCAGAAAGACAGACATGTGCCCTTGAGGATTTTTCAATATATGGAATGGTGGCTTGGAGAGCAGAAGTGATAATCAGTTAAGGACCTCAAAAACTAAGTTTTATTTATTTAGGTGTCCTGGTTAAGGTTACAATTAAAGGCATCATACCAAGCTGGAAATAATGTTCCTTCGGTTCATAGTGCTGTTGACATGCTTCTTGCCTAGGTGCCCCCCCAGGGATCGGTGGCAATCCATCAGGAACAAAAGGGATACTCCTAAACTACTTGAACCCCCTATTATTTTTGTGGTGCTCACCCACAGTTTTTTGTGTTAAAAAATGAATGTTCTAATTTAGAAAGAACCCATGTTACTTGCATGAATTTGTAGTATCCCCCATTAGGGTGTATTGTGGGGGTTGTATATAAAGCTTGTGACCTATCAAAGGAAAAAACAACACATTTTCTTATATAATGATTATTATACAAATATCAAAATTAGCAATCGCTTGTCCACTGATCATTTCGTTTTTGTGACGGCAGATTAGTGGGTGTGCACCCTTCATGGTTACCATGCATTTGCATGCCTCGTTTAATCCACATGCATGCTGCCATCACCCATACATACGAAAATAATGGAGGTAGTAAAAGTTATGGCGAAACAGAAATAGAAAAGTAATTATAGGAGATGCACAATTTACGATATGATATGGTAAATTTTGTAAAAAATGATATCTACTGATCTAGACAAAAGCGCCACCATCAGAAAAGCCACTTACTTGACAGCGGGAAGACCTACCTGCGTCCAGGACCCCGGAAGTGAAGGGATCGTGTTAAAAATAGGCCTAGACCGAGACGCCGTACGCGTCTGTCGTCACCTCGCACGCATAACGTAAATGCGTCAGGGCGTTTACGTGAACTGTGTAAGTTGTTGCTGCGAGGAGTCATACTGTTTTTAGAAGGCATTTCAGATGCTTGCCATATTGAGGAACAAAATGTACATAAATATATACACATGGGGTGAAAAAGGATGAGTCGCTGCCCTTTATTCTATTAATAGTCAAGACATTTCATATGAAAATATATTTTTGCAAAACCTTTTGCCTAGTGTTAATTTTAAAGTAATCTATTTCTCATTGTAAGTCTTATTAAAATTTGATATGAATATCCCAATTCGAGATAATCAGTATGGTTAATGTATAATAGCTTACGTAATGGTAGTGTGTTCTCGAAAAATATTAAGGAGCACGATATGTGGAGTTTTTACACATGCTAACTTCATTAGTTTTCGTAGCCCAAAGGCACTGGGATTTCTATTATTTATATTGTAAAAGTTGGCTTTACTGTTCATAGCCAAACTAGCTTCTGTGTTTTATGGTCCTCTTAGGTGCCAGAACTTTCCTATTTCTTATAATATAGTACAAACAGTATATGCAAAAAAACAAAAAGCACTTCTTGTGGATTTAATGGTTGTTCGTAGTAGAAACATAGTAGGAAGCATGTGCATGCAAACATGCTCTGGTGTATGTATATGGTTTCATACAGACTGCATCATACTGAATAGCCTCTTACATCTCTGAGTCAGTGAATGAAATATTTACTTTCGCATTGCCAGGGGTTTGGTGGCTGTTGTATTGATCGATGAGAAGGGAGGTAGTGCATCAACAGGTCAGGAGGCATGATGACTCTATGATCAGCGATTGGGGACCACCAGATGTGATATGCTGGAAACAGAAGTTGAGATAACGGAACTTGTGGATGGATTTGAGTCTGTTCCATTAGCCAAACCTCAATAATACTGTTTGCTTAACACCCAAGTCTTTTCCAAAAGACTTGTTCTTTCTAGCCTGTCGATATCCAGGTCAACGTCATTAATCTTCATGATTGCCGGGGCATTGCCTACAAGGACTAACATCTGAATCTGATGCTCAAGTTTGGGCTGCATAAACTGTCAATATTCTTGAACCAGTAAGGATTTGAAGGAGGAGTTCAGATGCAAGTCCACCAATTCTCCTCTCTGTGGAATCTACACAAGCTAGGAAATGTACTACTGGCGGGTCACAAGTTCCGTAGCGGAAAATGGCAAGAGAAAAACACATTGGACTCAGGTGCTCAAAACCTCTTTGCATACAACACGTCTTCAGAAGCTTATAGACGTATTTGTCACCCACCCTAAGAATGCCAGCTGTGACTGTTGTTGAAACAGACACCATAGCCGACTTCAGACAGAAGACAGCAGGGACTAGTTGAATCCAAACTGTTATGTTCAATATAAGCATATTGTAGAGAACATTGCACAGATCAGGATGCTCATCTGATACTCTATAGATTGTTGATAAATCCCAGATCGCACTTGGAATCCTGCTACGGGATGGCAAGTATTTAGGAATCACAGTACATCTCTTCAAACAAGAGCTGGAAAACAACACGCCATGAAGCTGCAACAAATCAGGTCACAGAAACTTCATCAAAAGCTGGAAAGGCAATGGATACCAGGAAAAGGGAAAAAACAAAAATGTGCAAGGAATGGCAAACAGTGAGTGAAACACTAATGGCATTCGGTATCATGTAAGCTTCTTGTTGCCTCAGTTAAAACTGTCCCAGAAGCGTTTGACTCTTTTTCTGGTTAGATGATTTCAAACCAATCACTGAGGCCTCTGTTTCTCTGTGCCTCTGAAAGCCTGCATACGCCTATGGTGCCCAGGCCTCCAGAGACAAGTCTTCCATACCTTCTACTCGAACTGTCTCTGCCTGGGTCTAAGTGATTGTATTCTTCAGCTCAATCTCACTTGCCTCCCAATGTGCCAGAACCCTTTTTTTTCTTACACGGATTCAGATACTTGCACTCTGAACTATCACAACAGTATTGGACTACAGCAAGCCAGGTCATAAAGATGTTATGCTAGAAGGCTAAGGGTTCTTTCTGGAGCTACCAGTAACTGGTGTAACAAGGGAACCCAATCCATCCACAGCAGACTATTCCCATCTTTAAAACTGCAAAACTTGTTTATAAATCATATGCCACACAGTGTGGTGCGATGGATGAAATGCTAACGCAAGAGCTCAAGGACTAATGGATATGGCTCATCTACAACAGGTCTCGTTAAGATGCGGATTGTTGACCGCCAGCCAAATGGGTGTCACTGAAAGGGACAGAAGGTTGATCTTTACCAAAGGAAAATCTGGAATATTAGAAGGATCATAGCCACTGAATCCATTCCAGTTTACCATTTCAGCTACACCTTTATCCCGGTGAAATCAGATCTAGTCATCACAGATTGTTTTGTGGCAGCATATGTCTTCAGTGCCATTGATTATCACCTTCCTTCTAAACAATGGAGACAAACTGCTCTGATGAAAACCAAGGAGACTAAGGAAAGATGCACCCCTGCAGACCCGTCAGCCTTAAGGTGGTCTTCCTCCAAGCTTTTTCCCTTCACCCCTCCTGTTTTCCTGAATTTGTTTTTGATGGCCTGTGCACTTTACCACTGCTAACCAGTGCTAAAGTGCTCATGCCCTCATTTTTTTTTAAATTAGCTTACACATGATTGGCATATTTAATTTACTTATATGTCCCTAGTAAAGTGGCATGCCATACACCAAGGGCTGGTAAATTAAACACTACTAGTGAGCATGTAGCAGTTAGCGTGCCCCCCACTGAAGTAGCCCCTTAGCCATTCAAGCCTCTGTGCAGTTTAAAACTGCAAATTGTACTTGGCAAAATAAACCCCTTGCCAGGCCTAAAACTCTTTTTATTACATATAAGAGACCCCTACAATAGGCCCCAAATAGCCCATATGGCAGGGTGCATTGTATTTAAAAAGTTGGACATGTACTTTTAAGTTTTACATGTCCTGGTAGCGAAAAACTCACAAATTTGTTTTTCACTACTGTGAGGCCTACCCCTCCCATAGGATAACATTGGGTTATCTTATTATATTTAATACGTCATAACTTGTGTTTGGTAGCAGGTAGAAATTTCATGTTTGGTGTCTAAGGAATTGTAATTTAAAAAAATCTTTAATGGTAAAGGAGCCCCGCTTCCACTTCAAAGATGGTGCCTCAGCACACATACAAAGAACTTCACACTCGCCTTTTACAATGCCAGACATCCTGGGACCAGGGCAAGGAGGCAGGAAATTCCAGACACTTCTGTTGGGAGAAGACTCCAAAAGTTTCTTCCACTTCAAAGCTGGGACCCTTAGACCCACTTTTCAGTTCACTTCTGGACTGTGGATATTCTAAGAGAACTGACCTGCTGCTAGTGGCCTGCTGTATACTTCTGAGGATTGCTCTGCTGCACCATGACAACTGCCCTGCTGCCTGAAACCTGCCCTGTACCTTCAGAGGACTGGTCTGCTTCTTGAAACCTGCTTATCTGCTTGAACCCAGGACTACCAGAGTTACTCCAAGGGAAAGTTGGCTGGCCTCGTAATAAGAGCCTCAGGGACAGAAAAGGCTCCAACCAACTACAACCTGGACCCAGCCAGAGTAAGTCCTGACCCTTCAATTGGTGCCTCTCTTGTCCTGAACCCTTAGAAGTGGTGCTAAAGGTGCGCAGATAGCCAAATTCCAAAACTAGGGGACTTCGAAATTTTTCAGACGAAAAGTACTCTGAGAACCGAGAGGCGACCGTAACATACCTGCTCACCAATCTGCCCAATGTGTATTGCTGGTCAGCTCCTGCTATGTTCTTCTCCGAAGCATCAAGTCCTCTTCTGCGGCTCCTCGCAGAAGTTGTATCCGGCCTCGTACAGTCCTCGTCCGCCACAGCCTGCAGCTTCTTCCAGCTGGAGATCTTCAACTTCTAAAAAAGAGACTAAGTCCAAATGAAGAAACCTTAACGGCGACCCCGTCCAGCGGCTCCCCGACATAGATGCCGCCACCGCCACTTCCTCAGACACCACCGGCTGCCTTGCCCCCGCTGAAATTTACCTTCTTAGACATTTTTCTTAAAAAATTCTTTTAAGTCCAAAGGTAACCAGAGACCGGACCCAATCCACTATGAGTATCCGAGCCGTGCTACATAGCGGTTGGCCACAATTTTCGACTTTTCCCAGTCTCACACGACTAGATGTTCCACGGTTGATGCTTTGATCTTTTAGGTGCTATTTTGCACTTTAAACTTTAACAATTCACAACAAAATGCACTCACGTTTTTCAAAACTGGTGTGGTATTTTTCTTGTGTTGCGTTTTCACTTCCTGTTTAGGTGCTGCATACATACTTTACACATTGCCTCTAACGTAAGCCTGACTGCTTTTGTGCCAAGCTACTTGGGGGTTAACCAAAGGTTAATTTAGTGACTTTTTGTGGTCCACCCTGACAAGGATTGTGGCTGTTGCTTGAGAAGGGCTCACACCCCCATGAACCAATAACCCAATTTTTCACAACCCCCAATATGGCTCCCCACCCCTGGTTACCGACAACCATTGTTACTGGAGTGTTACAGTAGAGCGGAACATCTGCTGCATGGCTTTGGTGGATGAAGCTACCATTGTACCTTGGGCCGCCTCCAAAACAGAGCATCATCTATCTCATCATCCAGGGAAACGGGGCTCCAAAAGAGCAGAATATTCTGATAAAGGTCCAGGCTTGCACAAGATGCCGCGAAGACACATATGGCATATAAGAACAAGCATTGGTAATGCATCGGTTTCGCCTATGTTATGAATAAAGAGCTGTTTTCATCAATCATCGTCCGGGAGAAGGAAAGAGCTCCCTGACAGATAGCACAGGAGTGGAAAGAATGTGGTGCAGATGCCAGAGCTGCTGACTAGACAGCTGGGGATCCCGGTTCGAGTCTCTGCAGCGCCTTGCAACATCCTGTGATTCTATGCAAATCACTTAATCTCTCTGGGTGATAAATTGTTATATAAATATGCTGCGATAGTATAAGAGAAAACTTTATGAAAATATTGTTCCACCAAAGGGGATGTTAACAGTAGTTCAACGGCGGGAAACTGATAAGAGAAGTAGATGAACAAGCATTGGTAAATGCAGGAAAATATACTACAGCCAATAGAAATGGAGGAAAGGTAAGTGGCACGCACTGGAACCAATGAGAAGCCAGGAAAGAGAGAAGGCGGCTGTAAGTCCCTTTTAAGTTTATAATAAAAACAATAGAATTCTCAAGCACAGCGCAAGCGCTGTGCAGGCGAAACCTAAAAAATCATGGATGAAACAACTGATTACATTAATGATACAACATGTCACCATGGTGGTATGAGACTGCAATTGGGTGGAGATGTGTTGCATCAGATGTTGCTCATATGCACTGCCCCGAGGAAAAATGCAGAAAGAGTGTATTCCACAAACCATTAGCAGTCTATTATTTGGTTTCCAGTGATGCTGTGGCCTGCACATATCCATGGCCTCCATATTACAATTCCCCATCAGCTTACAAGCTGGCACTGAGACATCCTAATGGGCTTTAGGACCGATACACACTAGGGGCAGATGCTGTTTGCATAACAATATTTCCTGTCTGTGCTGTTGGGAGGTCAATGCTCTGCAAGCGCTTGAAAATGCTCAAAGGCAGAGCCAGTTGTGGAACAGCTCTGAGCATCTACGTCAGGGCCTCCCTCCACCTGCCCCAGTGCAGTGATCATCCAGCATTCATCCAGAGAGTAATGAAGCACCACCGAGGCATAAGCACAGTAAAGCCCAATAAATGGTGCACACAGAATGACTTGACAATGCCCCTCCAAGACAGCAAATTCTTACCTGGACTAGTGTAAAACTCATCAACAACGCGGAGGAAAAGGTTATATAATATGAACATGAGTGAAGACATTTTATTTAATCCACCTGACTTTGTACAACGTTGTCTGAGGAATTTTCCATGTAAGTGTTGACATTGTACATTCTTTTATTTTTTTCTCCATGTCCTTGGAAAAATACTGAGTGGTTGTTAGAATAATTACACTTTGTTAATCATTTGTGCTTCTCTGAGATGGAAAGCCACACTGGTTTTTGTTTCCATTCAATTTGCAATTAGCGATGGTATCTTGAAAATTTAGTGTGGTTAGCTATTCTTTCTTTATGTATAACTGGAAGGAAATTTCCAATGGATTAGGGGAGGGGAGTAAAGTCTGTAGGCAGACTTGTTTGAAGTATAGTATTAATATGAAAGGAGAGTTCCTTTAGTTGTTCATTACCTTCACGGAACAGGTTTCTCCTTGTTGGTTTTGCATCCGCTTAAGCGTGAATAAACTGATCTGCTTTACCTCCGACTCCCTGTACTCCTTTGAATTTAAAGTGGACAAGAGGTGCGCTCTCCACAAATGGCGCTCGAACAGTATTTGTGTATGTGGCTGAGGTGACACAACCGGAGGCTGACGGATTGCTGGGGCCCCTGCTAATGAGACTAGTTTCTCGTAGCTGCCATCTGAAGTCCCAAACTGCTGCCCCTCGGCAACAGGATCTCCCCGGCATAGGTTCTAAACTGTTCGAGCGAAAAGTGGCTGAACTACAGAGTACAGAGAGTCGGACGTCTTCAGCAAATACCTGGTGAGATGGTTCCGAGTTATTTTGTAACGGGCGTTTTGAATTATTGATTAGTTTTTGCTATTAAGAATTTTATTGCATTATATTGGTTGGGTTTCAGGTTGGACCTCATAAATAGGCCTGTATTGATTTTATTGATAAGTTTTCTCATTTAGATGATCTTTGACTTTAAGGCACAGTGAGCAAACTAATTAAATATATTTCACAGTGTCGTTGTTGCTGTTTCATGAGTCCACGCCAGGATGAGTCCCAACCAGTCCCAGTTGAGGGTAGACCTGCATGGAAGATGATGACAAAATTGGGACAGGTGTGAACTTGTGGAACAGACTATGGCATCGAAATACTAAGGGATTTGAGGATTTGAGATGGCCGCTAGACAGTTCATTTGATCTAGATAAAATTCAATATTTGCAGCAATGTTTGTTTGAGAAAAAGGTCAGACCAGCAATGTGGGACAGTTTTAATAAATGGGAAAAACATGCTACAATGTTAGTAATTATAGAACAAAAAGAGAAGGAACGAGAACAGAAAAAGGGAGTGTTGCAGAAAGCCAAAGCATATGATCAATTAAAACAAACTGAAAGTATTGAATGTATGGACAGGGAGTTTAGAAGGACCACTTACAAGACATATGTGACACAAGAGAAAGAACATGTGGACAAGGATGAGGTATTAGAGAGACTATTCGAGAATCCCCCACCATATGTCCCACAGGTTCCCATACCTGCCGCACAGGCACAAAATGTACCACTACAGATGGGTCAGCAGGGAAATGCACCTCTAGTACCCATTCCAAATGTACCAATCCTTCCTGCCCCATTACCAGGTCAGCGACTGCCTGTCCCACCCAGACCAATACTTAATCCATCTGCTGTTCAACAGCAGTCACAAGCAGGACAAGCCATACCTGCACCAAATGTATTGACTACTCCTCAGGAATATTTTTTACCAAGGCTAGTGACTGGACAAACTCCTTCTGCATCCCAATCTGCTGGAAATACACCTGCAGGTACCCCACCTGTGATTCACAAGCATAGTGGTAATTTGAGAGATAGGAGTGGGAATTGGAGGGACAGACCTAATACTAGATATGGATCACAGAGAGCTAATCCAGAAGAGTTAAAACAGATAGCCCATAGATGGATGGATGACATAAATAATGCCCCCACGAATACTGTTATGCCAACTGTAAATAGGTTTGATGTTTTTCAAAAAAACGTACTCATTCAATATATGACTGAAAGGATAGAGGACTGGTGGACATGTTGTACTAAAAATATCCCACATTGGAGTGTTAAGGTTAGACGAAAATATCAAACAAGCATTGAAAATGCAATAGGTCTCGCATTTTTTTAAGTTAGAGCTATTGGCATTGTAAATGGCAATGTCTGTTACCTACTAAGGGAGGATGGAGGGAGCAGTTGGTGTCGGAGTGCCAAAATGCTCTGTTGGAGAGTGACTGGCCAAAAGTAAACAAAACAAGCAGCGACTTTTAAAATAAGTGTTTAGCCAGAGATATTGACTTTACCTATGTCTTTAAGCTGTGCTGCACAGAAGTCTGCAGCATGCTGAAAAGTTATAATAAAGAAGTGTCAGAAGCATTTTTGTTACCTTAGATATGACCAAAAAAGTATTATGTACAACTGAACGACCATATTAAAAAAGTATTAAAAATAATGTCTTGAGTTTTTTTTTGTCCTTTCAATGCTGGCAACTTGTATCTGCCTGTCGCAATGGTTGCTTGTTGTTGTTTTTTTTGTCATGGGGGGGCATAAATAACAGGAGGGTGAAGGTCAGTCAGTTAGTTAGTGAGAGTGAGTGAGAGAGTCAGTCAGTGAGAGAGAGTCAGTCAGTGAGAGAGAGAGTCAGTCAGTGAGAGTGAGAGAGTCAGTCAGTCAGTGAGAGAGTGAGAGTCAGCCAGTCAGTGAGAGAGTGAGAGTCAGCCAGTCAGTGAGAGAGTGAGTCAGCCAGTCAGTGAGAGATTCGGTCAGTGAGAGTGAGAGTCAGTCAGTGAGAGTGAGAGTCAGTCAGTGAGAGTGAGAGTCAGTCAGTGAGAGTGAGAGTCAGTCAGTGAGAGTGAGAGTCAGTCAGTGAGAGTGAGAGTCAGTCAGTGAGAGTGAGAGTCAGTCAGTGAGAGTGAGAGTCAGTCAGTGAGAGTGAGTCAGTCAGTGAGAGTGAGAGAGTCAGTCAGTGAGAGTGAGAGAGTCAGTCAGTGAGAGAGTCAGTCAGTGAGAGTGAGAGAGTCAGTCAGTGAGAGAGTCAGTCAGTGAGAGTGAGAGAGTCAGTCAGTGAGATTGAGAGAGTCAGTCAGTGAGAGTGAGAGTCAGTCAGTGAGAGTGAGAGAGTCAGACAGTGAGAGTGAGAGTCAGTGAGTGACAGTGAATGAGAGTGAGAGTGTCAGTTAGTCAGTGAGTGAGAGAGTGAGTCAGTGAGATAGTCAGTGATAGTCAGTGAGTGAGAGTGAGTCAGTGAGATAGTCAGCTAGTGAGAGAGTGAGTCAGTGAGATAGTCAGCCAGTGAGAGTGAGTCAGTCAGTGACAGTCAGTGTTTTAGCGAGAGAGTCAGTGTTTTAGCGAGAGTCAGTGTTTTAGCGAGAGAGTCAGTGTTTTAGCGAGAGAGTCAGTGTTTTAGCGAGAGAGTCAGTGTTTTAGCGAGAGAGTCAGTGTTTTAGCGAGAGAGTCAGTGTTTTAGCGAGAGAGTCAGTGTTTTAGCGAGAGAGTCAGTGTTTTAGCGAGAGTCAGTCAGTGAGAGAGAGTCAGTCAGTGAGAGAGGGTCTGTGAGAGTGAGAGAGTCTGTCAGTGATAGTCTGCCAGTGATAGTCTGCCAGTGATAGTCTGCCAGTGATAGTCTGCCAGTGATAGTCTGCCAGTGATAGTCTGTCAGTGATAGTCTGCCAGTGATAGTCTGTCAGTGATAGTCTGTCAGTGATAGTCTGTCAGTGATAGTCTGTCAGTGATAGTCTGCCAGTGATAGTCTGTCAGTGATAGTCTGTCAGTGATAGTCTGTCAGTGATAGTCTGTCAGTGATAGTCTGTCAGTGATAGTCTGTCAGTGAGAGTGAGCCGCCAGTGAGTCTGTCAGTGAGAGTGAGTCAGTGAGTCTGTCAGTGAGAGTGAGTGAGTCTGTCAGTGTGAGTCTGTCAGTGAGTGTGAGTCAGTGAGTGTCAGTGAGAGTGAGTCAGTGAGAGTGAGTGAGAGTGAGAGTAAGTGAGAGTGAGTGAGAGTGAGTCAGTGAGAGTGAGTCAGTGAGAGTGAGTCAGTGAGAGTGAGTCAGTGAGAGTGAGTCAGTGAGAGAGTCAGTGAGAGAGTCAGTGAGAGAGTCAGTGAGAGTCAGTGAGTCAGTGAGAGTGAGTCAGTGAGAGTGAGTCAGTCAGTGAGAGTGAGTCAGTCAGTGAGAGTGAGTCAGTCAGTCAGTGAGAGTGAGTCAGTCAGTCAGTGAGAGTGAGTCAGTCAGTCAGTGAGAGTGAGTCAGTCAGTCAGTGAGAGTGAGTCAGTCAGTCAGTGAGAGTGAGTCAGTCAGTGAGAGTCAGTCAGTGTTTTAGCGAGTCAGTGAGAGAGAGTCAGTCAGTGTTTTAGCGAGTCAGTCAGTGAGAGAGAGTCAGTCAGTGTTTTAGCGAGTCAGTCAGTGAGAGTCAGTCAGTGAGAGAGAGTCAGTCAGTGAGAGAGGGTCTATGAGAGTGAGATAGTCTGTCAGTGATAGTCTGCCAGTGATAGTCTGCCAGTGATAGTCTGCCAGTGATAGTCTGCCAGTGATAGTCTGCCAGTGATAGTCTGCCAGTGAGAGTGAGCCAGTGAGTCTGTCAGTGAGAGTGAGCCAGTGAGTCTGTCAGTGAGAGTGAGCCAGTGAGTCTGTCAGTGAGAGTGAGTGAGTCAGTGAGAGTGAGTCAGTCAGTCAGTCAGTGAGAGTTAGTCAGTGAGAGCGAGAGAGTCAGTGAGAGAGTCAGTGTGAGTGAGAGTCAGTGTGAGTGAGAGTCAGTGTGAGTGAGAGTCAGTGTGAGTGAGAGTCAGTGTGTGAGTGAGAGTCAGTGTGAGTGTGAGAGTCAGTGTGAGTCAGTGTGAGAGTGAGTGTGAGTCAGTGTGAGAGTCAGTGTGAGAGTGAGAGTTAGTGTGTGAGAGAGTGAAAGTGTGAGAGAGTGAAAGTGTGAGAGTGTCTGTGAGAGTGTCTGTGCGTGTGTGAGTGTCTGTGCGTGAGTGCGTGTGTGAGTGCGTGTGCGAGTGCGTGTGTCTGTGCGTGTTTTTAAAAGGCTGAGGTACCATTAAAATACTTAAAACAATAGTTTTCCAGTAATATTACAGGGAACTGCTGTGAATAAACTATATGCTGCCCTTAAGTGCAACAAAGGCTTCATTTTGTGACTGAAAATGTGTTAAATGCAACACCCCACATTCTCTGCATTTTCCCGCTCTCCCCAACCCCAATCAAGTGAAAAAACGGAATGAATCAAATAAACGTGTTCAGTAGTTCAGCTTTTTCTTTGGGCCTGATTGTCTGTGCTTGTTTATGGCTGCCACTAATTTGCTCGTTTGCTTGCTGGAAAATAGCTAATTAAAACCCACTTCAGCTAACAAGCTGTCTGGGACCATACACATGTCACTCTCTGCTGTCTGCTGTTTTCGTTTATGGCCCGCGCTTTGTGGCTGTTGTTTATCCGACCTCTGAAGCGGCGAATGAGGAGACATCTCATGCCCTCCTCACAGGTGTGTGCCTGTACATCAGCACATCATCAGCGCGAGCGGGCCGCTGTTTTACTGCACTTCAGTACCTTGAGTGTTATTACCCCTGACAGCTAATGGCTGCCGAATACACTGCTTGTTGGCGCGGGCTTCTGAACGGCTTCATCTGTCTTTTTGTGTTTTTTCAGTGACTGGTCACATTAAGAATATGTGTCAGAGCTATCAGCCCCGTCTGTTCTTTGCATGCTCTTCATTTGCCATGGTATTCGCCGAAATTAGCATGTATTGTCATCTACATACTTCCACGCGCATTGGCTTTTGATGTAATTATGCTGTCATCATTGTGCTTCCGCCCATTTGCTAATTTATTGTACCTAAATTAGACCTAATATTAGCAAGTTTCGCAGCTGTTGCTAGAGAAAGTGCAGTTACGTGCTCATGTGGTGTTTGGTAATTGAACTGCAAGGTTGGCTTCTAAATAGGTGAAATGCGTGAGGAAACTACAAATGAAATACATTTCAAACGGATTCAGAAGCCCGCTGCACTCCCCCAACTACAGGCGAGATTGTGTGGGAGACAACAGTTTTAAACCCTCCAGAAGATGGGAATGGCAGTTCCCTCATGGACATGGTGCTTTTTGTTATTTCTTCTATCCTCTGTAAAGCAAGACTGAATTTTTTCGGCCCATGGCAGAAGACCGTTTGCCTATTATGGTGTAATCTGTCGTGTTTCTAGTAAAAAAGGCCACGACACAATAGTGCGGGAACTTTAGAGATAAATGTAACATGCGAGCGAGCGGAGAGACAGACCCTGAAATAAAAAAGAAATGGCGGCCGCGCGGTAAAAAAAAAATAAACAGTGGTGCGCGCGCACCACAGCGGAGCGGGGGGAGGGAGCGCGGCAGCGAGGCGAACGCGCGCTGCTGCGCGTGCTGGCCACCGACGGGAATGGGCGGGACATGCGCCCGCCTTTGCCCAATGGCGTGCCGGATTTTGTAAAAAAAAAGCACACGAAAGCCAATGGCAGCCGCGGAAAGCAAAACCACACGCACGAGCGTTGTCATCTGTCTTATGTAACATTTCCTATACACTGATTTACAAACCTATGATTGATAGTCTCTGTGTAATGTGTGTTATGTAAAGTGCTCCGACACCTTTCACTTTTATGAGTGACACTATAAAATTAATTAAATGCATCTGAGCGAGAGTGGTTATGGAGACTGTTAAAGGGTGGTAGGGAGGGGATCCGTGGCGGAGGTGGTCATTGGGGGCGCCAAAAACATTGTCGCACTAGGCGCCACCAGTGCTAAAGCCGGCCCTGCTTTACAGCTAGACCTATTAGCATTACCAATGCTCGTTATTGGGCGTTGCTGCAGAAGTTTGCAAAAAAAAACACGCCTTCTTGCCACAGCCCTAATCGTGGCCGTCATGCGAGCTCTTCACCTGAGAAAGCCCCGAGGGGGAGGGTGCTGCCCTGCCCTTCACTCTATGTACTTGGTGAGGTGATAAACACGGGATATTTATCACTTGCATGTCGCAAGCATTAAAAAAGTAACACGCATTTGGGGGAATGGTGATGACTGTGAATAAACAGAGGAAGCGACCTGCTGTAAATGAGCGATCTGGTCTTCTTTCCCATAGCAAACAAAAGTCGAATCCTCTACTAACAATCCCGGCTAGAAGAACAGCCTTTAGTAACTTGGTTCCCGTGGCCCTACTTTACAGGCACACTAATATTTTAATATTGTTACTGGTTTTACATTCAGAAGCATTTTGATTTACCTCCGGCCGATGAAATTTCACAATTCTACCTGTAATACTGAAGTATGTATTTATTACAACTACTGCAGTTAATGTATTGTAATATACCGTGTTTTATATATATTGTCATGTGTTTAATTAACTAAAACAATAAACTGGTAAAAAAAAAAAATTCTAATCTGTTTCACTCTTTCTTACTTCACATATTCGAACTCTTCTCCTTTAAAACATGCCATGAGGCCTCCAATACCAATTACGAACTTTATAGCTGCCACAACACCGCCCTCACAATGCTTCGTTTGGGGAAAAAAGAGGTAAGTGCAGGGGACCAAAGATTTCCTTAAGACCACCCGCTCTGGTGCTGCCAAATGCAGGGTTTGCTTAACACCAAGCTGCTGTTGAGTATTCTCTCCATATCAGCGACGAGTACTGCAGTTTGGTGCCATATACCTTTATTAATACACAGAGCAATCCCCAATGGAATTTGGAGATAAGGCTGCTTCCTCCAAATGCTTCCCGGCACATTCTAGCATACCCCAGACTATTACATTCTAGGTGACCTCTCCAGATTCTAGACGCTCTCACAGGTGCAAACCATAACACACCGCCTCAGTACTAAAAATTACATAACTCAACGGAAACTAAATACACGCGCAGAAACACTTCTGGGTTTGCGCGCAGATGCATGTTTGGGTTTAAATGTATAGTAGCCTATAAATGCATGGTTGTTTAACAGTTGCAGCAGTTGTTCATTTTACTCAAGTTGTGCGCCACGCTGAAGTGGACTCATTAATACTAAGTATGTTGTTTAATTTAACTTCATACCGGCGTTCCTGTTTCCGTGTGTCCAGTTCTTACCTGAGGATTTACTTCTTCATAAACACACGCAACAAACACGTTTCATATTGTTTACCAGATGTTACGAGAAGGTTAGTTCCCTATAAAACGTCACTGAAAGTATTACACATACAACATCGAAACGTTACATATAAGCCAAGTGAAACCTTGCTATTACTCCCAATGGCAATTCATGGGAATTCAAAGAACGTAAACCCTTGAAATTTGTGAAAATAAACGATTTTAGGAGCGTATTTCCTGTTTGCAGATATTAAAGCCCTACGGAAAAATTGTAGCATTTTTGCTTTGTGATGGAGTAAATGGAATTGAAAAGAACAAATGAGAATGGGGGTAGGGCTGCGCCGTGCACTTCTCCGACCCCATACAGTAACTCTATTCATCCAGCTTTACACTCCCTCTTTAAGGCGTTTCGGCCCCTACTCCATTGCTGTCCCTCCCACTAGGATCCTTGCTTATGTCTTACGTCTGCTCTACCTCGCCCATCCCGGTTGTGCATCATGTTGAAAATACCTCAACGCGTACAGACTTTACATCGAAGTACCTCTGCTTTGCTTCCGTAGGCAAAAGGTTAACTCCTAGCTGCTTTTTAAAATTGAATGACGGGCTAATGGCCAACAGTGTGGAAGTCCTCTGGGGACGCTTTACTCAGTAAGCACCGCGACTGGTTAGACCAAAAAAAAAAAAAACAGTGGTGCGCGCGCACCACAGAGGAGCGGGGGGAGGGAGCGCGGCAGCGGCAGCGAGGCGAACGCGCGCTGCTGCGCGTTCTGGCCACCGTCGGGAATGGGAGGAGCAAAGGCGGGACATGCGCCCGCCTTTGCCCAATTGCGTGCCGTTTCGGTAAAAAAAAATGCACGCTCCAGCCAATGTGGGTTCCAAAAGCAAAACCACACGCACGAGCGTGTGGGTAGCTTTCAGAAGCCCTTTCTAGAGGTCTCGCGCTGCGCGAGCAGTTCTACGCACTGCAACGCTAGGCGCGAGACCTAAAAATGAATGGGGAATATCCCATGAGGGAAATACACCCTCTTCCTGCACCCCCTGCTGCTGCTGGTGTTCCTGTTCAAAACCCCATTCCTCAATTTGTTCATACTCAGTGGAGTAGGTATGAATTAATGGCAATAAAGAAAGATTTGCCAGACTTTAGGAAAAACCCAAAGGGGTTTTATGAAGCCTTAGAGTCAGCCACTAAATTATGTGTAATGACATTCAAGGACTTGGATCTATTTTTTGATGCCATACTCCCCAGAGAAATATGGAATGGAATACGTAAACATGACGATGTAGCGCACTTTGGACATGCTTGGGTACATTTTGAAAATCTTGACACACAGAGATGACCAGGAGACAGACCAGATCAACTTAAACTTGATTTACCTGATCCTATTATTGCTAAATTGCTACGAATAATACCAAGGGAAGATGTAAATTGGGATAAAATAACAGCTTGTAAACAATAACCTACAGAAGTCTCAGACTATTTCACTAGGATGGAGGAAATATTCAGGGCTCATAGTGGTCAGGATTTGGCAACTGTCACGGGGAAAAGAATGTTTGCTGACAAATTTGTGAATAATTTGATGAAAGAATTAGGAGAGTTGATTAAAGTATCAGAGAGCACCTGGCCAACTAAAGAACCTGTAGATCTTTTGGTAATGGCTAAATATTATAAGAATTACCAGAAAATAAATAAAGAAAAGAATAAGAAAATGAAAGAATTAAAAACAAAGGTTTTGCTACAGCAAGCATTTCCAGACAGGATATGACAAAGGGGTATAGGAAATGTGAGGGGAGGTGGACGTGAAAGAGGTGCTGGCAGAGCCTCATCAGCTCCTGCGCAGCAACACAGAGCAGGATTAGGCCAAAATCGGAGGGCCTGATTCACAGAACTAACTTACGTCAAAAACGTAAAGTTAGTACTTTTTGGTATTCACAGAGTACACTTACTCATTTTGGTATTCACAGAATGCACTTACTCATTTTGGTATTCACAGAATGCACTTACTCATACTAACTTTATGTCCGCACTCGGGCCGGAGATTCCGGCCCGGTGGTGGAGATTCCTGCCGGTTTTGGAGATTCCGGCCGGAATCTCCACAACCGGCCGGAATCTCCACATCCGGGCCGGAATCTCCACCTCCGGGCCGGAATCTCCACCACCGGGCCGGAATCTCCACCACCGGGCCGGAATCTCCACCACCGGGCCGGAATCTCCACCACCGGGCCGGAATCTCCGGCCCGAGTGCGGACATAAAGTTAGTATGAGTAAGTGCATTCTGTGAATACCAAAATGAGTAAGTGCATTCTGTGAATACCAAAATGAGTAAGTGCATTCTGTGAATACCAAAATGAGTAAGTGTATTCTGTGAATACCAAAAAGTACTAACTTTACGTTTTTGACGTAAGTTAGTTCTGTGAATCGGGCCCGGAGTGCCTATTGCTTTCAAGAGGGTAATTGGAAGGATGAATGCCCTAGCCTACAGGGCCAAGCAATTGTGGCAAGAGGTAGTTCAGTGCCAAGGGGTACAGGGAGAGGTGGCACAAATAGGCAAGATTTCACCCAGCGTCAGAATAACAATAGACGTCCGAATTATTTTGATGGTCAACAAGTTGACAGACGCTTTTAAACTGAAGATTTTACTGACATGGATTACAATACCTTTGAGTATTCACAATAGGACAGCAATGGAAAAGGTGGAAATAGGGTCATGATTCCAGTTAATCAAGCAGGTCCATATGTCATATGAAGGGGAAGTACGCGACTTCCTTGTTGATACAGGTGCCACTCGCACCTTTGTGGCTCATGACCAATTTCCAGGGGCTCCCCTCTCCAGCAGAATGAATAAATCAGTGGGATTCTCAGGTATCCCCATCCAGAGCCCCATCTCCAAACCCCTAGATGTTACTATAGGTCCCTTCACCACCTCTGTCCCATTTGTGCTTACTAAAAATTGCGCTGAGAACTTATTAGGTCTGGACCTATTGAAAAGACTGAACGTTAACATTTATTGTTCTCCGATGGTGTCTTTATATCAATAGCTTCTGATAATTTTAACAAATGTTTTACAATAAAATATTTTACTCACCTATCACCTGAATTACAGGCAATTGATAAAATGGTCTGGACAACAGGCGATAATGATGTTGGTAAAATGGACATAGATCCCATAGTAATCACTGTTAAAAAAGGTGTTCCCTTACCCCGCATTCCTCAATACAAGATATCTCGGGAGGGAGAGGAAGGTCTCAAAGAGGTTATCTCTGATTTAATACATAAGGGGATAATAAAAGAAACAGAAGGCAGCCCATGTAATAGTCTTATACTTCCTGTTCTTAAAAAAAACACAGAGGGAATCCCTGATAAATATAGATTAGTGATTGATCTTCGAGCTATTAATAAAATTGTAGTACCCCAATATCCTGTTGTTCCTGACATGAATTCTATTTTTACCATGATTCTGTCTTCAGCCAAATATTTTACTGTGCTTAATTTAAAAAATTCATTTTTTTAGTGTGCCCACTGCTAAAGGAAGTCAATACCTTTTTTTATTTTTATTCCAAGGGCGTTGCCTCCAATTTATGCACACTCCTCAAGGGTATACAGAAAGCCCTAGTATATATAGTGAAGCTTTGAAAAAACAATTAGATCATTTTACCCCCTCAAAAGGCTCTGTATTACTCCAATACATTGATAATCTATTAATTGCCTCAGATACAGAGGAAGGTTGTAAGGAGACAACAGTTAATTTGTTATATCATTTAGCACTCTTAGGACATAAAGTGTCCTTATCTAAAATGCAATATTGTCAACAGGAGGTTGCCTATTTAGGTTACCTCCTGTCAAAGGGGGGTAAAAGACTGCATCCAGAAAGAATTGATTTGGTACAGAAAATGAAACGTCCCCAGACCCAATCTGATGTTTGCGTCTTTATAGGTATGACTTCCGTTGCAGGCAGTGGATACCTAATTTCTCTTCATTTGCAAAATCTTTGATTGCTCTAACATCTAAGAATATTAGTAACCCACTCCCTTGGACAGATGAGTGTGAGCATGCTTTTCAACAACTAAAAAACGCGTTATGCAATGCACCTGCTTTGGGTAACCCTGATTATTCTAAGGACTTTTGTTTGTTTGTCCATGAGAAAGATGGCTGTGGTCTATCTGTTTTAACACAATCCCAAGGGGCGAGGAATAAACCTTGTGCTTATTTTTCCTCCACATTGGATCCAGTAGCTAAAGCTTTGCCAAATTGTTTGCGCTCAGTAGCAGCTGTTGCAGTCAGACAATCTGAAATATACGTTCTAGGTCAGAATTTGACAGTTATGGTACCGCACGCAGTGGATGTGCTACTAAACAAAACTCAGACCCAGCACCTGACCAGTGCACGTTTAACAGGGTATGAGTTAACACTTTTTGCTCCAAATATAATTCTGAAAAGTTGCAATGTTTTGAACCCAGCCACAATGCTACCCCTCCCCAGTGATTATGGGGAAGAAGACCATGATTGTGTGTTCACCACTGAAGAGACCAAGGGATGGGTAGACCTAACAGATACTCCCATGTCTGACCCACAGGAAGAGTTGTTGGTGGATGGTTCATGTTTCAAATTACCAGATGGTACAAACACTGCTGCATATGCCATCACCACTTTGAAAACAGTGGTAGAGTCATGTAAAATTCCATGAATATCAGCACAAGCAGTAGAAGTAATTGCCCTTACACGGGCATGTGAATTGAGTAAAGATCTGATTGTAAATATTTATACTGACAGTCAGTACGCCACAGCTTTCCAAACTTTTCATGTTGGTGACACACTTTTTGGAGATGCATCATTTTGGGACGCAGTAAGGCAGTGTAGCGAGCGAGCGTAGCAAGCGAGCCTGAACCACTTAAGGGGGGTTCTCCCCCCGGAAGAAAATTTTGAAATAAAAGTGGGCAAATGGTGCATTTTCAAGCAAATTTGAGACCATGAGGTTGAACACAGGCCCCTGCAGCGGAGGCCTTCGTCCACTGAGCCACCAGACCCGGCATACACACATCTATCTCTCTCTCTCTCTCTCTCTGTCTCCCTCCCTCTCTCTATGTCTCCCTCCCTCTCTCTATATCTCCCTCCCTCTGTCTCTCTCCCTCCCTCTCTCTCTCTCCCTATCTCTCTCTCTCCCTCCCTATCTCTGTCTCCCTCCCCCTCTCTCTCTCTCCCTCACTCTCTCTCCCTCTGTCTCCCTCACTCTGTCTGTCTCCCTCCCTCTGTCTCCCTCCCTCTGTCTCCCTCCCTCTGTCTCCCTCCCTGTCTCCCTCCCTATGTCTGTCTCCCTCTCTCTCCCTCCGTCTGTCTCCCTCCCTCTCTCTCCCTCCGTCTGTCTCCCTCTCTCTCGGTCTCCCTCCCTCTCTCTCCCTCCGTCTGTCTCCCTCTCTCTCGGTCTCCCTCTCTCTCGGTCTCCCTCTCTCTCGGTCTCCCTCTCTCTCTGTCTCCCTCTCTCTCTGTCTCCCTCTCTCTCTGTCTCCCTCTCTCTCTGTCTCCATCCCTCTGTCTCCATCCCTCTGTCTCCATCCCTCTGTCTCCCTCCCTCCCTCTGTCTCCCTCTCTCTGTCTCCCTCTCTCTGTCTCCCTCTCTCTGTCTCTCTGTCTCTGTCTGTCTCCCTCTCTCTGTCTCCCTCTCCCTCCCTCTAACTACCCCAGACTCCCTGCCTCTGTCTCCCTCCCTCTGTCTCCCTCTCTCTCGGTCTCCCACGATTTCCCTCTCTGTCTCCCTCCCTCTGCCTGTCTCCGTCTGTCTCCCTCTGTCTGTCTCCCTCCCTCTATCTGTCTCCCTCCCTCTGTGTCTCCCTCCCTCTGTCGCCCTCCTCCCTGTCTGTCGCCCTCTGTCTCCCTCTCTGTCTCCCTCTGTCTCCCTCCCTCTCTCCCTCTCTGTCTCCCTCCCTCTGTCTCCCTCCCTCTGTCTCCCCCTCTCTCTGTCTCCCCCTCTCTCTGTCTCCCTCTCTCTCTGTCTCCCTCTCTCTCTCTGTCTCCCTCTCTCTCTCTGTCTCCCTCTCTCTGTCTCCCTCTCTCTGTCTCCCTCTCTGTCTCCCTCTCTCTCTCTGTCTCCCACCCTCTCCCTCCCTCTGTCACCCTCTCTCTCTCTCCCTCCGTCTCCCTCTCCGTCTCCCTCTCTGTCTCAGTCTCTGCCTCTATCTGTCTGTCCCTGTCCCTGCCTCTATCTGTCTGTCCCTGTCTGTCTGTCTCTGTCTGTCTCTGTCTCCCTCCCCCTCTCTCTGTCTCCCTCCCTCTCTCTGTCTCCCTCCCTCTCTCTGTCTCCCTCCCTCTCTCTGTCTCCCTCCCTCTCTCTCTCTGTCTCCCTCCCTCTGTCTCTCTCCCTCCCTCTGTCTCCCTCTGTCTGTCTCCCTCTCTCTCCCTCCTCCCTCTGTCTGTCTCCCTCTGTCTGTCTCCCTCTGTCTCCCTCTGTCTCCCTCTCTCTGTCTCCCACGTTTTCCCTCTCCCTCTGTCTGTCTCCCTCTCTCTGTCTCCCTCCCTGTCTCTCTCCCTCCCTCTGTCTCCCTCTGTCTGTCTCCCTCCTCCCTCTGTCTGTCTCCGTCTGTCTCCCTCTCTGTCTCCCTCTGTCTCCGTCCCTCTGTCTCCCTCTCTCTGTCTCTCTCTCTGTCTCCCTCTCGGTCTCCCTCCCTCTCCCTCTGTCTGTCTCTGTCTGTCTCCCTCTTGTCTGTCTCCCTCCATCTGTCTGTCTCCCTCCATCTGTCTGTCTCCCTCCCTCTGTCTCCCTCCCTCTGTCTCCCTCCCTCTGTCTCCTTCCCTCTGTCTCCTTCCCTCTGTCTCCTTCCCTCTGTCTCCCTCTCTCTCTGTCTCCCTCTTTCTGTCTCCCTCTCTCTGTCTCCCTCTGTCTACCCCGGACTCCCTCCCTCTGTCTCCCTCTGTCTCCCTCTGTCTCCCTCTCTCTCTGTCTCCCACGTTTTCCCTCTCCCTCTGTCTGTCTGTCTCCCTCTGTCTGTCTCCCTCTCTCTCTGTCTCCCTCCCTCTGTCTCTCTCCCTCCCTCTGTCTCCCTGTCTGTCTCCCTCCCTGTCTCCCTCCTCCCTCTGTCTCCCTCTCTCTCCCTCCTCCCTCTGTCTGTCTCCCTCTGTCTGTCTCCCTCTGTCTCCCTCTCTCTCTGTCTCCCTCCCTGTCTCCCTCTTTCTGTCTCCCTCTCTCTGTCTCCCTCTGTCTACCCCGGACTCCCTCCCTCTCTCTCTGTCTCCCACGTTTTCCCTCTCCCTCTGTCTGTCTCCCTCTGTCTGTCTCCCTCTCTCTCTGTCTCCCTCTCTCTCTGTCTCTCTCCCTCCCTCTGTCTCCCTCTGTCTGTCTCCCTCCCTGTCTCCCTCCTCCCTCTGTCTGTCTCCCTCTCTGTCTCCCTCTCTCTCCCTCCCTCTGTCTCCCTCCCTCTGTCTCCCTCCCTCTGTCTCCCTCTCTCTCTGTCTCCCTCTCTCTCTGTCTCCCTCTCTCTCTGTCTCCCTCTCCCTCCCTCTCCCTCCCTCTGGCTGTCACCCTCTGGCTGTCACCCTCTGGCTGTCACCCTCTGTCACCTCACCCCAGCTTCCCGGGCACACACGCAGCCGCACCCGAGTACTTCGCAGGTCTTTAAAAGACCATTTACTGGGAGACGTTATGCAATAGATGAGGCATAGTGAGAACAAAGCTTTCAAAGGAATGCCTCTTAATTAGCAGCAGTTATGTGCTAAGTGCCCGTTAATACCAGTGTCATCCCGCGACACACCCACCATTTGCAGGCGACACAGTACTGTGTCGGGACACAGTTTGGAAAGCTCTGCAGTACGCCTTTGGTGTTGCCCATTCATTTGGGCGATTATGGAAAGAAAGAGGCTTTTTGACCTCACATGGTACTAAGATAAAACATGGGGAATTAAAAGTAAAGTTAATGGATGCTCTGATGTTACCAAAAAAGTTGCCATTGTTAAATGCAGTGCCCATAAAAAGGTTATTGATGAGGTAGGTCAGGGAAATGCTTTTGCAGATGAAACAGCCAAGCAAACAACCAGATCTGAATATAGTTTAATGTATGTTACAGGACCAGCTAGAGGGGTCCCTGAAGTACCAATGTTTAACAATACCTTAGAATGTGTCAGAGAGATACAACAGGAAGCTACCATGGAAATGAAAGAGGCATGGCAGATTAGAGGATACCGGATGTTGCATAGATCTGTCAGAGAAACAAAGATGGATGCTTCCTAATTGTTATGTTAACGCTATTGTTACTATGGCACATAGCCCAGCTCACATTAGTGCCAAAGGAATAGTGGCAACATTAGACCACGTATAGTTCAACAAACTGATTCCCAGGGTGGCAGAGTCCCATGTCAAAAGATGCATGATATGCGCTACTTATAATCCAGGAAAAGGTACCCCAGTCCAACAGGCCATTTTGCACCCCTAGATCTGCCCTTTGAAGTCCTGCAAATGGATTTCATAGAAATGGAACGAGTGGGCAAACTTAAGTATGTCTTAGTGGTGGTTTGCACCTTTAGTAGGTGGGTGGAGGCTTACCCTCTACGAGATAACACAGCCCTAAGTACTGCAAAAGTACTCCTGAAGGAGTACTTCTCAAGATTCGGGTTGCCCAGAGTTCTCTGGAGCGACAATGGGCCACACTTCATTGGTCAAGTGATGGACCTGGTCTGCAAAGGCTTGCAGATAAGGCAAACGTTTCATGCTGCTGACCATCCACAGGCTCCATGGCTAGTGGAAAGATACAATGGTATCTTGAAAGGAAAACTGGGAAAGATATGTGCTGAAACAAAATTAAAATGACCTGATGCCTTGCCCATAGCTTTGTTTTCAATGCACAATACTGAACACTCGAAAATGGGTTTATCTCCATTCCAAATAGTCATGGGGAGGCCTGCAAATGTATGGGGTGTGCCATTAAAAATTTATTTTTGTGAAATTGAATATCCTCTGCTTGTTGATTATAGTGACCAATTGACTAAAGAATTGCGTTTGATTCATTCACAGGCGAAGGCCAGTCTCCCTCCTCGTCTTGAAGGTTCAGGTCCTAATCTGAAGCCTGGAGACTGGGTCTTCACCCGTCGCTTTCAGAGGAAATCCAGTCTTGAGCAGCGCTGGAAAGGACCGGTGTAAGTGCTACTCGCCACTCAGACTGCTGTTAAGTGCATGGGACACAAACACTGGCTCTATGCCAGCCACATTAAGAATGCTCCATTGCCTTTGTTCTATGATCAATGTGTGAAGCGAGAAATTCCTGAATTGGAAAGTGAATAAATTCCACAGCAACTATCTTTTAATGATGGTGAGCTGATTGAAGAAGGAGAAGTAGCGCATCCACTGATCAACTTTACTCCTGTTGAGCCCAAATTGATACCAATACCTCTATTTGAGTATCCGGATTGTGATTTGCCTAGGTATAATTTGAGACCTAGGACTGTCAAAAACTATAGTTTTTTCATTCAAAATCTATCTCTGGAGAGATAGCAACCCATGCCAGTGGTCAAGACTGCCAACGTCTGGACCTGTACATAAGCTTGCTAGAGAGGCTTTGAAGTAAAGGACACTGGGAACTCTTGATGTTCTTTGGTAGAATAGATAGGGATTTTTAGGAGGTCTTAGCCACGTTACTTTGCTTTTGGCTGTTAGGTGTTTTTGATTTGTTTTTCTTTTTGGAAAAGAGAAAAAAAGGAGAATGGTCTGAGCATAAAGTCAAATATTAAGAGAAGCATCACTCATCAAGAACAGGTATTTGTACATCACACACAAATAATACAATATGGGTAAGACTAGGAGTATTGAACTGAGACCGTTTGGGAAATCACCCTCTGACTTATGGCAGGAGGAAAAGAATCCAGTGTCTGGTATACAACAATTTTGGACCAAGAAAGTGAAAATTGTTGTGCTTCTGTGTCTTTTGATAATAATATTAGGAATGCTAGGGTTGTTCTGGTGGTTAGAAGAAAACCACCCAGTCTCTAAATCAGTGACATCAGTCACCACACCAATACCAGAGCATCAGTACATAACCCTTGCCCCTCATTAGCAAGCACACCGCTTGCAATATGTGAATAATACATTCATTTAGATTTTACATAATGCCCATCTTGGATATAATGCTACAGATTGTTGGATATGTGGTTTCCTGCCATCTTCAGTCAAAAGGAAGGCACCTCTTATTCCTCTACCTTTATCCTATAATGGGTCTTGTAGTGCCTGGTGGGAATTGGATTTTGCTTCTTATATCAAAGTTACTAATAAAGCAGTACAGAGCCAGGTTAGGGATCACCTTTATTAGCTATGCAGGCTAGATGCTGTTAGAATCTATGGCGAAAAACTGAGAAAGACTGAGAAGCAGGGAAAGATACAGCTAATATTAATTCTATGAAATACATCAATTAATCATAGACACAGCTCGAACATTACGAGATCTTTCTTTTATTGGATCTCTCCAAGTATTCAATTTTTATCCTGATTGACAGAGTTGCTGCAAATTATAATACAAACATACAAATTTTGCTATATACAAAGATTAAACAAAAATGATACAAAACATTACAAAACTCAATACAACGCCAAATATGGTCCCTATGAGGAAGACTCCCATCTTCCACATAATTATTTATATGAGGCTGTGCATCCGATTCCTGCACAATCACTCTCAACAATAGTCTCTGGGGTCCGTGTGTATTTGCGGAGCAAAAAGTCATAGCCCTTAACACAGCACACAATGTATTTAATACATTCAATAGTCCAGGCCTTCCAGAGACTTTGATATTGCAGTGTTGACGTGTTTCGGCCCTTCACTTATCGGCCTCTTCAGGAAATATGAAAGAAGGAGTACAAAAGTATCTAAAACTTGGAGCAAGCCACGCGAGAAAAAAACAAAGTCCTTAGCTACGGGAGGAGCAGAAAGGTATCAGGTCCTCAACCACGTGAGGCGCGGGGGTTTACACAGAGCCCTTCGGCTTCCGTGTGGCTGGTTTCCCGGGGAAAGAAAGATGATGAGGGCGGGCTCCGCTCCTTTCAAAGCAGTCCACAGCTGGACTGTGTGGCGGCACGGTCGGCGCACATGTCCAGAACAAGCAGGCGAGGTGCAACATGTCACCTTCACATTATGTTGGGCTCACGCCACATTGGAGAAAAGCTTAGAATCTACGGCACCATGGAGGAGAGGGAGGAATTTACAGGCTATGATAACTCCTCTATGTTATTATCCTTTAATGAGAGAAAACTGTCCAAGGTGGCTATGATACCCATACCTGTGCATGCCCAAAACGCCTCCTTTTGTGTTCAAGGTGATGGGCCCTTTGCAGTTGGGTATATACAGCGATATTAAATTGCACTAGTTCTCCACCATTTGTGGCTTCACAAAACACCTATTTTGTTTGTGGTAATGAGGCTTATGTCTGGCTCCCTAAAGGATGGTCAGGCAGATGCTATATTGCATTTATTCTTCCTCCCACTTACCTTGCACCATCTGATTATCACAGGGCACATCAACTTAATAAACGGGAAGTACAGGTTGACCAGACAGATACCACGCTGCAGCAATTTATTGATGCAATGAAGGGTATAGTGCCTTTTTGGGGTCCTATGGCCAATAGTGTACAGGTGCGCCGATTGATCAGAGTAGTGGAAGCTGTTATTAATGAGAATGCTGGTGCGCTCAGTAACATTACTGTAGAAATGCAAGCCACCTGTCTTGTTTCCCTTCAAAACCAGATTGTATTAGACGTTCTTTTAGCTGAGATGGGGGGTATGCCAAATAACTGGTAGCTCTTGCTGTGTATATATCCCAGATAACGCTCCTAATGTGAATTTGGCCATTCAAAAACTACACAAAATTGCTGCCGAAATACATCAGGATACTGGAGACTGGACTTGGTCAGGTTGGTTTAGAGAAGTACTGTTCACATGGGGTTGGAAACTATTAGTGATAGCCTTGGTTATAGGTGGGATTATTTTAGGGTGCGGTCTATGTGTGAATTGTCTTCCCATGTGTTGCAGTATGCTCCTTTCAGCCTGCAAGCCCCTTCCAGTTTCTGTTCCACAACAGAATATGCTTATGATGCAAGAAGAAATATGGGATTTAATGAACATTAGTGTTAGTGCCCTCACAGATTAGCCTTCTTACAAAAGCCCATTTTTTGCTTATTTTCTCTGTTAACAATCCTATAATGGAGAATATCTGAAAATGAAGTACTGTCATAATATGAGGGGCCAAATCAAATTATCTATTATTGATTCTAAAGGTTAGTGATAGCAGGCAATTGGTAAATGTTGAACTCATGTTCTAGGACCATTTGAGGAAAAGGTTATATAATATGAACATGAGTGCAGACATTTTATTTAATCCACCTGACTTTGTACAACGTTGTCTGAGGAATTTTCCATGTACGTCCTGACACTGTATATTCTTTTATTTATTTCTCCATGTCCTTGGAAAAGTACCGAGTGGTTGTTAGAATAATTACACTTCGTTAATCATTTGTGCTTCTCCGAGATGGAAAGCCACACTGGTTTTTGTTTCCATTCAATTTGCAATTAGCGATGGAATAGTGAAAATGTAGTGGCTAGCTATTCTTTCTGTATGTATAACTGGAAGGAAATGTCCAATGGATTAGGGGAGGGGAGTGAAGTCTGTAGGCAGACTTGTTTGAAGTATAGTATAAACCGCCTTGTTCTAGTTTATTTTTTAGTGCCAGCTCCCTCTGGTATGTCCGCAAGCGCAGAGATACCCCTTCGGGGGTGATTCAGGCGCTATATAAACTTTTTAAATAAATATGAAAGGAGAATTCCTTTAGTTGTTCATTACCTTCACGGAACAGGTTTTTTCTTGTTGGCTTTGCATCCGCTTAAGCGTGAATAAACTGATCCGTTTTACCTCCGACTCTCTGTACTCCTTTGAATTTAAAGTGGACAAGAGGTGCGTTCTCCATAACGCATCTCTGCCCTCACCAGGGCCTTGATGCCAGGAACAAAGAAAAACAAGCATTGGCATAGCCAATAGGTCTCGCTTTTGGGACCTTATAAGTACTTTGTTATGCAGCATAATATCCTTGGTGCAACAACATCAACTGTTGCATGGCTAAACACTTATAAGGTCCCAAAGGCGAGACCTATTGGCTATGCCAATGCTTGTTGTTTTGAGAATCTGGTCACCCTACCTAGAACGGCCCTTCAGCAACGCTTGGGAGCTGCTGCCGAGAGGCGAGGTCGCGCTGCTGGAAATCCTCCCTGAGACGGCGGGCTCCGCTTGCCCCGAGGAAGGTGCTGTTTGGGGACTTGTGGTCCCGTGTGGCCGCGGCAGTGTTGAGGGTTGCCCGACATGGACCCAGGTGGTCCTAAACGTGTTTGCCCAGCAATCCTCGCTGTTGGGGGCCTACCTTTTGTTCCTGGCTGTACCCGGGGGGCCCAGCGAGGCCTTGCTGAATTGAACCGTGTGTGCCCCCGCACCCACTTTGTGTTCGCATACCTTTGGGGGCACCGGAGCTGCGGTTTGCAGGTCGGGGTATACCCTTAGCAGAGGTCCCCATCCTGCTTGGCCCTGAATATACAGATTACCGTATTGCTGGTAGTAAGAGCACCGAGATTTCTGTGCCCACGTTTTCATGCCAAGTTACCGCATAATACCCAACAAGAGTGCTGTGCCCTATAGCTTTAGGGTGAGATTGTCGGTACTAATGTGTATCTGGTGATTTATGTGTTTTCCTCCAATCGCCTGCAAGTCAGGCCCTGATGTTATGATGTATGTTGTTTTTCCTTACATTGCCAGGACTTGCATAGTGTGCCTGCAGCTCTGATTTATGGATGTTATAACCTGCATTTCATGCCCTGATGTATTCCAATGTATGTCGTTTTAGAATAACCAGCATTATTTCAGGATTCGCATTTGGGTGTGCGGTGATGGTGTTTTTATGACGTATGCAAGATATGTCTTTACTTTATTGCACTAACTGTGATGTTATGACAATTGCCTAGTTGTCAAAGTGACTATTGGTTTGTGTTGTTTCGGTCTATGTTAACATGCCATACAGATACGTATTGTATATACTGCTGTGTGGTGTCTCTTTTGTGATGTATTTATTGTGTCACTGGTGTGTGTGTGCTGCGCAAACGCTTTACACATTGCCACTGGGATAAGCCTGCCTGTTCTGCGCCAAGTTACCAAGGGGGTGAGCAGGGGTTGTCTTGGGGGTGTATCCCCCTTACCCTGACTGGAGTGGTAGGTTCTGCCTGGCTTAGGCCCTGGCCAACCAGAAACCCCATTTCTAACAAATGCCACTCAATGTCCCGACCGCCCCCCCCCCCCAACACACCTACAGACCCCGTCTCGAAGGCGGGTGGAGGGGTGCAACTCCGAGCAGGACAGACAAGGGAGTGATATGTGCTTGGGGGTGTGAGGAGGGGGGACACTGCCCCGAGGCAGGCGAAGACTGACACAAGGCTGGCACTGAACCAGTCTCAATGACCCGGCGGGGAGCCTGTCAAGGCGCTAGAGGCCGGCCCACCTCTGGCACGCGGAGCCCCTTTTCCATGGGCCCCTAACACTGCTTTGAGAGCCCCAACCCTGCTCTACCGGGGCGCACACTACAAGCCCCCGCACCCCCGAATTTAGGGGCAGGAATCATACCTGCCGCACACAGCTCTTTTACATATCTTATCACACAGACCCCCAGACTGCCCCTGAGAGCCTGCAGGGGGCGGATGACCCCAGAGAGGAGACTTCTGTAATATGTGCAACGCCGTCTCCTCCCCGTCGCTGCTATGGTGCAATATACCCGTCCATCATCCCCTTTGGTATCGCTTTGTTCGCCCTAAGTTGGCAGGGTATGCCCAGACGTGGGTCCCTTGCTCACTTTGCCACTGGATTCAAGCTAGCCTGGCTGATGACGGCTGATTAGCCAGAAACCGGTCCCAGGATGCTTGTTTCCGGTCCAGGGAAGACATGGCTTGGCAGTTCGGGCTGGACTGTTCCCATGAGGCACAGGGTCAGACTGATTTGCATATGGCCGTGTCTGAACTGGGGTGGTGGAGTGAGCTAAAGAATGATGATGGATTAAACCCAGATCAGTTGACTGGGGGTGAGTGTTTGATTTGCTCAAACGCTCCGTCCATCATCCCCTTTGGTATCGCAATATACCCCCCAAAGACCCCCAACAGCCCCCCAGTGGTGCGTGTCGTTTCCGGCCGAGCAAGATAGCGCCTCCCAGAAGAGCCTTCTGGTCTCCTGCCCACGCCAGCTCCCAACCCACGGCGCCACACCTGACGCAGGAACTTCTCTGTGCACCGTGCACTCACTCAAATATAGCGCCGTGTGAATGGATAAAGCGCCGCACAGTCACTCAAATAAAGCGATGCGTACCCGCGAATAAATACATCTTCACTGCTGCTCTGTCTAAACGGGGCTCCTGCGGAGGTCAATTGGTGACGTGAACGGAGCCCCCACTCACCCAGCGAAGCAACAAAAAGCGGGGGCAAGTGATAACCCCCCCACACACACAAACACACACCACGACCACACAACCTGCCCAAAAGCAGAGCCCTGTCCGCAGACTGCCAAGTACCACAGATGTGAGTGACATATGAGAAAACTAGACAAGAGAGGGGGTGGGAGAGGGACACAGGCGGAGGGTGGGGAGAGAGGGAGAGGAGGGGGCGAGGACGAGTGAAAGAGGGGAGAAGGGAGACGGAGAAAGAGACGGAGGGTGTAGAGGCAGAGGGACAGAGTTAGTAAGTGGAGAGAGAAGAGGAAATGGAGAGAGGGAAGTAACGCGTGTGTGAGAAAAAAGAAGAAAACGAGCTGCGCAACAGGGAGACGGGAGTAGCGATACACAGAGAGACCAAGAAATGGAGCAAAAAGCGAGAGAATGGAGTAGATTATAAGAACGAAAGACAAGGAGGAGGAAACACAAAGCAAGAAAGAAAGAGAAGAGGAGGAAGAAAACGAGCTGCGCAACGGGGAGACTGGATTGGTGTTACACAGAGAGACCAAAGAATGGAGAACAAGCGTGCGTGCGCTAAAAGTTAAAAAAAGGTGTCGGCAAAAGTGAAAGCGTTTCACTTGCGGGAGCGAGCAGCGCCAGGAGCGATAATTGCTACCATATGGCGCCGCTCGCTCCCGCAAGTGAATCGCCAAACGTGCACGCGTTGCCATTGAAGGCAATGGAACGCGTGCACGTTTTTGGCTGAAAAGCCGAAGCGATTGCTAAAGGTCTTTTTGCCAATTCAGCACATGCGCGCTGCGTAGGCGAGACCTAGAAAGGGGATGCTTCATGGACAAATACATGTAAGGGTGCCCTGCCCAAATTAGGAGTAGGAACACTGAGGCAATGGCATTAAGTGGCCATATGTCATCAATGTTTTTAGCTGATCTTGGCTTTTTGGCCTTCAGCACTTTGCATTGTGTGACCTCATAGGTTGTTTTTCCCAGTATGAGTCTGGGCTCAAAAATCCCAGAATTTAAAGTACAGCTGACTAAAAAGCCATGACTGACTGAAAGGGTCCCATGGGATATCAAATAACTGATCGAAAAAGTTTCTAGTTCAAACAGAAAAAAAAAGTTACAACTCCTCATGTATCCCAATGGAATCAGGTCCTGCCCAACGGCAAACACTTTGCAGGATTGAAGGGTCACCTTATAGTTGCTGAAGGATTTTCTTTCAAATGAAATTAACCTGGACTAACACACAAAATAGGTGCCATGTCGAACTTGCTAAAGTAGAACTTGAGATCCAGGTTAATTTGAAATATTCTTGTTTAGATTTCCATTCATTTGCTCTGGGGAACAAAGAACTTCTTAAGACTGCCAGGTTTAACAATATAATTACTGATCACAGGGGCTGTCCAAAGACCACCTGCACAATTTGAAACGTAGAGGTTAATTTGTAAATAATTAATCAACTTTGCAGGTGACGTAAAAAATTCCACGATAACAATGGAACAATAGTGGTTTTTTTTAAATGTTTGGGCCCCAGAATTCAAGGTAACACAACAGCTCAAAACAAATCAGTTCCTATTGTTCTAGTAGTCTATGGCATTTCAACCCATACTGAATGAAGGGTCATCATCAGGACAAAAACATGAATGTTGAAGCAAGAGCAATAGTCAACATGTGGGAAAACAAAAATAAACAAATCTATATTAATGTCGGAAATCACATATCTCTTATTACAAACCTTATTGGGGTGACATACAAAAAAGCACTTTTGTATCATTCTTTTCATGTATTATACACACTGTTGCACTGCACTATGTTGTTCACTCACTGTGTGATCACTGGAGCCCCAGGTACCTTTTTTACCCTCCCTCAGAAAAAAGATATATGCAATGAATAAGAAGTCTACTGATGGGATTCTCTTCATTCATGGATATCTTGGAATTTTGAGGTCACTTGCAGACTTGATTACTTACATATTAACCTCTAAATTTTAAATTGTGCATATCGCAAGGAACCTCCTGTCTTTTTGCAGCTTTAATAAGAAACAATCATTTGCAACCCAAAAGGTCTCGCCTATGTGAGAGCTATTGGTTTTGCAAATGTCTTTTAGTCATCTTGTATAGCAGTGTGGCTTCTGTTCAGCATTGCTAAAAGTCAGTGGTGTGGCGCAGAGTTATGTAAAGAAGAGTGGTGCAAAGAAGAGTGGCGTAGAGCGGAGTGTCGTAGATTTGTATGGAATAGCATAGAGTGGGGTGGAGTGGCACAGAGTGAAGTGGAGTGGCACAGAAGGAAGTGGAGTGGTGTAGAGTGGAGTGGAGTAGAGAAGCGTGGAGTGCCATAGTGTGGAGTGGTGTAGAGTGCCATGGAGTATAGTGGCATAGAATAGAGTGCATAGAGAGGAGTCGTTTAGAGTTTGCATAGAGTGGAGTGCTGTGGAGAGAAGTAGAGTAAGTGGCGGTGCAGAGTGGAGTTGCGTGGAGTGGCACATAGAGGCATGGTGTAAAGCTGTGTAGAATGGCGTGGAGTGGCACACAGTGAAGTGGTGTAGAGAAGAGTGGAGTAGAGGGGCGGGGAGTGAAGTATCGTAGAATGCATACACAGCTAGACAATGCATGGCACGAGGGCAATGGGAAAGCGAGATGGAGTCTGAATTATCTGACAAGCAATGGGAGTACTGCTGTACACAAACGGAATAGATATCTGCCAGCAGCCGTCTGCGCATAATTCATTTCAAGTTCCTCCATCGTACTTATTACACGCCGGTTAAGATGCACAAATTTCATCTAAGAGATGATGAAAGATGTGATCGATGTGGAACCGAAGGGGCGGATTTTACACACCTTGCCTGGGGATGTGACAGAATACATCCCTATTGGCAGCAGGTCTTTACAGCAATGACACAAATGATAGAAACATCACTACCAATGTCCCCATTATTAGCTCTGCTGGGATACACCGCACAGGTGGATGCGGTATATAGGAGATATGTCGCGTTGGGGCCTCCTTCTAGCTAAACATAGGGTAGCCTGCAGATAGGGACGGGGGAGGGCCCCCAAATTCAAGGAATGGCTCCGAGATATGTTATTCTGGCAGGAACAAAAACTGACATATGCGGAGCTGCTCACAGCCACATCTTGGCCAAAGGATATATGGGACCAATTGAAAATGTATTTACTTAATCATCCACTGGAAGATTCCCAGTGATATAATGTCACGATGAAAAACAATGTTTTTGGACACTCTGGGCAACAACTCAGAGGAGATGGGTGACACCACTTGCCTTAGTTCCAGATGGATATCCAAGACAAAGACAGTACATTTAGCCACACAGCAGTGCATCCAAGATGTAGGTGGGAGAGGATATGGGGAGAAAGAGACGTATAAATTTGAAAGGGAATGGAATTCAAGCATGTATGAATAATTCGGTTTGACACGTATAATTGTACTCTCCTAGATAACTGCATAGATGATCTGATGTGTGTATATTATATGTAGTGATCTTACTGCACATGTACCTTTGTTATACTTCATGTTATATATCAAATAAACAGAATTATGAAGGGAAGAAAGTATCGCAGAATGGTAGAGTTGTGGCTGTAAGTAACTTAAACAACAAACCAAACAAAATCAAAGCAAAGGTGTGAAGCATAAAGGGGACGAAATGCTGAAAACAACGAAAATAGGTGTGCATCTGCTAGCATTATGAAGGTGTAAATGTGTTGTTAGTGTGGCATTAATACCTTTAGCAGCTTAATCCAACCCATGTAAAATGTAATTTTATTTTAGTTGTACGAGTAAGCCAAAAGATGCAGGCGAGGATAAACTATGTTCAAAAATGCGTTTGAAAACAGAACAAATGGACAAGGTAGCATGAGAAATGAAAACAGACTAAATGTTCTGCAAGGCGAACCTCAATAACAGCGCAACCAGCGGCAGACACTAATTAAATTGAAGTAAACAATGACTGGATTTGAGGTCCAAGACTGAATGAGTAGAACTCTGTAATCAAAATTTAGTTAATCGGAGGGGCGCTAGAGGGCGCACGGCAAGATGGCCGCACCCGAGTGAGGCTCTGCCCGGCGGCGCCGTAATCCGACCATAATCCGACCTACAGACCGACTATCCTGCGAGGTGACGGAGAGTGCCTGACTGGCGAGGGGCTCCCGAACCTGATATCACGCCTGGGTCGGCCCGAGATGGGTGGACAAGCAATAAATCGGCGGCGGTGGAGACGGCCGCGAAAAATCTCAAGATGGCGGCGCCCGGGGTGCTCTGAGGCCCGGAGCTCCGATCGGTGACCTGTGCGCCTGCCGAGGCGGGGGACCAGCGGTGCAGGGCTTAACTGGTGGCGGGGCCCCATACTACCGCCGCTGAGGACCACGGGAGGCTGCGGATTCGAGCACCGGCGGCAGCGGAGATCGCAGCGGGCACTGGGCTCCCCGGAGCCGAGAGTGGTGAGTGGGGCGCGGCCTGCTGCGGGCCGGCGACTGTGGAGGCGGGTGCGGGCCCGCCGGTGGATCGCGCTCTGCGGGCTGCTGTGAGGCTCTGGGGTGGTACTGGTGGCCCTAACTCCACCTGTGGGACTGCACTCTGGACATTGCGAGAGGGAAAAATTACTGGACGCAGGCCCCTGTGCTGGGGGGTTCTGCGGGGGACATAGCTGGAGTTGCGGATAGCGGGAGGAGCGGACGGGCCCTCTCGCGCACCGCTGGAGTGAACCAATATAGCTACCACCTACCTCCTTTAAATCCTGCTGAGGATGCGTAGACTGTTCTGACCCACGCTGACTACATCTTGGCTGCAGCCCCAGGGGGAAACGCACTAGAACCGATTGCACCGGGAGTGCATTTAGCGGTGGGTGCCGTAGCGCCGCACAAGCTAACACAGCCGAGCTGGGGAGTTGAATGGAGAGCGGCGGCACTGTCAGTGGTGGCATGAAGGCGATGGACAGTTCAAGGCGCTATTAATAGGTGGAGGGGCGACTGGTGCGGTGGCCTTTGAATCTCCGCGGCGGAGCCGGCGGTGCCCTTGCCGTCTGTGATCATCCAGGGCTGGTCACACGGGGGCCGTGGGCCAGCTAGCGAGGGCGGACCTGCCGTGAGACAACACTCCACCCACCTGGTGATTTTGGTGTGGGCCTCTGCCCGGTTCCTGCTGGGGACCAATTTTGCACTAGACTCCTCGAGCACCCCCGTGCTAAGTTATACTACGAGGCGCCATGGGTAAAACGGACAAAACGCAACCCCGTCTTACGTTTGAGGCGCGTAAATCCGCCAAGGTGTCACAGAAGGCCGCCTCGGACTCTGAGGCGGATGTGACAGAGGGGGCTCCCTCGGGCCTTGAAACCACGCTCTTGGCAATGCAACGAAGCCTCCAATCGATAGAGGGCACAATGGCAGCAGTTAACAACCGGCTGGACCACATGTCATCCCAGTTGGAGAAGCAGAGTGCCCGCATGGGGGAAGTGGAGCAGAGAGTCTCGGCCGCTGAGGACGGACTGAGTGACGTCGCGGGAAAGCCCTGAATATGGAAAAGGTCCTATCAGTCATCCAGGCCAAGAACGAGGACTTGGAGGCCCGCTCACGGCGTAACAACATTCGCCTTATTGGCCTGCCGGAGTCCACCAATGTGGGCCGGATGGAGATATTCATGGAAACGCTGCTTTCGGACATATTTGGCAGGGAACAGCTCTCCCCATGTTCATCGTGGAGCGGGCGCACCGTTCGCTGGCTGCTCGCCCGGCGCTCCCCGCGGCCCATTATTGCACGAGTCCTAAATTACAGGGACCGCGATGTGATACTGCGCCTGGCACGTGAGAAGGGCAACATTGACTATCAAGGGAATCGGCTCTCCTTCTTCCCAGACTTCACGGTGGCAGTCCAGGCGGCAAGACGGGAGTTTGCCGATGTAAAAGTTCCTCAGGTCCGAGGAGGTCCCATATGCTATGCTCTACCCGGCCCGCTTGAAGATAGGGCCTGACGGGGACTCTCAGATCTTTAATAACCCTAAGGCGGCTCTCGAACATGCCAAACGTCTCAAGCGACGACGACGCGATACTAATCAGCAGTCGGACACGGAGGAACACTAAGCTCTAGGGGTGCATTTCTGGTCATATTGGGGTGTTGAGCTCGTTCAGTTGATCTATAGGAGCTATTTGTTGAACATGTCCATCTTTGCCATGGGGTATTCCCCTGTCTGGGTAGCCGCTGCCTGGGCTTACGGCATTATCTATGTTACTCTTGCGGACTTGGCTTTTGTGTACTGGTGTCTGTAGGTATGGATCCGCTCCCTGCGCAGCCACCTCCTACTAGTTGGGAGGGCAGTTGCACTCTAGCGCCCCACATGGGTACACCCCAACTGAGGTTTTCACCTTCGTTTGATGGGATGGGGTGGGGGGATGGAAGGGACGGCTTTAGCAAGTTGGGGATGCTGAAGTGGGTGGGGGAGGGGGGAACTGAGGGGGGCACCCTCTGGCACGGTATGTTGTGTATTATATTGTTTGTTATTTCACTTCTTACTTGCACTAGACCTTCCATGGTTTTGAAATATTTCATTGTTCTGTTGGCTTACCACCCACTGACCGGATGAGTGGCAATCTGCGGCTTTTGACTTGGAATGTCCGAGGGCTTAACTCTCCAAAAAAGATCAGGGCAGTGTTTGCTTACTTAGAAAGAATGACTATCCACATTGCCTTCTTACAGGAGACTCATTTAACGAATGTATCTGATAAAAAGGTGGGGGTAAGATGGGCTGGACACCGGGTGGCCTCTTCCTATTCTAGTTATGCCCGAGGGGTGCTGATCTTGATAAAAAAGGGGATACACTTTCAGGTTCTCCGATCTGAGACAGACGACCAGGGCGAGTGGCAATAGTGCATGGGTTGCTGGATGGGACGAGTGTCCTCTTGGTGAATGTGTATGGGCCGAATGTTGATGACCCGGCTTTCTTGCGGATGTTTGGCGTCGCGTCTCTGGGTTCCCAGATGCGGAAATTATATGGGGGGGATTTTAATGTATGCCTGGATATGGATGCGGACCGTATGGGTAGCGAGGGGGCACGACCTAAACAGGCGGCGGAGGCTCTGCGTGGTATAATGGAGGCTGGATGCTTGAGGGATGTCTGGCGACTACAACACCCTGGCACGCGGGAGAGTACGTTTGTGTCGGCGGTACACGGGACCTGGTCCCGCTTGGACCTCTGGCTGGTCACTGAAGCTGCATGCACTTGGGCGACAGGGGTGCGTCACCTGGCTCGGACACTGTCTGATCACTCTCCGGTGCTTATAGATCTGTGTGTGCCGACCTACGGGAGACCACCTTTCCAGTGGCGACTACAGCCATCTTCCCTGACTGACCCGGTATTCAGGGCCGCGGTAGGAGAGGCGATCCGCAATTTCTTCCGGGAGAATGCGGGCTCTGTGGATAGCGCCGGGACTATGTGGGAGGCCTTCAAGGTTACCATCAGGGGAGTCTGCATGGGGGCACAGGCCGGGGTGCTGCGCGATCTGCGGCGCAGGATCCAGAAACTGGCGGACGATATCTCTAAGCTAGAAAGGGCATACGATGCGAATCCAATACCTGACACTCTGTCCAAGATTCGCGCCTTAGTCACGGAACATAATGACACCGCGGACCAGGAACTAAAACACAAGTCTAGGCGCAGCACTGCTAGATACTACGGTGAGGGGGGTCGGCCTAGTCGCTCGCTGGCTCGGAAGCTGACCGCACCTCGGAGCCAACCATACATCACGGAGATGCAGGACGTGGCGGGTGTGGCCCGCTTCGGCACGGCAGCCATTAGCGAGACCATACTCGACTATTATACTGCCCTTTATAGTAACAAAGATACGGCTCAGGCGGCAGACGTTGACGCGTACTTGGGGGATGTGGCGTTGGGCTGGCTGGCCCCAGGACATTGGGATCATCTTACCCAGCCCTTTGACGAGGAGGATGTGAAAGTGGCCATTATGTCCCTCCCCACAGGCAAGGCTGCCGGGTTGGACGGGCTCCCGAGCGAATTTTATAAGGCATTCGCTGATGATTTGGCCCCTAGACTTCTAGAAGTCTATGCGGAAGCCTACGATACGGGCCATCTCCCACCTTTGTTGCGGGAGGCTCTCCTGGTCATGCTCCTGAAACCCGACAAAGAACCCAACCGCTGTGATTCTTATAGACCCCTCTCAATGCTTAATATTGACACCAAGATACTAGCAAAAATGATCGCTCTGCGTCTGCAGCCGCTGGTTCCCCTACTGGTGCTCCCGGACCAGTCAGGCTTTGTACCCGCGAGATCTACGGTGCTTAATCTGCGCACTGTCTTCGCTACCTTACACTATTTTGATGCCGACTTCCAGGCCGTGGCAGTGTTGCTTGACGCCACGAAAGCGTTCGACTCCCTCTCCTGGGTATACATGTTCTCCGTCCTCACCAGAATGGGTGTCCCTCCCTTCTTTTTGCAGTGGATTAGGGTTCTTTACTCTGCCCCGGCGGCTAGGGTTCGCGTGAACGGCTGGGTGTCCTCGGAATTCTCCATCGGAAGGGGCACGAGGCAGGGGTGCCCCCTATCACCGATGCTTTTCGCCCTGGCGCTGGAGCCTCTGGCCTGCAAACTGCGCCAGCTCCATGCCTCTGCGGCGTTGCGTTTCAGGCTGCGACCACTGGTTGTCTCGCTATATGCGGACGATATGCTGCTGTATGTCCGTGAGCCTGCGACATATCTCCCGGCCTTGCTGCGAGAATATGTCCGGTTCGAGGGCTTCTCTGGCCTGGGGATAAACTGGGCCAAGTCGTCGGTCTTTCCCCTGACGGCAGGGACCTACGAGTTTGAAATGGACTTTCCTTTGACCTGGACTCAGGAACCAGTCAAATATCTTGGGATTTGGCTTCACAGGGATCCGGCGCAGGTAATCTCTATGAACTATGGGCGTACAATCTCTCAACTTACTGAACGAGCGGCGCGGTGGGCCCGTCTGCCGCTTTCACTGGCGGACCGTATAGCAGTCATTAAAATGGTTATATTGCCTAAACTACTATATTTATTTGTGAATATCCCTATCCGCCTGAATGTTTCTCTTTTTAAGTCTTTGCAGACGGCCCTATTGTCGTTTGTCTGGGGGGGCAAGAGGCCGCGCTGTAGCTGGGACACCTTGGTTCAACCCTTCGACCGCGGTGGTTTTGAAGCTCCCGATATGCGCCTTTACTACCTCTGTGCTCAAGCGCAGTTTGCGCATTATTGGTTCTATCCGCAGCGTCTCCTGCCCCATACTGCGATTGAGGCGGATGCGATTCTCCCGCTCCCATTAGTGGCTGCGGCTCTCTCGGGTGGGACTGGGGGTCCCCGGACGGAGATCAACCCGGTCCAGTGTACGGCTTGGCGGACGTTGGCGCGTCGTGCGACACTACCATACCTGTATGCCCCCAAGTTGCCGATAGCAGCGCACCCCGGCATATCTGCACTGCAGGAGCGCCTGGCGCGGACCACGTTGCAAGCAGTCGGGATCACTCAGATGGGGGACTTCTACAATCAGGGCCGATTCCGTTCGTTGCGGGACGTGCAGGCGAACCGGCCTCACGATATTATGCTGGGTTTCACGTACGTGCGGGTTCGTCAGGCCGTCCGGGATGTTTACCCTGGTTTCCCCGCGGAGCCCCAGACGCTGCGGGCACTGCAGGCGGTGCTCGCGGGTGCGACCCGTCAGGGGCTGATTACTAAACTCTATAATTCCTCTCTTCGTGAGCGGGAGGCGGTGGCACATCCGTCCTTTGCTAGATGGAACACGGCCCTGGGGGGGAGCCTGTCGGAGGACCACTGGTACTGTTGCTGCAAACTGACTGGGCGACTGACGGCCAACTGTAACCTGCGTATTATACATTTTAAATTTCTGCACCAACTTTATTATACCCCTGTACAATTGCGAAGATTTGGATTGCGAGATGATGACCGCTGTGTGCGCTGTGGACAAGCAGACGCGGACTTTTACATTTTTCATGGGTGTGTCCAGGGATAGCTGCCTATTGGGCTCGGGTGACGGCTGTGCTCACGGATATTGTATTGGAGAGAGTGCAATGTATGCCTGAGATGTGTCTGTTGGGCAGTGTGGCATCCCTGAAGCCGTGCAATAGAAGACTGGTTGCAGTGGCCACACTTATGGCTAAGCGGGCTGTCGCGCAGTGCTGGGGTGCAAAGGGATTGCCCACGGTTCGTAAGTGGCTTAGGGATCTATCCTACTGCAGGGAGCAATTAGAAATCTATGCGGAGGAGCTGCCTGAGTCGTCCCGCCCCAAGGATATTTGGGTCCCGCTCACTCTATATCTAGCGAGTCACCCTGACCTCTAAACTGATCTATCCTTTGAGACTCGTGAACGGAGGTGTCCTGCCTCATTAATCCCCGGACTTCTGTCTTATCCTTATAGATGAGTCTAGTGAAAGCCAAACTGCTTTCGATCTATTTGTCATGTCGTTACTGTGCCAGAGGGGAGGGAGGTGGGGGTTTTTTTCGCCTTGTTCCTATTATATACTTGGTTAATATTATTGTCTTTTCTCCATCTGGATGTTGTGGGAGGTAATATACTGCAGATATTTATCCGACTGTTCCTTCCTCCGCGACGCGGCCGGCCCTAAGTGGCTATGGGCGGCTTGCTGGGTATCCGTTCTATTTTTCTTCTGTAATGCACAGTCGCGCACTCCACGGCCGGCCCTTTGGGGATGTAGGCATAGTGCTGTATTCTGCAATGCTTCCCTGTTTACCTTCAATAAAGGTTTTTAAAAAAAAACAAACAAAAAAAAAAAAACAATTTAGTTAATCAATCGTGAGTTTATGCGATACTTTATGGATCAAAAGATATTCTTCATCAACATGTCGCTTCATCAGGGCTAAGAAATATAAGTTTCACATTAGCTGTTAAATGCTACTGGAACTATCTTTCACAGAATAACAAGTGTGAAGGAAAATTAAGTGTTCTTCATATTAATCTGGAATAATACTCATAACACAGTCTGTATATTGGCTTGCTTACGACAGCCAAACGCCGTTTTTTGTCACCCCCCGCATCCCACAACGTTAGGCCATCGTACCGAAATTGTGAGAATACAATACATCATACAAGCACTGCAAGCTCTCTTTTTCCGTTTGCTGCCTTGGATACAGCAAGAACTCGTGACTCCCTAGTCCGTGTGTCTCTAGGAATGGCACGATCCGCAGCCGCAACTCTGCAGCCACAGCCCTCGCATCGTTTTTCTTTGATTGGTGTCCCCGGGAGCCATACGGGTTAGAGAGCTTGGTTTCTCACCCGACCCGAGTTGTGTTCCAGGACTAGGGTCTCAGTGGCGGCTCGGGTTGGCGCATGAGGGCTGTGGAGGTAAGGGGGGTGTTCTTGATGTTCAGTGACTGTTGTTGCTGGTGTGTGGCGGGATTTGGGGGAAAGCATTTTTGATGGTTGATTGGACCAGTTTGAATGAAAGATATAGGCAGTCCCTAAAACCCCCTTTTAACTTTGGGCCATAAATGTTGAGGGACAGCTGCAAAGAGGGATCTCTGACTCAGAGTGGACCACTGCTCACAGCTGCTAGCGGGAATGAGCAAAATGAGGGATTTGCATGCAGGGATTTTTGAGTCAACAAATAAGTTAAAGAAAAAACTTCAAAACCCAGAATGCAATGTGCTGCTGCCTAACGAGCCTCTCTCAAATGTATAAACTAAATGCAGTGCATATTCAAGTCCATTTTGGCTAACACGCCTGACTCCTCACAGCAAGCTAAGCCCTTTACCGCAATATAGATTTTTTGTTGTCATTTTTTTAAAGTGCTTTTTCGCTGCCTGTGTCAGTTTACGTTTGCCTCTTTGTTCTTCCTGCAAACTCCTTTGTTCTACCCGTGTCTATATGAATTAACCTCTTGTCTATCAGCAAACTTGGTAGTTTCAAACTGCTGTTTTGTTCTACCCGTGAATGTATGCATTTCCCTCCTAGTTTTTCACAAAGACTGTATTAAGCCTCACCATCCATACACCTCAGTTGCTAACCAGTGTGCTTAAGAGACTGCTTAATCTGCTCTGTGGTTTTAAACTGTGCTTGGAAACTGTATGTAGCACTAGTTTGTTTTTTGGCTTGAAAAGTGATTAGTTTAAATGCACGAAAGGCAGTATTTCAGTGGTTTCAAAATTGTCCCTTACCTGAAGTAGAATCTGGAAGCTAGGAAGTATGGATTGTGCCGGTCGGTATCCAAGGAGATTCTGAATAGAGGAGCATCTCCTTGCCACAGCAGTCTGGGCTTAAGGTCACTTCGCTCTTATATATGTTTTCTATGGATTGTTGCATCTGTTTCTGTGATTGGTTGCTAGGACTAGTACTTCTATAGGACTAAGTGCCTAGGGTTTGAGTTCCGATTGGCTGTTTGGGCTAAGGTTCTGATAGGCTACTAGGGCTTCTTATTGGACTTAGGAATCAGAGCTTTGGCTTTGATAGGCCGTTAGGCTTGGGCTGTGATTTGTTAATAAGGCCAGGACTCACATTGGCTCTAGGGTTCTGGGTTAGGGTTCTGAGTGGTTAGAATTAGGGCTAAGGTTCCATTGGCCAATAGGGCAATTTTAGGCATAGGGCTCAGAGCGTCTCAGCCCGGGCGTCGAGGCTAACGGCGGAGAGGACAAGGGCAGTTGCCTGTTTGGGCTGGGCGGAGAGGACAAGGGCAGTTGCCTGTTTGGGATTGGCAGGGAGGACATGGGCGGTTGCCTGAGATGCTGCCCAATTTTCACTTACAAGCTACCACCTTAAGCCCTCCATCGTCCAACATCCAAACACAATATCAGCAAAGGCACTCTACTCATGCACCACAAACAAACCTCAGAGATTTCAATGTGTATTGAACCACTACACAACCTCTACAAAACCCCACAAACCACACATATACACAATTCTACCCAAACTACAACACTATGGCACCGGCATTCTCACACAAAACACAACTATGTCCTATACCACCAACACATCTACACATCACCAACAGAACACAAAGCCACATGATATATAACTTGAATGTAGCCAGACACACACTCCCTGTTGAAACAAAAAAGCTCTATCCTCTTCTTGCTCCCAACAGATCCCCTTTTATCATGACAAAACCTATACTTGGCCTTCCACCAACACTCGCTTCCTGATTTTACCAATTACACACAACCATACAATCCTTACACGCCACTCCACCACACACATTACCTATACCAGAGATCAAATCTAACACAAACACTCATAACTCTTGTACACCCCCTCTTGCACACCACATACTCTTCTCCAAAACACATCACCACCTGTGTACTATTCAAAAAACACTAACTAGCAGTACTGCACATACAAATCTTTCACAGAAAACCACTTCATCAATATCTCCTTTCAATACACCACAAAAACAAAACACACAAATATCAATATATTATATTCCTTACACATATATTCCCTTACTATGTAATCATGTATCTATATATTATTTAGTCCTATTGTACAAGAAAAAATACTCTCTCAAAAGCTTTACTCTGTCCTACCATCACCCTACACCTCTATCAATGTATCCTGTATCTTCACTCTCTCTCATCCCAAACCCTTCTACTATGTTCGCCAAAATAACCCTTCCTAGACTCCTCCCTCCTCTACACCTCCTGGCTCACCCCAAACACCAGTTTACTACTATGATCTCCCAAACAACCCAACCATTTTCTCCCTCATGTCATCTCTCCTTTGACTCATCCCAAACCTCATTTTTCTACTCTGATTCGCTTTTTCCCCAATACCTTTCTACAGGCTCTTCCCTCCTCCATCTCTCCTTTACTCATCCCAGACCTCAACTTACTACTTTGATCACCCAATTAACACTTCTGGTTTTCTTCCTTCTTCTATCCCTCCATAAATAACTCTATTCGATCCAACAAACAGACTCAAATTAACTTGTACCTCCCTATACTACTACTACTATACTCATATTTCCCTATACTAATCCGCCACTAATTCTTTTGGTTTCCGGAATAGCGTGCTGCTCGACTAAAAGCACTGACTCCTCGTAAGAGGTAGTAAGCGCTATATAAATACAATTACAATATACTGAGTATATGTTAGGAGCATTATTAAAGATTAATATGAATAACACTTCATTTTCATTCACACTTATTATTCTGTGAAAGATAGTTCCATTAGCATTGAACAGCTAATGTGAAACATATTTCTTGGCCCTGATGAAAGGACATATTGTCATGAAACACGTATTGGCCGATAAAGAATATCTCTTGATGCATAAAGTATTGAATAAACTCACGATTAACAAAATTTTGATTACCGGGTTCTACTCATTCATTCTTAGACCTCAAAACCAGTCAGTGTTTACTTTAATTACATACAGGACTAGAGGGTGTAGTTCTGTAATCTGTTTTGAGGTCGGTGTCAAACCCTTTGAGACAGCCTCTGTTCCCCTCCCCTTTGACTTAGTAGCAAACTAATTAAATTGACTCAATCCGTGCTTGGTCTGTGCACTACAGAAAGAAAAGAAAGTGACGCCTTGTAGTATACTGGTATTTAGTGTATTGCACCTTTGCTGCTTCTCTGCCTTGCTGCTCAGCCAGTGTGGATGTTCTTGGAATGTTGGTATGTGTGGTGAGGTAATAGAATGCTGGTATGACTGTGTGTGGAGTGTCAGTTGAGTGGATGGGCTGAGCAGCAAGGAAGCTGCTCCTGGTGGGGCTCGCTCTGTAGAGAAGACCTACTCTACATCTAATTCTGTACTACTCCATGTGACTCCTGATCTACAATATCTACAATAAACCTACATGGAAATCCAACTGGTCTTGGTTCTATTCACTTATTACATTTGGCGACGATTGGAAAGAACCTGCCTTGCCACCTGATGGTCTACAGAAATTTTGAAAAGCAGGAAGCAACTCCAAGGTATGAGTTTCCTACAACTACGCATTTAAATGGCATACTGGCACCCGGTGAGCCCCACCAGTGACCTTCCATCAGTCGCCCTCAACTGAAGTGTGCCAGTTCCTGCCTGCACTCAACTGAAGTGTGCCAGTTCCTGCCTGCACTCAACTGAAGTGTGCCAGTTCCTGCCTGCGCACAACTGAAGTGTACCAGTTCCTGCCTGCACACAACTGAAGTGTGCCAGTTCCTGCCTGCACACAACTGAAGTGTGCCAGTTCCTGCCTGTACACAACTGAAGTGTGCCAGTTTCTACCTGCTGTTTCTACTTGCTGACCTGCTATCTGCCATTGATTGTGACATCTGTCTTCCACAACTGAAATGTGCGAGTTTCTACCTGCTGCTTCCCTGTTTTGCGAATCGCCTGCCTTGATGACTGCTTGTTCTGCTGTCATTGGAGATCTGCTTTACGTTGTTTTTCCTACTGGATCTGTGCACGGAACTGATCCCTCTGAGATTTATACCAAGTCTGGGCAATGCTAGAAATATGGAGTTCGGGGGGGGGCAACGATCGAGTCCCAGCTGATTTCTGCAGACCAGGTTTTGGTGCAGTCTGCTGCTCGCTGTACAGTGTGTCACCCAAGGGAATTAGTAGTGCATTTTGGGCAGTGCTTTATATCTTCATGGGAAGCTGTTGCAGTGCTTCGATATATTGGCATCACACAGTCATTGACTTCGGCACTCACGATTTTTAAGTGTTTATGTTTGTTGTGGTGATGTCTCATGCCGGTGTTCTGTGCCGTGAGTACTTTTCAAGTTTCTACATTGGCGCTTTGCCTCAGTGTTTTTAGTAAAGTTTTAATGCGCCATTGCGATTTTAACGTTAGAGATAGTTGAACCGCCAGTCTAAATTTAAATATTTCCTCACGCACGCACAGATTCCGCGTGCGCTCTTACCGTCATCATGCTGCCTTCATGTCCTTGTGACGTCTCTCGTCCTGCATTGCTTCCTCTGGTCGTCTGCATGCTTCAACGTGCCTGGAGCCATACGGCACGTCGTCACCTTACGTGCCGCCATCTTGCGTTTGGAGGCACGATCTCTTATTTGGAGTCACTCTGTTTTGTTTTGTTTTTAGCGTCATTGGCCAGCCACGTTAACATCACTTCTGCGACGTTTATTTAACCCCTTGACCGCGATCGGAATTCTGCTCGTGTGCTGGACATTCCGATCGCGGTTGGGGTCGTGACGAGCTCAGCTCGTCATGCGCACAGCGCTACCGTGCAGCATGACGAGCTGAGCTCGTCACGCGCATCGAAGGGGTTAAAAGAGAAAGTGAATGATGTTTTTCTCACTACATCGCACGGGTGTCAAGGTCACTGCTTCGTGGTGAGTGTGCTTCGTAAATGACTTGCTTACTGTATCATTCTTTAGTTAACCATCAGAGGTTGCTGCAGCTCTACAGGACTCCAAGTTTCATTCTATATTTAGCAAGCAAACGAAGGAGTCTAATGTTGATCACTTCAAAAAAAACGACAGTACTGAAGGAAGTATTTTAGTACTGGGTCATATGTCAAGGGATTATAAAGTCATCTGTGCGGCGAAGTCAAGAAAGTGTTATATTTTAAAATGTTTTCAAAGTGGTGTATCATTTAATATCGTGAGAGTCACTTATGTTCTTTATATTGTGCTTAGAGCACCATCTTCTGGGCATGTTATTTAATAACAAAGTTATATTACTAACATGCATTTATTCTCATAGGGAAATAATTTGTTCACAAGTTTGCCTTTGGAATATGTTTCATGTAATCCACATTGTCAAGCAGTTTCTTACTTACTTTTTGATGATCCACATCTTGTTTATTTTCATGTCTATTTTAAAATTTAACAGTTGGCATATGCACTTTCACACAAATATTTGTAGGTGGAATTTTTTTCACTGTTTATTTCAAGAGTTATTGGTGCGAGATTCTCTTTATTGACTCTACCTGTGCATTTTTACTGTTCGTGGATTAGTTAAAGGTTTATGTGGTAATAGCCTTCTGGCTATGTGACCTCCACTTATGCGTGGATACGTCACCTTATTTAAGTTATGCATTGGAATAGCCTACTGGCTAAGTGACCTCCAATTATGTGTGGATACGTCACCTTATTTAAGTTATGCATTGGAATAGCCTACTGGCTATGTGACATTCATTTGTGTGGATACGTCACCTATATTTTAAAATCCCCTGTTCTTGGGATCTACTGTTTTGACAGAGTGCGTTTTCACTTCTCACATACTTACTGTCATGTTGGATTTATTTTAAAATTCAACAGAGGGGAATTTTCCCCCTCTTTTTCTCCTCTCTAGTTTTCTTCATTCAAAGAATTGTATGTTGGAGCGTACCCAACCTTTTTCTTGCGTGTGTGAGTGAGAAAGTCTTGCGTTATGTCTCTTTGACAGCGTTTTTTTTCTTGTCTTTGTCTTGCACTAATTTTTCATTGGTTGACGTTCTCGGTTTATCACTTCCATACTAGTCTGGCCAATTGGTGTGTCCTGCTGGTGACTTAGATGTCAAGTTCCTGTTTTCTTCTGTGGTTTGTTTAGTTTTCCTGAGCATACGGTGGGAGATCTCTTTTCTCACATTCTCTTTCTTATTTTTGTGAATCCCTTGATCTATTCTGTTTCTTTTTCAGACCTTTGTTGCTAGATCTACCTTTTATTGCAATTATTGTTTAGCGTATTGCATTTTCTACTTTTCTTCATTTAATCCGTAAAAGGGGAAGAGGTGTGTTATGTCATTTTTGTTAATTAATGCAATGTTTTACTCCTATGTTTATTTATGCTTTTACTATGCTTACTGCTTACATAATTCTTTTGTTGTTGTTCATTAAAGGGGGAAGGTGTGTAGTATACTGGTATTTAGTGTATTGCACCTTTCCTGCTTCTCTGCCTTGCTGCTCAGCCAGAGTGGATGTTCTTGGAATGTTGGTATGGGTGGTGAGGTAATAGAATGCTGGTATGACTGTGTGTGGAGTGTCAGTTGAGAGGATGGGCTGAGCAGCAAGGAAGCTGCTCCTGGTGGGGCTCGCTCTGTAGAGAAGACCTACTCTACATCTAATTCTGTACTACTCCATGTTGTGACTCCTGATCTACAATATCTACAATAAACCTACATGGAAATCCAACTGGTCTTGGTTCTATTCACTTATTACACGCCATGCGCAGGACAATTAGGAAGCAGCAAAGAAGAGCGACTATGAAGTCATCGAATGGCAAGCAGTGTATCGGCTCCAAGTCCTTTATTGTAAACAATACCCCTCACAAGCGAGAGCGCATACAAGACATTCGCAATCGAAACCTAAAAATTACACATTCAAAAAGAAAATGATCATGCCAATGTACTCCAAGTCCACATTCAGCAACAGAGCGCTACTTCTGTCATTATTGTTCATAGTACAGGGAAAGAAATGAGAACTATCTTTGATGTTGGCTGTCAAATTCTGCTTAGTGTGTACGGTTGGTAGTTGTTTTAATCTTTAAATAAGCCCAGCTATGTGTGAAAGTTTCATTTTGCTAAGTATTATACAAATAATATAAACCCGTTTTGACTTCTTCTTGTGGCACCTGTCCATTTTATAATTCAAACGAGACCATATACATTGACCCTTTGCTATGACATTCTGTCCTCAATTTTTACAGTCTATGACAAGTAAGCTCGCTCCCATATGGTCATAAGGCTAAGCACACGCAGTTCAAACTGAAGTAAGCGGGAAAATTCACGAATAACGGACAGCACGCCACTGAAGCAAGTTGGCATGCAAGCAAACTGGGGAAGGTCCTGCCCTAAAGACCCGTCAAAATATAAATCTACGTGATTTGGCTTTTGGTACTTCTTAATCCTCATCTCACTCAGCACTATGTTTACCAATACCTCAGTCGCCTTACTTTATTGCCTCCCAATAATATCTGAGTGTAGACTGCCACTGCGTACCCCCCTCCAACCCATTTAATGCCATACATAAACTCGTTACTATACCCCCCGTTATATCGCCCGTTCTCTCACCAGGCGTACCCTCCCCGCGGGGGGTTGTAAAGGGATCTCGCTTCCTTTGCCATTACAGAGCTGAAGACTACGCCACCACCCGTGAAGTCATTCCTGGACCGAATGACGCAAAGGCCCGCTACCGACAAAGACGTTGCCTGCGTCAGTGTCGTAACGTACGACGTCATCCGCGGTGGCCAATGAAGCAAGGGGCTTTGCAGAATTAATGGATTTGTGTCGCAAAACGAGAAAGATCAAATCTCATCTGCTGTTTATAAACTATCCAAATTACGTTATTCCTAGGAACAATTTTACGCTACCCAAGGCCTCCCACCAGTGTTGGATTGGGATAAAAAAATCGGTCCGGGCACGCTTTAAAAAAAAGTGGCCCACATTTGCATATTGACAGAGGCATGTTTTCTTCACTTTACTTAGATTTTTTTTTTTTTTTTTTTTTTTAAATGAACGGATTAGTTCACACTGGTGAAACACACCTGAAAACAAGTGAGGCCACGCCTGCTCAGGCCCCCTGCCACGCTCAATATGCATACATTAATTGGCCGGCCCAGCGAGAGAAAGGGAGTGACACCTCTGCCGTTGATGAAAGGGAGGTAATGGACGCCCATTTACCTCCAGAAAGGCCACTCAGGTACCCACTGGGCCGCTGGCATCTGAACACACCAGACACAGCCCAAATCGGCCCCCCAGACTGCCCAGAAAAGCAGCCCACAGCTGGAACTTGGATACCGGCCCCTCGGCCATTGCCCGAGTGCCCGCCTTACCAATCAGACCCTGCCTCCCACAGAAGTGGGCAAGCTACTGAAAGCTCAAGCCTAAAAACTGACCTTGGTGTAATGTCCTCAGTGCGGGGTGGCGGTCTAGTGACGTCTTGCGCTAGCATAAAATAAAGAGGCAGGGCCCGGCGGCGATAATCGGGACCGCGAGTTTAAACCATACGCACGCCTCAGAGAATCATTCCAGCGCGCGAGGCCCACAGCAGGGGGGAGCACCACTACACTGGCGACGAGGCGGTAACAACCGCACGCGTTGGCGCCGAACAGAGCGCAACCACGAGGCCACCCAAGAGGTCCAGGCTAATTGAGCAGCCACCCAGTGTGCTACAACAACCCCCCAGAGGGACCAGGCCCAAAGGAACTCCACTCAGCAGAGAGGTGACACCAGTGCCTGCCTTGCCCACTGGCTCTGCACTGGGTTTGCCCGCACAAGACAGCCCCCCTGAGGAATTCCTGCGCCGGTGCAGGCCACCAGTCTCACGCAGACCAGGTGTGAGAGGACAGGCCCCACCTACCCTCGGTCAGGTGGCTGCCATTTTGCAGGGAAGAAGCAGCGCTCGTGCCGTGAGGTGCCCCCGAAGACGTCCCGATGGCGGCAATCCCGGCCATTGAGCCATTCATAGTGGATGGTGCACCCTCGTCACTCACCCCGAAATGGAAGGACTGGACGGAACACCTGCAATTCTACTTCGAGGGCGCAGGCATCGCCCGGGACAGGCGGAGAGCTCTACTCCTACATCTAGGAGGTAAGGACATCCATCGCATCTAGAAAACCTTAGTGGAGGCCACGCCCAAGACCTACGTGACACTACTGAATGCCCTAAACGCGCATTTTGAGCCCATGGCCAACAGAGACTATGAGCGTTTCATATTCCGCCAAGCCAAACAAGAAGCAGAGGAGGCGCTAGATACGTTCCACGGTCGCCTGAAGGAGCTGTCTAGTACGTGTGGCTTCCAAGATGAACAGGAGGAGATCAGGGCCCAAATCATCCAGGGATGTTACTCCTCGAAGCTAAGGGAGACCATCCTCCAGGAGTATGGCAAGTCATTGCCCAACATCCTCACTCTGGGAAGATCCAAGGAGTTGTCGAAAGCGAGGGCGTCACATATGGAGGCCACGCTTCACCGACCCATAAAGGTGGAGCAGGCGAACGTCGTAAAGGCCACACCGAATCGCTCACCGGGCAAACGCCCACAAGGAAAAGGGAAAGAATGTGGATATTGCGGGGGCAGACCCCACCGCATGCAGGACTGCCCAGCGAAAGGGAAAAGGTGTTCAGCCTGCGGCAGGACAAACCATTTCGCGGCCGTATGCAGGTCGTCCAAACCACGGAAAGAAACAGCACAAGCAGTGGAAGAACAACCAGACAATGAAGACATGGACAACGACAATGGATAATACCCAGTCCATTACGTGCTCGCAGTGGATTACCCGCCAACGAAAAGGCGCAGGCTCCCGAAATGCCGGATACAAATTCATGACCAAGAAGTGCAAGCCACCATCGACACAGGTGCGTCAATCGAGCTGATGGCCGCCAGCATATACCGAAACCTTGATCCGTGTCCACAGCTAAGGGAGGCTAAAAATTGTGTGTTCGCATATGGGCAGAAGACGCCCATCCCGCTGCTAGTGTGTTTCAAGACCAGACTTCAAGACCGAAGCATCCCCTCCACAGTATATGTGACAGAAGAGGGAAGTGGCATGCTTGTCAGTGGCCATGCCGCAGAAGAGTTGCGGCTGATCTCCTTTGCCCTTGCTGTCCAAGAAGAGGAACTGACAGCCATCATGGAAGAGTTCAACGATGTCTTCCAGGGAATAGGGTGCCTGAAAGGGAAAGAAGTCTCTCTCCACATTGACCAATCGGTCCAACCGGTAGCGCTGAGACACCGACGCATAGCGTTCCACCTGAGGCAAAAGGTCGAAGAAGAACTAGAGGCGCTCGAACGACAAGGAATCATAGAAAAGGTCAGCGGGCCTACCCCGTGGGTGTCACCCATCGTAGTAGCCAGGAAGCCGAAGCAGCCAGGCCAGGTACGCATCTGCGTCGACATGCGCCTGCCAAATGCAGCAATCAAGAGGGAACGCCATATAACTCCCACCATCGACAACATCCTCAGCGAGCTAAATGGTGCCACCTGGTTCTCGAAAATGGACTTACGCTCAGGGTACCACCAGCTACCCCTGCATCCCGATACATCACTACTTTTTCTACCCACATAGGCCTGAGGCGGTACAAAAGACTCAACTTCTGGATCTCGAGCGCCGCAGAGGTGTTTCAAAACACGATCAGAGAGTTACTGAGTGGACTCCCAGGGGTCCTTAACGTCAGTGACGACCTACTGGTATACGCCACCTCCATGGAAGATCACCACAAAAGACTCCGCAGTGTGTTCCAAAGGATTCGAGAGGCTGGCCTCACCCTACACAGGGAAAAGTGTCAATTCCTAAAGAAGACAATCAGTTTCTTCGGATACACGTTCTCCGACAAGGGAGTAGCCCCCGATCCGGAAAAGGTCCGGGACATCCAAGAGGCGCCGGCACCCACCAATATATCAGAGCTGCGGAGCTTCCTAGGGATGGTCAACTTCTGTGGCCGTTTCATCCCGGATTTGACCAACATCACGAAGCCCCTCCGGGAACCGACGAAGAACGCCACCTCCTGACAGTGGGGACCAGACCAGGATCAAGCCTTCAGAGACACCAAAGCAGCCCTTTCCGCCGACACCACGTTGTCGTACTTCGACCCAACTCGGCCCACCAATATTGCGGTGGACGCCAGCCCTTTCGGCCTCGGGGCGGTACTCACCCAGCAGCAACGGAATGAGGAGTGGGCTCCGGTGGCCTACGCAAGCAGGTCCCTCACGGAAACGGAGCAGCGATACTTCCAGATCGAAAGGGAGGCTATCGCCATCCACTGGGCCTGCCGGCACTATCACATCCATGTGTACGGCCACCCGTTCACTGTCTCCACGGACCACAAGCCCCTCATTCCCCTCTTTCAAGGGTCCGCCTCAAAGCCACCCCGAGGATAGAGAAATGGATACTCCAACTACAGGGGTACGACTACAAGGTAGACTACAAACCGGGTTCGTCCAACCCAGCAGACTATCTGTCGAGACATCCGAGGGCGGCAACCAAAGCGGAGGAAGACGAAGCGGAAGAGTATGTCTGTTTTGTGGCTGAGAGATCCCGGCCACTGCCAATGACGATCGAAACGCTGGTAGAGGCCACGAAGAGGGACGAGTGCCTGCAGCTAGCCATGGCGGCCGTACAGGCGAATGACTGGCGATCAGACCAGCATGGCAAGACGGACGATCCCAGCGAGAGAGACGCTCGAGTCGCTAATGAGAGTCAAAGAAGAGCTGTCCACTGACAGCAGCGGATGCCTGCTGCGCGGTCCACGACTGGTCATTCCGGCCAGCCTAACACAACAAGCGGTGGACCTAGCCCACAGAGGGCACCAAGGCGTAGTGAAGACAAAAAGCAGGCTACGAGCCAAAGTGTGGTTCCCGGGGATGGATGCGATGGTCGAGCAGGCTGTCAGAACATGCCACTGGTGCCAAGTGTCAGGCCGACCGGAGCGGCCCGCGCCGGTGATCACAGAAGCGAATCCCCAACGACCCTGGGAGTGCGTCAGTATGGATTTCGGGCACCTGCCTGACGGACGCTATGCCCTGGTAGTCCTGGATGACTACACAAAATATCCGGAGATAGAAATCGTTGGAAGCCAAACGGCGGGAGAAGTGATCACAAAGGTGGAAAAAATCATTGCCACTCACGGAATCTTTGAAGTCGTGAAAACCGACAACGGGACCCCCTTTCAAGGCCAGGAATTCTCGGAGTACCTCGCATCCTGGGGCATCCGCCATCGTAAAGTAACACCGCGCTGGCCGCAAGCAAATGGAGAGGTGGAGCGGTTCATGCGCACCCTCAACAAAGTCATTCGCATCGCTCACGCTGAGGCGCCCCTAGAACGAGCTATCTACAGTTTCCTGAGGGAATACCGTTTGACGCCCCACCTCACAACAGAGAGAGCACCGGGGCCTGCAAGTATGGGCCGGACTGTACGAGACACTATTCCCCACCACCCGACGTGGGTGCCCTCACCCATCGACGGGGCTCGCGTCCTAGACAAAAGGACCGATACCAACACCCGGTCCAGCCTCAACAGAAGAGCAAAGGAATCAAACATCCGAGCCGGAGACAGAGTGTTTGTCAAGGACAGGCATCCCGGGAGCAAGTTCCGCCTACCGTTCGAACACTCCCCTTGGACAGTAACGAACCGAAAAGGTACCATGGTCACGGCCAGGAAAGACATGGAAGAGCTCACCAGGAATGTATCCTTCTTCAAGAAAGCACACACCGGAACATCCCCTCTCCGAGGCCAGGAGCGGGAAGAAGAAGGCCCAAGTCCAGGGGAAGAGCCAGAAGAGGCCCTGCGTTCACCGAGTCAAGCACCCCCGTCTCCACAAAGCGGTCAGGACAGGGAGTCAGCTGATTCCCCATCGGAATCCCCAATTAGAGGAGCCCCGACAGAAGGACTTACGTCTCCTGTCCTCTCCAGAGGAGAACGATCCCAATACCGTCTAAGAAGCAATCCCGCCCCCTCATCCCGCCTGGCAGGGTTTCTGGTGTGAGAGCCCGTGGTCATGTGAGTGGCTGCGACGACGTTGGCGGCATGTAGCGGTGTGGGACTCTCTACAGAACTGGTAATAGAGTGTTTTTGTATTTTTGTTTCTGTTTAAGTAAGGTGAAGAGGAATGTAATGTCCTCAGTGCGGGGTGGCGGTCTAGTCCGCCTCCGCACTGAGTGCCGCAAGTTACGCTAGCGCATGACGTCATGCGCTAGCATAAAATGAAGAGGCGGGGCCCGGCGGCGGTAGTCGGGACCGCGAGTTTAAACCATACGCACGCCTCAGAGAATCATTCCAGCGCTCAGCGCGCGAAGCCCACAGCAGGGGGGGGAGCACCACTACACTTGGCTCAGCCTGAGGTCCTGTTGGTACCTTGAGCCCATAATGAGCTGAGTTTTCAGGTGGCTTCTGGTTGTCACCTTCACTCTACCCACAAAGTGGCGTTATGGCTAGAGCTGCCAATTTTGGAACTGTGGAAGAAGGTTCAAATCTCACCATCAGCTCAAAACCATCCTGTGAATCTGGACAAACACTTAATCTACCTGTGCCTAAAAAGCATGAATTTAACCTTGTGTAATGTAAGTGGTGCTCATGTAAAGCGCTCCTATACATTCTGATCGAGTCTGCGCTATATAAAAATGGAAACAAATTGTGAATATAGCTGGTGCAGCAGTAGGGTCAGATATTAAAATGTTTTCAGGTCTGCCAATTAAAGAAGTTCAAATGTCTCTGAAATGCCCCAAAGGCGCCAGGTATGGAACGTGCCCAAGTGGATAGACATGGGCAGAGTTCACAGATCCCCAGTATTACTTCACAGGTTAGAAGATGTTACCAACAGTTCCATAGCTGCCAAGGTTTCAGATTGCTATGTGTGACATTTTCATAATTTTTGTGTAATTAGGAGTAACATTTCAACGACTATAAGTGACACTTTCTCGTGAGCAAAATCAAGCGATGAAGACAAGGGAAACATATAAATATGAGAAATTACACCCATTTGAGCAACGAGAAACTCTAAGAAGTTAACTGGTGCAAAGCACCAGAAAAATACGCAGCCAGGAAACAAGCATTCTGTGACATTTAAATACTTTGATTCTTTATTATATCTGCTGGGTGATAGCATTAAACAAGTGTTTACTTTAGATTAATAGACTGGCACAGGACACTCTTTCAGGCACCTCTTTAGTTGAAGTTCTCAGGCGACGAGGATTGAAACAGGTAGCAGAATGAGACCTATGAGAGTAGAGAAAGAGTGTGGAAACCTGCTAGGGACAGGATGGAAACGTAAACGAGAATATAAACTTGCAGCAAGGTGGGGAGGGAAAGCTGCAGGAGAAAAAGGGTGGAACCTGCAAAACGAAATGGAGGGAAACCTGTATCAGAGTATGGTATTCCTTTTCTCCTTTCTCTTCTGTTTCTATGTTTTTCCCTTTCTTTTCCCTGTGTACCTCTATTCCTATCTGTTAGAAATTGGATTTTTGGTCGGCTAGGGCATGTGCCAAAGTCGGACAGAAACCACCACTCTAGTCAGGATAAGGGAGTTACACTCCTAAAATAACCCCTGCTCACCCCCTTGGTAGCTTGGCACGAGCAGTCAGGCTTATCTTAGAGGCAGTGTGTAAAGCATTTGCACATAACCAACAGTAATACAGTGTAAGCACTACAAAAGGACACCACACCAGTTTAGAAAAATATCCAATATTTTTATATACTTAAGAATAGACCAAAAACGATAAAAATCCACAATACAGTACTTAAAAATCTTCAGTTATCAAAATATGCTTGAAAAATAGTTCCTTGTCGATAGCTCCATCCGGGGCTATCACGGCGTCGTGAGCAAACAAATCCAAACAGTTCTGGCTGACCGCGGCGTCGTGGGCCAGCTACGGTGTCAGGAAGACCCGCAAACAGTACCTTTTAGAAATGCAGGGCGTCGGCGACTTCTCGTTGAGCTTCCGAAAGCACGGCGTCCGCAGGCGTCGGTTCTGGAGGTCGGTGCAGGAGTCGTCGGGGCCCTCGAAGTCCCACGCGTTGCAGATCGAACTCCTCTCTGTTGAAGTCAGGAGCGCTGGCGTTGGCAGGCGTCAGGTGCTGCGGTGCGAAGTGCAGCGGTGCGGCGTGCGGTGCCCTCAGGTCACGGTGCAAGCAGCGGCTCTGTGGCGGCATCAGATGGCGTAATCGGTGAGACCAGGGTCGCGGTGCGAGGTGAATGCGGTGCCCGTCGCGGTGCTGGCAGGTCACGGTGCAAGCAGCGGCGTCGTCGTTGCTGAAGCGCTGTCTTCGGCTGCTGAACTGGAGTCGATGGCGCCGGCAGGCCAAGGCTGCGGAGCGGGATGAGGGTGGTGCGTCGTGTAACTTTACGAGCGGTGCCCTCGAACCACGGTGCAAGCAGCGGCGTAGATTTCGGCGTGGAGCGGCGGCGATACCAAGGCGTCGTCGTGAAGCGAGGCGGTGCGGAGTGCAGTGCCCACAGGTCGCGGTGCGAGCAGCGGCTCAGTGGCGGCAGCAGCAGGCGTCGTGGGTGAGACCAGGGTCGCGGTGCGGCGGTGCCCTCTGCGTTGCCTTCAGGACACGGAGTCGGCAGCGGCGTAGTAGACGACGTCGTCGGGTTACTTTTCTTCTGTTGCAGCACAAAACACACAGTCCCCAGTGCTGAGGGCAGAAGAGCTTGAAGTCTTTGCTGTTCCTGTGACTTCTTGAACAGGGGGCAAGCTCTACCTCAAGCCCTTGGAGAAACTCACAAAAGTAGATTGCAGAAAGTTCAGTCCAGTCCTTTCACTGCCCAAGACAGAAGCAGCCACTGCAGTCCAACACAGCAAAGCACACAGCAATGTGGTAGTTCCTCCTCACAGCTTCTCCAGCTCTTCTTCTTGGCAATCTTCTTGGTCCAAAAGAGTTCTAAAATTCAGGGGTCTGGGCCCCAGTATTTATATCCCAAAATCCTTTGATCTCTTAGGCAGAGTGTTTGTGCCCAGCCAGAACCAGTTCTGCCTTCTCTGGTGTGACTTCCTGGCAGGAGGTGGAGACGGCATTGTCCGAGGCAGACCAGGCCCTTTGAGGTGCAAGGAAATCTCCTCCCCCTTCCCCAATTGCAGCCCAGGTCTATTCAGCCCTTTCCTGACCCACCTAGACTATCTGAAGCCACTCCTGCGCCCTAGTCTTCTGTCATCCAAAACCCAGACAGGCAATCCACATTCCAGCAGAGGCACACGGGATGACCGAGCAAGAAAATACCTACTTTCTAAAAGTGGTATTTTCAAACACAGAATGTAACAAGCATTGGCATAGCCAATAGGTCTCGCTTTTGGGATCTTATAAGTATTTAGTTATGCAGCACAATATCCTTGGTGCAACAACATCAAGTGTTGCATGGCTAAACACTTATAAGGTCCCAAAACGCGAGACCTATTGGCTATGCCAATGCTTGTTTCACATTGGAAGAAGTAACATGTTCTTGAATATTCAAGGTTATTATGCCCAGGTGATAGTGTTTTCAGAGCGAAATGGTGGTTGTACTTATAAGGAGATAAGGGTAATGGATAGAAGGACATTGCCAGCCACACGTGTTTAGGGCCTTAAGAAATATTATCACATCCGCCCTATCTTGATGGAATTCCATTGGCCCCCTTGCCAGCCCACACCATCTTTGAAACCAGCTGCATTATTTACAAAGCCATGTAGACCAACACCCGCGCCTATCAGGCGGACAGGCTCACCATCTCTGGTGGCTCTCAGCTCACCTGCAGCTAGGACATTACCAGACTGGAAACAAAGAAGTATAAAACAAGAAAAAAACAAAGCAAAAGGCCTTTCCCTTCTATGCATTCAGGATCTGGAATAACATCCCTGTATCCATCAGGACCACCTTAACGCTGCTTCAATTTAGGGAATTAGTTGAAGACACACTTCTTTATGGAACACTCCATCATGTCTGTTCCAGAAACCAGCTACCTGTCTAATGATTAATTGTAAGATTTTGTTAATTTTGGTTGCTTTCAGTAGGAGAGTGATAGTAACAGTTGGCCCTTTTTCCAGAGTGAACCGGCACTCTGCGGGCCCATGGGGTCCTGCAATCAGAAGGGCCTGGTAAACTAATAGGTGCTCGATGGTGAAGGCTCATTTCCATTACAAAGAGAGTAATCAAGCGCAGTAACGCTGTAGAGCCAGTGTTATATGGAAAACCAGTGGAACTGAAAGAAGAGAAGGGAGTCTGGTAGGTCCAAAATGGTGACACCCTGGGATATATTTACAAGGGCATAGCACCACCGGAGTGCCACTTTTTCTAACGCTCCAGTGACGCTGTGCCATGCTTCATATTTACAAGGCAGCGCTAAGTCACTTTGCGTGGCTTAACACTACCTTGTAAATATGGCCCTCCTCGACGCAGTTTTCTGTCGCAAAGAGGTGTGCAATGGATTTGCTGTGGCCGTTCCCATGCAAAACCCATTGCTTTTTACACTGCCCCAGATTTACAAGGATCTGTAAATCTGAGGCAACGCCAAAACTAACACCTTTCAAAAGGAGGCGTTAATGTGGCACAACGTGGAGAAATACTTTTATTTCTCCTTGTTTTTGCTGCATGTCAACTGCATTCTGCAGCAAGATAGAAGGAGCAAAACACCATTAATGATTGTTTCTATGCAGGAAGCCCCTTCTTGCACAAACACAATTATCCCTGCAACGCAGGCACCCTTGCACCATGGTGCAAGGGGGCCTGCGCTGGCGCTAGGCAGCGTTTTTTAGCGCTGGTGCACGGGAGAGCACAGGGGTGCGCCATATTCTTGTTAATACGGCGCATCCCTGCATTTTTTAAACGAAGCAGCTTGGCACAGCTAAATTGCTTGCAGCACTGCGCTGCGCCTTTTCATTGTAAATATCTCCCCTTGTTTCTAGTGCATGGAGTGATGAGTGTGAGATCACTGATCAGCAAGGTTCTGAAGGCCAGTAGGTCCAGGACGGTGATTGACAGGTTGATGGTGTAGGTTGAGAGAGCACTTTCAGAAGTGGAAAAGAGGGCCAGAGGGTTTGACTGGTACGTCACAAACGAGATTGTGGAGGGAGAAAGGCTGGGAAGATATGTGCTCAAGGACTGATTGTTAAGAATCGGTTGGTAGGCTGTTGGGCCCGAGAGGCTGGCACTTTTGGGTGGGGTTGGGGGAGAGGGTCAAGACGTTATTTTGTATTATTTTGCTTGCCGATTGTAGCAATGTTTGTGACCTCAAACTTCCCACATTAAATCGACTTTTTACACACTACTTAGGCGTGACTGATATGTTGTGTATTTTCACCGAATGTATGAACTTAGTTGTGTTCATTAGAAGTCACTTATATGTTCTTGGATAAAAAATAAGGTAAAAGTGCGGATTTCTGCCGCATGCTGAACTTCGTGGGGCACTGTGCGTGGGGCAAATGTACAAGGCAGACACAAATGAACCGATAATGTATTTCATTGGGAAAATTACTTCTCTGCATTGTTTATACGGATTAAAAGATTCCCTAATATTAAAAGCTTCAATGGCAGAAAATCTGTAAGTGCCTCCTTCCCTTGTGAAATTTGCCAGGAAAGTGATCTGGTGACAGCCATAGTTAGCAAATGCTAAGTCCGTGTTAATAGCCCAACCCATGGCAACCTCTTAGATTTAACCTAGCTCATCACTAAACTTTAAAAGTCAGAATGCCTTTATTTTTTTGCTTATGTAGTGGCTGTTTTTGCATGATATTTTTAACTATTGACATGCTGTGGCCTCACGCCCAGGTGTCTAATCTGTTCCCCCACCTGCAGCCTGCGTTTCGTTTTCACTATTCATGTGACAGCTTGGGCTCACCCCTACGAAGCATAACAACCACCTTCGCCACACTACTATGCAATTAATCCCTCAGCTCGTGGCAATCTCTTGCCAATTAACGAAAGCCATCTAATTCATTCTCAGCCCTTCTGTTCCCTGGAGACACTGTTTTATGCCTCATAAATGCCATATTTACTGGGGATTATGTTTTTCCTCGTAATTGCCCAGTAAAGCAGCAATATCGGCACGCCATGAGGCTTTAATCCCTCCCTCCATATGAGGTGTCGCAATTATAATCGAATTCGTAATGCAACTATATTTTGTAAGAACCGAGCAGAATAATGAGCTAACGCCATAGATTCCATCCGGCTGGAAATTAGGTCGCCATATCACAGCACAGTTATTTCAAATTCTCAAGCGAAATTCTCTACGTCGCTGAGACTTTCATAAATCAGCCACAATAGAATCTGGTATAAAACCACTAGATGGCGGTAGCGCAGCAGAATCCTTGGAGGCGCCGATCACTTCCAAAAACTAGCAATCTCTCAGTCAACACACACCGTTTATCCGAGGCGGTGAAATATACACTTGGTGCCCCAGATATTGCAAGCATGGCAGAAATGATATCACCTTTTGATTGTTCCTTATTATGCATTCCTCTACCACTTAAAATCCTTTGTCATCAATACTAATGTTGATGCCAATTTAGGGAAAGTTACCAGAGAATCAGGAACAGCAACGTACACAAATCAAGAAAAGCCGCAGATATTAAAAGTGAAAACGACATTGTTTTACACATTATTCTGGTGGGAAGTCGTAAAATGGCAGCTGCTCCTTGTTTCCGCATTATTAATTATTAAATGTGTCCGTCTGTAACTTAACTGGTGCTCATGTAAAGCGCTCTGATACCTTCGGGTCAAGTTCGCTCTATATAAAACTCCGGGGAAAAAATATTTTTATCTATAACGTGCATACGAAGAGTAAGGTGCAACAGCCACTTTCTCGTACTCGCCAAAGGCATCTAAATGATCAGAATTCAAAAGGGTCCCTCCCTCCAGATAATACCAACTTGTAATTTCGCTAGTGCTTCGTGCACCATATGTGCAGTTTCTAAGCTTTGTAAATAGCATGTGTTACCGGTATGACACACAACACACCAACATCAGAAGAATGGTGCACTGCGTTGCTTTTGTCGGGATACAGATTTGTGGGATGCAGATCACAGCTGATAATAGCAGGGAGCGTTTAACTCACTGAGCCCACTTGGCTCATCTCAACACCGATGTTAACTGGCACAAGACTGGAGCAGCCCGGTCAGTAACGGTTCTCTAGTCCACCAAATCCTGGGCTCAAGGGCCCCACACAGGCTTCTGCAAGAGTTACAGGCGAGGCCAGAGATCGGATCTAGGAGCGGAAGCCTTTGCTCACTTTAATGCAGGGGCCTGCTAGAATCCGACAAAGGACAACCCGATGCGGAAAATTACACTACACACGGACACAGTAATTTTGTTTTGTGTGCGGGGGGAGATTAAATGATTTTTACGAGGGGGTGCAAATGGCGCGCAAGCTGCTAATTAAAACAAGCAGCCGAACCAGCTGTGTGGGAGAGCTCGGTGGGAGGGGGTGGAAACATGGAGCGCAACAACACTGAGGGATAGAAGTCACTCGGGTACATCCCTTGAGCTGGAAAGCTGACAAACAAGAGAGGAGCGGGGGCGGCGAGCGCGGCAGCCTGCAGAGCTGACCAGACGCTCGTGCGTCATGGCCTTTTGCCTGCGATTACGCGCAGGGCAGACATCTGTTTCCAATTACGATAATTGGAAACAGATGTCGGCCCTGCGCGCGTAACCGCCTCGAAAAGGCCACGACGCACGAGCGTGTGGTCAGCTTTTGAAACCCCTTACTTAAAGTCTTGCCAGAGCAACGCTTGCGCGCTACTCGAGGCTCGACCTAAAAATCACCTTCACTAAAAGATGCATCTTTAGATTCTGAGTTCAGGCATACTAAACTTTATTTCCCTACCTAGTTCCCCGGGCCAGTTATGTTTATAAGAGGTTATAAACAAACTTCCCATTCTGTCCTATGGGGAACAGGTAGCCTTGCCATAGCGAAAAACGAAATGGTCCGTAGTTCGCTACCAGGACACGCCAAACACACCAGGGCATGTCCCACCTTTCACATACACTGCACCCGGCCCACAGGGGTACCTTGGGCCTACCTTAGGGGTGATGGACATGTAAGAAAAGGGAAGGTGAGGGACTGGCAAGTGTGGGCACTTGCCGATCGTCATGGCAGTACCAGACCGCACACGGGCTCTGCGATGGCAGGCCCGAGTTACCTTTTACGGGCCGTTCGTGTGGGTGGCACAATCCAGTGCTGCAGCCCACCAACAGCATTTGATTCACAGGCCCTGGCACACGCAGTGCACTTTACTAGGGACTGACTGTTAGAAATGGGATCTCTAGTTGGCAAGGGCTTGCACCTTTGTCCAAGTAGGGACCCTTCTTCCTAGTCAGGGTAAGGGTGTTACACTCGTGAAGTAACCCCTGCTCACCCTCGTGGTAGCTTGGCACGAGCAGTCAGGCTTAATTCAGAGGCAGTGTGTAAAGCATTTGCACATAACCAACAGTAATACAGTGTAAGCACTACAAACGGACACCACACCAGTTTAGAACAAGCATTGGCATAGCCAATAGGTCTCGCTTTTGGGACCTTATAAGTATTTAGTTATGCAGCACAATATCCTTGGTGCAACAACAACTGTTGCATGGCTAAACACTTATAAGGTCCCAAAGGCGAGACCTATTGGCTATGCCAATGCTTGTTTAGATTCATTTCTACCTCTCGAAACGAACCAGGAAACCAGAAAATATTATAATGCAAATTAAAACGTAAACAACATAACGTTCATATTTACAAAATAGCATGTATGTGCTAAACAACCTAAAAGAGTATTTGCACCCTTACTTGGTGTGGTGGCCATGACGGTATTACATGCATAGTCCCTGGATTTAAAACAGAGTGCTCTACATTAAGAGCAATTGTTGGAGCGATCCTGCGTGCAGTTGGGTTAGCAACCTCCAGCTACTATTGCAGTAGGGCCGAAGCGTGTGCCCAGTTGTCAACCAGTTCAAACGTGTTCAAGATCAAGAAAGGGGCACCGGAGCAGTGAAAAGCAAAGCGCTCCGTAGTGCTGGAAATGCATCCGAGCGAAATGAGGTGATTTCGGTCGGAATGAGACATCCCACACAGTGCACGCCAGTGAAACCATTCACACCAGAAAGCCGTGTATCGTTCTATATTGCACCAACGAACATCTTTATACTATTTAAGAAAGGAAGGACAAATAAATATATTATATATATATATATACTGATCACATTGTGCATATCCAGCCCTGGAGTAGCAGTTAAAACTATTAACGTTAATTTTCCGCGGTTTCAAACATAATGCTCTACATTAAAAATATATTATTGAAGCAATCTATGTGCAAAAAGGATCAGAAACCTGCAATGGGTATTGTGAACAGCCCAAAAGTTTTCAGCCTGTACAGGGATATTATTACTTAGGAGAAATTACAGGATATAATAAACAAGGGACAACGGGGTGGTGCGGGAGAGACAGCAACGAAGCAGGAGGGGTTGGGAAGGGCCGGGTCGGTGAAGAAGTGCTTGGGTGCAAGGGACGGCGTGGAAGGGCTGCGTTGGAGGAGGGAAGACCATCTGAAACACGTGCACTCTTAAATCATAATTCAGTCTTAAAAATTCAACACTCTCCTCTCATACTTTGTGCACTCCTGCCGCTGCTCCACACCTCCCCACAGAAAAAAGTACTGTGTTCAAACTGCCTGTTATTCCCATATCCCGGAGATGATTGTTTCCCTACGGACAGCAGCAGGCTTGATATTTATTATCCGTGCCCCAATCATGGCACGACTGTGGCACCGCCGCCTCACTAATGATTTTTTAGAAGCCATGTGCTGGGTTTCTGGACAACATAGAGCCCTTTTTTCAGAAACATTTTAGTAAACATTTCGTGAGATGCCTGGCCACGCGCTGCTACCTATGCAGCATGGAAAGCACCCGGCCTCATGCACACGTCACCGAGAGATAAGCCCAGCCTGGAGACCGGCAACTGAAAAAACGAGCGGTGAGCCGCAGAAGGGGAGCGAAGCCGGAAACTACGGGGCGCATCGGGGGACAGGGAGCGGGGGCGAGCGAGCGCGGCAACCTGCAGAGCTGACCAAGCGCTCGTGCGTCGTGGCTGGCCTTTGGATGTGTACGCTGCGGCAGACATGTGTTTCCACTTATCGCGCCCGCGTCTGGGCACGATAATTGGAAACACATGTTTGCCGGGCGTACCCATCCCAAAAAGGCCAGCCACGACGCACGAGCGTTTTTGGGACTGCTTTTAAACCTGCTTACTAAAAGTCTTCGCCTCTAAGCAGCGCTTGCGCGCTACTCGAGGCTCGACCTAAAAATAACCAATATTTTATATACTCAAGACAAGACCAATTACGACAAAAATCCACAATACTATACTTTAAAAATGAATGCTTGATAAGGTAACTTCTTCTTTGCAGGAATAGTCCAAAAACAAAGTTCGTACGAGTCGGTAGCTCCGTCCGAGCCTACCGCGATGCTGAAAACCACAGAGTCTAACAGTTCCAGCCGACCGCGTCGATACGGGCCAGCAGAGTCATGAACAGACTCGGTTACAGTACCTTTCTCGTTGTGGCTGGTACGGAGTGTACGAGCCGGTCGGCGTTCGTCGCGGTTGCGGTGCAAGACGGAGCGATGCAAGGTGCGGTGTCCCTCGATGCGGTGCAGGCAGCGGCTCGATGAGCGTCGTGCAGACGGAGTCGGTGAGTCCAAGACGTGCGATGCAGGGTGAGACGATGCTCGATGCGGTGCTGACAGGTTGCGATGCAGGCGACCAAGCCGGAGTGCGGGAGCTGGCGTCGGACAGCGGTGCGAGTCGGAGCGGTGCGTCGCAGACGTGCGAGCGGTGCCCCAAATGCGGTGCGGTCACGACTCTTGAGCCAGTTGCAGCGACCGCGTCGGTCGGGTCCGGCTGGTTCAGTGAAGCGATGCGATGCGAACTGCGGTGCCCACAGGTCACGGTGCAAGCAGCGGCTCGATGTTGGCGGCGTCGGACGTCGCCCACGGTGAGACCAGGGTTGCGATGCGAAGTGGGGCGATGCGGTCTGCGGTGCAAACAGGTCACCGGCCAGGGATGGATTCGGTTGACGGAGTCGGTTGCGGTTCCCTTCCTCTGTGGCAACTGAAACAGCGTTCCAGAAGCGGTACCCAGAGGCTTGTGAAGTCTTTGTAGTCCCTGAGACTTCTTAACAGGAGGCCAGCTCGGTTCCAGGCCCTTGGAGATACTCAGCACAAGTTTGTAGAAAGTTCAGTCCTTTCACTGCCCAAGGCAGAAGCAGCAGCTGCAGGCCAACCCAACAAAGCAACAACACAGCAAAGGGGCAGTACTCCTCCTGGCAGCTCTTCCAGCTCTTCGTCTTGGCAGGTTCCTTGATTCCAGCGAGATCTAACTTCATGGGGTCAGGGCCCCAATATTTATATCCCAAATTCCTTTGTTCTCTGAAGGCAGAGAGGCCTTTGCCTAGTCCAAACCAGTTCTGGAGCACTTTGTTGACAAGTCTCCGTCCCTTCTTTCAGCGAGTAGGCCAGGGACATCAGACGCACCACAGGAGGTGGAGCCAGCATTGTGGAGGGAAGGCACTGTCCTATTCAGGGCCCAGGTGCGACCCCTCCCACCCATCTACATGTAGATTTTGCTATTCAGCCCTGTGCTGGCTCACCCTGTCTCCTGGCATCCCCCAGCCCCTGTCACTCACACTCCAGACAAGGAATACACAACCTCGCAGAGGCAGGCTTGGATGGTTAGACAAGAAAATACCCACTTTCTAAAAGTGGTATTTTCAAACACCGAATGTTAAAACCAATTTCACTAGAAGATGCATTTTATCATTCTGAGTCCAGGCATACTAAACTCGAATTTCTACCATGTTCCCGGGGTCAGTTAGGATTATAAGCTGTAATAATCAAAACTGCCCGTTCTGGCCTAGGGGGAACAGGTAGCCTTGCAATAGTGAAAAACGAACTAGGCTGTAATTCACTATCAGGACATACCACACACACCAGGGCATGTCCTACCTTTCACATACAACGCACCCTGCCCACAGGGGTACCTTGGGCCTACCTTAGGGGTGACTTACATGTAGAAAAGGGAAGGTTTAGGGACTTGCAAGTGTGTGCACTTGCCAAGTCGACATGGCAGCCCCAGGCTGCGCACAGGCTCTGCGATGGCAGGCCCGAGTTACACTTTACGGGCTGTTTGCGTGGGTGGCACAATCCAGTGCTGCAGCCCACCAACAGCATTTGGTCTATAGGCCCTGGCACTCGCAGTGCACTTTACCAGGGACTGACACATAAACCAAATGGACCAATCATGGAAACGCCAATCCATAACACATTTTATACAGGAGCACTTGCACTTTCCCACTGGACAGCAGTGAGGAAAGTGCGCAGAATCATTTCACCAGCAAAAACAGAGTCAAAACCGGGAGGTCAGACAGCAAAAAGTCAAGGGAAACACGCCAAAAGATGCCAAGTCTAACACATGTCCCCTCCAGCTGAAAGTAGGGAGAACTACCCAACCCCATGGGAGTTCTCTTCACTAAGGCGGAAGAACCTGGACAGACCATCTGCGTTGGCGTGTTCTGTACCAGGACGGTGTTCCACCGTAAAGTCCATTCCCTGTAGGGAGATGGACCACCTCAGCAGTTTTGGATTCTCACCCTCATTTGCATCTACCATCTGAGGGGCCTGTGGTCTGTCTGAACCCGGAAGTGAGTCCCAAACAGGTATGGTCTCAACTTCTTCAGCGCCCAGACCACAGCAAAGGCTTCCCTTTCTATGGCACTCCACCTCTGTTCCCTGGGAAGTAGTCTCCTGCTAAGGAAGACTACAGGCTGATCCAGGCCCTCTTCGTTCAGTTGTGAGAGCACCGCTCCCACACCATGCTCTGAAGCGTCAGTCTGCACGACGAATTCCTTGGAGAAGTCAGGTGCCTTGAGCACGGGCGCCGTGCACATGGCTGCCTTCAGGGCATCAAAAGCTTTCTGGCAGGACTCAGTCCAGATCACTTTCCTGGGCTGCCTCTTAGAGGTCAGCTCTGTTAAGGGGGCAACAATGGTGCCATAGCCCTTAACAAATCTCCTATAGTAACCTGTGAGACCTAAGAAGGCTCTCACCTCTGTCTGGGTCTTGGGGGTTCCCAAGCCAGAATGGTGTCAATCTTGGGTTGTAGGGCGCCACCTGGCCGCTTCCTACCTGGTGTCCCAAGTACACCACAGAACCCTGCCCGATCTGGCACTTACTGGCCTTGATCGTGAGGCCTGCACCTTGCAGAGCCCTCAACACTTTCTCAAGGTGCTGTAAATGTTCTTCCCAGCTGGAACTGAACACAGCAATGTCATCCAGGTAGGCGGCACTGAAATCCTCCAGCCCAGCCAACACCTGATTGACCAACCTCTGAAAGGTGGCAGGGGCATTCTTCAACCCAAAGGGCATCACCCGGAATTGGTAATGACCTTCTGGGGTTGAGAATGCTGATCTCTCCTTGGCCCCATCGGTTAAGGCAATCTGCCAGTACCCAGACGTCAAATCAAACGTGCTGAGGAACCGGGCAGCTCCCAACCGATAAATGAGCTCATCAGCTCTGGGGATGGGGTGCGCGTCAGTCCTGGTGACGGCATTGAGCCCACGGTAGTCCACACAAAACCGGAGTTCTGGAGTGGCACCGGGCGCAGCAGCCTTTGGGACCAAGACCACTGGGCTGGCCCAAGGGCTGTGGGAGGGCTCAATCACCCCTAACGCCAACATCTTAGAGACCTCCTCCTTGATGCTGGCTCTGACCCGGTCAGTCAACCTGTAAATCTTGTGCTTCACAGGATGGGTCACCAGTGTCCACGTCATGGGTACACCAGTGAGTAACACCGGGGTCAGAGAGAACAGTGGGGCGAACTGTCCCAACAACTGGCGACAGTCCCCCTGCTGCTCCGGAGTCAGAGTAGGGGAGAGGATCACACCCTCTACTGACCCATCATGCTCCTTGGTAGACAGGAGGTCAGGAGAGGCTCACTCTCCTCTTCCACCCCATCATGTCGCCAAGAGCATACTCACTTCGGACCTCTCGAAGTGGGGCTTGAGGCGGTTCACGTGAAGGACCCTCAAAGGGTTCCTTGGAGCCTGCAAATCCACCAGGTAGGTGACGTCACTTTGCGCTCCACCACCTCATATGGCCCAGTCCACTTGTCCTGCAAGGCACAAGGTGCCACTGGGGCCATGACCCACACTTTTTGCCCAGGTTGAAATTCGACCAGAGTGGCATTCTGGTCATACCATCTCTTCATTTCTTCCTGGCTTGCTTCTAGGTTCGCCTGAGCGAGTTTCCTGAAGCGGGCAGTTTGGTTTCTAAAGGCCAGCATGTAGCTAAATACATCCTGGGGAGTTTTCCTGGGAGCCGCCTCCCAGCCTTCCTTTACCAAACTCAGAGGTCCTCTGACAGGGTGGCCATACAGGAGCTCAAAGGGGCTGTACCCAAGAGACTTCTGAGGCACCTCCCTGTATGCAAAGAGTAGGCATGGCAAGAGGACGTCCCACTTACGCCTCATGGGTTCTGTTAGACCCTTGATCATGCCTTTCAAGGTCTGGTTGAATCTCTCCACCAGACCGTTTCCTTGTGGGTGGTAAGGAGTGGTGAACTTGTAGGTTACACCACACTCCTTCCACAGGGATGTCATATACTTGGATATGAAATTGGTCCCCCTATCAGAAACCACCTCTCTGGGGAATCCCACACGGGAAAAGATCCCCATTAACGCCCGGCCCACCACTGGCGCCGTCGTTGTCCTGAGAGGGATTGCCTCCGGGTACCGGGTGGCATGGTCCACCAAGACCAGGATGTACCTGTTGCCCATGGCTGTCTTGGGATCCAGTGGCCCCACAATATCCATCCCTACCCTTTCAAAGGGTGTTCCAACAACAGGAAAAGGTTGGAGAGGAGCTTTGACCTTCCTCCCACTCTTACCACTTGCCTGGCAAGTTTGGCAAGACCTACAGTGTGCATCGGACTGCCTTCGCATTTGGGGCCAAAAGAAGTGGGTGACAAGCCTGTCAAAGGTCTTGTCCTGCCCCAAATGTCCTGCCAAAGGCACGTCATGAGCCAGACCCAGTAGGAAGGTCCTGAAGCGCTGGGGTACCACCAGCACACGGGCTGACCCAGGCTCAGCGACCTTAGGCTCACTGTACAGGAGATCATTCTCCCAGTAGATCCAGTGTGATACGGACTGATCACCAGCTGCCTGGTCTGCAGCCTGCCGCCGCAGACCCTCCAGAGAAGGGCACTCCTCCTGCTCCTTGCAGAATTCCTCCCTGGTGGGAATCCCTTCTTGCTGCCAATGGGTCAGCTCAGAGATGTCCCCCAGTTCAGCTACCTGCTCCCCTGTAGGCACTGGGGCGTCCCCCTCAAGGTCCGCCTCCTCCCGGTCCGTGGGAACTTCAGGGGCCGGTTTCCCGCGCCCCTTGCCCTTTCTCTTGGCAGGGACTTGGGCCACTGTTTCAGGCTCCAAGTCCTCTTGATCACCCTCTCTGGCCGCCATTGACCGAGTGGACACGCATGCCCACTCTGGCAACCCAAGCATCTCCAAGTGAGACCTGAGCTCAACATCCTTCCTTAAGGACTGCTCCAGGTCATTACCTAGCAGACAATCTACAGGCATGGAAGGGCTCACAACCACCCTCAAGGGACCTGAGACCCCCCCCCCACTCAAAGGGAACCTGCGCCACCAGACACACTGCCGCTCTGAATTATCTACAGCAATTACTTGGTGGAATGCCACTGGGACTACCTGCTTCTCAGAGACCAGGTGGCACCGGACTGAGGTCACTCTGGCTCCAGTATCTCTGAGAGCCTCCACGCTTTCCCCATTGATGGTCACCCAGGTGCTGTATTTCTTTGTGTTAGGGGGCACCTGGTTTCCTGGGACCATCTCACTGTCCCCTAGTGAGACGAGGGTCATTTCTGCGGGATCCCCACCCTCCTGTGGGTACTCTTCCTCCCCAAGCGCTACACTAGCTAACACCTTGGACTGCCCACCGGTGGGTGGCTGTGCCCCCTTAGGGCACCTGGGGTCCCCCTTCATGTGGCCCACCTGGTCACATGAAAAACACTTGCGGGGGCCGGTCTCAGCAGGCTTCCCTGAAGAGACCCCTTGCTTCTCATCTCCGGGGGGATGGGAACCTTTACCCTGGGTGTTAGTTTGGGGCCCTTTAGAGAACTCCTGCGCTTTACCCTTGTCCCCCCCACTTTTCTGCTGGGGACCCTGCCCACCTTTAGCTGAGTCTCCCCCAAACGCTTTCTTGTGGACCCGGGTACTCACCCAGCGGTCCGCCTCCATAGCAAGCTTTCTGGGGTCAGTCAGCTTACTATCGACAAGGTGCTGGCGCAGATCTGAAAAACATAGACTAGACAAGTGCTCCCATGCAATTAATTTGTACAGCCCCTGATAATCCGTCACATTACTGCCCCTCACCCAGCCATCCAATGACCTGCAGAACAAATCTACACATTCCAACCAAGTGTTGGCGTCAGACTTCTTACTGGACCTAAACTGATCCCTGTACTTCTCAGGAGTGAGTCCATACCTGGTGAGGAGAGCATCCTTCATGTCAGCATAGGTGAGGTTCTGCCCCTTACCCAAAGCTATCAGGGTATCCCTAGCTTCTTCCGGAAAGAGAGGCCACAACCCTGCCCCCCAGTTCCTTTCAGGGACCCCATTCATATGAATAGCCGCCTCGTACCCTTGAAACCACCTTTGTATGTCATCCCCCTTCTGGTACTCTTTACCTAAATTCTTGGGAATGTGCACAATCCTATCGGCCTGCACTGAAGAGTTGCTGCCACCATCCGTGCTGGATTTGCTTTTCAATTCCAGCTCCTTGAGCCCACGCACATGGTCTAATACCATCCTCTGTGACTCCATCTTGAGCCTCTCAAGCTCGGTCTCGTGCCTCCTAGCTTCCCGTCTGTCCTCCAGCTCCTCTGGGGACAAACCACTGCTACCTGGCCTGGAGGGGTCTCCCTCTCCCAAAAGCACATCCACCCTAGGAATAGGCTCCTCCACCTCTCCCCTAGAATACCAGATTGCTCGCTGGCATGTCTGGCTGCTACCCAGGCCCTCAGTGGCTTTTGTAGCTCCTCCTTCCTAGTGAGGCCTCTGACTTGGACTTTTAGGTTTTTGCAAATCGCTTTCAACTCCTTCACGTTGTAGGATTCCAACCTATCCTCCTCAAAGGCAATTTCCATGGATGCAACAGATGATGCTCTTGATTCAGGCATGATGAAGGAGCAAGTTCAAGCTGGCAAGGTCAAAAATAGGCCAAAACAAAAGTATGTGGTACATAATGGTCTGCGATATGGTAGTAGTGCACACCAATCACTGTAAGTCAAGTGCAAGTCCTATCCTCACCGCTGACAACCAATGCTAGAAATGGGATTTTTGGTCGGCTAGGGCATGTGCCAAAGTCAGACAGAAACCACCACTCTAGTCAGGATAAGGGAGTTACACTCCTAAAATAACCCCTGCTCACCCCCTTGGTAGCTTGGCACGAGCAGTCAGGCTTATCTTAGAGGCAGTGTGTAAAGCATTTGCACATAACCAACAGTAATACAGTGTAAGCACTACAAAAGGACACCACACCAGTTTAGAAAAATATCCAATATTTTTATATACTTAAGACAAGACCAAAAACGATGAAAATCCACAATACAGTACTTAAAAATCTTCAGTTATCAAAATATGCTTGAAAAATAGTTCCTTGTCGATAGCTCCGTCCGGGGCTATCACGGCGTCGTGAGCAAACAAATCCAAACAGTTCTGGCTGACCGCGGCGTCGCGGGCCAGCTACGGTGTCGGGAAGACCCGTAAACAGTACCTTTTAGAAATGCAGGGCATCGGCGACCTCTCGTTGAGCTTCCAAAAGCACGGCCTCCGCAGGCGTCGGTTCTGGAGGTCGGTGCAGGAGTCGTCGGGGCCCTCGAAGTCCCACGCGTTGCAGATCGAACTCCTCTCTGTTGAAGTCAGGAGCGCTGGCGTTGGCAGGCGTCAGGTGCTGCGGTGCGAAGTGCAGCGGTGCGGCGTGCGGTGCCCTCATGTCGCGGTGCAAGCAGCGGCTCGGTGGCGGCGTCAGATGGCGTCATCGGTGAGACCAGGGTCGCAGTGCGAGGTGAATGCGGTGCCCGTCGCGGTGCTGGCAGGTCACGGTGCAAGCAGCGGCGTCGTCGTTGCTGAAGCGCTGTCTTCGGCTGCCGAACTGGAGTCGATGGCGCCGGCAGGCCAAGGCTGCGGAGCGGGATGAGGGCGGTGCGTCGTGTAACTTTACGAGCGGTGCCCTCGAACCACGGTGCAAGCAGCGGCGTAGATTTCGGCGTGGAGCGGTGGCGTCGGGGATACCAAGGCGTCGTCGTGAAGCGAGGCGGTGCGGAGTGCGTTGCCCACAGGTCGCGGTGCGAGCAGCGGCTCAGTGGCAGCAGCAGCAGGCGTCGTGGGTGAGACCAGGGTCGCGGTGCGGCGGTGCCCTCTGCGGTGCCTTCAGGACACGGAGTCGGCAGCGGCGTCGTAGGGTTACTTTTCTTCTGTTGCAGCACAAAACACACAGTCCCCAGTGCGGAGTCTTTGGGGCCCTCGAAGTCCCACACATTGCAGATCGAACTCCTCTCTGTTGAAGTCAGGCGCGCTGGCGTCGGCAGGCGTCGGGTGCTGCGGTGCGAAGTGCGGCGTGCGGTGCCCTCAGGTCGCAGTGCGAGCAGCGGCTCGGTGGCGGCGTCAGATGGCGTCGTCGGTGAGACCAGGGTCGCGGTGCGAGGTGAATGCGGTGCTCGTCGCGGTGCTGACAGGTCACGGTGCAAGCAGCGGCGTCGTCGTTGCTGAAGCGCTGTCGTCGGCTGACGAACTGGAGTCGATGGCCCCGGCGTCGGTAGGCCAAGGCTGCGGTGCGGGATGAGGGCGGTGCGTCGTGTAACTTTACGAGTGGTGCCCTCGAACCACGGTGCAAGCAGCGGCGTAGATTTCGGAGTGGAGCGGCGTCGTTGGGGATACCAAGGCGTCGTCGTGAAGCGGTGCGGAGGGCGGTGCGGAGTGCGGTGCCCACGGGTCGCGGTGCGAGCAGCGGCTCGGTGGCGGCGTCAGCAGGCGTCGTCGGTGAGACCAGGGTCACGGTGCGGCGGTACCCTCTGCGGTGCTTTCAGGACACGGAGTCGACAGCGGCGTCGTAGACGTCGTCGGGTTACTTTTCTTCTGTTGCAGCACAAAACACACAGTCCCCAGTGCTGATGACAGAAGAGCTTGAAGTCTTTGCTGTTCCTGAGACTTCTTGAACAGGGGGCAAGCTCTACCTCAGGCCCTTGGAGAAACTCACAAAAGTAGTTTGCAGAAAGTTCAGTCCAGTCCTTTCACTGCCCAAGACAGAAGCAGCCACTGCAGGCCAACACAGCAAAGCGCACAGCAATTTGGTAGTTCCTCCTCACAGCTTCTCCAGCTCTTCTTCTTGGCAGTCTTCTTGGTCCAAAAGAGTTCTAAAATTCAGGGGTCTGGGCCCCAGTATTTATATCCCAAAATCCTTTGATCTCTTAGTCAGAGAGTGTTTGTGCCCAGCCAGAACCAGTTCTGCCTTCTCTGGTGTGACTTCCTGGCAGGAGCTGGAGACGGCATTGTCAGAGGCAGACCAGGCCCTTTGAGGTGCAAAGAAATCTCCTCCCCCTTCCTCAATTGCAGCCCAGGTCTATTCAGCCCTTTCCTGACCCACCTAGACTATCTGGAGCCACTCCTGCTCCCCAGTCTTCTGTCATCCAAAACCCAGACAGGCAATCCACATTCCAGCAGAGGCACAAGATGACCGAGCAAGAAAATACCTACTTTCTAAAAGTGGTATTTTCAAACACAGAATGTAAAAATCACCTTCACTAAAAGATGCATCTTTAGATTCTGAGTTCAGGCATACTAAACTTTATTTTCCTACCTAGTTCCCCGGGCCAGTTATGTTTATAAGAGGTTATAAACAAACTTCCCATTCTGTCCTATGGGGAACAGGAAGCCTTGTCATAGCGAAATGGGCCTTAGTTCGCTACTAGGACATGCCACACACACCAGGGCATGTCCTACCTTTCACATACACTGCACCCGGCCCACAGGGGTACCTTGGGCCTACCTTAGGGGTGACGGACATGTAAGAAAAGGGAAGGTGAGGGACTGGCAAGTGTGGGCACTTGCCGGTCGACATGGCGGTACCGGACCGCACACGGGCTCTGCGATGGCAGGCCAGAGTTACCTTTTACGGGCCGTTCGTGTGGGTGGCACAATCCAGTGCTGCAGCCCACCAGCAGCATTTGATTCACAGGCCCTGGCACACGCAGTGCACTTTACTAGGGACTGACACATAAATCAAACAGGCCAATCATGGAAACACCAATCCATAACACATTTTACCACAGGAGCACTTGCACTTTACCCCTGATCAGCAGTGAGAAAAGTGCGCAGAAACACTAAGCCAGCAAAAACAGAGTCAGAACCGGGAGGTCAGAAAGCAAAAACTCAGGGGAAATACACCAAAAGATGCCAAGTCTAACACTATCCTCCCCGAACTTCGATCCCAGATGGTAGCCTTATCTGTCCTGCACGGACGTTGTCGAGCCCCTGCTGCTCTAACTTGTTAGATGCCTCAATTAATTTATGTCTGCTACTGCTGGGATCTGCGAGTTTACGTCAGATCAGTGACTGAGCCACCCAGCTTAATCATTCATAGCTTCGCGTTCTATAAAAAAAATTAGTGCCAAGTCTGTTGCGTCACTGAAGTTCTTTAACTTTTTTCACAAGTGCCCGTGTTTAAAAAAAATTATGTATGTCTGTCATTGTGCGTTACTGGGCTCACACGTCACTGGCTTCGAGGGTGTTCCTGGCATCGTGTTGAAGTATATGGCAGGCGAAAACTAACCAAGGTGGCAAAGAAAAAGAAGAGGTGTATAATTGTGGAGGAGCCAGTCAATATACTCTGTACTCATGGACTCACTCGAGGGACAGCCGCTGGCAGACAGCACGCACCATGCTTCATGGGCAAGGCAGCCTCACTGAGCAGCTGATTGACTGAGCGCTAAGTGCCAAAAAGTAAATCTATTAGTGGGAGATAGATTAACAGAGCGAGGCAGTACTAGCTTACTTAGTTTGCAAGGCGAGCCACGGTGACAGCAATTGGTTTACGCCAGGCCGCAGCCTCCTCCTACCCTGGGTCCGACCTAGCCGCAATGACTCTCTCTTTTGATAAACACACCTTCTGCATTCAGATTCACTCAGGCTCAGCAGAGTTTCAGAGTGTGCTTTGGGCTCCAGCGGCCACCAATGTCCACTTGGGGTTGGCCGGTATGGCAGTTGTGGGGATCACCATGATTTTAATTTACCGCCGCAGCCAGCCTCCCACAAACGTTCAAAACAGCCAGCGGCAGCAAGATTTGGTGTCCTGTGGTGCCTATTAAAGTCACAGTATCACTGTCCTCAGTCGGGTGGCTTATGTCTCGGTAGTAGTCATTGGGCACTGTCTTGTGACGTCAGTCAGATTCATGTAATGCCGTGCTGCGAAATCCTTCCTATCCTATTAATACATTGTTATTTGGTGCCAGTTAGCAACGCTAGCTCAGCCAGCCTGCGGTGCAGCACGCATGCTGTGGTGCGCTGGCACTTCAACTTTACTTTTACTCTGTATAACAGCGCTAGTACGGCCAAGGCAGGTGCCATGCTTAAAATGCATGACTTTCCATTTCAGTGTGGTGATGCGGACCACCACACTGAAATGCGTTAGTCTAAGGCCTGATGCGTGGTACTTGGCAGGACTGCAGTTCTTAGCATTAGATCAGGCAGCATGAGATATACATTTCAGAATCAAAGTTCAGCATTTCTTTAAGTAAAACAAGCACCATCAATGCAAATGCTTGGCTTTAAAGTGTTAATGAATGTCAAATTGATGTTTTATAATTAAAAAGTATTATAGGGCAAATGGTTATGTGGTTTAGCAAGTCTGGCTGAGCCTGTAGAAGATGGCCTGCCTTACACTGATGCATACGTGGTGCTTTTGCAGCAGTAGGAAACAATGTAAATCCTCTTCCTACTGTACTTGTTGTAGGGTTACACCGTGCAAAGCCTTTGCCTTCTGTATTTGACACAAGGGTGCCGAAAACAATGTCTCTATCGCTTTTGAACATTGCAACTACTTAATAGGGTGTCTGATAAATGCTCCCTAATCAAATACCTGTAAAGAAGATGATCAACAAAGACAGAGAGCTAAAGCTGAATGGCCACCTCATTACTGCACCCAAACTGAATTCCACGTACACCGCTTCAGTTCTGCACCCTCAGGGTTTTGAGGCAAAGCAGTCCAAAGCATACTCAAGGAGGTAGTCAGGGTTAAAAACTGGGAACTCTTCAAAGCGTATCATAATACTTAGTGAGTGTCATGGTTCTGAATGGGCAGGCATGCCTGGCGAGTGTGTGCGGATGCGTGCTTCCAGAGTATTTCCCAAAGCTCGGTGACGTCAGGACGTACTGTGCGAGTTGGCGGTCTAGCTCCCATTCACCGGAAGCTGACGCCAGTACAGTCAATCAGCGCTTCCGGGGGAACCGCTTAACTGCCTGCGGTGTCCGCCGAACAGCGCTTTGGATTAACGCCTTTGCCTGCTGAGTGCGCCCTTCAGTTCCAGCGGAATCTCCTTACAGGTATCTCGCACGCGCAGGAGCGCTTGCTGCCTTCTTGACTTGTCCTCGCTGGTGCACCTAGCCGTACTTTGCTTTCTAAGATAAGCGCAGGAGCGCTTATTACTTTCCTTCCTAGTGTGCATGCTTGAGCAGGTGAGCTCTATTTACCACACGCGCAGGAGTGCTTGCTGATATTGCGACCTTCTTGACTTGTCCTCGCTGGTGCACCTAGTCGTACTTTGCTTTCTAAGATAAGCGCAGGAGCGCCTATTACTTTCCTTCCTAGTGTGCATGCTTGAGCAGGTGAGCTCCATTTACCACACGCGCAGGAGCGCTTGTTACTTTCCTTGGTTGCATGCGCAGGAGCGCTAGCTATTTTCCTTTTGCCTTTTGCCACACGCGCAGGAGCGCTTATTACTTTCCTTGGTTGCATGCGCAGGAGCGCTAGCTATTTTCCTTTTGCCTTTTGCCACACGCGCAGGAGCGCTTGCTGATATCATTTGGCCATTGTCACGCGCAGGAGCGCTTGCTATTTTCCTTTGCCATCGTCTACATGCGCAGGAGCGCTTCTTCATTTAACAGTCCCTGCTACCATTCCTTTCGTCCTTCTTGGTGCCACACATAAGGTGACTACACAATTCACTGAACACTGATGTGTATGATGTATGGGCGTGTTTGTATGTACCAGTGGTAATAGTGTTGCCCCTGCATTCCTCCTTCCAGGTGGTGCTTCCAGAGGGATCCCGGGAACACAGTAGGGTTACCATTTTGGTCTTCAGGAGGATATCTTCCATAACAATAGCTTCCTCCCCCGGTCCCATCTTCATCCTGGTCAGTACACACGCATTTACTAGGGTAAACGGGAGACAGTGGTTGTTCATGACGCCTCTGCGAGATTGCTTCACAAGCAGAAGGTAAGACTTGTGGGGTCCTGACAGTGAGTCAATGTATCGCTGGGAAGTTCACTTTTAAAAAGAAAAAGTACTTTTATTTAGACACTACTAAACGTTCACAATGAAAACTAGACCTCCCTAGCCCCTCCTATATTGGAAATCTGAGTAATGGCTCTTGGTGTTAAAGAATGTATAGCCAATTCCTGTGGAATTTATAAGAGTAAGGTGATGGGCTCTGCCTGAAGGAGGCTGGCTCAGTATATAGTGTCCACCTATGGTGAGGCACTGTGCTCGGAGTCCAGACAACCCTTAGTGATAGTGTTTAGGTCCCTGATAACCAAAGCTCTCAAGGGGTAGTTGTGGAGAGCAGCTAAAGCTTATTCAGGAGGGTGTAAAGCAAGTGGATTTACAAGCAGCAATCTTTCACACAAGAAAGAACCACACAAGTGGTATTTATTATCACAACACTAATATTAACTTGGTATATCTCCTACCCGGAGATATAAAATACACATCAGAAATACTTTGAAAACGGGTAAGTAGCATAGAAAAACACATAGGCCCCTATTGGGGGGCAAACCATATACTAAGAAAGTGGTATGTGAAGTAAGTACCAAACCGTGACTGATACCCAAGGATGGAGAAGCCCAGGGGAAGCAAGGAACCACCAAAGGTGACTAGCTAAGGACCCCAAGGCACCCGGGTACAGAGTGGTTACACTGGGTCACATGTCCCTAGGATAACACGGTAAGTCGCGGTTGGTATTTTCTTGTTTCAGGACCATTCCCAAAGGACCCCGAGGACACCAATTGGATCAGGGAATATTGGAGAGTCACCCCACCCGTGTAATCAGGATACCTACACCAGGGAGCCCAGGTGCATAGGGACGAAGTGGTGTTGGAACCCCCCCATTGAAGCCAATGGAGGGTCTTGGAAATCCAGCGGCTACAGCGACTCGTGGACCAGGACGGTGGAACCCAAACGTGGGTTCTGGACGAGAAGTACCCGAAAGCAGAGGGGACAGAGTCCAAACCACCCGAAGGTGTCCAGGAGGCGCAGGAGCACAATGCCACCCCTTGTCAGAGGTACTTGCAGAAGCACAATAGTCTTGATGAAGCAGCTGAGGAGCCCAGGTGACGATGCAAAAGCACAGGCATTATCCATGAGCTGTCCCAGGACAGATGAGGAATGCAGGAAGGTCAGTGGCCAGCAGGATCACTAACAAGCCTTGGCAACTGCAACAGTTGGGTTAAAGGAAAAGATGCTTGGTTGCTGACCAGCAAGATCTGTGGGACTAACCCAGCAAGGGTAAGTCAGGGCCATCCCTCAGCACGCAGGCGAGCCAGAAGGAAAGGGAGTCACAGGGAAGCCTCTGCAGCACACAGAGGATGGTGGCCCACAATGCAGAGGATGCAGGCAGGACGTCATTCTTGGTGCTGTGCAATGCTGGACGCTGGTTCTTCCTGGAGGTCAAAGCTCTCCCATGAGGTGAGGAGAGTCAAAAAGCCTTGGCAACGGCAGACAGACGTGGTGCACACGGAGGCAGCTCACGTCGGCTGGAGTGGAATTACAGTCACCCAAGTTGCAGGGAAGACTGGTCAGGCCTCTGGGGCGCCAACAATCTACCACCTGTGTCGCAGCGCCAGGAGATGTCAGTGGGACAACAGTATCAGCAAACCGGTCGTCGATATAGAGGTGCCTGCGGATGCAGGGAAATGGCTCCTTCACTCCAAAGGAGATTACTTCTTGCTTGGACGCATGCAGAGTCCTTGCTGACTCGGAGGATGCATGGCCGCGGAGTTGAAGAAACTTGGAAGAGCACAGAGATGAAGTTGCAGCAGGAATCTTCCCACCAAGAGCAGTCTTGTCTTTGGTCCTGCTCAATCCAGCAGCAGAGTTCCAGTGTCCAGCAGCAGAAGATTCTTTAGACGATCTTCAGAAGACAGGCAGTCAGTTCTTGAAGATGATGTCCGGACGAATCTAAGGACCCACCCTTAGGGGAGCCCTAAAAGGGGGAAGGACGCCTTCTGTGGTGACCCACCTATCAGGGGATGTCGGGGACACTACTCAGCTGGCCTAGCCAGTCAAATTCTCCCAGAGGCCAAGATTCAACATGGCAGAATCAAGTGGCCACCTGGAGGAGCCGGACCGGGGGGAGAGGGAGGGGGGGGGGGATGTTCCCCTGTCCTTTGTGTAGTTTCGTGCCAGAGCAGGATCCAAGGGCTCCTGAACTGGGCAAAACTGGTTTATGCAAGGAGGGCCCCAAATGTGCCCTTCAATGCAGTCTGGTGGCACTGGGAAGCGCCCCACACTATCTCATCCTTTGTTCAGTTTCCCCAGCCCAAGTTAAGCTCATCAACAAGGGGGGGGGGGAAGAGAACAGTGTCTGGGGTCAGCAGCACGAGCTGGCAGGCAGACCCTGTAGGACTACACAGGTAGGTATTGGGGGGTCCTCTAAGGAACACCCCCCCCAGTACATGGTATCATGCAACTAACACTGGAATCGGTGTAGTTGCATGATTCCAGCCGGTTTGATACCAAACATGACCAGGTTTGGAGCAGCCATTATGTAGTTGGACATCTCGACTTACTAGTGTCCACATCATACCTTAACCCCTTTGCTGCTAGGCCTTTTCCCCCCCTGTGCTCCGCCTTTTTTTGGCTATTTGGGGTAGATCGCGCTTAGGCCCCTGTAATTGTTTGACCACATAAGGTATCCACACCAAATTTGCACCCTTTTCTTCCAACATCATGGGGATTTTAAAGGTACCCTGGGTTTGTGGATTCCCCAGGAGGGGACCCAAAAATTAGCCAAAATCAAGCAAGTTTTTTTTTTTTTTTTTTTAAATGTGGAAAGAGTGCTGCAGATGAAAGCGTCTGTTTTTTCCCCTGCAAATGGTATCAACAAAGGGTTTATGGTGCTGAAATCGCCATCTTCCCGGGACTGACAGACTTTTGTCAGAAAACCGAAAAAAAAATGTACACAGTTTTGGCATTTTACTCGGACATAGCCTATTTTTGCTATTTTTTGTGCTTTCAACCTTATTCCAGTTAATGGTAGAAATGGGTATGACAGCAATAATGGATCCTAGAAAGCCATACATTTCAGAAACGTAGACAAAATTATTCTGAATTCAGCAAGGGGGTCATTTGTGTAGATCCTTCAAGTTTTTTTTTATAGAAACCAAGAGTTGAAAATAGGAAAAGTTGGGGGGAAAAACCAGCCATTTGTGCCAACGTTTTCACTGCAACTTCTTTTAAGTATGACAGATTTTTTAAAGCAATATACCGTTACATTTTCTGGACCTTTCTGGTTGTGGGGAGATACAGGACTTGTAGGTTCACCAAGAACCCGACAAACCCAGTGCCAATAACTGAGCAGCGTCTTGCAATGGTTTTTTTATTATGTACCGGGTATATAGCAATTCATTTGGGAAAATATAAACAGTGAAAAATCGGTATGAAAGACACCTATGTATTTCTGAAATGGGAACAAAATATAGATGTTAGTAACAGTAGCTATTTGCACATCTCCGAAATTGTGGGTACCCATACTAGCATTAGCATGTGAATTATAGGACATTTTTTCAAAGTGACTTCTTTTTTACACATTGTCTTACATTTGGAAGGCAGAAATGCATCGACAGTCAATAGGTAATACCAGTTGCTCTACAATTCGGTGTTCCCCTAAGTCTCCCGATAAAAATGGTACCTCACTTGTGTGGGTAGGCCTAGTGCCCGCGACAGGAAATGGCCCAAAAACGCAACGTGGACACACCACATTTTTACAGCGAAAACTGACCCTTTTTTTCCAAAGTGCCTAGCTCTGGATTTTGAACCCTAGCTCTGCCGGCACCTAGGGAAACCTGGCAAACCTATACATTTTTGAAAACTAGACACCCAGGGGAATCCAGGATGGGGTGACTTGTCTGGCTCTCACCGGGTTCGGTTACCCAGAATCCCTTGCAAACCCCAAACGTATTTTTTTTTTTTTAAATCACATTTTCCTCACATTTCTTTGATGGAAAGTTCTGGAATCTGCGTGGATCCGCAAAGCTCCACCCACCCCGCATTCCCCAAAGTCTTCCAAGAAAAATGGTACCTCACTTGTGTGGGTAGGCCTAGTGCCCGCGACAGGAAACGGCCCAAAACGCAATGTGGACACACCACATTTTTATAGTGAAAACTGATCCTTTTTTTGCAAAGTGTCTAGCTGTAGATTTTGAACCCTAGCTCTGCCGGCACCTAGAGAAACCTAGCAAACCTATACATTTTTGAAAACTAGACACCCAGGGGAATCCTAGGTGGGGGGACTTGTCTGGCTCTCACCAGGTTCTTTTACCCAGAATCCCTTGCAAACCACAAAATTTGTATTAAAAAAAAAAAACATTTTCCTCACATTTATGTGATGGAAAGTTCTGGAATCTGCGTGGATGCACAGAATTCCACCCACCCCGCATTCTATAAAGTCTCCTGATAAAATGGTACCTCACTCGTGTGGGTGGGTCAAGTACCCGCGACAGGCAAGGCCCTATACGTATCATAAAACAACCCGGTTTTGGAAGGGGGGCGGGGGGGCACCTGGGTTTTAGCCCCGGGCTCGCTCAGCGGCCATCTAGGGGAAACCTACCAAACCCACATATTTCTGAAAACTAGACACCCTGGGGTGTCCAGTTAAGTATGGCTTGCGTGGATCCCCTTACGTTTCCCTACCCTTCAAACCTCATTTTGCTGGAAAAAAAATCAAATTTTTCTCAAATCTTTGTGTGGGAAAGTTATAGGATCACCGGGCTGACACAAATTTCCTATCACCCAGGGTTCCCCCAGGTTTCCCGATAAAAATGGTACCTCACTTGTGTGGGTAGGCATAGTGGCCGCAACAGGAAATGGCCCAAACCGTACTGTGCAGACTTCAAAATTACCCATCATAAAACGACCTGGTTTTGCAGGGGGGGGGGCACCTGGGCGTTTGGCCCCGGGATCGCGGCCATCTAGGGAAACCTACCACACCCACACATTTCTGAAAACTAGACACCCTGGGGAGTCCAGTGAGGTATGGCTTGCATGAATCCCCCATTGTTTTCCTACCCAAAATCCGCTGCAAACCTCAAATATAGCTGGGAAAAAAAATCCCTTTTTCCACACATTTTTGTGTGGAATCACCGTGCCAGCACAAATGTCCTACCACCTAGCATTCCCCTTGGTTGCCCCGAGTAAAATGATACCACACACCACCAGCCAAGCACCAGTTCACGCACACCTCCAGCCAAGCGCCAGTTCACGCACACAGCCAGCCAAGCGCCAGTTCACGCACACAGCCAGCCAAGCGCCAGTTCACGCACACCGCCAGCCAAGCGCCAGTCCACGCACACCGTCAGCCAAGCACCAGTCCACGCACACACCCAGCCAAGCACCAGTCCACGCACGCACACACCCAGCCAAGCGCCAGTCCACGCACGCACACACCCAGCCAAGCGCCAGTCCACGCACACACCCAGCCAAGCGCCAGTCCACGCACACACCCAGCCAAGCGCCAGTCCACGCACACACCCAGCCAAGCGCCAGTCCACGCACACACCCAGCCAAGCGCCAGCCTACACACATCACCATCACATTTAGGGTTTTTATATACAAAAAAGAAAACACAAAGTGTAAATAGATACAAATCTACTAACAAAATCTGAAACTAAATACATTGCACTAAAGCCAACCTTGAAACTGAACAAAAAATATACAACAATACAGACCAGGCAGTTCACTTGACCACTCATGGATGCTCCCAAAAATGTTTTGCGTGTAGTACATTCTAAAACAAGCAGGCACACACAGCGCAGGGTTAGAAGGACACTCGGGGCAGTACATATAAGTCTCCTTCCGCGTACCTCTTCGCCGACAGACTCTACATCTCCTACTAGGAAAGTCTTCTGAGGGTGTGGGAGGAATGTGATCAGGAAAGTGGCGATCTTTCAATCTAGCCACGTACTCCAACTCTAGGAACACTTGCCTGTTCCACTAAAACAAGGCTGCCTATTAAAGACTCCTGAAACTTAGCAAAAGTCATCTTTGACTCAAGACAACAATCCTTAAATACATCAACAGCATTAAAGGTTGCCAAGTGGAAAAGATGGATAGCCAACTTCTTATACCAAATGTAAACCTTACGAAGAGCAGTGTAAGGTTCCAATCTCTGATCTACTGCCGCTTCCGTTGCCATCCCGGTTTGTGGGGGCTAGATGGGCTGCCCATGGGGGTAGCGCCAGCGCTTCCCCCATGGGTGGGTGCCATGACAGAGCGGTTCCGTCATGAGCACGCGCCCACCATGGCTCATGACCGAACCGCTCTGTCATGAGCATAGAAGGGGTTAAAATGGCTGGCCTGCACTTACAAAGCCCAGAGAAATGAGTTCAGGGTTTGTAGGAGTACCTCTGCTCATGCAGGGGTACCCACACGCTTAGAACCATGCACTCTGCCCTTGGACTGAAGGGCCTACCCTAGGGGTGACTTCTAGTTTTAAAGTGCAGTGACCGGGATATTAGGAAAACCTTATATCTAAAGTGAAAGGTGCATGTACCATTTCACGCAGACTGCAATAGCAGCTCTGCAGACACAGTTTGCATGGACTCCTATGGGTGGCACAATACACGCTGCAGCCCATGGAAGGCCTCTGGTGTACCAGTGCCTTGGGTACCTCAGTACCATATACTAGGGACTTACAGTGTTACCCCAGTATGCCAATTGTGGGGTGTACAAAGTACTTACCAGCAACTTTAGAGGAGAGAGCACTGCCACTGGGGTCCTGGTTAGCAGGATCCCAGTGGACTGCAGTCAAAACACACTGACAGCAGGCAAAACGTGGGGGGGTATCTATGCCAGAAAGTTTCACCTTCCTACACTGCCCATCAAATTCACCCATTTTTTTTGCTTTTTGATCACCTGGTTTTTGACCTTTTTACTGTGGGTGAGCCTCACAACTGGTGACTCACCAATGGTAAACACACAGTAAATGGACTGTGCGCATTTACGACCAGTGGCCACCTTTTAAGATAAGGCCTCTGTGACGCAGCAAGGGTAATGGGCACTTGGTTGGTAACATGTGCACACGTGAGATGGCTGTGCGTGGGAGACTCCTGTCGTGCACTGCCTGGTAACTGCGCACTGGTAGCCTGGCGCAGTAGGAACCCTGCAGGATTAGATACTTACTTGGTGTAGGCCTCACAATGTTAATGTACACTCATAGGGAAAGTCAGTGTGGTTTACTGTCTTGTCTGTGTTGTTTTTTAAGTGTTTTATATAGCGCAAACTAGACCCAACGATATCGGGTATCAGAGCGCTTTACATGAGCACCAGTTTCGTTACACAAGGACACATTCATTTTTGTTAGGCACAAGTTACTTATATTACTCTCCATCAGCAGGAACAAAGGCCTTCCCACAAAGTGAGCAATTAACAGTGCTTCATTTAGCTCCTGAGGAGGAAAGGGGTGGGGATGAAGGATCTGCATCAATCAATCAGCTGTCCCTGAACAAAAGAGGGAGCACAGACCCCTGGAGCCAACACAGGAGGAGTCTCCCTTTTGTGATTTGGTGGGAAAGGCCCTGGCAGTAATGTCAGCGAGGGGCGGAGCGGAGGCATGCAGAGCACATGTAACTAGTGACTCTTGGGTGATGCCATTTTGAAATGTCTAAGCAGGCTGTGCAGGAGGGTTAGAACAGGGGCAGAGAGGAGATGTGACACCCCAGGATAGGCCAGAGGCGCCTCGCTTCTGGAACCTTCCTCCCCTACTTAAAAGGTCTTGCACAAGAGGCAGAGCTCTCTCTTGGTTGGGTTTTTCTGTTGGACACTGGGACTGGAGACTGCTGCCATGAACAACTGGAAGGAGGAACCCCTTGATGCCCATATGGACTAAGGACTCTGACTGCAGTTGACCCCAGAGCCAGTGGGGCTCTCCCTCGGACCAATGAAGCTGGTACCCTTACAGCCCATAAGAACTAGTTGGGGGGGGGAAATATCTGGACTTCTACACCAACGAGAAGAGAAGCCCAAGAGGAGGAGAAAGGCTGGTGCAGGGAACCAGTAGAACCAGCTCTCTGCAAAGTTTGCCACCTTGGAGGCCAAGGAAATTGTTCCAGATGGCAATGGCTCGCCACCTGGAGCATAATGAGCCCAAGAACACATAATATGACCTGACAGGGCCCAAGATAAAAGTAGAAGGTTTTGGCCCTTGACCCCCAGCATGATCCCAGATCATGTGGACCTCCGCTGCCCGGCTGTTCTAAATCCCCCGGAACGGTTAAGGGACTGGGGATCGCTGCATTGTTACATGTCAGGTGGGGACATGCTTGGGGCCCTTTCCCCAGTGTTTAGAGGGCCTGCGGACATAGGTTCATTGATTGGAGGGCCCAGGACCCAGACGCCATGAGGGGTGTGCCGTCACACTCCCCTGAAGACGAGAGAGGAAAGGTCCTGTATCCCAACTCCGAGCCCCTATGGCAAGCAGGAGGACGGGGCGTGCCGTCGTACTCCCCAAACTGTGGTAGGCCTGCCCCACTCCCTGTGTCTTGGGGAAGCGGGCAGCCAACACCAGCGTCATGCCCGTAGGAGCGGTCAGGGCAGAAGAGTGGTGCTGGCTCCCGCAGAGAGGAGGCAGCCAGCGGGGCAGGCAGGGGTTCCCTGAGCTGCCCCCACTATGGGGGATATGCAGGGGTGCCCGAGTGGGACCAGGCTCCCCTGAGAAAAAGGAAAAGAGGAAAAAGGACCTACTGCGTGGCCCAACAAAGAAAGCGTCCAGAGACGATAAAAAATGAAAATGCATGCTCCAGGAGGAGCGCCCCATAATACCCCGCAGGACTTGAAATGGACAGAGACATTTTTGCTGGTGTGGTGGCGCTAAGAGGGTGGGGACACCACTGATGAGTGCCAGGAAGGGTGCAGGAGCACTGTAGCTTCTCCCAAGAAGCCCACAGACAAACCTGTAAAAGTGCAGACCCCAAGTTTGAATGTTCAAGTAAAGAAGGACTATCCCAGGATTTCCTCAGCTTTTTAAACACCTGCCAACCTGGAGCTTCAGCCTACAGCTGGGAGTGTAGTGCACTCTAGGGGCCAAGTATATGGCTGCAGTTATTGTGGCCTGAAATTGTTTGAAAAAAAGTAACTTGTGTACAGCGTCCTCTAGGGGCTAAGTTTATGGTTACATGTTGTGAGATCAAAATATGATGCTCTCTAGGGGCTGTATTTATATTTGTGTTTTCATGGGTTGAAAGTATATTTTTTAAAAAGCACACCGACATATGATTTATTGGAATAACAACATTGATAGTGATTACTGATCAAAGTGCATATGCTTTATGAACACTATTTACACAAGGTTATTATTGATTACTGCATTTACGCCTAAAATTGTTTTTTTTGTCATGTCATTTGTTGAGCTTGAACCTCTGATCAGGTCAATAGACTTACCTGATGTGTTGATATGACCCTTTAGAGGGTCAGAGGTGATTACACAATGTCATCAAATGTATTCCCACCAGCCTTATGTATATTTGTAAATTACTGCATAATATTTAGTACTGTGTGTGCAATAAATGTATTTTTCCTTTTTCAAAAGAAAAGGCACAGACTGGACAATTATTTGAGTGTTATTACTGTGTACCAGCAAATTATGATTACTAGCCCACACCACCTCCCTTGAGTAGGCCTTGGACTGCTCTGCTCCACTACCCTGAGAGAATCAAGTGCTACAATGGGGTGTTTGGTTCCCAGTGGAGGGTGAATGTGGACCTATTACTTGTGTAGGCCACACAACTAATGGCCTGTTTCCTTACAATAACTTCAAAAGTCAAGAAATTCCCTATATAAACAGTATGTAGCAATGGCATTGGTACAATCTAAATCCCACACAACACTGACATTTCACAGTTATATTTACCAACACATTCATAACTCCTTTCCCATAATGTGCTGTTCATGACCCCCACACAAAACATCTTAGATGACTATAAAATTGACATTGATAGCACAATCAGTAACACACAAGGTAACTTCTATGCCTTTACACAGAGATGAAAGCTGCGTTCTGTTAACAACTAAAAGATGCCCTCACAGTACTTATAAGGAGTTGAAAACTGCTTTTCCTAAGACATCCAAAAAATGCCCTCAGGCATTAATGTAAAAAGACAAACTACAATACCAAAAGACGACTTTAAAGGGAGTATAGTTCAAGATAAGGCATCTGCCTCACTAGGATTGAAAGGAGGCCATCGACGAGACTGAAAGGGCATTCCATGCCCCAAAACTGTTTATACGTGATGAAGCTGGTTATTTTGCACATACGTGCTAATATGTAGCTCAACCGTGCTATTATGTGCACAAAAGGTTATGGCACATGCAAAAAAAAAAAAAAGTGTGGTTATGTTCCCAAAAAGTATCATCACTTTCCCTGAAAGCTTTACTGTATGCTATCAAAGTTCAGGCTTCAATTGGCGAATACCATAATACCGATAACAGTGCAGCTTTGCTAGAAGAGTTTTCAGGATGCGGGTACTAAACAACTCAACATTATTAAAGTCAGATGGGTTGTAAAATAATGAAGTGCTACTCAAAGTGCAAGAGTACCAAATGAGCTAACCCTATTTAGCTAGAGGGTGTGGCGACGGAAAAGCAGGCCCGTTGCTTAAAGGCTACAGAGAAAACACTTAGGAAAGCGTGGAAACCATTATTGGGCTATTGTAAACAAGTTGAACACGCGTAATTCATTTGAAGACCCTACAGCAGAGGTCTTCAAACTTTTTACTCTGAGCCCCCTAAACAAAATGTTTTGAGGTCGGGCCCCCTCCAAAACTTTATGGCAGGAGTGGGAGGGACATGGCTACGTGCAGGGAGCGGTGCTTATGAGAGGATTACAAGAATACTTTTTCTATAGCTTATGAACCGCACTAAATATGAGACTTATAAAACAGCAAATGCATCAAACAAAAACAGATATCCCAAACAAACTGCTCCCCATAATTGGGGTGCTGTGAGCCCTCACACTCTTTGACCCCAATGCAACTATACCTGCTGCACTAATGATAACTGCAGTCCTGAGTAGCAGGCTATCTCCTCTGCATCTTTTACCTCTTCCCCACCATGACGGATCTTCACCTCGGTCCTAATGTTTGAAAGGAAAATAAGCTTCGATGCCCCTTTTTAAAGGTAGACAGTCATAACTGTGATGCAGTGGGCCCCTCAAATCCCTGGGCCCCAGTCCTGCTGCATCTGCTCCTTAATGATAACCAGCAGTGGCCACTTACACACTTGGCAGCCATACCAGCTTCACTAATGAATGTCCCTTTAAAAAAAAAACTCAGATTGTCCCCTTCCTTGGGGCATCTCTCTAAAGAAGCTGCCTCTGGCCATTTGTACACACAAAAATGAGTCCACATACAGTGCTCCCTATTCTGGGCCTACTCTTTGACAATATCTATGAATCTCGCTCCTTTCCTCTGTCTCCTAGACCATTACTGTGAGGCCCCAGGGATTGAGAGGATTAGGGCTCTGCATCTGAATGCAACCCTTCTGGCCTGCCACCTGCCACCCCATGGACTCCGCTTTCACAATGCCCCTGAATGGTTAATACTGACTTTGAGATGCCTCTGCCTGAAATTGAAGGGTGTGGTGGTAGTGCAGAAAGTTAAAAAAGAAACCAGCCTTCTTACCAGCCATTAATTGATTGAGTCACTTAAAGCCAGGGCCACTGGAATTATGAGTTTCTGCAGCAGCAGTGTTTTCCACATAATTATCAGTTTACTGCATTTGCTACATAATCTGCAGATTTTTAACAAAAAAACTTGATTCTAGCTCAAACGGAACAAAAGTTACTTAAAGCGTGACAAAATGTTCCTGAGCAGTGGAAGGCCCTTTGCAAAGATTGACTGGTAATCTTGTAGTTGCTTACTGCTGTATTTGGGTGTTAAACTGGTACTAATGAGGTGAAATATTTCCCCTGACAGCGTTACCTTGAGCTAAAATGACAAAATAATGAAGTAATGCTGACCAGAAAATGTGGCGCATTGTGCCGCATAATTTACCTTTTGTTGCTGCATAATTTAGTCAAACCTGCCGCATAATATTGTCCTCTTCTGCTGAATAATTCCAGTGGCTCTGCTTAAAGCTTCATGGTGGCAAAGATTCTTTTTGAGATGTGATGTAAGGGTGTTATCAGCTGAGATCTGGAATAGTGGAGACACTTACAAAAATGTCTGCATTAGATAGTGTGAATAATTATTACTAAAAAGTATATTTTGTAAGAACTTGTTATCTCAATCACTGCATCATTTTGCAGCAGCCTAGCTTAGAGTATGTAAATACTGTTTTAAAATAATGACTTACATTTTCACAGTGCTTTCTGCCACAGGCTGGGACCTCATAGCACCATAAACAGGGCCATTGGAATTATGCGACGGAGAAGGCCAGATTATGCAGCATGGTTGACTACATTCTGCAGCAAGCAAAGGAGAATTATGCTGCATATTTTGTGATAGCATTACTGCATTATTTTGCTATTTTTACACTTGTTAACACTGTCCTGGCCTTTATTGCCCCTCATAAGTATCACATTAACACCCACATATAGCAATAAGCAGCAGAAAGGTGACCATTCAACCTTTAGAAAGGGCCTTCCACTGTGAGGTAACGTGTTGCTGCATTTTTTTTAATCTGCATATTATGCAGCAGATGATGGATTATGTGGCAAATGCGGGAAATCCAGAACTATGCGCTGAGTGCAGGGTGAGCGTGAAAGTGAAGGGTGAAAATGAGGAGTGAGTTGTCTGAATGCAGGGTGCATTCCCAGACATTTGAAGTAAATCAGCATGTTATTGACGGGGCGTAGGGTTTCAGATATAAATTAAACAATTGCTATTATTGCATTAATTAGGGATCGAGGGTGGAGGAAATAAATAATGTGCTGATCCTGCAACACACTTCCAGTCTTATGATTAGGGTTACCAGCTCATTATTTTGATGTCGCAGACGGTACAAAAATAAACAGTCACCTAAAGCCCTATTTACAGCACTTATCTGTACGTACTTCGAAAAGCAAATATAAATAGAAAGCATTTTTAAATGTGTTCTAGGGCTGCCTGAATGATTCATGACTGAAAATAAAGGGAACAGACAGAAAGTCAGATTACAAATGAATACATACTTTTTCATTTAAAACCCTGTTTATTGTCAAAACAAGGTCTTTGCAGGCTCTTTCAACATACATGGCTGGCATTTTTCTATTGGCAACCCTTTTTAGATTCCTTTTCATGAAATGCATTTTCACACTACAGCAGTAAATTTAAAATACAAATGTAAGGAATAGGCAGAGTCGGGGCCCAGGGGGTACTGGAAACCGAAAGGAAAACTAAGCCTCAGTAAACAGTTTCCAAAGGTATGCAAATTGTCCTTAAAGACCTTTGAAAAACTGGGTCATGCCGGAGTCTTACTCTTAATAAGACTCCAGACACTGCCCAGCGGAGCCCCCAGCAGCACACTCACTGACCTCTGGCCCCACGGCACTCTGAGGGCTTTGGAGTAAATGAAGACAGCCTGGAAATACAGCAAATAAACATCGCTGCACTTCCAGGCGTCTTCATTTACATGTGCTTGCAGAGGCCTTTGCGCCCCCCTGGGAACCCATCCACGCCCCCCCAGGGGGGCGCGCCCCACAGTTTGAAGACCTCTGCCCTACAGGTATTTGATTAATGGGGTCACGAACCACTTACGTCTAGAACCCTTGTCAAAACTTGAATCTTCCGGGGTAAGGCAAGAAAGTAAGACCTAGCGTGGGCACAGGGATTAGCTGTGGGAGGAGGGGGGGGGGGGGGAGTGAAAACTGTTCTATAGTAGCTTTGTTCTTTTTATATGGTTTCTTTTCATCTAATTTTATCTTTGCATGTAAGCAATACGGAATGTGTCTGTATTAGCTTTACTCTGACAAATATAATTTCGAATACAAAAAACGGTGGGAGTATCTGGGACAGGTGATAAATTATACTTTGAATGCTGCCAGCTCGACTGTAGCTGCAGACTCCAAACTCTCTATTACTGGGGTGAAGTATGTGTCCCAGTGTACTGTTGGTTTTAGGCTGACCTGGTCACAAGTCACTGGAATCATGGTTGCAGCAGAAAAAGACGTCTGCGAGAACAAGTTGTAATGCTCCGAAATCACCACTGGGTGTCAGCAGAGAAGATGGTTCCTGCATTAGACACTTCTGGGAAACGCTGCAGTTAGAACTCGATGGTTATATGCAGGTGGCCTCGACAGAGAAAAGATGCATCTGCAGTATGCATTGCACTAACAAACTGAACCAAGTTTAATAGTTGGCTAGTTTGATTCAAATCTTTACATAGGCAAACCCCATAAATATTTTTTTTCTACAGACCTAATTTGAGTCATATTCGTACCTTTATTTCCAGCCACCTTCTCAGAGCCAGGTTGGTTCCACTTTGGTATACCTCTCAGAAACACACATTGTCCTTGGTTAACTCACCTCTCTCGGGCATTCTGTATCACCCTCTCTGCACCTTAAATTCACCTCGGCAGCCATAACCAGGAGAGCGGTTTCACCCCAGAAAAATAACTTTCCTAGAGGACACTGCCCTTCTATTGCACAATGTGGTGGTAAATATGGAAAGAAAACGAGAGGTAATTTGTAATACCATGATGCCATTCGGGTCTGTCAAGTGGATCATTTTTGCAGTCAGGATAGCCCCGTTGATCAATTAGTTCAGAGATGAATTGTGCACATGCTGATCATTATATACCATTATGCTGATCATTATATACCATTATGCTAAAAGAAAGCCTCGCGTAAATAGAATGTGTAGTATTACATTATGGCGAATATCTTGAGCAGACAGAAATCCTGCCTCCACGTGACTCGTACAAAACACTTTAAGAAAACAAGTCAGAATGCTAAATGATTTTGAAAGCTGTTTATTCTACATGATCTGTGGGTGACATTCAATGACTTTATGGAAAGTCATACCATATGTAGGGTTCTCCTTGCCCTTTTACCCAGTGCTTTGAAGCAAAGTTACATCGGTATAACGCCGTATAAGCAACCAACCTACTTGCCTGGCTGAGAAATGACTAAATAACAAAATGAGGTAGAAGATGCATGGAAAGGAAGCTGTGGCAGAGTTCATCTTCCTGCCTGAACCATTTTTGCAGACTGACTGCTCGCTGCATCACGTGGTTTGGTTCAAGATCATATGCTGACAATATTTGTAGATGGAATAGAATGGCCATTCAAGACCTAAAATGTCAACAAAAGAACTTGATGGGGGCGTGGCCTGGCGCCAATGGAGTGAGCAGCACAGCTGGAGTGCTCTGGTCAGCAGGCTGCCATCCCGTGCCATCCCGAGTGCCAGAGCACGATTAAAACCCTCGTGGCAAATCCCCGCTACTATTGGAGCGGGAGGTGCGGGGTGGGGGTGAAAGTGCCTTCCCTGTCAAGAATCGACAGCCACGAGGAGAGTTGGAGCCGCAGCCGCGGGGCTTCCCAAGATGGCGGCGCCCATGAAGAACAGCGACTCCTAAATGAGGCCCAGTTTGTGCCGACATCAGCCCGAGTTGGAGAAGACACCGCCTGCAGCTGGGGAGTGTACAGAGGCTGAGACTGAATTCACAGTCTTAAGCCCCATGAGAGAGGGCGCAAGCAGGGTGAATTAGAGATCTCAGCCCGGTGATCAGCAGAGGTAGCAGCAGAGGTAGCAGCAGAGGTAGCAGCAGAGGTAGCAGCAGAGGTAGCAGCAGAGGTAGCAGCAGAGGTAGCAGCGCCCCCCCCCCAGGACGGGAGGGGCGCCCCCCACATGCTCAGACCTGCATTCTATGCCCTATAACCTGGCAACAGAAGATAATGAAGCGGAATGCCAGCACAAGGGAAGAGGCCTACTACAGTTGGGTGCGACAGGAGGCTGAGGCGGGGAACCTGCGAGGCGGACTGTGCGGGGTGGGGCGCCCCTCCACCCCAGCGAAGAGTGCAGCCAAGACAGATAGCGGACGCTGAGAGCTGCAAAGCTGGCGCAGGGGCGAGAAGCGCTGCAGAGCTAGAACTGAGGCCTGTGACCAGTATATTTCCGCACAAGCCACAGTAAAAGACATCTCAACAGGCTCTGGATGGGGAGCAGAGTCTAGCGACTGCAGGAGTCCTCACAGTCAAACAAGCAGGTGGAGTGCAGCGGCAGGGCAGAAAAGGCAATTGAGCCAAGCTGGCCCTGTTCAGGAGACTCATCCAGTAAGCTGCCGCCTGGAAGAGCAGCAGAGAACTATGCGGCCTGAGCCTGGCAAGCTGAGGAACATCTGCAAAGCACCGGGAGAGTTGGGCCCAGACCTGAGTGGCGACTGGAGGGCGCTGGTGCAGAGACTTGTCCCGAGGAGTACAGAGCCGGCGCAGACGTAGGCATGGGCCTAGCTGGGCATACCTGAGCGCAGCTGGTGCGGATGCAGCCACCTGAAGGATAGCCGTAGGCGAAGACGAACATCCGTGAGGCAAGAGTTGGAAGAAACACCTTATGAGCACCCGGCGCACCAGAGGCAGAGCAGACTGGAAGGGAGCGATGGGGAAGATACCAAAAAAGAAAGACCGAGGAGGCTCCAGCAGACAAGGGGATGGAGGAGGGAGGGAGACCTCAAACACAACGGAGTGCCCCGGAGATCCCATGTAGGAAGGTGGAATCTGACTATATGGTTGCTCCCACTTTTTTTATGGTGTTTTGCTGGTTTATGACTTAGTTGGACTGGGATCCTGCTATTCAGGGCCCCAGTCTATCTGCTTTCTCTGTAAAAGGTTTCCATGTGCCTTAGGCACATCTCTGATTGGAATCTGGAGTGCCCTTATAAGTCCCTAGTATATGGTATACTATGTACCAAGGGCATAGGTACCTCAGAGGCCTACCAGGGGCTGCAGCATGTATTATGCCACCCCTGGAAGGCCATCCAAACTGACACCACAGGTCTGCTACTGCAGCCTGGGTAAGGTGGTGCATGCACCCCTTACTGTGATATAGGTTACCTATATCACTAAATACATACACACATATAAACCTATAAGTCACTCCTATGGCAGGCCTTATCAATCCTGAAGGCAGAGTGCGTGGTTCCTATGTGAGAGGGTGCCCCTGCATGAGCAGGGCCCCTCTGCAGCGTTCGGAGACCCTTCTCTGATGCTGTTTGTAGTGCAGCCTGACCATATACTCTTAAGCGCATTATAACCTCGCGTTAAATGCTAACTTTGGAATGGCTGCACCGAAACATGTCGTGTTTGGTGTCAAACATCTTGGAATACTACCCCCCGCCAATTCTGGCGGCGGGGGTAGCATTCCACCCTTCTAGCGGGAGAGACATGTTAACCCTGGCCTGGCCGGTAACTTCTTTCTAAAGCCCTGGCATCACAAAATGGATGCTGCTGCCACAGACAAGTCTGGCCTCCTGCTGCTGGACGAAACTCCGGCAGGGGAGGCCTGGACAATAGGTTTCCTGTCCCAGGGAGGTGTGACCACCTCCCCAGACAGGATAGTGTGTATTGGGGCTGGGCGGGAGCACTTTCGGGTGCTTTGAAGTCCTGCACTGGGGGCACACTTGGTGTCCCTGTGCATACCCCAGTTCAAACCGGATCAGGGGCTTGCAGCCCCTGCTTTGGCGCAAACTGAACAAAGGGAAAGGGGTGTAGCCACCCCTCTGCCCTGACCCACCCATAGGTGGGGCCACAGAGTAGTCCAACCCCTAAACTTAGTATAAGTATAGGAACCCAGTCCTTAGGACTCTAGATTATCCCTGGACGAAACTCTGAAACAGAATCCTGGACCTTCGACGCTCTACTCAAGACTAGAGGACAGAAGAATCTCCCTTGGGGTCAAGGAGTGACTCCCCTGCTTGGCAGGCACCAAAGAAGCAATTGTCCGGTCTGCATCGCCTAAGCTCCCGTATGACGCCGAAGTCTTTGCATCACCAGAGGTGGATTTCCAGACTTCCCAGAGGCTGCCCTGAGTCCCCAGCAAAGCTGAGGCCCGTAGCTGTCGTGGGTAACGTGGAACCGTGACCCCTGGACACCGCACGCATTTGCTAGTGCATCCTCTTCTGGGTCTCCCACGAAGTCGTGCTTTGGGCTCCGAGTAGCCCTAGCCTCCAGCACCAACTGCACCGAAGATCACTGGCCTCCACTCCACGAGTGTCCTGTGAGCCAGCTCCACGTGCAACGTCTCGAGGCTCCTTCGCAGTCGCTAGCCCGTTGGCTAGTAGCCCTTCACGAAGGCCAATCCTTTTCTTCTTGGGCTCCCTGGTTGCTCCAGGCTTGCCCTCACTTACCCTTGCTGGGTGAGTTCCTCAGACCTTGCTGGTCTGCATCATCGTCATTCTTCACTTTCATCGAGACTTGCCGTTGCCAAGGCTTGTTGGGTCCAATCCAGTCACCGATGCCTCAGCACTCGACAGACATCGTGTACCAGCCCGAATCCTGCTCCTGGTCGCCGACAACGCCTCCTGGACCTCGTGGCTGAAGAGTCAAGACGACCGTCAACCTACCTGAAGCACTCTACATCGGTGGGCATCCGCTCATCGCCTTCCTGGTCACTGGCTAGTGACCCAGATTCTGTCCCCTCTGCTTTCAGGTTCTTCAGATCTCCGATCCACCTTTGGATCCACCCAGACACTTTCCACTTGGTCGCCAGCAGCACTTTGCAGCAGATCGCCATTCAAATCGACGACGAAACCCGACCCCGAAAGGCACCTATGCACCCGGCTTCCCTGGGTGAGGTAACACGAGTGCTCCAGTGGGTAGAGACTCTAGAACGACCTAGTTCTCAAAGGGTTTGCTCCAAGTCCTCCTTTAAGTGTCCCTTTTCTTTAATTTCCTGATCGCGACTTTCTCCATAGAAGTTAACGGCGTATCGCGGTTGTGTATTTACACTGCACGCGTCCCCCGTGGGTCCCCTGTGTCACTACCTTGGGTGGTTCCTTGTGGTCCAAGCACTTCTAGAGGCTCTAGGCCTAGTGTCTAGTTCAGTCGTGGTTCTTATACCACTTTATTGGTATATGGTTTGGTACGCCCCTAGGGCCCAAACGTGTATTTGTGCTATTACTGTGTTTAAATAACTTATAACTTATGTACTTCGAACTCTAGCCTCATAAAGAGACTAGAGGGGTGTGTTTAGCAATAAATACATATATTTTGAATATATACCTGGTGTGGTGCTCTTTCATTTGGTCACTCAAGAGATTATAGACTGGTAAAACAAGCTGCTTTACATTCCTTCAAGACTTAGCCTGAAGGCTGCTCTCCATAGCTACCACTAGGATAGCTTTCAATAAGGTTGTCTTTAACCTATCTCCAATAAGGGGTTGTTTGGACTGGTGCAAGGTGCCCACTATAATTAGTGGACAGCATATGCCAGGCCAACTTCTCACATCCCACACTCCAGGATGTACTGCAGGCCATTACCTCCTCCAGTGAGCGCTTGGAAGCTAAAATTGACACACTGGTCTCGGAACTGGGCATCCTTAGAAAAGACCACCAGAGGCTGGCGGAGCGAGTGACAACAAACGAGAGCCAGCTCTCAAGACTTTGCCAGACATAGTGGCAATGAAGAAGCAACTGACAATACTTGAATGGAAGGTGCACACTTGAATTCTGTGCAGAGGATGCCGAAAATAGATGGCGCAGGAATAACCTCCGCATTGTAGGCCTGCCCGAAAGAATAGAAGTCCGCAACATGGTGGACTATCTCGAAAAATGGCTGCATGAGGAAGTAGCACCGGAGGGCCTGTCAGGCTTTTTTGCCTTAGAGAGAGCGCACTGAGTACCGGCGAAACCATCCATACCAGGAGCTCTGCCCCGAGTGGTCATAGCGAAACTCCTGCAATACAGGAATAGGGACCACATTCTTGCTCAAGCACGCCACAAGGGAGACATAACAGTGGATACCTCCACAGTCCAAATCTTCCTGGACATTTCCAGGGATGTGCAGCGACAGAGGAGCTCTCTCCGGAAGGTGAAACAAAGACTGCGCAAACTGAATTATACGTACGCAACGCAATACCCAGCCAAGCTGCAAGTGACCTCAGAGCGTGGAGTGGAATTCTTCAGAACCCACAAGAGGCCTGGGAGTGGCTAGAGAGGCATGAAGGAGTAGATCTGCTGCGAGAGCCAGGACAGCGGCGACGACGGGAGGAATGCACTCAGAATAGATGGGCCGTGAGGGAGACCCTGACCCACACGCAAGAGGAAGCGCAATTGGAGCGCCAAAATGCAATGCAGGTGGTGGCGCTGATGAGTGAGAAAGGGAGAGAACATACGCCTCATGAGGGCAGTGAGGCAACAGCGGACTCTGGCTCTGAACAGGGGTCCAGTGAGTCAGAGGTGCAGAGTGTGATACGCCCAGATGTGACACCGCAGATGGCGGACGACATCGCCTAGGCCGAGAGAGATGGGGCTAGCTACAAGCAAGACCAGAGTGACATTTGAAATGCCTGACCCACTAACAAGGTACTGGGGTTCCTATGGGGAAGACGCTACGGGGGTCCCCTGTGACCTCAGAACTGGGTGGTGGCAGCGGAGGAGCAGCAGATGGGCTTTCTCCTCCCTCGCACTTGACTGATCGAACTGCAAGCAGTCTCTTGTGGAGACACAGTTTTAGTTTGGATGGGGGGTGTTTTCCTACTTGTCCTGGGGAGTTGGGAGAACTGTTAACTGTTGGTAGGGGGGGGTTAGACACCTTGAGTTGCAATGTGTAGAGATTCAATATGCAGTAACTGGGGAGTGCATGCTAGGGGCAGGGTTCGGGGCGGGAACGGGCCTGAGACTTCTAACATTACCATATGGCTGACCTACAGAAATATAAGTGCAGGACGTGGATCATCAGAGGCATGCACACAATGCCGAAAATATATAAAGTTCTCCCTTACATAAGAAGACGCGGGGGCCCAGATAGCCTTACTGCAGGAGACGCACCTCACAGAAAGAGGGGGCCGCTTTACAGCAGCGCTGGAGGGTCCGACTATTACACTACACACTCAGCATACGCAAGAGGAGTACTAATATGGATCCAAGCAGGGGTCCCATTCCAACTGGTGGACTCATTAGTAGACCCGGAGGGTCGCTACGTAGCAGTGTGGGGGCGATTGGAAGGCCAGGAACTAAACAGTGAGTATTTACGCCCCTAATGCAGAGCAGCCAGCCTTCTTCGCCCGACTGAGCAATTGCCTGACTCCATACTGGACTGGGGCTACCTTAATTGGGGGGGGAAGAGACTTTAACAGTGTGGATGACATACACATGGACAGATCCCACCCCCCACTGAGAGGTTCCCAAGCAGCCCACACCTTACATGCATTTAATACATGGCAACAGAGCTGGGGGCTAGCAGACACCTGGAGAACCTTACACCCTTGAGAGAGGGATTACTCCTACTTCTCTGCGGTCCATGAAGTGCACGCGCGACTGGATGCCTTTCTGTGCATGGCAGACATACAGCGCCAAGTTCTTTCTATGGAATATCTCACATGCACAATATCTGATCATAATCCCGTGGTCCTTTCGTTGGGATGGGCGCACCCCATGGCATCAATTCCCACCTGGAGGCTTCGCCCAGACAGACACCCTGGAGGACCAGGTCTTTAGGAAGGAGATCAGGGGAGAAATCACACAATATTTTGCAGATAACACAGGGACGGCCTCCTCACAGAATGAAGAATGGGACGCCTTCAAGGTGGTCTTGAGAGGCCAGTTCATAGCCCGCAATACAGGGGTCAGGTGCACCCTCCTGAGAGAGGTAGAAGAGGCAGAGGCGACCCTCAGGTGACTGGAGAGTAGGCGACCAGAACACCCAGAGCTCCTCCAAGCAGTGCTAGAGGCCAAAGAGGAGGTGGCGAAACAGACGGAGAGGCTCAGATGTTTCAATTATAAGAAATACTTAGAGCTCACCCATGCAGAAAGGGATAAGTCAGGATCCCTCCTAGCATGGCTGGCGAACCCGGTGAGTAGGGCCCCCCCCCACTTGTGGAAATAGATGAGGCAAGAGTCAGGCATTACACGCAGGCAAGGATCAACGAGATCTTTGCTCGTTACTATGCCAGATTGTACAAGGGATCAGCACATTGCGATAATGAGGAGGTACGGGAATGTCTGGCAGGATTGCAGATGAAAAGGTTGGACCCGGATTAGTCCGAGAGCCTAGGAGCAGATATCACACAGCAAGAGGCGAGGGCAGCCGGTATCAAGTGCATGGCACGTAATAAGACCAAGCACTGCCGGCTGAATTTTACGCGGCATATGTGGAGGAGCTGGCGCCTAGATTGGTCGCATTATATCAGGAGGCTCGTGACACAGGAACACTGTCTGAGAGCACCAGAGGCTATCATCCCGGTGACAAAGCCCGGGAAGCAAGCACACAACTGCACAGCCTACAGACCATTGTCCATGCTGAACATGGATTATAAAATATTAAGCAAGATACTAGCAATGCGCCTATTGCCCCACATGGCGACACTGGTCCATGCAGACCAAGCAGGGTTTATCCCAGGGCAGAACACGGCTATAAATATAAGGCGACTTGTGACTGTTATGGACTCAGAGTATGACAAGCAGGAGGCGGCCGTGTTGGCAGTGGACATCGAGAAGGCCTTTGATAGCCTTGAGTGGCCGTACCTCTACGAGGTCTGGTTTAAGCTGGGACTAGGAGGAGGCTTTCTTGCATGGGTTAGACTACTCTATGCAACCCCTAAAGACTGAGTGCGTACCGGGAAAACTATTTTGCTTAGGCAGAGGGTGGAAAGAGGCATGAGACAGGGATGTCCCCAGTCCCCGCTGCTGTTCGCCCTTGCCATGGAACCTCTGGCATGCAGGGCGAGGAGAGAAGGGGACAGGACTACGGTGGCCTGCGGACAGGAGAAGTGAAACACTGTATAGCCTTGTATGCAGAAGACCTCCTGTAGTTTCTCAGCAACACAACCACAGAGCTGAGAGGTCCGCAGGGCATGCTGGCCCAGTTTGGTGAGCTCTCTGGCCTTAAGGTTAACTGGCAAAAATCAAGACTTCACCCTTTGGAGGCTAATAACCCCGCCACCTGAACTAGGGAACTTACAGTGGGAGCCTGACTGCCTGCCGTATCTTGGAGTCAAAATACATCATGGCGCAGCTGAATTGTTAGAGGGCAGTATAGGAAGAGCGATACGCTCAATACGGTCCTCTATGGAGTTCTGGGGGACATTGCCACTCTCGGTGGTTGATTCGAGTGGCAGTCCTGAAAATGGTGACACTCCAGAGGTTTCTGTATTATTTTGGTGCTTCCGCGAGCAACATTCAAAGACCTCAATTCAATTATAGTGTCCTTTATCTGGGGGACGGGACGCAGGAGTGTAGCGCGGACCACGTTGCAGCGCTCCTCAGGTGAGGGAGGCCTGGCGGTCCCCAACTTTGAAGGTTATTACATAGCACCCCAGCTGTACTGGCTGATTCAATGGTTGGCAGCCAAACGAAACCCAGACAGGGAACAGCACCTGGCCGCGCCGCACGCCCCAACCCTCGCGAAGATACTACTGCGGGTGCGGAGGAATCCATCAGGAGACACAGGGGAAACCAGGGTCGTGGTGCGCTGCTGGACCAGAAATCTGAGGCGGGTGGGAGCCAGAACCCCTTACTGTACGGACTTACCCATAACAATGTTAAGTTGCTTACCACATGGAGGGCACTGGTCAGGGCTAGAGCGTTCTGGGAAGAGGCCGGCCTAAAAGTGATGGGGGACCTATATAAGGAGACACAAATGCTTCCTTTTGAGGAGTTGCAAGCGACACATGATTTGCCAGGGGGTCAATTTTTGAGGCATAGAGTGCTCACTAGGAGGGTTAGAAAGCACTGGGGCGCGGGCAGTGCAGAGTCTCGGGCGCTGGCAGGATGCAGATCTATGGCATTGTCGGCAGGGACGATAAAAATGGTCTCATGCCTCTACAAAGCGATCAAGCAAGACATGCAGAGACCTCTGGGGCACCTGCGACTGCAGTGGGAGGAGGACCTGGGGAAACAGATCCCAGAGAAAGACTGGGACACAATACTGGAACGGACCCCGAAAGCATCTAGGAATGCCAGATTCAAATTAATAAATTTTTACATACTCCACAGAGAATATCTCACCACGTCCAGCATTAGGCGATACTTTGGAGTGGAGACTGCAGCATGCCCGCGATGGGGAGAGGGAAGCCCACATGATGCACATGTTCTGGGATTGCCCCACACTGAAAGCGTTTTGGGAGGAGATGAGGCACAGAACAGGCGACCTCATTGACAAAGAGCTACCACAAACCCCAGACCACTACTTGTTGGGATTGTTCCCGCACACGGCCAAAAACAAGAGACTGGTAAGTTTCAGGACCTGGCTTATGTTCTGGCCAAACGGGAGATAGCAAAGAACTGGAAAACGGCAGGGGGGACCACAGATCTGCACATGGAAAAAAGAACTGGAAAAATGGGCGGGGCGGAAGGTAGACTCCTACTCAGAGAAGCCAGACGGGCAATAGGTAAAAGAGACCGGCAGAGGGCATGGGAACACCTCGTGGGCGAATTAACAGCCGACAGGCAGGGATCCAGCAGGGCAGACTCCCCGCAACCAGCAGCGTAGGACCAGGAGAGGAGGGGAGGCGATCAGGCGGGCCAAGAATAATCAGCGCCTCAACACTTTGAAACATGACATGACCTACAGAGACCTAGCAACACCCAGCTACACTCTTACCGTAACTCAATCGCAACTCAGGGGGGGGGCTTTGTTACAGGGGACTTTGACTAATTATGCCAGAGAGCAACTGTATTCAATGTATGCATAATTAATGTGAATGCGATTTCATGTAAGCTGAAGATGTTTTGAAAACCCAATAAAATCTTGTTGAAAAAAACAAAGTAAATTGAGTTTTTTTTTTTTTTTTAAACCATTAATTTTATTGGCATTTTGGAGAACCAATCAATCTGGATTTGTATAGTGCTGCGTTCCACCCGTGAGAGTATCCAGGTGCTGGGGGTTTCTGCTGCTAGGTGTAGTCAGTTGAACAGCCAGGTTTTCAGACCCTTTCTGAAGTCCTGCAGGTAGGCGGAGGCCATTTCAGGTCTTGGCGGCCAGGTAGGAGAAGGAGCGGCCACTGCTCCTGCTTTGGTGAATGCAGGGAGCCTGTGAGAGGGAGGTGCAACGCAGTTGCCTGGAGGGGCTGGTGGAAGTTCACCCGGTTAATGTACACTGGTCCCGGATTGTGAAGGGCCTTGTAGGCGTGGGTTAGCATTTTGAACTGACACCTCTTGTTGATGGGGAGCCAGTGAAGCTTTGAGGTGAGAGGTGATGTGGGCCCGTCTTAGGTCGAGGACGAGTCTGGCGAACATAATATTAGCAGCAGAATCCAAGCAGAAAGCGGATTCCACATTGGTCAAAACATGGACATCAGTTATAAATAGTTTGGTTTTAGACAATATCATTAGAGTCACTACCAACGTGAAAATAATGCAGCCATTGACCCCAGAATCTTTTAAGAGCATCCATAAGCTTTGTAAATTGAAGGTTACTAACCCATGCACATCCATCCTGGAGACCTATGCCCTCAAAGCCATGGCTTCTGAAGCTTGCCAATTCTGAGACTAATTAAGGTATTTAAGAATCTATTTATGCCAAGATGTGTCCAAAATATTTAATAGTGTAATCGTAAGTAATTGGGTCGTTGGTTGACTGGGATGTGAGCCCTAGTCAAGCAGCAACCACAATCATTGTGAGGGTGAGGCACATGCCAACCCTATGGTAGTTTGGCACAGTGCAGCCAGGCTTAACTTCGAGGTAATGCATAAAGTATTTGTGCAACACTTCAAACAGTAATAATGAGAATTACACCACACAAAAAGGATCCCACACCAGATTAGAAAAATCGAGCAATTTTTAATAAATAAAACAGGAACAAAACAAAAATCTAATCAGTAGAACCAGAGATATGCAATTTTAAAGAGTTCAGTGAAAATAGCGCCAAAAAACAAAACGCCAACTGTGGGTTTCTGAGCACTCCAGACTAAGACAAAAATCACAAGTTCAGGCCAACTGTGATGGGGGCATGGGCCAGCTACAGGCTCCTAGGTAAGCCCGCTGAACAAAGTATCTTAAATCTTGGTTTGTGGAGCTTTGCGAGGGTCCTTCTTACTGGCAGAGTATCCACAGGTCCAGAAGTGTACTGAGGAGTTGGTGTCTGAGGTCCAATATTTATACCCAGTTCTGTCTTTAAAGTGGGAGAAGCTTTTAGAGGCATGCCTTTGAAGTGCACAGGTTCCCTGCCTTCCTTGCCCTGGCTCCAGACTAACTACAGGTGGTATGTAGCCCTTTGTGTGCAGGCAGGACACAACCTATTCAAGTGTAAGTGGGGCTGTGCCCAGTTCCTCCATGCCATCCTGCCTGTGATGACCCATCCAGGCACACCTATGCCCCCTTTTATGTTTGGCTTTCTAGGAGGAATACATAAAGCCCAACTGTCAAATATAACCAGTCATGTGGCCCAGAAACAGGCTGCAGGCACCAAATGGCTAAGGCAGGAAAATGCCCACCTCCTAAAATTGGCATTTTTAAAATTGTAATTTAAAAAAAAATCTGACTTCACCACTAATTAGGATTTTTCATTACAATTCCAAAGACACCAAACATGAATTAATTACTTTTTTCCATTTGGAAATTACAGCTTATTTAATGTAATAAGGTAACTCCAATGTTATCCTATGGGAGAGGTAGGCCTTGTAGCAGTGAAAAAACATAAGTTTTTAACTACCAGGACAGGTAAAACTTAAAAGTACATGTCCAACTTTTTAAATACACTGCACCCTGCCCTCTGCACTGGCCAGGGCCTATTCTAAGGGTGACACATGTATTAAAAAGGAAGGTTTGAGCCTGGCAAAAGGTTTATTTTGCCAGGTCGAAACGGCAGTTTTAAAACTGCACACAGGCTGCAATGGCAGACTTGAGACATATTTAAAAGTGCTACTGAAGTGGATGGCACAGTGTGGAATTCCCCGTTGCATGGCATTCGTAGCGGTTTCTTGAAGTTTCCAACCGTTCTGGTTGCCTCAATTACCGATTGAATTCCATTATTACTAGACTCCAACCGGATGGTGGACGACTCTAATCCTTTGACTCAAGCCAACTCTGGTTTCATATAGAACCAATATTGGATACCTTTATAGGATCCCAACCACGTTCAATCATTACGTAGGACTACCAGATTCCCACCTTCTGGTGGACACCTGCACTGGATCTCCGCAAGTTACAAAGCATCACTAGAATCCACTGATCGGTTTCTCTATTCACATGGCTGTCGACTTAGTTTTTTACAGTCCTGAGGAAGACCCGCCTTGGCGCATGACCTTCTGCGCTGTTTTCTGGGTCGAAACCTTGACGCTATTGTCATTCATGTCCAAACGGCCTCTTTGACCCTACTTAAAAAATACTGGGTCTTGTGAATTCATTTTATGAAATTGAATATAGGACAGAAATATCAAAAATAATTTATTTATGTCACTTATGTACGTCATGTATATAGCCCATCACCGACTTCACTTGTCACTTTATTTCACCTAATTTCACAATAGTCACCTTCTTTGTTTCGCCACGATTCAATTGTGCTTGACAGCCATATTCAACTTCCTTGTAAATAAGAAAAGTTAACACTGTTTTCCCAACTCATGTCTTTTTGGTGTGTTCCTATCATAAGTTTTCTTAAAATTTAATTTGTTGAAAGAAATTTAAGATATATGGTCGCTTTTGTATTGATTACACAGAGCACAGCAATTGTATCACCCAACAGAACCAATTGTTTATTATAGCAGGCCCACTAGTAGCATTTAATTTACAGGGCCTGGGACCTGGTAGTGCCACTGTACTAGAAACTAACAAATAAATGTAAGAATGCCATTTGGGTATAAATCAGTCTTATGTTTTAATGAGAAAGCACAAGCACTTTAGCACTGGTTAGAAGTGATAACGTGCACATAGTCCTAAGGCCAGTAAAAACGAAGTTAGTAAAACAGGAGATCCGAAGGCAAAAAGTTAGGGGAGAACCATGCCAAGGATGCTACGTTTAACAGTTATTAAATGTTTTGACCCAATGCCCCCGAAACTAATTTGGTAACCTCTTACCAAATACGTTTGAGCAACTGATCATGCCATCACTGCGTTGAGAAAGTCACCATCTGCAGACTGGTGTTGCAAGCATACTGAGTAACCATGCACGCGCCGTAAGCACATCCATTGCTGCAGTATTTGCAGAACTTCTGATTGACCAGGTGTGGTGCTTGACGTACTCCAAGGCTTGGCAGGAGCACACTGGATCCTGTTTTGTCACTATTAGACCTGTAGCAGAATTCGAAGTTTATTTTGTAAATAACAATTGTCTTATTCTTTTGTGGATGTGTTTTTGGTTTCGCATGCTGCTCCCTAAACACATCCTACAAGTTCCATAAACGCCACATATTTTTTTAGTATTTATTCCCAATTTCAAGCCACCCCCTTCGTTCCTCCCACATTTACTGCAAAAAATGTATTATGAAGTGTGTAGAGATCTCTGTACAGAAAAGACAGGAAAGGCGGAAGTATGTGGCTGTATGCTTGTGATTTGTATTAAATAGTGAGTAAATCGTACTACTGGAATATTACTTTACATTCTCAAAAATGCATTTGTGAAACGGGCCCTTTGTGAAGAAAAAGTAAAGGGGCAGGTATAAATAGCGAAGTCTCCTGCAAACAGTTTTGGTGTGGAGGTGACTTGGTTCTATTGAATAGACAAAAAAAATTTATTCAGCACTTCATTGAAAAAAAGCAACATTTTTAATTAAGAATATCTTTGAAGTAAATCTTTTCTTTGAACCAATAATTAATTTTGAAGTTAAATGAAAACTAATTTGGTGTTGCCTCCCTTACCTAAAGGCGTCTGGAATTATCTCAAACTGAACGCACAGTGGAATGGAACTAAAGTGCTGAGGGCCGGATTCACAAACTATTTAGACATGTATTTGGGGGGTGGTAAGTATAAGCAAAAGGACCTGATCTCCCTCATCTCTCTGCTTCATGCTTAGGCACAGCCACAAGCTTGCCCCAGAATGACTGGAGACCACCTCCGAACATCCCACACAGCACCAAATATACTACACTACATACTAACATTGTATCAATCATGCAGAACAAACTAACTTATTCTCCAAGAAACCTTTCAGAGGCTCTTGAAGGGTATGAATGCAGTGTACAAATGCAACACCACAATACTCAGGTGAACAAAGAGCAAGATTAATGAGGCACATTTACTTTTGCTATACAAAAACCAGAAATGTGCACTTGCAAATAGATTTTTCTCGCAAGTAGAATTACACCATTATGTTACAATTTTAGGTGTAATTCAATCTCATTGCAGGAGTGTATTGTGGATATTTCAGGGGGTACACCTGCAAAAGCTTATTTGAGGTTTTTGGTAAGCGTTTCTAACCACTCTGTGGACGACTCTGAACACACTGGGGTATAGGTTCGCGTAGACAGTATTGCATTACAAGATAGTGTTTTGATACCCATGTCAAATAGATCCATATAAAGTAACAAAACCTTGCAAAGCCAAAGTTCCGAGAGCCAGTGGTGAACAAGGCAACCACTGATCTTATTTTACAAAAAAAACAAGAGAACCCCATGGGTATATAGGGACCAGGAGTACACATTGCTTTAAAGGAACAGGGTGTCCCTATAGCATACAATTTGTAAGGATTTACTAGGAGAAACAATTATGTTCATACGCAATGTCCAAGAGAACAGTTAAAACATTTAACAAAAGGATTAAAAACGTTAGTGGGTGAAATCATCAAATATAAAGGACAAACAAATCAACAAAGAACTCAGGCAATAATGTGCGACTTATATCAAAAGCATGCGTTAGTCACAAATAAATCTACAGCAACAATCCTGCCCTTATGTTCAGTGCTTAATAAATTTTATAGGGTCAGTGCTAGGGTGACCAGATCTTGAGAACCAAAAAACGGGACATTTTTGAAAAATAGGACTACAATTTTTAATCCACGGAATGGTGCTGAATGACAGCTCTCCTCAACATAGGATCACAGAAGATGCATTAAGAAAATAAATAAAATGTAATTTCTACAACCAACATCATACCCATTAAATTGCTTACTTCTAAAGCTCTGCTAGTTAGCAGCTGTTATAACACCCAAAATAAACGCCTCACTATTTTCAATCGACCCCCTCTAAAACCGAGACATGAGCCAAAATTGCTGAAATCTGCCAGGGACAGCTGGTGAAAACCCAGGACTGTCCAGGCAAATCTGGGACGTCTTGTCACCCTAGTCAGTGCGCGAGAGTCGATGACATTTGAGTCCTATAACCATAACAGGTTAGAAAACAATGGTATTGTAATTGCATTTATATGGCGCTTACCACCCACGATGAGGCGGCGAAGCACTTTTTCGGCGAGTAGCACGCTACTGCGGAACCCATAAAGGATTAGTGGTGAATTAGTATAGTGAAATATGAAAGTAATTTGAGTGATGGATATGTTAGTCAGTTATTTGGATTGAGAAGGCTAGTAGAGGTATAGAACAGGGAAAAAGGTTTGCATTTACATAACGCTTACTACCCCTGATGAGGCGGCAAAGCACTTTTTCGGCGAGTAGCCCGCTACTCAGGAACCCAAACAGGATTAGTGGTAATTAGTATAGGGACATATGCAATTAATTTCAATGGTGGACATGTTAGTCTTATTTGGATTGGAAAGGAATAGTGGAGGGATAAAAGAGGGTAGGGTCTAGAATGTTCTTTTTTTCCTCGAGTTTATAGCCATAGGAGGGGGTTGGGGCGAGTAAAGGCGAGGTGGAGGAGAGTTAGTATACGGAAATATGATATTAATTTGAGTGGTGGACGTTATTCTGTTTTTTGGATTGAAAAGGAATAGTGGAGGGATAGAATAGGGCAGGAGGGACAGAAAGGGAATGGTCTAGAATCTTTTTTTTTTTTAGATCATAGCAGTAAGAGGGGGTTTGGGATGAGTAAAAGGCAGGTGGAGGGGGAAGAGTCAGAGGTAAGGGTTTAGAAAGGCTTGTTTAGGGGTCTGAATATTGAAAGAGGTAGATGACGAAAGGAGGGATAGAGGAAAGAGTCTAGAAAGGGTTATTTTGGGGATCATAGTAGCGGTATAGGGTGAGAAATAGGGTAGTGCATTGGATATGCTGAATAAGAAGAAAAGTAAAATATATAGATACATAAGTACATGGAAGATATATATGCATAAGAAAGGTAATATATGCAACTAAAGATGCATTTAATAAACTCCAGCTTTCAAGTGTTGTTGTACTTTAAATTAATGTGTTTTTTTATTTTGTAATTGAAGCAATTGTAGATAAATGGTTATGATAAAAGATTTACCTATTTATGCAGTCACTTACATAAATGTTAAAAACAGAATAATGTAGCTATGAGTAATATGTACATTTTTTTTAATAAACTTTATTTAACATTTTGCATCATTACATTGGAAAGGAGAAAAGGAAGGACATTACATCATAGGCTGTTTCACATACTGTGCAATTTTCAGGCTTTATACATAAAAAGAAGAACGATAATCGACAATTTTCATAGTTCGCATGGTTCAATCAATAATCTGTGACCGTGGCAGGACCCTGTGGGAGAGTAACATGTACATTTGTTAGACAGAACTAAATCTCTATATTTTTAAAAACAATCCTACACATTTATACAAATCAATACACATATATAGGTACATATCTATAGTCCAAATAAATGCTTATATACATAGGGATATTGTATATTTTTGGAGACCACTTCCATTTGGGGCAAATAAGCCAGGCTCGAGGGTTTAGTTGCTCCCCCACCTCTCACATTCAGACGTCTCTATGTCCTACTCGGTGTGGAGGCTTTTTTTTTTTTTTTAAACTAGTGTTGGAGGCCATTCAGGTTGAGGGTTCTGGATGTTTTTAGAGTGTCAGGATTGAATAGTATGAATGCGTACCACGCTGAAGTACTGGGTGTGTTGGTATGCGTGGGAACAAAGTAGTAGATCTTCTCATTAGAGTCTCAATGTTGGTGGAAGATGGGCCTTCTAATGTGGATGTAAATGATGGTGACATCAGGGATGTGTGTGCGCATGATGGTGAGATTTGAGATACGATGGTTAAAAAAGTTGGTGTTGTAGTGAGTCTTAATATGAGAGGAGAGATGGTTTTGTGTTTGAGTAAAGGAAAATTAATAGTGGTGTGACGTTGCATGGTGAAACATTCAATTAAGCTTAGTTCTATTTTATTGTGTTAGTCACATTATATTGCGGGTGGTGCTAGAGATCTGGCTATTGATGGCTGGTGGGAAGGGGTAGAGAAGGTAGAAAAGAGGGATAGAGCTACAAGAAAGGAAGAAAACGTGCAAATAAAGAATGAGAAAAGACTGCAGCTAGGCAAGAACAGGTAATTTCAAAGAAGTGAAAAGGAGAGGAGTGAAAAGGGTGAAGAATGCAGAGTAGGTAGTGGGTTGATGGCAAGGTAGGAGAAATAGAGAGGAGTGCAAGACACAAGGGTGTGTGTTGTCAGTGTACCAAAGGAGCATGCACTGGCAAAACCATTAGGTCTCATGGTAAAAAGGAAAGTTCCAACGTATTGGTTTTACCACAGTTTTATTTTATTTTTAAGTGGCGCGCCTACATGTGGACTTGTTTTTTTAAATTTACTGCTTTTAAATGGGTGTCAGGCATGCAGTACACACCTTTAGGCACACACATCGGCCATCTTAGAATGATGAAAAAGGTTCTCTCCATTCCAAAATAACCCATGTACTCACACATACATCATGAAGCACCGGTGGCCATTTTTAATTTACCATTCAAACATGAGGGTAGGTGAAAACAAATAAAAAATATTGAAGTGGGGGTGTGAACAGGCAGTAGTGATAAGACAGGAGAGATGCGAGTGATGTACTACCTTGGAGTGCTAAAACAGAACTAAAATGTAGACCCCCCTCACATCAGCTATGGAGGATAAACTGAAGAAATGAAGCTCCGCGGGCAGGACAAACCAGAATAAGGAGAAACACCATTGAATAAATAGCAAGGAACTGAGATAGACCAAAAAAATGCATCCATTCATGAGCAAGGGTCTGACCCACAGACCACTCTGTATATTGTAATATAAACAATAGGTATTCAACAAAATACAGCTAAAGCTCTGAGTAGGCCAGACCTAAAAAAGGAGAGGACAGAGTTTTTGAAAGAAGATGGAGGTGGATAAAACGGGGAGCTGTTATTGCAAGAAACGAGAACAGTAAATAAGCAGTAGTTTAGAATGTAAGAGAGCAGCACAGGCCAGGACAGCAAGGAACTAGAGGGGAAAAAGTAGAATATAAGACAGGAGAGGAAAGAATAGAAGGAAGTGTGGAAGAAAGGTGGTGAGAGGCGGTGCAAGAAAAGGCAGTGAAGTGTGCAGGCCGAGGGAGATGGAAAGAAAGGGAGGGAGAGGGAGATGGAAAGGAAGTGAGGGAGGAGGACAGGGTGGAACGTACAGAAGGAGGAGACGGGAAAGGAGTGCAGTAAAGAGGAGGAGAGTGGAGTCCAAGGAGGATGAGAGACCAGATAAAAAAACGAGGGAATGGTGACAAGCGCACTCTATAAGGAGACAAGACAGGTCAAAAAAGGGGAGAAGTGTGAAAGGAGAATGGAACTAAGGGGTGCAATAGAATGGAGAAGAGGACACGAAATGGATGGAAGTGAGATCGAAGCTGAAGGAAGAGTGGAGAGAAAGTGCAAGCAATACGTTATGAATAAGAGAGACTGGCACAAGGAAGAGAGGCAAGGAAACTGCAAGAGGGGAAGTGCAAGATAGAAGATTACAGAAGCAGGGGGGGGGGGGGAGTGTGTTAAGGGTTAAGGATGAACAGATAAAGCGAGTAAGATAAGTGTACAGAAGAAGGTGAAGAGCGTATTAAAAAGACCAAGCAAAAGATCAAAAGTAAGGAAGAGAAGAGGGGGAGAGAGAAGTGTAAGTGAGAGGGTTGGAAGACAGAATGTGAGTAGAAGAGTTAGGGTGCTGAGATGAGTGAAAAAGAGAAATGGGAAAAGGTACTGGGGCGAGCACAGGGTGAGAAAGCTAGAAGTACTGTTGGAAAAGAACCTGCGAGTAACCTTAGCTTTGAGATAAAGAGACTGTCAGGTGCGTAAACACCTTCTGCCCAAGTTTGGACATAAATGATGCTGCCTATATATGAACCGTCTAGTGGTCAATCCAAATTCTTTTTGATACAAGCAAGTGATGGCTTAACAAATTGACTTAGATGCAGGTGATTAGGACTAGCTGGTTTGGGATACAAGCCATATATTTGTGGGTACAGTGTAAGTTTGCATGAGATGCATTATATTATGTAGATGATTTGAAGAGTGGTCAAAGAGGGTATTGGGGGGATATGAGGAGAATGTCCGAAAGAATATGGAGGGATGGCCAGTTTGAGAGAATTTGCTGCACATACATTGCAGATGACCTGGTGTGCATAAATTATACAGGACATTTTCCCTGCTGATGTGTGTATACATAGCCTGGTTTTCTTCTGAATGCAACTTTGTATGTTACGTACCATTTTGCTTTTATTTTGGCCAGGAGAAAGGATATTGTTACTATAGTGCCTTTCTTGTGCTTTGAATGCAAAACAAACCCAATGTTGGTAAATATTTCATTGTAAGAAATTTGCTGAATGAGAGTTTTACTTGCTTAAGAAATGGTTCCATTTTCTACAGCATTGTGATCTGTGTTGTATGAGTGATTTAAAGTGTCAAAACAGACATTCTGCCACAGAAGGTGCTGCAAAATGTAGTAAATTTACCGGTTTTTTGGTCACCCATGCTGCATAGTTCCAGTGGCCCAATAATTTGTCCAGTTACCTTGGATCTTCATTATAGACAGAAGCACTGGAATAGCCCTTTGTAGGTACAGGTTCCCACAACACAGTTATATAAAGGTTTTATTTATATGAAAGCACAGGCATTCTTAAATGCAGACAAATAATGCACCATATCCAAGGTCAAATTTAAAATTTAGTTTTTCTTGTAAATCATAGCCAATTGGTTCTCAAAAGATAGAGGCTGCCTTAAGATAACGCTGTGGCTCTAATTCCAAAAGAAAAACAAAATTAAAATTAGAAAACAAAGTTAGATAGGCAGCCGCTCCATGAGCTTCCTTTTCTAATGTCCTTAAATAAGCAGTGTCAGATTTCATATCCCATCATGCCTTCATGGCAGCTGCTTCCATTTTGATAAGGACCAAGGGATTCTATCTATACCTTTCATTAGGTCAGGGAAGTGTTTTTTTTTTTTTTACAACTTCAAGAAATTCCTTAAAACAAAAAAAAAAAACCTGCTCAGCCTGTATTGATTCTGTTCAGTATACCATCTGAACGATTTGTGACATTACTCAGCATGTTGGCAAATATTCAATCTATGTTCATACACGAAACCATAACAATCTACTTATACAGGGGTGGGAGTTATAGGGTTTATTGAGCAAGGTTACACGTTCTTACTGGATTACCTGCAGTACATGACTGTGTAAATGATGCGACATAATGGAGGTTATTGAATTGGGTAGGTGAAATCAAATGTATGTATACTGCTGAACAATACAGATACACGAGGGGAAAAAAACAATCTACTCATACAGTTAAATATACATTTACCTATATGGATGTAGTTAATTACTCAAAACGTAATGTCTTATTTTTTCCATAAATCAATTTGTTCAGAAATCTATTATACCCTGTACTCTCAATTCATTGGTACGCTCATTCATAGTCTATCATACTCTATATAAAACCCAACGATCCCAGACATCACAGAGTCCCAACATAGAAATTGGTTTACTGTGAGTATTCCAAGTGCATCACACACAGCTGGGCCTCAGCCGGTAAACCACAGTCAAAAGCATTAAACACGTTTCAGCGGCTACTGTTCCTTTACTGCCACCTTCTTCAGGACCAGCATACATTAAAAACTAAAGGGCATCTATTATCTACAAAAATGCAAAATCAAAAACGACCATTAGCACAAAGCAAATTTGGCATAGATTATTTTTAATGAATCTTACATTATCTGTACAACATTTTCTATTATTTATGTTAAGCCTAAGCTTCAGAATGACACCATGTGTTCATAAGAGCCACCATCTATCACCCTAAAGAATCATAATGCATTCCCAAAAAAACAGATACCTCATGTACGAAATACAAATATCAATATACATGCAAGAAAGTAAATCAATCCTATACACACATGCACCACATACAGGCAGACCAGTTGTATCCAAAAGGGCCAACATAGGCAGGACAGGCTCACATTCAGGCCAAATTCAAGCATAACTGCTCTATATCCACAGGTATAAATATTAGGTTGCCCCCAATCTAACCTCCCAGGGGGTAGAAAGCCCACTAGATACCAAGCAAAGCTAGATACCATTTTTTTTTTTTTTTTTTTTTTTTTTTAAAGTGTAGGTTGTCCACCCTGGCACAGGGCCATGCCCCCACACCAAAAGGACAATACAGTCTATCTGCCCCCAGCCCAGGAGGCAGAGTGGGGGCTTGCCCTTAATCTGCCCCCTGGTGGATAGAAAGTCCACTAGACACGTGATTTTACAGCGGAAACAAAGTAGTGGGGCATTCAGGCATTGGGTTATACTCCCACCCCAAAAGAGGCAAGCAAGGCTTTCTGTCCACCCCCCCCCAGGACATATAGGGGATTTGCCCTAGTTTGCCCACCAGCCCACTAGACAGGAGGTATTAAAACACAGTGGCAAAACAAGCAAAAGGATGGGGACAGCCTACCCTGGCATCGATCGAGCCATATGCCCACCACAGAAGGGGTGATAGTCTTTCTGCTCCCTGGGAGTACATAAGAGGTTTGTCCCGATTGGAAACATTTACCAGATCTGCCCCTTGGGGGGTGGGGGGAGCCTAATGGACAACATGGATTTTGCCTTGAGGCAAAAAAATGATCACAGGCATCCCACCATGTTATTGGGCCATACCCCCACCCAAAAAGCAGCAAACCAGTCTTTCTGCCTTGCAGGGCAAACATGGGGTTTGCCCCCAATTTGATCCCAGGGAGACAGGAAACCCACTAGACACCAGGGTTTTGAACATTGTGCCAAAAAAAAAAAACCAGAAGGATGAGGACGACCAACACTGACATGGAGTCATATCACCATCCTGGAAGGGCCAATAGTATCTTGGCCGTGGGGGGGGGGGGGGGGTGGTTTGTCCAGATTGGGAAGGTTGCCCTAAATCTGCCGCCCCCCCAGTGGGTTTTGAAAGCCAGCTACACATTATGGATTTTGCACTGGTCCAAAAGAAAAGGGTGCAAGCATTGCATCATGCCATTGGGTCATACTCCCACACCTCAAAAGGGGCAAACCAGTCTTTCTACCCCCCTCCACTGAGAGGTAGAAGGGGGGTTTGCCCCAATTAGCCCCATGGGAGGGGCAGATATCACACTAGATGACTGGAATATTTATTTTTATAAAATAATGGCGTTGTCAGGCCCTACCTTTACCCTAAAAGCGTAAACAGTCTTTCTGCTTCCCTGGATACTAAAGCACCTGCATCCCAATGGCAAAAGAGGGACTTTCAATTCTTTTGAATGTTGATCTTTCAAGAAGGACGAAGTAGGACGGGGAGTCCATGAGCCAATAAGAGCGCCACGTAAGCGCATCGGCAGGTGAGGAGGTGGATGTATTTAAGCCCCTCTACCTTGAACGTGATTTGCGGGTTTTTTTGGACACAGAACTAGAAACCTGGGGTTCCGGATTGAACCATTCAAGAATATTGCTCACTTTGCCACTGGATTCAAGCAAGCCTGGCTGATGACGGCTGGAATGCCAGAAACCGGTCCTAGGATGCTTGTTTCCGGTCCAGGGAAGACATGGCTTGGCAGTTCGTGCTGGACTGTTCCCATGAGGCACAGGGTCAGACTGATTTGCATATGGCCATGTCTGAACTGGGGTGGTGGAGTGAGCTAAAGAATGATGATGGATTAAACCCAGATCAGTTGACTGGGGGTGAGTGTTTGATTGGCTCAAACGTTCCGTCCATCATCCCCTTTTGTATCGCTTTGTTCGCCCTAAGTTGGCGGGGGTATGCCCAGACGTGGGTCCCTTGCTCACTTTGCCACTGGATTCAAGCAAGCCTGGCTGATGACGGCTGGAATGCCAGAAACCGGTCCTAGGATGCTTGTTTCCGGTCCAGGGAAGACATGGCTTGGCAGTTCGTGCTGGACTGTTCCCATGAGGCACAGGGTCAGACTGATTTGCATATGGCCATGTCTGAACTGGGGTGGTGGAGTGAGCTAAAGAATGATGGATTAAACCCAGATCAGTTGACTGGGGGTGAGTGTTTGATTGGCTCAAACGTTCCGTCCATCATCCCCTTTTGTACCCATGCAAGAATATACGGCAGTTGGGAAACAGTAATTATTCACGTCCGTTTAAGAAGGGGGATCTACTAACAGACCACTCTTCGAGCCTGCAAAAGAAATCTAAGAATAAGTGCAAATATCAACTCCTTTTTATTCAGGGTATAACAACCTAATGTACCACAAAGAAAAGTGAACATAATGACTGTCTTGATAAAGATGGAATAATCAGATACCGATCGAAACGCATCGACGCATTTCTGTACATTATCCAGAGGACAAGTTGGACCTGTAGATACAAAATAGAGTATATGTATCCAGGCTAATCTTGCTAAAATTATTCCTAGGGAATTGTTGAGTTAAAAGACAAAGTGTACTGTATCATTGTTCTTTTCCCTATTTTTTAGGGGTCTCGGTGGTAAAAGTGTCATAAGATGTTATGTCCTGATCTGATGAATTGTATTGTTTTTAATTATGTTGAATTGATGCATTGTGTTGTATTTTAGGTGTTTTACTATATAAATTGTGTTTTTAATAATATTCACATGTACTAAAGAAATAAATTGACCCTTTTTTTATTGCATGTTATAGTGGTATCATTGTTTGAGTGTGTTAGGGTTTTTGAGTGAGATCCCCTCAAAAAAAAAATTCCATGTGCTTTATATGAATTAAGAATGCCACTAATGATAGGGTGTTCTTGTTGATTGACTAAATCAAGGGATAATTTGTTTTTTGTACTGGTAGTACCCCACTCCCTTCTGTTTAAACACCGATCTTTCATATGGGCCAGTAGAGTAGGACTAAATCCCAATATCTGCCCACTTGCCACGCTGAATTGCTGCACTTTTTGTGCTTGGGTCAGCCGCCAACTGGGAAAAACCTACCAAAACCAGACATTTCTGAAAACTAGACTTTGAGAGGAGTCCAGGGTGATATGCCACATGCGGATCTCACAACATTTTCCTACCCACAATGCGCAGCAAATGTTAAACTTTGCCTAAACTCGTGCATTTTCCTTGCATTTCTATGAAGTAAACTTTAAGAATTTGCAGTAATTCTGAAAAGTTCTACCACCCAGAGTTCCTCACTTGTCACAATGAAAACGCTAGCGCAATTGTGTAGCTCAGCTTAGTGCCTGCAACACAAAAGTCTGCGAAGTTACAAAGTAGAAATATCGACAATACGGGTAGGTATGGTAATTGGTCCCAGCAGCATCTGCAACCTAGGGAAACCTACCATTCCTAGACATTTCTGAAAACGAGACCCACAGAAGTCTAGGATGGTGCGTTTGTTTGGATCCCAGGACGTTTTCTTACTCACAAAGCTCTGCAAACCTCAAACTTAGCCTACAAACATACATTTTCCTTGCATTTCTGACACGTAAACTGCCAGAATCCGAAGGGACCCCCAAAATTCCTATCACACAGACAACTTTGCATTACTTTCGGATACTATCCAATGGAAATCGCTTCTGTGATGCAAACCCAATACAACTCGCAAAGCGTTAGTAAACCTGTACCTGAATGTCAGTAAGTGTGAGTGAGACTCAGTGCAACTAAGAGTGAATGCAAGTGAGTAATAAATGCGTGTTAAGGGGGGTAAGAGTATGAGTGAGAATGAATAAGAGAAAGAGTATGTATGTGAGCGAGGATGTGATGTGATGCTTGCAAGCTTATCATTGGCTCTGGCAAATTGAAGAAAACTGTCTAATAGACACACCCAGGGCAAAATACTAGCGCCATCATTCTTCAGCAAATATTAGCATGACAGACTGGTGACAAAATACTGGCACATTGGGGAAATTCTTGGCATAAAAGGCCCCAATGGTAAAATACTGGTATACTAAAGGTAATTCATGGCATGTAGGATACCCATGGAAAAATACTGGTAAACAGGAGTACATTCTTGGTATATTAACACCAGTAGCACAAAGTTGGAACTAGCACAATGGAGGGAATTCTTGGCATAAAGGGGTACAACCTGGCATATGGGAGGGAGGCAACCATGCCAAAATGCTAACCCGGACATACTGAGGTAATATTTGGCATATGGGTCCCCTGTGGTATATGGAAGGCACACATTGCAAAATTCCAACACTGGCTTATTTTATGTAATTTTTTGGGATACTATGACAAAACACTGTCATAATGGAGTTAATTTTTGAAGCATTGGACACGCATACCATATTTCACAAACAAATATGGAGTCAGCTCCTGGGGAATGTCAGGTTTCATTGCTTAGGCGCACCATGAAAGGATTTGAATATTTGAGTGCCCTTTCTGTATCAATAGCATTTTAGCAAATTTATGTTAAAATTGTGTTTTAAAATGCACTATTTCAACTCATTCCTTTACATTTTTTCTCAGGGGAAGAAACCTTCTTGAAGAGGTCTGGCTTACTCAGGGTCATGATGTAATTTCCTGTGGTGTCATTAAGGTCAAAGGGTATGTGATGTCACTTCCGCTACCCCTGGCATTTTGGCAAAATGACGCCTATGGCCTCAAATAACTAAGAAGGGGCTCAAACAGAGCACCTATTAGAAATGTCAACACTAAATGCAGGTCCCTTTGTGGCATGACCTATGGGACTAGTGGTAGTACCTTAGTCAAACTCTTCAAGAATCAAACAACCACCGGTGACTTGGTTAAAGGAAGTTGGCAGGGAGACAGAAAAGCAGCAATATACTTTGATTGTTCCAACAGTGCAACCAAGAAAAACACAAATTGGAGGATTAGCTAAAGTTGCTTTCTAGGGGTCAATGTGTCTGCCTGCACACCAAGAGAGAAGGTCTATCCTAAGCAAGAGAGGAAGGAGAGCACACAGGGAGAGGTGTCGTAGGTATATATCACACCCTTCTTGGTGACTTTGATGTGGTTCTGCCAAAGTTTCCTTAGAACTTGAGGCATCGTTATGGGGACCCACGTACTGTAGATGAAACTTCCTCTCCAACTGAGACACATGCCTCAAAGTTCAATGCAACAGAGACTGGAGGGCACAGAATGCTGGCAATGAGTGTTGTTGTGAATGGCAAACAGATAAAACTGAGACGTGCTCCGCAGGGCAAAGATTTCCTGTACTAACTCTGGATAGAGATGCCACTCATGGTTGACAAGATGTTACAGACGGAGTGTTAGTTCTGATGCTGGGTGAACACGCCAGATGGTTGGCACACCAAAGTCCACAGCCTCAGCACTCTGAGAAAGCGAAATCCCACTCAACCTGGTTTGTTGACGTACCACATTGCAGTTGTATTATCAGTCAATACCTGGGCAGGTCGACCATTAAGGGACAGAAGGCAGGACTTGAGTGCCAGCCAGATTGACTTATGTTCCAGCAGACTGATGTGCAAGTTCTGCATTTCTGGTTACTAGAAAGGACTTCTCTTGAGACTGGTTCTCCTCCAGTCCCCACCAGCACAAATCCACTGCGACATCCTGGGAAATTACATTGAAATCTGCCAGATCTCTGCGATGTTATGACCACTGATTTCAGAGGCACTACTGGAAGGCCCTCATGACTGGAACCCCGATCACCCTGCCAAACTAGAAGCATGTCCCGGATACTCCGAGGAGATAAACCCCACAATAGCGGTTGCATGTGATTTCACAGTAAAACAATTTCATGTAATACCATTACTGAGAAACCATTTAATCTATACTGTTTAATGCAAATTTTCAGAATGAATGGCATTTACCTTTTCACAGAAACAAATTCATCGAATGCCTTTTTGTTTGAAATATGCTTTTGAATGCTTCTTTTTTAAGTGTAAATGCAACGGTTGCAGGTCTTTCAGAAACAGTTTTGTCGGATATTTTTAAATTCTTTATTTCAGGGCACATTTCTTCACATTTATATTTTCAAAAAATTACTTTAAGATTGTTTTAATTCGCTGACCGCTCACAAACCCTAAACACAATCAATCCTTGGCCCCCCCCCCCCCACCTCACCACACCTAAACTACACTCCCCTGAAGCCTAAAAGCCCTTTCTACCTCAAAAATCCACAATCCTTGAACCACAAAATCAATCACTACTCTTACCTCCACTCATTCCTGAACCCTGAAAAACCCATTTCTACACCTAAACCCCACTCATCCGTGAACCCTAAAAACCCCTCTATGGCTGAAAGCCAATTACTCTTGACCCCCAATACCCTCTGATCACCCTAAACATTAATCATCCCTAAACCCAAAAATCCCACAGTAGTCCTAACCTCCAACCAAACTTAGTGTAATTTCTGAATTTTTCTTAAAATCTTTTCTTTAATTTTCAAGTTTACTATTTCCTTAAATTGGTTTCCCATGATTTGGTTTCCTCCAAAGTGGTTTCTCAACTTTCATTTTCCATTGATTGACACACATCACAAACTTGCGTCTTATCCATTACTGCCCCCATGAACAGAGGACACAAAGCTCCAGGTGAGATTTTGGTAAAGTAATTGAAAATCCTAAATTGAACAGCAGTGAAGCCATCAACAACCAGTGGTCAAATACCATCAGCGGTGAACAAAACTTGAGTAGCCAGTTGTCCATTTAAGAAAACACTGGGATTCCCAACCACTTTGGTGTCAACTTGAAGACAGTCTCTTGGAGAAAATAAGTGTTGGAGTAAGAAGGTGGTGGTCACTGGCAGAAGGGTAGTTTATATCCCTTCACTATTTGTAGGACCCTTTGGTCCAAAGTAATATCCTACTAGGCACGTAGGAGAGAAAAGAAAAAAAAAAAAAGGATAATCTGCCCTCCCACCTACAGGACGTGGTCCCTCACAGAGAAACAGACTTCATGGTGGACTGGGGTGGGGAGCGTTTGAGGGGTGGGGGATTTGGAAGGTTGGGCCTGTCAGCCGCATCTCCTCCATCTACCTCTGTACTGACAAAAAAAAGAGGGTTCTGCTGCTGTTTGCCAGACAGTGCAGATTGTCCCAGTCTGTATTGAAATTCTCTGCCAAAGTTATCAGGTTTTTGAAAGGGGCAAAAATCTCAAGAAGTCTGAGACCTTGCTGTGGCTCTCCCTTTCCTAAATTACTCGAACACTATGTTGCCCTTCTGACCAAAAACGTTTTCCCCATCAAATGGCATGTCCATTAATGTATTTTGAACATCTGCCAAAAAGCCTGTGGAGCACAGTGAGCTGCATGTTCAAGGTAATCAATGCGCTAATGGTACTGGCAAAAGCAGTTTGCTGTGTTCTGGTCTGTTGTCATAACGTGACATGAGGAATCGCATCCATCCTGGAGCCTATGAAGAGGCCTCATAGGTGTTCCAGTAGATTAAGGACTACCGATATGTTCCAAAGGGCATGGGAGTATTGAACCAAAATTCAAACTGAATTCAGGAAGCATAACACCAGGCTATCCACAGAAAAGGTCAACCCCACACCTTCAGATTTCTTAGTTTCCTAATTGGGAGGGGGAGTAGGGAAAGCTCCAGAGTTCAATTTAGGCACGGAGGAGGCTTGAACCACCAAACTCTAAAGAGACTGATGCAGAGGCAAGAAGGCAGGCTCTCCCGTGCTGGTCAGTAATTTCAGATTATCAACTGCTTGACTACTGGTCATGACAATAGTTTAGACCATGGTTCTTTAAGTGCTTCAATCAGGCAATCATTAAAGGGAAACAAGGACACCACTGTGACGGTAGCAGACTTCAAGAAAACCTCCAAAACTTTGGGGGTGATACCCCAATGAAGGAAGAGAAAGTTGTAAATCTTTAGTTGCTTTATTTAATACATGAAAGCTTGCCATCTTTGCAGGAGCTGGGCCATAGACTCAGTCAATACCAATTTCCAGCCACATCTAGCGAACTGGTGTTCTTAAGGGTCAATAAATACAAACTACCGGCGAAAGACAAAGGGTTAGTGCTGATCTGCATTGCCAAGGCAGCCTGGGAACTGCTGGTCTGAATCGGTGCCAAAACAATTATGTATAGTGTCCCGGTACTATGCCACAGCCTTTTCCCCTCTGGTACTGTCCTGTTCGAAGAGGCACTGAGCCTCTCTTGAAGGCCTCTTTGTCTTCTCTAGATCATGAGGCTGGTGAGGAAACCATAGGTGCCACTGCAGGAGGTAGTGGCACCATAAATGGAACTGCATGTTGTGTCTAAGTAGTCAGACTGCACTGGATGTGGTGATGCTTTAAATGGAGCCGAAAGTGACATCTGAGCGAGTGGTTCCAGCCACGGTCTGGCTGAGATCCAGGGCTCGGTGGCACCTGGGAAAACATACTGCACTGAGGGTTTGGCACAGGACTGAATACCAAAATAGCCCAAATGGGCTAACAGACACACCAGATGGTACTGCTGCTCTCCTAAACAGGTCTAACATGTCTTGAAGAAACTGGATTGCCACCTGACACGGAACTATGACAGCACCAGTATCAACTGGCATGAGGGGAGGCAGCATCTGCAAAGTGTAAGGAGACACCATCAATTCTGGAAAGGGAGGGCAAAACCTTACCCGTTGATTGACCTTTTGGGCAAAGTAGTGTTTGTCGTCTTTTTATGGTGCTTTGTCTTTCCTAGACGATTGAGACACTGGGGGATGAACAAGATAGTGACTTGGATTTGGCTCTAGATTTTGACCTGGACTGTTAACGACCCCTACGATCATCTCTAGTGGAGCTTCAGGGTTCAGGTGGAGGCAGAGGTTGTAAGACCAAGAGCCATGCTTGGAGCAGAGACAAATATTCCTTGTGTGGATCAGTGATGGACATCTGCCGGTCACACCTATGGCACAGCTTTTAATCCAACTTCTTAGCTGGTGACATGTCGCTACCATTGCACTAGAAACAATTTGTAGAGTGTGAGGAAATTGGATGTATTATATGGAATGGTTGCACCATCTCACCGTGCAATACATTTACCAACCCCTTTACGATAAGTTTTGTCTGTCAATTCCCCAGCTCAAACCAGGGTAGCTGTGGCACTTAGCAAACAGGTTTACACAGAGGAACTAGCGTAAAGCCTTTAAACAGCACCGAAACAATTGAATAAATCAACCCGACACTCAAGAAATCAAACACCAATTTATAAAAATAGACTGCATTTTTAAATCAAAATCAAGACAATGTACTTAACCTCGAACAAGCATTGGCAAATTCAATGAATTTGCCATTTGGAAACTTTCAGTAAAAAGTTGAGATTGTGTAATGCAGTCTGGAGTCACTTCAGGCGACCAACTGCAGTCGGAAGCCAGTCAGGGGAAATCAATCCCTGCATACCATCCTTCAACAATCCAAGCATTCCTTAAGAGCTCCTAGAAACTGAAGAGCGCTTTACTAACCAACTCTTACAAAGTTGGGGAGAGGATGAGGCTTAACGGCTAGAGCGGTCAACCTCAAAGCTGGGGAACAGGGTTTGAGTCTTTAGCAGGGACGTTCAACATTCTGCGATTCTGCGCAAATCGCTTCATCTCCCAGTGCCTAACAAAATGAATGTGTACTTCTGTAAAGCAACGGGTGCTCATGTACAGTGCTCCGATACCGTCGGATCGATTTCGTGCTATATGAAACTCCAATAAAAAAATTAAAAAAAGCCTAAGAATGCCTGCCCAGACAGTTTGCATCACAAAATTGCAATACCAGGCTACCATATGCAAATATATATTTAAAGAATTAAGTTGCTTTTAGACGGTCAAAGAAACTTGGGGAACGCTTCCATTTAGCCAAAAATGCCTAAACCACCAAAGGCTCTGGTGTTAGAAGCGCTCACAAAAACAAGGGATCAGCCGTTGATTCCAAGCAATAGGACTAGCCTGTAATCTCTAGATCTAAGTGTAGGAAGCTGGCTCATATATACCAAAATGAGGTAAATCGTGCAAAGAGTCCAGGTATTCCCCTTGAGAATAAACAGGGACTTGCTCTAGCAGTCCCAATGAGCTCTTCTAGGAGGTAGTGTGGTCGAGCAGCCTTCGGCGTTTCAGAGGGGAGTGTTAGACATCTGCAAATACACACAATAGTCAATAAATAACTCAATAAGGAGATTCACACCAATTTATAAAAATACCATATCTTTATACATGTTTAGGAACCAGAATCAATACGATCAAGTAAGTACATTTTTCAAGAGAATTTTTTTTTAAAGTCGACAGCGCATCTTTCAGAAGCTGCAATATAGTTATGGGAGGAAAAACAAGTACGGCATTCGGGTACAGTACAGCAACATACAAGACCAATCTCCAGGACTCAGGGTGAGTATGGGGCAAGGTTCAAGGCAGCACCAGTAGGTCACCTCCAGCAGTACTAGGGCAGCCGGGTGCAGTAGTGCAATACAGCGTTGGGTGCCCTATGTTAAGTCTATGGGGGATTGGTCAGCCGGAAAAAAGGCTGCAGGTTTCGACTGGGAGGCCAGGGAGGGTGAACCAACCAGAGGGTTCAAGTCTTGAGATGCTAGGGCCTTATGGACACCGGGGGCAGCTAGGTGCAGAGGGTCTTTGAGGTGTCCGGTTTCTTCGTCCAGGAGCACTCGTGGTTGAGGGGGCATGCAAACAGGCTGCAGGTGAAGTCAGGGCGTTCACGAGGAGTAAAAACAAAGTGGATTGTCTCTGGAAGGCTTGGGGACCACGCTGGCAGTGTTGGCCCACTTCGACTCGAGCTGGAGGGGCTCGGGTGCAGTGATGCTTGGCAGCATCGGTTTTAACAGTTCCGGAGCCCTAGCTGTTTTTCTTTGGGTGACTGCAGGAGAGCAGCTCTGCTGCTCCACAGGAGTCTTTGAATCTTTATTGAAGGCAGGCCCCCCAGGCTTTGGAGGCACAACAGCTTGCAGTGCGGGACTAATTTGGCACAATTCGACAGGGAACAGCAATCAGACTGGCAGAGCTGGTGCCAATTCAGTTGCTCTTCAGTCTGTTTTCACAGCTCTTCAGTGTCCTCCTTCGCAGGTCAGCAGCAACTGATTTTGTGGTGCCATGGGCTTCCCTAAATACTGGCTTTAAGGGCGTGTAGGCTAGTAGCCAATGGGCTACCTACCCCTGGGGTCACTATGCCCCCTATATGCATACTTCCTGTGGGAAGTGTGCATAACCCTGTCCCCAGAGTACCTATGTTTGCCATCACTAAGATAGCTAACTTTGAAAAGTCACCTCAACTTCAGGTAGACAACCTGAGGGGTTGTACTAGCCTGAGGGTGGACACGCCTGTCTGACTAGGTAATTTTCCCACCTGTCTAGATGCTAAAGGGCTCTGGACAAGGGGGGGTGGGGTCTTCTCCTGTGAGAGAAGCCAGATTTGCTTACCAAACGCGGTAGGCTCTTTGAAGCTCCCCTGCCTTTGAATGCTAATCTGCAGTTAATTCTGTGGGAGAGGGTATAACCACCCTCGGCCCGAGCTGGCTTTGATTCTTGCCTCCTGAGAGTAAAGGCGACCTTTGCGGGGTCAGAAACTGGTCTCTGGTGGCAGGGGACACCTCTAAGGCATCCTCTGTGTGCGTGTATTAATATATCCAACAATGGCATCATTATGGGTTTACTAATACGAGATGTTTGATACCAAACATCCCTATGTTCATTGAAGGCATCATGTAGCTGGGGAACTTGTTCTCACCAGTGTCTAGCACATGTACTTAAAACTGTATGTAGTGTCTGTGGGCATGGCACAGGGATGTGTGCCATGTGTTTTCACTTTTGTCAGCACCAAGACATGCAGCGGCAGTCTATTTGTTTTTGCGAGGGGTCCTTTAGGGTGGAACAATTTCGGCTGCAGGCCTTAAGGACCCTCTTTAGCCTCCTTGCCCTAGGTACCAGAGGTACCACTTACTAGGGACTAACAGGGAGTGCTACAGGTAGACAAATGGGGTACAATTGCAGTTTTCAGAAAGAGATCAGGCACTGGGGGCCTGGTTAGCAGGAACCCAGTGCACTTCTAGTCGAAATCACATCAAATACCAGGCAAAAAGTGGGGTTTGCCCATGTCAAAAAAGGGGAACTTTCCTACACCAAGGTAAGCGAAACCTTAGGACACACCAGATATAGCCCATATCAATAGTCCAGCCTAGACAGACCCGACAATGCTTTTTTTTAGCAGGAAAGGTACAATGTGCACTGAAATCCAAAGATGGGGAGTGGAAAGTATTTGCCGCTTCAATTTGATGGTTAAGAGGAAGATCACTTGAGATGGCCCATGTTTCTCATAACCAAAATGTGTTCCTGGAAGTCACTCAACACGAGGGGTCCCAAAGTGATTAGCAATTGAATGCAGACATAGAATGCCGGAACACAGAGTACCATCTTAAAATTACTGCAATAACGAAACTTCAAACTCATGATCCGATCTATTAAAAACAAATATTGGGAACTTTATTAAAAGATTGCAATGTCAAAAAGACTACTCCAAATATTTTCAACTCACTCAGCAGTTCAAGGGTCACAACTGTGCTTTTTATTTCTGGTAGATTTTAATGGAGCCAGGGTTTAATGCACCAGAAAACTAGAAGCCCAATCCCTCAGAAATTGATAAACTTGTTCCTACTAGTACTAATCCATCTACAGAGGCCAGTCAAAGCAGTATAGCAGCATGGCTTTTGGGTAAGGTTTTCTCCTCATCAACAGCTGATTAAGTCATCATGGAAGGTAGAAACTCCAGCTGGCTAGACTGGGTAAGGTATTACCCAATTGCACGCTTTGCAGATTATTCCGGTGACTGTGGGTGAAGCCCTGCTTGCCAGATATCTTTCACGTAAATAAACGTGGCCTTACATGCCCTCAGATTACCTCTACTAGAATGTGCCCAAAACTCCGTAAAGCCACCACTGCGGTTTTATTTAGAAACAATCAAATTTGCTGTTATCTGCAAAAGTGGCTAGGTAAAGGATTTGTGCATACATTCACCAGGCATTACTGCTTGTTCTGATACGCGAGTAGACACCTCACTTGGTTATGTTCTGCCTACTTTTACAGACTTTACCAGTTTGGAACCTTCCTACTACTGTTTGTGGGGATTACCTTACTATTCTAGTAATGTCAATAACTATCCAAAATATTCCATTCTCTTTACTACTGGTAATCAAAGTTCTCAAATGTGGCAATCTGCTTTAAAATGGTAAAAGGTACAAATGTGGACCCAGAATCCCTTTCAAAAATAAAATCAAGAAACTGGCAGCACAAGCTATTGTGGGATATGAAAGCTCATTGTTTCCAATACGAAGAAGTGTTAAAATTCATCTTCATTACAAATCTGTTTATCTGACTAGAGTTGCATCATTTTCCTTTTACACTGGAGTAGCAAGTTAATTTTAGGTTGCCCTTTTATCTTTAGGGTACTTTAAAAGGTCTAATTGGCTATCTTTTGAAGACCACAAATTCAGCAATAAGTCCATAGTGTGAAACATTGGTCTCCATAATAAAAATTGCATTTTTAATTAAGAAGTCATATTTTGGGGAGGACTAATCACATGTTCTTCAATCAAGATCCTACATTGGATTTTACCGTTTGTTACTTATAACAATTCTGCCGTCTGTGTTGCAAATGAGCATACTTCTGGCACCTAGTGTTGGGGGGGGGTCAATTTTTCTTTGTTCGCCATTTTGCTTTTTTAGAAGTTAGAACCCAGGAGTGGAAGCACAGACCACTCATGACATCAGATTTACAACCAATCCTCCATCTTCTATCAAAAAGACCAAAACAATTGCCTCCTACTTGACGATTAGTCGGTTGGGGTCTGCATTAGTACTACCTGTATGCTTCAGCACCAACAATGAACCATCCATGTTGGATAAAATTGTTTTCTTCACCAATGGATATTCCCAAGTAATGGCACTGTTGCCTCTTGGTAGCCATCAATAGATGCTCCCCAACTTGCCAATAAGCATGCATTTCAAACTTCAATTGAGTTACTAGAACTCCCCCCCCACCCCCCCCACCCCCCACCCACCCACACAGAACAAATCTCCCAGATGGGTACCAGTTACTTGTGAAGTACCTTCGGGATCTGTACTCTAGCCCTAGATTGCAGGTTCTTAGAGTAGCCTTTGCCAAGCATCGAACAGAGAACCACTAATCCAGTTCAAGAAAATGATCCCAACGCTGTCTCCATCAAGGGCATTCTTAGGCTCGAGGGCAGAGTCTTCATGACCCAAGACTAGATTACAAAGTAGTAACCCAGAACTCAAACACATTAAAACCAAAAACATGGTCTGCAGCACTAGGTACAAGTAAGATTCAGACATAACTGTCCAAAATAAACCTTAATGCATCGACTCCCCACCTGGACAACTGCATACTCCCACCCCCCATTCCCACACTTGAAGTTCTAGTACCAGCTTGCCTCTTTGCTGCAACTCCACCACTTAGCTTCGTACTTCATAGCTAGTCTAAGCACTGGTCTTCTCAAGAAGGGGATATGTCGTACTAGACAGTATTCCTGACAAGCAAACTAGTGTCCCTGATGTCACATTCACGTCACTGAAGTTCTTTCAATAGGCCACACAACTAGGTTGGTTAAAAAAAAAAACAAAAAAAAAAAACACATGGGGCCATCTCATCCAGACCCTGATGCCGGGGCACTGGCCCATTTCTTTTCACCAACAGAGCAGCAACACCGGATGTACTAAACTGGCTTACATACAAAACTGCTCAGGCAAACTGAATACATGGAACTGTAATACCACTGGACTTTAAACAATGCCACCTAGTATGGTGTACTTGGAAACTCTACTTGAAGGGGAATAGGAAGTGGCTGACAGTTTCTACAATGATGTATGTACACTGCACATTCACAAATAACTGAAAACTAAGGTTTGAGGGGGATACTGCAAAAATAAGATTGGAGTCATATACTAACAAGGTATTGAAAGAATTGTTATTGTTTCTGCTGTTTAATGTCCCATCTATATGGTTGTATTGAGAAACATTAAAAGAAATAACATCCCACGGCATAGTCTTACCACATCTCTTACAATTCAAAAGATCTACAGAATCACCAGAGTCATTCCTAAAGCCAAACCCGGCTGCGCCAACATTAAACCCCTAATAAGATTCCTCTTTCATCCCTACAGATTGACAGCAATATTGACATGTTTCTACATAGCCCAAGCAGTGACCTAGAACCCTATATGTTGTTGAGTATTACTGTTGCACATTCTTACTTCTATAATTTTTATGTTGAATATTTAAGTGCTCTCCAATGATCAACTACTTCCGATCAAGTCCTGTCTGTAGTGGTGCTCTAAACATAATAGCAGGATTTCCAAGAAGGTTAGCACTATAATCAGCCACAGATATCAATATATAATAGCCACGAGACTCCTACAAAAACTCTGGCTTAGAAGATCCAAACAACAAATGTCAAAATGGACTAGTTAATTCAAATACATACTTTTATTTAGAAACATTTTCAAGTAGAAAAAACCCTGTCAATAAAGTCAAAGTGGAACATGTTTCTTCAGTTAAATGAGCTTTTCAGGGCAACAAAAGTCTAAAAGGCCACAATGAAAAATAGCACCACTGTAGAGGAAACAATGGCTAGTTAATCACATTTTTGGCATTATATATTCTTAACTGACGGGTTTTTTCTCTGGATTCCATACAGATATCATGCATTACACAACTGCTTTATAACCAAGGTTTGCGTTCTACTACATCTTTTGGACAACTTACCATCATAATTGTTTTAAGCACATCAGGATCAATCAGTCTGAGTACTAGAAACCGCCCCCCCTTTCCCACCCACCAAAATCCTGCAAGATACATGGAAAGGAATGAATGAAACAGGCTCGACAAATAGCACAAGGAGACAGTGCAAGAACAAATCATTTTAAATACAAATATTAAACTCTTGACAAGACATAGATATGGAAGGTCGGGTAGGAGAATGAGAAAAACTGCGGACAGCTAAGGGAAACAAATTGTAAAATCAAATTCGTAGGGTGGGAATTCCAACTTTTAACTAGCACATACAGTCCTATCTGTGGCCACATGAGTGTTCATTTCAGACTGTATGGAAGGTAACTTTGGGAAAATCTTAAAACCACGAGACACTTGCAAGCCTCTAGTTACAGGCATGATGCAGACTTCATTCAAGCCCTTCGATGTGGCCCACGGATCCTTGGGTGTTCTGTGGGAGTAAGACCGTCAATCCCGCGGCACCAGCTTGGAAGCATACTTTAAATACTCTTAAGGCATTTATTTATCAAGAAGTTCCATTTCGCTCTGATCTAGCTTAACCATTTCGGCCATCTAGGTCCAATTAACTTCTGTTCCTTAAGCATCCATCACGGCCTGCTTCATGCACCCATGAAATCTCCAACTTTCCTGGCCATCATCTGCATAAACCATTCTGGATTCACAAAATGCTGACACCTTGCTGCACATACTATACCTGCTAGATGTTAATACTGCTCTAAGAAATGAGAAAAAGCTCCTACTCAACCCCACTGGAAAAAGGAGTGAAACTTCAGCAAGTGCACTTTAAGGAGTGAGGTCTTTTGCTTCTGAAAGAAAGTCCTCTGAGAATAATAAAAAAAGGGAATATTTTTACAGATAAGCACATGATTTGGGGTGAAGAATTCCGATGATAGCTAGGCTGTTTTGATGGGCATTAATATTCCTCTTGTTCTTCTGGTGGCGCTCCTTCATCTGGTACCACAAAACCCTCCTAAAAATGCAAAAGTAGTTTAATTACTTAAGTGTAAAAGATTTAGTGCAACATGTTTGCCTCTTTGCCTTAAATTCAAGGACAAAACTCAAACAAAATAAAGTTACTAGCCCCAACGGTGCGTGGCAAACTGGGATAGGACAGTCTACACCAAAGAAGAGTATTTTGCTCTATTGTTGAAGTGAAAGCAACAAAACACTAAACCAAATAAATTCCAAAAAGGTAACAGTTCCCAGGAATGTATTGATTTGGAAAGGAGATGGGGCAGGTGGAGTACATTCAATGCATAGGACCACCATGAACCAATAATCACTCCACTTCATGCATAATATATCCTGCTCATCCTAATACTAACTAGGTTACAAATTCAAATGATATGCACCAGTAGCCTCGGTGCAATGTGGCAAGTTATTGATGAGCTATAAAAAAAAAAAATCTCCTAGAGTATTAAGGGGAGTCTGGGATTAGGGTAGGAGAGAAGCAGGTTGGGCAAGCCTAGGATTTGGACTGGTATTCCATAGGGTCCCCCAGTATCTGAAGAAAAAGTTACTTGCTTTCCGTAATAGTATTTGCTGGATACTATACATTTCAGCGGATTGCTCAGTTTCAGGTGCCAGGCTAGATTATGAAACTAGACCCCAATCAACAGCTCTCTAGTGCTGCCAGGTGGTGCCATGTGGCTTCAGCCAAACTTTGCCCAAACAGAAAGTGACAAAGACAAAAGGTGTCAACTGGCACTTTTGCCCATGTCCTACTGAGGCGTGTGGAGAAGAATCAAGAAAACAAAATGACAGCAACATGCATAACCTGGGATCTTTGCTCACCGGGGAGTCTGACAGACTGTTTGGAATCTTTAGAAATAAGTATCCACGAGAAATACCAGTACCATAAGAAAGTAACTTTTTCTGATCGATATTCTTCCTGCAGATTTGTCACGGAATTAATGCGATAGTAATACACTTCGGCAGGAGGGACTGAGCAGTTTGGAATAACCATGGAAGACACACAGCTCATCCTTGGCAAAGCATCAGTCACTTTGTACCAGAGAAGCGAGGCAATGTTTTGCAAAAGTACGCAAGGACGACCAAGTGGTTGCAGAGACTAAGGATCTTTTTGGGTCAAGGTGTGGCAGACTTCTATGGAAAGAACCCCATTTTAAATGTGTACACTTTACCACCTTGTCTGTTTTTTGCCCGAGCAAAGCCCACAAAGATGTCCTATCATGTGTGACCCATATACATACTCTTCGCATTTACGCAACACAAACTTAACCAAAAGGCAGCAGTGCGCTGTACAGGATCAAAAACGATTTATCTGTTCGTCGCTGAATTGCATACAATACAAACTCGCTGTGCGGTTTCACATCTTAGACCGTTCAAATATGGCGTCTGTTTCTTTTGAGTTACCAATCCACACAAAAACTATGTATGTTGCTAAATTGCATACAATACAAACTTTTTTTTATTTTTTTATTGAGCAGCTTGTAAAATGCACATTGGGCCCTCACGCAGGAGGCCAAACTGAAATAGCAATTTTAGTAAGTACAAGCGGCATTTTATAACATAAAACAAGAAGAACAACCCACACAGAACTCCCACCTCCCACCACCCCCCGTTCCCAGAGGCACTGGTAAGTAACACTTAGACCCCATCGTATCATCCCGTCTCTGTTTATAGCATTATAACCATAATTGTCCCAAAAATTAACAGTGAGAAACATCATTCTGCGGCATCTATTATATATCCGGGTTTGTAAGTAAATATACTGAAAGTGGAGCCCAAAAGTCCTTAGGGCGAGAGGCTTCAGGCAGCTCCTCAGCATATATCCCAAGTTGTTCTTTGCAATACAGTAAGTCTCAGACCCACTTATTTAGAGTTGGGGTGAGTCTAGAGCCCCAGCACTGCGCCACAGCCCTCTTGGCCAACAAAGTCGAGACAGCCACTAGTCTACGATTGCAGGGCTTGAGATACTGTACCCAGCCTAATACAGACCTCCGGGGTGCATTGCACAGGCTCAGCCACAACTTTCGTTAGCAAATCAGTAACTTTACCCCAGAATCTATATATATTTGTACAAGACCATGCAAGATGTAAGAAGCCCGCATCCCCCTGCCCACACCTCACACAACAGGAGCTTTCCCGGAGACCGAATCGCATCAATTGCATAGGGGTATAGTACAGTTGGTGCAGATATTTAAAATGGATGATGCGGAGGTTACAATTCGCAGTAAGTCGGCCAGTAAGGATGCAGCAGAACCTCCACATCTCCGGTGTCAGCGAGGCCCCTAGCAAAGCCACCCATCTGCTGTATGAAGGGGGAATCGAGCTGCTCCCGTTCCCTGAGAGATATCGTGTACAGTTTGGTTATCAGTCCAGTGCGGTCCGCGCCCGCCAGCACCGCCTGCAGTGCTAATAACGGCGTGGGTTCCGCAGGGTAATCGGGGTAAATAGCACGTATCGCCTGCCTCACCCGCACATAAGTGAACCCTAGCACGAACCCCCGGTCCCTACCGCCCTGTATGTCAGCAAGAGATCTAAACTGGCCTTGTTTGTATAGGTCCCCTAATTGGGTTACCCCCACCGCGCCTAATACTGTAAGAGCTGCAGGTTCTTGAGCTGCGGAGATATCTGGATGTGCAGCAAGTGGGAGTCTTGGGGCGTAGAGATATGGCAATTGTGCGCGTGTCGCGAGCTTCTTCCACGCCCATGCCGTGCAAAGCGCAGGATTAATTTCAGTTCGTGGTCCCCCACTCCCCCAGACAAAGCAGTCGCAGCCAGGGCCATTGGAAGAGCTGCATCCGCTTCGATAGCAACATGCGGTTGGAAGCGCTGTGGGAAGAACCAATAATGGGCATACTGGGCCTGTGCACATAAATAATATAAGCGTAGGTCAGGGGCTTCGAAACCTCCACGCTCAAACGGCAGTGTCAGTACCTCCCAGCTGCACCTGGGCTTCTTACCGCCCCACACGAAGGAGAGCAGCGCTGACTGAAAAGAAGTAAACAACGCAAGATTGAGGCGGATAGGGATATTAATGAACAAGTAAAGAAGCTTGGGCAGTATTGACATTTTTACTACTGCTATGCGGTCCGCCAGGGAAAGTGGGAGTTTGGCCCATCGCGCCGCTCGTTCAGTAATTTGTACTAGGGCCCTACCATAATTCAGAAACAACTACTTCTGGGTCTCTGTGAAGCCATACCCCCAAGTATTTTACAGGATCAGTGGACCAAGTTAGAGGGAAGTCCAGCTCTATACGCCGCGTGCCAGCTGTAAGAGGAAGCACCGATGATTTTGCCCAGTTGATGCCAAGCCCTGAGAAGCGTTCGAATTTCACATAGTCCCGAAGTAACTCTGGGAGAAATGTTTCGGGTACGCGGACATACAGCAGCATATCATCTGCATACATGGAGACCACCAATGGACGCTGTCTAAATCGCAGTGCCGCTTGAGCATGACCCTGGCGAAGCTTGCAAGCCAGCGGCTCCAGAGCTAGTGCGAAGAGCATCGGTGACAGGGGGCAGCCCTGCCGAGTGCCTCGCTGGATGGGGAACGCAGTAGATATCCAACCATTGACCCCAGACTCGCGCGGCCGGCGCCTCGTATAGAAGGTGAATCCATTTCAAGAAAAAGGGGGTAGCCCCATTCTGAGCAATACGGTAAACAGAAACTCCCACTGCAAGGAATCAAATGCTTTTGCTGCATCGAGCAGCACAGCGACTGCTTGGAACTCTGCTTCAAAATAATGCAGGGTGGAGAAGATCGTACGCAAATTGTGGGCCGTGGAGCGGGCAGGGACGAAACCGGACTGATCCGGGAGGACCAGATTGGGGATCAGGGGCTGGAGCCTGCTGGCGATCATCTTCGCCAAGATTTTGGCATCAATATTGATAATAGAGAGTGGACGATAGGAGTCACAGCTGTTAGCCGGCTTGTCAGGCTTGAGAAGCATAACTAGGAGGGCCTCTTTTAGTGTGGGGGGGAAGAGTACCACTATCATACGCTTCCGCAAAGACGTCCAGAAGTCTAGGCGCCAGAGCATCAGCATAGGCCTTGTAGAACTCACTGGGGAGTCCATCCAGCCCGGCAGCTTTGCTGGTGGGCAAGGACATGATGGCCTTTTTCACATCCTCCTCGAAGGGTTGGGTGAGGTGTTCGCGTTGGTTGAGAGACAGCCAGCCTAGAGCTACGTCATTTAGATAGGCATGTATATCAGAGGCTGACACATGCCCACGTCGTCCATAAAGGTTGGAGTAGTAATCCAACACCACTGCACTTATCTCCGGGGTTGTATAGCGCGGCACCCCCCCCCCCCCGGGATGCCGCACGCGCCAGATATCTCGTATATCCCCTGCGTCCAGAAACCCTAGTATTGCCTCAGTCGCTTGGCAGTGACGCAGCGCACCGCTCCCCTGTTTGTCCAGAAGTCCGTCCAAGCAGGCATTAAAATCGCCCCCCAGATCAGCGCAGCCGAAGGGAATTTAGAAATGCGGCGCCAAACATCTGCAAAAAAGGAGGGGTCGTCAACATTTGGGCCGTAAACATTCACTAAAAGGACCTCCATGCTCCCGAGCTGCCCATGAATAACCGCTACTCTACCCTGCGTGTCAGTTTCCGAATGCAGCACGGTGAAAGGGACCCCCTCTTCACCAAAATCATCACCCCCGTGCGTAAGAGGAGTAAGAAGAGGCCACCCTCAGCCCGGCCCATCGGGAGCCCACCGTCTTTTCCGAGTGCTGTGTAAGATGCGTCTCCTGTAGTAATACCACCTGGGCATTCAGTCTGTCTAGCTGTGCCAGCACAGACCGTATTTTCTTGGGGTTATTTAAGCCGCGCACATTCCAGGTGAGGAACTTTACGTTACAGCCCATGAAGTGTTTTGGTCTGATGTTTTAAGAAATGCGAGAGAGAGACTGGAGATGAGACCGAAAGGGTGCAACATGTGTACAAGAAAAAGTGCCCAGTGACCCACTGAACCCACCCCCACCACCCCCACCCACTTCAGCTGCCCGAACATGCCAAAGCCATCCCATCCCAAATACAATCCCCAACGTGGGGAACAAAACATATAGGTTCCTATTTGGGGAGCACCCATGGGGGGAAACCAGAGAGCTACAAACCTCCCGCGTATCGGGAGGAGGCCGATCAGGTATATGGAATGTGCGAGGATTGGCAATCAAACATCTAACTACATGCATCAATCCAAGTCTGCCACTATACGGTGTCATTCATAAGGGATAATCGACTAATTCTTGAGGACAATAATCAACACAAATGCCATGAGCAGCCCAATGAGCTGTACAATTGGGTATCGCATACCAGAGTCCCAGAAATGTCCACCCCCGGCACAGGGGGGGGCAAGTGAGGTGCAGGTCGACCAAACAGCATCGTGGTCAAGAGGACCCAGCCAAAGCAATTTAAGCCTAACAACAACATCAAACTGCGGCCTGAGATAAGTCACTGTTCCTAGTCGTCCCGGTCTGCAGCTGGGGCCGCTCGTTTCCGCTTCAGCTTTTTGACATGATCCATTGCTGCCTTGGGAGTTATAAAGATTTTGCTGTCCCCGTCCTGACCGATCCTTAAACGAGCCGGGTAGAGCATGGCGTATGGAATACCTTCGGTCTGCAGAAATTTTTTAACTGGACCAAATTCACGTCGTGCCGCCTGGACGGCCACCGTGAAATCCGGAAAAAGAGACAACGCGTTCCCTTGGTAGTGGATAGTACCTTTCTCCCTTGAAAGTCTCAGAATGGCGTCCCGGTCTCGATAGTTCAGCAGGCGGGCTATGATAGGGCGAGGAGGGGCGCCCGGCGCCGGCAGCGAGCGGTGGGCCCGCTCCACTATGAACAGAGGGGAGAGATTTTCAGGACCGAAGATATCCTTTAACATGGACTCAACGAAGATCTCCATCTTGCCGGTGTTGGTGGATTCCGGCAGACCCGTGACGCGAATATTATTGCGGCGTGACCGGGCTTCCAAATCCTAGTTTTTCGCCTCAATCAGTGCCAGGACTTTCTCCATATGTAGTGCCTTGTCCGCCACTTCACTAAGACCATCTTCATTTGTGGAGACGCGCTGCTCTATCTCCCCCATCCTTGCATTCTGTTTTTCCAGTTGGGACGCAACATGGTCAAGTCTATGGTTCATAGCCGCCATATTTCTTTCGATAGCCTGGAGGCTCTTCTGCATCGCAAGCAGGGTCGCTTCCAGCACGGATGGTCCCTCGCCCGGGGCATCCGCCTCGGAGTCCGAGGCGGCCCTCTGCTGCGGCCTGGTAGTCTTTCGCGCCTCGAACGTAAGGCGAGTCTGTGACTTGTCTGTTCTCCCCATGACCACCGCCAATGAACTGGAATGGGGATGTTACACTCTAAAGTCTGGTCACCGCTTAGTAGGGCTTACACAATAGCAATCTGAGGTCCGCCCACCCCAATGCACTGCAGGAGCACGGGCCCAGACCAATCTCCACCTGCACTCCCAAGGGGCCTCACGAGACCGCCGCCAGCCAGCAGCACCAGAAATGCCAGGGGCGCCCCAGACGCAGTCTCAGTTGGCCGCGGCAATGGCAGTCGGGCCGGGAGCCACACAGTTCAAGACACAGTGGGGGGGCAGCTCCGGGGCTACCAGAGCACGCCCGAGGCCCGATGTCCGATCCAAAGGCAGGGCAGCTACCAGCAGTTATCCCGCAGGGCCCCGGCACTCAACAGTTCACCGCGCGCCCTGCATACAGGCCACACTCACAGGCAAAACGGTGCAGCCAGGGTACGAACCAGGCCCGATGTCAGGTCTAAAGGCAGTGCAGCAGCTAGCAGCTATCCCGCAGAGCCCAGGTCAGTCACAGCGCACCGCGCGCCCCACGCACAGGCCACAACTCGCAGGCCACGACGAAACGTATAGGCCCACTCTCGCCTCCGCAGCAGCAGGCCTAAGCTCCGCCGCGCCCACTCACCGCAGCCCGAAGCAGGCGTCTCCCCACTCCGGCGGCGATCCCTGGACTCCACAGGACCTCGTCCGTTGCCTGCAGTCAATCGCTCCGTACCCTCAGGCCGTCGCGCACAGACCAGAGTGCCGCCCAGATGTGGCACCCAGCGCTCCCGCAGTCACTCAGCAACCCGTTGCGGGCCGCTTCATCTCGAGGACTCCGCACTCAGCCGCAGGTCCGACAGCGGCCCGGGAACGGCCCAGCAGGGAGCGCCCACTCAGCGCCAGCACCGGTGACAGAGATGGGTTCAGTAGTTGCGCCGCCTCCGCAGGGGGGCAACGCGGGCCGATATTTCGCCCCTGTGCGTTGGCTAGGTTCTCTTTTCAAGGATCGGTAGTGGCGGTCGCCATTTTGACAGCTCGCCGGCCAGGGATACCAAGTACAGATTCCTCCTCGATTTCAGCGCCCCCAGCTGTCATTGAAGCCCCCACCTGCTGCGGGGGGTGTCCCGCTGTCCGAAGCCGCGTTCTGTAGCAGAGATGCTGCGTTGGTAAGGCGGATATTGGGCGGATTGGCGATCAGCCTGGCCGAGCTACACTATCGTGCGGCCATTTTGCCTGGCGCTCTAGCGCCCCCCATACAATACAAACTCGCTGTGCTCGTTTCTCGTTCGATTTTTTACATAAACTAACTCCCTTTGGGTCTATATAGTTCAGACAAATAAATATTTTATAAATGGCCGGTAATGCCGTGTCATTTTATTTTACCTGCAAACGAACATATTAAAAAATGGCCGATCTATATGCTACATTTTTCGTTTCTCTGGTAAGCGTTTTTCTTGAGACCTTAAATTACACAAATATGCTAAGTTTGGTTGTTGTTTGACTGTCATACCGAATTGCCCACAGTAACAAAGAATAACTTATAACTGGCTGGCAACTATGTCATCTAACTTTTCTGTTGAATAAGACATTACAAAATGGCCGATCTTTTTCACCTCTTTCGGCCATGCATTTGGACATTTTTCGTCGTCCATGTTGGGCACACATCGTTGACACAGGTGTGCATAGTTATTGTTGGGTATATATACTGGCTCATTAAGGTGCTCGGCTCCGACTCCTTGGAACCGGACACCAGCCTGTGCTACTGGGAGACATTTCCCGTAAGTTCTAAACTATTGATAGCGTTACGCTATGTCACTCAGATTGATATAGAAATTCTTGTGACATTGTGTTAGATGGTTAGAGTTGCTTATATTACAAACATGTTGTCTAACTTTGAGAATGGTTTTACCCCACTGAGTCACCTAATTAGAAATGAATATGTATAACTTCTTAAAATGGCGACCGTTTTTCTACGATTGCCTTTATCAAAATTCACTTTGTCTGTCAAAATCATGCATTTTTATTATGGACCTGTTTGTCCTGATAAAAGGTGCCATCGAGGAATATATATGCATTAATTACGAAATTTAAACGAAACTTGTGGTCTGTTAACACCATGCATTTTTTATTATGTACCTGTTCGTCTAGATAAAAGGCGCTAACGAGGAATATATTTGCACTAATTTCGAGCCATATCAATGCTGACTTGTAGAATTTTAAAATGTTTTAATCAGTGTTTGTACTGAATTTCAAAGAGATAAGCGTGTTTGAAACACGTAACATGGCGCCTATCGCGACCGGGGAGGCTTGTCCCGTTATTTCATCATCCCTTTCCGGAACGATTTATATCCAATCTTTACATTTAGGGGATATTGATACACATTTTAGAATGCCTCCAATAAACATGTGTTTTTGAATAAATTGCCAAAATAGGTGTGCATGACACTCGCAATATGGTGCTTATCGCAATTTGAAGTTATACCAATTGAGATCTGTACACTTATTGTGGGCCTAAGGAACGATAAAGGGATATATATATATCCTGCAAGAATGTCACTTTTCGAAATTCTCATTAAACAATGTTGTCTTTTGCTTCATTTGTCTATAAAATTACACTAAGTAGGTTATATAATAAACAAATTTGTTTTACAGAATTACTGTTCAAAGATATCCTTGTGCTACAGTGCCTCTGATTTATAGCCTTTGTGCGTCTTCACTTGAATGCATCCAAGGTATGCTAGATCCTTCTTGAATTGGATAACCGATGTCACTTATGACCACAAGTTTAAAAACATTCTGGTTAATAATGTAGCTGTCGGGTTTTCAGAACAATACTAAAAATGGCTTTAATACCAAGTGCCAATGACTAATTTGTGTTTTCAATGGCAAAGATGTCAACATGTGATTGGAGAGGTAGCCAAGTTCTGAGACTGAAGGATGATTTTCTGGATGATGTAATATTCTTTAAAGAAGTGGGTCTTCAGCGCTTTCCTAAACTGAATCAGAGTTGGGGCAGTTCTGGTGAACACTGGGACACTGTTCCAGATGCTGTAGCATAGATTTGAAAGTCCTGTTGCTTTTTTTTTTTTTTACTTTCCACACTAAGGGCCACATTTATGACCCTTCCATCACAGGGAAAGGGCAGGAATGCGCCATATTTATCCAATACGGCACATTCCTGTCCTTTCCTCTTGCACTGGAGCAGTTTTACCAGCCTAGCGCCAACACAGGCACCCTTGCACCATAGTGCCCGTTTTGTAGGCAGGGGTACCTTCTTGCACAAAAACAATCCTGAGAGGCTTTTCCCCCCCTTTCAATGTGTGCAGCAGAATGAGGCACACAGGGAAAAAAATGGAGAAAAATATATTTCTCCTGGTTACGCCTCACCTGGGGAGACATCTTTTTGGCGTATTCCCAGGTTTACCAGGTTTGGTAAATCTGGGAATGCATCATGCGTGGAAACACCAACACAACGCCCATGCACGCCTCTCTTGCGCAGAATGCAATGCAGCGATTTGCGCTGTGTTGCATTACTCCATATTTAAGCCATTAAAATCCATGAAATGTGGCTTTGCATGGCTTCAAAAAATATGACTTTAGGTTTGCGTGTGGTGCAAGAGTGACAAACCAGGTCATAAATATGGCCTCCAGTCTGATGGTGTCTTGGCTGAAGTGTGCCAAGAGCCACCAGAGAGGGGGGGGGAGTTGGCAGGTGTCTCAAGCCTGGCTTGCCTGGGGGGAGAAAGTCAGCAACGGAGAAAGCCAATATCAGCCGATCTTAATTTGCTTGGTTGGTGCTTGAGAGCAAGATCGGTGTCCAGGATAAATCAGACTAATTTTGCATTAGGTGAAAGTCTAGGGTTAAAATTCACACTGGTTTATATCATTAAGCCAGGTTGAGGCTAGTTGTTTCCAGTTCTTGGCTAACAGCAGAAAGAAGATGTTACTTACCATGTAACAGTTTGTAGCATGTAATCCTGTATAGATTAACATGCTCTGCATATTCGTGCCATTTAGTATTGGGAACAAATGTTTGGAAATTATTTTTCTTCCAATCTGTTTTCAAGTCACAAGGTCTGTTGCGACTCTACCCTTCGTCCACAATACATCAGGATAAAGACTCCATCTAACACTTTCCTGCTCAGCGGGTGAGTAGTGTAAGCGGAGTAGTGACAACTGAATAGTAATAGTACTGACCATGGTTAAGCCATGTCTGATCATAGTCTGCTTCTGGGTAAGAGTGTGGCATATGTGGATCTACAGCACTACATGCTAGGAACAGAGGTTTTCAGGCTATGTAACAGTTTATCTGCAACCACACTTGTTTCAAACGTAGAAATGTGGCGTTAACCAGGTAATAGCCTTACAAATGTCTACTTAAGGAATGTTTAGAAAAAAGCCATAGTGGCTTCCTTTTACGAGTTGGCATTACCATAAACATGTTAGCATACATTTAACAATGCATCCAGCAATGCCTGCCTTGGAAATTAGGTCTCCTATGTGACGCTTCAGAAAAGGCACTTGCTTGGTCTTGGGGATGGATTTGTTTGTCAATTTTATACAAGTAACCTCTTGACATCTAAAGTGTTTGCTGCTCTTTCTACTACAAAATCTGAGTGTGGAAAATAGATGGGCAGTTAAATAGTCTGGCAAATGTGAAAAGGGGAAACCACTTTGGTTGGAATAATGGGTTTGTCATCAAAACCATTCCCTCTCGACAACCTGAATGAATGGTTCCTCTACAGTCAAAGCGAGGAATCCATGGTAATTGACACCTGTGGACGTTGGTATAGTAAAAGGCCTGTCCTGCAACAAGTTCTCGTCGTTTCAGCATAGGAAGGTGTACTGAGTCCTGGGCTGTTGCAACACTAGAGCCTCCCAGATATGATGCCTCAGGCAACTGCTTTCACTATTTTGTGGTGTGTACTGTGGTGGTGCCGGATAATCTTCCTGCACCAGAACACTTTGCACACCAAGAAGGTGGACTCGTGCTTGTGGCACAAGCATGGGTTACATACCTTATTTATGTTGGTCTGACCAGGGAAATTTGTAGCGCGTTTTCTCCATAACACCTTCACATCAGTCTTTCCCCAAATAAGACCAGAACCCTTGCAGGAGCCAAGTAAACACTGCTCCAAGGGGAGAGCCCTTGGTCACAGTCTGGTACAAATATCTTGTCACTAGAATTGTAGGTCCCCTCAGCTGGCACTGAAGATCCAAGTTCAGAAATGTCATTGGTTCCAGTGCTGGCACTTGACTTTCCCAATGCCAGAAAAAGAGAAATTGTGTAGGAGTCTGTTTTGTTGCACTGTGGGCTACAGATGGCCCACAAGAAGCCTTGTGACTCGCAAACAAGGTCCAAAATAAATAATTTCCAAACATCTATTGCAAACATTAGATGGCAGGAGTACACACAGCAAATGTATCTACAACGACATGCTACAAACATTGTTTTTTTTGGTAAGCTTCAGGTGAGTCCTAGACATCCAGGTCTGGATGAGGGGCAAGCAGGGAGGCATTTGGATTCCGGAGCAGAGGAGACCTTCAACTACAATGGGGGTCTCTGTGTTCGTGAATTTGTTTATTGGTCAGCGAGCAGAGTCCCATGAAGCTGGATGTAGAGGTTGAAGATAAAAGAGGGCACAATGGGACCCAGGGGAACTCTGCGGGTAATCAGAATCTTCTATGACAAAGTACCCATGTGAGTAAACTGGTGCCAGACTGACAGTAGGAGTACCAGTGAAGGAAGTTTCCTTTAACCAGTTTGCTGCTTCGAACGTTCCGCGCCAGTGCGGAACGTTCTATTAAACGGGCGGGGCCGCGTCGGCCAACGGACGTGCGCAGCACTACCGAGGTAGTGTTCGCGACAGCCGTTGGCCGACAGCAGCAGCAAACGGGTTAAATCCCATATGGGACTTAAAGGTATTGATCATGGTAGAGTGGTAGCCTGTATCGAAGGCAGGTGAAAGGTCCTATAATACCAGGAGACAGCATTCATCTTTGGTCATGAGGCCATCTTGGATTCTAAAGCAAAAGCTGAAGTCAAATTGATAATATTGCAGGATGGTTAATGTGATCTTCAATGAAAGGTAGATGAATGAATGGTTAGTATTTGGCAAGGATGCAGAGATCTAGCCTGGGTTTCGTCAGGAAAGAGGATCTGCCAATGAGGGAGAAGTCGACTCGTGAGCAGGTATGAGAGCTTGCCCAGAGAGGGCCTTGAATAAAGCCCTCTCTGGATAAAGATACAACATCTTAATAGATGGTGGCTTTGACAGAATCTAGGTCAGAAAGGTCTTCGAAAAGAAAGGGGACTGAAGGACGACCAGTCTGGGTTACACCATTGATGATTATGTCGAAACAATAAGGTTTGTGTGTTATCAGACCTACTGTATTATTTAAAGTAGTTGATGGCATTGTGCTTTCCAGGGAGAAAAGAGGGTCAGGCAGGTATAGATCCAGTGCTTTTATCTACAAAGTTCTTTTTTTGGCAGCTTCACTGATGGTTCTGGTATAGTACTTGGCTTTGGCTGATGTGATTAGTTGCATGCTTGTTGCATGGAGAAACTTCAGTAGCAGGAGGCCAAGCAGGAGGTTCAGTTTCATCTTTTCTTTCACATCTGAGCTAGAGCATTTGTCCTCCGCAGGGTATTTGAAGTAACCAGGAGTTGAAGGTTTTAGTTTGCACGTGTTTAGGTAGAGGTGTAAATGTACACTTTGTTTTCAAGAAAAGTGTTGAAGTAGTTTAGAAGGGTACTTTTGTCAGATGTAGAGGGGGCAGTGTAAGAAATGAGCTTTAAGTTGCCTATTGAGAATTCTTTGAGCGGAGGAGGGCGATTGGGATGGCAAGGTGGTCGGTTAGGTCTAGAGGCATGAGAGACTTGCACTCAATGGCTGGCGATGTTGAATAGACCAGGTTGAAGAAATGACCTTTAGAGTGTTGATTGGGTGTCATACTGCACCAGCTGAGTGTGTCAATGTGTGTCTTTTCAGGCTCAAGTTGTTCAGAAGTTTGAAGTTGCAGCTGATGGTGGCGCAAACGTGTTGATTAAGAGGCCAGGATGTTTAGGAAACCTGTAAATGAAGTGGCGTTCTGAGCTGCAGAGCTGGAAGCGGCATGTGAAGAGACCCATGAAGTCGAGTGCTGTCATCTATGGTGCAGGACTAATGGATGACGGAGGCATACTCCCTTCTTATGAGCACAGTCCGTTTGTTGTGGCTTGTGGAAAAGAATGATGTACAAGGATGTGGGGTGTAGCCATGTTTTGGAGATCGAGTGCTCAAAAGTCTCATCTCTGGTGCATGGAGTATTGCAGACTGCACTGATTAGCAGGAGCTGATGTGAGTCGCTGACTAGGTCAGAACTGCTTCATGTGATCAAGGAAGATAATTACGATAATTTCTGTCAATCCCCAGAAACCGTGGACCTCACAGCCAGAAGCCCAGGTAGCACCCTGACAAATATTAGAGACCAGTAATATGCATGCCATCGCAACAGTAGCAGTCTTGGGTACTGGTAGAGTGAGCCCTCAATCTCAAAGAGTGTTGCATCTTGGCCAGCATGTTGCAGATCTTTATGACTATACACCCAGACAGTGGAAGTTCAGTGCTCTTTTGGGATCCAAACAATTGAGTCTCCCATCTCTCAAAGAGGAGAGGTGGAGCAAAGAACATCAGGAGTAAGACTGGGCAACAAAAAAAGTCACAGCCTCCGGTAGAAAGGCTACTCAAGTGCACAGCACCATTTGTCCTCGGAAAAGTTGGTGCACAACAGCTATACTGAAACAACTTGAAGCTCACTCACACGACAAGCTGATGGGATCTCAATGCAAAAACTGTCTTCAGGGTCAGGAGAAAGCTGTGTACGCCCAGCATAATCAGATTTTGTAGAAAGACGCCTGGCTGGCAAGATCACATCCACTACTTCAAGAGGTAGAATCACCATGTAAGACGTAAATTGTGCAGGCCAGAAAGCCCTGCCTTGCTGCCGCGGCAGAAGATCCTCTCAAAGCAGCAGCTTGATCAAAGGGCAAGCGCTCATGCCCAGAGCATCCAGGTAACACTCCTCGTAGCAGATTCCTAATTTCTTGACTATTCCCCAGGGCGTCCGACTGGATCTGGAAACTTTTCAGTAGTACCTCAGTGCACCATCATATCTTTGCTGAAACCCAATTTCCAAACATTGTTTGAACGCTACATAGTTTTCAGTAAAACTGCATGTTAGTGGCAAATTTCGTGGCCATTTCAATGGAAAATGTGCTGCCTGCAAATAAGTACTACCACATCATGTTTTAGCAATATATTTATTAAAATTGAGTTTCTAAACATGAACTGAGATATTCCTGCATCCGCCCCAATGACCATGCTATTAGTGGCCCAAGAGGCAAGTCAGGGGTCATGTGTACCCTATATGTCGGCCCAATTCTCATACATGGAGCAAACGTTTAGTGGGAGAAAAAAAAATGGTACAGAAGAAATGCTGAACTTTCATATTTAAAGGTACTTTTATCGGATTAAAAAAAAAAAAAAAAAAGCCAGCTCTATAAAATGAAATAGTTGCATAGGATCACACTATGAGACTAGTTTACGGGTGTAGTACATTGCAGTAAGGTCGATTGGATTATTCAAGTAACTAGACCTGCAGGTCTAGTAATATTTTTATGACTTCAAGGCATGAGTGGTGATAACCTAAAGGCAATGTATCTGCAGATAGAAGTATCCATCCAAAACTGAATTTCCCTGAAGTTAATGTAGAATAACTTTTGGCTAGGCAAATGGAAAAAATGAACGAGAAAAGGTAGGGAGCAGAGCAGTAACCTGCACACAACGCAGGTTTCAGGGAGTCAGTTGCAAGAACAATACCTTCTTTACTTTGGTTCTAAGCTTGTGTTTTTCTTCCTTCAATGCTGGTGCTGCGAGGTGTGTTTACACAATCCAGTGGAAATGGATTTTAGGACTGTTCTGCCAAATATTGCACCGTTCAAAGCTAAGATTCACAGTGGTATCCTTTAAAATGTATGTGGATGGCCATCTGATAGGCTTCTGAAGTAAGCCTCATTAAAGCCAATCATTCTGGCTTTAATATTATGCATGCGTACACATTTGCATATATTAGCACATTAAAGCTAGAAAGGATCTGCTGGGTGCCGTAGGAAATTGTCCAGGAGGGCCCGGATGTGATCTGTGGCTGCGATCAGGGCTCTCTAAGTGCTAAGAATGGCTCAGAATCCGGATTGAGAGGGGTCCAGGAGGTTTTTGTGTTGCAAGTATTTGGTGAGCCGCTGGTGGATTGCCTGCTCTAGAGCCTTTGCTGGGAAGGGGAGCAAGGAGATGGGACAGTAGTTCTTTGGTTCTGCTGGGTCGGACGGTTTCTTCAGGAGGGGTCTCCTTTCAGTGTTTTTCCAGTCTTCAAGAAAGGAGGCCAAGATGGAGGTGTTCAGGACATTGGAGCTTGTTGCCAATCTTCTTGCTCCTGAGGTTGAAGATGTGGTGAGGACAGGGATCCGAGGGTGCTCAAGAGTGCACGAGTTCATGAAGATGATCGTGGCTTCAGTTAAGAGAGTGTCCCAATGGGTGAGCAGGTGTTCGGTGTTTGTGGGTGTCAGCAGCCTGATGCAGTCGATGGTAGTGGTGGTTGGAGGGCGTCACAGTTCTTGGGAGGGGGGTGATTTCGTTTTCCGAAGCTGTAGGGTTGGATAACCCCTTCACAATGGCGAAGAGCCCCTTGCGGCGGTTCGCGCTAGCTTCTATGAGTCTGCTAGGGAGTTCTTCTTGGTTTCTTTCAGGAGGTGGAACGGTCTCCTGCATTTGCTGGAGCGCCACTTCCTTTTTAGTTGCAGGCAGTTGTGTTTGGTGGATTTCAGCCCTGCTGTGAACCTGCTGTCTCTTTTGGCACAGGTTTAAGCTTTTGAGGAGGCAGCACCAGCAAGTCAAGATCCACCTCTTTGAGATGGGTTAACACATTCAGAACAACAGGTAGAAGAATCTGTTTACAACACATCAGAAATATATAAAGTAATTCAGGACTGTAGAATGATGCAGAGGCTTGGTTAAGTTCATACCATGAAGAACTGTGGTCTTGCACTTATTGGCTATTCACCGTCATTACTTAAGAGATAGTATAGCAAAGCCAGCGTTTCAGATGGGAGAGGGGGGGGGGGTAAACACCAAAGAGGGAAGTGGGCTAACTGAACGCCCTATGTGCATTTTGAAGATATACAAAATCTGACAGTCAAAGCTGTATGTAGCTTGACCAAAAGTTGACAGAAAAGTTGAATTTCAATAGGCACACCTATAGGTAACATAACATTCAGTCATGAAACAGTAGCTAAACAGATTATACACAAGCTTTTGACAAAAACTACATTCAAAGATCTGGCAATTCTCCCCATACGTTCCCATTAAGTTCCTTTTATCGGCGGTTTTACAAATAAACAAGTTCCTCAATCAAGGTCTCATTCACTATTAGGAGCTAGAAAGCAAGGTCACATCGGCTGGTGTTTTGTGCCAACCCCCCCCCCCCCCCATAAAGCCTCACTTACATCTGTGGCATAGAGAATTTCTATAATCTTCTGTAGTACTGGGTCAGTTTCTCCTTCGTTCTCCTGGCAGATCAACTCAATGTTTCTCAGCTTCCCAAAGTAAAAGTCTCTCTCTTTCTCCAGGTCTTCCACCGTTACTTTGAGTATGTTAATCTGAAAAGAAAGTCAGTGCTATTATGGACACCAAATTGCAAGGTTTCTTTCAAATACGCAGCAAAAAAAAAAATCTACTCTACATACCAAATACCCACTTTCACCTTGTGCACAAACATTTTTATATTAAAGCATTGTCCTTTGAAAACAGGTTTATATTTCCAGAAAGCACGCTTCATTAAATAATCTTAAAGCCAATTGGAGACTCTCTTGCCCTCATCTGAATCCGGTTTGTTTCCTTGTGAAATAAAAGTAATATAGCAAGGGAACATCATAGTTTTGCTTGTGTAGCAGAAAAATGCAGATCAATAATGAAGGCTTACTTGAATACACCAGTGTGACTTGACATTCAACAAAATTAGGTCTGCGGCAGGCTAGGGAGTCTTTGCTGTAGAGCTTTAGAGTAATGAAGATAGAACGGCAAGGGAGCAACACGGAGCAGACATAAGTGAAAGATGGAATTTGGAAGGAACAAGCGTCAATCAAGGCACAAAACTTGAATCATTTTTGAATAATGCACTATTTCAGTGTTTTATAACCCTAGTGCTTAAACAGAAGGGCAAAGTGATTTGTAAATTTCACCAGAAACATCACATGAGATGATAATGGACATTATTTCCTATGAAACTACATATTTATCTTGGGAAACTTTGTGACCGTAAGCTTGCAAAAGGTGTTGGTTAATCTGAGCTCAAAGCCCTGGTCGCTATGGCATAGAGCAGACCGGCGCAACTTGAGCAACGTATAAAGTATTTATGCAGTACTGAAATCAGTAGTAAAGTTGAACTGTAAAACAATAAAAAACTCAAGAATTAGAAAAATTGATTACAATTTAATGGACAAAAGAATACAAAAATGACAAAAAAAACTATTTTGGGGTGGGGGAGGGGGTTTGGAGAAACCGGGAGATCAGAGTGTTGGTGATATTCCTACTTTAAAAATAAATAATCATAAGGTGCCAAGGATAGTCAATGGTCACTGTGGAACAAGACAGAGGAACAACTTGCTGCTGACCGTGATGGAACGCAGGTTTGTTTCACCAACCAGGTTCTCCTTACAACAAAATATTAGGGTCCACCAAAAAGCAAAAAATCCAGGGTGACTCCCCACAGAAAGGAAAAATATCCTACAACCTCCATTTGCCTTGTTCAATAACTATTCTAGCTGTAGAAGAGATCTGAACAGTGACTGAAATTTGGTTTTGGGTACCTTTAACGCCTTCGCTGCGAGCGGAATTCCAGCCAGGTGCTGGACATTCCAATCGCGGGCGTGGTCGTGACGAGCTCAGCTCGTCATGCGCACAGCCCGACCGCGCAGCATGACTAGCTGAGCTCGTCATGAGCAAGGAAGGGGTTAAATAAACTTTGATTAAACAATGTGGTAGGAAGCTGGCTCTGTATATATTATACCAAAGTAAGGTATAGTGTGCACAGAGTCCAAGGGATCTCCAGAGGTATAGCAGAGGCTAAATTAGATGATCACTAAGAGCTCTTTGTGGTAGTGTGGTCGAGCAGTAAGGCTTATCAGGAGGGTGGGTTAATCCTTTGTATCCACTAAAGATTAATCTAGACCAATTATCCAAGTATAAAAAAAGGTATACTTATGTTTTATTTCTAGAACCAAGCAGGACTTGGCACAGGTAGGTAATATATATACTTTCAAATGCAAAACTTTATAATGCAATGGTGAATGGAATTGGCTTAGTTACAGGTTTGTATTGGCTTTTAAAACAGTTTAGAATACATAGACATTACTTTTGATTACTTTTCAGTTAGAGTATTTGAGGTGATATGCCGAGATATCACACAATGGAGCTTGTAACTTAGAAGCAGGAACAAAAACTCTTAGGTTAAAGTACAGTTACTTTTCTTTCATACAAAAACAGTTCAACACAGAACATTTTGAGGAACAAAACTCGTAACATTGGTTCCTATGGGAAAAAGAAGGTTATAGGTTTGCAGGTAAGTAAACAACCTGCAAGAATAGTTTTTGGGGTTTAGAATCAAGGTTCAACTGGGCACTCAAATTGCACCATCAGCGGCACTGGGGCGGCCAGGTGCAGAGTGCAGGGGCTCACTGTTAGCCAATGGCGCTAAGGGGGCCTTCGGTCAGGGGCTGCTTACGAGCAGGCCACTCTGGTGTGGGAGCAAAGCTCCAGGGGTTAGGATCAGCAAGGCAGGGGCCAACAAACTGCACAGGAGCTGCACCACCAGCGGCGTGGAGGAGGCCGGATGCAGAGTGCCAAGAAGAAGCAGAGAGTCCTGTGATTCGCAATGGAGATCTCTGGTTTGAAAAAGATGCTGCAGGCTTGGTCAGGAATGAGTCCTTAAGGCAACCACCGCCTGTAGAGGCAAGTTGGGTTCTTGGGGGATGCCTGGACACCATCGGTTGGGCCACCCAAGGCAGCAGGGTGCTTTTTGGCATCAGATTTTCTTACCAGCTCCAGTTGCGCTCAGGGGGACCCTCAGACTGAGGCTGCAGGAGTCTGCTTGAAGCTTGAGGTAGGTCAGGGATCACCAGATCCCAGGTCAGGATCGCTGGGGAGACCTCCTCGTTGGGCCACTCTAACTTAGGCCGTGGGCATCGGGTGCAGAATCGTTGACCCGCCTGGATCCGGATTCTGTGGTTGGAGTCTTTGTTGAGCAAATACAGTGCTCAAAGGAGGCAGACGGTTAGGTGAGTAGAGCAGGTCTTCCGGGCTCTGGGGGGCTGCTGGCTATGCCAGGGTCTGCACTGTAGGCAGGTCGGAGTCGGGAAAGACTGGTAGGGCTGGGGCCAAAGCAGTTGGTGTCCTCCTTCCTGGGTCAGCACAACTATGGTCCTTCTTTCTTCGTCAAATCTGAGGCTGCAAGGCTCAGTGTAGACCCTAAATACTAAATTTAGGGGCGGTAAAGGAGTGTGCAGGTCAGGACCAATGGGTCCCTTCCTTGGGGTGAGCACACCCAGATTATGCCACCCTCCAGTGGGAGGAGCATGAGCTTCTCCCTAATTGACTGGGTCCCCTTATCTTCAAGTTGGAGGGAACTGAGATGTGTGCTTCACCTCACCACCCCACCCTGAGGGGTGGGGTTGGCAAAGGTGGGCACACCTCTCCTCCTAGCTTGGTTTTCCCGCTGATTCTCCCGCCCAAAGTGTGAGTCAGAACCAGTGGGAGCCAGTTGCTGGGGGCAGCAAAAGGCAGGGACAGCTTACAAAAGAGGCAGGCCTTTGACGCTTCCCCTTCGTGGACCCAGCCCATCCTGGGGGAGGAGGCATGACACCTCTGCCCAGGATAGGATTGGTTTCTGGACCCAGAGAGTGGAGGCCCTCTATTCAGAGGTCCAGAAACCTGTCTGGTGGTGGCAAATGGCAGACAGCCATTCAGGAACCACACCAGGGCTGGTCGTTTTTCAGGGGGCATCTCTAAGATGCCCTCTGAGTGCATTTTACATTAGATCCCACACTGGCATCAGTGTGGGTTTAATGTGCTTAGAGGTTTGCTACCAAATTTCCCAGGTTTCAGTAAAGCTATTATGGAGCGTTGGAGTTCGTAAAGACCAACTCCCAGACCATATACTCTTTATGGCTTTACTGCACTTACAATGTCCAAGAATGGACATACACTGAGGTACAGGGCTCATGCCACTATACCCTCATCTGTGGGCTAGTGCAGCCTGCTAGAGGGGTGACCTACCTAGGCCTCAGGCAGTGGGTTGCAGGCATGGCACCCAGGAATGGGTGCCAAGTTGACTTCACTTTTCTCTGCACCAAAACACAGCCTGCAATGGCAGTGTGGGTATGTTAAGGTACAGGACCTCTAAGGATGGCACAATATGTGATGCAGCCCTTAAAGGCCTTCCCTGGTCAATGTCCTTGGTACCCATGGTACCTTTTACAAGGGACTTGCCTGTGGCCAGAGAGGTGCCAATTGTGGGAACAAAGGTACAGTTTTAGGGAATTATTGGCAGAGGTCCAGGGCATATCACGTCAGGTTGCAGTAGAGGTCAGGCAAAAAGTGGGAGGCAACCAGGCAGAAAAGGGGCTTTTCTACAAATGTACATTGTAATGGCAAACATACAATTATACACATATGCACATGTGAGATAATGCTGTAATTTGTTTTTATTCAATCTCCTGATGCTGAGCAAGCAAAGTAGTTCGACTGGGACACGGTAAGCAGTGTAACTTCATGGAGACGACTTCTGCATAAAATATTAAATCGTATTTGCAGTCAGCGTTCCTATTGCACTTTTTGCTGAAATGGTGGATGTATCTAGCTTGGTGTCTATGGCAGATGGGGAGATTGGTTTCCACAAAGGATAAACGTATGGATTAGCAAGTTCAGAAACTGTTCTAACATCAAACAACCTGAAAAGCTTCTACTGGAGGAATCAGCATAACGTCCCATCGTGTGACTACAAATGAAGATTTTATCCCCCCAACAAAGTGGGCTTCTATTCAAGAGTAGAGTAGATGGGAGTCAAATACACTTTGTTTTAATGAACTACCCTCACAATCATTTTACGTAAAGAGAACTTTGAAACATAAGTATGTTCACTCCTTAGATGGATGTTTCCTATAATGCAAAAAATATAAGAGAACAACCAGACACCGAAAAGGTAGAATAGGTATGAAAGACCTTTAGTATGCCATACACCTTCAAAGAGTAGAAAATGTCACTGGCCCCAAAAAACAAAAAAAACAAAAAAGGAAAAGGAAAGTAGTCAAGATTACAGACTAAAGGTTGGTATATTGGCAATCTTGTGTGTGTTCTTTTTAGATGGTGTGCGATTTAGTGCTCGTTATGTAATGACACAATCGGTCTTATACCCCGATTGCCTATTGGGCCACTCAATCCAAGCCTTATCAAAATCCACCAATGCCTTCGAAGTCTTCCATCATGCCACAGTAGAAGTCCTTGTTGACAGATCCCTCCCACCCCAACCTTCACTAAACTATCTTTCCCCAAAATTAAAAAGTCTGCATGAATAAAAGGAAATAAAAATCCAGCACTTTAAAGGCGCACAGCACTACAACAGCACATGTAATGCGTTACACCCAATGTGGGCCATCATCACCACCAGATCCCAACACGGCCCAGCTGTGCTGTCCATATTGCCCCAAGTCAACACTGAACTAGAGCTACGGTGTGTCACCCAACGTCAACATGTCAGAGCCCCAAGGATTGTTATATTTACTGCCAAATGTCCCAAATCCCAACAATGCAGTATACAAAGCAAGATGAGTGACACAGAGGAGAACATGATATACCAGTCTCTGCACTCCTATATTGCCCCTTCAGGTTCCAACATGGACTACAAGCCCACTCTGGGAAAGTGTGAGCTGCCAATTAAGTATCTCAATTTTATACAGAGCTAATATAGAAAATAATAATGTGTCCAAGATTGCTAGCCTAAGTCAGTTCACCAAGAGAACATAGAAAATAAATATTACACATCACAGGGTGCCAGACCATCTCAGACAGTCTATACCAGCCCCCCCCCCCCTCATGTCCAACTGACTATACAGCAGGCAGCATTACAATGGCATCACTGCTATCCAGGAAGCATGATGCTCCTCTCCTGCTCAGCACCTGTAACCTTACTGGAATTGAGAAATGTCATGGTTGCCTGAGGTTTAAGAAAGATCTGCACATAACACCTATGGCTGAATCTGGTTTGGTACAGCTTGGCAGTCTCAGTATAGCGTCTGCAGTTTTTTCTTCACTACAATGTAGGCTATCCGTGCTTCCTTACTCATAAGTGTAAAGTCAGGAAAAATCATGTTTCAAGGCTACAAAGATTTGGGCATGCCGAGATGAAAACGCAAACTTGCAGGCAATTTTTTGGGGCCATATCTTCAACACCTCAATTTTCAGAAACTTCTCACCCCACATCAGGATACCTCAACCTTGACGATTCATCACTGTACCATGCCAATGTGTTCAGCATGCTTATCAATTGTACGTAGGCTTTTTCACAAGTCCAGCCGCAGCCCTTGAAAGACAATCATGTCGTCACAACCTTGAGCTCCTTCAGCTATCTCCCGTATGCAGAGGTCAGATTAATGGCCAGTACTGTGAAGAAACTGCATGTAGCTGCCTTCTTGAATGCTGGCTCTCTACAGCAACCTGAACTTGAATCTTGCCTGAAACGTCACACAGCACAGTAGCCTGGCACCTGAAGCCCTGCAAAAAAAAGCACCTGGATGTGCCTTATGCATTCCTTGCAATAGGGAAGGAAGAGCCCATCCACAAGAAGGCTTAAATGATTGAAATGGAGTTAATTCAGCCTCTAGTGAGTGCAGAATGACTCGAGGCAGTAAAAACAGTGCCCCCCACCAACGAGTGGCGTGGTCTGAAACAGACTGTAGCCACATGAAGTGTTTTGCTTATATTTGTGCTCTGTGAAAGGAGTCATTTTCTAAGAAATGCCCAAACTTAACAGAGGGAAGACAACTTCTGTTTTGTTAGGGAACATTACAATCAGATGAAAAGGTCATTTGGTACCAGTTTCAGTGCTTAATTTCTCAACACTCGTTTGCCACACTCCTATGCTAACCAGATTCTCATGCATTTCAAGTTGCTCAAGAATCTGTTTCATTAAAGCATACATTTTTCTTCTCACCTTCACATTGAAATAATGCTTGGGAGCCTAGCATTTAAGACTGAAGAGACCAGGATAAAAAGCATTGCTAATGCGGTTAGCCTTGGAAGGGAAGCACACAAATTCCATGTACAGTTCAGGAGAACAAATATAGCCCTTCCTCAGACATAACGACCGACTGGAAAAATTGTCAGAAAAACAATTGCTGAACTTGATCTGCTTCTTCAAGCCTAAAAAAGAAATAAGCATTAGCAATGCAATAGGTATCGCATTTGTTAATGTTAGAGCTACTGACGTTGAAAATGACAGTGGGTTTTAAAAAAAATTATTTTACGAGTTTAGTGCACCTGGCAAATGAGAGAAAGGGGCTGTGGGTGGGGGGCTTGTGAGAGCAGTTAAGCGAGACGAGAAAAGCTGGGGGTGGGCTCTAAAATGAATCCTTTTAAAGACATGGTCTAGGAGATTAAAGGTTAAGGCTTAATATATGTACACCAAGCTCACATGCTTTGAACACTGCCTTATGACCAGTAATTGGGTTTTGTGAATGCATGCAGCCATGCAATGAAAGCATGATGGCGGTATGAAAATAAATGTTTTTCTGAAAAAATTAAAATTTGAAGTGCTTAAACGAGTGTCCAACACTGCTGTTCTCCCAGTCACACCACTTTCTTTAAACTTTCACTGTTGCAGGCTGCTCAAAGCCGATGCGGTATGTGCTGTGGATGGTCTTTGCAGCAAGACAGGAAGTTAGAATTTAAGGGCGCAGGCACTGGCCAATTGAAGGAGCAGGCCGAGAGGACAGCACGCATGTAAAAGGGACGGTGAGCTGCTGACAATAGGCGCACTGCCGCCATTGTTAAAGCTAAAGCTCGACATGGTGTGCTGTAGAAAAATAAGACTGTTTTAAAAGTTGAGCTAAGCGAGCCACGCAGCACAAAAGAAAGGCGTGCATCCGCCATGTTAAAGCTGAGCGCGGTGTGGCAAATTCTGAAAAAAATATTTAAAGTTAGAGCGCGATGTCGCGGCGTGCGCTTTTTGTAAATATAAAGGGGACGCACAAGCACCCACATAAATGCCCGTCCGTAGTAAATTGTAAAACAGCGCTGCCACTATATTTAAAGATAAATCGCGACGTCCAAAGCAGCTGTAGCCAAGGAGGGGGAGCGAACGTTAGCAAATATGACCAGCAGCTGTTCAGAATAACGAGGAGAGGGCGCAAGCTTGGGCACGACCGAGTTCCTGAGGTAATAAATAACATGACGAGTGACACCACATGTAAGAGGGTCAAGTCCTCATTGGAGGTTACAAAAGTAAACAAGCATTTGCAATGCTATAGGTCTCGCAATTGTTAAGCGCTAGAGCTATTGGTGTTGTAATGAGGAATTACTGACTGGACTAGAGTAGCAGCACTGCCTAGACGCAGCTGGAGCACTGTGTAGAGAACTTAGAATGGAGGAATTTTCACTGGGACCAGAGAAGCAGCAGTGTGTTGAGGCCTTTGAATGAGGAATTATCGATGAGACCAGAGAAGCAGCTAGCAGCACTGCCTAGAGGACTAAGTATGAGGACTTACCACTGGGAAGAGATACACAGCTGCAGCACTAGCTAGAGGACTAAGAATGAGGAATAACTACTAGGACCAGAGAAGCAGCTAGCAGCACTGCCTAGAGGACTAAAAATGATACTTGCCATTGGCAAAGACGCAGCTGCAGCACTGGCTAGAGAGCGAAGAATGAGTTATTACCACTGGGAACAGAGACAGCAGCCACATTTGTGACCAGATAAACAACAAGATGTACAGCCCTGTTTAGAGAAACAGAGCAGTGGAGCTCAGAGTGTGTGAAACAGTTAATGCTAAAGATGAGTTATTTCAATTAAACATTTATCTTATTTCAATAAAACAAATGGGTAGAATTCAATTCTAGTCCTATTTGACCGACTTCCATTTTTGAAGTTTACATAATTCTTAAGTAATAAACGGTAAAATAAAATGACAGCCCTTAATGTTACGCTAATAATACAATTAAACCAAAGGCAAATGCTGACATAATTGTTCTGCATCGTGCTTGAACAAAAAAACAAATTTGAAGATGGTAAAACACAGGGCTAATATATCAAATATGTTTAATCCACTTTTAAAATACATCCATCCCCATGCTCCCTCAAACAGGATAATCAAGATGAACACGAGCTGGAATATCAAGAAAGCATTTTTAGCTTTTAGGGTAGAGTCAGGTTGCAAGATAAATATGTAGCTGTTTAAAGTGTAATGTGTGTGTAATTGGCTGCACATGCATTTAAACCCACTGTAAACGAGGTTTCCTTAATTTGTCTTAACTTGCTCAAAGTGTCACGTCATCACCACAACATCTAGGTACATGCCACAAACTGCTGGGTTTAGAGATTCTATTAAGATTAACAATTTCTATGCTAACAATTGAATTGCCATTTCGACGAGCGGTTTGCAAGATTTTTTTTCTCCTGCAGAATCGTGCAAATTTTCCTGACCTGACCAAGACGAAGTTTCTTTATTTCACTGCTGCTGGTTGTCCTGACCAAGACTGGAGGTAGAGCAGGCTGCAGCGATATGGATCCCTAGCTCGGTTTGGTCTTTGTGTGACGCGGAAATGCTCACACGTCACCTGTTCTCTTCTAACCAACAGGGAGGGTAGCCACAAGTCCGAGGATTGAGAAGGTGAGATCCTGCAGGGCTGTGGTGTGAGGCTAGCAACTCCGAGAAGCATCTGGAACATTTTCCTGCTGTCACTCAGGGCTCCATTCTATCCAACTTTAAACATCCAGCTGGGTCAGGAGCTGTGAGAGATTCTGCCACTGATAACCCAGCAGCAGGCAGAGCCCGGGCAAGCAGGCTCAGAGTCCGCAATACCTGCACAAAAGGAGGTGCTACCCTCTGCCTGCCCCCACTCGGCACCTACCAGGCTTGTTCTCCTGCCGTCCGAGTTCATGGTGCAGGTGCTGGCTCTGTGGGAAAGGCTGCAGACGATTTAGTCATGCTCCCAGGCTCATCCCTGAGCAGCTGCAGAAAGTGCTGATTACTTCACCTGCACAGCCAGGAATTTGACCAGAGCATAGGTTGCTGAGTATATGCTGGTAAATGCAACTCGGGGGTGAGCCAGGAGGTGTGGCTGCAGCAGTGTCGGCACTTTAAGGAAAGTAGGCGTGGCCGCCACTGGTAGCATAATCAAGTCGGGCGTGCCATTGGTAATACAAATGAAGCGCAGCAGACATTCTTTAAGTTAATGCGCGGCATTGTGCGCTTAAAAAAAAAAAAAAACATTGTGAAATTCAGGTTTTTTTTGTAAAAGAGCCTAATGCCGCGCTTTCACTTTAATGGCGCACGCACCTTTCTTTAGACCTGGCTCGTGTAAAGGAACAGAGTTGCAGGCTAAGGAAATTAGCATTTGCAATGCAATAATGCTCATTTCCTTGGCCGGCATCTCCGTTTCTTTAGATGCGGCTCGTCTAAAGAAAGGGACACAGCTGCCATTAAAGGTAAAGCGTGGAATGGGGTGCTTACAAAAAAATAAATAATCCCTAACCAAAAAGACAAGCCTGCAGTGTAAGGAAACTGTAGTTGGCCGGTGCTCCTTGCTTACAAACGGAAGTGATGTATCTGGAGCACCGGCCAATAAGGAGCCAGGAAACAGCAGTAGCCTTTATAACCAATGGCAAGCAGCAGCTGTAATTACACTCCGATTAAGGTAGGTCTTGCAGACAGCGCATGAGCTGATGCTTGACCTAAAAAGAAGGGACTAGTAACCAATGAAAAGCTACCATTTGCAAAGGACAGTAAAAGGAGCCAAATAGAAAGATGGTGTTGCTAAATGCCAATATCCTGAATAGAGCAGATGTCGAAGAGACAGCGCAAGTGTTGCCTAGGTGAGACCTAAAAAAACGAAGCATTGACAAAGCCAATAGGTTTCGCCTTTTGGCTTTGCAATGCTTTTGCTGACTGTTCAGCATTTAAACAGTGGCGTGCCGGGGGGGTGGCGGGGGTACCTTTAGGGAGCAATATAAAAAAACTTTGCCCAGATCTTCTCAAATTTCTTAAGTCCCCCTGTTCGCATAGCATATTTTCGTTCACTATTCTTTACTAGAACCATTTTCCGAATCCATTAAATTTTATAAGGAATTAAATCCGATCGCCATCTTTGAAGTAAAAGAGATCTAGCTACCGCCATACCAATATATATTATTTTAATCAACTTCTGTGATACCTGCAAATCTGGATCATAGCCCCACAATATCAGTCGGTCATTACAACTGACTGATATTGCGCATTCCATCGTGAAAAACTCGAAGATATCACTCCAGAACTTCTGAATCAATGGGCACTGTAATATTATATGAGTCCAATTTGCGGCGGGATGAGTATGGCAACGAAAACACTGCCCCGATTGACTAGGATAAGCCTTAGCAACAAAGGCTGGAGTTCTATACAATAGCCATTTACTAAAATATAGCATCCTTCGCCAATTAGCGCCTTTAACTGAGCTGAAATTTAAGCTATTAATTGTGGTCCAAATATTTACTGTAAGTTCTTGATTTTCATATTTACCCCACTTTGTAATTGCCTTAATCTCCAAATCTGTCCCTTTAATTCTAGCTAGCTTTTTTCCATTCCCCTGGTTTTTTTATTACCTCATCTCCCAACAAGTCATAGACTAACTGTTTCTGAGTTGTAATCTGAAACAGGTCAAGATTTTCAAGAAATTTACTAAGCGTAATGTATGACCCAAGAAGAAGAAAATCACCGGGGATTAATTGCGACATCTCTTACACTGATCCATTTATCGTTAGACAAAAATCGGAGAGCTTCAGAAAACCAGCTTTCGACCAGTTTTGAGAGAGAAAAAATGATTCTTTAATACCTGCAGAAACAAAAAGTTCAGCGGTAGGAGTTATATCATTAATAAGTGGGATAGAGTAACGTCTAAAAAAAAAAGCCTGGCATTTATAAAAAAACACAATGTAGACACTTATATCTAACTAATTTTGGAGACCGAAATATTGCTAACGGGTGGTGGATCGGATTATCTTTAAACATTAAGTTCATAAAAAAGTTCATAAAAAGACCCGACTGTAAACCCTGCTTAAATCTAGACAAATTGTGCAAAGTACGAAAAATAGTATTCTTTGAGATTGGGGAGAGCTAAACCGCCATCTTCCACATTCTCATATAAGGTGCTGAGTGCAATTCTGGGAATTTTCTTCTTCCACAGAAACGATGTAAACATTGACTATTCTTGTAAAAAAGGAATTTAATAGTACACAGGGAATTGCAGAAAATAAGAAACTAAACAGTGGAAGCACTGACATTTTGATCAAGGTAACCCTTCCTAAAATAGAAAGCGTAAGAGTCCCAGCGTAAAAATAGGTCCTGAACTTTTCGTAGCAACGGGACAAAACTCAAATCATACAGATCCGAAACAAATGGTGAGAAGTAGACCCCTAAATACCGCTTAGGATTCGAATTAAAACACGAAAGAATATCGGGGTGTAAGATCTCCGACGTACATCCACTCAGAATTATTTCGGTTTTTCTTTTGTTGATTTTATAGCCACCGAATTACTACTATAAGTCAAACATCTGAAAAGCTTTGGCCTGCGCTTCCTCTTCTGGCTTATTAAAAGCATAATGTCATCAGCATATAATTTAATCTTAGCCATAGACGGAAGCGGGGGACAGATATACCCATTTTTTCTAATGGCCATCGCAAGAGGCTCAATAAAAAAAGCGAAAAGCACCGGGGACAACGGGCAGCCTTGTCTAGTGCCCCTTTTAACTTTTACCTGACCGACCTGAGTAGCATTGATAATAATGTTGGCCGCGGCATTCTTATATAAATTCGCCACCAAATCTATAATGTTGGATGGGATTCCAAACTTTGTTAAAATGCAAAATAAAGTCTCCCATATAACCAAATCAAAAGCCTTTGGCATCTAAAAATAGAACTAATGCTGGGATCTTGTGTGTCAAAGTAATCCAGTGCTTCCACTAAAAAATGCGTATTAGTTCCCAATTGCCTTCCAACTATAAAACCATTCTGATCGGAGTGGATTAAATGCGAAGCACACCCATTAAAACGATTAGCTAAAAGTTTAGTAATCAATTTATAATCCGTGTTTAAAAGAGTTATCGGACGATAAGAGTTAGGATCCTCACCACTTTTGCCTTTTTTTTAAAAACTAACTACGTTCCCTTCTCTAAAAGTTTGTGGTATGAGTCCTCCTTCCAAAATCGAGTTTGCCAAAATGAGAAAGAAATCAAGGATCTCACTGGCAAATGTTTTGAAAAACTCTGAAGGGAGACCGTCTGGGCCGCAGGCTTTGCCATTCGGGAGGTTCTTAATAACTTCCCCCAACTCTTCTCTTGAAAACGGCCTCCTCATACTTCTTTTTTCTGAGTCTGTTAGAACGGGTAATTCATTTTCCTGAAGGAACGCTTCCAGCGATGGCATATTAATAGGTTGCTCATGGCCATATATATTCTCAAAATGTTGGACCATAATATCGCCTATTGCTTCCCGATCCTCAATGCGGTGACCTGAGATAGTAATCAAATACTTGCATTAAAATGCCCTAACAGCCCGCTCCCTTGCCTGCCATGCTAGGAATCTGCCAGTGTAGTTACTGTCCTCAAATTTTTTGCCTGTACTGCTGATAAGAAAATTCACTTTACATAATAATTCTCGGCAAGACTCAGTTTAGCCTGCTCCAGCCGTCGATGGTTTGCCGGAGTAGGGCTGGCCAGAAAATTATTTAGGGACCTTTGCAAATTTTGTTCAAACATTTGTTTTTCCTTCTTCCTACCCTTTGAGATCACTGCATCTTTGGCCACTGCAAGCCCACGAAAAAAGGCTTTAAATGAGTCCCAGATCATGTGTATAGGGGCTGAGCCATGGTTTCGCTCGAAAAATGCTCTAATTTCAATTTTAATCAAAGAAATCCAGTTATCCTCGGATAGGTACTGACGATTTAGCTGCCATCTTCTTAAGGCTTTCTTACATTCCCCCAATTCTAACTCTAAGCTAACCAGTGCATGGTCCGAGAACCCGCTCTGAAGGATTTTTTGTGATTTAAAAGACAAACTCCGGGAGATAAGAAAAAAATCAATCCGTGAAAACGACTGAAATCTCCCTGAAAAGCAAGTATAGGCAGTTTCAGTGGTAAATGCAGCCCGCCAAGGGTCGGCAATATCAAGCATTGGGCTGTAGCTTTGAACCACTTTGAGGGATTGATGCTTTAACCGTTTCTCTTTTGTTGAAGAATCGATCTTTGGATTCATCAACAAATTAAAGTCCCCCCCCACAATTATCTCCCCTGACACTTGTATTAAGGATTGAAAAAATTCCTCATAAACGGTAGGATTATCCTCCACTGGAGCATAAAAGCTTGCGAATGTCAGGGGTCTATGTCCTACCTTGCAAGTGACCCAACACCATCTCCCCCCCTGGTCATTCGCTGTATTTACCACCTCTGCCTGAATATTCTTACTAAGAAAAATAGCTGTCCCCCTATGGGCTGCTGAAGATGAAGAGAAAGCTTTATGCGCAGCCCATGATTTAAACATTGGAAATTCTGCTACTTTACCCGCTGGTATATGCGTTTCTTGTAGCAGAATCACCGCTGGATTCTCTGTCTTGATCCAGGCTTCTATGGCCCTCCTTTTCTTATTATTATTAAGGCCGTTGACATTAAAAGAAATCACCTTCAGTAATTCCCTATTTCCCATTGATCTCCCTTTCATTAGATCTTTTAGTGCATCTCAAAAACAAAATTCCCAATTATTTTAAATGCTTGTGTCAAAAGGTGCCCAATTCCCATACTCCAAGGGCACCTAAAAGTAAGGAGAATAACTGTCCCCCCCTTCAACTTATCTAAATCATACTGGACATATGCATTGTACTCATAAAAATGGTTTTCATTTTTCCCCCCACATGCTCCCTCTCCACCCCCGTGGACCCTCCCTTGAAACACCCCCCCCCCAAGGAAGTATGGCAACTTCTCCTGACCACGCTGGCCACCTTCCAACCCTCCCTAGACATTTATTGGGTGTCATGACATTACACCCTGGGTGACCCTAAGTGACACCTCTACCCCCCCCCCGAAAGGAAACTTAAGTCAACTATACTGCTCATTTGACCACAACGACTTTGGAAGAGATTTCCCTTAACCCAAGCGCATCCGCAGGACTGAAGAATATACAACTGACTGCTTTAAAACCAATTCCAACTTGCAAGGGTCATACTACAAGAGTAGTCCTATAGTACTGCTGTAATTCAATAACTCATTACAATACAATACATATAACATACAATATAAACAATACATAAGAGAATAGAATGCGATATGCAAAATGCAAAAATTGCCATACGGAACCGATAAATGTGCCAACTGCACCCTGTTGGATCCAGTGCAGCCAGAAATAAATAGATAAAGTGCAGTGTGCAATGTAGCTAAGAAACTACCCTTACATAAAAAAAATAAAAAAAAAAAAAAAAAAAGGGGGGAAACTTCCTACCCCCTCCAATTATAAAAAAACTAGGGTAGTTCATATAGAATCACCTTATCAGGCAAGATAAAACATGATAAAGTGCATTATGCAAAGTGCCGTGAATAATAGACTTTAGTGCAGCAAAAGACCTACATGTCGCCTCCTCCGCACACATCGTGAAAAAAGTCAAGCTTATAAAGTGCCATAGAGGATATGAGGAGATATAAAAAGATACTCCATATAAAATGACCATAAAATGAGAAAAGATAAAGTGCAATGTGCAAAAATGTGCAAGTTCCAATCTATAGACTTGATGTAGCATATACAATGAGCTAAAAACAACGAATTACGTTTTCTACATTACCAAACATTATGTAGAAATTACAGTACCGTACATAGTGCATTACGGATCGGCCCCGAAAAAACAGCCAAATAAGAAAAGTGCAGAGAGTACAATACAAAATAACAATAAATAGATTATAGATCCCGTACCACCTATAACGGATCCTACTTCATTTATCTAAAGTGATCAAATGCCAAAGTACTCACATAGAAGAAAAAAAAAAAACAAGTCTGACAGCTCACTAAATAGATTAAATATCACAGACTAAGAGGAGACTAAGCTTGAAACTATTAAATTAAGTCTATTTGAGTCATTTATTATGATTCTTGGGCCATCTTCAACAGTAACTCTTGAGCTTCTTCAAGAGAAGAGCATAAATGGAACCTCCGTTTCCACAGAACCTTCAATTTGGACTGCTGCGCAATCGAGGCCTGGGCTCCTGCATTCTTAAACTGACTCAGCAACCCAACAAAGTCCTTCCGTCTCTGTGCCGCTGCTGCCGACATATCCGAGAATACTCGCACTCGATCTCCACCCTGTAGGACAATTTCTCTCTTCTGGATTGCTTTTGTTAATACTGCCTCTCTAATACGGTAATCCGAAAAGTTCACAATCATTGTCCTAGGATACTTTGCTCCAGGAATTTTGTGGAAGGGATATGGGCCCTCATTACTGTAAGATCTTCCGGCGCCTTATCCAGCAAGTGGTTTCTAATTAATCATTCGATATAGGTCACAGGGTTGGCTTGGCCATCTATGCGTTCCCTGTCCTCTGGGATCCCGGTGAAGCGCAGATTTGAGCGCCTTGCATAATTCTCCATCTTGTCAATCTTATTCTGAGAGGCCTCAACTTTCTTCTGGAGAGAGGCAATATCCGATTCACAAAATGCAGAGTGGTCCTCAATTTCGGATACCCGTTGTTCCAGTTCTTTAAATCTCTCAGGTATTTGCTGTACCATAGTTTCAATCTTATCTAGACGTTGATGCAGTAACCAGAGTTCCTGCGCTTGTGCGATTTTGCATTCTCTAATTTCTCCCAGAATGGTTTCAAAGAGCAGCTGCATCTGTGTTAACGGGACAACCGAAGACTGGGCCAAATCTGCAGGATCAGCAGGATCCGAGGCAATGTCAGTGGTATCCTGCTCATTATTGGCGAAACCCGTTCCCTGCTGGCAACCCAGATTCCTGACTTCTGGCCCTGGTTCTAGTTCTGGTTCTGGCCCAAACGACAACTCCTGCTGTACTGGGGGGAGTAGAGACCCCAGGACTTCACCAGCCCTGGAATTGCATTGTGACATCGCCATCATTACCCCCTGTACAGCCCCTGCCAGCTGCCTTGGTTGGATCTGATCATCCGAACTTTTTTCAGGGAGGGTCTCTCCTTCCTTTTCCAGCGGGGCCCTAGTGTGCATAATGACTGCGCCCTTCTCCTGAATTCCAGGGGCCATCTCTGAGGGAAGTGTCTTATCCACTGTGCTGGCCAGAGTAGCCATCTGATTGATTTTGCGATTTATAGAGAAAACCGGGTATTCCTTAGGAGGATTGACCCCCAGATCCTGGTGTAGACAGCTCCACTACTGCTGCCCCGACGACCCTGCCTTTAACACCGGATCCCGGTTCGGGCGAAAATTCCAATGAGGTAGAGGAAGTTCCTGGAGAGTCTGATGGTATAGAGGAGAACTTCTGAGACAAGAGAGCCACTTGTGAGGTCGTAACGTTTATATCCCCCTTAACTTTTGGAACAGTTCTACCTCTTCTTACAGCCAGAATACGAGCCTGGGCTGTCTGACGTCTAGCTTTCTGTGCTGATGGAGAGGTGTGGGGGGCTGCAACTGAAGATCCTGCGCGTACTGTTGCCCCTCTCAGAACCATCTGACGCATAGCTCATGGTTCAATCCCCAAATCACTTCCAATGAGCCAATTATTACATCACATAGGGAGCTTTCAGGACGCATAAGCACTTCACCAGAACTGGCCAGGCACTTTATAGAAACCGCTCTTCCCTTTCTGCCTCAGCCTCTTTATTGGATGCCTCAAGCGCAACCGGTCACAGCGCGCTCCACCGGGCTCTTTTTTTCCCCTTTCCACAGTTTTTATATTCTCCCTCAGTCTCTTTATTCCCAGCGCGCTCCTTTCTCTCCCCCGTGTGATCTCCGCCTATTCACTGTCTTCTACTGCTCGCCTCTTTCTCTCTTTTCCCTTTCGTCCCTCTTTTTTTTCCAAACTCGCCAACTCCCGCCGTCTCCGCCAGTCATTTGCTTAAGCTCGCCTCAAAGCACTCTTTATGTTCGGTTTTCTTTTCCTTTTTCCTCCCGGTTCCCTTTTCTTTTTCCTCTCTTCCTTTTAGGACTTAGCAGCCGGCGTCTACAAAGCACCGACAGCTTCGGACCAGTCAGTCTCACCGTCTCATTGTAGTGGCTCCGCTCTATTTCGGCAGTTGTTACCCCCTCAGTCTTCTACAGCCTCCCCCGCCTCTCACTGCTTACGGCTCTACTCGGCTGTTGCCGCCCTCCATCCACGAACACCAAAGCTACAGAGACACCAAGACGGGAGGCGCATGGGGAAAATTAATCTCTCCGTTGCCGCTTCTCTGCGCCGTCCTTCCTTCGCCGCTCAGCCGGCCTCAATCGCTCGCGCTGAAATCCGGAGCGAATTCTCACGGCAAAAACACAGCAGGGATCAGCGAGAGCTACGGAGACGTCGATCAAGTGCTTCGCGCCATTGCGGGGGAGGGAGGAGCACCGGTCACCTGCTGCTACTCAGAGGCGTGGTCCTCAATGCAGCCCCACTCGAATGAGGAATTATCGATGAGACCAGAGAAGCAGCTAGCAGCACTGGCTAGAGGACTAAGTATGAGGACTTACCACTGGGAAGAGATACACAGCTGCAGCACTGGCTAGAGGACTAAGAATGAGGAATTACTACTAGGACCAGAGAAGCAGCTAGCAGCACTGCCTAGAGGACTAAAAATTATACTTGCCATTGGCAAAGACGCAGCTGCAGCACTGGCTAGAGAGCGAAGAATGAGTTATTACCACTGGGAACAGAGACAGCAGCCACATTTGTGACCAGATAAACAACAAGATGTACAGCCCTGTTTAGAGAAACGGAGCAGTGGAGCTCAGAGTGTGTGAAACAGTTAATGCTAAAGATGAGTTATTTCAATTAAACATTTATCTTATTTCAATAAAACAAATGGGTAGAATTCAATTCTAGTCCTATTTGACCGACTTCCATTTTTGAAGTTTACATAATTCTTAAGTAATAAATGGTAAAATAAAATGACAGCCCTTAATGTTACGCTAATACAATTAAACCAAAGGCAACTGCTGACTTAATTGTTCTGCATCGTGCTTTAACAAAAAAACAAAATTTGAAGATGGTAAAACACAGGGCTAATACATCAAATATGTTTAATCCACTTTTAAAATACATCCCCATGCTCCCTCAAACAGGATAATCAAGATGAACACGAGCTGGAATATCAAGAAAGCATTTTTAGCTTTTAGGGTAGTGTCAGGTTGCAAGATAAATATGTAGCTGTTTAAAGTGTAATGTGTGTGTAATTGGCTGCACATGCATTTAAACCCACTGTAAACGAGGTTTCCTTAATTTGTCTTAACTTGCTCAAAGTGTCACGTCATCACCACAACATCTAGGTACATGCCACAAACTGCTGGGTTTAGAGATTCTATTAAGATTAACAATTTCTATGCTAACAATTGAATTGCCATTTCGACGAGCGGTTTGCAAGATTTTTTTCTCTCCTGCAGAATCGTGCAAAGTTTCCTGACCTGACCAAGACGAAGTTTCTTTATTTCACTGCTGCTGGTTGTCCTGACCAAGACTGGAGGTAGAGCAGGCTGCAGCGATATGGATCCCTAGCTCGGTTTGGTCTTTGTGTGACGCGGAAATGCTCACACGTCACCTGTTCTCTTCTAACCAACAGGGAGGGTAGCCACAAGTCCGAGGATTGAGAAGGTGAGATCCTGCAGGGCTGTGGTGTGAGGCTAGCAACTCCGAGAAGCATCTGGAACATTTTCCTGCTGTCACTCAGGGCTCCATTCTATCCGACTTTAAACATCCAGCTGGGTCAGGAGCTGTGAGAGATTCTGCCACTGATAACCCAGCAGCAGGCAGAGCCCGGGCAAGCAGGCTCAGAGTCCGCAATACCTGCACAAAAGGAGGTGCTACCCTCTGCCTGCCGCCACCCGGCACCTACCAGGCTTGTTCTCCTGCCGTCCGAGTTCATGGTGCAGGTGCTGGCTCTGTGGGAAAGGCTGCATACGATTTAGTCATGCTCCCAGGCTCATCCCTGAGCAGCTGCAGAAAGTGCTGATTACTTCACCTGCACAGCCAGGAATTTGACCCGAGCATAGGTTGCTGAGTATGTGCTGGTAAATGCAACTCGGGGGGAGCCAGGAGGTGTGGCTGCAGCAGTGTCAGCACTTTCTAAGGAAAGTAGGCGTGGCCGCCACTGGTAGCATAAACATGTCGGGCGTGCCATTGTAATACAAATGAAGCGCAGCAGACATTCTTAAAGTGAATGCGCGGCATTGTGCGCTTAAAAAAAAAAATAAACATTTGTGAAATTCTGGTTTTTTTTTGTAAAAGAGCCTAATGCCGCGCTTTCACTTTAATGGCGCACGCACCTTTCTTTAGACCTGGCTCGTGTAAAGGAACAGAGTTGCAGGCGAAGGAAATTAGCATTTGCAATGCAATAATGCTCATTTCCTTGGCCGGCATCTCCGTTTCTTTAGATGCGGCTCGTCTAAAGAAAGGGACACAGCTGCCATTAAAGGTAAAGCGTGGAATGGGGTGCTGACAAAAAAATAAATAATCCCTAAACAAAAAGACACAAGCCTGCAGATACATCACTTCCGTTTGTAAGCGAGGAGCACCGGCCAATAAGGAGCCAGGAAACAGCAGTAGCCTTTATAACCAATGGCAAGCAGCAGCTGTAATTACACTCCGATTAAGGCAGGTCTTGCAGACAGCGCATGAGCTGATGCTTGACCTAAAAAGAAGGGACTAGTAACTAATGAAAAGCTACCATTTGCAAAGGACAGTAAAAGGAGCCAAATAGAAAGATGGTGTTGCTAAATGCCAATATACTGAATAGAGCAGATGTCGAAGAGACAGCGCAAGTGTTGCCTAGGTGAGACCTAAAAAAACGAAGCATTGACAAAGCCAATAGGTTTCGCCTTTTGGCTTTGCAATGCTTTTTGCTGACTGTTCAGCATTTAAACAGTGGCGTGCCGCGCCGGGGGGGCGGGGGTACCTCACGGGCTGCCACAAGTGAAGGGGAGAGGGTGAAAGCAACAGACTCATTGCATCCTCTGAGCAGGGGGCGGCACCTCCTCTGAGCAGTGCGCGGCACCTGTGGACCACCTGCTTGCGACCGGCCCTCCGGGGCCTGTGATCGACAACACAGCGGGGAGACCCACAGAAAATGTATAACCACAAGTACGGCGGAAGGGGGGCGGGAAGAAAAACATGGACAACGGAAGGGGGCAGGAACAAAGGGAATGTGGACAACGGGAGGGGGGCGGGAGAATGGTGAACATGGACAACGGGAGGGGGGCGGGAGCAAAGGGAATGCGGACAACAGGAGGGGGCGGGAGCAAAGTTAAACAGAACAGGAAATTAAAAAACAAGTGGTGGCAAAAGAAAAAGTGCTGGTACCAAAACATATGGCCCAAATCAAAAGGATCCATGCAGCAGGGGCAAACACCAGGCGGAAACAAAACAGCCACATGGCGGGACAAATTTACTCTATCCATGAACCAAAACAATGGCATTTAGAAAGGCAGACTAAGTAACCAATCACAAGCGGTGAGTGTGTGGTGGGCGTCTAACTTCCCAGAGACATTACAGCATGCCTAGCAGAGCAGCGCATGCGTGCTGCCTCTAGGCTCGACCTAACAATTGCCTTGATGGACTGGCCACCCAATCAGTGGAAAACTATGAAAAACACATGGAAGCTTACGACCGAGAGGAAGTGACCCAAAACCTGCACTCACGTGTGTGAGCAGCTTTCTCAGGTGCAGCTTTAAATCACAGCTGGGTTGCACCTTTTCAAGATTAGCATTACCATTCTGGGCTTCATTCAGAATGTCCCGGTTATCAATCCGTGAACGGTGCTAGAAAGAGTCAACAAGATCAGTGGTACTAGTAACTGTGGTAGATTACAAATGGGTCCCTGAGAGTCTCCCTAGAACGGAGTGTGCAAACTGTAATTCCGTTCCAGATTTCTCCCCGTTATAGATCATTCCCTTATCAGCACATGTTTTTATTATGCTATCACAAGTTTTTATTTTGCTATGCAACACCGCATCACAGGTATCTGGGTAAAAGTTAACAGGAATGCATATGTATAGCAAGTTTTGTAGTTCTGATGGAGCAGATAACATTTCCTACACTACTAAGCAACCAGAAGCAGACTGTAGATAAGCCAATGTTTTTCGGACTGGCCTACATTGATGTAATCGCCTCTGTTACTTGATAGCTAACACATCAGTGCATTGTAAGATATGTGCGTGTGGGGGTAAGGCGTCCATGCCATCGGAAGTCCCGCGATGTGTTGAACTCTTTGAGGCTCCTTTGTTATTGCCCTTTAAAGTGTGCTTTGTATGGCCGTTTTACGCCATTTACTGTATTAACATGTAGGAGAGGGAAAGCAACAAGGGTTGACCGTGGAGCACAACGATGAATTATTTGGCGTGAACTGCAGTTGTGCGCACTGGTTTGAAAGGGGGGGGGGCGGGGGGAGGTGTTGGTGTGTTAGGGGAAGGTGTAGTGATTGGTCTCGTGTAGCCAAGAGACATACGGGTCTGTGGTCTGGTTTCACGAGGCCACGAATGCCAGTGGTACACATTGTTGTCATTTGAGTGGTGTACCGTGTTCGTGGAGTGGACGCCGTCTGCATCGTGCGAGGCTCCCGGCAGCGTTATTCAGTTGTAGGGGACGCTCGCATGTGGCTCCCGGTCGTAGGTGTTTACGTATTGGAATACATCAACCTTTTATGTACCCCAAACTGCGCCCTGCCTCTTCATTATAGAAGGGAGGGCACACAGTGCACCTACCTCTAACTGCCAGCATTCGGTGAAGGGCAGAACCTATTAACCAAACCACCCTCTCGCCGCCCTTCCAGGCCCCTTAAATTTGAGTTTCTGGTAAAGATGGCCGAGCCAGCGCAGACATTTCCCTACTGTTACAAAAGCCTGCACTACAAACTTTGTAAGCAAACATGCCATTTGTCAAAAGTACGTAGTAGGCGTTATTCAAGCCTTAACAGAGAAGTGCATATCTTAATGTTTTTAGTAAATAGTATACGCAGCCGGTGGACCAGGAATAACTAAAATCACGTGGTACAGCCTCTAGTAAGGCCCCTCTTTCCCCTGCTAGCCTCTGGCGTTCAAAGTCCTTTTAACTAATGGATGTGATATGTTGTCAAGAATTACTTGATGATAGGGGCTGTGCTGAGCAACTCTGCATGTGCTATAAAATCTACATTTTGAGAGCAGATTTTCCCAAGCATTGTTCGAGGCAGTGGCTGAAGGGTTGTTGCCTCGGGAGTTAAAAAGATATGATACCCTTAAGACCAAGGAACCACTCGCTGTGCGGGTTTCTAGTATTGGTCTTCTGGGGTGTGAAGTGCCAACCGCAGTTCATCCGGAGCAGGACCCATTGTGCCCAGCTTGCTACCAGCTGACGAAGTGACGTATAACATACGGGCCGCCAGAATAAAGAGTATTTCTCCGGCACGCACAATCCTGCGTAGTTTATCAGCGCGTGTTTAAGTCGGTTTAAAGACCCATTTACTCTGAGATCATGTTTGTGAAAATGATCCCCTGCCTGCGAGTGAAACCGTGCGTGCCATGCCTCTTGCCAGGGGCTTTATTTTCAGATACATCTGCGCTCCAGTGTGCACAACATTTTGCATCATGAGACGCCGACGACCATGTTACGGACATCCGTGTCCTTCACGTTGCCTCAAGCGACGTGATGCTAGCGTGTTTGGCTCTTTAGAAATCCTGTGCTTTATGAAAGGACACATATGGCGCACATAAGTAAAGGACAAGCAGCTCAAGAGGAGTGGTGGGGCGGGCACAGGGAGACAAGGGGGAGTGGTGCAGGGGAAGACAAGGAGGCACTGCAGCTGCCGCTATGCGTGCCGCTGCTGGCTCCCGGCAGCAAAACGCCGTGGGAGTGAACCTTTTCAAAAGAGGTGGGACATGCACCCACCTTTAGCCATTTGCAGGCTAAGATTACAAAATGACACGCAAAAGCCAACCCAATTCGTGGGGGGGGGGGGAGTCAGACCCACACAGAGTAGTTACACGAAGCCTCGCAGAGCAGCGCATGAGCGCTGCGGTAGGCTAGACCTAATAAGGGGGGGGCGATCGGGAGACATTAAAACCCTCTTCACCTTTGCCAGAGATTAAAACCTCATCTGTATCGCAGTCAATAACAGTCTGGGAGAAAAACCATCAGCAACTAATACATTCAACACTAGTAATATTGTCAACAGTTGATAGCAGGGTTGATACCATCGACAAGGAGAGTGGCAAAGACAACACTGACAAAAATACTACCCCCACCTACGACAGGAGCACCGTCGACAAGGAGGACAAAGATACGGTCGACAGCGAGAGCAGAGTCACTGAAAATACCATTGATGACTACTACCCATATCTTCCGCGCTAAAAATTAATACACTGTCAACAAGAACGGATATAACCTCAACACCCAAGAATGTGAAAATGACTGGATTTCTGACAACAGCGTCCCAATGACTAATGCCAGGACCATCCACTCCACTCATCCCCCCTCACCACCACCAAGCAAGGTTTCACTATACACCACAATACCTCAGACAGAGTAAGGACGAGGAAGGACCCTTTAGACTGGCTTACTTGCCTATAAAATCAGATCAAAGGCGCACTTATCAGTCTTTTGAGCAACAAGAGTATGATTGAAGGCAATATGCTGTAGACAACGCACAATACAAACACCAAAAGATGGGATGATGTAGGCAATTTATACCTTGACCAAAGACCTGCATCTTATGCTGTCAGACTATAGGTGCTTTCCTCATAGGTTTTGAAACCTACCACACCTACAGGTCCCAGATCACAAACAAGACTGACCACACCACGCACAAAGTGTAGATTCCACCTCCAGGTAATTCAACAACTCCATCAAAGCATTCACCTCAAGCCACATAGCCCATTACTCCACAAGCACTAGATACAGATGACAACCAGGTCGTCAGACTGCTAGTAAATTCTCAGAATTGAGGCCCCCAGATAGGATAACTATGTGACTACCACACCAGGTGAAGTCACTCACCCAACAGTGGAGTCTCGAGGAGGACATCAAGGGCTCCAACAATTTGATAGGAAGATTTGAATCGCCAGTAGCAGCAAAAGAGAATAACTTTCTTTTATGGTTTTAAGAACATTGCTAGAATAACTTAAAATCGATCACATCTGGACAGAGGGCATTAAGATTATGAAGGCACCAGCCACAGCTGCAGCAGTGATTCCATGCATGGACAAAAACACTCCTCTAGGTCTCATTGGCCATCCCGAGCAGACTCTTTGCAAGCTGATCAAAGGCTATCTAGGAACCCACAATCACCGCGGGCAGCACCAGACAGAAGGCAGGAGACTATACAACATTGGCAAACAATTTTCTGCCACAGCAACACCTCCATCAGGGCCTCAAACGCTTTAGCGAAACTAGCTAATTAGGACAATCATATGTGATCAGGCATAGGAGCATACCTAGTGCAATTGCAGATTATAAAAAAGCAGAGGTGAAAATTCTACAGGAAGGAGAATGAACATATTCGGAAATTACTGATGTGGCTATTAGATCAACTATATTCAGACAAGCTGGAGCGGCTGTATTGCACAAACAAAATTGGTTGTGAGCTCTATTCTTCAGACCTGAAGTGCAAAGCATATCACTAGTTATGCAATACAAAGGCAAGACTTTATTTGGCTGCCATACAGAAGAGGTTCTGCAGCCTATTTAAATCTGTCGCAGAAACAACCAGATCCCTTGAAGTGTCTCTCCTCAAGCCTACACGGTCTTTGTTGACTGACAAGTTGGCGCCAGCCACAGTACACCTGTAGGTGAAAAGCTCTCATTACAACAACTGGGTCAACATTACATCAGAGTGTTGGGTGTTAGATCTAGTAAAATATGGTCACGTTAGAATTTGTAGAAAACCTCCAACACCACCACATTGAGAAAATTAACCATTATAATCTACATCTGTTGCAAAAGAAATTAAACATGATGTAAAAGAAAGGAGCAATAGAACTAGTTCCAAAGACAGTAGTTTGGGCTTTTATTCCCATTTTTATCTCATAAGTAAAAAAATCCAGAAAGTGGGGACAAATTTTAGATCTTTGAAACCTCAAATGCCTACAGAAGCAAAAGTTAAATTGTGACTTGCAGGGGTTAAAAAAATTCCTCAGAAACAAAGCAGATATGACATCTTTGGACCTAAAGGACACATACTTTTATTCCCCTTCACCCAGTTCATTGAAGATTTGAGATCCAAGAGGCCAATCATCATCTATTCAAAGGCCTCCCTTCTGGTCTCAAATCTGTCCTAAGAATTTTTGCGACATGCACGGCAGCAGTAGCTCCTGGCTTCAGGAGAGAAGGTTTCCAAAAATTCCCTTATTTAGACAATTGGCTAATCAAGGCAAAAACAATAAGAAAAGCTACAAAGTACGACAAAGTGTGGCTCTTCAAGTATCTGGGGCCAACATCACAGAAAAACGTTCACTACACCCTCAAAAGGAACATTCAATGTACCGGGGTTGTTCTAAACATCAATAAACAAACACTTCCCAACAGGAGAGACAGTGTCTCGACTGGCAGCTCTGGTGATTCTCCTACAAAAAGAAAAGGACAACCACAGAACACATTTTCAAGTCCTTTTTAGGCATGTCATTTTGCATCCCTTTGGTCGTGCACAGCAGCCTTCACATGACGCAATTAAAAGGGCAGCGAACAAACAGTGATTGCAGAAAACCGGTTCTTTCGATGATCAAATACAAATAGCTCAGATGAAGAGCCCTCACCTCGTGGCTTCAACGCAAGACCACCACAAGAACACTGCGTTTAGACTGTCTTAACTCCAATAAGAAGCTTACTTCTTCACGACAGAGGACTCATTAGGAGGTTGGGGTGCACACTTGCAGGAGTCCCAAGTCAGACCATGGTCTGCAAAGGACTCAAATGAAAAAAAAATATCCTAGAGTAGAGAGCAAACGCTCTAGGGCTACGCTCTTTTCAGCCATGAATAAGCAAATTATCAGCTTTCATACATACAGAAAATATAACAAGCATGTATAAAACATGGAGGAATAAGATCCCTCAAATTATCCAAAGTCACAGAAGATATGGGATTTCACAATAGAATATCACATCCAGATAAGGCGGAGTATCTTCCAGTCCTATTGTATTCATGGGCTGACAGCATAAGAAGGACAACTAGAGAATGTCCCGAGTGGAAGTTCAAATAAAGCCCAGCTAAAGAAAATATTTTGTCACTGGGGAAAGCCAAAGCCAGATCTGTTCACTAACAACCGGAAATGCCATTATTACACCAGCCGGAAATCCCAGAGGATTGGGCGGGGGGGGGGGATGAATACCCTTTTCATAAACTTGTTAGGGGTCGGTGCGTATGCATTTCTCCCAAACCCGCTGGTAACACGGTTACTATTGAAAATGAGAAGGGCACCAAGCAGGATAATCCTCATAGCACCCTTGTGATCAAGACAATACTGGTTCAAAAAGCTACTTCTCCTCTGGAACAGCAAATGGGGTTGGAACTAACACAGAATCAACTGTATCCGCGCAAAAAACTAATTCTTCACCTGTACTCTCGCTCTCTGGATTTATCAGCATGCCTCCTGAATTCAATGAATTCCAGCTATCATACATACCAGAAGTCTGTAGAGAAATAAGATGTAAAACAAGGGCAGAGTCCACAAATAACATGTACAAAGGAAAATGAAAACTTTTTGGCTCATGGAGTGCTCATAAGAAACGGAATCCTATAACCTTGCTGCTTTAACTTTTACCTCATCTTCTGCACCCAACTCAAGCTTCAGTCAGAGTACATTGAGCTATTTCTCACTCCAAGGAAACATGCAACCAACCAGCTCTTTGGTCTAAACGGCTTAAAGAATTTCCTAAAGGATGTTCCTCTGACAAGACACCCTCATACCATGGTGGCTTAATATAGTTTTATCACAACTGATGAAAAAGCCTTTAAAGTCAAAACATAGGGAGAAACTAAATTACATCTCATGGAAGGTTGCCTTTCTTTTAGCCCTCAAATCAGCTAGTCGGTGGGATTTAAGCTTTTACTATTAAAGAATCATTCCACCAGTTTAAAGACAAAGTTAGCTTGAGAATCCGTATTTCATACCGCAAGTGCCATCAAACTTTCCTCTGAATGAACCAGTTCTGACTTTTTCCCACAAACCCAACTAATTCAGCAGAGAGAGCACTTAATGCTCTTGATATTAAAAGAGGTTTAGAATTATACATTGACAAAGCGGATAAGAAAAGCCGGACCAACTACTTATTGCTTATCATCACCCACTGAAATGCTAACTCCTGTGAAAACAGTATAGTTCGTTGTGTCGCCGGCGATAGTATTCTCAAAAGAAAGAAGGTCAGCCATTGCAATGGACTGTTAAAGCCCATTCAACAAGGGTCTACATCCCCCTTTGCTTGAGTATCCATGCTTGACATATGCAGGGAAGCAACACGAATAGAGCCATTATGCAACACTACTGTCTGGGTTCAGCGTCAAAGATTCATCAGTAGGGAAAGCGGTCCTGCGCCCTTTATTGCAGCAGGTTAGGGGTGTTTAGGCTTGGTTACCTCTTGCCGCTTACTAATAACTTTTGCATTTACTGCTTGCTATTCCGATTCAAGTACGTGAATCTATGAAAGCCAATACTGGCCAAGTTAATAACCTGCAACTGAAGTTTAATATATATATATATATATATATATATATATATATATATATATATATATATACACAAATATATATATATATATATACACACACATATATATATATATACACACACATATATATATATATACACACACACATATATATATATACACACACATATATATATATACACACACATATATATATATACACACACACCACACCACATTTACATACACTTTTTTTTTTTACAGATTCACATGCGACCCACCCTCATCCGCAATTAAGGCGCTATGAAATCTGAACTATGGTGGCCCGAGCGAGGATAGATAAATGCGGTTCTTTGCTCAGATTAGCTGATGTGAATAGGTTACTACTGGGCCATATTAAAAGTTATTCTGTATATGTTGAACACTGTACTGCTCACTAAGTCTACTGTGGAACTCTCATCTGGACGACTAGGATGATTTCTGAATACAACTCTACGAAAGATACCAATACTGGAAAATGTCAATAAAGGCAAGTAACTGTTTTCTCCTCAAGTATAAAGATATTTAACAAGCTTTGACAATGCCAATAGGTCTGGCTTTAAAGGAATTGTGCATGGTAATGTGAAGCAGTACACAGAAGAATGGAGATTTGTGCAGAAGCAAAAAGCTGTACAATAATATTGGTGTAGGTTAAAAGATCAGGTGACAGTTGCATGGTTAAGCTAGACCTAAATATCCATGTAGGCTAACAACTGCCCTCCTTCCATCTGCGCTGCTGCAAGAGAAGGACACCATAAATGATCTAGTTATCTAAGACACCTAAAGAGCATTACAATGTCATGCATTTGCCCCTGAAACTTCAAGCTCAGACAGCTAGGTAAATATAATCAATTTATAAAAAAAAGAAGAATGCTCAGTTGGGTGGAGGGCACACAACTTCTGCCCAATCAAAATATGTACTCCTGGCCCCCAACATGTGGGAAGAGCCAAAGCCGCTCCTGGTGATCCTCACATAGTTATCCAGTGACAGCTGCACAGTCAAGCCAGACCATAAAAATGCACTTGTATCCTGTCAATTATGGTAAAAAGCATAATCAAGACCTGCAAAGGCAAGAAACCCTTTCATGCAGCTCTGGCTGAGTGCCATTAGGCTACTACAGTTTGTCAAGAAGTAATTAACTCATTTTTTGCGACAATTTTCTGACATTTTAATCAGAAGAAAATTCCACATCCAAACTAGACACTTTTCTAATCAATTTTGAAACGGGGTATACCATTTTTTTCATACCGCAACAGTACTGTACATTTAGGTGTCAATTACTACATCTGCTCGTCAAAATATAACCATCAATCTGAATATAATAATTGACAATTACAAAAGTGAAGACAAACCTGCTGCATAAGTTCTGCTGAATCATCCTCTCCATTGCCTACAGCCTTTTTATTTAATGCAGGCCCAGATTTTACAACTACAGGGTTTCTTTGGGGAGCGACTGCCGTTCTCTGTGGAGCTGAAAAAGAAAAAGTATAACTTTAAAAACGTACAGAGAGCTCAGAAGACAGAAGGAGCATAGTGCCAGCTCATACCCAGGTGCTGTTACTTTGCGTACTCTAAATTTTGTTCACCGAAAGTATTGTGACAAATTCAAAGACCACAGAAGTGCAGAAGAGTCAGCCTTCAAACCAGCTCAAATTGTGTATTACAACAGTGCATGTACCAATTTTTGCCATTTTCTTAATGCCTTGAGAGGAGTCTTTTCTGGCGGTCTTTGCTTCTGTGGCTCCTACCAATAGGTCATCTGGAAGAAGTACAGCAATTCCCCTGGTTAGTTTTATGAAGCTGGTTTAAATCTTAAGGCGGGGAGAAAAGACATCAATAATGATGAAAAGGATGCCATGATTTGGAAGCGGCACTATTGATTAAGAGGATTTTTTTTTTTTACAAATGCCACATCACTTTGATTAAAATAAATGAAGAAAAAAAAAAAAGGAAAATGGTCAAGTTTTGAAAACATCTCTAAATATATTCCATCGTTGAATGGAATGCAGTTTCACCATACGAAACCTGCTCGAACACAGACCGATGGGCTTGGGAAAAATTATTGTGTATCCAATTAAATATAAGTGTCAGATAGTATTGCAACTTTACCTGAACTGGAGTTGAGCAATTTCTTCGGCTTATTCAAGACAGGCGCTGCAAGAATGGGTGCTGCTGCAGTCTCCTGGCCTTGTCGGGCTGCTACTGGATCATAATCTTTTCCATCATAATTTGCATCAAAAAACTTTTTGAACCACTGAACATACTCAAAGTTGTCCTGGAATTTTCCTTTCACCAGCTTATCCACTGGAATGATCTACAGGGAGGAAGCATTAAGTCACATGTTCAAGCTGACGTTATACCTAGTCTGCTCAGTGCCTGTATCTGACAAATTACCCCGAGCGATACCAAATACGATTTTAATGTTGGGGTTTCCATTATACCTGTATCTGTTACCCTACTACATCAATTCATGGTCTTACCTTCAAGTGTTTGACAAAGAACCTTGGTGATTAACAGCGGGAACTGGACTAGAGAGATTTTTGTATTAAGTGAAGGAGTTTGAATTGTAATCTCTCCATGCCCGGAAGAGAATGAAGTGACCTGAGGTTAGTCATGATAAGTTTGTGACATTTAAATCAAAATAATAATTGGGCAGCAGACTAGTGATCTCTATATTTTGTACAGAGATTCTTTATGATGACTAGTGTCAAGTTGGTTACAAGTTAAAGCAATTTGGGGCCCTGGGAAAAAAGGTGACTGGAGCCAGACTTAAGAGGAACACTCATAAGACAGATAATAAAATGCATTCTTGAGGACAGCACTTACTTGGCAGGTGGCTGGTGTGGGACGAACAGTTCAGAGTCCAAAGAACCGAAAGGGATATACGCAGTGTATGCGACACATAAAGGACGGTGGCAAGTTTTTTTTTGTTTTTTTTAAAGTGGAGCGAATATAAAATTGTTGCATTACGTTCTAATCTTGCCTAACACAGCTGGACACTTGCTAAGTGAGCTCTGACTTACCTCGTTTGCCAATACACTATGTAAAAGTCGATTTGATGCAATAAAATCTAATTTAATGACCATTTACAGTAATATATTACAGTAATATTGGCTAGAGTTCGCCATGATGCAAGTCTACCACAGACAGAATTTAACATGCAATAATCCAATTTGAAAAAAATGTAAAAAATAAATATGTTGACCACTGAAGGGTGTAACTTTGCGCTCAGTAAAAATAAAAAGTGAATAAAAATATTGCTAGAGTATTATACAGTGGTTAGTTTTAAGAATAGCATTAGGGCAAGCATACCCTATTCTACAATTAAATTCTTTTATAACCGATTGGGGTAAGCATTCGTGCAAGAAGGTCTTCATTCAGTATAAATAGAAACAACTGGGAGGGGGGGGCGAGAAGAGAGACGAGGGAATGTGTAGAGTCAATTGTAGAACAGTTAATGGCAGGAGAAGTGGCATGTGTAAATTCATGCTGTGCATCGGATCATGTATTCTACCACAACAAAATTACGTTTCTGCCATTGTATAGTACAAACATTTGTTATAGGTGGTTTGTAAATCCCCTTTTCTCACCAATTATGGGCTTTAACATCCACGTCGTTTAATGAGATCTCATTAGGCGTTACCAAGTGAACTTTCCATTTCTTAAATCAAGGCAAGGTTTTGTGTTCTGAGGTGTGAAATACCTCCTTCAATTTGGGGTAATACATGCTCTAGTGCATCAAATACAATGACCCTCACTGAAATATGGCCTGTTTTTATTTAAAACTCTATTCTGCAAGAGACTATATTTCTAACTCTTATGTGCAATAAAAACTCAAGACTAGTATGTTGTACAAGGTGAGGAGTAACATAAAAAGTAAATAAAAGTATACCTACTTTATCCACACCCATTTTCTTAAATGCTGCTTGCAACAATTTGAAGTTGTGAATGTACTCGTGCTCTAGTTTGGCTTGGAATTTAACTTTCTTCAGTGGCATCGAACCAGGGAACAGCATGTCCATAAACTGACAGTAGGCACTACCTGCAATCAACAATGAATATATTATAACAAAATTTCGGGATGCTGGGTAGGTGTGTGCATAAATTCAAAATATCCATAACTTAAGCATATTACAAATAAAGGTGACATGTAAAGAGAATTATGTAAACCAAATTATAGCCTGGGTACATCTATTTAGAGGCAGCTTTACAAGGTGATTTCTATTTCACAGGAGACACTGAGAAAAAAATTTCTGCATGAATGAGCATCTGTCCTATAAAAGAATAGTAGTTATTCCTATTTTAAAATTCGTTTTGGACTGAAATAGTAAATCTTTTTATAACATTATTCAAAGTGATTCTCAATCTATGGACGTGGCTCAAGCTACACAACACTTAAACTCACTACAATCCAATTTGTAGGGCGCACTAAATTACTAATAATTTGTTATTACTAAAAGAAAGCCGAGTAGAGACATTATACTCGGAGAAAATAAGACTGGTATCAATGGATCCCCAAGCAGAAAGCACAGGCTAGAGAATCCAATATTAAAAATTTAAAATAATCTAAACTAACTTGAGTTTTTAACAGTGTTACCTTTCTTTGCAAAAACTTGTGTATACACACCCATGAAAAGAAAAATGTTATGCTATGTTGGTTTTGAAAATCGGGGTTTTACATAAGCAATTTAAAAATGTTTCTATTACTATGCTTGAATTGCGTTTTTGGTAAAGGACCAAATGTTCTGCTGTCAAATGTATACAGAAACAGTTTGGGAAATCTAAAGCAATGGGTCTTCGTGTTGTATTAAAATACTCATGTCTATAATTTGTATATTTTTGTTATAGTGTTTTAGTTATAACATACATAAGTTGAATAACAAAACACATGAAATTACTGTTATTTCTTCCCAAAATTTCAGCCACCCTGAAGAAGCGGCACAGGTTGCCACGAAACGAGTGTTGGCTGAAAAACGTTGAACTGTGGCAAACAAGATAATCATTAAGCAAGAGTTTGTCTCCTTTTCCTTAGATAAAGTAATTTTGGTTGCATCATTGTTTTGATTAGATTTGAATACATATTAGCTCCTTTAATTATAAGAAATATTGGGACAGTAATGTGTTATGAAGGCATAGCAATAATGAACATAAACGTGATACAGAAAATTCTTGAGAATAAATTGCAATGAAAGACAATCCACGCAAATTATATGTCCATTTCTGATATGAAAGTGTTTTTTCTAGAAATTGCTCACAACTGTAGAGAGAGTTTTATACCAAACTGGTTGGGCACTGGTCAAGTAGGTATATAGCATGTGCAGGGTCATGATTATCTTTGCCCAAACTTTTGGATAAATTCACATGGGTTCTTTTCTATTTTGAATGTTTTTAAAGTATAAGAGAAGCAGGCAGCTACTTGCAAAGCTTGTTCATAATTAAGGGGGTGGGGGGGGGGGGGAGGAACCAGTACCCGATTTACAGAAGGGCATCCGCACTCGTGGCGGGACCTTTAAAATGAAGTTTCTCATTGCAGAGGTCCGGTCACGAGTGAGGGGCCCGCTGCCATGTGTGCCCTCTGAGGCCCTTTGTGATTCAGGCCAGAGAATCTTTGATTAAATGATAGATTTTAAAACAAGTCATAAAGAGAGCTTTTAAATACCTAACAGCATATTTTCCTTTTGAATAAGCCAACTAAATATGAACACAATCTTTTTTGTTTGTTTCGTAATTCATTATTGAAAGTTAAAGGAGAACATAATGTAAGTAAGTCACGGCTTAAATACGCAGAAGTCTCACCATTACAAGTACAGCTGTGCTGATTTGTAGAGAAACAAAAAATTGCACAAAACAAGAGGGGTGGGGGACAAAAATCCTTTGAAAGTGTTAAAATAAAAAAGCAGTTCCATTCAAAGACTGCTGCAAACCAAACTGCAATTAAATATGTAGAATAACTACACATCTGCTAGACATTCCAAGACGGTTTGAACCTCACTCAACAAAACCCCCCAATCCTGTAATCACACCAGACCAATCAAGTGGTTTTGCATGTTAAATTTACTACCTTTTTAAAAACAAGAAAAAAAAAAAAAAAAAAAAGCTTGCCAAACCAGGGGACACATGCCTCTTAATGTTCATGGTCTTGTTTCGTAAATCACTTCCCCCTTGCTGAAAGCACAACTACATTTTCAAAAATTCTTTACAATTGAGGGTGCTTAAGGACCACAATCAAAAATCATTACCCCTCCTGACGCTCAATGATAATAAATGGAATACTGCACTGTGCTCATCTATATTTGTGCTTTATACCTGGATGTTTTTCCCCGTGAAGCTGATAGATATGTATACAGTAAGCATTCTTTTATTTGTATTGCATCAGCTTATAAACATAAGCCATACAATATACCGTATACAATAACATTTCTGTGATGATCATTAAACAGTAATGATAGATATAAACTATTAGCAACACGGTTATAGATGCAAGAACAGAAAGAATGTTTGAGAATGGAAATCATTTAAAATGTTTACTACTTAAAATGGGCACAGTTAAAAATGATAACACAAAATACTGCCATTAACAGGGGACAGCCTATCAGAGTGATACGTAAGGTAGAGAGGTACAACTATATTACCAGGCTTAGATGTTAGAGTTCTATATGTGTTAATCTGTTTTATTATCACCTGTAAGCCAGATACAGTCGCGGCAGGGATTGCCCTACAATAGACAACACATTAGATAGTCCTGGAATAACTAAGCATTATATGGTTAGCTGTAAAGAGATGTAGTCTTGAGTATAATGAGAATGTAACCTTTGCTTGGCCGAAACTGTAACCGGGGAAATTTGGCAGCGGTAATTCTTCTGTAACATGTATTTTGTACCCAGATATGCTTACCTTGCAAACTTGGGAGAGAAAAAGAAAAAAAAAAGAGAAAAAAAAAAGCACCAATAAACCGATGTTTAAAAAAAAAACATTGAAATACTGCCATTAAAACACTTCAGCACTCAAGCATTATACCTGCTACTGCATTAATACGATAAGTCAGGAAAGAGTAAAGGTGAAAACAATGAATAGATTGGCATCATGCGAAAATGCAAGAGACAACAAGTCCACCTAAAAAATAATTGGGCTGAGACTGGACCATGACCTTAAAATAACTGAGGGCCCAAGTAAAGTGCTTTGTGCAGTAAACTATACGTTGGCAGAAATAGGTTTTCAACTTGAGGGTGGATTAAAACTAACATTATGTTGTCTAATGCATGGCCGCTTAACTTTCCAAGCTTTGTAGATGTAGGAGGATACTGGGTCAAAAAGAAAGTGATAAAAATGTCTGATCTTACACATAGGTGCATGGCGGATCTGCAGTGTCTGATGCCAGTTTAATTGTTTTTTTTAAGGGGCCGAAGGAATCTCCTCACGAACAAAGAATGGGGGCATGGCCTCAGAGTGCACGAGAGTCTCAATGCCACCTAGCAAGCAGGGACTGAAGGAATTGTAGGTTGAGGTCAACCAGTTCCGTGTAAAGGACTTTACAGGGAGGCATCCCAGTCTGAATTTTATATACAATGCTCTTTATTGGTGAAAACATACTATATAGTTCTCAAAACCGAATGTGGGTTTAATTATCCGCTGAGTAAAGAGTTTTCCATGGAGCTGGTCAGAGATCCACGAATAATAGTTCCCCTTCAGTCTATCCAGGGTTGAGGGAGTTTTGGTTTTTTACCTCCCAACAAACTAATAGGGTCATAAAATGGGTAACAATTTAACAGCCCAAATACCAAGTACATGGCAGGCTAGACCTGTGCAAGTCAACTGAAAACTATCACAGATCGGTACGTTTCTTAGAGATGATTCAGAGTTGGCAGGGTTATTTTTTGTACAACTTGCAATGCTGACAATTTCCTTTGGGGCTTGTAAAAATGGGGAAGGAAGTTAGTGTGTTATTGTGAAAAGCACTGAGAATAGGGGGCTGATACTTTACAGCAATATAAGCTTTAATCACTGAGACTAGTACTAGTTAGTCTATCTAAACCGATTGCCAAAAGGCTTGACAACTGTATAGTGTCATGGGGAAATTATGACAGAAGTTGAGGGCTTGAAAGATATGGTTTGGCTAGTGAGTTCTGTGAATAGGCACACAATGACCTTAAAAAGGTCTGCTCCCACAAAGGTGGCATATGGGAAGGGAGCTACCTGGGAAACTGAAGTGGAGTTGGAGTAGCGCTCCACAACGTCAGAAGGTGACCACTCCTGGACAGGACATTGAAAATCCCAGGGAAAAGTCATAAATTAGCTAGGATTTGTGTTTAGGACATTGTGAAGCGGACTGTCTGGGAGCTTAAGTAACTTCAGGTATAGGAATTCCTTCAACTATCAATCCACAGAAACTGGCAAGATACAGCATTTTCTTCAAGAAAATTGAGCACAAGACCTGGAAAGTGTACTGCTGAGAAAAGAGCAACTCTTCCCCCACACCAGAAACAAAATTAAGAGCATACCCATTGTACACGCTACCTTCCTTTTCAATCCCTATTACTGACGCTGGTATGGTAACAATGCCTATTGCTAGACCATTGTATGAATTTCAAAGTCTGTCCATCACAGACAAGAGGCAGATTTGGTTCTATGGAGGTGTGGTCTTTAGGGATCAGCTTTAATGACTTGCAAGGTGTTGATTTGTGAGAATGGAGGTCTCTACCAAAATGCTTAAATTTTTCCTCAGTTGAAACAGAGGCTCATTTCCAGCAAATGCATATAAATGAAGTAAATGCTGTTAGATGCCTTAACCTATTACTAGCACAATCTAACCGTGTATTTCTGACCCAATACCCGATGATGTAAGGTGGTTCTGTGAAATTGCTTTGTGGGCAGTGTTACTGTGAGATGTGGCTACCCATCACTGGAATGTTTACTCTATTGGAGGTGTATGATTAATCTAATGTATGCCGTTTGAGATTGTGCATTTGACAACTGAGGTGCTATAAGAGGTGTATGCATTTTTCAGTATGTGGATACCCTATTATAGGGCATATCTGAGGTGTTTCGCGCTTTAGCAATGTATAGTTCACCATTTAATTAGCTTGGTAAGCACTCACTTACAAAAGGAATTCATGGTGGTGTCAAGTTCGTGTGCTTTACACCAGTGTGATGGGTAGAGGAGGAAACAAAGGATGCGCATGTATTTCCCAGTACGCTGCTTTGACAGTGTCATGGATTAACATGGTTAATAGCTGTTGAAACTTACTGGAGTGAGTTTTGATTGGTCGTCTGACTACCTGAGAAATACTCTGTCATTACTGGGAGTAGACTTGCCTATCTGCACCCTTTTCTTTGCCTAGAATGCTCTCAGCCTGCCTGTCTTCTCCCCAAGTTTCTTCTAGCAGTGTAGTTCCTGTGATTGAGCCATAGAATGGTGTGCAGAAGGCACAGCCTGCCTCCTAGCCAGTAGGTCCATTCATCATGTGGACTTTGTTCTTACTGGATCACCGTTGAGACCCCCAAAACTGCTGAAGCTATCCAATGTCTTATATCTTTAGCACGATTCATTTCTGCAACGGACACAGAAAACATTTGCAGCCTGATTAACAAGGGAAGCATGGAATGGCCACCTAAAAAGAAAACTGTGCTGATCTGACACACACAATAGGGTTAGAGTGTCAAGTTGATTTCCATACTTCGCGAGATTGAACATTAAAAATATATGCATCAGTTAATCCTCCAGTGTTGGACTTGGCCCTTTTTGGCTAAAGTTCCTTAAACTTTTTGCCTGCCTCCTAGACCTTTTTCTGACATTTTGTTGCCGACTTAGATGCTTTGGGCACTTTGCCACTGCTGATCAGTGTCAAAGTGCAAGTGCTCCCTGTATAAAGTGTTATGGTAATTGGTATGTTTGTCTTACTAGTAAAGTCCCTAGTAAAGTGCACTATGTGTGCCAGGGCTGGCAATGCAAATGCTTCTAGTGGGCCTGCAGCACTAATTGTGCCACCCACACAAGTAGCCCTAAAAAGAGATCTCAGGCCTGCCACTGCAGTGCCTGCGCGCAGTTTAACTGCCTTGCTGTCCTGACAAGTGCACCCACTTGCCAGGCCTTACCCTTCCCTTTTTATGCACATCAGACACCCCTATAGTAGGCCCAAGGTACCCCCTGGGCAGGGTGCAGTGTATGTGAAAGGTAGGACATGTACTGAGGTGTGTACCATGTCCCGACAGTGAAATACTGCCAAATTCGTTTTTCACTGTTGCAAGGCCATCTTGCCCATAGGACAGAATGGGGAATGCTGGGTCCCATGTTTCCAGCATATCTTCCCATAGGCATAAGATGGAGAGATGAAGTTTAGTGTGCCTGAATTCAGAATTTAACAACATCTTTCTATGAAGATGGTTTTAAAATTGTGTGTTTAGAAACCACACTTTTAGAAGTGGCTGGTTTCTTGTCCTAACCATCCTGTGTGTCTCTGCCTGGATGTGTATTGACTGTCTGGGTTTGGATGTGACGGTCTGGGGAGTGTCCTGACACCAGAGAGGAGTAGGTGAGACAGCACAGGCTGACCTGCATTTGGTGTAGTGGGAGGAATAGCCCCTTTGATGCGAAGAGGCCTGGGCTGCTGCCACAAAGGAATGGCTCCCCCTCCTGCAGAGTGTCCGAGGCCCAGACCCTCCCTATCAAAGAAAGAAGGTGTGCACTGGCAGGAAGACACCCAGAACTGGTTTGGACCGGGCTCAGAGCCCCCTGAACACAAAGACTTCAAAGGCATTTAGGGGTATAAATGTAAGAGCTGAAACCCCTGAACTCAAGACTGCAATCCAGACTGAAAAAGGATTGAAACTACTTCGTGATCAAGAGGAACCTCTGCCAAAGGAGAACAGCTGAAGAGAAGGACTGCCCTTGCTGTGTGTTCTGGGGCTGGCCTGCAGTTTGCTGATTTGACCAAGGAGAGGACAAGGGACTTTGCTGTGTGCTGTGTCCCCCTGCTTGAGAGGACTTTGGTGTGTCCTGAAGTAACTTCTCTCCAAGGGCCTGAGGAGAGGTGGTCCCCTGTTGTGGAAACTCGGGATCATCAAAGTTTCCAACCGCGTCTCAGCGACGCTTGGTGCGTGTGCTTTTGCACGCCTGAGACTGCCGTGTGGTCCGTGGTGCTGTTTACAAGGTGCCCCGTGACCGCATTGCCCCCGCAGCGCGAAACATCGTCCACGCTGCTGCACTGCCGTTTGTGGCTCGAGCCGCCATCGTAACGGAGGCTGTGAGTGAGGATCTCCGCCGCCGGCCCGAGCCGCAACGTGCTAAAGGATTTTTTGAAGCTAAGGAAGCTGCAAGGCGAAAGGGATCGTGATCGTTGTTCGCCAAGAGGAATCTGCCAAAGATCGTCAACGAAGGCAGTGCCGTAACCCATCAGGCTACAGCGTCGCCTAGCAACTGAGCTGCAACGTCGTCAGGGCCGCCCAGCAGGCCGTCCGACGAGCGGAGAGAGAGAGCGAGGTAGCGCACCCCCCAGGTAAGGCTTGGACTCCGGTTGGGAGCCGCAAGCGTGTGTGGTCTGGGGAGGCGTGCAGGAGGAGTACAGGAGTGCTCAAATCTCTCTCCCGCTGCACCGCGTTAGACGCGCCGAGTGGCCCGTACCTGCCCAGCAGTACCGGGGCCGCCTCTAAGCGTACGACCGTTGTCTCTGCTGTGGGGGCCTAGTGGTGCCAGATTTGACTGCGCAGATTGGCTTATAGCATTATTCCCTGCATTACGAACTGCCCGATTCTTGATTACGAACCGCATTATTCCTTGCATTACGAACTGCATGATTCTTGCATTACAAACCGCATTATTCCTTGCATTACAAACCGCATTATTCCTTGCATTACGAACTGCCTGATTCTTGCATTACGAACTGCATTATTCCTGCGTTACGAACTGCATTATTACTTGCATTAAGGACTGTCTTATTATTAAATTAGGAACTGCATTACGAACTACATAGCATTGCATTAGGACTGCATTAGATATTCGTGAACTGCTCATTAATACCGCAAGAACCTACAAGTGATTGTTGGCCTAATAACCGGCAAAGGGAAATATTACGAATACGTTGGATTTTTATTGTTTGGTCTCATCGTATCCCTTTTGATAAAGATATCGCTATTTTTATAAAAACCAGTGTGGTGCCCATTTGTGGCGTTATCACTGTGCTACTGGGAGTGTGGTTGCAAATACTTTACACATTGCCTTGGAGATAAGCCTGGCTGCTCGTGCCAAGCTACCGGGGGGGGGGATGAACAGGGGTTATCTGAGGGTGTCCCTCCTTTCCCTGACTAGAAGCAAGGGTCCCTATTTGGATTAAGGTACCTACCTCAGCCAACTAGAGACCCCCAGTTCTAACATCCAGCATATCACTTCTGATATAGACATGAGCCGCTGCAAACTGGCGCTGCTCTGGGTAGGGCTCCCAATAGCAACAAGCATTTGCAATGCAATAGGTCTCGCATTTGTTTGAAATAGAGTGTTTGGCATTGTAAATGGCAATGTTTTTTACCTATGTGTTAGAGTCTATGTATGTGGTGTGTAGTGGAATTGTGGGTTCGATTGGATGTGTTATTTGTGGAATTGTGTCACGTGGAATTGCGTGTTGTGGAGTGGATTTGTGTAGCGGAATTAAGTGGCGTGGTGTGGAATTATGTTTTGCCTGGGTAGTGCAGTCATGCCAAGCTGATGGACTGTGGGGAAGAGCTTTTAGTCTGCAGCAAGAAGAAAAACGAAAGTACGTAAATGTAACCCAGACTGGGCTGAAATCATGAGTCCATCTTTATCATGAAAATATTTTGTTTCACTGCTCACACAAAATGATGCTTATACTACATACTCTGTTCTAAACATGTATGGCATATTTTAGAACATAACTGGAATGCCCTGAATAATTCAGCTGCATCTTTAATAGACGTGTGTCCTAGAAATAGGATTGTTTTAAGCAGATCATGGCACTGTATATGTTTTACACAATCTTTTTTTTTGCTGTGGGGGTAAAAGGACAACATTGAAAGACGTTTCTCTGACTCTGCGCAAGAGAAAGCCAGTAATTGGGGAAGAAGAAACTATCAGTAGGACATGCTGAATGTGTGGAGTTTTGTTTATTAGGAAATCAATATATTGTTAAGCGTGGGAGCGCTTTTTTAATGTCCATAACAGTATCAAAGCAGTGATAAAAAGACGCCACGGAAGTGTTGCATAAAGCATAATGAACTATTAACAGTACTTCGTGGTCGCTTGCATGGCAGTGGGGGAAGTCTTGTCTCAAAGACCTGCAATATCAGAAGTTACATTAACCCTTCTCAGTGAGGCTGACTGTATGGACGGATGAAAGGCTGAGTATACGTCTCTGCAATGCGGAAATTTGCCGCTTCTTAACTAAGTAGCTCTCTTACTTCATAAACCTTGTAACGATGTTATAACGCTTCAGGTTTTTTATGACGCCATAGACGTTTGTGTGTTTTTCAATACTTTATTACAGCAGGCTAGACTTCTTGTATGTGACATGACATAGGTTCAAACCTGGCCACATGCAATAAAATATTCTAGCCTACCTTACAGTGTGTTCTACAATGTTTTATTGCACGTGACCAGGCTCGGACAGGAATGTTTAAATCTACTTTCACGAAAATAGGCTTTACATTATGTACATACATAACACACGACGTACATGTGTTAAATTAAGTACTTGAGGGGGGAAATTCTTACACGTGAGATGCCTAAGATGTGTTTACCCATATGGGCCACTAGGTGGCAGTGAGTCTTCACCAAGTGCTGCTTTGAATCCGTACACTACTAGTGAATGAGAGAAAAAGGCACAGTGCTTCCATCCATTCTTTCGTCCAGCTTTCTCTTTATCGAACAACAAGCATTGGCCGCGCAGCCGTGAAAGTCGCGCGGCCGCGAAAGTGAAAGCGATCGCGCTCCAGATGGCGCTGAAAGCTGGCGGCTGCACGCAAGCGCTAGGCCAGCAAAAGCGTGTGGGGTAGCACTTTGAAAACCCCACTTACAAAATGTCTCGCAGAGCAACGCATGCGCTGGCTCAGGCGAGACCTAAAAAGGGATATTGTGCTCCACTAGAAGCCAGAGGCCTCACTGTCAACCACTAAGTGGCAGAGAGGTATGGACTGGTTCATGATCAGGGAGCAGCTGGTCTACGAGGCCAGGGGGTGTGCTCAAACATGCAAAAATATGGGGTACGTGGACAGAATAGAGGTATAAAAAAAAACAAAAAGACACTATTATTCTCAACTTAGATACTGAAATGCAGACATATAAAGGACTGGGGTTGTTACCTGGACAAGATGCAACAACAAATAATGACTGGTTGGGAGGGGGTGGATTTGAGGGCACTGGGCTTATGTGGCACTGTTATTTCATGCAACTCAAACACACACACCTCAACATACCGTGCATCACTAAACTTGTTTTTATACATTCAGAAATACACATCTGCTTTGCCGCTTGTGGCAAACAGAGTCCAATAGCTTGTTGAAATGCTTATTTGGTACAAGAAAACTATCTTAGCCCTATCTGATTCTATTCAGACTCCCATCCCTTCTGCGCTGCCAAGATTTTAGGCCAGAGAAGCTTTGTCGATAATGGGATTTGCAAGGCTGAACATGACGCTAAAGGTGTAGACGTGTAATGTTTATGCTCTGATTTGCAAAGCATGATAAGATTTCAAGCACAACGAAACCTGTGAAGACAGGTTAAAACTAATTCCAATCTTGGCATGTCAGATTTGTCAGCCGAGCTGGGTGCTTCCTTTAGGACTTAAAGTTGAGGACTTTTTTTTTTTAGTTGAGGACAATATGGTGAACAAGGCATAGCAACTCATCTAGTAGCTCACAGATCACCTTCCAAACAGTTCCAAGTTTTCCATCACAAGTAGGACTGCACATAGCTTTGAGGAATATGTGTTGAAAATAGGGTACGGAATGTGCCATTATTATGCAAATGTAGACAGCTACTATATGTACAGCCTGTCCCAGAACAAACTCAGAGGCAGGGAAGTAGAGTGTTGTCCCAGTAAATGTAAACAGAGGAGCCAGATTTACTGGAAGGATGGGGTAAGGAACAGCAATACTGGCTGACACCATTATAAATAGTTAAAGGAGCTACATGCAGTAGGTGTGTGAAGTATTGAGTAGTTTAGTTCAAGGATAGCAGGCTATACAGATTGAGAATTTAGGCGCATTTAAAAGACTTGACTATCTGGGTTGACTGGAGCGCTATTGAATGATTGATCCCTAGGCCTTCAATGAGAATGTGCAGGGTATACAATAAGTGGGCTTAAGCGCGTGGAGGTAGTTTACACAATGGATTATCAGTGCATACTCGCCATAGATTATATGGATGCTTATTTCCCGTGAAAGGACAATTGGGCCTTTGGTTAATGCGATGGAAATGCTCAATTGACTGATTTGCATGGTCAGCAGGAGCATAAGAATAACATTTAGTAAATTGTTGTCTTACATAGACATGATTATGGCTATATTAATCTTGCATGTTATTTTGCATATCAGTTTCCTGGTTGCAGTTTTGAAAGCTTTGCTATTATGGAGGAGTCTAAATGAATCAGTCTCTTAGCCTACTAAGTTTTGGTGTTGTGAGGGGTGGACTCACTTCATGGCATTGAATTTATACTTTGAAACCTTAAAGGCTATGTGTTGAAGAGGAGCAAGAGGTGACAGTGATTCAGTAAGTAATAGACTTAGACATGAAAAACAAGATAGAATCTGCACAATGGAAACCACAATTTGAAGTAGAATGTCAAGAGCACAGCTGTCTGTACTGAATTGTAAAAGGCATTAATACATGTTAAGTTTAGATTACAAGGTTCAGAGTGAATGTATTAAGACAAAGTAGTGCTATCCAGACTTTTTACAATGGCCTTTCAAAATACAGCCTATGACACTTGATAAAAATGCATACTATTCTATTCTGGGAGAAAGTTGTGTGAAGTGGAACTGGGAAGGCTGGAAATTGACTAAGCCAAGCTGCTCTCAGGGTGGTGTGGACTAAGTACACAAATGATGGAAAGAATTAGCATGCAGGGGCGGTTTCTGTGCCAGGGCGTAGGGGCTCCGCCCCCTTTACTTTCACGATGAGGGAAAAAAAAAAAAAGGAAAAAAAAAAAAAAAAAGGAAATGTGCAATGCTAAATCTGCATTTGTTTTTAAACTTTGTATTTGCACATATAAACAGAAACTTGCCACTCGCTGTTATGCTATGACCCTGATGGGTCTCGGGGCGCTGCTTTTCCTAAACTTGGGAGTTGCTCCCCTGGTGGGCTGGCTCAAAGTCTAAAAAGTATTTGCTGAGATGACAACCTCTCAGCCCTGAGGTCTGTGAGGTCATCAGCTCGGAAAACACCTACCATCAAGACACAGTCTCCACCCCCTGATGGCGTGGAGGTGAAGTGAGCCCCGGGCGTTTCAGATGTAAGCCCTGTAGCTCCGAGTCTCCACGTCAATCAGGGAGTGGAGAGCAATGTCACCCCCACCCTTTCCCTACTCGTCACAGGGTGGGGTGGGACTGACCCTGTGACGAGGTGGGAAAGGGTGGGGTAAGACTGCGCAGACTCGACGAGGTGTCTGTGACAGTGACTACTTCACCCCCTGTATTAATCCTGGACTCCATTGTAGCACCGGCGTGCGTGTGTCTGTTCAGACACTTGATTTGTTTACTGCCAGGCCAGCTAAGGTGGCGACAGTGCCAGTGGGGGGGCAAGGTCAGTGAGACAGACAACAGGGACAAATATCACAATTCCTTCCTTTACCAATAATTGGCTTGGGACGCTCGAGAAGCAGAATACTTTATTACACATGTCGCGTGAGGAGTTTTATTGGGAGGCCAGGGACAGCGTATATATTACACAGTCGAGGTGAGTTTAAAAAATGCCAGCAGGGCCGTCTGCCTCTTTGAATTAAGTGTTGGGATTATGTTTAGGGGTAGTGGGCGAATCTAAACCAGCTGATGTTGGCTATAAATTGAACATTCCTAGGTTGGCTTCTTTTCTGACAGGACTTCACTGTGCACAGAAAACGGTATGCCTATGCATTACATGTAAAGCAATCCCACTCAAAAAATCCTGACTATTTAAGTCACGTATTTTACTTCAGCACAAAGTGAAATTATATCTTTGTCACTGCTGTTTTTTCACCCCCGGTAAATTTATTCATAACCCCGCATGAGGATGGAAATTGGTAATTCCCCTGCGCTAATATTGCTACCCTGTTTAAAGCACTCTGTGCTATGCTCCTGCACGCGTTACATCAATAACGAAAAATAAAGAAAGAAATGACAGCAAATGAGGTCGGGGCTTGTAAATTGTATTGTAGCGTCTCCTTTACACCGTGTGTCAGGGTGCACCCCATATTAGAAATCTGCATACCTGCAGCGTCGCCCTGTTTCTTGTTTCTGGGGTAAATAGTAAATACCCAGATGAGGCACTTAGTAGCGTGAAGTTTACACCGAGATTGCGCATATGTGTTCTGGCAAGAGAAAGCTGCAGAAAGTCAGTATATGTGCTTGTGGAACACGTGCGGTATGTGGGTGTGAGGTATTTGTTGTGTGTGTCGGATGCATGAGTATGTGGATTTCTGAGGTGGAATGGGTTATGCAGAGTGTTCGAAATGTGTGAGTACTATGCCACTTGTGATCTAGGCAGCTGGTTAAGAGAGTTGTTGAATGGTACTATTGTACCACATAAAATTATTTGCTTGGAGCAAGCTGTGAAATGCTGAAATTGTTTTCAACACCATGCTAATGTGTAGTGGAGTAGCGTGCATCACTCTCAAAGCAGATGTTTCATGAGACTGCCGCATGAATGGTTGGTAGCGCTTAATGCATGCAAATGTGCATGCAGTATTTCTGAGACTCTTTTCAGATGAACACTGACACATACACTTGTCTGCCCCATCAGTACACGTATCCCTTATTGTATATACACATGTGCATTAATGGATGTGTGCCGTGTGTATATATGTACATGCATGCACAGCCAACACACTTATGTACAAATGTGTGTTTTGCCATATCCATCTGTCTGTGTTTAGATGTGTAGGTTTATTAGCATAAACTCACTTTTTTCTGTTTACATATGGGACTTTCTGTATATGTGCATGTGTTATAACATAGTGCTTGTCTACTCAGTGCTTTACATCACCATTGTGTCACCACAGAGGGACGAGGGGAGTGGGGACAGATACCAAGTGATGGGAAAGAGATGGAAATGAGGGACTAAGAGTAAGGAAGGCAAACATGCAGCCCTAATGAGGAAGGAGCCTTGAAGATTGTGGTCTTCCACCAAAGCACTCATACAGTAGAGGGCAGAGCAGAAGTGAACTATGAGCAGCTACTTCTTGGGCATCTGTCTATCAGGTAGGAAGTGGGGAGCAAGGGATGTATTGGGAAGAGATAGCAAGAGAGGGCAGAATAGGGGAAGAAGTGCAAGATGGGGGTGGTAGCACACCTTTCAAGAGATACTAGTGCAGGCCAGGAAGATCTTCTGGGAGTTATGAAACTTCTCCCTCTTCACTCTCCTGGCTGTCTATGAAGTCAACCTTTGATGCAGCCTCTCTCAACTAGATACATGAATCTGTTTCCAAAGCTGTAAAAGGGAGTAGGAGCAAAGAGAAATTTGAGGATTCCTCATTTCAAGAGGTGCTCAGTGAGGACGTTGGGAGGAGGTTCATCCCACAAGAAGCTGGAGGCTTGGCCATGCACCTCGCCGGTAGGTTGTCTAGCTGGTTGCTCTGATGAAGCGCCTGTGCTTTGAGCCTGGCCAGGGATGAAGCTCACATTTGGAAGAAGGAAGTCAGGAAGATGGAAGTCAGGCTTGCCTACCAAGCCAGGCCAATGAAAGCTATTGTTTTTTCTTTTCTTTTTAAAAATGACACAGAAAATGCATCTTTTTATCGCATTTTTGGGAAATTAGATTTGCAATGGCGACTAACCCGCCTCCCCCCAAAAATGCTGTGCACCCTGATCCCTGCCGAACAGGCCCAGCCTCACCACTCACAAACCTCACCAGCCGCCACTGAGCATGAAGGGTTTAAAATCCCATCAAAATGATGCAAGCAGCTTTGAGATACAGCCAACACCTGTCTGAGGCACAGCTACTTGAATAATATAAATAACGTGCAGCATATTTTATTCAAATTTAGTTTTAGGCAACTATTGCAAGCGTTTCAACAGTCCAAATTTAGATGAGGATCAAATCCTTAAAACCAGAAACCTACACGGATTGCTGAATAATTAATCTGCAGGGGGTAAATGTGAACAGCCTTGTATTATGAAAAGGCTGGAAATAAACAAAGCTAGAGGAATCTTTAAAATACATGTTTTAAAAAAAGGAAAAGGAGGACATAGAAAGATGGATACAGATGAACGGGACAGAAAAATTAAGATTAACCACACTTAAACGTTCAACGTCAGCTGCAGAATGAACTACATTTTCTTTCTGTGGGGCCTAAGGAAGGCACTACCAGAGGCACACGTGCAGTATGTATCTGTGTCGAATAACATTGCCGTCAAAACAAAAAATAAAATGTACAACATACAACCCAAAAGACAATGACAAAAGACTCACTTAAGAAATGCTGTCAACCATTAAATAATGATTATAGAGGACACCGAAGGAACATTGTAGGAAACAGGATTATTAGTTGGAGTGGGTGACTACCCACCCCAAGGAATAATCACAACCCTCAGTGTGAACCATCAAAGTCACAAAATTAACCGTTAGGGGTACAAGCTATCTATTGTGATACGCTGAACACAAAAAAAAAAAAAAAAAGGAGAAGGTCAAAGACAACTTTGTTGAGGAGCACAATCCCTCACCCACCAACTGGTGGCATGCTTCGTTATCGGGCTGTGGTCCTCATCGGGCTGGCTCTGCAATGCTAGATAGGCCGCTCAAGGGAGCTCTTTGCACAGTTCTTCGCAGAATGGCCTGAGAGACCGAAGTGACTCAATGTGTATTTGAGGTAGACTGGCCAAGTAGGTGAGGAAAAGATAATAAAATTGACTCAAGCACCCCCTTGAATGTACTTTTAACCACAGGGAGCCTGTGTCAAGCGAAATCACCTGGTTAGGACAGAGCCCCTCTAGTAAAGTAGGCAACAGAATGACTATCCTGATAAATTGTTACTCATCATGTAGGGGGCAATATGAGGCAAGAAACATGTTGACCAACGGTTGATCTCCTGGGACATCTTTCCCACAAGGAGCCTGCTTTTGTATCTTTTCATATAGGCTCCCTATGATTAAAAGTACCTGTAAGGGGGGGGGGTCCATCAGCCACTAGTTGGTGGGTGAAGGCTTGTGCTCCGCAACAAAGCTGCCCTTGGTGACCCATTTCTTTTGTGTTCAACCTATCAAAATAGATAGCTTGTACCAAGTCATTAGAACTCCACACACTGCAACATTACTTTGTGTGCTGGACCAGTAATCTCTTCTCCTCCTTACATAGCCGGTACCACATTTATGACTGGCACGAGCTAGTCTGTGGGAATGACTTCTCCTGGGCCCTATGCAATGGAGTAAAAGTTCCTAGGGCCATCCCTACATCTTTTGGGCAATTCCTAGATAGCAAAAGTCTTTGGTCACACTAAACTTGGACTCTGAGGGCTGGATGTGGGAATGTACAATGGTAACCCCAGTGTCCTACCACATCTAAAACAAAATTCCAGTTTGGGGCAGCCATTGTACCCACAATACACCCAGAGACAGAAGCCTGGTTGAATAAAAGTAGGGTTTTCCAGCAGCGAGACAGTGAATACTCAAGAATTGTTCTGGCATTCTGGTTCTCTTCTTTTCAAGTGCGCCCACTGCGTTATATGTAAACTCTTGAGGAAGAAGCCTGGTGGGACAAAGCAGGCCCTTCAGCAACCAGACGGTGGATACACAAGAATTCGCATCCTGCTATCACAGCCATTTCTGTGTACTCAAAAGTGTTAGAGGTAAACCCATTAGACGTGTCAATCAGGCTTTGACATTCAAGCAGGATATGACACTAATGTCAAAAAGTATGCTTGCGGCCCCCACCCTGCATATTCTGGGAGGTTCAGAGGAAAACTCACTGCCCATTTAGGTCAGCCTATTGTTTAGTTCCTGGCAGGGATTTTACACCTATTCAGATGCTAATTAGTGGAAGAGCAAATGTAAATTCAGCCTTCAAGAACTTTCTAACAGTTACATTTTCTTAATGCTTATTTTTAAAAAAACTCCATGTAATAGTTTCACTATTTTGCAAGATACAATATTAGGATTTTAAATTTGTACTCTACTTTTCTACATAGGACAACTAGGCCTGCCTCAGTGAAAAATAACTTTCGGATTCTGGTCACTGTAAGGACATGTTATCATTAAATTTCCAGATGTCCCAATTCAAATAACATGCACCCGGCCTTGTGGGGACCAATGCCTACATAGGAGGGTCTACTCAACATTTAAAACGAACGGTTTGATCAGTCAAGAGTTTAACATTGAGAGTTACAATTTAACACTAACAGTCAGGCTACACTGAGTTTTACCCTGTCACTGTATTGGATGACAATAGGTGCTGCAGTCCACTAGTGCCATTTACCAAATAGGTGCTAGGTACATTTTGTACCATATACTAATGCCACAAAGTTTAAACAGGGAGCACAGAGACTTTACTGCAGGCTAGCAGGTTTAAGTGCACAAAGTTCGAACCCCAGAAAACTATAGGGTCCGGTAAAAGGTGAAAAATATGAAGGGACCAAGCAAAAAAGTTGAATTTCGCACAAACAAGCCAAAAATGTACAGCCAGTAAGAAGGCTATCGGGACCACAATGCTGAATTTAAACAAAAACAGGCTCAGCAGGAATAACGTTGGTAATGAAAACCTACCTCAAAGAAACTGAAATAAGAGAAATTATAGGGCAGTATGTAAAAGCCAAGAACACAATGAAGCGCCACTCAGCATGAAAAGCCCCACAACAGTGAGAACAAAAGTACAAAAGAAAATGTAAACACAATATATATATCCACATACACACACACACACAAACAACAATACCCATGAAATTTAACAAGGCTCAAACAAAGCTCAGGTGCATGTTCCTACAGCTCATCCTGCTAGGTAACTCCCTCCCAAGCACAGGTGACATTACTAACTCCAGGACTCAAGCAGATATGATCATAACACATAAAACAGGATTCCATCATGATCAACCTATAAACCAAAAGCATTAATAAATCAACAAGTCTCCAAAAACACTGCAGTGAGCAAGACTGAAAACAGTCCCAAATTTGATCATTTTTAAAATGCAACATATTAGAGAAAATATATAAAAGATCTAAGATGATGTATAAATTGTAGCAGGTCCTGGCAGGCAGAGTTAACCACCAAAATTAATGTCATTTCACCACTGTCATACATTTTCCAAACACGCTAGCAACTAACTGTTTCAATGTGGATTTGGGAATGCCTACCAAGTAAAACTCATATGGGAGGCAGAAAAGCTAACAACATTTTTTCAACACTGAGACGAATGAATACTAAAGGGACGCTAGTGTGTGCATGGACGGAAAGTCTTAGGTACCTGTATTAGAAAAACAGTACAAGAGGGATTCGGGCACACTTGACCCACATGGATCAGCTGGTGGCAGAAGACCTTGTAGCATGTGAATGCGTCCCTTCCCCACCAAGATAGCAAGAACAAAGACAACACCCAGCCTGAGATCCACATGTGACAGACTGGAAATTAAAGAACTATGAACAAGCCAGTACTGGGTTAACTTATCAAGTTGAAAGTCATCACTACACTCTACATCTAGTTAATTTCATACAAGATCCTCTAAATGGTTCTCTACCAGTTATATTTTGAGATAACAGAGAATCATTTAGAGGATCTTGTATGAAATAAACTAGATGTAGAGTGTAGTGACGACTTTCAGCTCAATAAGTCTTTAGAGAGGCAATAAAAAAAAATCTATCTAAATGAGGAAAGGATACTGCAGGTTATGGTAACCGAGATTTCTCCTACTGAGGCATGGTTAAGAGTTAACTAAAGGAAGTAATGTGACAACCAGCATCACCTCCAGTACTTTATGTAACATTACATTAAGCACGATTGTGTGGGGCTGTACAAAAGGTATAAGTGACTGCAGTAGCATTACACTACAGGATTAGTTTGTGTAATAGTTAACGCTGGTGCAACAGTACTTTTAGTAAACCATGGATACTAGTAATTTTAGCAATAGAAGTGGTCACAGTAATAATTCTTTGGTTGTACTAGTGCAAGAGGAAGAATTTGGCGCACTATCTGAAGTGGTATAGGAACAACCTACACTTGTACCAACAAAAGTATTCATGGTACTACTAAAAATAATTACTGCAGTATTACTAGTAGTGATACAAACAACGTATTGTGCATTTAGTACGAGTAGATGCAGTAGGAGTTGTGAAGGCAATGTCCCTAGCAGCAAAGGCAGTTGTGCTATCAGTGACAAAAAAAAAAATCCCAACTGATTTTTAATGTAATGTTTTAGAAGTTAAAAAATGAAATCTAATAGGACTTCATCTAGTCGGTCTCCTGAAGTAAATGCATCTTCTAGATAAAAAATGAATTACATTAAATGGACTCTACTTGTTAGGTGGTGGATGAATTGGGATTTCATAAAGTAACAGACATACAGAACCAAAGACGACTATTTACTGATTATTAAGCCCCCACCATCAATCCTAAATCAACTATGGGAAGCGCTTGCCTCAGACCAGCAAGTATTTCTGCCCATACCCCAAAAACATTGCACATCCTCAGACTAGCAAGTGCTTCTCTATCCCCACCAAAAACCACTACATATATGCCAGCAGGGCTGCGGGAGACCAGGGCTCAGCAGTTTAGGAAACTGTTCTCCTAGCCCTCGAGTTTAATCCTAGTGTCCCTTCCATCTCTTTTCATGACCCACTCCTCACAAAGATATCCCTCGACCCAGCTCCCTCCTGCTGCAAGATAGGATGCTTGTTTGCAGGCAGTACATGTGGCCCATGGAATTAGCAACAGGTCCATTTAATGCCCATCACAAACGAAAACATTTTGCACTTTAAAATGTTTGTTTTGAGGTCACAATTTTGCAAACCAATCGACGAAAACCTGAGCATTTTGACTATCAATGCACCCATCAGCCTAATCCCACAGGGCGCTTTGAGCAACATATTTGCAAATAAAGGCTGGAGCAACAGATGGGTCACATGGTGGAGGAATAACCAAATACTACAAGCACACAAGTCACTCCAGTGAGTAACTTACTGCCACAGTTCCTCAAATCTCCTCGGAAAACTGAAAAGGGAAAGCAGAAACCGAGTCAACAGGAAAACTAGTTATGGTCAAAGTGAAATACTGGCACAATAACAGACCATGAAGGGAATACAAAAAAAGAAAAAAAGTGTATTCCTCCGATATCCTGTTCTGGTAAATAATGCTTTACAGAAAAACTGGACAGATGAAAGCTGGTGTGCCTCTTCGTCAGCCCATACTAAATGGAGCCCCTGGACTAGATATTACAGTAGGCACAGTAGAGGGCAACAAGAGTGTATGACAGCTGACTGGGTGTGACAGAATCAGGACGCTAAACTTAAATGCATCTTATTTTGCCCCCCCCAAATACTAAGGGGCCTGGAGCTACCTAACCAGTAAAACATTCTCTCGTGCAGCTAGAAAGTACCAGCTAATATATATGACAGGTGCTCCCGATTCAGTTTAAAAGGCCACAGGACTATCCTAAAGTCAGAGAAATACTTCATATAGGTTTAGGTTTCCAAGCACTGTGTTTTTTTACTCAAGGAACTAGCTTTTCATCATATCTTCCTTGCAAGCTACACAATCTAGAAGATAGAAAGTTTAATAAGTTGGTGTAACATTTCAAACTTTGAAAATTAAGCAAGTGCTGACGTACCGATTAACTAAGAAACTCAGTTATTATTTTAACACCTCATTATCAATTATTTCCCAATTACCTGAGCAAAGCTGTTCAATTTTCGTTAGGTTCAGCTGCAGAGACTCGTTGATCCATGCAAGCATATCATGTCGACTCAAGTTATCACTGGTCACTGACGTGGAATATACATTGACTGCCATTTTCTGAAGAAAAAGAAAATTATACCGCTCCATTACCAAATGAGTCAGGTATGGTGCATCCACATCACAGTGGTACCATGTACATGAGCCTCACCAACCACTAATTTCCACATTCTGAATTTGAAATTAATTGGTTTAGCTGTGCCCTTTATAATTGATGCATAAAGGCCATAGAACTAGACCACACAGCATAACCTGTTCCTAACCGAAATATCCAAAATACATTTCAAACACTATAAAGGAAAGAAACACTGCCACAACCCAAAACAACTTTGCACAAATCCACCATCTCTAAAATAGTATGTTTATCACCATTTCATCATACATATCTTTCAACATTATCTCCACTAAATGATAACTGAGCGCCATCACAGTAAAAATAAAATAAAAACAAATACAATCAATTGTAAGAAATTTCCTTTATCTAGAGTTCTGCACCAAGAAATCTCGATTTAGCCAGCACAGGTTCAAACCAAGAATTCTCTCATGTGCCACAGCTCGGCACAGTAATCCTTTACCATCATCAGCTATGGACTCATAACGCTTCCCCCCCCCCTTCTTTCGGGCACACTCTTTCATGCCCCCCCCCCGTGAATTCTGTCAATAATCCACTCATCTGATCCTTTCCAAGCAATAACCTGACAACTATTACTTTCTCCCCTACATTATGAATGCAGCATTGTGTCCTACCTAAAAAGGAAAATTCCCAATTAGCCCCAAGCACCCTCTGATTAACCCCCCACCAATCCCATACTAAGAAAACTTATTTTACCCCCTTCTGCACTCCAACTTTACCTCAACTGCCACATTATCTCCTGTTCCAAAAGACACTTCTTCCAAAAGGCACTTCTTCCAATAGCCCCTTCATTCGCTTCCTGTAATTAACACTATAACTGCCCAGTCATTTCTCCACCTCCCTGGTTCGATGCCACTAAGAATTCTACTGCCACAAAACAGCCGTCTAGAATCCACGTCTTTGCCACCCATAGCCTTCGAGTCGGTTTGCACGAGCTCCACCCGCCGACATTCCTCAGCCCCATAACAGGCACCCCCTCAGCCCCACTGCATTACTGTTCGTTCTCCATAAACACAATCCGCAGCTACCCATGAACTATATTCTCATTACCCCAGTGCCAGACTCATTCTAAGAATTTAAACGACCAGACTCATTTCACTGAAACGATCCCATGATCCCGACTCGTCCTGATTTTTAACCCCATCCGCCCCGACTCCCCACTTGGCCTAGCCGCTGTCAACTTCTTAGTTCCTCTTCTGTACAAAGACTCGGAGGATCGGTAGACAAGTAACCTGCGTACGGGATACAGAACACCGCGGAGCCAACCAGCCTGCAAACCTCAAATCCCCCCCCATCGGTCCCACATTCTAGGCCTCGGTTCATTTAAGCACATGTCCCGCCTACCGTTTCACCCAGACCGGCCTTCCCGCACGCGCCTCCACTCACCAGTGTTGAGACAAACAAAACTGTCCCTCTGAAACACTAAAATCCTTAGCTACCGCTGCATTCGCATCAAAGCCCTCCCGTTACCTGTGCTACCCGTCGCCTTCAAACCGGCACCGCCCGTGTTGACGTCATGCGCAAAGTAGCCATCTTCCTTTGCGGCTTTACGTCATCTCATGAATAATTCAAACCGCCATTTTGCGCGCCCTGCAAATAGGCGTGGCAGCTGAAAGGAACGAGGAACAGTCGGGAATCCCAAGTAGGTCCCCAGTGCTGTAGATGTAGAAGAAAGACTAAACCGTCAACGGCAAAGAGCTTGGGTAAAAGCTAACACACCTTAGTCAAGTGCTTGAAACGGCCTGTAGCAGCCGCCATATGCATGCAGTGCTCCAACAAAAGCATACCAATTTTTTATTGCTAAACAGCTTGTAGTTGTAAATTGTGATTCAGTTGGAGGACCGGAGGCTCGGATTAGACTGAGCATTCTGTACTTTCAACTCACAGCAGCTATTAACCATAACGACTACCTTACCCAACTGTAGTGTAATTGCATACATGCCAACATTTTAGAAGAGCAAAGTGGGAGATTAAAGAAAAAAAATCGGGAGAATGGGGCCTTGAATCGGGTTACTGTCATGTATGGGCTTAGCAAGTGTGCTGCTGCAGCTCGGACATTTGAAACGCGAACGCACGTTTTTTTCTTACCTTTCAGAAGCATGGAGTGCAATGGCAGGCAGAAAGAGGGTGATGCAAGTGTTGTGCACTGGCCTGCAGGAGCAGGTTGCTGGCAGTGCATGCACCACGTTACACAATACCAAGCCCTGGTCAGCTGAAACCTCCGAGTAATCAGGTTTTTGCTTGAAGGAATCGGGAGGCGGGAGACTAGCCTTGAAATCGGTAGTCTCCCGCCTGAATCTGGAGGGTTGCAGTCCTGCCAAGTGTCACACATCTCGCGGTAAACTAACGCATTTTAAGTTATGTTACCGCATTGCCGCATGTAAAACTATTGTCACGCAAGTCAGCTTACTTAAAAGCTGAGTGTATCACCGGTTTTCATGGTTCGTAGAGTCCGATATTTCGAATGGGTAAACTTTAAAGAAACACAAATCAGGCAGCGCACAGCAGCCAATGCGAGTTCTGCTGTGCTTTGATGGTACCAGGCTGGTTCACCCTGATTGGACGGTGTTTTGCTTGTGTTACGTAACTTACGTAGGTAGGCTGACCTGACTACATCGCCCGGCACATGCGTGCAGCCGTATGGCCTGCCCACACAGGGAAGTTACATTTGCTACTCAGAAGTCCGTGCAGCATTAGTGCTGCTAAAAGAATAAAGTTAATCAGTCAACTGCCTCGTGTTGAAAGACAGGGACCGAAAGGATTCAGTCGGATCATGCAGGATGTTAAGTTTCAAATTTCTGCTGCAGCCAGTGCGGGCCATCAGGAATTGCGCCGCCGGAGTTAAATTAAAGGACAGGGGAGTCCTCCTCAACACGTGCTGTCTTCCCATACGGGGGGGGGGGCAGAAGCAGGAGTGTTCTCTGGAGGCTGTGTCCGGTCACAGTAAGATAGACAGCGTGCCACGCCATGCACTCACTCTTCAAATGTGGCAAGTATTTCACATTTGATTAATGATCAGTTTTTTAGATAAAAGTGTCAAAATTTAGCGCTATAATGTAGTGCTCCCATCACTTGTAAATTTTTGTCTAAAAAATGAGACATTCAAGTTTGAAATTATCGATCCTGTGTTGATTTATTACAATTTGGGCTAAAATGAGATTCTGGTTTAAACAAAAGACCAATCTTATTCCCAGTTCGCACCTTCGCTTCCACTGTTACAGAGGCCAAAGGAGCTGTAATCAGCTACTAGTTATTTGAAACAGAGATAAGGTTGACTGAGATTCAAAGTTGTACCGTTACGCAGATGTAAAAAAAATGTTGATTAGTAGAAGAGACACAGCATACATGGGGCAAAATAAGCTACGAGGCAGTGTAGTATTCTCCCTAATTAATCCGGTCCGAAGAGGCAGAGTAATGCTTAACCGTGAATGATCTACACCTTGAAACATGTTGAAAATTCTGACCCTTGTCTGAAAAAAGCATGCTGTTCCATCAGAGCTAGATTTACAAATTCAGTCTACTGCTGCTTTTTAGATGCAACGCAGTACTTTATGGTATACAGAGAGCAGCGTCAGAATCTTCTAGGACTAGGTCACTGTGCTAGCCTGCCCTCTCCACAGACTGCAGCTACAGTGTACAGGCCGAGCAGCGGAAGTTATTTCCCCAGCACTGACCCCATTGTTAAGTTAAAGAGAACGTGGGGTTTCTTTCTGGGGAGAGACAGATTTGTCCCGTGCAAGTTGACTCACCAGTAGCGCAGAGGGTTAATGTGCCTGCTGCAAAGAACGTGCATCATGCATATCACAGAACCTAATGCTAAAAGGGATTAGTTTGGGTAGACATTTATTTTTATTAGCAAAGCCAACCCCAGCTAGTGGTATGTTTTAAATCATCAGTTTGTGCTCCTCCAGATCAAACATTTAAAATATACTGCACAGTTATACAATTGTTTTACTGTACGACCAGTTTGGAAGGTTACTAGGTGAGTGCCCTTCGATTTCAGCTGCTTCAACATCTTACAGTTTTTTGTTGCATCTATATATATATATGCTTCCCTCATCTTCATAGCTTGATTTTGCTTGTGAGAAAGTGTCACTCATAGTCGTTGAATGTCACTCATAATTACACCAAAATTATGAAAATGTCACACATGGGCATTCTGAAACCTTGGCAGCTATGGGGTTGGCATGTCTGTAATTGCCAGTTTACCGGAGAAAAATACTGACCTCATGCTCACCGTGTAAGATTCTGCAAATGCCCATACCTGATTCTTTAGTACTGGCAGCGAGCACTTTCCCGTTAACATTACCAAATCTTTTAACTGTTTATCTTGACTATTTTCAGGGGGAAATTATTATTTACTATAACTAGATCTATGCAAGCATTGTTTGCCCGCATTTCCTCCATTTCTTCAGACCAGAGTGCAGTGTCATAGAGTGGAGAGGTGCAGAGTGGTAAAGCGTGCAGTGGCATAGAGTTCAATGGCATAGAGTGCAGTGGCATAGAGTGTATTGGTTTAGAGTAAAGTGGTGTAGAGAGCAGTGGCGGAGAGTGCAATGGCATGGTGTGGAGTAACGAAGAATGCAATAGAGTGGCGTAGACTGCAGTGGCAGAGTAAATTATTTCAGACTAGAGCGAAGTGGCGTAGAGTGCAGTGGTATAGAGTAGAGTGTTATAGAGTGCAGTGGTGCAGAGTAGAGTGGCGTAGAGTACAGTTGTCTGAGTAGAATAGAGTGGCGTAGAGTGCAGTGATGCTGTAGTGTGGATTGTGGCCTCATGGTCAACATTACTAAGTTAGCTTAGGCCTAGCAGCCATGATGCCTCCTTTGCACACGTTACTCCGTGACTTTGTTTTTCCAGACTCTGCTTGTGGCCGTTCACATTAGAACTGTCTGCCTTTCACCTTTTCTGATGTTCTCTGTGGTTTTCGTCTGCACACAATGTACAAGGTTGAAAAACAACGTCCCTTGTTGTTGCTGTTCTGGTCAGCCCTTCGCACTTAGACATAACATGAAATACAGCTGCACTGGAGAAATTTGTGTGCTTTTAATATTGTGATCTCCCTGTTGGTGGCACTTGGAGAAATACCTTTCCAGGGAGAAGAGCTGTGCTTGTCCGATGATGTAAACCTTGCATCTAGTTCTTGAGGTATGGGGGTCCCCCTGACAAAGCCCAGAGGTCTTCTCTTTTTATAATAAACTAGTTACTAGCACGGGGAGGGTGGCAAGGCATTAATTATAGTCCTTCATCCACTGTCTTTATAAAATGCTGTCCCCGTTTGTATTCTATGGAATTGTAACGATGCTTACTATTTTGTCTTTATGCATTATACTGCTAGTATTGGCACGTGTACTGTGTCTTAGAGCACGTTAGTTGAAATAAACATTTTAAACTACTGTGTCTCTTAATACGCACGTTGTGGACAAGTATGAGTGAGTAATGAAAGAGTGTTCTTGCTCCCACGATTCCTGAAAGAGTCCGTGTTCTGGGATGTCTAATCATTGGTAGCTTCGATGTAGTACGGAGAACGAATGAGACACTAAAGCTAGTCGAATTGGGATTTTGGGCACTAAGGTGGATGGTTGGTACACCACTATACACCGAGGTCCTGTTTTCCTGCGCATAGTTCTGTATATGTGCAGAATCCCTGCAACATGGCGCCACCAACGTGTGGTGGGCTTCTTATCTGCAAAACGCTTGAGTAGTGCTTGTGCTTGTCCACAATTCCCTTCACTTCTGTTTCCGGAAACAGAGGTAAGGGTGTAACCTCCTATATTGATGTTTTTATAGGTTCTTTCAAGCTTGAAGTTATTAAAAGGTGTTCTCTTTTATGTTAACCCTCTATTGCGCTGCCACGCACTAGGTTGTTCTACATTCTTAGTCTTGATGGCTGTGAATGTAAATATCCCGGCACATAGCCGCGCCGCGCTCCGTGCTCATTTAACGGCCTATGGAGTACCCGATGCGGGTGTGGCCCTCATCTTTGTGGTCCAAGCTGATCCGGCTTACCACTTTGAGGTATTTTACTCATGGGTCACTTTTCCGGCGGTGGAAGGAGCTGACAATTTGTTCCACGTTTACGCTCCCACCGCCCTTCCTAATGTTTATCGGCCTTATCAGGCTCTTGAAGTACCGCTCACGGCATGGCAACACCGTGTTTGGTTTAATGACGCCCTCCCACACCCGGTCACCCCGATTCGTTTAGGCCCCTTATCGATAGATGGGGCCGCTTGGCCTCTTTTGGCCGGGTATACCCCGCATCCACGTTATTTAGCGGTTCCAGTAGATGAACTGCGCGTGCTGCATATGTCTTTGATCCGTGTGCACAGAGCTTTAGTACAATATGTCACAGGCAACGTCCAGATGGCCCCTCCTGGAGTTGCGGTGCATCCAGCTGGACTTGGCGGTGTGACTATAAGTCCCGTCATGGTTAATTCGGTGATGGGCAAGCGTCCACAGAATAAGGATGATTTGCTTTATTGGCTTGATGAAAAATTTGACCAGCTGGAGGCGGTGTTTCCAAATACCTCTCCTGTGGAAAAACACAGGATTTTGACTATTAGTTTGCCAAAAGACTTAATTCCCGAGTTGACAGAATGCAACAACTGGGGTAAGGTATTTGCGGCAGTGTATGCGAAGTGTGTCGGCACTCCATCCATGACGGTCCTCCCCACCGTAATTAAGCGTGTACAAGACGAACATGGCCCTGAAGCGGCTGTGGAATTGGTGATGAGACTGGTGGGACTGTTCGATGTAGTGGCTGATCTAATCCTTGCGAATGTCAAGGGTAATGCAGTTAACTTTCAAGTCGCTAATGCTTTGGCTTTAGTCCCAGAACTGGACAAGCCTTGCAAATTACAGAAAATTATTGCACAGGCTTATAAAACCATTGGCCGCAATAGTTTGGGAGTTAAGCCTTTTGCTAAAACGCAAACTCAGCCACAATTACAACCAACATCTCAGTCTGGTAAAGACGAGAAACCATTCTTTTCTAAAAAGAACTGGAAGTTAAAGAAACAGGGAAAGCAACAACCAAAACCAGGGTCGCGTGCTGCGTCACCGGTTTCCGTATCTTCTGAACGCACTTATGATTTGCGCGACCGAGCGAGAATTAAGTCTCCTGATAGATTTCAGGTCCCTGACCAGCGTTCTCCTCGTTCTTCACAGGCACCATCGACCTCACAGGCTGGTGGAGGAGATCGCCAGGAAAGAGGCAGGGGTCGCGACGCCCCACAGGGACGAGACCAACCTCGACAACCTGGCAGAGCAAAACAAGAAGAATTTTCACGTTCTCGCCCACAGTTTCAGAAGAAAAAAGTTGCAGCTTTAACAGCGAGATATGCCACAGACGGTGAGAACGAGACTCCTGAATTGGACGTGGGCAGTGACGCTGCTAGACAGCGCCGCGGAAGTTACCATAGTGCGGGAGGCACTATGTCCTCATGTGGAGGCGACAGCAACTGACACTTTCATTACTGTCGAGACAGCTGACACCCGAGTGGCACCCCCTGACCGTCTATTTAATATTGTCCTTCAAATTGAAAGTGACATTGAGCGTGTTATTAAAGGGATTTTTTGGGAAAATCTGACCTCTTACGACATTTTATTGGCGGAGGCAGATTGGCCGCCCCCATTTGTTCTTGCCGCTCCTAGAGGGGAGGAAGTAATCCTTCCGAGCTTTTCGCATCATGTCCCCAAGGACAGAGCGGAGGCTTTAGCAGCTGAATGGGCTGTGGCCCAGGCCCCGGCACTGTACCGTAATCACGTGGGCTGGGATGAGGATTCTCCCCCCCATGATATACCGTTGCGGTCTATGCCACAGCCTCAACCCCAATATCCCCTCCGGCGGGAAGCTAAGGGTCCCGTTTCCGACATTCTGACACAGTTAGAATATCAAGGGGTAATTGAAACATGCGTGTCACCAATGAATAATCCTCTTTTCGCGGTTTCTAAACCTGATGGGTTTTACCGCTTGGTTTTAGACTACCGGCATTTGAACTCTCATTGTCGAACCTTTGCGGTACAGAATACCCATAGTTCTGCGCTCGTAGACAGTCTTGTTCGTAAAAAATATAAAACGACGCTTGACCTTTCCAATGGTTTTTACACTCACAATTTGTCCCCGGACTGCAGTCAATGGACCGCGTTCACTTCCGGTGGAAAACAAATAAATTCCGGCGTTTGCCAATGGGCTACAAAAACAGCCCGGGGGTCTTCGCCGCCCGTGTTGTCTCTTTGTTGGACAGCATAGACCCAGATGCGTATTCGTACGTGGATGATTTATATCTGACAGACGACGAACTATGGCCGCATCTTTCCCGAGTAGACCGCATTATTCTTGAGTTCGTGGTCTTAGGTTACAAATTTAATTTTGCCACATCTCACATCGCAGAATACACTGTGCTGTTTTTGGGCTATGAGCTCAACAATGAAGGTAGGGGCTTAGCTCCCCACTTCCTGGAGAAGTGCGCACTTCTGCGCCCTCCAACGACCCTGAAAAAACTTCAGTCTTTACTGGGATTTTTTAACTTCGGGCGTTCTTACATTCCCGAATATGCCCCGCGTATCAAGCCTCTCTATGCCTTGATACAACCTACCTTTTCCAAGTCATGCTGGCTTCCGGAACATTCACTTATTCTGCAATCTTTGCAGTCTGATCTGCTTGAATCTAAGTTCTTGTTGACTCGTGATAACCACACGAACCTGGTGATTAGAATTGTGCTAGGGGCAGTGGGTTTCACGTACTTGACGTTTAACGAAGGTGACACAGTACCTATTGCCTACAAGTCGCATCTATACACTTCTGCCGAGTTGCGCTTTTCAACTGTGGAGAAAGTTTTGACTGCAGTGCAAATGGCGACTCTTAAAGAACGCGCACTGGCACAGGGAAAACGCATCTTGGTTGTCACACCCTATCCTGCCCTAGAGGCAGTGACAAAGGCAAGTGTGCCAAACTCTAAGGCTTTGCACCCCCATTGGAAACAATGGGCTACTTGTTTGACGTCTCCGGATGTCACCTTTATCTTTGATTCCTCTCTTCAGACACAGGAGTTCCTGCAGTATGAATTTGTTCATCCTCCTCCTCTGTCTTTGCTGCCGCTTGAAGAATACAAGTGTATCATTTACACCGATGGTTCGGCGCAACCGGCCACGGGTTCTAAGCATGCATACTCAGCAGCATGTGCTATTGTGGCAGGTACCATGGTGAACGGTGAGTTAAAATCGAGTGTTGTGCACACGCAGGCAATGGGAGACAGTACCGCCCAATTGGCTGAGCTGCGTGCTTTGGTGCTCGCACTTGAGTTTGCAGACCCGAATGTGACTACACTTATTGTATGCGATTGTTACTACTGTGTTCAGTCTTTTAATGACAACTTACTCTTTTGGTCTCAGAACGACTATAGAGATTCTAAAGGCAGCGCAATTAAGCATAAAATGCTTTGGGTTCGAGTAGCAGATCTTAAACAACGTCTGCCTCTCACACAGGTGATTCACACTCTTGGCCACCAGCGTGTGGGCGCACACACAGTTGGTAACAGTTTGGCGGATGAAGCTGCCAAATCAGCAGTAGCCACGTGCTCAGTAGCAGCCGTTACAAGATCCATGACAAAAATAGATAATGAGATTTTGGCAGCTATTGCTGCAACCAAGGAAGGTTCTAATTACCCACAGGGTTTCCCTTCCAAGTACTCTTATCACTTAAGTCCCGACCAGGTTCCTTATGTAAGAATTCCGGACGTTGGTGATAGGCTGATTCCTAACGCGGACCGCAGAAATTCGTTGATAACAGCCGCACACGAAGGCTTGGCTTAGGCTCATGCTGGCGTGTCTGCAACTGTTTCACTCTTGCAGCAGCGTTATTGGTGGCGTGGTTTATATAAACAGACCCGTAATTATGTCCTTTCTTGTGACATTTGTCAGCAAATTAAGCCCTCTACGGTTACACGTCCGCCACAAACACAGCTCTGCATTTATAATAAACCTTTTGGTTGTGTATACCTTGACCACTGCGGTCCATTTTCTTCTGATACTGCATATAAATATATCTTAGTTGCAGTTGATTCGTGCACACGTTTCATCTGGGTTTGGCCACAACGCAGTGCTGACGCTCGAAATGTCATCAGGGATTTGCGTGTCTTTGTGGGAATTTTTGCCTGTGGCCCCTTCCATTCCGACCACGGTCCAGCGTTCGCCTCTAAGGCGTACAAGGACGCGATGAGGTCTATGGGGGTGCTGGTGCAATTTTCGTCTCCATACAGGCCTGAGGGCAACTCAATTGTGGAGCGAATGAACCGTGACTTAAAGCAATCCTTGACAGCTAGAGTCTTAGGTACTGGCAGGAACTGGCTGGCCCACTTGTATGGCATGCAACGTGGACTTAATAATCTCCCTAGAAGATCTCTGGGTGGGCGGACCCCATACAAAATGCTCTTTGGCATACAGATGTTTGTGCCAGACCTTGATGGTCTAGACATGGCGGCGACTGCCGCAATCTTTGATGTAGATAATCATTCTACTATGTTACAGGACTTACAAGAGACCCGTGACAAACTTGCAAGCAAACACTTACCCTCAGACGCAGCACTGCAGATTCCGGTTGCCGGCTGGCTTCCAAAGATTGGAGATCTGGTCCGCGAGAAGGTGGAGAACAAAAAAGAATTTAGCCCCTCTTATCGTGCACCGGTTCCGGTTCTTGGCTTGAAGGGTACTTGTACAGTCATCTTACCACCGCTTCCTGGTCGCAGAGACAACAGATACATCTCAGTGGACAATGTCAAGCTACAACATCTGGCCGATTCTGAATAGTGTAACACCTGCGGTATCATGTCCAGCAATTTCAAGAAATCCTGTTCGTGGCCCTCCAGTCTCCACAGGTGCCGATGTAACCATTGGGATGGTCGCTTTGCCAGATCGCCTGCTCAACCTCCCGGCATTCTCCTGCAACGAGGAAACGGAGTATACATACCCCGCAAGTGAGTCAGTGGCTCATTTACCTACAACACCACTGAACCCGACTCGTTTTTCCTTTGATTCGTCTTCCACCTCAACATTTGTCCCAACCAAATTCAGTATTTTTGTATCCTGGTTCAGAGACAACTTTTTGGTCCCTCCGTGGACATACATATGGTTGGTGCTATTTCTGATTTTCCTGTTCATGTCCTTTGGCTTTGTGACAGTTTTTTTCTTGCTCATCAATGGTCACTATTTGCCAGAACGCTCGGCGGTGAACTCGGTGGCTGGAACTTTGGCTCCGCATTCTTCTTCACACATCATGAAGCGTGACCACACATTTGTGAACATTTCCGCCTTTCCAGTTGCAGATGGCATCGTATGGGATGCAGTGAATTTCCAAATTCATAGACCGACAGAAATTATTAATGTCTTGAATGTGCTTCGTGTTTCCATGGGTGATGTGGTAAAAAGGAATATTCATTCCGATGATTGGGACGTGCATGCAATTGAATCATTATTTTCTGATTTAAAATATTATGCTGCTTTTAATGCTGAGGATTTGTACTTAAATTCTGCTAATTATGCCGATTTGTATTGTTACCAGCATTACGGTACCCATTTTCTGCATAAACCGAGTACACTTCGAGGTAGTTTCAATTATACCCAGTGGGAACATTGCCCGACCCCTCTACAGGGTAGCTCCCAAACACTGATAAATAAATTTACTTACTTTACAGACTTTGACAGATCACACCCAGGGTCCTATTATTTTAAATTGAACATTTCATCAAATCCAAAGGTGATGTTGACCCACACCAAGTTACTATATTCCAGTTCCTTTATGGACGCATTAGCTGTGGGTGGCTATGAGCACTGGAAAAACACCATTGACTTGAAATCTATTTGGGGCACTAGATCTTGGCAGGTACGCGGTACAGAAGCTTTACACCGCGCATGCCTAATCCCCACCCAAATATTATTTTTAAATAGTACTATATATCAAACAACTTGTTTTGGTTTGGCGACTTCCAAACAATTAAATGCACCTTCCACTCCTGTCTTGTCGTCCTGGCCGAACAGGAGCTTGCATTTAAATTTTTCCCTTGATACATTGCAAGCTTTGTTTCAAAATAACTCGTTTAATGTCTCTAGACTTGATCACTCAGCCTGGTTGGTGTGGCCCATAGCTTCTAATGCCTGCCAACTGCGTTTTCATAACTCGGCTCCTAGTTACAAACAGGATAGACCAGACCCACGTTTTTCTACTTCACGTTCCATTACAACATATTCAGTTGGTAAATTATGTACACAGTGGTTGCAGCACTCTACCTTAGATTCCGTAAAACAACATTTATCCCTGCTCTCCGGCAACATCGACCTGGCAGACTTTGTTCTAGGACCTAGAGGTCCAAGACCTAAAAGATTTGTTTATGCGACTTACAATGAGATCTGGAAGCTTTCGCAAATAGAAGCTGCTTCCCGTTTACGGGAAATAGATCAAGCGAATCTAGAAAAAGTGCTTGCTGTTGTCGACAATAGTATCAACACCCTGTCTTCCCGCATTTACACATTAGAGAATATTGTTTCATCTGTTGTTGATATTGTACAAGATGACGTGTCTGTGTTATATCATGGTCAGAATCAATTGCGTTCAGTAATGCAGTTTGCATGGACTTTGCAGACACTGAAAATGGGGAAGGTTCCATGGCATTACTTAAACACATCAGCTTTGTTCTTGCCGTTTAATTTGACTGAGAAACAGCTATTCATGTCCATGAAGGATGCAACATACACTCTTCTACATATCGAGAAAATAGATCCTTTACCATTCTCTGTGGCGGAGACTGACTCTGCAGTGTGGCTAGTACACAGGGTTATCACGTTGCCTTTTTCTTTATTTGAATTCAGTTCCTGCATGAAACATTATCCTGTTGGCCGTTTTGAGCCTTTGGGCAGTGCCTTTTTGCATGAACTTTGGTCCCTACCGTTCACATACAGATGCATTAGGGATGACAAGGAGGTATTTCTCACAGGAGAGTCTTGCGATTCTACAGTGGGTCATTCCCTTGTTTGTAAAAACATTAAATTGCACGGGGCTTGTAATGTTTCAGCTCCGAATCTTGCATGTATTTTAAAGGGCATTCCTGTTCCGGTTATATCACCTACTTTCACTATGCTTGCTAATGGTAGCTATCTGCTTCTAAATAATCAAGATTGCTGTGGGTTGCAGGCTGGCATACCCTACATTGTAACAGTTTCGCAACGCGTAGTGTGCTGCAAAAATGTGCTTTTTCCACCCCGCGTGGGAAGTTAGATAGTTCCATTTGGCCTTACATACCGACTTTGAAGGCAGATTTCAATAAATTGAGCAGAATAAAGGCACTATTATTAAACCAGGAGGTTATGCTTACTTCCGCACGGAAGACCATCGCCCTCCAGGTGGCCAGCGCCCACAGTGAAATACAGGCCCTTTTAAATACTAACCTCCCCCAACATTTCGGTGAACTGATTCACCGTTTATTTAATGCATCTAATACCAACGGCCTTGTACACTTTTTTAAAGTTGTGGGCTCTGGCCTTTTGACGTCCTTTCAGACTATCTTTGGTGTAATACCGGCTTTTATTCATTCTATTTTTTCCAGCGTCTTTGGTGGCTTCCCATTGATCCTAGCCTTAGCTGCTGGAATATTGGTTTTACTTTGTCTGTTGCGCAATGGCTGCACCTCTTGTGGGCCTACACAGCCCAGGGCGACTGCGGATGTTCCGTGACCGCATGATGGACAGCTTTGGCGTCCTGCCGCTGGCGACACTCAGCGTGGCTTATGGACTATCTTTTCGCTTTGCGTATTTCACTTGCGTGCAACCTGTGATGTCCTGCTTACGATGTCCGTTCTCTTGGTCCTTGGATGTTTGCCTCTCCAATACGTCTTGTACTGACCCGGATTTCGACCAGTTGATGGGCCCCTTGCTGGCCCATGAACGGGAATGTTCCGGTGACGGATTAATGGCGCGTGCGGCTGCACTTGGAGTCTTGGCAGAATGGGATATCTGGGCGGCTGCTCGGGATCTCCTACAACAGAGTTATATTGAATATCACGCAAGTTGACCTGCAATGATAATCGCTGCTCCCTACTGTGAGGAACATGAATGCAGTTTTGATTTGTTGAACTGGATGGCATCTCTTTTTTCAGATGATAACAATGATGTCTTTTTGGAAGGTGTTGCGGTCTTTTGCGCATACACTCTGATGGATTAGTTTTGTTGACTCTCACTACAGATCCGGATTTTTTTGATCCTCTTTGAGTGACCATTTTTTTTTCTTCCCTAATTCATTTTTTGGTGCTTCCAAAACACTTGTCCCACGTACAGACGTTTGCATTCTGCTCCATCTATTTGAACTCTGCTTTCGTCCTATGTCTTGTCCTATGGACTGACCAGGGGAGGGTGTAGTGTGGATTGTGGCCTCATGTTCAACATTACTAAGTTAGCTTAGGCCTAGCAGCCATGATGCCTCCTTTGCACACGTTACTCCGTGACTTTGTTTTTCCAGACTCTGCTTGTGACCGTTCACATTAGAACTGTCTGCATTTCTGCCTTTCACCTTTTCTGATGTTCTCTGTGGTTTTCGTCTGCACACAATGTACAAGGACGAAAAACAATGTCCCTTGTTATTGCTGTTCTGGTCAGCCCCTCGCACTTAGACATAACATGAAATACAGCTGCACTGGAGAAATTTGTGTGCTTTTAATATTGTGATCTCCCTGTTGGTGGCACTTGGAGAAAAACCTTTCCAGGGAGAAGAGCTGTGCTTGTCTGATGATGTAAACCTTGCATCTAGTTCTTGAGGTATGGGGGTCCCCCTGACAAAGCCCAGAGGTCTTCCCTTTTTATAATAAACTAGTTACTAGCACGGGGAGGGTGGCAAGGCATTATAGTCCTTCATCCACTGTCTTTATAAAATACTGTCCCCGTTTGTATTCTATGGAATTGTAACAATGCTTACTATTTTGTCTTTATGCATTATGCTGCTAGTACTGGCACGTGTACTGTGCCTTAGAGCATGTTAGTTGAAATAAACATTTTAAACTATACTGTGTCTCTTATTACGCACGTTGTGGACAAGTATGAGTGAGTAATGAAAGAGTGTTCTTGCTCCCGCAATTCCTGAAAGAGTCCGTGTTCTGGGATGTCTAATCATTGGTAGCTTCGCTGTAGTACGGAGAACGAATGAGACACTATAGCTAGTCGGATTGGGATTTTGGGCACTAAGGTGGATGGTTGGTACACCACTATACACCGAGGTCCTGTTTTCCTGCGCATAGTTCTGTATATGTGCAGAATCCCCGCAACAACGCAGAGTAGAATAGAGTGGCATAGAGTGATTTGGTGTAGAGTAGACTGGCGTAGAGTGCATAGTTTTGAGTAAAGTGGTGTAGGTGCATTGGTGTAGAGTGCAGTGGCATAGAGTGCAGTGGTACAGGGTAGAGTGCAGTGGGGTAGATTGCAGTCATGCAGAGTAGAGTGTCAGAGAGCAGGGTCGTAGAGTGGCGCAGAGTAGAGTGGTGCAGAGAGTACAGTGGGACAGAGTAGAATAGAGTGCAGCGGTGTATAGTGTAATGGTGTAGAGTGACGTATAGTGCAGTGACAAAGAGTAGAATGTTGTAGAGTATAGTGGCGTAAAGTGCAGTGATGTAACATAGTTGGCATAGGTACAGTGGCTTAGGATGCATTGGGTTTTTTAGTAAAATGTAGAGTGAAATGGTGGTCGAGTGCAGTGTTTTAGAGTACAGTGGCGTAGCGTAGAGCGGTGCAGCATAGAGTGCAGTGTCATAGAGTGTAGTGCCGAAGAGTGCAGTGGCATATAGTTCAGTGGCATAGAGTGCAGTTGCGTAGAGTGTATTGGTTTTGAGTAAAGTGGTGTAGAGTGCAGTGGCGGAGAGTGTAATGGCGTGGTGTGGAGTGATGAAGATTGCAATAGAGTGTCATAGACTGCAGTGGCAGAGCAGATTGTTTCAGAGTAGAGCGAAGTGGAGTAGAGTGCAGTGGTGTAGAGTAGAGTGTTGTAGAGTGCAGTGGTGCAGAGTAGACTAGAGTGGACTGGCGTAGAGTGTAGTGGCGCAGAGTTAAGTGGCATAGAGTGCAGTAGCGCAGAGTAGAGTGGCGTAGAGTACTGTTGTGCAGAGTAGAATAGAGTGGCGTAGAGTGCACTGACGCAGAGTAGAATACAGTGGCGTAGAGTGCAGTATAGTAGAGTGATTTGGTGCAGAGTACACTGGTGTAGAATGCATTGGTTTTTAGTAAAGTGGTGTAGAGTACGTTGGCGTAGAGTGCAGTGGCATAGAGTGCAGTGTTGCAGAGTAGAGTGGCATAGAGTGGAGTGGCGCGGAATGGTCTAGAGTGCAGTGGTGAAGAGTGCAGTGGTGCATAGTAGAGTAGTGTGGGGTAGAGTGCATTGGCGTAGAGTGGTGTAGTGGCGTAGGAGTTGTGCAGAGAAGCGTGGAGTGGCGTAGTGTGGAGTGGTGCAGAGTAGAGTGGAATGGGGTAATGTGGATTATGCAAAGTATGGTAGTGTACTACCATTACAGACAACACCTCTTCAACTGAAATGGCCATTACATTTACACTCTCATACAGTTTTACTGATAAAAGTATACAGAGCACAAACAATATGTGTAAATGTAATCACTCAATGTATTTATTTGATCGTCAGCACAGTTTATTTACAGATATTTAAATTTTGTTGTGTGCTAGGAAAAAAAAAACATCTGTAGAGCCTTCCTCAAGCAGACTCCCACTAGTCAGCATAATTGTCACATAAATCATCTCACTTTGACGCCGGAGAAAGACAAATAAACACCAAGCTCCCTGGAAGACACAGCCTGACATTTGACCTCTGTCTTTGAATGCACAGCAAAAGTAACAAGATAAGAACAAAATTTAAAGGCCTGTTGACAGAAAGTGAGTTTGAGGAAAAATACAGTAAACAAGGTTTGGGCAACGGGAGGGACAAACTCGAGCTGGACAACCCAAAGCAAATAAAGCCAGCAAATAGAAAGCCAGAAAATGTGAGTTACAAAACCAATGGTAAGCATCAGGTGGAATGCATTCCTAGGTCAACTTTCTGAATGTCCCCAAGATGTCTTTAGCAAACCAGACAGCTGTGTTGTCTTGTATGCTGCAACCCAAAAATGTCCATCTGCGAATGTGCTCTTTCATTTTTGTTCTGTTTTTCAAGTGAAGAGGAAAGTGGAGGATATTAGCTCTGCCCCATGGGATGCCATAGTTTTACAAGGTAACATCTTTAGACACTGTCTCTCTGGATTTTGAAATGTAGAGATCATAGCAGGAAAGAAGAGAAACAGGCTAAAGTACAGAAGTAGAAAAGTGAAACCCAATAGAATGTTTTCCCAGTACCAACAATTGCGGTCAACAGAGGTCACCTGTGCAAACGGAAGATAAACAGTCATAGCCTCAAGATATGGCTTCTTCAAGCTAGGCACTGAGGGAGATTTGAACTGTGCTTGCATTATGCCTATCTAGAAAAAAGTTGAGAAACTACTCTGGCGACCAGTATCTTATGGCAAATAAAAGCTTTCATACAGCACTGTTACAGGGTCTACCAAGTACAGTCTGATATAAAGCTGTGAACACAGTGTACCATTACTGTATTTCCTTCCAATACAGATGTATGGTTGTCTTGCTTCGCCTTTCAGATACTACAGCTCCCACATGGTGGCTCAACACTCGGCGAGGCAGGAGACATTAACAAAAAACAAACAACACCTTTAGAAAAGGGTTTTATTTTACAAAATGCAAAAACTCTTTTTAGAATAAGGCTTGGGGTTTTATTTTACACAATGCTCTCTAACAGAAAGGCTTTCCCAGATGCCAAATGCACAAAATTCAAATACACAAAGAGATATATATGTTTATATGCAAGCAATAATAACACACTTGGTAAATGCAACACTTAAATGCATGAGTAATAGTGATGAATAAACAAGCAGCAAATAATATGAGATAACACTCAAGAAAATATAATATGCTGGACGTCCTGCAAGAGATCAGAAAGATATATACACTGAATACATCAAATGATTACTTTGTGGCTGTGAACCTCACTCACTCACACATCACAAAGAAAACACCTCAAATGATCAAAGCCACTGGCCAAACATCACAATGGCAATAATCAAAGCTCAAGCACCTCAAATTATCAAAGCCACTGGCCAAACATCACAATGGCAATAATCAAAGCTCAACACTTCACCTGGTGCAAACACTGCATCTTAGCCCACTCCTGACCGGGGGATTAACAGCCATGGTTAAGAGCCTCAGCAACCAGAGTTCCGCTCCGAAGTAGACGCGTCCGTCCCCATTCGGATTCCAAAATCCCGGTTTCTAAGTCAACAACCCTCAGCTTTATAATCTCAAAACACACTAGAAGGTTCGAGAGAAACCTTCCCCCCTGAGCCAAAGGAATCTTACCAGAACTGGCCAGCTTCCAAGCAAGCATTCCAATGGCAGGAAGGAGTTCCCACGTTCCCTCTCCAATCTCGCATGTTCCAGCCTTTATCTTGACGAAGCTTACGAAAGCCTTCCAGGGTAGATTAAACAATCTCTCACAAAAACAATCCTTGAACGTGATTAACCCAAACAACTTGCAAGCGTTGCTGTGCACGCAGAAAAGCTGAAGCCAAGCAGAGTCAGAAAACAGGATGACATGAGGCCATGTCAAAGCCAATAGTAAGAACTTCATAATACTCATCAATGTACAACAGAATGCACATTTGTGCACTACTGCTTATAGATTCACATACTTCATCTCTTAATGTACAACACCGAGCACATTTGTGCATCACTGCTCACAACACTGAACTTCGAGACCAAAAAGTACATTCCACACCTCTCTCTCTCCCTCTCATCCTTTCAAATGCACATCCCACACGTTCTGTTCTTGGCAAGGCTGTTCTACTCTGTGACAGCTCCCACTGAAAGACTGCAAGATTACAAGAAAGAAACTTTTAAGAGAAACAAGGCATGTGCAGGACATCGTACATTCAGGCTAGGATAAAATAACACACCAAAGTCAATTAAAATAATGGTAGTCAAAGGTCATCACAGGGTGTCAGACCACAAGAGTGCCTCTAGCACTATAATGGTTTGAGTCCTTTTCATGAGACCAGGAAAGACATGCTCCTTTGGAAACAAGTGGTTGGAAGAGTGGCGAGCGAGAGAATACAAAACTGCAATGATGGAATCCTTTCCCAGTGTGATTTTCTAGGGGGATACCATATGCCAAGTGCGGCTTTAAGCCTCAAAAGAAATATATTATGTATATTACTATGTGTATGCAAACAATACAAAACTTTTCACCTGAATGATTGTTACTAGTTGATCCTTGTGCATTGCTGTCTTCAGAACTAGGGCATTTGACATTCCGGAGGGCCCATTAGAATCCTTCAGCCGGTGCCAATATGTATACATACTGTAAAATATAAAAGCAGTGGTTGTGGATGGCGATTTGACATATATACGGAGCATGTGTAACAGTGAACATAATCAGGTGGTTAGCACCAAAAATACATATTAGCCATAATCTATCCATTAACCAGTTTCCTTTTTCAGGAAATCTTTGTTTCTCTAACATAAACTATACGTACTACAGGAATACTATCAGAGCCTAAGAGAACAAATATGGTAAGAGTGGAAAATAAAGCAAGTCACCTTATGTACTATAAATAAGCCACTGCATATTTTAGAGAATACTGCATTTGTTAGTGCCCTTGAATATGTCAAAAACAGTGCTCACTACAAATGTTGAATGGCCAACTAATTTCCATGTATACTTTTGAGCTATGCCAGTAAGAGATGGAAAAGAAAGCGTCAGAGAATTAATTGCAGAGGGTTATGTAGCCTGGTTTTAAATTATCAGTTTAATTTACCTTTAAAGTAGTAATTCTGGGGGGGCGTGGCCAAGATGGCGAGCGGGTAAGGCACAGCCCGCTCGTCTCCGGATCCCCGCCTGCCGGCCTGGGCACTTCCCAGGCGTAGTTTTTGAGCGACGGACCCCTGGAGCTACCGCGGAGGGCGGCGGGCGCACAGGGACAAGTTTTGGGACTGTCCCTCGCCGCCAAACAGTCAGAAATGGCGTCCTCGGGCGCCGAGCTCCGGACTCTAAAATGGCGGCGCGGCTCTCACAGAGGGCCATGGGGGACGGCAGACGCGCAGGGAGTGCCCCCGTGCGACGTAAAAAGACTCTGGCGACCTGCCAACGCCCGGACCTGACTGGGGCGGTACAGCGGGCACACCTTGGACGCCTGGTGAGTGCGGGGGCGAAGACGCTGCTGGGCCCCGAGCGGAGGGGTCGGTGATCCCGGGGGCGGCCTGCCTGGTGTTGCAAGCGGGGCCCTACCCGACAAGGCCGCAACAGCGAAGATCTGCGGCGGCGGCCGCGAGGTCAGAGGTAGCGGCCCGGTGCTTCCCTGCGACTCTCCCTGCCAGCGAGGGCGGGTTCTCCGACCGGGCGCTCATCCGGACCGCCGCCTGGGAGGGCGAGGGGGAATTGGCCCAGATAGAGGTACCCGGGGCCCCGCAGGGTGCAGTGGGGGGGCCCCGGCAAGACTATTGACTAACCCCGATTTAAGGAGGACTGAGAGTAGGAGTGGCCTGACTGAGGCCTTGCGGGGTCTGGCCTTCCACCTGAAGCCCTGGGGAGCAAGAGAGGGGCGGCGACACCGCCCCGGTACGTGACACTCCGCCGCACCTGAGGGCCACGGTACCGCGCTGGATTGAACTGGGCTGCTCGGCGCGGGGCATCGGATTGAGAGGGCGCACCCTGAGTGGTGAGGTCGACATCGCGGGCGGGGCTACTGCCCCTGCGGGACTCTAGAGGGGTGTGAACAGCGGACTCGCCCTTCTGCCCGGGTGTGCGGCCACTGTGGTCTCTCGGCTGCGGACATCTGGGTCACGCACTGCTGTGCTCTCCTTCGGCTTCGGGGGGTGCCCTCGCGGACTTTGTGCCCCGGCCCAGCCCTACTACGCATCTGACCTGCAAACGCCCCAGAAGCGGGGGGGGGGGACGTGGGAGGCCACCGATCCTCCGTACCGCGTAAGGGGCGCGTGTCACCTGGGCCTCACCCGTCCGCTCACGGGCTGACCCGCCCACATCAGCGATCGCCTTACCCCAAGCTGGAGACCCACACATGTCCACTAGGCGTGGAAAGAAAGAGAAAGACAAGAGAAGGGGAAGGAGGATCGGTCCGTCAAGGACTTGTTTGCCAAGATGTCGGGCGCAGCTGGAGGGGGGGGCCGTGTCTCCCCAGCCCCGCCCGGAGGGCAGGAGATGGAGCAAACGGATGAACCGGTCACAAGAGCCTTCCTCTCCCAGTTGTTCTCGGCTTTGAGAGATGATCTCCATATTCTTAAAAAAGAATTAGCTGATGAAATAAAAGAAGTGCGCAGAGACCTAGACCCGGTGGGCGAAAGGGTGTCGTCTATGGAGGATCATGAACAGTCTCGTGATGAGGAAGTCGAGCAACTGCAGCAGGAAGTGATCCGAGTTGCAAGCACAACAAATTGACCTCCAGGCGCATGCGGAGGATTTGGAAAACCGCTCCCGCAGGAACAACATTCGGGTGAGAGGTGTTCCCTCCAATGAAGAGAATAACGATATCAATGGGTACCTCCAGGAGCTATTTCGTCATGTGCTAAAAGAAACTCAAGACTTTCCTATCAAAATAGACGGGGCTCACAGAGTTGGCTTGCAGCGGAAGGCCCCAGCACCTCCCCCTGATATCTTGGCCTATCTACCGGACTTTCAACTTAAAGAACTTATCCTGCGCAAAGCCCGCGATGCCCAGCCCTTGGTTTTCAGAGGCCACACTGTCGCTTTATATCAGGATTTGGCGGCCTCTACCCTTCAGAAACGTAGGGACTTTCGTCTGGTCACAACCCACCTCCGCAGCCAAGGTGTCTCCTATTCGTGGGGGCACCCATTCCGCATAATTTTCAAGTGGGACGGCAAGTTACGGCAAATACGCTCCCTGCAAGAGGCATGCCAGCTCCTGGACATTGAGCAAGACCCACCGGACGAAACCTTGAGTCAAGACAAGAAAGTCCGACGTCAGCGGTGGCAGAGAGTTGGGGGCAGGCGTCCGTCCGGGACCCCCTCGAAGCCGAATCCAGAGACGATAGCACAAGAACGTCGAGCAGTGCTAGCCTCTTTGACGGCGGACTCTGGACCTGGGGCCGATGCTTAACCAGCACTGGGGTCAGATAAGTGTGCTAGAGCATAGCTGGGGGGCGGCGGGCGGGGATGGGAGGGACACCGTCGGCCACAGATGCACCCCACTGACTGTTTTTCTGAGGGGACGCGGTCTCGTACTGCGGCTTCTGGACACTTTGTGTGTTTTCTTTAGTTGGGCTTGTTGGGGTTAGGGTGGGGGGAGGGGCGTCCGATACCCATGATCACCAGTTGCAAGACCTGTTGGGGAATTCCGATGCCACCACGACAATGCTATCATACTACCCTTGGCACTACACGTATATATACTGCAGCACTCATAGACTGGGACTATGCTTACACCTGGGGCTCCGCCTAGAATGCGCAATTTTCCTCCCCCCTCGATATGGTGCCTGTGAAAATTCTTACAATTAATGTAAAGGGGCTTAACAATCCGGTGAAGAGGCGTGCGGTATTGTCGTATTTGGAGAATGCGGAGGCAGACGTGTGTCTCCTGCAGGAGACACACCTCCTGCCCGGGGACACTCACCGCATGCGGTCCAAGGCCTTCCCTCTCCAGTACTTCTCCTCCTTGGGGGAGAAAAAGGCCGGAGTAGCCATACTCATCTCCAGACGATGCAAGGGGGTGGTGAAGGACAAAGTGGCAGAGCTCAAGGGGAGGTTACTGGCTTATACTCTTCAATTTGGTAATCAACCCCTGGTGATTGGTTCCATCTACGCCCCTAACTCAGGGCAGGAGCCCTTTCTCCAGGCTGCCCTAGCGGACGTATTGGCCCCACAGGAGTGCATGACGTTAGTGGGAGGGGACTTCAACATAGTTATGGACGCAGGTATGGACAGGTCACACGCAACCTTTTTCCAGGGAGGGGAACTCTCACGGGACGGGAGGAGATGGCTGAGGGAGGTGGGCTTGGTAGACATCTGGAGGGCGGCTCACCCCACCTCACGACAATACACATACTACTCCCATGCCCATAAGTCTTACGCCCGACTGGACCACTTTCTAGGGACGGATGAGGTAAATGCTGCAGTGCGGGAGACGTGCATTGAACCTATGGCTCTCTCGGACCACGATGCCCTATCGGTCCAGGTTTTGCTGAACCCAAATACACATCGGACCGAAAGTTGGCGGCTTAAGGAACACATGCTTCATAACAAGGAGGTAGAACAGCAACTTCTTACATGCATTAGGGATTATCTCACCATAAATGACACGCCAGACATTGCAGTTACGACACTGTGGGAAGCATTGAAAGCAGTAGTACGGGGGGAGCTTATAGGGATCGCAGCGGCCCACAATAGAGAGCGTAAGGAGGTGAGAGCTACATTAACAACTCAAGTACGAGAACTTGAACGGGTACATAGCAGGACCGGGGTCCCTCGGGTCTGGAGACAGCTGAAGGCGGCGAGGGCACAACTGGCCGCCCTCGATTTGGACAGGGCAGAATATGCGGCGGTCCGCTTGAAACATTCCTACTTCGTTGGGGGAGACCGCACAGGCCGGCTCCTGGCCTATCGCCTGCGGGCCCAGAGACAGCAAGCGCATGTTTCTTCACTTCGGAAAGAGGGCGGGGGAGGAGAAATTAGCGGAGATGCGGAGATCGCACAGGAATTCCGGGATTTATACCAGAAACTTTACTCTGCGGAACCACGATCTGGTCACGCTGCAACGGCTTACTTGCAATCGATCTCCATGTCTGCATTGTCTCCCACTCAGGCGGCATCCCTAGATGCCCCCATTCAAGTAGAAGAGGTCATCACGGCGATTTCACGCTTGAAATTGCTTAAATCCCCGGGCCCCAACGGGTTCCCTTCTCTTTTTTACAAGAAATTCTGCACTATCATAGCACCGATACTGACTAGGCTTTTCAATTCGTTCGGAGGTTCCACCCAGATTCCGGACACCATGCTGGCGGCAGCAATAGTGGTATTGCCCAAGCCTGGTAAGGATAGGCAACAATGCGGCGCATATCGCCCGATCTCTCTACTAAATGTAGATTTCAAAATCTTCACGGACATCCTTGCGTCACGCTTGAGTCCTTGCATGCCATATTTGATAGAACCTGACCAGGCGGGGTTTATTCAGTCCCGCCAATGTAGCGATAATACGAAAAGAATGCTCCATCTTGTGGATAAGGCCCACCAGACACGAATGGATGCTCTCCTGTTAACGATCGACGCCGAGAAAGCGTTCGATCGGGTGGATTGGGGGTTCCTGGGGCTCACAATGGAGAAGTTCGGCCTGGGGAAGCGGTTCCGTGAATGGGTGGGCAGTTGCTATGCCGCACCTACGACCTGCATCAGAGTCAATGGCATCTCCTCCACGCACTTTGCTATTCAGAGAGGGACCAGGCAGGGCTGCCCGCTGTCGCCGTTATTATTTGCCTTGTATATTGAGCCATTGGCACAGCGGGTCAGAGATAACCAGAATATCAAGGGGATCCCATTTGGAGGGGAAAACCACCCCATTAGCCTCTATGCTGATGATGTACTGGCGGCGCTGGCAGCACCCAGACTATCCCTACCCGCCTTCATGGAGGAGTTGGACGCCTTTAGCCAGGTCTCCGGCTTTCGGGTTAATGTAGGCAAATCTCTGGCACTGCCCCTCGGCCGCGTCCTCCACGCAAACCTCGCAATCGCCCACGGACGCTTGGCTAACTGGCATTAAAGTGACGGACACGATCCCGTATCTCGGCCTAGAGGTGGCGGCGACGGTCCAACGAACAACCCAGCTGAATTATGCCAGGTTGCTGCGTCAAGCGGTGAAAGACCTGGGCTCGTGGGGCAAACACCACTTATCCCTCCTCGGCCGGGTAGCCGCGGTTAAAATGTCCCTACTACCTCGGGCACTTTACTTGTTCCAAACTCTACCGGCTCAGCCTCCTGTCGGTGTGCTCACTTCGCTGCAGTGTCACATCAATCAGTTTGTCTGGGCTGGGAAGAGGCCGCGGATGAGCAAGGCCCTCAGTTACATGCGCCCCGAGCATGGGGGCCTCGGGATACCGGATCTCCTCACCTACTATAAATCGGCCCAACTACGCTACTTAGTGGAATGGGCAAGGCCGGAGTCCGAAAAGCGGTGGCTTTTCCAAGATAGGGCACTTGCGGGCATCCCTTTATGGAAGGTCCCCTTTCTTAGGAGGGCATAGCGGCCGCGAGGCCTGATGGGCTCTCCAATCACTAAGTCGGTATTGGCGGCCTGGGACGGGGTGGCGACTTCCAGGAATCTTACGACTTTTCCTTCCCCACTGACCCCCTTGTTTGGCAATAGCGACTTCACTCCTGGGTTGCCTGATAAATCATTCCGAGACTGGCGCGACACCCCATGTCGCTCGGTGGGCCACTTATTTGATTTGTCTGGGATGATTTCGTTCAACCAGTTGAAGCTCGACTATGGGATTCCCGAAACCGAGAGAATGAGGTATATGCAGGTGCGACACTGGGTCCTCCAACCTGGGATGCGGGAACAGGGTAGTCGCAAATTAACCAAATACGAGAAGTGGTTGATCACTAAATTGACGGATAAAGGGATAATATCGGAAATGTACGATATGCTTCGGGGCGTACCCGGCCCGCAGGCCACCCCGAGCCAATGGCGGTGGGGACTAGAGTTGGGCGGTGATCTTTCTGCAATGGACTGGGAGGGCATTTATTACAGAGCAAAGCATACTGCCCGGAATGTCGCTAGCATCGAGACCGCTATGAAGATAGCGACATATTGGTATCTAACGCCGGTGCGTCTTCACAGGGGCAACCCCCAACGGAGCCCCACCTGCTGGCGGGGCTGTGACAACGAGGGTACTCTGCTTCACATACTGTGGGATTGCCCCAAGTTGTCCGCCTACTGGTCTCAAATTCTGGTCGAAATAGACGACTTGTTTGACACCGAACTCCCGAGGCTCCCGGTATATGTGGTCCTAGGCCTCCCTAACCCCGTTACATTTCCCCTGAAGAGCAGGAAAGGACGACAGATGGGGTTAGCGTTGGGAGCAGCTCTACAGAACATATTGATGCACTGGGGGACGGCTACTTCCCCCACTCACGTGGGGTGGCTTCATCGCCTATGGCATATTATTGGGATGGAACGCTTATCTGCCACACTGAGTGGTTCTGCTGCCTCGTTTCAGAAACTGTGGAGACCGTTTCTGACCTTGCTTTTAAAAGAATTGAATGAAATCACACAGCCCAAGTACCTTAGGGTGTTGCGACTCTCCGACTTAGGGACGGAACTGACGCAGGCCCCAACTGGATGAAGGGGATTTCTAGAGTGAGGAGACGAGAAGGGGCCGTTCAGGGGTTGCGGGATATCGGACGGGGAATAGGGGGGGGGGTGTTTCAGGTTTTTCCTTTACTCACACAATGCTTTCTATTGCAATGCATGGTTTTTCTTGGCCCAATAGGGATACAACTGTACGAGTTCCTTTGTAAGCAATACATTTCTTTTACATTGACGAAACGAATATATGACAGAGTCTATTGCATACTACTGCTATGGTTGATGGTATGTTTTATGTTTTTGAAACTGCTAATAAAAACATTTAAATTTAAAGTAGTAATTCTCACCCTGTAAATGTCTCAGTTTTGCTTGTATTAATACATGTTTCTTGTGCTCTCAGGTTCAGTCCAGTTTACTGCAAGTCTGGCGGCAGGCTCTACTCTTCTTCCTTCCTGCTTTGATGCTTCTCTGGTACTGCACAGTGTATGTATCACTGGAGTTTGCTGTGTCTTGCAGCACAGTATTCCTGTATAGCCACCCCAGCAACGGCCGGCACATGTAAACGCGGTGGGGCAAGGCGGGGGGCGGGACAGGGTGGGAGTGGGAGGGGGGAAGGCGACAGACGACGGAATAGGTACAATTAAATAAATAACTAATACCTATTCTATCGTCTGTCGGCTTCCTCCCGTGCGGTGCCCTGCCCTGCCCTACCGCGTCTACCTGTGCTGGCCGCCGCTGAGGCAATCTCCCCATGTGGTACCCCACTCATGCAGTCAAAACCCACGAGGCCTCTGTGCTGACCCTCCTTACCAGGTGTATGTCACAGTAGTGCATCAGGTCCAAGATTCTGCTTTCCATTCTACATGTGTAGTCCTGTTCATCCCTTTACGGAATCAGAACTACAAGTTGTTCAATGCAACAAAAAAAAAGGAAAAAGAAGAAAATTACAAAGGATGTTATACTCTTACATGGATTTGGGAATCTTGAACTCTGAATCCCATGAATCACTCAAGGCTCTGTGCAGATAGAGGCTTGAGAGAAACGGGCACAGCTGTCGGAGGGCATACAGATAGTGTTTGCCTCTGAAAGAGATATTGAGGTGGCCACACCAATACACAAGGAGGCTTCAGAGATTACACAGCTGGAACCCACTTGCATGCAAAAACAAGCTTCAAACAGTGTTCTTGAAGAAGTACTGCAAGGTGCCCTGCAGGTGAAAGGAAACAGGCTTGTTAGGCTTCTTGTAGAAAGACGTAAAGTAATGCTGGAAAGATGAAAGGCTGAGTTCACCACACAAGGATTCAGACCAGACTGCTCCTAAAGCTGTGGCGCTTAACCCACTGGGTTATCCCTCACTGTACAGGTTTAACTTCATATACTGTTAGAAAGGGTGTGTTTGGGAACTCAGTGGGTTAATGAGCCTGCTGCAAATAACCTCATGTAAATTGCAGTTAAGGGTGTGGGAGGCAAGCATTTCTCTACATTGAACCAGAAGCCCAAGTTTTCTGATCTTCAGCTTCAAACATCTGCACCGTGGGGTCGAGATAATGTCAAAGTACTACTTTGACCTTGGCGTTTCATTGCTTTTCTTTATTTATTGCTTTAGCCATTACAACATACATATAACCAAAAAAGGAAACGCTAAATAAAGACGCGCACAAAAAAGAAAGGGACGGAATAAAAAAGCTACCGGTCAGGTGCAACTCAATTCCCTATTTGAGAACTTATCACGACCGGATGTCAAAGTGACGCAAAAAGTAACTGAGACCAAACCAGGGGACGAGGAAAAGGGAGCACCGTGCCATTTAGACCCGATTTGTGCAAGGCCAGGTAAATAACCTACTGTGATCACTCAAATTCTAACAGTAGCAAGTATCCATAAGGAACCCCACCATATACTACCAGTACAGCAAGCAACCGCCTCAAAGTTTATGACAACTCAAACAGAGGTAGCCGTCTACCAAAAAATGCTATCCCCAACAGCCGGAGTCTTAAGGGATAGAAATAGCTTATGGGATGAGGTACCTGCCGTAAAAACAAACGTCTCTACGCAGACTGAAAAATCATTAATTACAAAGCTGATTGTGGACCCAGTTTCGACATCTTCCATCAGCGTTCAACCCATTATATCCCTCGGAGACGCTGCGAACGTTACAGTGCCTAGTTTGAACCTACAAGAAAACATTCCCACGGTACTAGACCATGTTAAAACAAGTTCCAACTTGGAAAGTCTTTGGACTGAAGCAAAAACCGATTCAATCAACACCTCAGTTCTAATCCTGATCCCGGAATATGTATCTAGAGGCAGACATGATGTCCTAAACTGGGGAAATATTCTTAGACTGTTGGCAGCTATTCCAAATCTAAGCAATATTACAACTAAAGACCTGGCCGCAATACAATTTGAGAACTCGGATGCAGCACCTGAAGGAGAAGTAACCATGGCCACTTGGTCTTCAAGTGATATCGCAAAAAGAATCCTTGCGGAAGGTCCAGCACTAAAAAAATGGGGAATAAAGGTTATCCCCGGACAAACGATAGGATACCCTCTGCCCCTGCTACCACAAGGACAAAAAGGGCTAACAGATACGCGGAAGGAAGAAACCACCTCGGTACTAAAGAGAGCAAAGGGCTCCACAGACACAGTGTGTTTTTCAAATAAATTCCACGGAGTCATAGAATGGGCTGCCCGGGAAAAGCTGCAAGAAGGCATTAGAGATATAGTCAGGACAGTAATACTTACTCCTATTTCACCATGACAAAATCCAGCTCGAATGAACCAAAAAGGGCTTAACACCAGACGGCTGCATATGTGCTCTTGGAACATAAATGGCCTAAACTCCAAATTAGCTGATCCACAGTTGCATACTTATCTAGTGTCCTTCGATATCATTTTCCTCCAGGAAACATGGCTAGTGGAACCTGTCTTTATACAAGGATACATAGGCTTCTTCACACCAGCTATAAAACAAGCAAAACATGGGCATCCCTCAGGTGGACTGGCAACATTTATCTCGATAGCTAGTGGAGCCTCAGGAACAGCTCTAGACTTTAAGGCCACAAGAATGAATGCGACCAAATGTACTATAAACGTCAAAGATGTTGCGACAGAAGTTATTTTGATCAATACTTACATTCACCCTAAAAACAAACGTAATGGTAGTAAAAAGTTAGTGCACGAACTAACGAGATTGTTGGAGACGGAGAGTACGACCCATTTTATAACATCCGGGGATTTCAATCTATACTTAATGGGCTCTTCGGCAAGTGATCTATTAATCTCTCAATCTGCACTTTTGGAAATAACGGACCAGGGCAGCAACACACTAGGGAAATGGACGAAAACTGGTTGCCAACTTCTGGATGATCTTGAACATTTATCTCTTTGGGCCCTAAATGGTAGGTTTAAAAAAGATAACCTGCCTAATGATACATTTCATTTTAATAATACTAGTTCGTGTTTGGACTTTACATTTGTCTCCCTGACTATATTTCAACACATTGGCTCATTCCAAATTAAGGATAGATCCGGCAGTGACCATCTTCCAAGAAGTTACATTTTCCCCATGTAATACCCGTTCAATTCACCTAAGGGAGATAACAGACAAAACATATCTAATAAATTGTAGACGCATTAAGAGCACTACGGTCGGGCTTGCCCAATTGCACGAAACTGTAATGGATACGCTCCAGGAAATCTCAAGCAACGAAAGTACAGCGGTAAACACGTGGGAAACACTCACTGAAATACTTCATGAAAAGCGTTCTAAACCAATAAAATCCAAAGGTGACAACAAAATATATAAGGAAGCCTCCACTGTAAAACATGATATCAGATTTCGGGAATATAAATCTCGAATTAACAAAGCACTTAGGACACTAAGGAGAAAGCCGGGAGACTTAACAGCCTTTGCAACACTGAAGTCAAACAAAAAACTAATCAAAAAGCTAAAATGGAGAATCCAAAGAGACAACGATCTATGGGCCAAACTACACTCCGATATAAAATGTAAACACAGGACTAGATTCTGGACCACAGTAAACCAACTCCTGAACCCAGACAATAGAGGAGAAAATTCACATATCACAGAGGCTTTGTGGGTCCGCTACTTAACAACCTACTTTAATGAACCATCAGAAGAATATTCACAAATGAATCTTCAGGTAATTCCATGAAACAGGCAGTATAAGGGCTTGTCGGGGTCAAATACAGAAACCATCAAAAAACAGATAATGAAAGGACGAAAAAAGGGAGCCCCGGGCCCAAATTGCGTACCCCCTGCGGTCTTTAAATATAAGCTAGATTTTTGGGCCAAAATTCTGGCACCAGTATTGACTGAAGTTAGGAGCACACAAATTATTCCTGGGTCCTGGAAGGGGTCGATCATATCTCCCATATTTAAAGGAGGGAATAGATCCCTCCCGGCACAAATATCGGCTTATAACATTAATGGATGTCGATGCTAAATACTTCGCCGGAACTGTCCTGGAAGAGTTGACATCATGGTCTTCTAATAATAACATAATTCCATACAACCAGACTGGGTTCATAAAATCCACCAGCACGATCACAAACATCTTGGCAATTTCTTTACTTATGGATGCTGCCCGCGCATCCAAATCTCCATTATACTTCTGCTATATTGACTTTAAATCAGCCTTCGACTGTGTAGACCGAGGGAAACTGTGGCGGAAGTTAGCAAGTTGGGGTATATCACAGAATCTTCTACACATGTTGATAATGCTACATAATGACACATGGGTCCAAATCAAAATAGGAGCAGGCACACATCTTTCTCGGAAAATTCAAACCACCTGAGGCCTAAAACAAGGCTGTTTTCTGGCACCAACCCTATTTAATCTTTTCTTGGCGGACCTGACGGAAGCATTACAATCATGTAACCCTCATGCCCCGAAATTAGAGGCAAAACCGAAATCAAGCTTCTTATATGCTGATGATGTAGTACTGGTGAGCCGCACTCGGGTGAGTCTCCAACGACTCCTCGACACAATGATGACTTATTCGCATACCAACGGCCTGCAGATCAACTATGGCAAAACGAAAACCATGTGTTAAAATGTCAAGAAAACATGGGTAAAGAGCAGCTGAAAAATGCAGTTGAATACAAATACCTTGGAGTAATTATTGACAATAAAGGGAACTTTCTTGCGCAGAAGGAGGCAATCAAAAAGAAAGGCTTGGTTCTGGCTGCAGCATTTAAAAACTTGTAGAAAAAGGTAGCTGGGCCTGTTTTGACCCCACTACTGGAAGTTGTAAGAGCAAAACTCCTTCCAACAATCTCATATAGAAGTGAGGCTTTAAGAGGGCAGGATGCAATCACTCTGTATAATGCCGTCTCCCAAGCTTATAGAATTATATTCTCTTTGCCAAGTTACACCTCCCCGGCTCAGATAAGGCTAGAATTTGGACTGGTCAAGAAATCACTAGCCAGACGCTGCACATATATAATATGCTGGAACAAAATCAGGAAAGCTGATGCAAACACATTGAATCATATGTTGTGGGACGAACTACAGCATCGTCATATATCACCGGGTAGAGAGTACCTGCAAGAGTCACTTGCTCTTACAGGTCTTGACCGGCTTTGGGAAATGTCAATTGAGCTACAGGCCTTTAAGCGTTTGGTAAAGAGGTCTTTTAAAATTCAGTCAGCTACAGAAGATAAAGCCACATTAGCACAAAGGGCACATGGGTGGATGACATTAAACAATTACAAGTCTATCGCATCACAAGATTATTTTGCCACTGGTTACCCAGTTTTTATTAAGCAGCAGTTTTTAAGATACCGAATGGGGTTATTACCAGTCAACGAACACATGGCACCTTGGCTACGCGGTAATCTACCTGTCACTTGTCGCCTCTGTGGGAGTTGCAAGGAGGACATGTTGCATTTTGTTTGCTCCTGTAATACTGTAACGGCAGAAAGAAAACAACTGTTAACGAAGGCTTTTAACCAAAGAGGAATACGAACAAGAAGACAGGCAATCTTAGCCTGTTTTGTCCCAGGGGACCCTCAGTTAAATTGCTGTTTTGTCAAATTTCTGCTAAAAGTGGAGCAAAGACTAAAGAACACGTAAATCGTCCAGTACAGTTGATATATGAAACCATTCAACGGTCATATCATCCTCTAGGAACAATATAGAGGTCCCCAAAACACTATTAGGGCCAGACCCATTGACTTTTACCGAATCCCCTAAGGATGATTAATGAACTGAAATACTTCCTTTCAGTGTTCTTTTAGCCTTAAAATTGTGACCTCAACTTGCCTCTTACTAGTAGAAATATTTTATATTGACACTAAAGATTTTACCATTTGAATTTAACTGTGTTTCACCATGAATTTATGTTTTATCATGTAAATGTATAAGTTACTATCGAATGGTTATATTAACTTTTAGGCCGTCAGGGGCGGATTGGTGTTCGTTGGCAGATATACGAATTGAAATGTTCTTGTGCAATAGCATCCCTAACTTTAAAGTTGCGACTACCTGATTTCTTTTTATCTGTCATATTTAAAAAAAAATTGAATTGAAAGATTTTATCAATTAATTTTTTACCTTACTATGTAAACATGTATTATCTTGTATATTTATTGCAATGGTTTTCAGTAATCACGCAATTGTTTAAATAAACTTAAACATTATTGACATCCCCATGAACCTTACCCTCCCTTTTTCAGTGAACTTATTTGTTTTCTATTGATATTATAATGGAAGAGGTGGGAATCAGAGTGGCGATAAGTACCCCAGCAATTGCCCTGTCAGCTATTAGGTGTGCTGGGCCTTTGTGGGCTATAAAGTGCTGTGTGCCAAGCTAGACTATGACAGGTGGCACTAACCCTGGCGCCCTGTTCGCTTTTGTGAGCAGGGCGCTGGGTCAGCTGCCAGCTTTCCCTGGATTCCTACACCTTGATTTGTAAGAGGCTTAAAGACACCTGGGATGGCTGACAGGTGGCCAAGTTCCCTATTCGCAATTGACTCCTTGGGCCACTAAGTGATGTGGGCTAAGGAGAATCGGGGCTGTTGGCATTGCAAAGATGATGCCCATGTCCCAGGCCTCTTTGGCCCTTAGAAACTGGCCTGGTGCCTTGCTTGTAATTTTAAACAGCGCCGTGGTATTAGCAGTATCCCCCCTGCCTTGCTAAAGGAGTAGGGAATTGTTTTCCCCCACTGCTGGCTGCTCTGAGGGTGGGGATTGTACTTATTTTCAAAAACCCTTTAAATGCCCACAATCACCCTTACCTTGTGCAAGGTATGAGGGATTTATTTATTGACCACCCAGACCATACCCTAAAGTCGGGGTGGTGTATTGTTTTTCCCCCACCCACCTTGCCCAGGGGGCACGGGATGGTATTTAATGTCCCCACCCCCCCTTACTCCATAATATCAGGTTAGATGACTGCCGGCCCAGTGCCTAGTTTTTCAATGATCATTTTCATTACGTTTCTGTCATTGTTTGCAAACACTAGGGGCCATATATATGGCCAAGTCACGCAGCGCAGCAAGTCACCCTGCTGCGGTGCACTGCGTGACAGGGAAAGGGCGTGAATGTGCTGCATTTAAGTCAATATGCCGCATTCCTGCCTTTTCCCCTGCGCTGGCGCCCTTTTAGCTGCCTAGCGCTAACGCAGGCACCCTCTCACCATGGTGCCTGCATTGTTAGCAGGATTTTTTTTATGCAGGAAGGGGCACTATTCTGCACAAAAACAAGCCTGAGGCGTTTTCCTCTTTCTATGTGTGCTGCAGAATGCAGCACACATGGAAAGAGGAAAAAAACGAGGAGAAATAAACATATTTCTCCTCATTACACCTCACCCAGGGAGCAGTAGGTTTTTGGTGCATTCCCAGGTCTACCATTTCTGTTAAATCTGGGAATGTGTCAAAATCCATGGATGTTGAGTTTAGGGGTCAGCTGTATCACCAGACACAGGGTACTTCCATGGGGAGTACCTTTGCCCCTAGTGTAGCCTGCCTTTATATGGCTGCCTTTGAGGGGCAACACATACTCCATGATTCTAACCCTTATCATACCAACATACGGATGTGGAAGAGGTTTATAGATGATATCCTGATCCTCTGGACAGGGGATTCTGAATCTTACTCCAATTTTTTCAAGTGGATCAATGATCAGAACCCGTACTTAAAATTTACCAGTACTGTCTCTCCTAACCAGATAGCGTTCCTTGATTTAACAATAAAACTTGAAGGAGGGCGCCTTATGACCACCATGTATAGGAAAAGCACCGATCGGAATAGCCTTTTGCTATTTAGCAGCCACCACCCTAGAGCCTTGAAGGAAAACCTCCCTTTGGACAATTTCTGAGGGTGAGGAGGAATTGCAATACACTGGCTGAATATAGGTTAGAGTCAGAAATCCTTGCTAAAAATTTGGCCGCACGTGATTACCCCCACGGAGCATAGCATTCTCCAGGAAAAGAGCTAGAAACAATAACCGCGAAGGGTTGTTAGAACACAGAGAGAGTGCCCCCACTGAGACTCTTACCTGTGTAACCACCTTCACACCAGCTTCCAATCTACTAACGAAAGCAATAAAAAACATTGGAACATTCTTAATACAGGCTCAATGAACTTGGAGCTTCCACGGTTCGCCTTCAAACGTTCGAGAAACATCAAAGATATGCTGATCCATACTAGACCCAGAGGGACCGTAGGGAACCAACTGAGAACACTATGGCAATTGCCACCGGTGAAAGGCCATTACCCATGTGGCACATGCACAGCATGCGCATTTACAACAGTACAGAAAACAATTTCTCTAAACAACTCGTTCACGTGGGAGATGAGGTCGCACACTAATTGCAACACATCCAATTGCATATACTTGATTACGTGCCCCTGTGACTTACATTATATAGGGATGACCACCCGCCCAATCAAACTACGTATATCAGAACATCGGAGCAATTTTCGCTGTCACAAGAATAACACGAAAATGTGCACCCATTACCTTGAAAAAACCACACACCAGAATCATTGAAATGGGTAATTTTGGAAGCATTTCCCAAAATAACAAAGAGAGCCCTCTTTATAAAAGAACAGAGGTGGGTACATAGGTTATCCACACATGACACTGGGTTGAACGAAGCCATACCATGGAGCTCACTTAGGGTCTGAACACAAGACAACTATTAGGCGTCACAGCCTAACAGGTATGCAGGGTTATTGAGTGAGGGCTATGAGATACACCCCCTGCATTATCATACTCCATATGAATCATGTACAGCCTTACCATCGAGAATAATATTTTTATAGTTCATGGCGTTAATACTTTGAATGCAATCAGTCTTTTAGATGCCTTTGATTTATTTTACTTAGATCATGTCTCACATCTTTGTTTAAAATGGCCGATAGAAACGGCATATTTATGGCACCCTAGATGCATTTAAACCCTCAACTAAGTAATTATATTAGGCATTTAATCCAGATCAGCATCTTAAGAATATCGATCATTTTTTGCCACCATTTCATTAATGAAACTTACAATAAGGAGAAGATAATCCCAATATACTGGGATTACACACCATTCCAAAATGGCCGCCTCGCATTACGCACTCTAACCATTGATTGTAAAGTGACTCATGAGGGTCCGCCCCCTTGACACGAGACGAAGGTCTATATTAGCAGGGAAGCCGCTGACCGCCTTACCTCCCGGACCCGGTAGGAGTGGGTAGGTCAAGGAAAACGCGGAATTCGCAGAAAACGTGAGTTACCCATAATGCGCGATCCTGTTTTGTGTCCTTTTCTGACCTTTATAGTAGTTGGGGTGAGTTTATATCACTGAAGGGGTGTGAGTCAGTGCCCTTTCACATACGGGGCACCTTGTGGCTCCGGGTGCCTCTTTTTCAGCTCCGCTTTCACCAGCCTCTTCTGACCGCCCCATGCATTAGTAAGAGCACCAGATGAGACGATAATACGAGACGGATGACTGTCACTGACAGTTTAAGGGGCGCGCTCGTCCATCGGCAGTAGTATGAAATGAGATTACAGGATAGCATGGGTGATCCTTTGACCGTCCCGTGCTTTAGTAAGAGCATCATACTACTGTATGAGACAGCTGATAGCCACCGCTAGGATAAGGGGTGCGTCAACACGCTCCAGCAGTAGCACCACATGAGATTACAGGACTACATGGGTGGTAGCTACCGATTAACCTAAGGAGCGCCCCCACTGTAAGCTGAATGTCATATTTGGGAGTAAATGAGTACTAAGCAGCTCCTTAGCAGGTACCATCAAATTTGTAAGAAATAACTATTTTGGGGTGAGAACAGAGTGATGCCACCTTTGCATACGGCCAGCACTAAACTTTAATCCTTGAATGATGGCCTCCACACAGACCATTATCCAAAACATGAGTTACATTACTGAACTTTATATGAGTAACGGTTAGTGTGGCAATGAAGAGACCATGACAACGGGGTTTTTTCATCATGATACTAAGGGATCAATGCATATTGAATGAAAATGTTACCTTATTATTATTTTTGTTCCCCTGTTAGCTTCACATATAAGCAATGCCTTACGCGTGACCTACCGGGTACTGTTGAAGCCTGGTTAGTCTACAGAAATGGGTGAGTCCAGATGGATACACCACTGTTGATGCACCAATGTGCCACAAGGGCTATAGTTCACACTAGCTCACTGTGGGCACTCACTATCTGCCACTGCTCAATTGTTTTAATTGTTTTTAATGGTTGCAAGAGTCCTCAATGCAATTGCATTTTTTGTTTCACCACTATAGATAAGAAGTCAGAGTCACAAGGGAATATAGATTGCACATTTAAGTGTACCACACTGAATTGAATGACGTAATGCTTTGTTTTTCCACACAGGTAGTTCCAGGTCAAACAGGTACACTATAAGATAGACAGTTGGTTGATTTGATTCCATGTCACTACTCTTTTAAGTGTAGATAGTTTCACTATTTTGGTCCTGAAGAATCGCAGGTAGAGTTTACTTCAAGCGAGAAACATGTTGACCTTCAATTATCAATAGGTACGCTCAACCCCAAGACATTTTACTTAGGAGAGCACCTCATTGGTTGTTTTTACCTAGGGTAGGAGACCCGAGAATAAAGTTTGGCTGTTCTGGTACTCCCAGCCCTATTTTAAATCACTTTCCAAAAACTCTCACATCTACACACTTCTGGCCCCACACCCCCACTTCACCATACGGCTTTTGGATAAAAGATCTCCGATAAAGTGCCCCTATTATAGGGAGCCCGTTGAGTATTGCACCGCCGACTCGACGAGGAGCAGCCCAGATGATGAAGCATGACACCCGAAAGGGTGTGTGAGGGCATTAAAATCCAAGATATGGATTTCCAACTTTGAACCACTCCGGGTCAAGTTGGTTATTGTTCCCCCTGACTTTGACTTTTTATCACTAAGGAACAGCATAATCACCGTGTTCATCAACACCCACGCAACACCCATGGAGATGCCTCCTTGGCGCAGAGTAATGCACCGCAGTGATTTGTGATTTATGAATTTATGAATCCACTTAGGGCATGGTGGCCTTGTGTGGCTTCATAAATCTAATTTTTAAGTTGAGTAACTCCTGTACCATGTTGCGTGGTGTAACAGCGATGCAGAGGGGCTCTTATATATGCCCCTAGGAGAGCGTTGCAGAAATTAGCATTACACAATACTTGTGAACTACAAAAATATTTTGATCATCTTGTATAGCATAGCGCAAATTTTAAACTCTCCTGGGGAATTATTACCAATAAGGCGCATTTTCACTGTTTGCGCCACGTCGCACCTTTAAGCAGGTGCGCAAGAGCAACAAAAAAAGTATGCCCTATTATGTAGAATGCTCTGCCCTCAGGGCAGTCACGAACTTGCGCTGCCCCCAGGGCAGCCCATTCAAAAGAATACGTAGCATCTGTTTAAAATCTGCTCCGTGTTTGTCTGTGCAGGCGGCAACCTGTCTGCACTTTTAAGAGGGGTTAGAGATCCCCTTACAGGCGGGGACAGTGAGTCACTGCACCCACCTGCAAAGGCATGTCTATGGGGACCATGGGACACCCTTTCATCCCTCCAGAGGACTGCCTTTAGGAGGCGCACTAAAAGTGCGCCACCTTATTGTGGCTCACTTTCAGTGCACCTCCTAAAGGCATGTTTGCCTCTGCACTCACATCCATAATATGGCACAGGCGCAGAGGCAAAGAGATTCTCTCATTTGCATTAGGCCGCACCTATATGCAAAAGAGGGAATGCCTTCTTGAGGAAGCACTGGCGCTACATGTGCGCCCGCGCTATCTGTGTTACAGAAGGGGCCACACAAGTTTTTGCTGCCCCCTCTGCAATACCTGAGTGCCCAGAGGGTGCACAAAGCGGGTGCAAATGCTTGTTGCACCCCTAGTACGATGCGCTTCCCGTACGCGCCGAACCCGTCGCTACGCACGGCACGTCAAAGCATCCGGGAGAGGCGCACATAAGCTCCGATTCGCGCCACAACACGATCCACGGCTACGAGACGAACACGCCAGCGACGAGGACGAGGCGAAGCAACGAGAAAGACGAACGAGACAAACCAACCATGAATCCCATCGTTCCGATCCTACCAATATTCTACATCTACTACCGGAACAGGCACGGACGCGTACGGCGCAGAAGGTAAGCCAGACACCAACCACAAAAACAAACTACACGTACCCGACATATCACACACACAGAGGGATGCAGAAATTACTTACACCAGCAACAGCAGCACCATAGGGGCGGGATGCCCATCACCAATGCCACATATACACATAGGGGCCCGGATGCCTGTCACTACTTCCACCCTTACCCAGGGGTGCCAGATGCCTACCACTACTACCATCTCTACCCAGGGGTGCCAGATGCCTACCACTACTACCACCTCTACCCAGGGGGTGCCAGATGCCTACCACTACTACCATCTCTACCCAGGGGTGCCAGATGCCTACCACTACTACCACCCTTACCCAGGGGGTGCCAGATGCCTACCACTACTACCATCTCTACCCAGGGGTGCCAGATGCCTACCACTACTACCACCCTTACCCAGGGGGTGCCAGATGCCTACCACTACTACCACCTCCACCCATGGGGGGCTGGATGCCTGTCACTACTACCACCCTTACCCATGGGGGCTGGATGCCTGTCACTACTACCATCTCTACCCAGGGGTGCCAGATGCCTACCACTACTACCACCTCTACCCATGGGGGCTGGATGCCTGTCACTACTACCACCCTTACCCAGGGGTGCCAGATGCCTACCACTACTACCATCTCTACCCAGGGGGTGCCAGATGCCTACCACTACTACCACCTCTACCCATGGGGGGCTGGATGCCTGTCACTACTACCACCCTTACCCAGGGGTGCCAGATGCCTACCACTACTACCATCTCTACCCAGGGGGGCCAGATGCCTACCACTACTACCACCTCTACCCAGGGGTGCCAGATGCCTACCACTACTACCATCTCTACCCAGGGGGTGCCAGATGCCTACCACTACTACCACCTCTACCCAGGGGGTGCCAGATGCCTACCACTACTACCATCTCTACCCAGGGGTGCCAGATGCCTACCACTACTACCATCTCTACCCAGGGGGTGCCAGATGCCTACCACTACTACCACCCTTACCCAGGGGTGCCAGATGCCTACCACTACTACCATCTCTACCCAGGGGGTGCCAGATGCCTACCACTACTACCACCTCTACCCAGGGGTGCCAGATGCCTACCACTACTACCACCTCCACCCATGGGGGCTGGATGCCTGTCACTACTACCACCCTTACCCAGGGGGTGCCAGATGCCTACCACTACTACCATCTCTACCCAGGGGGTGCCAGATGCCTACCACTACTACCACCTCTACCCAGGGGGTGCCAGATGCCTACCACTACTACCATCTCTACCCAGGGGGTGCCAGATGCCTACCACTACTACCATCTCTACCCAGGGGTGCCAGATGCCTACCACTACTACCACCCTTACCCAGGGGTGCCAGATGCCTACCACTACTACCATCTCTACCCAGGGGTGCCAGATGCCTACCACTACTACCACCTCTACCCAGGGGGTGCCAGATGCCTTCCACTACTACCACCTCTACCCAGGGGGTGCCAGATGCCTTCCACTACTACCACCTCTACCCAGGGGGTGCCAGATGCCTACCACTACTACCACCTCCACCCATGGGGGGCTGGATGCCTACCACTACTACCACCTCTACCCAGGGGGTGGCATATGCCTACCACTACTACCATCTCTACCCAGGGGGTGCCAGATGCCTACCACTACTACCACCTCTACCCAGGGGGTGCCAGATGCCTACCACTACTACCATCTCTACCCAGGGGGTGCCAGATGCCTACCACTACTACCACCTCTACCCAGGGGGTGCCAGATGCCTACCACTACTACCATCTCTACCCAGGGGGTGCCAGATGCCTACCACTACTACCATCTCTACCCAGGGGGTGCCAGATGCCTGCCAGATGCCTACCACTACTACCATCTCTACCCAGGGGGTGCCAGATGCCTACCACTACTACCACCTCTACCCAGGGGGTGCCAGATGCCTACCACTACTACCATCTCTACCCAGGGGGTGCCAGATGCCTACCACTACTACCACCCTTACCCAGGGGGTGCCAGATGCCTACCACTACTACCACCTCCACCCATGGGGGGCTGGATGCCTGTCACTACTACCACCCTTACCCATGGGGGGCTGGATGCCTGTCACTACTACCATCTCTACCCAGGGGGTACCAGATGCCTACCACTACTACCATCTCTACACAGGGGGTGCCAGATGCCTACCACTACTACCACCTCTACCCAGGGCGTGCCAGATGCCTACCACTACTACCACCCTTACCCAGGGGGTGCCAGATGCCTACCACTACTACCACCTCTACCCAGGGGGTGCCAGATGCCTACCTCTACTACCATCTCTACCCAGGGGGTGCCAGATGCCTACCACTACTACCACCTCCACCCATGGGGGGCTGGATGCCTGTCACTACTACCACCCTTACCCAGGGGGTGCCAGATGCCTACCACTACTACCATCTCTACCCAGGGGGTGCCAGATGCCTACCACTACTACCATCTCTACCCAGGGGGTGCCAGATGCCTACCACTACTACCATCTCTACCCAGGGGGTGCCAGATGCCTACCACTACTACCACCTCTACCCAGGGATGCCAGATGCCTACCACTACTACCACCTCTACCCATGGGGTGCCAGATGCCTACCACTACTACCCTCTCTACCCAGGGGGTGCCAGATGCCTACCACTACTACCACCCTTACCCAGGGGGTGCCAGATGCCTACCACTACTACCATCTCTACCCAGGGGTGCCAGATGCCTACCACTACTACCATCTCTACCCAGGGGTGCCAGATGCGTACCACTACTACCACCCTTACCCAGGGGTGCCAGATGCCTACCACTACTACCATCTCTACCCAGGGGGTGCCAGATGCCTACCACTACTACCACCTCCACCCATGGGGGGCTGGATGCCTGTCACTACTACCACCCCTACCCATGGGGGGCTGGATGCCTACCACCAACAACACCCCCACTCACAGGATGGCTAATACATGACACCACAAGCACACACCAACATAAAGATTGCAACATAAAGACATCCCCCCCAACACCATGACAAGCGTGTGTAGACTGTGTCAAATGCCTACAACACTGAACATGACTTTGAACCTACAATGTGACCCCCTATCACATGTGCCACACAAATGTGTGTGGCCCCCACAATGCAAGCAGGCCATGACCATTGTGGCAATGGGGTCCAAACCCCCATCATCACAGTGACCAAAATGTAAGTGTGGGGCCCATAGCTGAAGCACATCTTGAACATTGTGGCAATGGGGTCCAAACCCCCATCATCACAGTGACCAAAATGTAAGTGTGGGGCCCATAGCTGAAGCACATCTTGAACATTGTGGCAATGGGGTCCAAACCCCCATCATCACAGTGACCAAAATGTAAGTGTGGGGCCCATAGCTGAAGCACATCTTGAACATTGTGGCAATGGGGTCCAAACCCCCATCATCACAGTGACCAAAATGTAAGTGTGGGGTCCATAGCTGAAGCACATCTTGAACATTGTGGCCCATAGCTGAAGCACATCTTGAACATTGTGGCAATGGGGTCCAAACCCCCATCATCACAGTGACCAAAATGTAAGTGTGGGGCCCATAGCTGAAGCACATCTTGAACATTGTGGCAATGGGGTCCAAACCCCCATCATCACAGTGACCAAAATGTAAGTGTGGGGTCCATAGCTGAAGCACATCTTGAACATTGTGGCAATGGGGTCCAAACCCCCATCATCACAGTGACCAAAATGTAAGTGTCGACAAAGAAAAAGCTGCAAGGGCCAAACTGCATGGATGATTCCTGGTAACAGAACAACAAACACATCAGTGGCAAAGTAGTGCTTGTGTCCCATAGCAACATAGATTGGGGGAGTCAAACAGTGCAGTGCAAATAAGACATACCTTTGGCCATGTTCAGACAAACATCACCCATGGGGGCTGACACTGTCAACATTCATCAATGACACAATGACAGAAGTGACCATCAGAATGCAGACCCACATATTTGCACCAATGGGCACACAAATGCAGTTACCCTGTGGAGACTGTAGATGTCAGGTGAACAGATACCATACCATGGCAGCAATGGGACACACAAACAATGATCATTGTGCTGACTGATGACCTAGGAGTCCCAGGGACAGCAGGGGAAACACACCAAACAACATACAGCCAATGGCACACTAAAGATATGCCAATGCAGTGGTGCAGATGCACAAACAGGCAGACCCACACTGCACATCAAACACATCAGGTGAGGGGGGGGGGGGGGTACCAGTGTCCCCAGGCAACCACACAACACATGAGGAGGCCTGAATACCAATTACACAGATGTGCATACAGTGCTACAAAAAGGCAACTCATGGATCCAAATCCCCTATGTGGGCAATCAGGCATTGTCAGATGAGAGGGAGCACAAATCACACATGTCACACAAGCATGTAGGAACAGCAACTGACACAGTAAGACACAGACACACCACAGCACTACCCCCAGGGCCCCCACAATGTGGTGAGCCTGGGCTGCATTACAATCCCACTCTGATGACAAAGCTAGATGTCGTTCACACTGTGAACCACAGTCATGTGTCCTGAGCAACAAACTACCATCACACCTACACAAGCACAAATCAATCAGCACGGCCAGTAAGCCAAGGGCAACATGGAGGCAGGGGACTAGCCGGGCAACAACTCTCATCTGCACACACTCAACACCACACACCTCGACCTCCAACAATGTGCAGCAGTGAAGCTCACATGCACTGGTGACATTGCACATGCACCCAAGACAATCCCAGGGGGGTGGTGGGAACCAAGGTGCAGAAACACATCACACATGGCCACTCAACAAGACTCCTGAATGTCTGACACACTGCACACTACGCTGTACATGGACATGACGGCAATACCACACAAACCAATGGGATCCCTGCCACAGTCACACACCAATGAAGAAGCCAAGGTCACCCACAAAGAACACACATAGACAACTACCAACATTGCAGCCCTGACCCTGAGGAGTGCCAGCAGTCACACACACAACGTGTCACAACCAATGACAGCTAACACAAACCGGAAATCACATGACAGGTGTAAACAACAAGTGCCAAGGGGAATCCTGACTGTGACCCATCAGCGTCTGCCCACAAACTCAGCCCTGACAGCAAACACACCTATGGGTGACACCCTGATGACCAGTAATGTGCCATGCACCCACATCACAGAGAACCCAGGGAGAAGACTTTGGGGGAACATAGGTCAACTCAGCAAGCATCACAAACAGGAACATCACTAGGGATCCCAGCATGCACAGCAACATGGAAGTGAACACACAGACATGCTCATACAACACACACCTTGGGCGCAGGCGATCTCACAGGAGTACACACTGCCATGAGGGGACTCCACTCCTGTGTGAGGAAAGCTGTGCCATATGTCGCATCAGTAGGGCTCCATCATGTCAGCAGAACACTTGGTCACACAGTCAACAATTAGCACCAAATGAAGGCTCCCGTCACATCAGCCTGGTGGAGTGTCAACGAAATCATCAGCACAGATCCAACACACATGTATAGCAAGTTGCACTGACAACATAGATGAGTCCTTTCCCATTGATGCCCAAACCTGCATGTCCAGTGGAGATGGCCACACGGTCAGGGAACTAGACTAATTGAACAATGGCAAGCACAACAGATGTGCAGGGGTGGAAGCCACAGATGTGACATTGCAAATGTAAGTAGGAAATCCCATTGCCAAATATTGAAAACATTACACCCTCAGATGCTGCTAAGGATGACATGGATACACCACAGGATAGGACACAGTCCCCCTGGACCACATGGGTTCCTGCACAGTAACACTTCATTTTCATGAGACCAAATATCACCATCACTGCAGCAAGGGCATGGTTAGCATCATCAACATCATGTACATCAGAAGCAAAACCACTAGAGAACAGAAAGTTGCTTTATTCAGCATATGTGGGTTCAAAAGTTGAAGTCATGTAAAAAATAAACAAAGGCCAATGGCCAGTCCATCATGAAAGTCAAAACAGGGTGACAGTGGCAGATGTCACCCTACGCATGCCTGCACTGATAAAAACCAGGGACAATCCCCTAGGAGGGGCATACGGGGGGGCAGGCCAGGCACCGCAGGGACAGGATCAGGGCTCACCAGGAGGAGGCAGGGAAGGGGTGGTGGGTGCTGGAGAGCCACTGACAACTGCAGTGGAGGTGTCTGACATGGTGTGTGCCGGCACAACTGGGGGGCATGACTCAGATGGTGTGGGTGCCGGCACGACTGCAGTGGACCGTGAAGATGGAGTGGACAGGTTCGCCACTGCAGTGCCCAAGTCAGACAGGATGGTAGTGGACTCCACTGCAGTGCCTACCTCCAGGGGAGGAGAATGGGGATCAGGTAAGGTGGGCAGGACAGAGGGGGAGGACGCCCTCACCACACCAGTGGCACAGACAAGCGCAGCGGGGGTTGTGGGGCCGGAAGAGCAAGTGGCAGGGGGAGAAGGCCTGATCCTTTTGGGGATGGTGTATCTGTGGGTGGGGGAACCTGGGGCAGGGTGTGGTGGGGGCACCTGCGGAGTGGGGGCCTGAGGGATGGAGGAAGGAGACTTGGTGCCTGAGCTGCAGGGCGGCGGCGGGGTCTTGCTCTTCCGGGTCCGGGGGGACTTGTGGGTGGGGGCGTCAGTCGGTCTGCGCCTGTGGGAGGGTGTCCGTGGGCGAGGGGCACTCCGCTACGTGTGGGTGGGCTTCCTCTTCCCCCTGAATGCTGTATCAGCTGGATCGGAGGAGAAGAGGCCGAGGTCACTGAGGAAGAGCCGCTGTGTCTTTGGGGTTGCAGGTGAGGCAAGGGAGGGGGCTTTGGAGGGAGAGGCAACTGAGGACTGCGCAGTGCTCGTGGATGCGTGTGTGTGTGCCTGGGCCCCATCCCCTGTGAGTGTGGTTTCAGTCCCCTGACTGTGCGTGCGTGTGCGTCTTGTTTGTGGCGTGTGTGTCTGTGTGCTGCACGTGTCTGTGCTGGTGTGTGTCTGTGCCGGTGTGTGTATGCTTGGGACAGGTAAGGTGCTGGGGAGTGTGGATGGGGCAGAGGCAGGATGGGTGAGGGACTGTCGGAGGAGGGACACTGCTGCCGTCAGGGAGGAGTCCATGGACCTATTGCCCCTCTGTGGGGCAGACATGCCCGATGAGATGCCCTCCATGAACGACACCAGCTGAGTCAACAGAGTGGTGTGTGCATGGAGGACAGTCAGCATCGCTGTCTGCCCTACATGGAGCTGGCGAAGGAGGTACACAGACTCCTCACTCAGGGCAGCAGGGGACGCAGGGGGTGCGGTGCCTGGCCCGAAGGAGACATGCTCCCGAACATGGGAGCCTCCACGGACCTCGGGAATGGGAGCCGATGGGAGGGCGGTGGTGGTGGTGGTGGTGGCGGGGACAGCAACACTAGCTGGGGTGTGGTGGCTGCTGACACCCGCCTCCATAAGGGAGTCATCCTCCGAGCTGCTGCGGTCCTCAGCTGAGGTGGATGGTGCTGAGGACTCCTCGGTGTGGCTCCCCTCGCCCTCCGTGCCACTGGGTCCCTCCGACCACTCCTCGGCTTCTGACCCAGTCTGGCTCTGCGTCTCCTCCTGGTCCATGGAGCTGTCCCCTCCTGTGGCCGTGGATGTATCTGCAATCAATAGGAAAACAGACAGACATCAGTCACCTGCACCGAACGCACACACCACAGTAAGTACAGCACATCACAGAGCAAGCCCTGGCATCCTTAGTTGAACATTGCTAAAAGTGCCCAAACAGAACAGGAGAAGCCAATTGTCAGTCTGATGGTCAACCATGGCACTCACATCCCACCTGGCCTTGCACCCATCTGTCTGGTGTCTGTTGGATGGCAATACCCCAGTGTGGACACATGCACCACCTACACAGTAGTTGGACAGTGCAGAGAACACGGTGAAGCATGTGAACATGCACACATCACAACTCTTGCCACTGAGTCAGTACAGGTGTCCGGATGAAAGGGATGCCCAGAGTCAAATAGGAAATGCATGTGATGCATACCAGCGACAGACACCATGATGCACCCATGTCCTGATAGCCATTGCCACAATGGTGTGCATGTAGCACATGTCACTCCCCTGCAGGATCACTAGTAGGAAGTCACATGCCATGGCACAGGCATGCCTGCTAAGTCATACATCACTGTCTCCAGTCACATGGGCAGGGCAGGGCAGCCAGACAACAACACTCTGCACTGTGTCACAATAGTAGGTCATGGTGGAATGCAAGTCCTGGAGCTGAACAAGTGCACATGTACATCCCCCACACACCACATCATCTGAACACTTATCTGTCCAGGTCATACCGATTGGACATATGGGAGACCTGTAACACTACCCTCTGAACCTGAGCACCTCACAATCTGCTGTGAATGGGAAACAGCTGCCTGAACTTCACATTCGCATACCCCAGTCTGCACGGTCAGGTGATCAAACACCTATGTGTCACAGAAGTATCGTCTCCCATGGTCACATCTCCGGTGGCATGCTGAGCCCCAACCGAGAAACACCCCAGCAGACCTGACAACAAAGCCACAGCACACTGACACAGAGGCAGACACCTGAGGGGACAAATCACTGAGCACAACGTGTCAGCTGATACACGGGAGTGGGAGTACAGAGTGTATTGTATGGCCTGGAGTAGGCATGACTGTCCTGCCCCACATGAATGAGGGATGAGCCCTGGACAGTAGGCAGCTGGCTAAGTATGTGTGACACACGTAATATACACACTCCAGGGGCCCAAACATTGTTCCCACCCGCAGCATGGGTGTGTGCCAGACACCCCAGGCACATGTGGTGGATCAGCTCAGCAATTGGACCACATATCAAAGTGACACGCAGATTACATGTCAGAACACAGCCATTGTGTAAGCAATGGACCCACCCATGATGCCCACCACAGAGTTAGGGAAACAGATGCTGTCCCCCACCTTGAGTCAAGCAAACTGCAAGGACACAGTACCCAAGTGACACAATTCCCTGACTGTAAGGGCCACACCAGGGTATCAGATGAGGAGTGGGCAGTGCACAATAGAGGGACATGGGTCCTGGACCACATGACTGATGTACTGTGGATTTTTAACCAGGCCAGAGGAGGGCACATAGCATGGCAGACATAGTTCACAATGCAGTCATGGACTCACCCCCTCCTTGCTGCTCTCTGGCCTTCAGCTGCCCATCCAGATCAGGGAAGACCACCGCCAGGATCCTGAGCATGTGGGGGGGTCAGGGTCCGGTGTCCGCCCCTCCTGCGAGGAGGCGACAGCTTCAGCTGGACCCGTGCGATCCTCCGGGTCCAGCCCTGAAGGTCCTGCCACCTCTTCTGGCAGTTGCGGATCCGGCGCTTGTAGACCCCCACGGATCTCACTGCCCGGACGATGGTCAGCCATATCTGCTGCTTCTGGTGGGCATCAACCTGTGAGGATGACAAAGTGAGAATGCCATTACTACACATGCAACATATCCGTGCATTACACAGTTGTATATACATGTCTCAATCACAGGGGCACATGATGTACACAGGCAGTGCAACGATGGCCATGGACAGTATGCCAGCAGTTACTACATGGTATCATTGCCTGGGAAGTAAGACCTTGTTTAAATGCACTGTCACTGCACTATACCTGTCCAGTGCATGTAACTACACACTATGGGGGTGACAACTACTCAGTGAGCCTGCTAGCCAGTGGCGTGCAGACTGTTAGCCTTGCTAGTCAGACAACATGCACATTTAGAAAGGCAGTGGACAGAACACTCACCTGCTCCCCTGCTTTCCCATACAGCTTGCTGTACTGTGGAAGGAGGTTGTCCAGCAGGGCCTGGTTCTCCTCAGTGCTGAAGGCTGGGGCTCTCTCCACAGTACGTGCCATTGCAGGGTCCAGAGGGTGCAGATACAGCAGCAGTGTAGTGGCAGATGTCGTCCTGGAGCATGTAGTGCAGGCAAGTGAGCTCTCAGGGGAACAGCCAGCATTATATGTGTGCTGCAGAGGCAGATACTGTCCCATGTGTCCAAAGTGATAGGTCCAAGTCGTTTGCATCTTCTGAATCTGGCCAATCCATGGAATTGCACCACTTACACACGCCCCCAGCATCCTTCAAATGTTCAACTTCATGACACCCATGAATTTGCAACATTGTTGTGGGTGACCAACTGAATTTACAGCATCAGACTCGTTCAAATTTTGAAAACGCGTCCGTTGCCAGGCCAGGCCATAGCCAATGGGTGCGCACCGATCGGTCCATTGCTGTTCAACGCGTACCTAGGATACAACGCGTACCCGCACACATTGAATGCAATGGGCCGGCCGGGCACACCGATCGGACCATTGCTGTTCAACGCGTACCTAGGATACAACGCGTACCCGCACACATTGAATGCAATGGGCCGGCCGGGCACACCGATCGGTCCATTGCTGTTCAACGCGTACCTAGCATACAACGCGTACCCGCACACATTGAATGCAATGGGCCGGCCGGGCACACCGATCGGACCATTGCTGTTCAACACGTACCTAGGATACAACGCGTACCCGCACACATTGAATGCAATGGGCCGGCCGGGCACACCGATCGGTCCATTGCTGTTCAACGCGTACCTAGGATACAACGCGTACCCGCACACATTGAATGCAATGGGCCGGCCGGGCACACCGATCGGACCATTGCTGTTCAACACGTACCTAGGATACAACGCGTACCCGACACATTGAATGCAATGGGCCGGCCGGGCACACCGATCGGTCCATTGCTGTTCAACGCGTACCTAGGATACAACGCGTACCCGCACACATTGAATGCAATGGGCCGGCCGGGCACACTGATCGGTCCATTGCTGTCCAACGCGTATTGCGAATACAACGCGAACCAGCATTGAATGCAATGGCCAATGTGTGCACACCGATCGGTCCATTGCTGTCCAACGCGTCCCTGTACAAGTCACTGGCATATGTCACCATGCCTGTCACAGGTGAACATATGCCAGCCACATATACTTCCCAGGGAGTGAGGGGCACACCTACACCACCACAGCCTGTCCAAACTGTATCCTACGGCATGTAAGGCTGCATTACCTATTCCGTGTATGGGGGTGAACATGTTGTTCTGTGGGTGTCACTTGGGGGAATCCACCCCCAGGCTGTGCACGTGTTCATGGGGACAGAATCCTTGGTGTTTCGTGTACATGACCACTGTGATGTGCAACTGTTCATATCTGAACATGTGGCATGGTCACATTTCACGGTGGTGTATGTGTATGTCATGTCACATACCCCCTGAGTCCCATGTGGGACGGTATGTTTAACCCAGGGTGACCCATTGGCACAATAGTGATGGTCCTCCACAGTCTGTGTGCATGTTGTGTTTACAATGTCTCTGATTTCATGTGCACAATGGGAGGCAGTTTCCACATCCACGTTGTTTGTGCATGGACTTTGATGTTGTGCGTGTGTGTGTCACAGACGTCCATGTCTGTCCTGCCGAGGCAACAGGGACCACTACCTGTGGGGGTCATGGTTGTTTTGCTGTGGTGTATACATGATACACCATGTCATGCCAGTGTCCATGTGGCAATACAGGGTCCCTGGGAATCTACCTGTCGTTGAGCTGTGATGCCTGGGGCACATCTGTCCTCACATGTCACTGTGGGGTGTGTTTGTAACGTGGCAGCAGGAGATGGGAACTGGGACACGGCCTCATAATATCCAATGGCACGACCTGGGACTTATTGATGCCACTTGTTGAACTGTGATGTTAGATGTTGGCCATGTATGTGCCATACATATCCTTACGGAACTGCACACATCATGTACTTGTGCCTCATAATGATGTATCATGTGATATTGAGTGTGTTCAATGCCACATATGTGGGGTGACTGACAATCTTGCTTTCTTCACCTATGCACTGCAGGGCACCAGCTGTCCTTAGACCATTCTCTGACCTGACAACGATGGTGGAACGTGACAGCATCCGACGGTACCGCTTCACCAGGCAGCTGATTGAGGATTTGGCAGTGCGCTTGGCACCACATTTGCAACCTGGCCGGCCGTACCCTACAGCGCTGACCCCCAAGGTGAAGGTGATGGCAGCCCTACACTTCTTTGCCACCGGTACCTTTCAACACACTGTGGCGACTGCTGGTGGGATGTCACAGACCATGTTCAGCCGTGTGCTCCGGGATGTTTTGGAGGCTATGTTGATATACCTGAACCAGTACATCTATTTCCCTAGACTCCAACAACTCACTGGCGTGAAGAGTGACTTCTATGCCCTGGGGAGGATGCCGCATGTCATTGGCTCCATTGATGGGACACATGTGGCTTTGGTACCACCACAGGCCCAAGAGCAGGCATACAGGAACCGCAAACACTACCACTCGGTCAATGCACTGGTGGTCTGTCTTGCAGATATGAGCATCTCACACGTGTGTGCCCGTTTCCCTGGTTCTGCACACGATGCCTACGTGATGAGGAGTAGTTGCATCCCGAGGATGATGTCACAGATGCGGAACCAGCGTGCCTGGCTTGTTGGTGTGTACTGACTTTGTACCATTGTGTGTGTTCTGCAATGTAGTGTTCCACCCTCTTTTCCAACTCTGCTAATGTGCAATTGTCTGTATGTAGGTGACTCCGGATACCCCAACATGCCGTGGTTGCTGACGCCCCTCAGGAACCCTGTGACACCAGCCCCGATGCGCTACAATGAGGCACATGGTCGGACCAGGAGAGTGATTGAGCGGACATTTGGTCTCCTGAAGAGCCGCTTCCGCTGCCTCGACAAGACAGGAGGGTCCCTCCCATATGCCCCAGCAAAGGTGTGCAAGATTGTCATCGTCTGCTGCATGCTACACAACCTGGCAGTGCGGAAGGAGTTGCCTCTCATCCTGGATGACGATGACCAACATCCGCCACCTGTGGAGGATCCTGGCCTGGACCACGATGCCAGTGATGATGATGATGATGATGGTGATGTCCGCACACAGCTCATCACCAACTTCTTCAGCTGAATGTGAGTATCCAGAGATGTCATGTCAATGATGTGAGTTTGCATGATATGTGTTGGTGATGCTCTGGTGCAGTTTGAGTGTGTCCATGGGCTACATGACTGTATGCGTGTAGCGATGTGTCCTTACAGGTAGTCTGTACTCCCCAACAGTGTTGACATGCTAACTTGGTTCTGGGTGGGTATCTTGTGACATGTATTGGGCATGAGTATTGCAGTTCTGTCCTGTTCTTCAGTGCTTTTGACTGTGTGTCATTTCTGTCCTTCACAGGGTACTTTCAGAGTAGTTTGGTCAACTGTGATCCCCGACACCGTGATTCGACTTCCAGGGTGGTAGCTGTCGTGTCCCTACAGGTGATGTGCACCACACCCATGGACTTCCTTCCTTCTACACTTGTAGACTGTGTGCCCGCTGCCAGGTGGGATTACCTTGCATCTGTGGTGGTTACAACATGTTGCAAATGTGTAATAAACCTGTGCTTTACTTTGTGATGTGCGTTGTCTGTGGTCACACATCTGACTGACATTTGCTTACTGCACCAGTGGGCTAGTTAACACAGACTGTGAATAGGTGTTGGGTCTGTGCAATGCAACGTATTTCCTGGCAACATCAGTGTAGGCGATGAGTCAGATGGCCCTGGTGTGTATGTGTTGTGTAGCCCTGGTGGTCTGTCTCCCTCATATGTGTGACGTCGCCATGACTCACATGCCGGTGTTGTACTTGCTGTAGCAGTTAGCATGCACAGTGTCATTTCCCAGATCATCATCGCCACTTCAGAGACAACGTAGGAATCACAACAGAGGCAAGTATGGTGTATTAGTGAGTTTATTGACATACATGTGTGAGTATAGTGCACAGGATGGTGGGTGCTGTACATTGTGATTGTAATCCAAAGTTCCTAGATGATTTGGAAGTCTTGGTAGCAGAAATGTCCAGAGTAAAGTCCACAGTCATCTGAGACATTGGTCCAACTTGTGCTCCCCATGTCATGTGGGAGAGTTGTGTTGCAGTCAACAGGGTGAACAGTTTGCGCACAAAGGTGATTATCCAGAACAGGTTTTGGCTTCCTGGGGGTTGCACATGGCCATCGGCCTCTCACTTGCCCCTCCTCGGACGACCCCTCTTCTTTGGGGGGGGGGGACCCTCAAGTGCAGGCTGCTGCGGTGCAGGGGACTCTTTGCCAGAGTCATCCGCCCTCCCTGTGGCAGTTGCAGTTGTTTCAGCACCAGATGTTGTGGGCACACAGGGAGGTGTTGACTGGTTGCTGCTCATCTGGCGGAGGCATTGTAATATGTCCCTATGCACCGCCGTCATCTCTTGCAGTGTGTCCCACTTGGACTCCATGCGGGACATGTGTGAGTCCAAGCGGGCATGATGGGCAGCCTGCTGCTGTTTAATGTCCCTGAGGAGCCCCACTACCTGGCTGAACTCTCCGGTGCTGGACTGGTACGCATCGACTATGCGTGCCAGTTGTGGGTCATCATGCAGTCCAGACCCCTCTGCGAGCAGCGACCTATGTCTCCCACCCCTCCCACCACCCCTGGCGACACGTGCAGTACCTGAGGTGGCACGCACAGGTGACCCTGGGCCACCTTGGGGGTTGTTGTTGGTGGTGGTGTCCATGGCCCCACGTTGGTCCAGGGTCCCTGTGCTGGTGGTGGTGGTGCTCCTTGGTCTGTCCATGTCGGCAGGGGTGGTATGTGTGTTGACAGTCGTTGGAGGGGTGGGTGCAGGGGGTGCAGCTGGTGGTCCTGCTGGTGCTGCATGATGACTTGCTCCGGAGGTGCCAGGTGGGTCTTCTTCATCCGAGGAGGGCAGAGGCTGTTCCACACCAGTGAGCTCCGTATCCTCTTGAGCCTGGGACGGGGACTCCTCAGCGTCTGCTGCTGTGTCCCCATCATCACCTGTTTTTGGGAGACACACACAATGTATGTTATGTTTCTGCAGGCATCAATGGTTGACACACCTGACAGTTGTGACTGTGCCTCTGGATGCGGGCCTGTACATTGCATTGTCCTAAGTTGTCACAGTCAGGGGTTGATATTGGTGTAGCACATTGTCCTGCATTATTTGGGCATTTCTATGTGAATGTTGGGGTGTGTACATGGTTTGCATTGGTTGTATTTGGTTGACATCCGGCCCTCCTTCCCACCCAGCCAGATATTCCACCATGGAAGGTGCTTCCATTGCAGGGAGTGCAAGTTGTCTTTCAGGATGTCAGTCAGTGGTGTCCTGCTGATGGTTGGTGCACAGTTGCCAGCAGGGCCTTGTGCTCCCCACAGCAGTAGCCAGTGTCAGCCATCTTGTCAGTTGTTTTCCACTCCCTGTGATGTGCGCATGGTTCAGGGTGGTGTTGATGGGACAGTTGTGGGGGTGACCAATATCTGTGACTACCACTCCCATCATGCTATTGCCTCCACCCCACTTACCAGCATGCCCATACTTACTTGCTTTTGGGTGGACTTCACTGTGTGTGAGTGTGAGTGCAATGGCAAGATGGCTGGCAGTGGTGTCCTGCTGTTAGTTGGTGGACAGTTCCCAGCATGGCCTTGTGCTCCCCACAACGGTGCACCAGTGTCAGACATCTTTGATGGGGCTTTCCACTCTCTGTGGGGTGTGCATGCTTGAGTGTGAGCTTGCTGGGCCATGTGGGTGGGGGATGTTGACCTGTGACTACCACTCCCATCATGCTATTGCCTCCACCCCACTTCCCAGCATGCCCATACTTACTTGCTTTTGGGTGGACTTCACTGTGTGTGAGTGTGAGAGCAATGGCAAGATGGCTGACAGTGGTGTCCTGCTGTTAGTTGGTGGCCAGTTCCCAGCATGGCCTTGTGCTCCCCACAACAGAGCACCAGTGTCAGACATCTTTGATGGGGCTTTCCACTCTCTGTGGTGTGTGCATGCTTGGGTGTTAGCTTGCTGGGCCATGTGGGTGAGGGATGTTGAGCTGTGACTACCACTCCCATCATGCTATAGCCTCCACCCCCTTCCCAGCATGCCCATGCTTCCTTCCCTTTGACTCTGCTTCCCTGTGGGGTTGTGTGCCTGTGCTGACAAGATGGCTGACAGTGTTATCCTGGGGTTAGTTCTGCTACAGGTCCCATGTGTGTCCCTGTGCTTCACACAGCATGACCCAGGGTTGTGGTTCTTTGTGGGTTATTTGATTGGAGTGTGAGGCAATGCATTCTCCCAGGTGAGTTGTGTGGAGTTTGTGTTAGGGGGTGTGGGTGGAGCTGCTGGTGACTATGGTCTGTGCTGTGAGTCCTCCTTCCCACCCAGCCAGATATCCCACCATGGAACGTGCTTCCATTGCAGGGAGTGCAAGTTGTCTTTCAGGATGTCAGTCAGTGGTGTCCTGCTGTTGGTTGTTGCACAGTTCCCAGCAGGGCCTTGTGCTCCCCCAGCAGTACCCAGTGTCAGCCATCTTGTGAGTCCTTTTCCACTCCATGTGATGTGAGCATGGTTGAGAGTGGTGTTGATGGGCCAATTGTGAAGGTGAGCAATATCTGTGCCTACAACTCCCATCATGCTATTGCCTCCGCCCCCCTTCCCAGCATGCCCATCCTTCCTTCCTTTTGACTCAGCTTCCCTGTGGGGTGGGGTGCCTGTGCTGACAGGATGGCTGGGAGTGTTGTCCTGGCAGTTGTTTGGCTAAAAGTCCCAAGAGTGTCCCTGTGCTTCACACAGCATAACCCAGGGTGGTGGTTCTTTGTGGGATCTTCAGTTAGGATGTGAGGCTTTGCATTCTCCCAGGTGGGTTATGTGGAGTTAGTGTTGAGGGGGTGTGTGAGGGGAGGTGCTTGTAACTATGGTCAGTGCTGTGAGTCCTCCTTCCCACCCAGCCAGATATCCCACCATGGAAGGTGCTTCCATTGCAGGGAGTGCAAGTTGTCTTTCAGGATGTCAGTCAGTGGTGTCCTGCTGTTGGTTGGTGCACAGTTGCCAGCAGGGCCTTGTGCTCCCCACAGCAGTAGCCAGTGTCAGCCATCTTGTCAGTTGTTTTCCACTCCCTGTGATGTGAGCATGGTTCATGGTGGTGTTGATGTGCGCATTGTGAGGGTGGGCAATATCTGTGACTACGACTCCCATGATGCTATTGGCTACACTGACTTGCCCAGCATACACAGAATACCTTTCTTTCAGTGGGCTTCACTGTGTGGTGGTGTTGTAGTGGTGGCTACATGTCTGGATGTGTTTGTTAGTTGTATTTGTGCCACTGCCTAGCTGTAGTTGTAGTTGTGTTTGTACATGTGATGAGACAGTTACATGTCACTATGAGATGGCATGTGTTGTGTTTATCTGACTGACATACACATTTTGGGATGATTCTGTTCTGGTTGCTGTGTATTTGCTAAGGGTGCATGGTTTGACTCTCCCTTGACAGTGATGTGTGTGTATTGTGGCACAATATTGTGTACATTTGTTGTGTACTCACCAGGCTCTGGGATGTTTTCTAGTCCATATACGCTCACTGGTGGTAGGATGGCCCGCACCTTCTCCTCCCAGGGCCTGAGGTATACTGGCTTGGCAGGAGGGCCACTGCCGGTGTGTTGGCTCTCACGAGGTAGTCCTTCTTCAACAGCTCCCTGACCCTCCTGCGCACGTCATACCACCTGTTCTGGATGTCTATCTTTGTGCGCAAACATGGTGATTGTGCGTTCACCCTGTCGACGATCCTCTCCCATATCTTGGTTTTCTGCGCCATGGGTGTCTGTTGGACCAGTGTACCAAACAGCTGTGGCTCTACCCTGAGGATCTCATCTACCAGGACTTCCAATTCACTATCTAGGAACTTATGATTCTTCTTTGGGGGCATGGTGATGGGTGGTGATGGTGAGTGGTGTGTGTGTGTTGGTGTGCAGGTGAAGGTGTGTGAGTGTGTGTTTTGCTGGGTGTTTGTGAGGTTGCTATTTGTTGAGATGCTGATGGTGTGTGGCTTGTGTGATGGATGAGCTGTGGGTGTATGGTTGCTGTCTGTTGAGTGCTGGCAGGTAATTTGAATTTGCAAAGGATCATGGTAGGGATTTATGTCCTTTATATGGGTGGAGTTGTGGGTGTGTCTTTGTTCCCTGCCCCCCCAGTATTTATTGGCTTTGTAGTTGCTTGTTTGGCTTTTTTTTGTGTATTTTCCCTTTGTACTTTTCGTGCATGTAGGAGACGTTCTTGTGGCCGAGTCTGACCCTGCAGTTGTCTCGTACGAGCTTCTCCGATTCGTTCACGCTGTGTTTGTGCTGTTTTCTATGCTGCGGACGCGTCGGTCGTGGTGTTTTGGGTTGCTTCGGCTCGCAGTTTTGTATGCGTGTCGGTCGTACGGCTTGTCCTCCGTGCGACTCGGTCGTGTTTTCCACGCGTTGCATCGTACTTGGCGGGTGGGAGTTCGCGGGTACGTTTCGTTCGGTATTGTTCCGGGTGCGTGTCGGTCGGTTAGATTCATGTGTTTTTCCGGCCGGATTGGTGTTTTCCGCACGGCTCGGTCGTTCGGCTTGTGTTCCGTACGAGTCGGTCGGGTTTTGCACGCTTCTCATCGTACTTTGCGGGTCGGGCTGCACCGGTACGTGTCGGTCGGAATTAATTCCGGCTCTGAGTCGATCGGTACGTTTTCCAGCCGGAATCGGAATCGACCCCTTAGTTGTTAAGGTACCTGATGCAGACCCTATTACATTTCACACGTTTTATTTCTACAATGGCCAATTTCCTTTTTCCAGCCTCAAATCTGTAGTTTCGTTTTTTAAGCAACCAGAGCCACTGGCGTTATGGCATTCTGCAGCTACTGTGTTTTATGCATAATTATTGATTTGCTGCACTTTTCACATACTTTATCATCTCCTGCATCCTCCGCAATCTACACCTGGCACAGTGAAGTAGTACGTTGGGGCGGAGCCAAAAGCGCAGCTATAAGACAGGAGGAGGCTGGGGGGCTGCGTAAAAACCAGATCTCAATGGAGTGGGATGTTATGCTAGAGGCCTTGAAAGCCATAGACCCCGATCCCTTACCTAGCACCCCGAATGCATGGCAGATGCACGTTGACTAGCCGTAGCGCCAAGAGATGCAGCCTAAAGTAGGACTAGTGAGGATGCATGATCACCAGCGTTATGAGCATAGTACAAGATAGCCTAGGACGCAGCACCATATCTGAGCATGGATAAGATGGGCCAGAACGAGGGGGGGAGGGGGACGGGGGAACGGCAGTTGTTACCAGTTAAATACCAATCTGAATATTGTAGTTTGTGCAACTTCAGAGATGTACTGTGTATATGATTGATAAAATGTTAACAGTATCAATTCAACTACTGGATATGCTGTGCATGCAACCAACTACTGTCAAATACCAGGATCGAAAGAGATGTAATGTTTAAATGTTCTTAATGGATGCACTGGATGAAAAAGAAAATCAATAAAGTATGTTTTTAAAAAAAATCATCTCCTGCATAATTTGCAGATTTTAACCAAAAGAAATTGTTTCTAGCTCAAACAGATCAAAAGTTTCTTAAAACGCTATAGCACGTGTTCCAGCTCAGTGGCAGACCTTTTGTCGCACAGAGGCTAATCATCTTTCAGGTGCTAATATCTGTATTTAGATTTTGACCTTGGATCATTTAGTGTTTACATGTGTAAAAATGCAAAATAGTTATGCATTACTCCTTCAAAATGTGCCGCATTATGCCACAGAATTTGCTTTCTCTTGCCACATAATTTAGTGATCCCTGCCACATAATTCTGGTGGCCCTGCCTATGACTTTTCATAGTGCGTTCTGTCAACTGAGTCCTCATGTCTGTGTGAGTTCAGGTTGTTGGTGCATGTTCAAGACAGGGTCTGATTCACAGCTCTAGAGATGAGTCTGAAGGCAGTGCATGTTTTTTTAAGTGCCTGTCACTGGGTTATAAAGGTGTTACACTTATCTGAATCTTGGCCTCTCTGCTAATAGCACAGAGCAATAGCTGTATATTTGTCAATCGGAATTACCATTTTATGTGAAAGTGCGTAAAGTTGGTACACAAATACTGCTGTCAAAACATTAGCACCTCAGGAAAAGAAATGCGGCGTTTCTGTGTATGAGTGTGTAAGAGAGGGGATGGGGAAGTGGAGATGACAAAAGAAACTATGCATAGGAGAAAGTGAAAAGAAAGGGCAGAAGATGAAATGTGAGACATGTAGATGGAGATAGACTTCAGAAGGAGATGTGATAAGAAAAGAGTGTAAGCAACTAACACAGAGAGGGACACTGCAGCAGAAAGAGATGTGAAGGGAAGAATACTCATTTATATGATATTGAATTAAAATCAGTGCTAATAAGCACTGGTAGCGTCAAACGGTCTGACTTGTTTTGTGCGTTCCTTCTGTGATGTATTTGTACTCACTAACAGCAGAAGCATTCAAATACTGATTAGGTGGCACACCTTGAAAGCACAGAATCTGAGCTTACATTTTAGGCCATGTCCATAGTTACATTAACGTGTCTGTTCTAAAAGATTCCTAGCTACATTTATTTACCACAACCATTGTAGAGACCCCATCCATCTTTTTCATCCCACTTAAAGCAGTAGCTCAATTGCAATGGCTTGTTTAAAAATAGTACTATTTTGGTCTCTATCATGCTGCACACTCATCAGCTATCAAACTATCTGTCAGTAGACCCAAGAGATAGCTCAGGGAGATGAGCGTTCATCACCTGATCTAACTGGTTATTGGCAGGTTATTCATTTACCCTATATATCTCCAACAATTAACCCTGTGACACTGACCAACAAATGTTTTGCGAAAGGATGTGAATGGTGAATGGGGGCCACTTTTTTTAGGGTGCCCGGGCCTATTTTTTTTTTATCTCAATCTGACCCTGCAGAGCAGCTATCAAACCTGATGCCTACCAGTACCATCATAGGAACCCTACTTCTTTAAAAACCAATGACATTTCCAGAAAACAAAACTGAAGCTAAAGGGAATTTTAGGGGTGACTGGAGTGTTAGTCGTGGTTATAGTTCAAAACCGTATGTCATTACTGTAGGAAGCTGGCTCTTATGTGATATATCGAGAACCTGATATACTGTGTAAAGAGTCCAGGGGTTCCCTTATGAGTGGACAGGGGCTTGCTTTGCAATCCCAAAGTGCTCTATTGGGGGGTAGTGTGGTCGAGCAGCTTTAGGCTTAACACATAGGAGTGGAAGACATTTGCAAAACACACAATGATTAAAATGACACACAAGACTTGAGAAGGAGATCTACACCAATTTATAAAAATAGCAAGTATCTTTATATATGTTTAAGCATCAGAATAAAATTGTTCAAGTAAGTACGTTTTGAAATATAAATTCTTTTCACTTTTAAAAGTGGACACAGTGTAATTTCTGAGTTCTGCAATGTTATCCTATGGAAGGAAGAACAAGTTCTGCAAACAGGTATAGTACAGCGACTTACAAGACCAATCTCCAGGAGTTAAAGTGAGTGGTGGGCAAGATCAAAGGCAGTACCAACAGAACACCACCAGTGGCACGAGGGCAGCTGGGTGCAGGGTGCAAAACAGCATCGGGAGCCCATTAGATTTCCATGGTGATCAGTCACTGTGGAAAGAGACTGCAGGCTCTGGCTGTAAGGCCAGTCGGGTGAACCAACAGGGGTGTTCAAGGATCGCAATGCTCAGGGACGTAGGGACACCTGGGGTCCTCTTCTACATGGCCCGGGGCAACGAATGCAGAGGTGTCTTTAGGCGTCAGGTTTTCTTACTGGGAGCAGTCAAGGGGGCCTGCATGCAGAGGCTGCAGGCGACGTTAGGGAGTCCACGAGGAGTGAAACCATGATGGACTCGAGCTCTGGAGGGCTGGGGGACCTTGCTGATACTGGTGGCCCACTTCAACTCGGGCCGGAGGCTATGGGTGCAGTGGTGGTTTCAGGTGGTTGGGTTTTGTTGGTTCCAGCGGCCTCAGAGTCTTTTCTTTTGGAGTTTCTGCAGGATGCAGGGAACAGTTGCGCTGTTCTTCGGGAGGTCTTGGTCTTTATTTAACGTGACTTCCGTTCCTACGGTGAGTCAGAAAGGAGCATCTTTACGACCTTCCTTTTCAGAGCAGCGATTAAACGAACTTAATTGCAGGGTTGGTCTGTCAGTCACTACTAGTCGCCTCAACTGCACCCTTTGGGCCTTATTTATGAAACCCTGCATCACATTTACGCTGCGGCAGCGTAAATAATGCGCCACGTTGCTCCATATTTACTAAGTGACACATCTAGGCAGATGCGTCACTTCGTAAACCCCTGTGCTACATTATACCTGCGTCAGGTATAATGTATGCAGGGTGGGCGTTCCCCTGCATCAAAGCCTCATAGAAGTGGCGCATTGAAATCTATAAGATTTCAGTGCACCACTTCTAGGATGCCATTACGTCAAAACCTTACGCCTGCCTCATGGCAGGCGTAAGGGTGACGCAGGCCCTTTCACACGGGGCGTGCCCCATGTGAAAGGACACATTGCTGGAGTTGTGTCTGTTTTCAGACACACCCCAGCAATGCGTCAGTTTTGCGCCTACAGATACGTCAGTAATACTGACGTACTCTTGCGACATGATGCGTCGTACTGTAAATACGGCAAATCCATGGTGTTGCAAGGAGGGCGCACTGAGAAGCAATGCAACAGTTATCATAAATAAGTCCCTCAATGTCTATCTGAGGCAGGCCTCTCTGAGAATGTAACTACTGGCCTGTAAGCAGTGCAGAATTAAACTCTGTGGAGGCCCCTAGGCAGTTGAAATTTTAGCCCCCCAACCCCTTCGCAAATTATCTCCTAATACGTTTTTAATTTTACAAACCATTTATAGAGTCTTTAATGTAAAGTTTTCGTTTCTTTGAGTTGATTAATTTTTCTCTACCTTTTGGAAACAACATTTAAGAAAGCTTGATTGTAATTTTCTTTCAAGATCAAATCAATATTATTTTGATCCGTTGTTGCGGGCCCCCTAAAAGGAGTGGGGCCCAAAGTCTGGTGCCTACTTTGCCTATTTGGTAATCCGGAACTGCCTGTAAGCTCCGCAGGTTTCATGACACAGGGGTCACTTTACTACAGCGAGCCACAGGTTTTTGGCGGTTCATTGTACACGCCACCTTCAGAACCCATGGCACCCTTACTACGCTGTGTTGCTTTTCATGTGTTTGAGGTATCTCACAGGCCGAGTTACAACTGTACTGAAATATGTGTGTGTGGTTTTTTTTCTCTGAGTGTGGGTGTTCTTCACATTTCACTTTTGACACTCCTTGATAGTTCCTCAGTGAAAGTAAGTTTGACAAAGAAACTCAACCCAAGCTCGAAATCTGTCATAAAGCTAAGGGGTTTGAACACCCCTTGCGGGGACCTTGGTAACCCTGAGGTTACAGGGAACAGACCCGAACAAGGAGTCTCAATAATTCTATTTATCTGTGGTCGCTAAAATGAAATGTGTGATAACAGCTCAAAGCACCAAGAACCAATTCAGCCTGTGGTGTGTGCCAGGTAAAAGGTTGATGATAGTGATTTTTTTCTGTTGAATGAAAAGAGCAGTACATGAGCTATGGCGTTTGAAAATAAGCTTATGGATACGGATCCACTAAGCCCGTGAGTTTCTGCTTTCGTTGTTAACTTCTTCTAATTACTTACCATATTTATCGATTTTGTAAAATCTGAACTCTTATTTTTTCATAAAACATACAGTAACACTTTTTCAGGACTGCTGAATGAGAAGCACACACATCCCAGGACAAATTGCCTGGAGTGATTTTGAACCAATTCCTCATTCTTTTCAACTCGCTATAGGGCACCACTTTGCTGTGCCTGTTAAGGTGAATTATACACTTAACCTCATTTCAGAGGTAAGGACAGAGTATAGGGCACCACTTTGCTGTGCCTTTTAAGGTGAATTATACACTTAACCTCATCTTAGAGATACCATTTGTCTGAGCCTTCCTGACAAGTGCATATTTTTCTGGCAGCCTCCACTCAGCGAGGGACGCCAAGGGATTCCTCCCACATGCTGGGCTGTCCTTAGTCCTGAAGAAGACCCGCTATGACATCACATTAACGCGTTATTAGGGTCGAAACGTCGACGATATACCATGGCTCAGTCTTAACAAATCTCTTGGTGGATACTACTGAGCGGCCCCACCACAACCAGAGATATTGTCATCGTTGTTGTTCTGACCAATCTGCAACTTGTACATATTTGTATATAGCTTCACTCTTGTATATATGCACTGCACTACCAGCACTGAGCACTGACTGTCACTTTGAAACACTTGTCACTATATAAATATGCCTCACATTGACAGCCTTTGAAAAATGTATTTTTAAAAATGTGTGAAAAATGAAAAATCAAAAATAACAAGTATTTTTGCAAGCATTTTTGGAGTCTCTTGATGTACTACTGTGTTCCAGTATACCAATAATCCTTTGTTGCGTGCTGCGATTTAGCCCAATTTTTACTTTCCAGCATATTTGTTAAGCTGTGAGTCATATATACTAGTCATATATATGACATTTTTGTAACAGGATTCGGTTTTGTTGATAATGTAATTGCTGTCTCCCCGACAGAACCATTGTAGCTTTACTTAGCTTACCCAGGTTCTGAGGGACACAGGGTTCCCCCATTGTATCTATACAAGAATGAAAAGAGCAGTACATGAGCTATGGCGTTTGAAAATAAGCCTATGGATACGGATCCACTAAGCCCGTGAGTTTCTGTTTTCGTTGTTAACTTCTTCTAATTACTTACCATATTTATCGATTTTGTAAAATCTGAACTCTTATTTTTTCATAAAACATACAGTAACACTTTTTCTCTGTGTGTTTTGTATTGTTCTATACCTTTCTTTCACTTTCGCACTTAAAAGTACAATTTTTGTTTTCCTTGCTTTTCTCAAATTGCTCTTCTTAGAGAGATCAGTGATTAATTTGAGCTGGTGGTTTCTGGTACTCAGCACCGGCAATTAATGGTCAACACCGACACTTATACCAGTGTGTCACATGGTGTCCAATTTCGAGAGGTCAGCACAACAGTTGTTTATTAATTCAATATACATTAAAAATGACTTATACCTGCCTACCAAGCCGTTCCTATAGCTTTGGGGGTCTGAAATAGTCTAAAATGCCACACTTATAGGTGTATGATGGTTAGTTGTTGTGTTGGTACTGTCATTGGCAGCGCTACCAGGTGCAATGGGTGGTGCAAGGTGTTGCAGCCTCCTGGCGAGGGCCCTGGTACTTATTTATTTACAAATTAAGCACTGAGAGATATGTTTTTATTTCACATTAATGAATTTAATATATGCTTTATTCAGTTAGTGGAAACCCCCCTAACTACAGACACAGCAGTAATTTAAGTGCTTCGAAGTTCCAGCTAAAATGTAGTCCACATAGTTTATTATATTTTTAATCAGGTATTTCATCTTGAAAGGGAGTAGCCATATCGCACTACATCAGTACATGAGTGAAACACGTGATCCTGACCCTTTTAAGGATCAGCCCCTGGAATTGTTTCCCCGATTCTTCCATTATTTTCTTTTTACATTTTGGCTAGACAGCGCATGCACTGTCTCTTCGAGACATGTTTACACAGTGTGGGCTTACAGCCCGCCCACAGCTTTTCATTGATTTACTGCAGGGTCCCTCTCATTTCCTTCATTCTGGTTTGTGAAGGCATGCCTACGTCATGTCCTCTCCTTGTGCTTGGCCCTCCCCTGGAGCAGGGGCCAAGTACTTGTGTCCATCCGCTGCTCTTGTTTTTGGAGCTACTTTTCTTTTTGTGTTGCAGCACTCCGCATGAGTGCTTGGGTTTCCCTTCTGACGCAGTCCGTTTCTTTTGTGTTCCAGCATTCCACATGAGTGCTTGTGTTTTCCCTTCTGCAACAGTCCATTTCTTCTCCACCCCCACCCTCCCACTCCCTGTTTCATAAGCTCCCCCATCCTTTCCCTCTCAACACAATCCCCCACCCCAACCCACCCTTGTTCGTGTTGTGCCTGTGAAACTAGAAGCAACTTCTAGTGGAAGAGCAATGCGCTCCTGCAACCTCCGTTAGCCATTGTGCTTTATGATTTTTGTTTTATTTCTTTTTCTTAAGGCATCTTTGGTGTGTTTTGCAAGCATCCCTTCTCAGGCCGGGAGAAGAGTGGGGGGAGTGCTGTTTCGGTGGTGGCTTCTTTGTGTACAGCAGCTCCTGAATTGCTTCCAATTTTGTGTGTTTATTTGCTCCGTCACTGCTGGGTTTTCACCCCGAGCTGGCCTCTACTTCAGCTGTGAATGAAAACAAATGGTCCCAGAGGTCTCTCAAGGGCACTTAAAATGTATTGGTCTCCCCATGGAATACCAACCCCCCACCAACCATCTTGGCATCTGCTTAACATCCTGTGACTCTGGGCACATCACTTAATCTCCCCATATCTATAAACAATGGTTGTCACTTGTGTAATGTAACTAGTGCTCACGTAAAGTGCTTGGCCTTCGATCAAGTTTGCTGTATTTAAACTACAGAAAATGAACTAACAGTTAAAAAAAAAGGAAAGACTGTCGTTTCCAAGTCTGTAAAGTCTTGCAGTTCCAACGTTGGACCGTTCACGGGGGAGGACTTATCGGAACTGGAAGACTTTACAGACTTGGCAACGTCAGAGGCAACCAAGATAACAGAATTGATTACGATCTATATCATCTACATTAAGGGTACAAGAATACTGAAGTGGCACGTACTTGACTGACCAAGGGACGTTATTGACGCATTCCGCTACTGGCGTTTCGAACGGAAAACACCCGAACTGTGCCTACTATATTATCTTGCCCTGAAGAAGCCCTTTCTAGGACGAAACGCGTTGGTTGTACCAAACTGTAAAAAGAATATAAGAAATAAAGAATTTGCAACGCACAACAAACAGAACCTGTGAAAGAATCATAATTGTTCATTGACTCATTACTGTACTAATTTGTATTGCCTCTCATCATTTTGTCTAAACTGTATCCTATCTGTGGCCATGTGGCAGCTAGTCATTTGAGGTGGGCAATATGTGTGCCAGAATACACTAGTGACCAGACTGGGTAGTGCAGTGTTAATAAACCTTGCTGCCATTCTGTGCTTTGAAGATTTGAATAATATTATAAGGGGCCATGTAGGAGTTCACACTACCGTAATAAGAAGTGTTTTGAACTTTGTATACAACCAATTGGACTTGTACAGGGTCTTTGTTATATATTGTAAATCATCGATACTCACATACGCCCCTCTCGACCTTTACATGCGACCCCCTAGTCAACAGCAGGGCTGGGCTGTTGTTAACTTGACTCAGAGCTAGCAAAAAGATGTTAAATAAACAGGCACACATTTATTTAAAGGTTAATTGATGTTAAAGAAGGGATTTTAATAGGAGTCCTGCACTGTTTAACTTTAGGAACACCTTCATTTTTCAAGACGTCTTGCATCAATAGTGTAAAAATATGATAAAGTCTCTTCAAATTTCAAAAAGTGAATTTAATTAAAATGCAGAACCTTTTCACATTAGTACAACAGATTATATGAATGCATTGAAAAGTATTATTTTAAAAGTGATAATTTTCAAGCATGAATTTAGAAATATTCAATCTTACCCCCACCCTGAAAACAATGCCAATAGTGAACTAAAAGGCAAGTCAGTTGCTATGTGCACTCTTTGGGTGGCCTTGGTTCCTTTTATACTTGAACAACAATATAGTTTATTAAATCAAACCCAGGAGAAGGTTTTGTACAGCGCACATCCTGAAGTCTTGTATTCCGACGTCCTCTTATATGTGATATTGTAGAAAGAGGAGGGAAAGTGAAATAAAAAAATCGCTTAGGATCACACCATTTTATAAAGTGGGGAAGCCAGGATTAAAATCAGGTTTCTAGTTTCATATAGTGCACTTTAGCTACCAGGGCTGGACTGGGAACCCAAAGCAGCCCTGGCAATTTTGTCAGACCAGCCCCACAAACGGGCTGGGGGGACAGCGCAAGTGTGCACTGCTGCTTTTGTTACTGAGGGCCGATATTGCAGCACCGGGCAGAACCGACCCCAGTAACAAAAGCATCCCCCACCACTCAACAAACGGCATCCACCCTTCCAGCCTCCCGGGTAAACGCCTGATGCCCGCTACGGCCAGTTAGCTACTGGATGTATATGATCCGCTTCCCCTACACCCATCTTACCATGAATCTCTGCCCCACCCGACCACCCCCACGCCGCTGGCATCAATGCGGTCCTCGGTCACATCACAGACATACTTTTTGGCCCCTGGGAAAATGGTTGCGAGTACCCATTTTGTAAATAGATTCACAGTCTGAGCACTGCGTCGTTTGCACTACAGTCACGTTTGTCACAAAAAATATATTTGCTGCATATGAATTGGTACAATGTAATTTTTAATGGAAACCAAGCTTGTCCTGTGCCTCCTATTTGGATTTATGTTAGCACTGAAGTAATCAGAACGGAATTAGTCTTTGGATCCTCCAAGACAGGCCCATCTTAACAGCATTATAGGCCCCCAGGCAAAGCAGTGCACTGGGCCTTGCCTACACAACTATGCAGAGGAATAAAAATGTTTAACGGAAAATTTGTGTTAAATTCAGTTTTACTTAGTCTCTGCCCTCTGTTCGCTTGTAGAGCGCTCTGATACCCGCAAGGCTTCCGGTACAGAACGTGTACTCGGCGCCTGGATTTGAAACACAGCGTACTCGCTGCAGGGTTCGAGCATATTGGATTCTATAATAGAAACTCGTGCCTCCGGATAGCCGCTTTACTTAGGACAAGTTATTGGTCCAATTTTGAAGGTTTGGAACAATAGGACCTGAATATTTGGAAATTTTAAAGTTGAATTAAAGGATTTTTTGACCAGCCGGGTTGGAATTTTAACCGGCGGAGAGGTACTGAAATTGAATTATAAGGAGCTAGACAGCCCTGAAGAAGTCAGGGGGTAGTCCCCAAACGATGAAACACGTGTTGGCTGGGCGTTGTTTGAATTAAAGACAAAGAAAAGACTATAAGAGACATTATTAATTTTCATTCTTTTGCTCTTACTATTTAACGAACCTTGAGTGTATATTGAGGGCGTGTGCCTAGGATAGGAGTTAATGGTTTGACTGGCCCTTGGGTCCAGCTTTTGGGGTTCTAGGATGTTTTCCCTCACCTGTTGCACAGCATAAATACATAATAGAATACACTGACGCTAACAGGATAGGCGCCAAATTTCCTAATTAATGACACCCCCGCTGCACTAGTACCCGCAAGGGTAGTGTTCACTCAATATAAAACTTTCTAAATGAATAAATGGGGCCTCTATGCTCGTGGGGCCCCCGGGCAACTGCCCAGCGCAAGCCCATGCGTTAAGACTGCACTGCTCCAAGGTAGTCGTGAGGATTCCACATTTGCATGAGTCCCATGGGAGCGATTGTTTCAAGATGCCTGTTCCAGCTAGTTAATCACACAATCATACAAACTCCTATACAGTCATTGACAATAGTGACTCACTGGGCAAGACCTCTGACCCACGGTCTGAGGCCCGCTCTTCTCCCCAGCAGCTTCGCTGTGCCCTGCCACTCCGCCGTCTTCAGAGCCCCACGGGTTCGAGACCCGGTGCCGGTAGTTTTGTTGCCTCTGTGTTTAGTATTACATTGCCTTTTGTATTACTGTATTACTTTAACTTTTACTTGCTGCCTGCTTTTAATTTTGTCGCTTGTGCCCCCCTGCCCCTCTCACTGGTGCCCTTCCGTTTTCCCTTGCATTTTGTTTTTCCCGCCGTTCCCGCTCCCGCCTCCCAGCTGCTGCACGCCCCTCCCACCTTCCCCTACTTAATGGCGGCCGCTGTTCGGTCGCGCCTAAGGCAAGCCCGTCTGCGCCCGTCCGCAACGCGGCCAGCGCCAGGAACCCTGGTTCTCCAAGACCCCACCACTACGATTCCACCACCCTCCATGCACTAAATACCGGAAGACACGCCGACTGCGAAAAATCCTCACCGAACGCCACCCACGGACAGTTCTCGTGCAGACACTGCCGTAGATCCTTCACCATCGACAACGCCCCCACAACCGCCGAAGGCCCGCCTGATGCACGCACCGCCAAAACCCTGACATGCATCCTCCTCAACGTGCGCTACCTGCACCGACACGCCGTAGAGATCTGGGACCTAATTGACACCCTCTCGCCCGACTTCGCCGTCTTCACTGAAACCTGGACCAACGCCACCTCCGGCCCCGACATGGCCACTGCCATTCCCGACGGCTACAAGATCCAGAGGAAGGACCGCCCCCACCGCCCAGGAGGAGGACTCGCCATCACACACAAGACCCCCCTCCGACTCTCCACATCCAGCACGAGTGACCCCCACTCCAACATAGAACACCTCCACTTCCAGATCCAGACCAGCCCCAGGACCACGCTTCACGGCACCCTCATCTACAGACCGCCGGGGCCTCGCAACCAGTCCGCAACTACCATCGCCGAGCTCGCCGCACCCGACCCCATCATCTCCACGGACTACATTCTACTCGGGGACCTGAACTTCCACCTCGACAACTGCAACGACCCCGACTCCACCACTCTCCTCGACAACCTCGCCAACCTCGGACTGAAGCAGCTGGTCAACACGCCCACTCACAGAGCTGGACACACCCTCGACCCTATCTTCGCAGGAGGGACAAACATCCGCTTCAGCCACACCACCCATCCCCTCCGGACGGACCACCACTGCGTCCACTTCACCTTCAGCACCACCACCGCACCCAAGCCCACCCCGCGCCCGCCATGAAGGAACTGGAGCAAGGTCACAGAGGAACACCTCAACACCACCCTCCTCCAAGACCCCCCCAGCGCCGAGACCGACACCAACTCCGCAGCCAAAGAATTTCACCGCTGGATCTCCGGCTGCGCCGACAAGCTCGCACCCCGCCAAACAACGCCCTCTGAAGTCCGCCTGGTTCACCACAGAACTACAAGTAGCCAGGCGCTCCTGCAGATGCCTAGAGAAAACCTGGCGAAACCAGAAAACCACGGAAGCACAGAACAACCACAGGAGCGCCCTGAAGGAATACCACCAGCGCATAAGAGACACCAAACGGACCTTCATAAGAGACAAAGTCCAGACCAACGCGACCAACTCCAAGGAACTGTTTAACGTCATACAGCAGTTCACCAAACCCCCCAGCGAGGCCACGGACATCACACCTTCCCAGGAACTCTGCGACAAGCTCAGCTCCTACTTCCATCTTAAGATCAAGGCCCTCTACGACAACTTCAGCGAACAGACGCCAGACACCACCCCTCTTGACACCGCCGCCGATAAGCCAACCATCATGACCTGGAATCCCGCCACTGTCAAACACATCACCTCTACCATGATGAAAACCCACTCAGGAGCCCCAACGGACCCCTGCCCACCGCACATATTCCACAGGGCCGCCACCGCCATCGCACCCGAACTAGGACGGACCATCAACGCCTCCTTCAGATCCGGCATCTTCCCAGGCGACTGGAAGCGGGCGGAGGTTAAACCCCTCCTCAAGAAACCTACGGTCGACCCTACGGACTTGAAAAACTACCGGCCCATCTCCCTTCTCCCCTTCGCAGCCAAAGTCACCAAGAGACTCGTAAACGCCCAGCTGACCACCTTCATCGAAGAAAACTCCATCCTAGACGCCTCCCAGTCTGGATTCCGCAGCAACCACAGCACCGAGACCGCCCTCCTCGCCGCCACTGACGACATCCGCATGCTACTCGACCAGGGACACACTGCGGCCCTCATCCTTCTAGACCTCTCCGCAGCCTTCGACACCGTTTCTCATCGCACGCTCGCAGCCAGACTTCACGACGCAGGGATACAAGGAGCCGCCCTCGACTGGATCCAATCCTTTCTCTCCGGCAGAACCCAGAGGATCAGACTCCCTCCCTTCCTCTCCGAACCCACCGATATCAACTGCGGAGTGCCCCAAGGATCATCGCTCAGCCCCACGCTACTCAACATCTACATGGCCCCCCTCGCGGCCATCGTCAGACAGCATGGACTCAGCATAGTATCCTACGCCGACGACACCCAACTCATCCTCTCACTCACGAAGAATACCGAAGACACCAGACTCTGCTTCCATGAAGGAATGAAGAACGTCGCAGCCCGGATGAAAGACAGCTGTTTGAAGCTCAACTCGGAGAAGACCGAGGTCCTCATCCTCAGACCCTGCACCTCCGCCTGGGACAACACCTGGTGGCCCTCCGCCCTCGGGAACCCACCCACCCCTACAGACCACGCTCGAAACCTCGGCATCATCCTCGACTCCTCCCTCTCCATGAACCGCCAGATCAACGCTGTCGCTTCCACCAGTTTCAACTGCCTGCGCATCCTCCGCAAGACCTTCAAATGGATCCCCCCCGACTGCAGAAGGACCGTCACCCACGCACTCATAACCAGCAGACTGGACTACGGTAACACCCTATACGCCGGAATCAACAGAACTCTTCTACACAAGCTCCAAACCATCCAGAACGCCGCAGCGATACTCGCACTCGGGACACCGCGTCAGGAACACATGACCCAACACCTACGAGACCTCCACTGGCTCCCCGTCGAGAAGAGGGTCACCTTCAAACTCCTCACCCACGCCTACAAATCCCTCAACAACATCGGACCCAAATACCTCAACAAAAGACTCTCCTTCCATGTACCCAAGAGGAACCTCCGCTCCGCCGACCTCGCCCTGGCAGAGGTCCCCCGCATCCGCAGAAACAGAGCAGGTGGGAGAGCGTTCTCCTACATCGCAGCCAAGACCTGGAACGAGCTCCCTGTGAACATCAGACGCTCCCCGACCCTGCACACGTTCAGGAAGAACCTCAAGACCTGGCTCTTCAACTGATCCGGAGCTGCTCCCCCCCCCCCCAACGCCTTGAGACCCTCACGGGTGAGTAGCGCGCTTCACAAACCCCTTATTGATTGATTGATTGACGGACATCTCATTTCCATATTTCACAATGGGTGGTGAGGGTGGGAGATAAGTTAAAGTTAGGGTGCCAGAGTGGGAGATTCAATTATGGTAGTACCATAACTTTTGAATTTCATACTTTTTGGGGTTTTGGTCTGGAGCCACCATTGGCACCCACACCAACTGTAACTTCCCTTTAGAAAGTGAAAAATACTTTATTTGGTTTTTACAACCATAAAATAAAACACTTAAAATTATTAAAATGTGAAGTTAAAACAAATTCACGATAAAATGCATCATTATGTCAAAATATGTACAAACATTTCCCCTTCTTTCTTTCCATCCAACTCATTATTAACCCTATTATGACTGTATATCTGCAGGATTTTCCAACTCATTAATAGCCAAGTTCATAAGTTCAAAATCCGCTTTTCTTAACAGTGTGTCAATCAAAGTTAAAAACTTTACCTCTCGACAAATTAGAATATTTGATGACCCCCGCCCAGCGAATAATAGTCTGTCTACAAGTACGAATGTTAAGGACTTTTAAAATTGGTTTTAGAAATGTTCTTCTTGCTTCGCTGACAGTGGGACAGACACACATCGCGTGGCATAGTGATTCATTGTGATATCCACATAGTCTACAAGTTGTGTTAAGATATTTCCCTTTCCAACTTGGTTGCAAATCCTTGGTTTCATATACTCCAAACCGATACAGCATGTACTTCTTCTTTAGAAACAATCTGAAGTGCGCTGCTAGGTAATCCTGAGGTTTTAGTTTTACATAAGAATTTATTACTGTCCAAGAATGTCGTCTTTTTGCCACTGTGTTTTTGTCATCTAAGAAAGATAATTGTTTTGCGGCGCCATTACACACTCTTTTAAACGCCATCCTCTCCATCTTACTGTCCCATGCCTCTTGAATGTCCAATTCCACCAGGGCTGATCTTAGATGTTCACCCCATGATTCCGGATTCTTTTGTTCAAACTGGGCCCTTATTTCTGTCCAGCATAGATTGTTCATGGTGCCGGGTTCCGAGGAGCGAAGTTTCCAACATAGTTTCACAAAAACCGATTGTCTCTGGAATTTCTGATTTTGTAGCCCAAATTCCAGACGAATCTGTGCTGGTGACACTACTCTAGGGAGGTTAAAAACTGCTTTATACACTTTTGTTTGTAAATCATTTAAAATTCCAAATTCCCGACCGTGCCATATTTCCAAACCATATGCCAATGCTGGAAGTAATTGTGCTGCCATTGTTTTTAAAAGATGGCTGTAAGACGGGCAACTTAATTTCATTTGTAGCTGTTTGCATGCAAAAATTAAAGTTTGTGCCTTTGCTCTTATTGCACTTTTTTGATCAGTAAAGGACATACATCGCCCTAAATTAATGCCCAGATACTTGTAGGTGCCAACTTCCTCTATTTCTTTACCCTTGGCTGACCACTTGAATTTTTTTTAGAGACTTGATCCTACTAATCGCACCACCTTTGTTTTTTTCATATTTATCTCCAGCCCCTGACAGTCAAAATAGTTGGTTAAGTAGTCAATGACTCTTTGTAAGCCAATGGGGTTTGGCTAAGGACCACTATGTCATCTGCATATTGCAGATACTGAATGTGGTCCTCTGCCAATTTCGGAGGATGGCCGTTTACTTTTGACAAGTGGGTATGCAAATCAGCAAGGTACAAGTTAAAAAGGCTTGGGGCCAAAACACACCCCTGTTTCAGGCCATTTTTTATATCGATCTTTGATGATGCTATACTACCATCCCCCAGCTTTACCCGGGCCCAGGTTTCACTATGGAGGGCTACTATGGAGTTAATTAGTTGTTGTGGTACACCCCAACCTTTCAATTTTGTCCATAGTCGTTCACGTGGGACTCTATCAAAAGCCGATTTTAAATCGATATAACATACAAATAGACCTGATTTCTTTAAAATTGCTTTTTCCGTAAGGAGTGCAATTACTGCCAGGTTTGTGCTAGTACCCATTCCTTGTCTAAAACCGGTTTGATATTTGGGAATTATACCTTTCTCTTCCATCCATCCCTGTAAGTGTAATAATAAACAGGAAGCATATAGTTTTGCATCAACATCCGTCAGGGCTATAAGCCTGTAATTTCCAGGCTCCCTGCGATTACCATTTTTATATATTGGATGAAATATGCTCCCTCTCCATGATTTAATGATCTTGTTTTGATAATACAGGTAGTTGAAGAGTGGAGTAAGAAAATTTGCCCAAAATTCCACATCATATTTAAAAATTGCGTTCGGAAGCCCATTAGGCCCTGCGGCTCCCTCCGTTTTCAATTTTTTTATTATATCTTTTAATTGGTTTATATTAATTAAGATGGTTGAGGCATTATGATTTGGTTCCTGTAACTTGTCTTTGATTTGAACTTTATCGTGATTGACTATAATTTTTTCAGGTTGCACTATTTTCCAGGAAATGGGGCTGATGTCAAATTTTGTATGCTTGTCCTCCTCCAGAATATCCAGATCAGGTTCCAAATTCGTTATCATTTCGTGGTTCGTAATATTGTATACATTTTGGATGTGTTGTTCCCATATCTTCTCACTTATTCCTGCTTTTTGAGACATTCCTGTTCCCTTTGTTAACTTATTTATTATGCCCCAAAATTCACAACTATTAGACAATTTGCTGGCCCAGAGTAATTTTTCCCAGAGTTTTTCCATACGTTCCTTTTTGCCACTCTACACCTCTCCCTATAGTTCTTCCTCATGTCTCTAATATTGTTGTTTGTTACTGGATTTCCGGATCTTACGGCCAAAACTGCTTTTCTCGATTCCCTAGTGATTTCCCTTTTAGGTTACGCAGCTGTATATTGAACCATGGTTCATAAGTTGTACTTTGTGTACCATGACGTCCCGGGAGAACCGGAAATTTGTTTAGAAGAAACTTTCCCAAATGTTCCCAAATATCTTCTGGTGACTTGGTACACTGTGACCCGCCATCGATTATGTATTTATGCACAGCAGCCATTATTTTGGAGACATTTGTACCGCGCCATTTTAGTTTCTTCAGATTGTATATTACCGGGATTTCTGTCAATACAGTTATTTTCGCTTTCTGAGACAGTTTTGCGTTGATGGTCAAAACTGTGCGGCAAATGGTCACTTTCCGGGCGGGATTCTATATAAAACGAGTCAACTGTAATGTATAGTTCATTACTGACCATGGTGTAGTCAATGGTTGATTGTTTCCTCCCACTTAGAAAGGTAATCCTTGCTGGTTGATCTCCCTTTATTTTGCCGTTTAGAATGTGTAATCCTAAAGTGTCCAGATCGTTTTTCAGTTCATTAGCCGCCCGCTCCGTTTGACACATTCTCTTATTTATCTTGCTCCCTATTAGGTTGGAATTAAAATCACCGGTGATTATCATCTCACTATTTTGATAGCTTTTCTGCAAAACCTTGATTAGGTTAATCAGGCATACCAGTTTTCCTTTTTCAATTTTTGGCTGGGGTGGATATATATGTTTAAGATCAGGAGCTGCCAAGGCATTTTATTTACTAAGTTGTTACTTTCCAATTTCACAACCTGTATCCAATTTTCACAGGTGTCAAGTTCTTCCGTATGACAGGCTAATTTTTCTGTTAAATAGGTAGACAACCCACCCCTAGGATGCCCATATTTATAAAATTGTTCTGCCAAAACATGAAATTCCACATATCCACTAATGGATTTAGAAGTCAGATTCCAGGTTTCCTGTAACAATATAATATCAAAGCTTTGTAGAAAGGCTTGCGTCTCAGGGTCTTGCCCCATTTCCTTGAACCCATGGATATTCCATGAGCAGATTCTTATTTTGTCATCCTTAGGCGTGCCTGGGTATATCATTGGTGGCTTTAACCTGTTAGAATCGTTGGATTCATCAGGATCGTTTATGACTCAAGAAATGTGGCACCCATGACCAATCGTGAAATTCTTCTGGCCCTTCGGTTATTCGAGCTCGGTTTTGATTTGTTTTCTCCAGTGTCTTATTTGACAGATATGTGTTTTCAGGAGTAGTACTTCTGGCCCCCCTTAAACATGTAGTTGGATGAATCTCCTTTCCAGATGTAATCGGGCTCATTATATCCATTAATAATGGGTACGGATATTTTGGGGTTTTTGGATAAGATAGAGAAATTCCCCAAGCATCAAAATTTGCTCTTTCTGAGAAAATCAGAGCTGTTAGTTCCTTTGAGAACCAAGTTGTACGAGTAACCTCTTTTCCTGATATATTATCTATTTGCAAGAACTTAACTGTCAAGAGATCTGCTGTTGTAATATTTTGCAGCCTTGGTATCTCCTTAAACAATCTCATTAGGTTTCCCCTGTTTAAAGAATCCGATCTGCCCTTTGTTTGATATTCAGTCTCAAAGATCAGTTTATTCGATGGCTTTTCATGTTCACCACTTTGAATCCCTATTTGGGGGAACTCGTCTGTTCCAGCTGCGTATTATAGACTTTGTTTCCACTTTGCACTATATTGTCAAGAATTTTCCTTTCTTGATGTAGTACCTTTACTTGTCCGTTGCTTGTTGTTGTACTTAGAAGTTTATCTGTTTTTTGACATACTTCTGTGATTATGAGATCATGTGAATTAGATGTATCTTTTGGAAACTCGCAGACTCGTCCCTGTTTGTCCAAAGAAATTTTTAGTTTATTCCAATTTTTATTTCCTATACTTTCACTTAAAATACCCTGGGATTTTTCTGACATTATTAAAGACCGCCGGTCTAATTTAGATCTATTTGGATCTTCCTGTACTCTATCTTTGAAGTTTACCATGCTGTGTTCGATTGAATTTCCTTCCCCATTTAAAGATATAATTTGTAAATTTGGTGAGATTCCATTTCCACCATCTTGTCTGTTGGTTACTTTTTTGTCACCAAGCCGTGTTTTCAGGGTAATAATATCCTCGTTGGCAATTTTTTGTCCGTATCCTTTTTTGGGCGAATCTTTGATTATTCCTTGTTTATGTTCCAAAGTATTGTCTCTAATAGGAATTTTAAATAGAACTGGAATGTCCTGTTTTTTTACAGTTGTTATACACTCTTTGTCACATTTTGTTTGCTTGACACCTTCCTTTAAGTGTACATTGCTTTCTTGTATACCTAATGATGTATCACGTTGCAAGGAATTATCAAAATTTACAACTGGATCTTGCAAATGAACCGTAGATCCACATGAAACCCCAGAAGGGCTTTTGTTGCAATGCTGGTTAATTTTATGGCTGTACAATTGGGAAAATATTGGATAAACTTGCTTTTTTCTAGACCACTTTGCTTATTCACATTAAGCCTGGCCTTACGAGCTCTTTTTCGTTGTCTTTTTGTTAATCCACCATTTGATAGACTTAGGGGCCGATTCCGATCTCGGCCGGTAGGGCTCCGAATCGGATTCGGCTTAACCGGATCCGATTCGGAGCCCTATTTCCCGACCGATTCGTACGCGCGTCCGGGCGAGCGAGTACGATGCGAAATCGCCGACCGACTCGTCCGGGCGTCCCGACCGCTCCGACCGACTCGATCCCGGGTCTAACCGCACCGACCGACTCGCTCGGACTCGACTCGCACCGCGCAATGGAGACGTTCCCCGGCCGGGTAAGTACGATGCGCGCCCCGAGCAGTCCGACCGAGCCGCGCACTCCGGCTCGAAAGAGCAGTCGGAGCCGTACTTTGGGGGTCCGTGTCGGACCCCCCTGTACGCCTAGCCGCGCGAGTCGCACACAGGGGGACCCATGGGTCCCCTCTACCTGTGCGTGTACGGCGCGAGTCGCTTCGCCGCGCACACGCTGTAGGGGGCGCCCTTGTCCGCCTCGCACCCATTGAGTCAATGGGAGCCCGCGTACGCGTTGTACGACAGGCTCCCATTGACTTCATGGAGTCCGACCGAATCGAGTCCGATGGCATACGTGCGCATCGTACTCGTTCGGTCGGGCTGCACGGGTCTGATTCGGCCGGAAATCTCTCCGGGTCCGGCTCGGTCGGAGAGATTTCCGGCCCGAATCGGAATCGGCCCCTAAGTGTAGAAGTTATTTCATGGACAGTTTGTGCTTCCCCTGATCGAGTTGATTCCTTGATTTTGTTTTTTGTTACGCTGTCATCATGTTGAGAGTAATGTATTAAGTCTTCAGCGCCCGCTTTATCGTTCATCTCCTCTTTTCTTTTGGTCATGGCAGGGTGTTCCTTGTCAACCTTATTTTCTATTGGCTTGACGACATGTAAAATCTCTGTTAATATTTCTGGCAGAGATGCCAATTTATCTATTATCTGGCTACATCCACGGATTGAGTTTGATTGATGTCCACTGCTGGCAGCCTTAATATGGTTGTTCTTAGTGATCAATACTGATAATGTGTCCAGTTTGCTGTTAATCCCTGCGATATATGTCGCGATCAAGTTCATTAAATCAATCTGAACATCAAGTTTATCTGATTGGAAATTTAGTACGTCTATAGCTCGCTGTAAAGATCTTAATAGAGTATCACTCCATTTTATTAAGTGGGAGGATTTCGACGAAGGCTCTGAAATTAGATCAATTCCACTCACTGAGGAGATTGTAATTGGGGGTGACCTAGATGATTGACTACACGTGGGACTGGAATTTAGTGTAATATTTTCCCCTCCTGCTGGTCCGTACACACTGGATATTTTATTGGGGTGGAGGCTGCCCCTCCTTTCTCCCCAATATGCTGGTCCGGAGGTGTGCCTAAGGCTGGCCTCTTTCCTAGATCTTGAATATGTGCATCCTCATTTGGTTGTGTGTTCAAGTCCAGGGCTTGAATGAGGTCAGCATCGTCTGATACGGAGAAAGAACTAATCCATTCCTCAGTTTGTACTTTATTATTTTCTTTGGCTCTAACTGCACCGGGGTCTACTTTTTCATTTAGGTATTCTCCATGTTTCCCTTCTTTATTTAGATCAAACATATCCTTAGGCAAGTCCTTAGGCAGATGCACCTGCGCTGTGGTAGTTATCCGCCCTTTGTTTGAGGAAACTTCAACTCTGGCCGCCTCACAATTTGCTTCTTGATTTGCTTTGTTTATGTTAAACTCACTTTTATTTGATTCATGGCTTGCCATCCATGTAAGTGGGGAGCTTTCTCCTACAGAACTAGATTGTGTTAATTTGGTGTTGGTACTTAAACGTCCAGGCGACAGGAGGCTTCTTTTGTCCTGTTTTTTGGGTGTAATTGGACTAGGCAATCCTTGTGTCCCAGCTGTGGCATAGATTGCGGCCATTGGGTCCTTTAGAAAATGAAATTTCTGGTTCTCGTTTTTCCTCCAAAATTAAAAAGCACTTATTGGTGTTAACACCGAAACCAGCTTTTCCTTTTGTAATAAGGAATTTTCTTTCCTTCTCTTAATGTTTGAGACTGTATTCAAATCTGTTTTTGACACTCTCTTTTTTGGTTTTCTCTGTGGTGTTTGTCGAGTTTTTCCTGATCTCATAATCCTGGATTGCTCACTCACACCCCAGATGAAAAACTACGCTCGCCCAAAATAATTTCACTGATTCAAACTTGCCAACCTGTCAACTTGCCAGGATTAGTTATTCAGCATATGAAAATATGTGTATATGTATTGACTGAGACCACCCCCCCTCCATTATTTTACCCTCTTCTGAAACGTAATACACGCCTGGTGCCAGTCATCAGCAGTGACTCGTTTATCTGGTCTTTAACTTCTAAATAATCAATATCATGTAGTGATAAGTCATCCAAGTCCTCTAGAGTGCAGGGGATTACAGTGTGAATATTTTCCCACCACCTGCCTCCACATTCTGCAGTCCTTCGTTCCGAGCATTACAAGTCTATGAGGCTGCAGGCAGCACGCCTCTGTTCTCAGCAGTGCCCAGCTGCTCTGACATTCCAAAATCGGAGGTCTTCATCCACGAAGGAATGAAATATGAGCCTGCCTTCTTCCTACAGACTCTGCTGCAAATCGCTTGGCCACACCATTCTGTATCCCACAATTAGAAATAGAGAGAAGAACCGTGCAAACATAGGGGCAGGGGCATATATACAAAAAAATGTCAGAGCGCGGAGCTGTGCCAAATTTGGCAGCGCCGCACTCCGACATTTTGAAAAAAGCATGGGTGCGCTGTATTCACAAGAATACGGTGCACCCCTGTGCTTCCCCTAGCGCTGGTGCAAAAAAAAGCTGCCTAGTGCCAGAGCAGGAACCCTCCCGCCATATTGCAAGGGTGCCTGTGCTGCAGGGACGATTGTTTAAGTGCAGGAAGGGACCCCTTCCTGCACATAAACAATCTTTAAAGGCTATTTGCTCTTCTGCAGCACACATGGAAAGAGCAAAAAAAAGATAAATTAATAATTTCCCCTCATATCGCCTGGTATTCCATGGCATTAGTTTTTGGCGCTGCCTCAGCCTTGTAAATCTGGGGCAGCGTCTAAAAGCAATGGGTGATGCGGTGGAACGCCCACAGCAACACCCATTGCACGCCCCTTTGCCGAAGAGGACTGCAGCGGAAAGGGGCATATTTACAAGGTGGCGTTAAGCCACGCTGAGTGGCTTAGCGCGACCTTGTAAATATGGGAAATGGCGCTACACCACCTTAGCACCAAAAAATGTGACGCTCCAGTGGTGATAGGGGCTTGTAAATATGCCCCATATTTTCTCAGAGTGGTGGTAGTAACTGGGTCTGGTGGCTCAGTGGACTATTGCACCAACTTTAAAAATCTGACTTGGACCTCATGGCCTAATCCCAAAAGGCCCAACAGCACACTGCATCAGAATAGCTTTATCTACATTCCACAGTAGGTGCATCATTAAAGGGGACATCCAGTGAATGGAGTCACAATATCTCTCATCAAACAAAGAACATTCTAGAGTGCTTATTGTTGGTAATAGCTAGTCATGGAGGATTGGGTACAGAGAACAGCTCTATTCTCTTCGCTGGCTGCCTCCTTTAAGATATCTGTTATTTGGGGAATAACACTTCTGGTAAATACAAATACAGCAGCCAGCAGTATTGACCTATTCCCTCTTCATTCCAAGTCTGCTCCTCAGAATGAGCGGTTCCAATCTGGGAAAGAGGGATGACATAATACTACATGTTTTTCCTTGTTCCGACCTGTAAGACTCAGAATCGTGTATGTTTCCCAGCACAGATTCCTCCAGGCACTGCCTGGCAAAATATGTACTGGGAAAAAATGCAACCTTTGCGTGCTGTGCTGATTGCAATTCCAATTCACGTGAAAATGTCTCTTTCCACCCGAACCTGGATTACCACATGTGTGGATGAGCCTTAGGCCCTCATAACAAGTTAAGGCCTGAGGGCCTTATTTACAAAAAAGTGCCACAGCACGGCACTGCAAGCCCTTTGGCTGCGCCACGCTGCGGCACTTTCAAAGCACAGGGATACGTCATATTTCCAACAATATGACGCATCCCTGTGCGTTCCCCTGCGCTGGCGCACAATCGGCTGCCATGCATCACGCAAGCACTCTTGCGCCATGGTGCAAGGGTGCCTGCGTTGCAGGGAGATTGTTTCTGTACAGGGACAGGTACCTTCCTGCACAAAAACAGTAAAAAGAGGTGATTTTCCTCTCCCTATGTGTGCTGTAGAATGCAGCACCCCTAGAAAGAGGAAAAAAAGAGGAGAAATGTAAACATTTCTCCTCGTTGCGCCTCTCTACGCCACCCCTAGGGTGGCATAGCGTTCTGACACATTACCAGGTTTACGAATTCTCGTAAATCTGGAAATGCTGCAGAATACATGGGTGTTGCGTGGGAACACCCACAGCAACACCCATGTTACACCCTTTCATGCAAAGTGTTGAGTGAGAAGGGATCATATTTACAAGGACAGGAAAAGCCACGCAGGTGGCTTTACGTGTCCTTGTAAATATGGGGCAGTAGGTTGCGCCAGCTGTGTGTCAGTAAAAGTGACGCACCGGTGGTGCAAGGGGCTTGTAAATAAGCCCCTAAATTTCGATACCTGTAAAACCAAGTTTGTACACGATCAGAATACAAGTTTTATTTTAATTGTCACACCCACACATTTTTCCGTGATAGATTCTGGAAAGCCAAACCAGCTAAAAATTTAGCAAGGCAAAATGCCCGGAAAAAAAGACAAAACATTTGGAATTCTGTGTTAAAAAACAATTCTGCATGTTATGCCTCATTTTCCTGTTGAAAACTCAGAACAGGAGGAATTAACCACCCATGTGGTAAATCCCTCACCCTGGTGTGTGATGGCATTTACCATCTGTGGTAAATACAACACCTTTTTTATTCTACCTTGTAATCATCAATGGCATCTTGAGAGCTGTTGAGTGGTTGTTGAGGGGAGCTGTGGCAGTGATGATGGAAGGGGATAAGAAATGGGTGAACTGTTGATGCTGTCTTGCTCACCTTTGAAGAGAATCAACTCTGAAGGCAAATTGTCTCAATGGAAGTGACGCTGGATCAAAGTTTTAGGCAAGTGGACACCGTTTTAAAGCAGACTCTGCTCACCGACGGATCAGAGTAACCAAATTACAGGGATTTGGGTGAAATGTGGAGTTAACTATAAAGTCAACATAAGGACAACTGAATAATAAATTTTTTCCCCTGTGATTAGCAAAACTTGTATCTACTATACTTACAGGTCCAGACAGATTTTTGCTATATATTGTCTTGGTTTAGCAAAAAGTTAACCAAATTCACAAATCTCATGTAACAATTGGTGGCAATGTTATAACATCAAGTTAATTAACAGATAGGTCTAGTTTGGCTGGTGTTTTATATATCTCAATTGAGTTAATTACAATCAATTTATGGGGATTATGCTCTACACAGTAATTTAATTAAAGAACAGTTTTTATAGTTGGGGAATTTCTTGAGAGCTAAGATGTGTCACTGATAATTATGAGATGTCTTTGTTGATTTTATCTATCATCATTTACTATATCTATTGATAATGTATTGATAATTTTGTAACAGTTTTAATTAACAGTACAAAGAGCAACATACAGCACATACTGTCTAAAGACATATTGTTCAAATGTGAATGAGGCTGACTCAACTTTGAAAGCCAACTGTGAAAGCTGGTTCAAGTTTAGCAGTGGATTTGAATAACCTTGAACGGAAACTGGCTCATCCTTCAAAGGCGGGCTGGCTAGGTACAGAGTGGACCAGGGCTTTAAGTGGGCCAGGTCCTGCCGGTGCTCAACACCTGCAGTTCTAACAAGCATTTGCAATGCAATAGGTCTCGCATTTGCTAGAGTTGGAGCTATTGGCATTGTAAATGACAATGCCTTTTATTCATTTGTTTTGAAAACCTGCAAGCGGTGCATAAACACGCACTTTGTACGTATAGTCCTTGCTTACGAGAAGCAAGGCTGTCAGTAAAAGAGACTGCCAGTTTTGCTTCTCATAAGCAAGAGCTAGAAGTACAAAGTGCTTGTTTACGCACAGCTTGCAGGTTTTCAAACGCATAAATAAAGGCATTGTCATTTACAATGCCAATAGCTCAAACTCTGCAAATGCGAGACCTATTGCATTGCAAATGCTTTTTCTGTTTTTCCCAAAATCCAGGAATCCAGCAGTGAGAAGACGAATAACGGCATCCACTACCGCCTGCAGCTCAGTGGTCGAAGTGGGGGAAAAAAAGTAGGGGAACTGTGGGCGGAGAAACAGAGGGCAGGAATAACCCAAGGATTGGATCAGTGGGAGGAGCCAGAGGTGTGGCCAGAATGCGCAAACATCCCAATTTTTAGTATTTGTTTGGCATTTCACTGCCCAGTTCAATGAACCAATGGATACACATGATTATTTAAGGTTATAATGAGTTATTGACATTAAAATACATTCACAAAGTGGGATATGCTTCTAATCACAGAATGTTCCAAATACGATAAAATGTGGAATCACAAGCCATTTGTCTCCGAGCCATGGAGTTTTGTCATCTGCACTTCTCCCTTTTTCCACAACAGCAGTTCAAACATGAATGGCAAAATATTCTAGTTTGCAAATGTTTTCTATATAATTATGGCTCTGCCATATTTGCCTCATAATGCAAGATCTGCTGCATGATCTGACCATTTAAACTAAAATTGTTTATAGCTCAAAAGTTAATAAAAATTTTGACTTGTGTTGCTGCGGAGTGGATGGCTTATTGCAAAGGTTAACTGATCACCTTTCTCACTGCTGCATTTGTATGTTACACTGGTCCTAATAAGGCAAAATATTTCCAGAGACTGTTAGCATCTGTACACATGTCAAAATAATAAAATATCAGAAAATATACTGCATTACGCTGCAGCCTTTTTTTTAATGCATAATTTAGTCAACACTGCAGCATAATTTTGTCCTCCTTTGCTGCATAATTAATTCCAGTGGCCCCACAGCAGGCAGCACATGTTGAAAGTGCTTGTGAATGAAGCAGAGAGACTGTGAAGTTTGCGAACTTAGTTTGGTGTGCGTGCAAATCCTGCATTGCCAATCCCTGGTGAGTTGCACTACTACTTCTGAAACAAGGCCAATGGAGGTACGTATGGGTGAGGCAGACTGGCCTCAAGGGCAGGGCCGGCCTTAGCACTGGTGGTGCCCTGTGCATTAATGTTTGTTAGTGCCCCCCAATGACCACCTCTGCCATGGATTCCCTCACTACCACCCTTTAACAGTGCCCCTCAAGTCTCCATAACCACACTTTCTCTCAGATGCATTTAATTTGATTTGCAGCACAACTCATACCATTGTAGGGTGTCAGAGCACTTTACATCACACACATTACACAGAGACAATCAATATGTGTGTAAATCACTGTATAGAAAATGTTACATAAGACTAAGGACTACAAGGTGTAGGAGTCACATGACAACCATACTAGTAGGCCATATAGTTTAATAGTGCTTGGTCTGGAGAAACACAAACTCAGAATTTAAAACGTAATACCATGGTTGGGGGTTCTCTTTAATAATCAGAATTGATTTCTGTCCAAAAGAACACTTTTTGCAACATTAGGATAATCAAAGACTGGGGGGAAAAAACATAATGCTCTAATTTATACCTTGCAGTTTGTATGCAGCTCTTAGATGACAGTTAATAGCTCACTGTTCTATGTTAGGATTTTAACTTATAAACTGCAAGTAACAAAAGGATCTCTTCGACAAAAGCAGTAGCCCATTAACCTATTTACATTATGTGCACTTTGTGATCTGCATGGTACATGTTCTTTGCAGCAGGTACATTAACCCTCTGAGCTAACTTTCCACTAGACAAAATTCCGATCTCTCTCTAGGAAGAGTCATCATGACATTTTTATTGTTGCCGAACATTGCTGGAGGCCAGGAAGGAGGCAGCAAGCGCTTTAAAAACCATAATATACTTGCAAACATAATGCCTCCACCCAAAGTCAGCACCCGGTGCGGTCACACCGGTTGCGTAGCCCTAGAGTTGGCCCTTCTCAAGGGTCCTGTGACCTCAGTGACAGAGTCACTGTTGTTCTAGGGTGTGCTGCTTCATAGGCCTGCCCGCAAGACTGGAGGTGAACTTCAGTATGGATTGTGGTGGACAAGCCTTGAAGGTTAACCTCCACTTTTCATGCTAGGGTCCACCTGCTGGTGCTAAGACACCAGGGCTTCTAAGGTCTTGCGAAGCCTTCTAAGGTCTAGCATGGGATTATGCTCTCTCAGGAAAGTGGTCTGGTGGACTGGTTATTAAGTCTGAACCTGGTTCCCCAGTTCCAAATTCAGCAGCTCTGGCCATAGTGCTACATCCTCTCCCCCACTGAACACCATACTGCCCCCCCCTGACAAAAACTCACACTGCCTTCAACTACAACCCAATTGTTGCCGGCTATAAACACCTGGATGCGGCTCAATTCAAATTACGCACTAGACAAGAGCAATATGCAGCCTACAAAAAAAAAGTAACAACATCCTGGAGAAAGCAAAAACTCATAGGGAATGCAAAATTTAGCAAACCATGTGAAATGTAAGCAGGAACAAAATGGTTACCTTAACGCTTTTACACTCACTATTCAGAAATCAGGGAGTGCTTTTGCCTGAAAACTTAAGGACATGATTACAGGGCACTGAATGGACCCATTTCAATGTCCATTGCTTATATCCTTACAAAACGTAAGCAGTATGGTTTAAAAGACCACATCCCTGAATGCATAACCGCTGTACACATTTTGTTTTCCAATCCACGCATTGCAGTACCTCCAGGATTGGTGCACTAGTTCCAAGCCCAGGGAAAACAAAGACAATAAAACAAAAATAGCGCTTCACTGGCAAACTCTGTAAAAGTGTCGCTAATGTGTTTGGGTGTGAATAAAATGAATCTGGCCACTTTGCTACCACTCTGTTTTACTTTATTTAGTTATTTTTCATATTTTTAACCTTTTATTCCCGATGCTGCACTTTGGAATTAAAATGTCAGGAAAAATATGACATTTTCAGCAAAAGTGTTTTTCTTTTTTGGATCCATTTCACAGGGGAGCAAATAAAAGAAAGGAGAGGAAAGAAAGTGAGAACCCCGTCTTGAAGTCACGGTTTTCAGTAAGAGAAGAACTGCAAGACAGAAAGAGAGGGAAGAAGGAAAGAGTGGGGGGGGGGCAGCTGAAGCGGCAGAGCAGAAGTGGACACTGTCTTTGTCTTCTCTGGGCAAGAAGGAAAAGACAGAGTCCTGTTACTTTTCTGCCGCCCGCCCGATTTCTTGCGTCCCGGGACGCATTTTAAAATAGAAAAGTTGGGGAACGGAATCCTTGGAATTAAAGAAGTAGGGGCACAACGTGCCCTGCCGATCCCACCCACTTCGACCACTGCTGCAGCTTCTGTACAGCAACGGTGAGTCTCTGCTCCCAGCACCGGGCCCTGCACCCCGGCCCAGACCCGGGTCACAACCGGGCACCGCGCACATCCGGGACCTTGACCCTTGGCCTGAAACCCCTATACACTGACCCACAGGCCCCCACGCACCGAGAAAGTTCCCCACAGGACCACCCCTGAATAGGTTGCAGGAAGCCAGGGCAGGTACCATTCCGGGGGCGGGGGGGTCAGCCTACACCGCGTGCCATGTGGTGGCAGGTCCCACGTGTACTGACCGGTGCTAGAGAGCGTCTAGTCCTACCTGGTTTAATACCCCCTCTCGCATCACCTCCTTTCAGCCGGGGCCGGTAAAGGCAATGGGCCATATGAGAGGTGTTTTATCATTTTTTATCATTTTATTTGGAAGAGTTCCCACTTTGTGCGTGTATACTTTTATTAGTAAGCAGAAGAGGTGACCCGTTGAGCTCCGAGGTTTACAAAGCAGATACTCTGCCTGGACCAGGCCCACCGTCGAGCCCCCTCTGCGCCTCCCTCTGGGGCCCCTCTTCTAAGCGCTGTGTGTTTCCTTTGCAGGCATCCGCATGGAGCAGGACTTCTGCGTGCGCCTCATCGACTCCATGACCAAGCAGGTAGGTCGGCGGGGCTCTGCCGGGGGCTGTGGGTTTAGAGGGCGGAGAGGCCGCTGGTGGGGTAAGGGCGGAGGCGGACAGGCCAAGAAGGCAGCGCTCCTCGGATTTACGGCTTTCATCGGTACATGCAGTACGGGCTTCACCATGGAGGTGTGTGTGGGTGGAGGCGTGGGGGGTTCAGAAGCTACACTCCATTCCTTAAGCCCCATAGTAATGCAAACAAAACAAAACCAGGATCTAAGCTCCCCTTCTGGAAAATACCCCGAGCTTCCGGTAGATGTGGGAGGCGTAGGATGGGGAAGGGGCGCGTGACCGCCCTTAACTCAACCACCCTCTTAAGTATATATTAGGCCTTTACCACCCTGGCTGACACTTGATACACACAGGCCCCTGTGCCCAGCCCTACGGTTGGCCGCAGTCACTGCAAACAACATCGAATGCTGCAAGGAAGATTTGGAAAATAGTTTCATCAATTTTATTTTAATAGCAAAGTTGCAGACCCCGCCGATCCTTTTAATTCTAAACTTGGAGGAAGCTGTGAGGTGCGAGTGCATGGTGTTTCTTTAATGCTTTCCTTTTGGCTTTTAATTAAACGGCGCCTCTGTTACATTTCGTCTACTGGCACGGGGCGGGGATGGTGCGGCGCCCTTTAAAACAAGTGGTGCGCGCACGCGCGCCACAGCGAAAGCTATGTGGTTTCAATTCTCGCGCCCGTGTCTGGGCACGATAAATGAAACCACATGGCCTATTGCTGTCTATTACGCGCACCAAGCGCGTAATAGACACCAATAGGCCATGGGCGGAGCAATGCGCCCGCCTTTGGCCAATTGCGTGCAGTCTTCATAAAAAGACGCACGAAAACGCCAATGGGGTAGCACAAAAGGAATCGCACATGCACGAGCGTGTGCGATTCCTAGGTCAGTGCTGAATCCCCGTTTTTTCATCTACTAAATGTCTCGCGCTGCGCGAGCACTGCTGCGCAGTGCAACGCTAGGCGCGAGACCTAAAAAGCAGCTGCTGAGACGGGTCCCAACGGGCTCTCTATTTTTGTCTTAACTCTTCAGCAGTACCACCCTTCACTGTCTTTGATGCAACTTCAAAGAGACTCGTTATAGTTCTTTCACAGTCTCGTTATTTCAGAACTGAAGCATTTTCAATATTATATACAACTAGGCTGGTTTACTGACAGAATATCGACCTCAAAAATATAGATGTAAAAAATATCGAGGTAAAAATATAGAATGCAAAGATATCAACTCCCTATACTTAAACAGGTAAGTACAAAAAATCGAGAGAAAAAAATATCAATGTCAAAAATATAGTAGTACAAAATATCGATTTTTATATGTGTATATAAAATAAAATAATAAATATTAAATATATTTAATAAAATTAATTTTAAAAAATTAGATTCAATATACATTTTAACAAATATAACAAATGAACTTAATTAAAAAAAGTTGAACACATATACATAATAATATATATAATATACTTATATATAATAATATACTTTAAAAAGTGGAGAAGTGTGGCTCAATGGTTAGAGCGGCAGACCCTGATGCAGAGATCTGGCCCGGGACCAGGGTTCAATTCCCGCCTCGGCGGGTCTTGGGCTCAATTTCCTCGGACCTGATAACTCTCGCCTCGGTGCCTATTCTAATCATGGGTCCCACTCTGCAACTCTGGGCAATAGCTTGCTTAATCTCCACAACGGCCCCAACAGCGCTGGGATGCCTGGCTTCACCCTGGGGGTGCCCAGGAGTGGACATTTCACAGGGAAAAGCCAGGAAGGGTTCCACAGCGGTATGCGTACAGCGCCTAGACACCCCTTTGGGGGTATGGGTGCGCTTTACAAGTACAAATTTCATTTCATTTCATTTCAAAACAATTAATAAACTATTAATTTTAATTTCTTTTATCAGTTTAAAATTATATAAACATTTACAAATAAATATATATAGATATACATACCAATAGATTACATAAAATCTAATAAAAAAATTCTATTATAAATTAAAACATTAAAACTTAAATTTCCCAACAGTAGGGAAAGTGTTGGATAGCGTAGGGGTAAAAATTACTATTCCCACTCCAATGAGTGCAACAGTAGGGAAAGTGTTGGATAGCGGAGGTGTAAAAATTACTATTCCCACGCCAGTGAGTGCAACAGTAGGGAAGGTGTTGGATAGCGGAGGGTTAACATTTACTATTCCCACTCCAGTCAGTGCAAAAGTAGGGAAAGTGTTGGATAGCGGAGGGGTAAAAATTACTATTCCCACTCCAATGAGTGCAACAGTAGGGAAAGTGTTGGATAGCGGAGGAATCAAAATTACTATTTCCACTCCAATAAGTGCAACAGTAGGAAAAGTGTTGGATATCGAAGGGGTAAAAATAAGTATTCCCACTCCAGTGAGTCCAACAGGAGTGAAAGTGTGGAATAGCGGAGGAATAAAATTTACTATTCCCACTCCAGTCAGTGCAACAGTAGGGAAAGTTTTGCATAGCGGAGCGGTAAAAATTACTATTCCCACTCCAGTGAGTGCAACAATAGGGAAAGTGTTGAATAGCGGAGGGGTAAAAATTACCATTCCCACTCCAATAAGTGTAACAGTAGGGAAAGTGTTCGCTAGCGGAGGTGTAAAAATTACCATTCCCACTCCAATGAGTGCAACAGTAAGGAAAGTGTTGGATAGCTGAGGGGTAAAAATTACTATTCCGACTCTAGTGAGTGCAACAGTAGGGAAAGTGTTGGACAGTGGCGGGATAAAATTTACTATTCCCACTCAAATCAGTGCAACAGTAGGGAAAGTGTTGGATGCAGAAGGGTAACAATTAATATTCCCACTCCAGTCAGTTCAAAATTAAAAACAAACAAAATATTAACAACAACAAAATATTTAAAAACAAAATAAATAAAAAAATATAAAAGTATTTTAAAAATTAATATACAAATATATTTAATATTAAAAAAACATATTATAATGTTAAATACATATGACAAATACCTACAAATATTATATTAAATAAAATTTAAAAAACAAATAAATATTTGTAATTAGAAAATATTTAGAAACAAAAACATTACCTACATTTAGTTTTTATTTCCTACCCTATAACACCACACAATTCACAACCCACATCTAAATTTAAAAAAATTACTTCCATAATTAACATAATCAATTACCAATTAAAGAAATATTCTTAATTAAAAAACAAATTAAAACTCATAAAAATTAATTAACTTTACCACACTTTACCCTTATAATCCCCACAACCCACACCTAAAATGAAACTGTAAAAAATTCATTACACAATTAAAACTTATTTTCAATTAAAAAACTCATAGTATTTAACAACTAATTATAAAGTAAGTCAAATTAATGTACTCCCCACCCTGTACCCCTATAAAAGTAAAAGCCACACACAAAAAAAATAAACAATTACCCTAATTAAATATCAATTAATTAATTATTATTAATGATCAACTAATTATTAATTCATTAAACATAAATTACTTCCCACCCTTTACCCCTATAAACCCCACACCTAAAATTAATTACACAATTTCCATATTTAATTTTCAATTAATTAATTAATAGTATTTTAAAAACGAATTATTAATTAATTAAACATAAATTACTTCCCACCCTTTACCCCTATAAACCGTACAACCGGCACCTAAAATCAATTACACAATTTCCATAATTAATTTTCAGGGGGCGTGGCCAAGCCGCCGACCGTAATGGCCGCGTAGGCTTGTAGCTCCACCGCTGACTCCATGTAAACTGCTGACCCTGGTGGCTACGGCGGCGATACCGGATCAAAACAGGCCGCAGGAGATGTAGGAGATGATGTGGAGAGGCTGCCACTATGAAAGTCGGCCCGAGGAGCGATCGTGGTGCGGATCGGCACCGAAACACGGAGACTGGGCGTGGTGCGGCCTACAGCCTCGTGTGAAGCCGGGGACTCGCCTGAGCAGGGCCGGCGAGAATTGTGGCGAGGATCGAGGGGGCCGCGGTGGGCCAAGAACGAGAGACGCCATTGGGGTAAGCGGTTGCAGTGGGGGCATAGAGCGGCCTGATATCTCCTAAAACGAGCCACAGACGCTCCCCGGAGGCCCCGCGGTGACAGGGGCCGCGGGTGAGCCTGGGGACCGGCCGCCGGGCCAGGAGCTGTAGGACCCACATGGGTAGCTTCCCCGCGACCGCACCCCCACACATAACAACAGCGCAGCACCTCATTATTAAGAAGACCAACACCAGCGGCAGGGCCCACCGGGACTTCTGTGGGCCCGTAACGCGAGACCCCGGTAGGGCGAGCGGTAGTGCCGGGGGCACCCTGGCCGACCAGGCGCACCCTGCGTGGCACGGAGGACGATCCCCGGTGGCCCTGTGGAGACTGAGGCTGCGGGTCTACCCGGGGATTGCCAGAAGGTCAAGTTAATGCGAGGGCAGAGTTAGCGGTCCTCCCCCCTGCCTTTGAGCATTTGCTGCGCCAGCAACGTGGCCTCTCTCAGAATAGGACAACACCAATGGCGGCAGCCAGAGGCAAATACTTTGGCATTAATAATGATGTAACAACGGCGCTATATGAACGTCATTTCAGTGGGACATAAATAAAGTAGGTGGACAGCGGTCCTGTGCCGGATCACGCAGAGGATCGGACCCCCCCTTGTCAAGGGCTTACTTCTCTTACGCTGAGTGGGTCAACCAGAAGGGGACTGTAATTACAAGTCAGTCCACCATAATCCACCAGATTGGGGCATGGGTCGTAAAAACCCTAGGCAAAGCACTTTGTCCTTTAAAGCGCCTGGAACCAGTACTGCGACGCAGCAGACCAGCATGGCGGAGGGTGGAGTGACGCACACAACTGAAGCGGCTGGGCCTGACAATATGTTGTTGGAGCTCAGGGCGGGCTTTAGGGCGCTGGACTCCCGCTTTGATGCCCTGGACAAGAGGTTGGAATCCATGGGGGTGCGACTTGATCAACAGGAAGGGCGTCTGACCACGGCAGAGGGCAGAATCTCTGACCTAGAGGATGGCGCTGCCCAGACCACCAAAAAGTACGAAAGGATAGAGAAGCTTCTCAAAGCTGTCACCATTAAGAATGAAGATTTGGAGGCACGTGGGCGGCGTAATAACATTCAAATCACGGGGTGCCTGAATCCACCAATACTGGGCGGCTGGACCAATTTGTGGAAACACTTCTTTCGGATCTTTTTGGCAGTGAGTCCTTCACTGCCACGTTTGTGGTGGAACACGCACATCGCATCCTGGGACCACGACCAAATCCAGGATGCCCGCCAAGACTGATCATAGCCCGCCTGTTGAACTTCAAAGACAGGGACACTGCCCTACGGATGGCGCGCGAGAGGGGACAACTAGAATGTCAGGGGTCGTCCATATCCATGTATCCAGACTTCACTGCAATGGTACAGGAGGCACGCCGAAAGTATCCCAGGGTGAAGGCGAACCTTCGGAAGTTGGGGCTAGGGATGATGTACCCAGCACGGCTAAAGGTGGAAGTGGCCGGACGGTCACAAATCTTTGACTCCCCCAATGACGCCCAGGAGTTCTGCCAGAAATACTCTAAATCAGGGAGACAACACGGAACAGCGCCCGTGCAGCAGTCACAGAACATACCGGACTCTGGCGCAAGTGCCGATCTCTTCTCTGCCAGATAAGTTGAACTGATGCTAATTTTCAAGCTGTAGTGGGCTGGTGATGGTGTGTATGATATAATACCGCATTGAATTGCCGCCAGGGACAAACCAGATACATATATTCAGGCATATATGTGCCAAGACAGTGGGGAAGCGGCGTGGCGTTGCCACCCACCAAGTGCTGATGCACCTGTTTAAGTTTCTGCAGTATTATAGTACACTGTTTCTATATTTGCATTTATATTCAAATGTTGTTACAATGAGTTGGGTCTTCCCCCTGAAGTTAGGTATGGGAGGTGGGAGGGGGGTACTGGGATTGTAGGCAAAAGTTAGTAACATGGTTCATTTACGATCAACAATTACAGTGCAGTAATAATTGTCTGGGTGCTGGCAAGTTCGATATGCAAGAAGTAGATCATGGTTAACAAGGTACAGGCAGAGGCTAATGTGGTGATGATGTCCTGGAACGTCAAGGGCCTTAATAATGCTTGTAAATGTAAACAAGTGACCAATTACATGCAACGCCATCAGGTGGACATTGCTTTCCTACAAGAGACTCATTTGGCAATATCTGTCAGGATGCCACTGGCCTCAAATTGGGGGGCACATAGATATTTCGCAGGTTATAGCTCATATGCCAGTGGAGTTGCAATATTGATACATAGGCGGTGCCGTTCAGGAAGGAGGCGGTCTGCTGGGATTCAGGGGGGCGTTATTTATTGGTTAAGGGATGTATGCTAGAGAATTTTGTGCTGTTTGTTAATATATATGCGCCCAATGTTGATGACCCTGTGTTCTTTGACATCATTCACACCTGAATAGAGCGCATGGGGACGGACCACATATACATGGGGGGATTTCAATCTACTCTCCGACCCGGAGCGCGATAGTACAGCACACACGATAGATACAAAGCCCAGGGAAAGGCGAACATTACTGGACACTATAGAAAGGTTTGGGCTGGTGGACGCATGGAGGTATCATTGTACAGATCGGGAGGGGTACACACACTATTCTGCACCACATAACACATGGACACGCCTGTATTATTGGTGCCTCTCCGCTGGGGTGGCACTATGGATAGAAACAGTTAGCCACCTGTCGCGTACATTGTCTGACCACTCCCTCGTTTTGTTAAAGATGAGAGTCCCCAGAGCAGGGGGGGGGAGGGGGGCGTAGAACGTCCATGGAGATTTCCAGATACGGCCCTGAGAGATGCTTTTTTTGCAACTGAACTGGGGGAAGCGATCACCGAGTACTTTTCGCTAAATGTGGGATCAGTGGAATCCAAGGCCACACTATGGGAAGCCTTTAAGACATATATTAGAGGAGTGTGTATCTCAAAAAGCGCAGGGGTACTTAGGGATCTGCGACGTACACTAGCACAAATAGAATCGCAGTTGACTGACCTAGACTGTATAGAGGCAAATACCACAAGTCCCTCACAATTTGCAACGCCGTGCAGCTCTGCTGGCTGAATTTCGGGAGGCAGCAGAACGTGAAGCGCACTACCTTGGCAAATATGCAGCGGCTAGGCGGTATGGGGAGGGCGAGAGGCCAGGTAGAACGTTAGCTAGGCTAATGCAACAGTCCCGTAGGCCGACCTATAGAGCGGAATTAACGGGTCATGATGACGTGCGGATAACTGGTAATGTAGGAATCCTAGAGGAGGTGCTCACGTACTATACAGCATTGTACACCTCCAGAGCCACCGGACACCCTGTTGACTACAGTGACTACCTAGATGAGATCTCACTGGTGTGGATGGAAAAGGCACACCAGGAGTTTCTGGCTGAGCCCTTTTCAGAGGACGATGTCACTGAGGCTATTGATGCACTAGACGGCTCCAAAGCACCAGGGTTTGATGGGTTTACGGGCTGCTTTTATAAGAAATATAAGGCCCTCATTACACCCTATCTTATTGATATGTATAAGGAGGAGGTGGAGGCGAGGATACTCCCACCCACCTTGAGAGAAGCGGTTATAATTCTGCTTCCAAAACCCGGGAAGGACATACGGAAGTGTAGCTCATATCGACCGCTTTCCCTTTTAAACTTTGATAATAAGATCCTAGCTAAAATATTGGCAACAAGGCTTGCATTAATCGTTGAGAAGCTGATCTCGCCAGCACAATCGGGTTTCATTCCTCATAATTCAACAGCTCTTAATCTCCGTACGTTGTTTGCCACACTGCACAGAATATCACCGATGGTCCCGGCTGCCGCTGTTTTACTCGATGCAGAAAAAGCTTTTGACTCGCTTGAGTGGCCCATTTTATATGCTACAATGGGACGGCTGGGGGTGCCGGAACGGTTCTTGGCGGTTGTTAAATTGCTGTATACGTTAACTACAGCGCACATTCGACTCAATGGAACATTAACTGACGCGTTTAAACTCACTCAGGGAACACAGCAGGGGTGTCCACTCTCTCCCCTGTTGTTTGTAGTGGCACTCGATCCATTGGTGCGGCATCTCCAGGAGAGGCACCGCCACCGGGGGCTGCAATTTAATACAGGTCCCCTACTTCTTACATTGTATGCAGACGATATTATACTGTATGTAAGGCACCCGGCCGATAACTTAACACCACTTCTCCGGGAAGTGACAAGATATGGTACCATGTCAGGTTTGCATATTAATTGGGAGAAGTCGGAGGTTTTCCAGCTGACGGTGGCGACATGTGACAGAACGGTGGAATATCCACTGGCGTGGTGTGATGACTCCGTGAAATATCTCAGAATCCACATCCACAGAGAAAAGGATTGTATCCTTCATCTGAATTATGGCCCGGTTATGGAGAAGTTGGGACGCAATATAGAGCGATGGTTGACGTTGCCTTTGTCAATGGCAGGTAGAATAGCTATAATTAAGATGGTGGTTCTTCCACAATTTTTATATCTTTTTCAAAACATCCCTATTCCGTTGTATAATAGCTTCTTCACAGACCTTCGAGCGTTGTTGATACGTCTCGTGTGGGGGGAAAGCAACCCCGCATTGGTTGGGATACTTTAATGTTGCCATATGAGAAGGGTGGTTTTGGGGTACCAAACTTTCAGATTTATTACTTGGTAGCGCAGGCAAGTTTTGCTCTGACACTGATATCATGCCAGATGTCGGGATCCCATATCACAGACCGGAGGCTGATCTGGCGCTTCCGGCGCCACTCACCACCCTGTTACTGGTAGGGTTTCCGCGAGACCCGCACGATATCCAGACACTATCCACAACCAGTTGGGCATGGCACAAGCTACTAGGGCAACTGGATCCTGCATATTATATTCCTCTGCACTGCCACTAGCGTGTAATGGCTGGGTTCCCATATTTGCAGGAGGCCTTGGTAAAGCGCACAGTTGGCTAAATTTCAGCTGGTAACATTTGGCGACCTGTTCCCCAACGGTCATATTTTCTCACGCATGGAGGACCCTCGCTTCCGAGAGACAACTATGAATGGATCACTTTGTGCAGCAGAGGCTTCAGAGGGCATTGCGTGCAAGCATGTATAGTTACCCACTGGAACCCCCTGAATTCCCAATACTGACAGGGGTTATTAAGGACGGGGAAGGGAGTCATCTTATGGCTAGGATGTATAAGGCAGCGGTGGCAATGCTTCCCTGTCGAGATGCGGGGGTGCAGGCGGCTTGGGAACGCGACATTGGTCACCCAATTACAGATGCGCAGTGGGGTAGGTGCTGTACGCAAATACACCGGGTTTCACCTAACCACCGGCACAAGTTGCTGCACTTTAAATTTCTGTGGAGAGCGTATATGACACCTAGCAAAATGCATCCTATAGACCCTTCACACCAACACGCATGCCCGAGATGCCGCTCCCCAGAGGCCGATTTCGCACATATTACATGGACCTGTATCAAGATAGAGGGCTATTGGAGGTCAGTCTTTGGGGAAATTTCTTGTATGATTGAAATGGAGGTTAATCTGCGCCGTTGATGGCGCTGCTAGGGTACACGCAGGTCCTCCCCAAATCCAAGCGTCGATTTGTCGCGATTGCACTCCTCATTGCTAAACGTGAAGTGGCGATTAAATGGGGTAGCAAGCATGCCCCCACACTGCATGCATGGCTCCATAGTAATGACATATTGCAACACTGCTAGTGACACATATGCACAACTGCAGCCACCTGCAGCTAGGCCCGTTGATATCTGGCAGCCATTCCAATCCTACCTGCTGGCAATACGGGATATCAATGACACCCCTACACAGCCGCGGTATGCACTCACGGGAGCCAGGGTAAATAGGGGCACACATGAGGTTGCTATACCATCGTAGAGTTCGCAGTGACTACATCTAGGTGTTGAGCCTGACCCTATGTAGTACAGACTTCTGTACCTACTGTAGAACTGGTCTAAATATGCATGTAACTTGCACGTGTAACAATGTTATTTCTTAACTATGCTGCTCAATAATGCACTGTAATGCTATGTAATTTTCTTTCCTTTTTTGTGACATCAATAAAAACCTTATAATTTTTTTTTATTCAATAATCAAAAATAAATTACTTCCCACCCATTACAACTATAAACCCCACAACCCACACCTAAAATTAATTACACAATTTCCATATTTAATTTTCAATGAATGAATTAATATTAATTACCAACTTATTAATTATCAATTAATGAATTAATATTAATTAACAACCAATTATTAATTAATAATACATTACTTCCCATAATTAACACTATAAAATCTCAATTAAATACATATTAATAAATAAAATAGTCATTAATTTATTATAAATAAATTACTTCCCACCCTATCCCCCTATAAACCCACAACCCGCTACGGAACTAAAAATGCAACATTTCATTGAAATAAAATTGATAACTACTAAAAATTGAATACATAGATTAAAAAACATAAACAATTCTTATACAAAAAAATACATCACATACATTTAAAATATATACTAAAATACATAACACTAATTAAAAAATCGATATTTTAAACAACTATATCTTTGCGAACGATATTAATGACTTCTATATTTTTAAAAACAATATTTCTTACCTTAAAATCGATATTCTTGACCACGATATTCTTGCTGTCAATATTTCTGACTAACAATATTTAGGACTCTATATTTCTGTAGTTCGATATTTCCAACTCAATATTTTGTCTGCACACCGAGATCATAGTTGTTGCTTATTTATCTTATGCAATTAAAAAACATTGAGAAACCCAGTTGTCCTGGCTTGTAGGTGTAATGTTACTTGTTGTATTATATATCTGGATGTAGTGACAAGCAGCAGAATACCAGTCGGGCAGCACACTATGCTAAGCACAGATTTTTAGCTTACATGTTTTTAAGTCACACACCTAATTACATTGGCCATGTCCCTTTGAGAGACCTACCCCAGTTTTTTCATCCCACTTAAAGCCCTGGAGTGGACAGATGCTGGCACACCTCTGAAGAGATGTAGGCTTCCCCAACATTGAAGCTTTCTGGATGAACTATAAGAGCTCCCTGCTTAACCTTGAAGAGAGGCTGACTAAACAGAGGAGCCAGGCATCGGCAGGGGTGCTTCATAGGTGTGGAGGCAGAGAAATCGAGCAGACACCTTGTTAGGGTGAGGCTGTCACTCACTTTGAACATACATTACGTTGCAGTGTGATGATACTTGTTCACTGCATCATAAGAGCAAAAGCAATACTACAGGTAACACTGTCATAGGGATTCTGCACATACACAGAGCTATGCACAGGATAATAGGACCTCGGAATACGGTGGTGAGCCAACAGTAATCCTCAGCACCTAAAACCCTAACCCAACTAGCCTTAGCGTCCCATTAGCATCAATGTACCAATGATTAGACAACCCAGAACACGGTATCTCTCCCTCAGGACTCGCAGTAGCAAGAACACTCTTTCGTCACTCACTCATGCTTTACCACAACGGGCGTAAGAAGAGACACGGTATAGGTTAAAATGTTTATTTCAACATACGTGCTCTAAGATACAGTACACGTGTCAGTACTATCAGCATAATGCATAAGAATAATATAATCAGCATAGTTACAACTCCATAGAATACTAACGGGGAAAGCATTTCATAAAGCAGTGGATATAGGGATAAATGACCTTACCCCCCTCCCCGTTCTAGTAGCTAGTGTATTATAAAAATAGAAGACCTCTGGGCTTTGACTAGCGAACCCCCATACCTCAGTCTCTAGATGCAAAGACTACATCAGCAGATTATCACAGCTCTTCTCCCTGGAAAGGTTATTCTCCAAGTCCCTCTCAAGAGGGAAAAACGCAATACTAAAAGCCCACCAATTTCCCCATGGCAGCTGTACATAGTGTTATGTCTAGGTGCGAGGGACTGGCCATATCAGCAAGAACCAGGGACGTTGTTTTTCGACCTTGTAACTGTTGTTCAGACTGAGCCCAAAGGGAACAGGAGAAAAGGTGAGAAACAGAAAATGCAGACAGTTGTAAAATAACTTGGCAGGAGCAGAGGGCGACAGAACAACGGCTAAGAGTAACGTGCGCAAAAGTCATCATGGCAGCCAGGCCCATGCCAACGCATCCAGGCAGGCCAGGAGGCCACAAACCACAAGACACCCTCCCCTGGACAGTCCATCGGCCAGGACAAGGGACGAAGACAGAGTTCAAAACACCTGAGCAGAACGGAGGCGTCCACAGCGGAAGCAGTCCCAATGAAGGACAACGGGTGGGAAAAGGGAGTATAAAGACAGTCAGCGAGGCAGCTCACGGGCCGTGAATGCCATGTCAATCCAAAAATGTGGAAGTGCAGAAAAACGCTATACCGTCCAAGAGGACATCATTGGAATCGTCAGAAAACATAGACGCCATCCAGTCTAAAAGATCAAAGCTGCAGGAATGCTCCTCAGAGGATGGAGCATCAAAAAGCAATGCGGGACAGCTTACGTGATATTCAATATAGCTTTGTTGTAGGAGAGTCTGAGCAGCCGCCCAGATATCCCATTGCGCCAAAATCCCCAGTGCAGCCGCACGCGTCATGCAGCCCGCAACGGAACAGTCCTGTTCATGGGCCCCTAAGGGACCCATCAACCGAACAAAATCCGGAACAGACAAAGACGTATTGGAGAGGCAATAATCCATGGTCCAGGTGAAAGGACAGCGGATGCAAGACATCACAGGTTGCACGCAAGTGAAACACGCAAAGCGAAAAGAAAGGGAATAGGACACACTCAATGTCGCCAACGGCAGGACCCCGAAGCCAGACAGGAGGCGCTCACGGAGCAGCTGGAGGCGTCCGGGGTCGTGAAGGGCCCATTGGGGAGCAGCCATTGCGAAGGAAGCAGACCAACAGCAGTACAACAGCCGCCAAGGCAAGTATTAATGGAAAGCCACCAAAGACGCTGGAAAAAATCGAATGAATAAATGCCGGTATCACACCAAAAATAGTTTGGAAAGAGGACACAATGCCGGACCCCACCACCTTAAAAAAATGCACTAGACCTACAGTGTTAGATGCGTTAAAAATACGGTGAATCAATTCACCGAAATGTTGTGGGAGGTTAGTGTTCAAAAGGGCCTGTATTTCACTGTGGGTACTTGCCACCTGGAGAATGAATGTCTCCCGGGCGGAAGTGAGCATAACCTCCTCGTTCAATAATAGCGCCTTTATTCTGCTCAGTTTATTGAAATCCGCCTCCATAGTAGGAATGGAAAGCCAAATAGAATTATCTATGATGCCGTGAGGGGAGGAAAAAGCACATTCTTGCAGCAGACAACCCTGTGCAAAACTGTAACAACATAGGGTATGCCGGCCTGCATGCCACAGCAGTTTTCGTTATTCAAAAGCAAATAGCTACCATTTGTAAGCAAAGTAAAGGTAGGAGAAATAGCAGGAGCAGGAATGCCCTTCAACACACAAGCAAGATTCGGGGCAGAGATATTACAAGCTCCGTGCAATTTAATATGTTTACAAACAAGGGAATGACCCACAGTTGAATCGCATGACTCCCCAGTGAGAAAAACTTCTTTGCCGTCTCTAAGGCATTTATACATGAAAGGGAGGGACCAAAGTTCATGCAGGAAGGCACTACCCAAAGGTTGAAAACGGCCCACAGGATAATGTTTCATGCATGAACTAAATTCAAACAAGGAAAAAGGTCAAGCGATAACCCCATGAACTAGCCACACAGCAGAATCCAATTCCGCCACAGAGAATGGTAAGGGCTCCACTTTCTCGATATGTAATAGAGTGTAAGCTGCATCTTTCATGGACATGAATAGCTGTTTGTCAGTTAAATTAAAAGGCCGAAATAAGGCAGTGGTGTTCAGAAAATGCCAAGGAACTTTACCCAACTTAAGTGTTTGTAAAGTCCACGCAAACTGCATAACGGAACGTAACTGATTTTGACCATGGTACAACACAGAAACATCATCTTGTACAATATCAACAACAGAGGACACAATATTCTCTAACGCGTAAATGCGGGAAGACAGGGTATTAATACTATTGTCAACAACAGCCAGCACCTTTTCCATATTAGCTTGGTCTATCTCCCGGAGACGGGAAGCTGCTTCCATTTGCGATAGCTTCCAGAGTTCATTATAAGCTTCATAAATGAACCTCTTCGGTCGTGGACCACGAGGTCCCAATATAAAGTCGGACAGATCAATGTTGCCTGTTAGGAGGGATAAATGTTGTTTAACAGATTCCAGGGAAGAATGCTGTAACCACTGTTTACATAATTTACCTACAGAATATGTCTTGACAGTACGGGAGCCTGAAAACCTAGGATCGGACCTATCCTGTTTGTAGCCAGGGACTGAGTCGTGAAAACGCAGTTGGCACGCATTAGATGATATGGGCCAAGCCAACCAGGGTGACTGAACAAGCGTAGAAACATTAAACGAATTGTTCTGCAACAAAGCTTGCAAAGTGGCTAGGGACATATTAAGGTGCACGCTAGTGTTTGTAGTGGAAGACAGGGATGGAATGGAAGGTGCATTTAATTGTTTGGTAGTAGCCAAGCCCCAACACGTAGTCTGATAGATGGAAGCATTCAGAAACAGAATTTGGGTCGGGATAAGGCAAGTACGATGCAAAGCCTCGGTGCATTGCACCTGCCATGGTCTTGAACCCCAGATCGATTTTGCCGTCTCTAAGGCATTTATACATGAAAGGGAGGGACCAAAGTTCATGCAGGAAGGCACTACCCAAAGGTTGAAAACGGCCCACAGGATAATGTTTCATGCATGAACTAAATTCAAACAAGGAAAAAGGTAAAGCGATAACCCCATGAACTAGCCACACAGCAGAATCCAATTCCGCCACAGAGAATGGTAAGGGCTCCACTTTCTCGATATGTAATAGAGTGTAAGCTGCATCTTCATGGACATGCCTTGCACCTGCCATGGTCTTGAACCCCAGATCGATTTTAAATCTACAGTGTTCTTCCAGTACTCATAACCACCCACAGCTAAGGCACTCAAAAAGGAACCCGAATATAGCAATTTGGTGTGGGTCAACATGATTTTCTGAGTTGATGGGGCATTTAATTAAAAAAATAAGAACCAGGGTTCGATCTATTAAAATCAGTGAAATATGTATATTTATTTCTAAGAGTCTGGGAACTACCTGGTAAAGGGTTTGGACAATGTTCCCATTGGGTGTACTGCGAAAGAATCTCGTAGTGTACTTGGTTTATGAACAAAATGGTTGCCCCAATGCTGGTAGCAATATAAATCGGCATAATTCGCAGAATTCATATATAAATCCTCAGAATTAAAGGAAGCATAATATTTTAAATCAGCAAACAACGCTTCAACGGCATGCACATCCCAATCGTCAGAATGAATATTACTTTTTACTATATCACCCATCGAAACTCGAAGGACATTGGGTACATTAATAATTTCTGTTGGTCCATGAATTTGAAAGTTTACTGCATCCCATACGATGCCATCAGCAACTGGAAAAGCTGAAATGTTCACTAATGTGTGTTCACGCTTCATGATGTGAGATGAGGAATGTGGAGCCAAAGTTCCAGTAACACTATTCACAGCAGAGCGTTCCGGTAGATAGTGACCATTGATGAGCAGAAAAAACACTGTGACAAAGCCAATGGACATGAACAAAAAAATGAGGAACATCACCAACCAGAGGTATGTCCAGGGGGGAATCAAAAAATTGTCTCTGAACCAGGATACAAAAATACTGAACTTGGACGGGACAATGGATGAAGTGGAATCCGAGTCAAAGGAATAACGTGTTGGGCTCAGCGACGTTGTTGGTAAGTGTGCCACCGATTCGGTATCGGGATAGGTATACTCGTTCTCGTCGATGCAGGGGGAGACAGGGGGTTCGAGTATACTTTCAGGCAAATCAACCATCTCAATTGTAACATCAGTGACCGTTCGGGCAGGCGGGCCACGAACACAAGTCCGGTAAATGGCAGGACAAGAGACCGCTGGTGTAACACTATTCAGGATCGGCCAGTTGTTGTAGCTTGACATTTTCCACTGAGATGTATCTGTTCTCCTTGCGACCAGGAAGCGGTGGTAAGATGACTGTACGTGTTCCCTTCAAGCCCAGGACTGGAACCGGTGCACGATAAGAGGGGCCGAATTCTTTCTTGTTCTCCACCTTCTCTCGAACCAGGTCGCCAATCTTCGGAAGCCAGCCGGCAACCGAATCTGCAGAGCAGGGTCTGTGGCTGAAGGTAAATGTGCGATTGCAAGTTTGTCTCGGGCTTCTTGTAAGTCCTGTAACATAGTAGAATGGTTATCTACATCAAAGATGGCGGATTGCGCCGCCATGTCTAGACCATCAAGGTCAGGCACAAACATTCGTATGCCAAAGAGCATTTCGTATGGGGTCCGCCCACCCAGAGATCTTCTAGGGAGATTATTAAGTGCACGTTGTACGGTATACAAGTGGGCCAGCCAGTTCCTGCCAGTACCTAAGACTCTAGCTGTCAAGTATTGCTTTAAATCACGGTTCATTCGCTCCACAATTGAATTACCCTCAGGTCTGTATGGAGACAAAAACTTCACCCGTACCCCCAGTGAACCCATTGCGTCCTTGTACGCCTTAGAGGCAAACGCTGGACCTTGGTCAGAATGGAAGGTGCCGCAAGCGAAGATTCCCACAAAGATACGCAAATCCCTGATGACATTTCGAGCGTCAGCACTCCGTTGTGGCCAGACCCAGATGAAACGTGTGCACGAGTCCACTGCAACTAAGATATATTTATAGGCAGTGTCTGAAGAAAATGGACCGCAGTGATCCAATTAACACACCCAAAGGGTCTGTTAGAAATGTAGAGCGAGGTCTGTGGTGGTCGTGTAACCGTAGAAGGCTTAATCTGTTGACACACGTCACAAGAAAGCACATAAGTACGGGTATCTTTATATAAACCACGCCACCAGTACCGCTGCTGCAAGATGGAAACGGTCGCAGACACTCCAGCATGAGCCGAAGCCATGCCTTCGTGTGCTGCCGTTATCAAGGAAAGTCTGCGGTCCGCGTTGGGGATCAGCCGATCACCAACGTCGGGTATTGTTACATAGGAGTCTGTTCGGGACCTAACTGATAAGAATATTTGGAAGGAAAACCCCTAGGGTAATTAGCACCTTCCTGTGTTGCAGCAATAGCTGCCAAAATATCAGTATCAATTTTAGACATGGATCTAGTAACTGCTGCTACTGAACACGTGACTACTGCTGATTTGGCCGCTTCGTCTGCCAAACCGTTACCAACTGCGTGTGCGCCCACCCGCTGATGGCCAAGGGTGTGAACCACCTGTGTGAGTGGCAGACGTTGTCTTAATTCTGCCACCCGAACCCAAAGCATTTTATGCTTAATTGTGCTACCTTTAGCGTCTCTATAGTCATTTTGCGACCAAAAGAACAGATTGTCATTGTATGATTGAACACAGTAATAAGAATCGCATACAATTAGAGTGGTCACATCCGGAGTAGCGAACTCAAGCGCAAGCACCAATGCGCGCAGCTCGGCCAATTGTGCAGTACTGTCCCCGAGTGCCTAAGTGTGCACTACAGTGGATTTGAACTTTCCGTTAACAAAAGTACCTGCAACAATAGCACATGCGGCTGAATAAGCATGCTTGGACCCCGTGGCCGGTTGTGCCGAACCATCGGTGTAGATCACACAGTTGTAATCCTCAAGCGGGAGCAATGACAGAAGAGGAGGATGAACGAATTCGTACTGCAAAAACTCCTGAGTCTGTAGAGATGAATCAAAGATGAAAGTGACATCCAGAGACGTCAAAGAGGTTGCCCATTGAATCCAACGTGGGTGCAACGCCTTAGAGTTCGGGACACTCGCCTTTGTCACTGCCTCTAGGGCAGGATATGGTGTTACCACCAGAATGCGCTTTCCTTGTGCCAGTGCGCGTTCCTTTAGAATCGCCATCTGCACTGCAGTCAGAACTTTCTCCACGGATGAAAAGCGCATTTCTGCGGAAGTGTAAAGATGTGACTTGTACGCGATCGGAACTGTGTCTCCTTCGTTAAAGATTAAGTACGTGAAACCCACTGCCCCCGGAATTATTCTGAACACCAGGGTTGTGTGGTTATCACCCGTCAACAGATATTTAGACTCAAGAAGGTCTGTCTGCAAAGACTGCAGAATGGAGGAATGCTCCGGAAGCCAACTAGACTTCGAAAAGTTTGGTTGTATCAAGGCATACAATGGCTTGATACGCTGGGCGTATTCGGGAATATAAGTACGCCCGAAGTTCAGAAAACCCAGCAAAGACTGAAGTTTTTTCAGAGTAGTAGAAGGGCACAAAAGTGCACATTTTTCTAAGAAGTGGGGGGCTAAGCCCTTACCTTCATTGTTGAGCTCGTAGCCCAAAAACAAAACTGTTAATTCAGCAATGTGTGATTTGGCAAAGTTAAACTTGTAACCTAAAACCGCAAACTCGAGAATAATGCGGTCCACTCTGGAAAGATGCGGATATAACTCGTCGTCTGTCAGGTAAATATCATCGACGTACGAACATGCATCTGGGTCTATGCTGTCTAACAAAGAGACAACACGGGCAGCGAACACACCTGGACTGTTTTTGTAGCCCATAGGGAGTCGCCTTAATTTTAACTGTTTACCACCGGAGGTAAAAGCACTCCATTGGCTACACTCCGTGGCTAAGTTGTGCGTGTAAAATCCATTGGAGAGGTCAAGTGTCGTTTTATATTTTTTACAAACAAGACTGTCTACAAGCGCAGAACTGTGGGTATTTTGCACCGCAAAGGTCCGACAATGAGAGTTCAAATGCCGGTAATCCAATACTAGGCGGTACGACCCATTGGGTTTAGAAACCGCGAAAAGGGGGTTATTCATGGGTGATACGCATGTTTCTAGTACTCCCTGATATTCTAACTGAGTCAGAATTTCAGAAACGGGGCCTTTGGCTTCACGTTTAATGGGATATTGGGGTTGTGGCTGCGGTAGGGACCGTAAAGGTATCTCATGGGGGGGAGAATCTTCATCCCAACCCACGTGGTTGCGGTATAACGCAGGAGCCAGGGACACAGCCCACTCAGCTGCAAGAGCCTCCGCTTTGTCCTTTGGGACATGTCGAGAAAAGCTCGGAAGGATTACCTCCTCCCTTTACGCGCAGCAAGTACGAATGGGGGTGGCCAATCCGCCTCCGCTAACAAAATGTCGTATGAAGAGGTCAGATTTTCCCAAAAATCCCTTTAATTACACGCTGTATATCACCTTCAATTTGGATGACAATATTAAACAGACTGTCAGGGGGTGCCACTCTGGTGTCTGCTGTCTCGACAGTAATGAATGTTTCAGTTGCTGTCGCCTCCATATGAGGACGTAGCGCCTCCCGCACTAAGGTAACTTCCGCGGCGCTGTCTAGGAGGGTGACTGCCCACGTCCAATTCAGGAGTCTCGTTCTCACCGTCTGTGGCATATTTCGCTGTTACAGCGGCAACTTTCTTCTTCTGAAATTGTGGACGAGAACGTTGAAAGTCTTCTGCTTTCCCTGTGACTTGTTGTCGAGGTTGGTCTCGTCCCTGAGGAGCCTCTCGACCCCTTCCTCTATCCTGGCGATCTCCTCCACTGGCCTTCGAAGTTGTCTGTGCCTGTGAAGAACGAGGAGAACGCGTATCAGGGATCTGAAACCTATCCGGAGATTTAATTCTCGCCCTATCGCGCAAATCATAAGTGCGTTCAGAAGAGACTGAAACCGGGATGCGCCTCTCGACCCCGGCTTCTTTTGTTGCTTACCCTGTTTTTTCAGCCTCCAGCTCTTTTTAGTGAAGACTGGTCTTTCATCTTTCTCAGATTGAGGTTTGGATTGTTGTTGTTGTTGCGATTGTGTTTCTGTTTTGCAAAAGGTTTATTACCCAGGCTATTCCTGCCAATAGTTTTGTAAGCCTGTGTAATAATTTTCGGTAATTCGCGAGGCTTGTCCAATTCTGGGACCAAAGCCAAAGCATTAGCTACTTGAAAGTTCACTGCATCGCCCTTGACATTCGCAAGGATCAACTCAGCCACTACTTCAAACACTCCCACCAGTCTCATCCCTAATTCCACAGCCGCTTCAGGGCCATGTTCATCCTGTACTTTTTAATTACAGAGGGGAGAACCGTCATGGAAGGAGTGCCGTAACACTTCGAATAAACTGCTGCGAATACCCTACCCCAGTTGTCACATGCTGTCAACTCGGGAATTAAGTCTTTGGCAAACTAATCGTAAGAATTCTATGTTTATCCACTGGTGTTGTGTTTGGAAAAACTGCCTCCAACTGGTCAAATTTTTCTGCAAGCCAATAAGGAAAATCATCCTTATTTTGTGGATGTTTGCCCATCACTGAGTTCACCATGACGGGACTTATGGTCACTCCGCCTGCAGCAGCTGGATGGCCCGCAACACCAGGTGGGGCTCCCTGGATGTTGCCTGTAACATATTGCACTAAAGCGCGATGCACTCGCACCAAAGCTGAATACATATTGCGCAAGTCAGCGACTGGTATCTGCATATATTGCGGATGTGGGGTGTACCCGGCCAAAACAGGCCAAGTGGCCCCATCAATAGATAAGGGGCCTAAACGAACCGTGGTAACCGGTTGGGGGAGGGCGCCTTCAAACCAAACATGGTGCTGCCAAGCCGTGAGCGGTACTTCAAGATTCCTATACGGTCTATAGTGATTAGGAACTACGGTGGCTGTATATTCATGGAACAAATTATCTGTCCCATCCACCGCCGGAAAGGTGACCCAAGAATAGAACACCTCAAAGTGGTAAGCCGGATCGGCTTGGACCACAAAGATCAGTTTGACTCCCGTGTCTGGCACTCCATAAACCCTTAAGTGATCCCGGAGCGCTGTGCGGCTATGTGCCGCTATATTTATACCCGCCATTGCGATCGGGGATTTTCGACAACCTAACAGTAGGCAGCACAATAGAGGGTTCGATTAAGAAACCTTTTAACAACTTCAAGCTTGAAAGAACCTACAAAAACGTCAATATAGGAGGTATTACCGTCCCACACGCTTCCGGAAGCGTCCTTGAGGGTTGTTGTGGACAAGCACAAGCACTACTCAAGCGTCTCGCAGATAAGCAGCCCCACTCGTTGGTCGTGCGATGTCATAGGGATTCTGCACATACACAGAGCTATGCACAGGATAATAGGACCTCGGAATACGGTGGTGAGCCAACAGTAATCCTCAGCACCTAAAACCCTAACCCAACTAGCCTTAGCGTCCCATTAGCATCAATGTACCAATGATTAGACAACCCAGAACACGGTATCTCTCTCTCAGGACTCGCAGTAGCAAGAACACTCTTTCGTCACTCACTCATGCTTTACCACAACGGGCGTAAGAAGAGACACAGTATAGGTTAAAATGTTTATTTCAACATACGTGCTCTAAGATACAGTACACGTGTCAGTACTATCAGCATAATGCATAAGAATAATATAATCAGCATAGTTACAACTCCATAGAATACTAACGGGAAAGCATTTCATAAAGCAGTGGATATAGGGCTAAATGACCTTACCCCCCTCCCCGTTCTAGTAGCTAGTGTATTATAAAAATAGAAGACCTCTGGGCTTTGACTAGCGAACCCCCATACCTCAGTCTCTAGAAGCAAAGACTACATCAGCAGATTATCACAGCTCTTCTCCCTGGAAAGGTTATTCTCCAAGTCCCTCTCAAGAGGGAAAAACGCAATACTAAAAGCCCACCAATTTCCCCATGGCAGCTGTACATAGTGTTATGTCTAGGTGCGAGGGACTGGCCATATCAGCTAGAACCAGGTACGTTGTTTTTCGACCTTGTAACTGTTGTTCAGACTGAGCCCAAAGGGAACAGGAGAAAAGGTGAGAAACAGAAAATGCAGACAGTTGTAAAATAACTTGGCAGGAGCAGAGGGCGACAGAACAACGGCTAAGAGTAACGTGCGCAAAAGTCATCATGGCAGCCAGGCCCATGCCAACGCATCCAGGCAGGCCAGGAGGCCACAAACCACAAGACAACACAATGGAAAGCTGGTGAGCTCAAAAGAGGACTAGTTGAAGACTTCATAATTGACATGGGCAAACTTGGCTGCTTTGAAATAACTGGCAGAATCATGGCAGCGTGCTGGCTGTAGTGATTGTACCATCTGCATTTGCTGCTTCTCTACCCCAACTGTAAGGCGGCTGGCACAACAAATAAGCTTGCTGGTTAGTAAAGAGGTCTTGAATCCGGAGAACATGGCGGCCAGCTAGGAGAGCGGGTCGCGAGCTCCGTGAGCTAGGGAAGTCCTCGGAGAATGTAACGGCTCGTAGGAGCAGAAACTCACGGATGTTTTTCTCGGGTGAAGCGTCCTCGAGGGTAGACTTGGCTTCCCGGGTTTTGCTGCAGCGCAGTCCGCGCAGTCCGCTTTGCTGATTGGCGCGGGTGTACGCGGGAGTTACAGAACGCCGAGCCGCGTTGAGCCGCGGAGTCCGCGGCTGACCAGGAGACCGGTCCCTTTTCTTGTTTCTTTCTTCCCTGCCGCTTTGGAGTTTGGAGCCTGAGGCTTGCCGGTGAAGGGTTGCGAGCCACTGCTGGAGGCACGGTGGACGCGAAAACGGTGGCGGAGGAGCAGGCAGGATTCGGAGGAGAGCCGCCCTCTAACCCTCAGACACCGAGAGGAGGGAGGGGAGCGGTTTGGTCAGTTGCTGCAGCTGAGTTACATCGGAGGAGAAGAGCCATAACAAAAGTAAGTTTTAGAGGCCCCCCAAGTGGCTCTTTGTTACTGCCTTTGAATCTAAATGCTGAATTACCAAGCGAGGAACACAGAACCACTACAGTAATTCGTAAAGTAGTGTGTATGAGTTCAGCAAGAAGGAGGGGGAAGGGCCAGGTAAAGGACCTGTTTACACCCAAAAACATCAGTAGTATAAAATCATTACAAGACGAGGTTGTAACTACAGAAGACTTTAAACTACAGATTTTGGATGGTACTAAGAAGACTGTTATTGACTTAAGGGATTCGGATAAAAAGAGAGTACAAAGAATCGAATTCAAGATATAAGTTATGCACTAAGGAATAGGAAATTTTCAACCGTCCGTCTAAAGTCGACGCTGCTCTACTAACGTATAAAGAACCTGACCAAGAACAAACTGCCAGCCCTAGTCATACCACAGCTATAAAAGCAACTAAGAAACAAGAAAACCAAAGAGTAAAAGCGGATACAGTAGCAGTGGTCTCTACTAGAGCAGCAAAGGCGGCGAAAAAAGAGCAGCTAAAAAAGGGCGCCAGCCTAAAAGTTACACCATCTCTTCGCTCCTTCTTTAAAGTTCAACAGGTGTCCAAAAATACACTATTAAAAGAGGAAAAATCTGTAGAGGGGTCCCTTAACATGCAAAAACCAATACCTATCGGCGTTATGCAAACAATAGAGATATCTAATCCGTTTCAAGTCCTCGATCAGACAGATAAGGAGGATAATAATCATATCGAAATAGAGGGGGAACATGTGAGGGATGAAAATCAACAACAAAAGGTCATAAATAAAGATCAGTGTCTAGAGGTACCCCCGCACACTGAAATTGGGGAACTAATGGGGTCTCTCTTCAAAGAAATGAAGCATGGATTTGCCAAGTCTGAAAAAAATCAGGAGAGGATTCAGGCAACATGCGAGGCTTTAGAATCTAAGGTTAATGCCTTAGTCGTTAGGGTCTCTACTATAGAAGTATCTTTGGAACAAACTAAAACAGAAGTGAGATCATGTCAAAATGACATTGAGGAGCTGAGATCTTCAGAGAAGGAACTTAGAGACAAACTTGAAACGTTGGAAAACAACGCAAGGAGGAGTAATTTACGGTTTCTAAGTATTCCAGAAGGCGCTGAAGGTTCAAACCTAAAGAACTTTATAATTAACCTGATCAAGGGAATTTCTCCAGAGCTAGACGAAAAAGTGCTAGAGGACGATATCCAGAGGGTTCACAGGGACCCTTTTAGACTGAATAAACCAAGGAAAAATCCTCGCCGAATACTTGTTAATTTTAAAACTTACACTATAAAAGAGACTATCTTAAACGCTGCGTTAAAGTCTACCACTTTCATAAAGGATGGCTATAACTATAAAGTTCGTTCAGACATATCTAGGGCGACAGCAGATAGACAATGGGCCTTAGGGAATTACATGAAAGAGCTGACAGCAGCAGGAGCCTCGGTTCAAATGAAATTTCCTGCCCTCTTGAAAATTATGTGGAATAACAAGACTTTTAACATTCGTGAACCAAAAGAGGTAGAATCACTGTTGGAGCAAATAAAAGTTCATAAATAAATGAGACTGAAGTAAGAGCCAAGATATAACGCAATAAAGATAGGACAACCCTACAATAGCGGAGCTCAAATAGGGCAATAAGATTGCCCAAATGGAAGTTGGGAGGGTTCTCCAGGGAGGGGTGGGAGGTTTAGAGGGGGTAGGAGTGGTAGGTTTTTTGGGTTTTTTTGAGCACATTTATGATGTTTTGTTTTTATTGGGTGGGGAGCATAGGGAAAAAAAACAAAAAAATGCATTTGTCCGATATGTAAATTTTATGGTAAATAAGGCCACGATAGTTTGTAGGACCAAAAATCTCCTATAAGATGGGCGAAATGAAAATTACAACATGGAATGTTAATGGGCTAAGGGTTAGGAAAAGGCGTCAAAAGATTTTTGAATATCTTAAACTAATAAAGAGTGATGTTATAATACTGCAGGAAACTCACCTATTAAAAACAGAATGGCATGAATTTACAAAATATGAAAAATGGATAGAGAGTAGTGCTTGTACAAATCAAACTTGTTGTATAAAAGGGGTTGCAGTGATTGTGAAAAGACCATCTAAAATAACTATGTTGGAAGAGTGTGGGGACCCGAAAGGTAGATGGATCCTAGTGAAAATGAAATCTGGGGATAACCTCTTCTCGATGGTGGGTTACTACGGCCCCAATTCGGATGACCCTGAACCACTTCAATCATTATATGCCCAATTAATTAATGTATCTACGCCAATAATTCTTGGAGGAGATTTTAATATACTGTTAGATCCTAAACAGGACAGATATCCGCCTGGAAGAGGTCTCAATTTAATAAAAATGAGGGATTGGTTGAATAGGTTTAAAGAGGACTTGGGGCTGGTAGATATATGGAAGAGTAAAGGTGACCAAGGTAATAGATTTACTTATAGGAACCATAAATATGGTCACGCTTCCAGAATTGATTTTTTTCTAATCGATAAATCTATGGAGTAAAAAGGTAAAAAGGTAATACATATACCAGCGCACCTGTCCGATCACTCCCTTGTCCAGATGGAATTAACTCAAGACCCCCTCAGGGTAAGAAAAGATGGACTGTAGACCGTACTCTCCTGTCAGATAAACAACTAATTGAGAAGTTGAAGGGCGCGACATTTGAATATTTTTTAATAAATGCTAATGGTGAAGTACCCAGCCACATAGTGTGGGACGCATATAAATCCGTTATTAGAGGAAACCTCATTGGTCTTGCAGCAAGGAAGAACAAGGAGAATAGGCATAAAATTATGCAGTATGAGGCAGACATTTTAGAAATGCAAAAAAAGAGCGAAGACACTATTTCAAAGGCAGAACAAGGAAGGGCAATTGAGGAATTATTTAAGAAAAGCAAGGATTTATCATTATATCTAGAAGATCGAGTTAGGAAAAGATGGGAGGCTAGTAGTTTGTCATCCTATGAATATGGGGAAAATAGTGGGAAATTACTAGCATGGAAGCTTAAAACAGACTCCAATAGGAACAAGATTATGGCAATTTATAATGCTCGTAAAGGGGGAGGGTAGAAGATAGCTTAGATATGGAAGAAGCATTTGTAGACTTTTTTCAGGAATTGTATGAGGAAGATTTAACACCGTCCGCCCAGGCGGTAAATTTGTACTTAAAAAATTCACAAATAACAAGGTTGGATTTAGACTCATGCGAAGCCTTAAATAAAGCAATAACTACAGAGGAGGTCATGAGGGCGATAAATAAGATGAAAAAAAACAAAGCTGCTGGCCCCGACGCTATCCCCAACGAATTCTATTTAGCTCTAAAGGAACAACTAGCTCCCATTTTGACAGACCTCTTTAATTCCATATACTTGGATGACCAACAGCTCCCAAAATCATGGAATGACGCTACTATTAGTTTAATCTTGAAACCTGGCAAAGACCCTTATAAATGTGAATCATACAGGCCTATTTCTATACTAAATAATGATTATAACATTTTTACCCAGGTTTTAGCCATAAGGCTAGGCAACATAACCGATAAAATCATTCATAACGACCAGAAAGGTTTCACTAAGGGGAGGCAATTATATGATCTCACTCACCAACTTATAGGCGCCATTGATATAGCCACCCAAGAAAAAATCCCATTAGCGGTACTTACGTTTGATGCTGCTAAAGCATTCGATCGTGTAAACTGGTCATTTTTGTATTCTGTTATTTTTCATTTTGGGCTAGGAGATAATTTTTTGAGAGTAATCAGAAACATATATAAAGCCCCCAAAGCAAAAATTCTGATTAATGGAAGTCTCTCGAAAGAATTCATTATCAACAGAGGCACGAGACAGGAGTGCCCGCTCTCTCCTCATCTTTTTAATTTGTACATTGAGCCTCTCGCAAACATGATCAGAAGGTCTCAAGAAATTATTCCTTTTACCTTTAAAGAATGGGTCATTAAGGTTGCATTATATGCAGATGATCTAATGCTGTACACAAGTGACCTAGATAAATCCCTTCACCCCATAACAAAGTTGTTATCAGACTTTGGTAGTGTTTCTGGCTATCTACTTAATAGCCAGAAGACTGAGATGATGCTCTGGAATATGAATTCACCACCAATAGGAGGTAACAATAAAATTAAATATTTGGGGATAGAGGTTTTAAAAAAATATTGATGAAATTGCTCAAGTAAACCTCAATTCGAAAGTCAAAGAAATGAGGAAATTACTAAAATCTTGGAATAGTCTGTCTCTTACTTTTTTAGGGAGAACAAATGCTGTAAAAATGTCAATTCTGCCCAAATTCACTTTTTTATTTAATGCAATCCCACTGGAATTCAAGTCCATATGGTTAAAGAAGATCCAAAGTGAAATTAACACCTTTATTTGGGCTTCCAAAGGAGTAAGGATAGCGTGGAAGAAGCTCTCCCAGAAGAAAATTCGAGGAGGCATAGCTAGTCCAGATCTTTTGGCCTATTACAGAGCCTTTCAATTTAAGAATATTAGGATTCTTCTTAGACCTCACGTTTTGTATCCTCCGTACTGGCACACTGTAACGGATGAGGATAACTGTCTTTATAAATTTGGTCATCCAAAATATTTCAAAAAGATAAAATTAAAAGTTTTGAGATCAGCATATAAGTTATGGTACGATCTAAGGAAATCTTGGAAAATCCCCTACTATAGTGATCTAGCACCTATATGGTGCTCACCTGGAACCCCGGACTGCCTAAAAGACTCTCTTGCTGCCCCATTGATAAGTGCTGGTATAACTAGCTGAGGAGAACTTCTTGAAAATGGCATTCTTCAAAGTTGGGCCTCATTGCTAGAAAAAACCAACGGAGGCATTTCTAAGTTTAAATATTACCAGCTGGCGAGCTGGTCAAAAGATCAAGAGAAAACATTAGTTTCCACACAAAAATTGGAAGAAGAGCTTCAAAAAGATCCAACTCGGAAAGAAATATCTAAATGGTACTGGTACATGATTCAAGATGAAGAAGGCGATTTCACCACCCCAGACGACATCTGGAAAAAAGTCTTTCCCGATCAAGACTTGCAACAGTTATGGCAAGTATCCTGCACTTTTCTTTGGTATACTATTGCTTCTGCACCCCTAAGGAAAAACCATTTGTTTACCATACATAGGTCTTATTGGACGCCCGAGAAGTTGTCTAAAATAAATAACCAGGAGATGAAACACTGCCCGAAATGCAACAAGATAAAGGCAAACGATATTCATATGTTCCATCTGTGTACACACCTTGATGTCTTCTGGGAAGAAGTTGGTAAGAGTATTTCAAAAGCTCTAGATATTAACATCAAGGTAAGCACTTTTACAGTTATCTTTGGCATTTTGGATAATAACGTAGTGGATATGGTATTAAGTAAAAACCCAAAATATTTACTATTTGTCTTGATCCTGTTAGCTAGACGGGAGGTGTGTATCAATTGGATTCTCCCTACTCCTCCCGGGGTGGCAGAATGGCACAGGTCAGTAGATAGAATCAAGAAACTGGATAAAGCTAGTGGGAAGAGCAAACGAATAAAATACTGGGAATTATGGGATAAGAATACATCTTAAACTAGGGCGGACGTCCAATGATTTTAACTAATGCGACATAGATGGAATTATCATGGTGGGACCATGATTGACCATTTTTCAAATTCTTTGAAGGTTGTTGAGACCTGGTGTTAACCTTGTACCCTATTGGCGGTTCTCCTGTAAGAGTTTTGGGGTATACAAGGTGACTTTGGCCTTACCATAACCACATTTAATCGCATAAATGAGGACAAAAAAAAAAAAAAAGAAAATAAGCTTGCTTGATCTAGGCCCTCATGTGTCGCCACACTGGGAGCCTCATTTACAATGATTTGGCATAGGACAGCGTTGCAAGTCTTTTTGCTGCATTGTCCTACGCCAAATCAAAAGGGCAGGAATGCACCGTATTTACGAGTGTCTGTTCAGCCCGCGCCGGCGCACAATTTGGTGCATAGCGCCAACGCAGGCACCCTTGCACCATGGTGCAAGGGTATCTGTGTTGTTGGCAGGATTGTTTTTGTGCAGGAAGGGGCACCTTCCTGCTCAAAAACAATCTATGGAGGCATTTTCCTCTTTCTATGTGTGCTGCAGCACACATGGAAAGAGGAGAGGAAAAAAATTAGGAGAAATAAAACATATCATCTTATTAAGCCTGTCCTGAGGAGGCATACAGTTTTGAGCCATTCCCAGGTTTACTGTTTCTTGTAAATTTGGGAATGCGTCAAAACCCATGGGTGTTGAGTGGGAACACCCACCAAAACGCCTAAGGAACGCCTCCCTGATGAAGTGTAAGGCAATGCAGCGACTTACGCTGTGTTGCCTTACACCATATCTACAAGGCCATGAAAAGCCCTGCAAAGTGGCTTTGCGTGGCCTCGTAGATATGGGTCTGCACCCTGCTCCGCCAGAGCTTCATAAAAAGTGACACACCGGCGGCGCAAGGAGCTTGCAAATAAGCCCGTGGATTCTAGATCCAGCAGTCTTACTGATGTTTAAACATAGGGAAGCCAGCCAATTATGCAATACCATTTTCATGGGGGTTACAAAATGTGTATTATTCAGAGAAGGGCGATAACCTATCCTCTCAAAAGGACAAACAATTTAATTTCTTCAGTGGGTCTAATTTCCGCAAGAGGATGCTTCACCAGAGGATGTAGCACTGCTGTGCAGCAGAACAGCAGCAGCAATTCTTCCTGCTGGAGCAGGGTGATGAAAATTCCTCAGTGCAGTGGAGATTCTGGCGGAATTACTTGGGAACCCCACATTCCATTATTCGATTATTCACTCCATTGTACATTGCAAAAGTCTTACGCTTCACGCATTGGCAGTCGCGACATGCTATAAATTGTCTTATGCTAATTATTACCGTCCAATACTGTATTTGAATAATTTCCTGTGTCCCATTGTTAGCTGTCTTCATCCTCTTTTTCTTGACACTCCAGTACAATTTCCCATATCAAAACCCCATTGGCCTCTTGTTTGGCACCGCATTTGTCTCCTCACTCTATATTCCCCATTCACTCATTGGATCATATCTGTCTCACTGGCACTGGCCCATATTTATCATGGATTGCATCGCCCTTGCACCACACAAGGAGCCTTGCGTGACTTGCTAAATGTTATGTAACATGCGCAGGCGCAAGGGAGGCGTTAAAAGGGTGTCGCGTGGGTGTTCCCATGCATCCACCCAAGTATGTTGGCGCATTCCCAAATTTACCATTAGTGTACAACTGGGAAAGTGTCAAAATGCTATGACTTACTAGGGGAGGAGTAACGAGGAGAAATATGTTTATTTCTCCTAGTTTTTTCCTCTTTCCACGTGTGCTGCATTCTGCAGCACACATGGAAAGAGGAAAATGCTTCTGAAGATTGTTTTTGTGCAGGAAGGTGTCCCTTCCTGCACAAAAACAATCCTGCCTACAACTCAGGTACATTGCACCATGGTGCAAGGGTGCCTGCGTTGGCACTAGGCAGCACATTGTGCGCCAGCCCAGGCAGAGAGTAGGAATGCGCCATATAATGTTAAATACATCGCATTCATGCCCTCATCCTTTCACGCAGTGCAGCGCAGCGACGTGGCTTGCTGAGTTGCATGAAAATTTGATAAATATGACCCACTGTTTTTATACTTCTGAAGGCAACCGATCCCCCACTTCCGGGAGTTCTTTACGTATTTTTTTAAAAATTCTGACAGGTAACCAAGGCTTGGCAAACCTGCCGTCCATGTTAATTTTCCCGTCATGGGGCTGCGTCGCCAAAATATAAATACCAACCGGGGGCCAAACTTTAAATATAGCGGTGTCTGCACCGTTGCAGCCTTCTGACGGGCAGCTCATCAGGGTCTAAATCACCTCCACAGTATAACTAATCTGCATATCTTTCACCATGCTTGTGAGCGGTCACCACCGCTCAGTAAAAGTGGAGTCCAGATTTGGCACTGAGTGACAGGTGATTTGCAAGCTACCAACCGAAAGCTGAGTATGTCTTAGGAGAACTAGTATCTGTCAGTCGGAGCATGAGTGAGGAAAGTCTATGTCAGGGGAAATTGTATGATTATTGGTTCCCAGACAGTGGACTTTCCACTATAGTTATCTTCTCCTCCTTCAGCAATCTACAGGGTGAGGCCAGCGATCTGGCAGCCGGGACAATGGCAACTAACAACTCTACTACGTTTAGTAGTTTCACCCCTTTGGTGAACAAAGAGGTTACCAATCTGCTTATGGGTTGCAGATCCGGTTCCCCTATGGACCCATGTCCGGCTGCAGTAATCAAAATCTCCCCGGAAGTTATTTCAGACACTCTAACCTCCTTACTGAACCTCATAATGGGGGCAGGGCATTACCCTACAGCTTGGAAAACCACTTCAATTCTGCCACTGATTAAGAAACCCAATCTAGATCCTAACGATCCTAATAGCTACCGACCCATCTCCCGACTCCCATTACCAGCTAAAATACTGGAGAAGGCTATGAACACTCAATTAAGTCTGTTCATTGAGGAAAACAACATGTTGGACCCTTCTCAGTACGGTTTTCGAGCAGGTCATAGTACGGAATCAGCGTTGATCAAAGCCACGGAGGAGGTTCGTGAGGCGGTGGACCGGGGAGGCTCTGCCATCTTGATCATGCTGGATCTGTCGGCAGCCTTCGATACGGTCCATCACGAAGTGTTGATGGGCCGCTTATCGGAGGCTGGGGTCCAGGGTTCGGCCTGGAACCTACTTAAATCATTTCTGGCCGATAGAATACAAACGGTAGAACTAGGTGGGGACAGATCTAAACCATTTTCCATCCCCTGTGGTGTCCCACAGGGGTCATCCCTTAGTCCGACGCTTTTTAATATTTATGTGAGACCACTGGCTGCCCTTATAAGATCATTTGGGCTACTCCTAACCTCTTACGCAGATGACACTCAAATTGTGGTATCCCTGCATAGAGGTAAAGAAGCGGAAAAGGCCCCTAGCTGCCACGACTGTATGTTAGCAATAACTGGCTGGATGTCTGCTAACTGCCTGAAGTTAAATGCAGGCAAAACAGAGGTGATTGTCTTCGGGAACAGCCCTAACCTCTGGACCCCAGCATGGTGGCCTAGTGATATGGGCCTTCCCCCACCCCCTTCACGGAAAGTTAAGAACCTAGGGGTGATTATGGATAACACCCTCACATTTGGGGACCAGGTAAGTGGGGTGGTGTCAACAAGCTTTTTTATTCTGAGGACCCTGAGGAAAATAAAACCTTTCCTCACGGAAGAAAGTTTCAGAACTGTCATCTCAGCCCTCATTCTGTCCCGTCTGGATTACTGTAACAGTTTGTACTTGACTATTAATAAGAAACATCTCAACAGACTACAGATGGTGCAGAATGCGGCAGCTAGGTTGCTTACAGGCACTCCGAGGTTTATGTCGGTCAGGAATGGCCTACGTTACCTTCATTGGCTCCCTATTAATCAACGAGTTCAATTCAAGGCTCTCTGTACGGTCTTTAAGTCCTTGATGGGAACTGGCCCTGAAGACCTACAAAAGCGCATTCAATGGTATGTCCCCGGGAGAACATTGCGCTCAATGGAAGCAAAGCGGGTGGTCGTTCCTAGAGCAAAAAAGGCTAACTGGGGTGGGAAGAGCTTTATCCTTAGAGCCACCAAGGCCTGGAACGATCTCCCGTTATATTTAAGGACTTGCACGGATTTCCTTTCGTTTAGGAAGGGCCTGAAAACCTGGCTGTTTTCAGCTTAGCCTCGGTTGGTGCTCAGGAGTGGAGGTCACCAGGTATATACTGACCCAGGCATACAGTGCTCAGCGCCAGGACACCCTTGGGTAACAGTGCGCTTTACAAACTTATATAACATAACATAACTGGAATTCGCGAAAAGTTAATTATTTAGTATGAGGGCAGTAGTCACTTTCAGAGAGATGCTGGTAGAGAGTACGTAATTCTATATGCGAGTTGCCGGCTTGGCTGGAGTCTTTTAGGGATGTTCCTAGTTGTGCTCCAAGGTGGATCCCAGGACTGGCCCTGTAACTGGCCCTGAGGAGCCGAGTCAAAACTGATTTGCATATGGCTGGGTATAAACTGGGGTGGCATGGTGAGCAAAAGAACAATGGATTCAACCCAGATCTCTTGACCGAGGGTGGATGTTTGATTTGTTCCTCATTCCGTCCATCATTTGTGTGTCTCTTGCTTTCTCACCCTAAGTGCGCTGGGTATGCACAGACATGTGTCCCGGGCTCACTGTGCTACTGGATTCAAGCTAGCCTGGCTGATGAGGGGTGATACCCCAAAACTGGTCCCAGCATGCTTGTTCCGGTTCCAGAGAGGACCTGGCTTGGCAGTTTGGGCTGGACTGTTCCTGTGAGGCGCAGGGCCAATACTGATTTACATATGACTGGGTCTAAACTGGGGGGCGTGGTGAGCAAAAGAAGATGGATTCAACCCAGATCTCACCTCGATGTGTGCCTTGGGCAGCAGGAAGATGAGGGCCAGTAAAGTCTTTTCATCCAAAGAAATCATTTAACCTCAGCTTGACTGCTTTGTTTCCCGGTTTGTCTATTTCTAAAATAACACATGTAAAAGATGCTAATTAGTCAGCCTTCCGCACTGTCACTGAGTAACTATAGTTTGTAGATTGTTTAAAATGTAGTGGCTTTGAGTCGCATTTCTTAACACACAAATATAATCACTTTTAAAAACAAATACAAGCAGCACATTTTATTTACTCAGGGAGAGCGAACAGTGAACATTTTTATGTGTGTCAACTAAGGAAAACTATAATTTGTTTTTAGTATTAAATCTGTTTTTATTGACAGAACACAATCCGAGGAACATAAGCAGGACGCCTACAACCCAGCGGGCCGGCTTGCTACAATTTGGCGACATCAGCAAGGCAACGTTCAAGGCAAAACCTCTCGAAATTAAACACAGCAAGCCGCCTACAACCCATCCGGGCCGGCTGCGTCTGAAAAAGGGGGGGCATATTAACTATTAGGTAATGCCATGGACAAACAAGCAGGTCAATCGAGAAGCAATGAGTCCATGTCCTCGGGGAAGCGACCCGCTGAGGTCCGTAGGCTCTAGAAGGCGTTCCATATTTGAACAATAAACAGAACCAAAAAATAATATGAAAACAGTAAGGAACCTCGAAACCCATCCCACTCCCACCCCCACTCGTCAGTGAGCATAAAAGAGAATAGAGGCACGTGCGTCTGCCCATGGGCCTGGGGTGCGGCAATGGGGTCAGCATGTCTAGGGGAAGACAAAGGCCGATAATGCACACTCTTATGGGGTGGTTGCAGTGGCATCCGGAACTAATTTCAGGATAAGGAGGTATTGCGGGCAAGTCAATTCACGAAATTCAGTGGAGAGAATAGTTAAAAAAGGGGCCCAAGTTTTGGCATAATCTTTAACCTTCTCCGCCGCCACCATGGAAAGTCTCTCCATCGCTAGAAGATTCCATAATTGGTGTAACCAGTGCGTGTGATCAGGTATTTTGTCAGATTTCCACCTTGTCAGTATTACCCTATGCGCAGCGTTCAGCGCAAGTGCCATCTGTCGCCCCCTAGTCGAGCGCAGGGGAAAGGTTAACGCATTGGGAAGGCCTAGGAGTGTGTAAGCAGGGAGCCGGGGTATGGAAGTGTTGAAGGCCAAGTCGATGTCATCCAGGATCTGTTCCCAGTAGCGGGTTAATTTGGGACAATGCCAAAGTAAGTGCAGAAGTGTCCCGGGATTACCGCACCCCCTCCAGCAGAGACCGTCACACTGGGATTGCCATTTGGAGAGCCTTTCGGGGGTGTAGTACCAATAGGTAGCAATTTTAAAAGCTGTTTCAGTGTGGTTCGAGGAGTACGCAGTGTGGTGTACCCGATAAAAAATGTCTTCCCACTCCTTATCCGACAACGTGCGCCCTAGTTCTGCCTCCCAGCGCTTCTGCCCGGCAGTGCGGGCCCTTGGGAGGGCTGAGTTAAGGAAGGAGTAGATTTCGGAGATAAGGCTTGTATCGTCTTTTTTGTTAAGTATCCATTTCTCGAATGGCTTCATTGGCCGGAAAGCTAGGGGACGCGTCCCAGGTTCCGAGATCCAATGTATCATCTGGGAGTGTAAATAAATGTCAGTGGCAGGTAAATTATAATCCGACTGTAGCTCCTTAAAGGGGAGAAGGCCCTGAAAGTCAAATAAGTGCCCTAAACGTTTACAACCTTCCTCAATCCAGTGTGCTGCAGCCTTGGTGGTCATTCCCGGCGGGAAGGCGGGATTTGAGAAAAGCAGGGTCAGGGGAGAAGGGAATGAAGTCAGGTCTGCCCTCTGAGAGACTCTGTCCCATGCAAGCATTGTGGGTCATGTGACTGGTGAGGAGTAGAGTCCCCAAGCGCGGGCCGACTTTGGCAACCAGGCGTCCCGCCAGATGTGATGGCCTGCGACCGTCTGATCCATGAAGACCCAATATTTCTCTGTCATGGGACGGTTCCATTCCACTAAGTAACGTAAGAGTCAAGCATGGAAATACCGAGTAATGTTAGGGAAGGCTAATCCCCCGTACTTCTTGGATCGTTTTTTGTAATCGAGGTGAGATCGGGCCCCAAACAAAGCCCTCGATCGCCACCTGTATTTGTCGTAGGGCGTGGGGCGGGGGTTCTAGCGGCAGGGTTTGGAACAAATATAGGGCTCGTGGTAGGGCATTCATTTTAATCGCGGATAATCTCCCAAACCACGTCAGGGGTAGGCGACGCCAACGATGGAGGTCTGCGCGGATCCGAGATAGTAGAGCAGAGTAGATCGCCTCCGCTGTTTTCGTCAGGCTCTTGTGGAGGGTCAAGCCTAGGTACCCGAGTCCCCCGGACACCCAGTCAAAGGGGAAGCGAAGCCGGAGAGCCGCTTCCGTGTGTTGGCTAGTGGTAAGGTTGAGTACCTGGGATTTCTGCGCGTTGATTTTAAAGCCAGAAAACTGATTGAATGTCTGGAGGTCCTGCATGATGGCTGGTAGAGAGGACAGGGGGTGTGCAATTGAAAAGATAATGTCGTCCGCGTATAAGTTAATGAGGTGATGGTCTAAACTAAAGGGGATGCCCTGCGCTAGGGGGTTATCTCGAAGTCGCTGAGCCAGGGGCTCCATATATCGAGCGAAAAGCAGGGGGGAAAGGAGGCACCCTTGCCGCGTTCCCCGACCCACTTCAAAGTGCTCAGAAAGGAAGCCATTGACTCGAACAGCTGCCTGGGGGGGCTGTTAATGCTCGCGATCCAGCGTCTGAACCGGGGTCCCAGCCCGAAGTGCTCTAGGGTGGCAAATAGATACGGCCAGTGCACACGGTCAAAAGCCTCTTCCGCGTCTATCGCCAAAAGAAGGGCTTCCTCCTTGGACCGTTGTACCTTATCGATTAGATGACAAAGGCGTTTGGTATTGTCTCCACATTGCCGCCCCGGAATGAAACCAGATTGATCCGGATCAACAAGGCCCGGCATGTGGGGGTTCAACCTATGCGCTAAAATACTAGAAAACAACTTTGCGTCTATGTTCAACAAGGAGATCGGCCGGTAGGAACTGCAGAAGTCAGGGTCCTTACCCGGCTTGAAGATAACCGAAATAGACGCCTGTAGCATAGAGGGGGTGAGGGATCCCGAGTCCGCAAATGAGTTAAACAGGCGGGTGAGTAGCGGAGCGAGTTCAGCGCAGTAGGTTTTGTAAAAAAAGGGCACTGAAGCCATCCGGCCCAGGGGCCTTTTGTAACTTCAACCGGGCGATCGCAGAGATAACTTCCTCAATGCGAATAGGTTCAGGGCGGCAGCTTCGCCCTCGGGCAGAGGTGTCACCGCTGCGCCTCTCAGGTATTCGGTAGGATCGGGCAGCTAGGAGGGATCAGCCGCGTAAAGGGAGTGGTAAAAGGAACGGAAGGACAAGACTATTTGGGCGTCGCCAGTTTGGAGTCGACCGGACCCATCATGCAGCGATTTAACCGAGTGCGTCTATTGCTGGCTGCGCAAGCAGTGCGCCAACATGCGACCCCCTTTATTGGAGCCAACGAAATACTTGTGTTTCAGACGGATCACAGCATGTTCAGCCCGGTCGAGATCCAAACGGCGTAGCTGAAGGCGCGCCTTTTCTAGCTGCCGCCATATGCGGTGAGCACCCGTGCGTTTATGTATTGTCTCCAGTTCTTTAACGGCGGCCTCAAGTTCCACACGCTTCGCCCGTCTGGACTTATTCTCATAGGCGGCTTTAGCAATGAGGGCACCTCGCGCTACTAGTTTAAGTGCCTCCCACACCGAAGAGAGTGGTGTGTCAGCCCTGTCATTAGTTGCTATATAATCAGTAATGCATCGCCTGATGTCAGTAACCACATCTGGGGACCGGAGCAGGGAATCACGCAGGCGCCAGCGCGGCGTGAAAGCCGAACGCGCAGCGGGGAAGCGCAGTGCTAGGGTAATGTGTGCGTGGTCAGAGAGGGCCCTTGCTTCGATGGTAGACTCCGTAACCAGGGCCCAAGCAGCTGGAGTAATGAGGAAGTGGTCGAGACGGGCATAAGTTTTGTGTGCGGCTGAGTAATATGAAAAATCTATCTCGTCTGGGTGCAAACCGCGCCAGGCATCCCTAATCTCAACCTCTCGCAACCACTCCCCTCCCCTCGCTGAGAGAGCGCCGGCGCTGCCAGTGCGAGAGCCAGAACGATCCTGTTCACCCTTCATCACGAGATTAAGGTCGCCCCCTACTACTACCGCAGGGTCCGGAGAATGTAACACCTCAGCACAGGCCTCCAACAAAAACTGCTCTGGGCGATCATTAGGGGAGTAGATGGAAGCAACAGTGCAGGAAGAGGAGCCTACGCGGAGTCGCAGCGCTAAGAGGCGTCCCTTGATTTCTGAAACCGCCCCCACTACGGAACCCCTAAAGTGTTTGGCCACTAGGACGGCCACTCCTCCCCTTTTACTGGTGGTAGAGGACCAAAACTGGTGAGGGAAGTGACTGTGGCGCATACGGTGGGTGTCAGCTTGCAGTAGGTGGGTTTCTTGAATGAGGCATATGTCCCCCCCGGAATGTTCTAATAAGGACAAGACCGCCCTCCGTTTAACTGGGTTGTTAAGGCCTCGGGCATTGAGACTGACTATTTTAAGATCCAGAGGGGAGGGAAGGGGTCTGGAGAGCCATGCGGGAGTACGCGCTGTCCTGCGATGAAAAGAGGCAGAAGAGGGCCTCGTGCGCACGGCCGTCATGCATGGTATCAATAAAAGAACTCACTGAGGAGAGAACCCACCCGAACCCAAAAAAAATGAAAAATATCAAAAATGAAACTAGAGTCTGTCAGAGTAAGGAAAGTCCAAAGGAACGTGGCCGACACAACGTCCCAACCCATGGCGGGTCCGATACGCTGCCGCCTACCTGTAGAGAGACTGTCCGAGAGGTCCATAGGACAGTCCGTGCCGTCCCCTCGGCACCCCTCTGGGTACCTATTCCGGAGCCATCAATTACACATCTCACGGAGTGGCTGGACGATCTGACGTTTGCGATAGACTGGCAATGACCGCCTCCCGTTCCCTGTCTCTCGTGGCCTGGTCGGGCTTCTTGACGGGCGGTGCCTTTCCCACTCGTTGCCATCCCGCGGAGCGGTGGGGTTGCAGTGATTTAAACCGCTCTACCTCCTCAGTCGGGCCCGCGCCTTCGAGGCCAAGGATCTCCAGAGCGTCGGCGAGAGAGCGAATCTGCAGCAGCTTTCCACCATACTTAAAGATGAGGCGGAAGGGATGACCCAATGAGTAAGGGATATTCTGCTCACGAAGATGCGTGGTCACCACCTTGAACTCACGGCGTTTGATGAGTGTGGAAGCTGCCAAGTCTTGGAATATTGCAGGATTGTGGCCTCAGAACTGTATGGGTTGGGCCTCTCTTGCTTTCCGTATGATACGCTCCTTCAATTGAAAGTCGTGTATACACACGAGTATGTCAGGTGGGGGTGCTTTGCTACCGCGAGGGAGTCCCACTCTGTGAACTCTGTCCATTTGTATGTCCGCCTCTCCATCCTCACCCAAGATTTGCTGGAACAGAGCCCCGATGTAGGCCCGGAGGTCATCACCCTCCTCTTTCCATGGTACGCCTCTAATCCTCACGTTGTTCCGCCTGGAACGGTTCTCCAAATCCTTAGCGCGGGCCTGAAGATCGATGTTCTGCTCTTGTAGGCTCAACATATCCTGTTGCAAGTGGTGGAGCTCCTCGTCCCTGCTGACATCATGCTCCTCGAGGGTCGCCACTCTCTCTCCGATTTCATCTACATCGCGACGTACTTCTTTCAGGTCTGCTGTGAGCTGGTTCCGGAGGTCCTGAATGTCTTCCTTTATGGCCGCGAAGAGCTCCACCATGAACGCCTTAGTAGCCGGTGAGTCGTCACCCTCCATCGTCCCGGGAGCTTTCTCACCCGATGTCGAGGACTGACCCGGCTGCTTCAGAAGGAGCTCCTTCAGTGACTTCTCCCTCCTAGCACGTGCTGCCGCCATGGCATGGACTACCAGCCGTTAGCCCGTCGCGGTCAGCTCTAGCCCCAATCGCAGTAGTAGTGGTAGGGAAATTGCGCAGCGCAGAGGGGCTCTGTGTCACCAGGTATAGTGTCTCTAGTGCCTCACAGCGGAGCTGGGGCAGCGCTATTCAAGGTGGGGCTGCCGACGCTCTCTTTGCAGTTGTGCCCAGGGGGACCTCGCGCATGAAATGTACACCGTCTGCCGATTCGCGGACCGATGAGGCCCCACACCAGCCCTTCTCCCGGTGATGCCGACCACAGAGCACTCCACAGGTCACCGCTCCCCGAGAGCAGCGCAAGGCACTCACCAGTTTCATTAGTCCGGAGGAGCCCGACTGACCGGGCCGCCGCTCCTCTGCTTCGGAACCCAGGAGGCCTCCGGGACCTCCCGACCACTCGTTGAGCTGCGGACTCCGTCACCGTGTGTCAGTCAGGCCCATGCCGCGCTGAGTAGCAATGCAATGGCGGGCAGTGCAGTTGGCGCAGCGCCCCCCACACCGCGAGAGGTGGGGTCACCTCAGTCGTTGGTCCGTGATCGGTGCGCTGCCGCACAGGGCCCACCTGATGAGTGCACCGTCCGCCGGTCTGCGGACCGCAAGGCCCCACACTAGGCCCAACCACACCGACGCGGGCCGCAATGTGCTCCACCACTCCAGGGACGGCAAATCGGGGGAGGCCACACCAGACGGCCGTGTCTCCACCGGGCGTGACTCGGGAGGCTCCCGGATTACCCTCACCGCCCGGCAAGCCGCAGGCCCCCTCACGGGATTCCAGCTGGACTCAAAGCTGCGGGCCGCTATCAGCCGGCGGGGATCACGGGCAGCCCTGCACGGCCCGTCCGTCTCCGGGCACTCCGCTGCTCACTTCTCGCCGCCCTTCTCAAGGAACTCACACGCCGCCTCCGCCGGCCGCTCGTAGCACACCACCGCACCAGGACAGCGCTGCGGGCGCCCTCGCAGGCCCTTACTCTCGGCTCAGGCCTGGATCGCTGCCGCCGCCGCCCACGAGGCCGCTGAGGCCTTCACTGCACAGTGGTTCCGGGAGCCGCTCCTGTCGTGTCTTCAGGTGCGCCACTCATCCCAGGGGAGCCCCGCAGCGTACCGGTGCCACTCCCGACAATTGCGTGGTCCGATGGCCCCAGGGAACAGGCGATAAAGCAAAGCTAGATATCGGCGGTGCCGGAGGGACACGATCCTGCGTCCTACCGCGCCACCATCTTGGACACGCCCCTATAATTTGTTTTTAAACGTTTTCACTTTAAATTGTAAGCTCTCTGTTAGGCGTGGCAGAGGTAAATGTGGTTTACAACTAGTGAAAATGGCACTGGAATTGCTCATCTGGTTTGTATGCGCACAAAGTATGTGTGCGTGCCAGCAAGCAGTGCATGTAAGCATCTTTAACCTATGCAGAAATTCTAGAGCCGAACTCTGCAGGAGAAACACGCAGCAGGATATGACTTCCGGCTGCTGCTAGGTTAAAAGAGAGAGAGCGGTTCTAATGTACACTGACTTGACCTCCACGCGCTGCCATGAAGAAAACATGCAGCCCATGGGGTTCCCGCTATTTCCGGCGGCACTAAACGCTTACAAACAGGTGCACTGCCAAGGCCGCGGTCACTGTGCAAGTTCAGCCTGAGAGCGAAACAAACTATTCTTTCCGGCACGCTGGTGAATGGGTGGACATTAGATATTTTTTTGAAAGAGCATATCCGAGTTTTATATGAGGACAGCTGTGTGAAAAGCGAATTGGAACACATTTTATACTACAAAGAACTAGAGAACGACCACACAGAACTTTGAAGGGTCTCTTACCGATCTGATGCCCTCAGACGTGTTGCCCTAACATCCAGGTCTGAACCTAGAGTTATTGTTCTCCTAACTAAAAATACCCAGTTGTGTCTTGTCACACTTCCCTCTTTCCTAAAACCACCCACACCCAGCCACAAGCAAGTGAACGTTATATTATTACGCACCATATATATTGCGCCTTTAAGATTAACGTGCAACAATGCATTTTGCAAAGTACATGCAGACTTCATAGCTCTTTACTGGTAAAATATCTCTGCAGCCCAGAGAGCAGCTTCCCCATGCGTCTGGGAATTTCTTACACATAATGACGAGTCACAAATTGAGAAACGAAGAGATGGCTTTAAGAAGTTTCACACTCTTATATTGTTATCATTTACATTTAAAGCTCCAGTTAATCCCTGGTACACATTAAAAAACACATATGACCTGGTCAATGGGATTTCTGATGTTATTTTTTTATTAGCGTTCTTAAGCTGCCTTCTTGTTGCTTGAGCACCAAATAAAATGATCAAATACAATAAATATGATCAAAGATGTAAATCCACAAAGAACACTGATGCAGAAACCACCATTGGAACCAACTACAGAACTGCACTGGAAGCCTTCCATGTTGGCCAAGATTATTCATGAGGCAAAATAAAAAGTTTAGGCGTAGGTCTATAATGAACCCTTGGAGGATCATCTTTCTTAGACTCGTACTCTAAGACTTTCACCCAGATGGAAGTGTTGTTCGGCCCCACCTCCAATACCCGTACCATGCCTATCAAGGTTTACGGCCATGCAGAAGATGATGATTCCGAGGCTGATGACCTCTTCTCCCGCTATAACACTGATGCTTGCTTGTATCTTAGCTTACAAAATGCAAGTGTCTTGGAAACGTCACTATAAGGGGACATCCCTTGCCCCTCTGGTCCTCCTTTAGAGGAAATCACTTAATTCCCCAGTGTTGTAAGAAAAGCTGAAGCCTTGAAATTGACTTTGCCTTCAGCGGAGGTGAAGTCTAAAATGTTGACGGAGATCTTAAAAAACACTTCTTCTGTTGCGGAGCCCTTGCTACTATTTAATGAGGCTCTTTTGGACCTCGTCATGGCTGTATGAGAGAAACCCTTTTTTGGCTCTGTAGTCCACAGATAGAAAACCAGAAGCCATGTGCCTGCTCCGGGTGATCCAAACATTTTGTCCTCTCACCAGAAAGTTTGTGAGTCAAAGCTTCTCTATCAAAGAAGAATCCTAAAGCCTTTCTGATGGCACCTCTTGATAGAGAGTCAAAAAATCTTGACTATATGGGTCATAAGTCTTTCCTTATGGTAGTCACGCCCTCTACACAGCTAACACCACTTACCTCCTGGGCCAATGTGCTCATGCCCTGTGGGAATTGTGAAAACACAGGTGCCAATTTACAAGGGCATTTATAAGTATGTGAATTAGTACTACCAGAGTGCTACTTTGTGTGCGAATAAACACCTTTGTGAATTGGCCCCGAAACCTCCAACTCCCTATTACTAAAATTGCAAGGAAAGTCCTCTCGCTTTGTACTAATTAAATATGAATATTCTCTGAATATTTCAATTTATTCCTATTTTAATAGTTTTTTTGGGTCAACTAACAAAGGCATTTCAGAGGTCGTGAAGTAGTACCGCAGGATTACTACTTTAAGTACTTCTAAATGCCTTTGTTGAATCGGGGTCCCTGTGATCAGCCTATTGGGCCACATGAAAAAGCCACTTTCTGGTTTGGTCAACAACAGTCCGGATGCGTACAAACATATCCTGCATTGCAGCTCGGACTCTGCAGACAGCATGGCTCAATCCAAAGACACGGCTGTTATGCTGTGGTGACACACCTGGATGCCTTCCACTGGCTTCTCAGGAGAAATTCAGGCAACTATAAACAACATGCCCTTTGATGGTGAGCAGTTGTGAAACCAACTCCTCCCTGGAACACTGTAAGACCAGGAGAGCAACTTGCGGCTGGCTCACTGGAGTTTGCCTTGCCAGTGATAGAGTTCATCAACAGTACAGAGTGTTTTGATGCCATTCCAGGGCGATGCAGCCCTGACTGAGACAACCTTCTTGGCTGATCCAGACACACCAAAAATGTACGGCATCTTTTGTTGCAGGGGTGGATCTAGGGAATGCCATCACCAGCAGCCAATCCAGTTTCTGCCATCTTCTACTGGCTCTGCTGCCCCAGATCCTCTCTGCCCCCACTTACTCCACCATCTCCCGGTGGGGTTACCCATTTTTCCATCAACAGGTAGGCAATTACAACTGATCACTAGGTCATGCAGCTAATCCTCAAGGGCTATGTCCAACTCTTAATGTACTCCCTCTAGACCACCCTTTTTCCACCAGGACATGCTGTCTGGGACATTCTTCAATTTTGAAGTTAGAAGTCCTTGCACTGTTGAATGAAGCGGGCCATAGAGGTGGTGCCTCAGGAAGAAAGAGGCACAGGATTCTAATCTATTTACTTCTTGGTCCCAAAGAATGACAGAGCTCAGAGACTCATTCTAGATCGCCTCCTTTTGAACTTCTTCATTTGGAAGGACAAGCTCAAAAAGCTTACCCAGAGCCACGTCTTGCCAGCCCTGAATATGAGAGACTTGTTATACAGCACACCTACTTTCACCTTCCAACCCTCCCTGACCCCAGACATTACCTGGGGTTCACTGTGGGTTCCCAGCACAATCATTTCATGATCATGCAATGCATGTCATCATGACAGTTGTAATGGGTTCACTGCAGCGACGATCAGAAGTTCATGTATTTTCAGAACAGGACACTTTACCCCGCACACTTTTACTCTGCGTGCCATTACCCCGCAGTTTTTACACCGCAAAATCTTTTACAACGCAGGCCTTTACAACACAATTTATTACAACACATTCCCCATTACAACGCAATTTACTATTCTAACTCCACGGGGGCGTTACTTTGGGGAATGCGTTGTAATAGTTTGCGTGTAAAGCCTGTGTTGTAAAAGATTTTGCGGTGTAAAAAATGCGGGGTAATGGCAGGCGGAATAACGCATGCGGGGTAAAGGATGTTTCCCCTATTGTCATGTAGTTTCTGGTAGAGGAAACACCTTCACAACATGATGTCTCACCTCCACAACTTGGGGGGTACTATCAGTGCCCTTAAGTTTCACCTTAATCAAACATAGAGGTTAGCCTTCAAAGGAGTGGTGCTGAACACAGCCTCCACGATCCTCCTTCGAGGATATACAGGATATGATTCTGAGATTTCTGACTCAGACACAACTCCATGTCCTGGAGATCCTACATCTGCTTATCATGCACTCTGTAAGAACTAAATGTCAAATGAAGAATGAGGGCCCTCCAGTTGTCCCAGTAATAGCAGTGACTCCAGCAATAAAGGAGGTTCTCAGCTTAGGTGCAGATTCTCCAATCAGTTAATTCAGATCTGCACTGGCCATGGACCATTCCACACTTGTGGTGGGTCATCTCTTCAGCCCTCTGCAGGCAGAGACTACCACAGATATGGGCACTGCCTCGCAGGAAACCGAATACCCATCTGGGCAACATGAACGGCACAAGTCGTCTGCACAGAAATGTGTAGGAGATGTGATTTTTCCACCTTACTATGAAGGCATTTCTCCCTTGCATCTCTGGGAACGCCATTCAGATTCTGTGAGACAACACCACCATTCATTACAGCAGACAGGGTAGTGTGGGTACATAATCCCTGTTTTGACAGGTGGTTCATCTGTGGCAGTGGGGACAGTTACAGGGAATTTTCCTGGTAGCGGAAGATCTTGCAGGTTCTCTCAACGTGAGAGGAGATGCGCTCAGTCGCCTCTCGCTGGAAGAACATGACTCGGAACTTCACCGCAAAATGACAGAGGTGATATCTCTGCCATGGGTCAGAAGGGGAAGTGCCATCAGTTTTATCCCATAAACCTCCCTCTGACTGGCTCTCTAGGGGATACCTTCAAGTTCATCTGTTCACAGGGCCTGCTGTACATGTTTCCACTGATTCCCTGTTGAAAGCCTTGTGGGAGGTGTAGGAGGATCGAGCACAGCACATCCCGATAGACATGCAGCATTCGGCCACCTCTTTCTCTCCCATGCAGGGTGGATGTGATCTTGCCCAAATTCCCAAACGTTACGGCTGCACATATTGCCAAGACTGAGAAGTGCCAGTAAGAGCCCTTTTGCCATCCTGATGAAACTGCATACACCATCCTGGCAGCCAGGAAACCTGCTGTGAAATCTATCAGTATGGGTCTTTGGAAAATGGCTGCTCAGTGCTTCAAGTCAGAAGACCTAGATGCTTCTAAACTCATATTTCCCACATCATGTGATTCACATTGTCCCTTGGACATCAGGGTCTGGCGGTGTTTACCGTGGAGAGCCAATAAGTTGCCTTAATGTTTTCCTGATCAGCCGTCCCCATTTAGATCGCCACTACTGGTGTGTTTTTTAAAAGGTGTGATTTACTTGTTTCCTCCCACACAGTTCATTGTTCCTTTATGGAATTTGAATCTTGTATTGACTTTCGGGCTTATGCACAGTTGTCCACTTCAGCTTCTCATGCAAAAGATAGTATTGTTAGTGGCAATAACTTCAGACTTTAGGGTTGGACTTCAGCCCCTCAGTCAATCCACTTTATCATTTTCTACCCAGAGTTCAAATTCAAATTCAATTCATCTTTATTCGGATAAAAAAAAATATCCATAAAAGAACAAAGTAAAAATACCAGCAAAATTTTTAAAACAAACAAACAATACATACATGAATAAAAATTTAAGACAGCCATAACGAGGCTAAAAAACAGTAAATACACAAAACATATACATACGCAATGCTCAGGGGATTTGTCTTACACTTATAATTTGTTAGGGGCAATAGTATAATAGTTCCTAGAATCAACTGATACAGGCAACCAATATCCACTGATTTGATAAATAACATCAGACTAAAATAGTAACACATATTAAAATGAGAATAAAAAGTTCATTAAATATAGCAGCATAATGATGTAAAATGCAAACAATTTATCACATTAGACCAACGTTAAAATCAAACAAATTCATTAAATCTAGCAGCATAATATTATAAAGTGCGAGCAGTTTATCAAAAATTATGTAACAATGAAATACACACAATAAAATTATGCAACCTACATATAAATGAGAGGTTAAAAATGGGCAATCAAGGCCAATTATACCAAACTCATAGAAGCGCGTGAGCGGACAGCCAAACGCAAGAAAGTGCTGACACGAAAAATTAAATTTTCATCTTTGAGCTCAACAATTTCTCTATATGCCACCTTATAGTTGCTGATAGCAGCTACCTTAAAAAACGGGATCAGTAATTGTTTACTATATAACTGATAAAACTTCTTGGTCCTTCATACTTGCTCAGTCTTTCTACCCAAGATGATGTCTGCAATCCACATGGAACAGTCCATTACCCTTAAATAATTTTTCCCTTCTCTCATCCTACCAAAGAGGAGGAGAAGCTGCGTAGACTGGATCATAGGTGTGCTTTGTAGTCAAGAAAGAGTGAATGATCAGCTCTTGTAGGCTTTTCAAGAGCAAAAGCGGCTAGGCGGTGTCCAAAGACATAATTTCTCATTTGACCATCCTATGTATCAAGATTGCTACACTTTGGCCAAAAAAGACCCTTTGGATGGCATTTGTTCCCACTCCATTAGGGCTTTAGTAGCTCTTTCTAGCGGTGTTTAGGTAGTATCACCTGCCTGGCGACCACCTGGTCATTCCTGCATCCATGGGTGTCCGCTGGGGTGGGGGCTGGCAAGTGGGGGTGCTTGCTCCCCCGGATCACTTGGGGGCCTGGTGCGGATTCCACAGTGCTGTGCAGCGGCAGCATAACACTACGGCCGCCGCCCGCAATAGTGTTACGCTGCGCCTGCATTAGTTTTACGGGCAGTACAGCCGGTGCCATTGCCCCAGGGCTGGCTCAACTCACAGCGGGTGGGTGGGGTCCATCCTCCTGGCGGCAGGCAGCTGTAGGCCCTACTGTCATTGGTAGCTGAACGCTACTATGCTACCAAATGAGACTCTCATTGGTAGTAGCGTAGAGCTCAGCTACCAATGGCAGTCCGACATCAGTCCACAGGCAGCACTGTCATTGGTAGCTGAGTGCTACCAACGAGAGCCGCCTCACCGGTGTCCCGACTTGGAGTTAGACCAATCATGGTCCGACCTGCCCCATCCCAGTCCCCAGCATAGATCACACTGCGCAGCCACAGGCTCGAGTTGCACATCAGACGGAGGACTTCCAGAGACTAGCAGCATCTGCAGTAGAGGCTCCTGGAGGGAGTGCTGCGGGGCAGTGGGGCAGGGGAGGGGCAGGGTGGGGGGTAGTAAACTCCGGCATACTGCAGAACGGAGGTAAGTATATAAATAAATAAAACAAATTACATTGCGCACGCTGCAACGCCAAATGCATAACATTACGGGGTGGTGCACACCCCGCGGCAGGACGGCCGCGTATTACATTCTGCTCCAAAGGTTGTCCCCCAGGTGAGTAGCACTCGATCAGCAGTTTTGTTTATGATAGGTAGGGACGAGGATCCGCTTGTAGAAGCTGCTCCGTATTGGAAATGCCTGACGTGTTTCGAAGCTCCATATGCTTCTCTTCAGAGGCTTGAACGGAGACAGTGTGTGCAAACGCTGAACCAACTTCGCCATTTTCGTATTGCACACCCACCAATGGGAAGCTCGAATGAGACTGTGCATTGTGGGAAATGTGGTCCGGATAGCACACACATCTTGTCCTGTATGGACCCTGCAAGTGGACTCGTCCTCAATACTGTTTGCGGCTGGTGGTCCACATAGCCGACATGATAGTTACCATGTCGGGTGGCCCCCATAACATTACGGGGTGGTGCACACTCCGCGGCAGGACGGCCGCGTATTACATTCTGCTCCAAAGGTTGTCCTCCAGGTGAGTAGCACTCGATCAGCAGCTTTGTTTATGATAGGTAGGGACGAGGATCCGCTTGTAGAAGCTGCTCCGTAATGGAAATGCCTGACGCGTTTCGAAGCTCCATATGCTTCTCTTCAGAGGCTTGAACGGAGACAGTGTGTGCAAACGCTGAACCAACTTCGCCATTTTCGTATTGCACACCCACCAATGGGAAGCTCCAATGAGACTGTGCATTGTGGGAAATGTGGTCCGGATAGCACACAAATCTTGTCCTGTATGGACCCTGCAAGTGGACTCGTCCTCAATCCTGTTTGCGGCTGCTACTCACCAGGTGGACAACCTTTGGAGCAGAATGTAATACGCGGCCGTCCTGCCGTGGAGTGTGCACCACCCCGTAATGTTATGGGGGCCACCCGACATGGTAACTATCATGTCGGCTATGTGGACCAGCAGTCGCAAACAGGATTGAGGACGAGTCCACTTGCAGGGTCCATACAGGACAAGATTTGTGTGCTATCCGGACCACATTTCCCACAATGCACAGTCTCATTCGAGCTTCCCATTGGTGGGTGTGCAATATGAAAATTATGTGGCACTTCCACTGAACAGCCCTGCAGGCACATGATGTGATGGATACCATCGCGAGTCACACATCACCGATTATATTAAATATCTCCTCATGAATGGCATAGCAATGGATACAGTTCATTTGTTTTTTAAGTTAGCTTAATGAATTGTTGAGTCCTATTTTTAGCTCTCGCGCCTGGCGTTGCAGTGCGCAGCACTGCTCGCGCAGCGCGAGACCTCTAGAAAGGGCTTTAGAAAGCTAACCACACGCTCGTGCGTGTGGTTTTGCTTTCGCCTGCTGGTATTGGCTTTCGCGTGCTTTTTTAAAAATAAATATAGCACGCGATTGGGCAAAGGCGGGCGCATGTCCCGCCTTTGCTCCTCCCATTCCCACTGGTGGCTAGCACGCGCAGCAGCGCGCGTTCGCCTCGCTGCCGCGCTCCTTCCCCCTGCTCCTCTGTGGTGCGCGCGCACCACTGGTTTCTCCTGCAGTTTTATATAGAGCGAGCTCGACCCGAATGTATTGGAGCACTTAACATGAGCACCAGTTCCATAACAAAACGACACATCCATTCTTGTTTTGTTTTTGTTGTCCCTCTGCTTGTATATTAGCACGGCGTCTGCTTCACGGACGCCGTGCTTCATGTTCTGGACAGCATTTATATTACGGCCGCCTTATCTTTCCTTTCTGTTGCTGCCTCTATTACTGGCTTTCCCCCTCCCTCCTCGCAATCGGAGTCCCCCCACCCTCCGAGCACAAACGCAGCAGTGGGTTTCTTAGTACATGTGGGAGAGCTGACGCCCAGACTTTGGATGGGAAATATGCCATCAGAACAAATTAAACAATGAAAATAAAATTACAAATGCCGATCATACTAAGACAAATTTGCAGTATGATCGGCATTTGTGATTTTGTTTCCGTTGTTTAATTTGATGGCATATTTTACGTAGGCAATGGGTAGAGCCGCCAGAGACTCGAACTGGTTTCCCGCTCATGAAGTCGGCAGCTCTGTAGCTTACATTACACCCTCTGAAAAGTATAGCTGACACGAACCACCACCGATATGGCTGCACCAAAATGCTGGTAGGAAGTGACTCAAGAAAACAGCAACGCAACGGAAGATGAAAGTGTAGTCCGGGCCATTGGTACGCTACCGCTAGCCCATGCCAGCAAGCATATTTGTTCGTGGAGGGAGAAAGCAGTGCGGGCGGGGGACTAAACATGTATAGCAGCCCAGGAGAGGTGAGCGCAGGCTGCTCCTGGTTCCCATTCACTGCTTCCAAGTGTTACTATTTGTCCCTATGTTTTGTGCATTTCTGTTCCCCTGCATAGTGTTGCTCTCTGTACCCCATGTGCTTTTCCCCACCCCCTGTTACGTTCCTCTTTACCCGTGCACTCCTCTTCTATGCCTGGTGCTCCCCCTTGCGCCCTCTGTGTTGATTCCCCGTTCCCCCATGTTGCTTCTGCCTTTTCACCCTCCATGTGTTGCTTCCAAGTACCCCCTCCCCTGTGTTTCTTCAGTGTTCCCCTGCCATCTCCCATGGAGCTTCTGTATCCTATGACGCATGCGCCCTCCCTGTTGCTTCTGCCCCGAGTTGTTTCCGTTGCCCCGTCCTCCTACTTTTAATAAAACAAATAACACTTATTTTTAAATGCCGCTGCTTCTTCCTTAGTGTTGTCAGTCTGTTACCCACATCTACTTGTAGATCTTCCCTTTGTCACTGATTGTGATGCGTGAAGTCCTCTGAGCTCGGCAAATTATCATATCTGATCTTTGGGTAATGGCCAAGACTTCTATTTAATAGCTAAGGCTGCTGCTTGCATGGCTTTCTTGATGGAATTTGCACTCTGGCTGTTTCCATTCATAAAATCAGGCCTACAAATCCCATAATGCATCATTAAAAAAGAACGATGATGCTTCCGCTGGGCTGTGTTGTTCTATATGTGCACATACGCATTAAAAGCATGCACATGCCTACAAAATGGCCCAGCCCGTCTGCCGAGCAGAAAGGCAGGGAGTGTTTTATCGCGTTAAACTGCCCTTGGTGCGCCTTGGGCTTGCAGCGCGCAAGGGTTGGTTGATGTCATGGCTATGGATCTCTTGAAGAGGGAAATCTGGACGGTATGACGAGTGTGCCTTGGCCTTTGAAGGTTGTGCTGACTCATACGGCCAGTTATGCCCCCCATTGTTTGTTAGCTTGCTGGCTGAGGTGATGAGATTTATCTGAGCGCGTGAGGGCCCCTTACTCCCGCCCCCCTTCCCCCCCAATGAAGCTTGGTCGCACTACTCTTTACGAAGGCAAGTAGATCAGGTGTGTGTTTGTATGTACTGGTGTGTGCGCAGGTGTGAGTGTATTTGAGAGGCTGTGTGTATTTTGTGTGTTTGTATGTACTGGTGTGCGTCTGTGCAGGTGTGAATGAAGGTGAAAGGCTGTGTGTGTGTTTACAGGTGTGTGTATGTACTGGTGTGCATCTGTGTGAATGTATGTGAGATGCTGGGTGCGAGCAGGTGTGTTTTTGTATGTACTGGTGTGTGCGCAGGTGTGAGTGTATTTGAGAGGCTGTGTGTATTTTGTGTGTGTTTGTATGTACTGGTATGCGTCTGTATGCAGGTGTGAATGAATGTGAAAGGCTGAGTGTGTTTTTACAGGTGTGTGTATGTACTAGTGTCCGTCTGTGTGAATGTATGTAAGATGCTGGGCGCGAGCAGGTGTGTGTTTGTATGTACTGGTGTGTGCGCACGTGTGAGTGTATTTGAGAGGCTGTGTGTGTACAGGTGTGTATTTGGTGAGTGTTTGTATGTACTGGTGTGCGTCTGTGTGAAGGTATGAATGAATGTGAAAGGCTGAGTGTGTGTTTACAGGTGTGTGTGTGTGCATTGTGAATGTATGTGAGAGACTGTGTGTACACTAACACTAATCCTTTTATGGGTTCCGGAGTAGCGTGCTACTCACCAGAAAAGCGCTTCAACACCCATCAGGGGTAACAAGTGCTATATGAATGCAAACCTTTCTTCCCCTTCTATCCCTCCGCTATCCTTCTCACTCCAAATAACTGACTAATATCCACCACTCAAATTACTTTCATATTTCACTATACTAATTCACCACAAATCCTTTATGGGTTTCCGGAGTAGCGTGCTTCAACACCCCATCAGGGGTAAAAAGCGCTATATAAATACAAACCTTTTTTTCCTCTTCTATCTTTCTGCTATCCTTCCGAATCCAAATAACTGAGTAACCTATCCACCACTTAAAATTTACTTGCATGTTTCACTATACTAATTCAACACTAATCCTCTTTGTGTCCCGGAGTAGCGTGCTACTCGCCGAAAAAGTGCTTCGACGCCTCGTCAGGGGTAGTAAGCGCTATATAAATGCAATTACAATACAATACAATACAAGCGGATCCTCGTCCCTACCTATCATAAACAAAGCTGCTGATCGAGTGCTACTCACCAGGTGGACAACCTTTGGAGCAGAATGTAATACGCGGCCGTCCTGCCGCGGAGTGTGCACCACCCTGTAATGTTATGGGGGCCACCCGACATGGTAACTATCATGTCAGCTATGTGGACCAACAGCCGCAAACAGGATTGAGGACGAGTCCACTTGCAGGGTCCATACAAGACAAGATTTGTGTGCTATCCGGACCACATTTCCCACAATGCACAGTCTCATTCGAGCTTCCCATTGGTGGGTGTGCAATATGAAAATGGCGAAGTGGGTTCAGCGTTTGCACACACTGTCTCCGTTCAAGCCTCTGAAGAGAAGCATATGGAGCTTCGAAACGCGTCAGGCATTTCCATTACGGAGCAGCTTCTACAAGCGGATCCTCGTCCCTACCTATCATAAACAAAGCTGCTGATCGAGTGCTACTCACCAGGTGGACAACCTTTGGAGCAGAATGTAATACGCGGCCGTCCTGCCGCGTAGTGTGCACCACCCCGTAATGTTATGGGGGCCACCCGACATGGTAACTATCATGTCGGCTATGTGGACCAGCAGCCGCAAACAGGATTGAGGACGAGTCCACTTGCAGGGTCCATACAGGACAAGATTTGTGTGCTATCCGGACCACATTTCCCACAATGCACAGTCTCATTCGAGCTTCCCATTGGTGGGTGTGCAATATGAAAATGGCGAAGTGGGTTCAGCGTTTGCACACACTGTCTCCGTTCAAGCCTCTGAAGAGAAGCATATGGAGCTTCGAAACGCGTCATGGCATTTCCATTACGGAGCAGCTTCTACAAGCGGATCCTCGTCCCTACCTATCATAAACAAAGCTGCTGATCGAGTGCTACTCACCAGGTGGACAACCTTTGGAGCAGAATGTAATACGCGGCCGTCCTGCCGCGGAGTGTGCACCACCCCGTAATGTTATGGGGGCCACCCGACATGGTAACTATCATGTCGGCTATGTGGACCAGCAGCCGCAAACAGGATTGAGGACGAGTCCACTTGCAGGGTCCATACAAGACAAGATTTGTGTGCTATCCGGACCACATTTCCCACAATGCACAGTCTCATTCGAGCTTCCCATTGGTGGGTGTGCAATATGAAAATGGCGAAGTGGGTTTAGCGTTTGCACACACTGTCTCCATTCAAGCCTCTGAAGAGAAGCATATGGAGCTTCGAAACGCGTCAGGCATTTCCATTACGGAGCAGCTTCTACAAGCGGATCCTCGTCCCTACCTATCATAAACAAAGCTGCTGATCGAGTGCTACTCACCAGGTGGACAACCTTTGGAGCAGAATATATATATATATATGAACGCTACACGCCTCGTACCTTTTCGTACAAAACCAAGCACTCACGGGGATGAGTCAAGTTTCAGTTTATTTTCTGACTCTAAACACCAGACGCGTTTCGGCAGTCGCCTTTCTCGATGGTGAATGGGCGCGCCCGATACGGCCATTTTTTATTATTCATTTACACCAGACATCACATCCTGTTCTGGGTACTGACACAGAGGAAGGACCAATATCCAATTAGAAAGATAGCGCCATTTTGTAACATGTTACCAAACATCATTTGGAGTACAAAATTTCATTGATATGCTATGCATCATTGCATTTTTTTTCTGGTGTCGTCAATATATTATGAAAACAATATTTTGCGCACATTATTTACAATGAAACGTTATATACCAATTTCCAATTGTCACAATCACGCCCTGTATGGGCTATTGACTTAATACCAGTATTTACAATTATATAATAACATAGCAATAATCACTCTTTTTAAGAAATTTTTTCAGTATCCAGCCCTGGATGGGCAATGTTACTTTCGATGACTAATCAGATACTTTCAAAGCTGTATACACGTTACCTCCAATATATTACGATTGTCCATCCCCTCATGCAAATTGTCTGTGTAAGTTGCCCTCGTGTTATCATAAAAACAAAGGTAATAATAATTAGCCCCACATAGTCCAATTCATTTTCCTTTTCACCTCAAGAGAAGAAAATCGATAGCTCATTGTCACATTGTATCAAAAATTTTATTTCACTTATTTATCTTTGGCTCAGAGTCAAAAGTGCATTTTTGGAGCATTGTCTAGTATTTTTTAGATTCTTGGGGGGGGTCCCCTTCTTACAGAATCATTCAGATCAAAACATTCTAAGGGTTTACTCCCCCAAATGTACTGACAATTCTTCATTGGTATTCAAGCCATTGGGGGTCTTTGTACGTAAGTCAATAATGTATCTAGACTCTGGTCTCCTCAACTTTGTTATTCTATCTCCCCCCTTGGATGTAATGGCACATGATCCAAAGCGAAGTATGTCATAAGATTACTATTACTCTTATGCTCTGCCAAAAAGTGCCTTGCCACAGGATTTGTAGCATCACAGTTTTTGATTGCCCTTGTGTGTTCCAAGATACGCATCTTGGTTTGGTTGATAGTACTCCCAATATATCTTAACCCACAAGGACAAGTCAAACAATATACTGTGTATGGAGTGCTACACGTGATGAATTTCCTGATCTATCTAGGTTTATCAAAACCCGGTACCAGATATGATAAGACCCTTTTGCTGTTCGCACAGGCTTTGCACCTTCCACATGGGAAGAACCCTTGTAGGTCTGTGCCAAAGGGTTTAGGTACTGGTTTATTAAAATGGCTACTGGTAAGGCAATCACTAAGGGCCCTGGCTTTTTTAAAAGTTATCAATGGAGGTACTGGAATGTCTTTTCCAATAATTGGATCTGCTTTTAATAAATTCCAATTTCTCCTTAATATTGTTCTTAGCTCCTCCGCCCCATTAGAAAAGGTTGTAATCATTCTAAACTTATGATCTTTCTGCGGTTTAACTACTTTCCCTTACAACAGTTCCTGTCTAGACACTCGATTCACTCTCTCAAGTGCCTCTCTTAGAGTCTGTTCTTTGTAACCACGTGCCCGAAATCTCACAAGGCATTCTTCCGCAAATCTTTGGAAATCTACCTCCCTAGTGTTATTCCTTTTTATTCTCAGCAGCTCCCCATAGGGGATGCTGCTGATCAGTTTGGGGGGATGGCTGCTGGAGGCATGGAGTACTGAGTTTCCTGCGGTGGGTTTGCGGTATAGCCGAGTACACAATCTTTGATCCAATGCAAATACCTCCAAATCCAAAAAGTTGACCACAGTAGTACTAATATCTGCACTGAACCTCAAGTTATCATTGTGGTTTAGAACATCCACAAATGCTAGTGCTGTCTCTTCAGACCCCCTCCATACCAGAAAGAGGTCATCTATATATCTGTACCAGGCTACTACTTTCTCCATCCATATATCATTGTCATGCGACCAGGCCACCTGCTCCTCCCACCAGCCAACGAACAAGTTTGCATAGCTGGGGGCGAAGCAGGTGCCCATCGCAGTACCCGATATCTGTTTGTAGTATTGATCCTGGTACAGAAAGATATTATTTGTGAGACAGAACTGTAGAAGTTCCAACAGCATATTGCTATGTTCCATCAGTTTCAACTGCCGATTATTCAGAAAAAATTGGGTTGCATTGACCCCATCTTTATGTGCTATGCAGCTATATCCATAACTATCATACAGTCTCCATCCTGCCAATTCACTTGTTCAACATGTGTTAAGAAATCCTTTGTGTCCTTAATATATGACTTAAGAGACACTACAAAATCAGATAAAAAGTAATCTATGGACACAGAGAGATGTTCCAGTAAACTACCTTGTGAAGAGACTATAGGTCTCCCAGGAGGCAAAGTACTGTCCTTATGTACTTTTGGTAAGTGATAAAAACTAGGAGTCACAGTATTCAACCGACGCAGATAAAAATATTCGTCAGACTCTAGCATTCCTTTTTCATACCACTTCCGCAATAAAGTATAACAATCAGTGATACTTGCAGTGTAATCATTTTTACTCACTGTTAAATAGCATAATGGGTCAGACAATTGGCGTAATGCTTCATTGTTATAGGCCTCATACGTTTGGAGCACCACATTCCCCCCCTTATCGGAGGGTTTCACCACAATGCTATAATCTTTGCAAATACTGTCTATTGCCTTGTACTGTTCTTGTGTAAGATTATTTTTATTCCTGTGTGCATAAGATATACCTCCTAGTTGTGCCAACTCCTTAGTCACTGCTTCTGAAAAAGTGTCGATGTTGTCATTAGGCATTTGTGGCAAAAAGACTGATGCTGGTTTAAAAGGACTTTCACAGCTCAGTTGTTGTATTCCACACATTGCTGTTTGTTCTTGATTTTCTTGCGAGTCATCAGTCTCTTTGCCAAGGTCTCTCAATGCCTGTAAAGCTGGGAGGTCACGACTTGTTAAAATATCCGTTGTCGCTGTCTGATTCTCAGTCCTCCTCGGTTGATGTTTTGGTGGCCTCATCTTGAAGAACTTATGCAATTTCAGTTTTCGAGTGAACTTAAACAAGTCAATTCTTGTTTGAGTGTATTCCAAGTTTTTTTGAGGACAGAATGTAAGGCCCAACTTCAAAACGGATTCCTCACACGCTGTTAGCACTCTTGATGTCAAATTTATAACAGTTAGATTTTCATTCTCAGCCGATTTTACTTGCGCTTGTTGAACTTCTTGCTTCTGGTTACTCGGGGCGAGACATTGCTTTTTCGCCATTGACCCCCTCTCCTCGTTGGTCTCCGCGTTTTTTCTCTGGCGGTTTTCCTCCGCCCCCATGCTGCCATGATTGCCGGATGATTTGGAACTCGTCGTGAAAAGGACATTTCTTGGGTGCTGTTAACCCTGATGCCCCACCACTTGCTTCTCCCAATAGTTCTCCATCCGAAGCCTTTGATTCCGTGGTGTCATATTGCTCTGTTGTAGTCGGAACCTGTTTGGTTTGGAGGGCCTTTCTTGGTGCATCGAAGCGCTTCGCAAAGGTTAATACCCTGCCCAAGGCATAGTCCCGCTCATCGCGTTCGAACTTTTCCTGTTTGCGCCGCCAAATTTTGCCTTCGTAATTCTTTAATCATTTCATCATTTGTGCTCTCAGTTCCTCTTGTCTGGCCTTGTCGTCATCCTTAGTGATTTCCAGTTCCAATTCCTCAATCGCTTTTCACGCTTTGTCTTGATCACTCCACGCAAATTTGATGAGGATGGTTAACATCCCCCTGCACGAGATTGCCGTGTGTTCCGCCCATTCCTCAAGGAGCTGGGGGTCGGGATTTTCATATGTCGGCATTGTATATATTACTGAAAATTTTTCTTAAAAAGAGTGATTATTGCTATGTTATTATATAATTGTAAATACTGGTATTAAGTCAATAGCCCATACAGGGCGTGATTGTGACAATTGGAAATTGGTATATATCGTTTCATTGTAAATAATGTGCGCGAAATATTGTTTTCATAATATATTGACGACATCAGAAAAGAAATGCAATGATACATAGCATATCAATGAAATTTTGTACTCCAAATGATGTTTGGTAACATGTTACAAAATGGCGCTATCTTTCTAATTGGATATTGGTCCTTCCTCTGTGTCAGTACCCGGAACAGGATGTGATGTCTGTTGTAAATGAATAATAAAAAATGGCCGTTTTGGGCGCGCCCATTCACCATCAAGAAAGGCGACTGCCGAAATGCGTCTTGTGTTTAGAGTCAGAAAATAAACTGAAACTTGACTCATCCCCCGTGAGTGCTTGGTTTTGTACGAAAAGGTACGAGGCGTGTAGCGTTCATATATGCGGGTGCACCTCCCGCAACAAGCACCCGTTTGGGAGTGAGCATAGTTGGTGCATTTGGAAGCGGATATATATATATATATATATATATATATATATATATATGCACAAGTTACTAACTTGTGTAACGATATATCTGTAAGAGACAGTAGTTAGTGACAGATTCCTTACCTTAGAATATCCCCAGGCGTCAGGCTGGATCCGGAAAGTTTTTGCGTAGCAGTACCCTTGCGCGTCGGTAGGCGGCGTCGTGCGGCTTTGCGTCCGTCGTCGGCGTCGTGATCGCCGGGATGACGTCGCGGGCAGTACTTAGGCGCCGCCCCTGCGCGCTGACGTCAGTTCTGTACACGATTTTCCGCGCCAGGAACGCAGAGCCATGCAAGAAGCTGACATAGGTGTCTGAAAAATACTAGGGCCCTGAAAGGGATGTCCTTAACCCTAGAAATCAGTTCGCAGAACGGGGAGGATGGGTGGGGCGGTAAGGAATCTGTCACTAACTACTGTCTCTTACAGATATATCGTTACACAAGTTAGTAACTTGTGCATCTGAAAGAGACACGTTAGTGACAGATTCCTTGCCTTAGAATAGATACCCCAGCAATACCAACCCCGGTGGTGGGTCTGCGAACAAAGATCAGACAAGGAAGTCCTGGAGGACAGAACGGCCAAAGAAGCCGTCCCTCCGGACCTGACTGTCAAGGCAGTAATGCTTTGTAAACGTGTGCAGCGAGGCCCACGTAGCTGCCTGACAGATAACCGGCAGCGGAACACCGCGGCCCAAAGCCGTGGTAGCAGCCGTTGCCCTGGTGGAATGGGCACGCAGCCCAACAGGAGGCTCCTTTTAGCCAAAGAATAGCAGGTCTTGATGCACAAGGTAACCCAGCGGGAGATGGTCCTCTTGTGCACCACCCGACCTTTTTGGCGCCCACGTAGCCAACAAAGAGCTGGTCATCCACCCGGAAGTGTTTTGTGCGGTCAATATAGAAGGAGAGCGCACGTTTTGGGTCCAGACGGTGGAGCCTCTCTTCCTCTCTGGAAGGATGCGGAGGCGGAAAGAAGGTGGGCAAAGTGATGGTCTGCCCAATGTGGAAAGCAGTAACCACCTTTGGCAAGAAGGACGGACGCGTCCGAAGAACAACCTTGTCTGGATGAACAGACAGAAAGGGAGGTTTGCAAGATAGAGCCTGGAGCTCACTCACCCGCCGAGCGGAGGTGATGGCCACCAGAAAGGCTGTCTTCAGAGTCAGAAGACGAAGAGGACAGTTATGTAGAGGCTCAAAGGGAGCGCACATTAAAAAGTAAGAACCAAGTTCAAGTCCCACTGAGGCATCACAAACGGAACAGGAGGGAAGAGGTGAGTAATGCCTTTTAAGAACCTGTTAACAACAGGGGACTTGAAAAGGGAGGGCTGATCAGGGAGCCTGAGGAAGGCCGAGATAGCACAAAGATAACCCTTGATGGTACCCAGGGCAGAACCCTGTTGGACCAGAGAGAGAAGGAACAGAAGGACCTCAGAAAGAGGGGGCAGAAAGGGGATTCACAGCCTTTGCTGTGCACCATGCCACAAATTTGTTCCACCTGCAGGCGTATACCACCTTAGTGGAGGGACGCCTGGCCGCCAGAATCACATCACAAACTTCGGGAGGCAAGTCGAAAGGAATCAACTGCCGCCGCTCAATCTCCACGCAAGCAGGTGTAGACTGGACAGGTTCGGGTGGAGGACCGTCCCCTGCTGCTGCGACAGAAGATCCTCCCGAAGAGGCAGACGGATCGGGGGATCTACGCTCATATTGAGAAGCTCGGGATACCAAACTCTTCGAGCCCAGTCCGGAGCCACAAGAATGACTTGGGCCCGGTCGTGCCGAATCTTCTTCAACACTCTGGGTAGAAGTGGTATAGGCGGAAAGGCGTACAACAGACCGCAACTCCACTCGCGACGAAAAGCGTCGCCGAGCGAGTGCCGCCTTGGAAATTCCAACGCGCAGAACTGATGACATTGCGCGTTCTCTTCGGTGGCGAATAGATCTAACCAAGGCTCTCCCCACTGTAGAAAGAGTCCTTGCGCCACTTCCGAGTGCAGACGCCATTCGTGATCCATCATGCACCTGCGGCTGAGTTCGTCCGCCCTGGCGTTCAGGGAACCTGCCAGGTGTTGAACCATCAGGAACATGCCCTGATGTTCCAGCCATGTCCAGAGGCGCAGAGCCTCCTGGACAAAGGGTCCAAGACCCCACCCCGCCCTGTTTGTTGCAGTACCACATGGCGGTGGTGTTGTCTGTGAACACCTGCACTACCTTCCCTTTGACAGAGGGAAGGAATGCCTTGAGTGCAAGTCGGATCGCCCGGAGCTCCAGAAGGTTGATATGGAGCCGGGACGCCGCCGGAGACCAGAGGCCTCTGATCTCCGCCTCTCCCATGTGACCGCCCCATCCCAGAAGGGACGCGTCCGTCACAACTGTATGCTCTGGCTGGGGAAGGGAGAGGGATCTGCCCATGACCCATTGCCGGTTCGAGAGCCACCACTGCAACTGTTTTGCAGTCCCCTCCGAGATCTGGACGTGATCGGACAGGTTGCCCTGGTGCTGCGCCCACTGGAACTTCAGGTCCCACTGCAGAGCCTGCATATGCCATCTGGCATGATTGACCAGCAGGATGCAGGAGGCCATGAGGCCCAGCAGCCTCAGGGTCATCTGTACCGAAACCCAGGATAAAGGCTGAAAGATCGGAATCATAGCCTGAATATCCCGGACTCGCCGTTCGGGAGGATAGGCCCGAAACTGCGTCGTGTCCAGAACTGCTCCGATGAAAAGGAGCTGTGGAGAAGGAATCAGATGCGACTTCGGCACATTGATGGAGAACCCCAGCGAGTGCAGGAGTTCGGCCGTAGTCTGGAGGTGGGAGACGACTGCCAGGGACGAGCCCGCCTTCAGCAGCCAGTCGTCGAGGTAGGGGAAGACTGAAACCTCTGCCCGGCGCAGATGAGCTGCGACCACCGCCATCACTTTCGTGAACACCCGAGGGGCACTGGTAAGGCCAAAGGGGAGCACGGTGAACTGAAAATGCTCGGGCCTACCGTGAACCGAAGGTAACGCCGGTGGGCCGGCAGGACGGGGATGTGGAAATATGCGTCCTGCAAGTCCAACGCTACCAACCAGTCTCCAGGGTCGAGGGCAGTCAAGACCTGAGCTAGGGTGAGCATCTTGAACTTCTCCTTCCGGAGGAAGCGATTGACGTTCCGGAGGTCCAAGATAGGACGCATGTCCTCCTTGTCCTTTTTGGGCACCAGAAAGTAGTGGGAGTAGCAACCACGCCCTACTTCTGGGGTCGGAACACGCTTGATGGCCCTCTTGGTCAAGAGGGCCGTGACTTCCTTCTGCAGAAGTACCAAGTGATCCCCTGACATGCGGTGGAATTGAGGTGGCATGGCTGGGGGGTGGTCTCGAAGGGGAGGGAGTAGCCCCTTCGGACAATGTCCAAGACCCACCTGTCCGAGGTGATGGTACGCCAGTGGGGAAGGTGATGGCGGACCCTGCCCCTACTGGCGTGCTGTGCACCTGAAAGGAGGGACTAGGAGGGCTTGGAGGCCGCGGACGGGTTGGAGGTGGTGGCCTGACCCGCACGCTGGTTGCCCGATCCGCCACGGCGGAATCCACGTCCTCGGCCACGCGAAGACGCCTGCTGCGCGGGCCGGTGGCTGGGCTGCTGACGTGACGGGGCGCCCCTACCGTGGCCACGATAGGGGCGAAAAGCAGAAGTCATCGGAGGGCGTGTAGCAGAAAGGCCCAGGGACTTGGCAGTAGCCCGTGAGTCCTTAAAGCGCTCCAACGCATGGTCTGCTTTGGACCCAAAAAGACCGACTCCATCAAAGGGCATGTCCATGAGAGTATTCTGGACATCCCCTGAAAAACCAGTGGTTCTCAGCCAGGCGTGGCGTCGCAGCGCCACCGTCGTTGCAATAGACCTGCCCAGCGAGTCGGCGGTATCAAGGCCACATCGTATCGTGTATTTGGCCGCATCCCTTCCTTCCGCAATGGCGCGGGAAAGCAGTGTCTGGACCTCCTCAGAACACTGGGGCAAAACAGTCGCCACCGAATCCCACAAGGAGTGGGTATATCGGCCCAAAAGACAAGCGTTGATGGACCGCAAGCCAGCACTGGAGGAAGAAAAACCCTTCTTCCCAAATTGATCCAGGCGTTTGGATTCCCTATCCGGAGGGGTGGTAGGGAAGGCGGTTTGGGAAGCGGAGGCTTGGACAACCAAGCTCTCAGGAGTGGGGTGGACAGAGAGAAACAGGGGGTCGCCCGGAGCTGGGCGATGGCGTCGGGACACGTTCCTATCCACAGGAGCCCCTGTGTTGGGCTTGGACCAGGCGCCCAAAAGAACGTCAGTGAGGGCGTCGTTAAACGGCAGCACAGTCTCCGTAGAGGAGGCTGCCGGCTGAAGCACCTCTGTCAAGATATTAGTCTTGACCGCCACAGTAGGGAGTTGGAGACGTAAGGCCCCAGCCGCCCTACGCAACACCGTTGCAAAATTGGCTCCCTCCTCCGTAGCCACGGGAGGAGACAGCATGCCAGTGTCAGGGGAAGTATCTAGACCACTGGCATCCCCTAGACCCTCTGTCCAGTCCTCATCGTACTGACACTGGTGTGTCAGAGGGTCATCAGACCCCTCCCAGTCCTCCTGGTCCCCCTCTGGTTCAAAATAAGGAGGAGGAGGGACATTTGGGACCCAAGGTCCCATCGGCGCCGGAACCGGCGTCGAGCGACGTCGGTCCGGGTCCATGTCCGGAGCCGGAAGGAACTGGGGGACGACGCCGCCCGGAGCCCCAGGCGGCGTTGAGAACGGCACCGGAGACATCGGCGCCGGCGGAGGCGTCGTTAGGTCGACCGGCGTCGATGGGGGTTGTGGAGCCGGGATCGAGGCCGGGGCCGGAGCCGGAGCCGGGATCGAGGCTGGAGGCACGGGCGACGCCGGGGCCGGGAGCCGCCGGCGACGCCGGAGCAACCCCATCAGAGCCCGCGGGGCCCGAAGGCGCACCGGAGGGACCTTGAAGCCCGAAGAGGCGGGCCATGGCCGACAGGAATTCCTGTATTTGGGCCGGATCCGCCCCGAACCCGGGAAGGACGGGTATTGCGAGGGCGACTCCACAGGCATGTCCGGGGCCGCGGGGGCGGGGACGGTGCCGGGAGGGGCCTCAGCCGAGTCGCGAGACCGGCGAGGCGAAGTCCTAGAGCGACGATGCTTTTTGGACTTTTTGTGTTTGGACTTACCGGACGAAGAAGACTTCGATGCAGACGACCGGCGAGGACTCCGCGATCGACCCCTGGACCTCTCACGCGACCGGGGCTTGCGCGGAGCCGAATGCCGGGCCTCGAGGAGCTTTCGAGATCGCTCTCGCAAAGCTTTCGGGTTGAGGGCCCGGCAGTCGGAACAAGACTCCGTGTCGTGGCCTCGGCCGAGGCAGAAGAGACACTCTGTGATGGACGGGTCTGTGATGGACATCATCCGAGCACAGGCGCCGCAACGTTTAAACCCGGGCATCCCTACGACACCTTGAAGTCGATTCGAAGAAAAACAGTGACAAAATTCACCAAAAAAGTTAGTCAAAAAATGACTAGGGCACTGCTCTTCCCGGATCTGCGCTTGCTGGCGCGGAAAAAGAAGAACTGACGTCAGCGCGCAGGGGCGGCGCCTAAGTACTGCCCGCGACGTCATCCCGGCGATCACGACGCCGACGACGGACGCGGAGCCGCACGACGCCGCCTACCGACGCGCAAGGGTACTGCTACGCAAAAACTTTCCGGATCCAGCCTGACGCCTGGGGATATTCTAAGGTAAGGAATCTGTCACTAACGTGTCTCTTTCAGATATATATATATATATATATATTTATAGTGTGCGCATGTGTGTCAGTATGTGTAAATCTACCCGAACACACACACTTTTCCTTTTTCAAGTTTCTATTACTGCATTCAGGGCTGTATTCAATAAAAAGTGCATTGTAGGTGAATTATTTGACATTCACAAATCTCATCTTACCAATATAACTATGCATTATGCAAGGGAAGCTTGGTTCTCGTTGCAGGAGAAATTTAAAGGGATTTTTCAACTCCCTGCAGCTCATCTACAACTCACAGTTTCTTAAATACAGCAAGCCTGGTGATGAGCAGAGTATTTAATGATCCCCATTTCTTTTTAGAAATAGACATCCGCAAGAAAAAATCAGAATGAAAATTGGATGATTTAGAATCTGATATTTAGGAAGCAAGAAAATAATCTAGACATGGTGAACAGGAGTCAGAAGAACCAAGCACAACCAGTTCCGCAGGTCCAGTTTCAGGTCCAACAGAATGTAGCCATGATGTTGACGCTCCTGTAAATGATATTGGATTTTTTATTAATTCATCAAAAAAACTAACAGATGATTTTAAATACAATCTACTAATAAATACGTATATCCCACCAGAAAAGTATGACTCCAAGAAGTATTCAGATGGACCGCTCTGTTTCCGTCATGTGTGGATTATTCAATATTCATCAAGGCTTAGCTACTCTCCACAACTGAAAGGTGTGATTTGCAAGTATATCACAGTTTTTCCACGGCCACTTCATCGTGGGACACAAGGAGTATTCATAACTACGCCTTTCACTAAATATAAAGCCTTCCATGAAAGTGCACGCAACCATGTTTTATCGTCTTGGCATAAAAACGCACAAGTGGATGCAACTCACTTTTTGGCGATCAGAAAGAAACCGGAAACAAGTATTCTTTGCCAAATGGACAGCGGTGTGAAAAGGCATGTTGAAGAAAATCAGAAAAAGTTATTTCCAATTTTGTCCTCTATCTTATTTTGTGGCACACATGACATTGCTTAACGTGTGAAAAAACTACAACAAGAAACGTGCAAAGTCTGTACCAATTTTGCATTGAAGCAGGAGATGTGATCCTACAGAACCATCTGGAAAATGCACCAGTTAATGCATGTTATACATCAGTTTAAATTGAACATGAATTGATTACATTATGTGAAGAAACATTAAGAGAAGGTCTAGTATCCTTAGTCAATATGTCAAATGGATTTTCAATCATTGCTGATGAAAGTGCTGACATATCCGGAAAAGAACAGATGTCATTTGGAGTATGTCTTGTAGACACAAGTTGCACAGTAGCTGTCATCAGAGAAGAATTCCTTGGATTTGCAACCTTAAAAGAAATGGATGCTCTCTCAATTGCAAATATGATTATGGATACATGTTCTAAATTTGGATTAAATTTAGAAAAACTCCATGGCCAAGGATATGATGGATGCTCTACAATGGCAAGAAAGGAAGGTGGCGTTCAAACCATAATAACGAGAAAATATCATAAAGCTGCTTTTGCTCACAGTGCTGCACATACACTTAATTTAGTTTTTAATGATGCTGTTCCTTATATACAGAATTCTATTGGCACAGTGAAAGCCATCATCACATTTTTCTGTGAGAGTCCAAAAAGAAGATCTCTTATTCCCAATGTGCCATTGCTGAGTGAAACACAGTGGACAGCAAAATACAAGAGCATTAGAATTTTTAGCTCAAACTTTGAATAGATTTTCAAGCAATTAAGCTTACTGGTTACTACAGCATCAGGGAAAACACAGGCTGCATATCAATTGAAATGTTCCTCAAGCACAGTGTGCTTTCACTTTTGCTTGTCCATAATTTCAGATTACTAATCAAGATTGGAATCTGTAAGCCAGGCTCTCCAAGTTGTTCAGCTTGATATCCGCAAGGTGTGTAATCACGTGCAAGACCTTCTGACTGTGTTCTGTGATCACAGACAAAAAGCAGGAGACCAATTTAAGGACATTTTTTCAAATGTTCAAACAATGGCAGAAAAATTGAACTTTGAACTTTGTCTTCCCAGACAGTGTGGCCAGCAAGTATTTCATTCTAATTTTGGTTCCTCTTCTGTGGAAGAAAACTATCACCAGTCTATCTATGTGCCATACATTGACTCTCTCATCACATAATTAAAAAGTCGGTTTGGCAAAGAAAACAGGAAAAATTTGAGTCTGTTCTCACTTTACCCAAAACACATGGCAAAAATGACACTTGAGCAATAGAAATGCAATATTGCAAACATCAGAGAAATTTACAACATTGAAAACCTGGAAGCAGAAGCAGCCACATGGTTTGAGATCTGGCCAACGAAGGATGAGCAGTTAGACAATGGATTTCTAGATTTTTTTCCATCAGTCCAGCAAGCAATTCTCTTTTTTTTTAATTTTAATTTTTATAATTTTTTATGCCATCAGGTACATCACATAGAGCAAAGAAAAGGTGTTTTTACACTTCCGATGTCAATTCATACATTAAATTACAATATTACAATTTTTTTCCTTCAAGTTCATGAGCAACCATAAAAAAAAAAAAAGGAAATAAACAAAAACAGAAAAGGAATAAAGCAAAAGAAAAAAGAAGATAGCATCAACTTAGATTATTTTCATTTTTGCCCTCAAGTACAACCATATATTACCCAATTCCTATTCTGTTTTAAAGCTCCCCATGACTTTTTTTGAGCCAGTTTGTCAAAGGTGCCCAGATCGTATCCCCTTTCACTCTGGCACGATGCCCCTTGTTCTTATAAAGAGCCATTTCCAGAGCATGTATACTCAATAGGCGATGAAGCCAAGCAGTAAATACCGGTGGTTCCGAGTCTTTCCAAGCTGTGGCTATTAATAATCTTGCCACCGCTATTGTAGCAAAAACAAAGTCCTGATGTGCTGGTGCTAGCCCAGTTCGTCTATCGTATCCTAACAGCATCATCGGAGAGCTAATCTCGATCGCGCAATTAAGTAATTTTTCTATACCCTTTTTTAGTGGAATCAGGGACTTACACGCATAAAACATATGAGTGATATCAGCAGGGCTATGGTGGCATCTAGGGCATTGATCGCTATCTCGTTTCCCCCAACCAAAGAGTTTTGCTGGAGTATAGTATAAGTTAAATAGGGTTTTATAATGTTGTGCTTGAAGGTTTGCAGCCAGAAATATTTTCTCGCCCAGTTTTAATGACATATCTAGATCTATATCATCATCCCCTAGTTTTAGCGCCCATCTTGTCTCGGTTTTTTCTAAATCATCGGGTATTGTTTCCATTAGTATTTTATAAAAATCCCCAATCCTCCCATCTCCCCGGTATAGCCTGTCCATTAGTGGTAATGCTTGAAAATGATCCTGTCTACCAGCTATGCTCTTTAAACACCCCCTTATTTGGATATATTTAAAATATGATCTACTATTAATCCCAAATTTCCGGACCAGTTCTGGAAAATGCAATATTTCTGAATTATCATTAAATAGGCTCACAACCCGGTGTATACCAGCCTGCGCCCACTCTCTAGCCATACCATCCGAAAGCTCAGCTGGGAAAATCGAGGTTCCCCATACAGGGGTATATCTATTACACTTGGGAATTTTCATAATCTTACTTATTTTAGTCCATACCGTTCTAGCTGCCTTCAAACACTTGAAACAAACTTTTTTATAGTAACTAGGCTCAAGCTGCCTAAGAAAGAGTCCTGATGCTTCCTCCCCAACAGCTAGTTGATATATAGACGGTAAGCCATCCTCCCGCACAGAGCTATCCGCTCCCAACAGGTCCCCCATTTGTTGCAGAAAAGCTGCCAAATAATAAAAATATAAATTCGGAGCAGCCCAGCCACCTCTCTCCCGTGACAGGGTTAATATCCTCAAAGCACGTCTTATTTTTTGGTAGTTCCAGATAAAATTTGAAAAGATAGAATTCATTTTCCGGAATGTGCTATCTGGTAATTCTAAGGGGATAGCTCGAAATAAATATAGTATTTTAGGGAAGATCTTCATTTTTAAGACATTTACTCTGCCCACTATCGTTAGATGCAGTTTATCCAGCCGTCGGAGCTCGGAAGTAGCCTCCTCCAGCACTAGATCAATATTATTTGCCCATAAAATATCCAGATCAGGTCCTATCCTTACCCCCAAATACGTTGCTGTATCCGTCTGACGCTGATCTTGTAGATTACCCTGTCTTGTACAGATTATCTGCGTCTTTCCTTTGTTCAAGCAGTAGCCTGATCTGCTCCCGAATTTCTCTGCCATTCTCTCAATTTCTACTATTGCTGTTGCTGGATTCGATGTAACCACAGCGATATCATCCGCGTATGCAAGTATTTTTGTCTCATATCCATTAGTTTTATAGGGTTCAATCACAGGATTCTGAATGATCTGATTAATAAACGGATCTAGATATATGGCAAAGAGAATTGGGGAGCATGGACAGCCCTGCCTAGTACCCCTTGCCACCTCTATCGGGTCTGAAGCCATTCCCATAATCTGTAACCTAGCATACGGTTTGTGATACATCGCCTGAATTGCTGTAATCATTTTGGGGCCAAAACCTCTCTCCACTAAGGCTCCCCACAAGTATTGCCACGTCACTCTGTCAAAAGCCTTCTCAGCATCCAAGAGAATCACAGCCAGTCCATCTCCCTAGCCACGGCTATATCTAACAGGGAGATTACCCGTCTGGTATGTTCCGTTGTTCCCCTACCCGGTACAAAACCATGTTGCCATGGTGAGACCAATCTGGCTATGACTCTCTGGAGCCGAGTCGCTAAAATTTTTGAGTATATCTTCGCATCTGAGTTTATCAATGAAATAGGGCGATATGAACCAGGCAGTGACGTTGGTTTCCCCTTCTTATGAAATATTATTATATCTGTTTCCTGCCAAGACTTAGGTGGGATCCCTCGATATTGAACATCTAAAAAAAGATCCTGAAGTAGTACGGCCAGATCCCTTTGAAGTATTTTATATAACTCCAGTGGGATTTTATCTGGACCAGCGGCTTTCCCTGAGGAGAGGGAATTTAAAGCCACCACAGTTTCTTCCAGCGTGATCTCTTCTTCTAGCTCCAAGCCTATGGCAGGATCTAGTCTGCTAAGCTGTGGATATTCCCCTGCCGTATCTAGTTGAATATCGCTAGGATCCTGTTGATATAACTTACTATAAAACTGTTCAAAAACCTCCATTATCTTGGCAGTTGTAGTTTCCATTTGCCCATCAGAGTTTTTAATTTCCATTATATTATTCCGAGTGGCCTTTTGTCTAATCCTAAGGGCCAAGAGTCTGCCGGTCTTTTTCCCATATTCATATATCTCTCTCTGATATATTTGGTATGCCTGGGCTACTTGCGTTTGAAAAAAGTTGTTTATCTCTGATTTGACAATGATTATCTGATTCTTAACCGCCATCGATCTAACACCCTCCCCTGAGATAACAATTTAGTATGTTCTATCTCTAATTGTGCCAAACGAGTCATACGGGAGGAGATCTGATTCCTCCGTATTTTCCGCTGTTGGCCAACGTAGCTTATTATTTCCCCCTTAAACATCCTTTGTATGTATCCCACACAATCGTGCGGGAAGCACTGTATCGGTTAATTTCAAAGAAACGTCTAGTCCAATTTTTAATATACTTTATAAAATCGTCGACAATTAGCAATTTCCTATCAAATGACCAAGAGCGGAGTTCACTTTCCAAGCCCTGGCTTGTTAGTCCGAGCACAAGTGGATTGTGATCTGAGAAGATTTGCGGCAGTTTATTTATCTCCGCTTCCCCCAACAAATTGGCTGAGACCAAAAAGTAGTCTAACCGAACATATTTTTGATGTGGACATGAGAAATACGTATACCCTGGATCTAGGCTCTTCTTAGCTGCCCACACATCTTCCAGACCATGGCTAGATTTAAAATTATTTAAGGCCCGATTGACCCGCGGCTTTCTCCCCTTATATTTCTCCCCCACCACACTTGAGCTCTCGGAATGGATATTAAAATCGCCACATATTATTAGTGGGGTTGGCCACGTAGCTAGCTCCAACTCTAGCTCTTCCCAAATCTCGGGGTCGTCCTGATTTGAAGCATAAATTACCCCTATAGTCAATCCTGTGCTTAACGTTATAATAGCCCATCTACCCCATTTATCCGCCAGAGTCCGTTTGATAATACCCGCTTGCCGTTTGATAAATACCGCTACTCCCCTTATCATAGAAGTCTGTGTGGAGCAAACTGCCAGATCATATCCTGTTATCTGGAGAACACCCCTATTATTCCATGGGATGTGGGTCTCCTGTAAACAGATAATTTCCGGGGCTATAAACCGCAAAATTTCAAATACTTTGGCTCTTTTAGCTCTGTTATTCAAGCCTGCCACATTAACTGAGCAAATTCGTAGTTTATCCATTCCCTACTGCCATAATGAACCATCTCAGTAGCCTACCACTCCATCCTTTATTTATTCTTTGCTTTTCTTTATTTCTAATTCTCCTCAGTTCCATGTACCTAGATTGGCTTTTCTTCCCCTCCCCCCCGCCCATCACACCCCCCCTCCCACCTCTCCCTTCCTTCAACCCACCCATGAAAGCCTCTAGACCAATGGTCTAGTAAGGATGACGCTACTCTTGGCATGATCCGTGTGTCTCCCCCATTTTAACCCGGTCTTTTATTCGAAAAAAATCCTCATTTTATTTTTTGCCCATTTCTTACGTTAAACACCAATTTAAACCACACTTCTGTATCCTACCCCATTCCCTGTCATAATACCTAACCTAGCCCAGCCACCCTAGCCTTTCCTACTTAGCTCATCCAAATATTCTTTTGCTTTAATTTCTGACGTAAAAATACAGGCCCTATCCCCAATTATAACTTTTAACTTAGCCGGATTCAGGAGGTATGCCTGAGCTCCTTTTTCTTGAAAAAGGTTGATTATCTGCCGTAGCCTCCATCGTCTCTCAACAGTCACATGGCAGAAATCAGGTCTTGTAAAAAATTCGACATCCTCCATCCGCCGTTTGCGATCTGGTCTTGCTTTTTCAAAAATGATCTGTCGAAGGAGATAGTTTCCAAAAAAGACGAGCACTGCACGAGGTCTAGCGTCAGCACCTGCCTGCTGCTTCTGTACTATTGGGACTCGGTGGGCTCGTTGGACTTCCTGATCCCAGTTCCAGCCTTCAACCTCGGGGAATGCCTTGGCTAACATGTCGACCATATAGCGACGGATATCCGTGCCCCCTTTATCTTCAGGGATACCCAGGAACCGCAAATTGTTTCTTCGTTGACGGTTTTCCTGATCTTCAAGCTTCCACTGTATGTCTACGAGCCTAGCCTCATGTGATGTGGTCTGCTGCTGCGTTGCCATAATTTCAGTCTCAATACTACCAGTTCTTGTCTCAAGATCTGTTAAGCGATCCGAGATTTCACTTCATACTTTGGCTATTTTACGAACAGAGCCTTGGATCTTACGAATAGCAGCTTGGGAACACCTATTATCCTGTCTAGACTCGTCCCGATGTGCCATAACTGATTGTAATATTGCATCCAAGGTTGTCGTGGCAACTGATTCCATATTAGCGGGTGATCTGATTTTGTCCCCCACTAATTGACTAGAAGAGGAGTAATCCCAGTTTAAATCTTGTTCTCCCACTTTTGTTAGAGCTGAGAGAATTATTGATTTTCCCGACCTCCGTAGCGTTGTAGCAGAATCCCTTCCACTAGTATCATGAGGGCTGTCGCTCTCGTCTTCTATTTCACTACCACTTGTTGAGGGAGCCGATCCCACCAATGATTCTGTGCCCTCAGACAGTGAGTAATAGTAATCCGTTGCTTCAATGTCTGTTTCCTTTCCCTGGTGGGTTTTTAGCGCAAATCGTTTGAACCGCGCGTGAGGTAGATCACCCTTTGTGGCAGCTGTTGGCTTCGTTTTTCCCATTAACGTGGAGCTTAGTGAGCTTGCCCCCTTATAGATGGTTTGGTCTGGTCTTAAATTCACTTTGCTCGAGTCTGCTTCTACCAGTGCGACCTGGGCTAGATTCCCATCACACTGATCTCGCTTGCCCCCTGCCTGCTGTGCCTGCTGTGACTGCACTCCCTCGTCTTGCCTCCTCTCCATGTGTTCTGTTCCATCTGTTACATCCATTATACCCTTCTCCATTCGTTCCCCCCAGGTCTCTACTGTCTCCACAGTCTCCATTACAGTCTCCATTACACCCGTTTTAGCACCATTAGTTATTTTTGGGGCATCAGGTATAACCAAGGCATCCTCCCCTACCACCTCCATTGCCTCCGTTGTCGCAATTACCTGCCCAGGGGCCCCGGGTCCAGAATCTTGCTTGGACAAGCCGTCCTTCGCTGCTCCCATCCCGTCCTGCATTGGGTCTCCTGTCGATTCATTTTCAGCAGCGTTACCCTGCTTGGTTTGCCTCTCCCGGCTCTTTGTTCCAACCAGCAGGTCCACAATCGTTGGTCCGGCTGGACGTTGCTGGGGCGCTGCTTTCCCCGGGAGATCCTTCCGGTTCAGATTCTGGCCACGTCGTCCTGGCAATCGAGTCACTCCTCCTCCCACTACAGCCGTGCCGTCCTCCAGCATTCAGGTTTTCACCGGTGTAGAATTTGCATCCCCCGATGGAGGGCTATCCCCGTTGTCGAGTTCTTTCCTCCTGTTTTTGCTCGAGTTATTGGAGGCCCCTTCGGCTTCATTTTTTCAGGACCCCCGTAGTACTGCTCTAACAGCTGAGCAGTTGAAGATCCCCGCTGCTCGCAACCAGGATTACACCCGGAGCTCAGAGAGCGCCAAATCTGCCAGCAGGTAAAAGCCACTGTTTCCGAAGCAGTTTCCCCGTAGTTAATTTTTTCCTCTCGCTTTTCAAGTAGCAGGTTCAATATTGATATAATCATCTCCAAGGTCACCGAAAGCAGATACACATATTCACCGGGAGGGGGTCACAGGATCACGCCATTGAGCTGCTGCAGCAGCCTAACCTAGCCTGCCGCCATCTTGCTTTCCTTTCTGCTCCCAGCAAGCAATTCTCATTGCTCTCACATTACCAGTGACCACTTGCACAATGGAAAGGTCTTTCAGCACAATGAGAAGGGTGAAAACCTGGTTAAGGTCAACAAGGGCAGATGATCGCTTATCGGGTTTGTGCATGATGAGCATACATCGGGCAAAAGTTCATGAAAACAAACAACGGCTTACAGAAAAAGTAATTTATACATTTGCACAAGACTACAGATGTTTACAGTTCCTTTTTCAAGATCACTAACCAGTGAACAAAAACTGTATAAAACTACTCAGTGAAAAATGTGATTTTTAAATTTCAGCAAGAGTGTAGATGTTTGCAGTTCCTAACCTGCAACAGTTATCCAGGTAAAGTTTATATGTTTTATTTTTCAATTTGGATGAGAACAGTTGTTATTTTATTTAAGTTAATATATTTAATGTTATTTATTTTAATATATTTAAGTTAATACATTTCCAAAGTCAATACATTTGTCATATATTTTAATTGTCAGTCGTTTGTGCGCGTTAACACCAAATACAGATTCTACATTTTTTTTTATAATTCATTTATAGTGCCTTGATCATGTGTGTATGAATAATGTGGTGCATTCAACAGTGGTGACATAAAAACAGATTAGAAATTGCTAATCAGACGATGGCAGCTTGATCCTTTCTAGTAAGCTTTTGCATAAGGTTTCTCAACCCTTTGCATGCCTGCGCCTTTTCACCATTGGCAAGGAGCTGCTCCTGCCAGCAGCTCTGCTTTTTTCTTTGCCAACTGCTAGAAGGTGTGATATCTACCAAAGACCACAAAAGAAAGAGATGGCTGTGGCACAACAAACCTATGGTGTAAGGGAACATATTCGGCCCTCCCCCTGGAAACATTTCTGTGGATGTCCATGGCGTAAACTGTGGAATAGGATCGGAGTTGGACGATGGCGGTAGATTTGGCTTCTTGAAACGCCGACTGTACGGTCTCTCCCTGGAGTGGGAGCAGTGGAGAGGACTGGTCTCTTGCTTAGATTTTTCATGCTTGCACTGAGACATGTCTTTTGACTTCATCTTGTACTTACCTGAGAACTATGACCTGGGCCGAGATCTGGATGGGGAGCAGGCATGGGACTTTGAAAATGACTGACCTCTCTTCTTGTTTTTGGCATTGCACAGTTTTGCTTCATATTCCCTGTCAGCATGTCGCAGGAGTCTGAGTCATGCTTGCAACCTACACACCAAAAGCAGACTTTATGCACATCTGTGACCGACTTCTGCTTCCTGCAGTGCAGAGCAGCACAGTTAAAGCATGTAGTCTTTGGAGGGGTCATTTTCCCAAGCACACTGTCATTTATTAAAAGATTTTTGGAAGTCTGTGACCACTGCCGAAAAGTTTGGAAGCGGAGCTCTGGATCAGTTTTGAAGGGCACAGAAAAAGAAATTAAAATTATTTGTGGAGACAGGGCGAAGCCACTACGGAGTTCGAGGGCACCATCTATAAGCGCATAGGAGTTGTTTCATAAAACGTTCTGGATATAGTCTGGCTTCTGGGGGAAATTCAAAAGGTGAGGAATCTGTGGTAATAACTATCATCACAAACATCTGATTACCTATCAAATCAATCGGGAAACAAGAAACAATATGTGAGAATGGGACTGTCTTGGAGTGTGAGATTGAGATAGAGTGATAGAGACAGAATGCAAGCAAAAATCAGTGTAACTGACTGAGTGTTAGACTTAACAGGTCGAGGAATGGAGATAAGACGTTAAAGAAACCAAAAAGGGGAGGTAAATGGGCAGCATGAAAGGGAGCGTGGCAAAAGGCTACATGAACAAGTGGTAAAAGAGAAGGAGAGAGAGGACAGGCATTGTATGGCACAGTAAGTGATGTACAGACATTCCGTTGCACATTAACTGAAGGATCAGGAATAGGCCAGAGAAACCTATAATTCAGACTATTGGTTTTATGCTATTCGTTTTTTGACACTTGCGTTTGGATTTATCCATAGTTTTCTTATTTTTTTGTATTTATCCATATTTATTTTAATTCAAACAAAATTAGGTTGCAATTAGTATTTTTCCACATTTCACGGAAAATGTACATTTGGAGCTCTGTCTAGGCCCGAATGGACTTCCTATGTATTTTATGCTTATCTGAAGACTTGAAGCATGATGAAGACCGACCTCTCGAGAGGCTCGGTCCACTCCAGAAACAGGAGCAACGATGAGAACGAACCTTGGATGCAAAGCGTGACTTGGAACAGCCCCAACAAGACGTTTTCTTGTGCTTGGCGACATAGAGTTTTGCCTCACGATTCCTCGGGTTCCTCAACGTGCAGTCTCCGCAGGGCTTGAAACCTTTCGTTTTAGGGAGTGACATCCCTTGCACACTGAGAAATTTTGAAAAAATCAAGGTAAGTCTCAGAGAGACGAGGAGCTCTGGCTCAGCGTCTGGTGGAGTGAAAAGTGAGGAACTGAGGTCAGCGAGCAGCAGTGGTGTCTATATAGGCTGCGCACATCAATTCTGAAGGAAGAACGGCGTTGGTGCAAAGCCACATGGAGCCACCGCTGAGGTACTACTGAAAAATCTTCCGGATACAGTCTGACACCTAAGGAATATTATAAAGGTGAGGAACCTCTGGCTAGAAGAAGATTGTTGTTAGCTCACCTAGACTCACCTCAACAATTTTCTCCGCACTTAGGGCCTGATTCACAGAACTAACTTACGTCAAAAACGTAAAGTTAGTACTTTTTGGTATTCACAGAATGCACTTACTCATTTTGGTATTCACAGAATTAACTTACTCATTTTGGTATTCACAGAATGAACTGACTAATTTTGGTATTCACAGAATGAATTTACTAATTTTGGTATTCACAGAATGAACTTACTCATCCTAACTTTATGTCCGCACTCGGGCCGGAGTTTACGGCCCAGCGACGGAGACTCCGGCACAATGGCGGACTCTCCGCCTCCGGCCCGGAATCTCCGCTTCCGGCCCGGAAACTCCGCTTCCGGGCCGGAATATCCGCATGTTGGCCGTTTGAGCATTACCTCAATGCTAAACACCTGTCCAAGTGTCTACCATCCCCCATGATGCATCAGCTGACACACTGCAGCCAATCCCAGCCATGCAGCACATATGAAAGCAGAGCAGACACACAGAAACACTTTCAACATGTCGCTGAATATATTTGTTGCTCTGCCCCTTGCCATGAGGCAAGAAGACTTGAGGAGGAGGAGGAGAAGAGAGAGGATCTTCAGACAGAGGATCAACATATTTGGGATGTCCACCCAAGATGTAAGGGCCAGATACCGCTTCCCTCCAGAAGTCATCTTGGAGATGGTATGTGATTGGGAGGAGGAACTTGACTCTGCTACCTGCTGCTCCCATGCCATTCCAGCCTATCTGAAGGTCCTTTCTACTCTCCATTTTTTTGCGACGGGATCATTCCAAAGGGTCACCAGTGAAGTCGTGGGCATCTCCCAGGCTAGCCAGTCGCGGTGCTTGCATCAGGTACTGAGCTGCATCAATTCTAGAGCCCACCTTCACATAGGAATGCCCCATACACTGGCCAGCAGACAAAGGGCAGCTAGGGATTTTTTCCCCATCTCCCGCTTCCCACGTGTGCTGGGTGCAACTGACTGTACCCATGTGGCCCTTCAGCCACCCCGCCGCATTGCACACATATACTGCATCAGACACCGATGGTATTCCATCAATGTGCAGGCTGTCTGTGATGCCAGTGGGAGATTCATAGATGTGCATGCAGCGTTCCCAGGCAGTACCCATGACAGCTTTGTATTCCGCAAGTCACCTCTTGCCCGGCGTATGGCTGCGGGAGAATTTGGCAACATGTAGTTACTGGGTAAGTACCAAGCACTGAAAAAGAGTGATGTGTGCTTATGAAAGGGCTAATTCACATGCCCCTTGCGCTGCTGGTACGTCACTTTCTCACATATGAAAAGTGACACACTGGTGGCGCAAGGGGCCTGTCAAGAAGCCCAGTAATGAATGAATGCCACCTTATATCAACAACCATTCTACAATAAGAAACACCAAGACACATACACGGTCACAACAGACACTGCATGTACTGAGTAAAGATCATGTTCTGTTCAAATTTTAGATGGAAATGTAACCTATTGCCCTATCTTCCCTCCTCAGGCGATGCTGGGTATGCACTCTCCCCTCAACTCCTTACACCTTACGGACATCCAACCACTGTACCTCAGCGTAGGTACAATCGGGCACACATACGAACTCGAGCCATCATAGAGCGCACTTTTGGCCTGTTGAAGTCGCGTTTCAGATGTCTCAGCCGTACAGGGGGTGTGCTGACGTACTCCCCTGAAGTTGTGTGCAAGATCATTATGGCCTGTTGTGTCTTGCACAATATCGCTTTAACGCATGGCTTACACATACCTCTTGAACCTCGGCTAGCTCTGAATCCGGGCAACCGGGCCATTGCACATAACCGAGGTCAGGGTATGCAAGTCCGTGATCAGCTGGTTGCCACGTTTTTCACGTGAGCAACCTGTTGTGTCATGGACAAAATGTGGTTTGCTGTCTGTTGTCAATGATGAAAAATGGATATTTACGACTCTGTCCAAAAACTCCATCCTGAGACTACTTTGCAAACCACACTAACTGTATGTCAACCACAACTGTTGACATGAGTCAAAATATTGACCGTGCATCAGGTCATGTGCCAATGTCCGCAATCAGTGTAGTGGATTTCCCAAGGATTTCATTGAATCTGAGGATGAGATGTACATGTTCTGAGAGACCCTCCCGTACCTTTTGACAATGGGTGTCTGTGGCTAACAAGTGCATAACAATAGCATTTTTGATATTTGGGCCCCAAACGAGTTACTTACACCAATAATGTCGGGCCCACTACGTGAGTGATGATGTTGTGGCTGAATCTGCCACTATGTGTCTGGGATGCACAGCACTGCCTACCCCCTAATACACTGTAACACAACAGCCAACTCTTGTGTTGATCACTAAATATGGACTACATGTACCATAATGCAATGCAGTTCAAAAGTAAACTGGGGGGTGATGTTGTGCCAGGCCCCCCCCCCCCTTGTCCCAGCCCAAATCTCATAACATGGTCTGTTCCCCCTTGTGTTTCATGTCTATGAATTAATCTTACACTGTTATTTCAGGTTTCTCTGCTACAGAATAACAGGATGGCAGTGGATTTGTTCTGTGATTGTGGATGAATCAGAATGAACACAAAATGGCTGACAACTACTTCCTGTGATGTATTTCCTGTCTCCCACTACCTGTCTGTCACTTCTTGTATGAAAAAATGGGTTCCTGGTCGATTTCGCACATTCCGGCACAGTAGCGTACTCCGCGCATGCGCAGAGTACTCTATGCATGCGGAACGTACTCCGCGCATGCGCAGAGTACTCTCCGTATGCGGAACGTACGTTTTCGGGCCGTAAACTCTGAAAAGTAACCGGAACCCATAATTTCAGACAGGAAATGACATACAGGAAGTGGGAGGCAGGAAGTACATCACAGGAAGTTGTTGACAGCCATTTTGTGTTCATTCTGAGTCATACACTCTCACAGATCAGATCCTCTGACATCCTGCTGCTCTCATCAACCTTATTTCCCCCAAAATGGCTGAGGGTTATGAAGAGAAAGCACCCCCTTTCAGTGAAAGGGAATTAGAGATCCTAGCTGAGGGGGTGATACTGAAATATCCTCAGCTATATGGGGGCCAGAGGAACAGCTGAGCAATGCAGCGCATGCCAGATTATGGGCCAGAATTGGTGAGCGCTGCAGTACAGTGGGCGTTCACACCAGGAACGCGAGGGCATGCCGCAAGCGCTGGGAGGACCTGAAACGCTGGGCCCGGATCAAGGCTGAAGAGCTACTGGGCCAGTCTTCCCAGCACCATGTGCATCGTCCTCGCCTCTCGCCACTGTACAGGAGGGTCCTGCGTGCAGCTCTTCCGACCCTCCATGCTCAGCTGGAGGAGCAAGAGCAGCAGAGCCCTGGTAAGTGCATTATAGGTAAAATGTGTCTTGAAGTATGATGCGAGTGCAGACAGAGTGGTACCATTCTGTGTCCCATGCCTCCAGTCACCTATTCTGTGTCTATGCAGCAGTCATCATGAAGCAAAAAGCTCACTTTTGCGCATTATCTGTACAGGGCAGAGTGCATTCTGGGAGTTGTAGTGTCATCATGAAAACTGGGGATTTGAGACACACAGTTGCATTACTAATGAAATATGCACTGCCAGCACCACTAACAGTGAACCAAGGGAATCATAACTGATGTGTGCATTGGATGAGGAATGGTACAGACACTGTCCAGTGTGTGTATGTGAGGCCAATGGGAATTGGATGCTGTGACTTACATTGCTTTCGGAGAGTTTGGGTTCTGATTGAGACAGATCATCATGTGCCATGGAGTCAAGACATACTTTGAGACCCTTGCCACACTCATAAGTGTTTCAAATGTTGCCAAGTGTGTCCACAGACACACGTCTTACCCCCAGTAGCTTGTATGCCATGTTTCATGTACAGGTAGCTGTAACAACGAGCCACTACTGTTCACCAGTGCACAGCACTACCTGCTCAGTCTCCACAGCCAATATGTGGCACTGGATTGTCAGCTGTTGTGAGAGGATATCAAAAGCTTAGACTCACAACTTAGCAAACCTAATTGGCCAGACCCTATATGGATGTGTTACCCTCATTCGGCCTTTGTGTTGTCCCATCCAATGCTACACAGCAGATAACATTTGTCCAGACGTGAAAGTGCAGACACTCCATATCACAGGCCCTCTCCAATTTCATCTGGACTCTCTCTGATCTCCTTTTGTGGACTGGGTTGTGGAACCTGCCCATGTAGCAGTGACAGGACACACAGGTCACAAGAATGCCATAGCTGAGGGTTGGCAGTACAGACGTGCAAACCAACAATAATCTTGTGAGATGTCCATGTCAGACTCAAATCAGGAGATGACATTGAACATGCACGTAATTTAAGCTCATAAACACTGACAACTCAATAGTGTGATCAGAGGAGAACAAAGTCTGACCTTGGCTCATCTTGATATGTGTCTTGTCCTGACGTGTACACCAACTACATAATGATTTGTCCCACATTTCAGTGGACTCCGCTGGCCAAGAGGACCGGGTTCGGAGCAGGACATCTGTGGTGCGCCGGCGGCTACGACCTCTTTCCAGTACTGAGGAAGAGGACGATGAGGCAGAATCCTCAACATCAGGAGGCATGGGGATTGCGCCCACCCGGACTGACCAGGATGACAACTCTGGTGCTACGGACCGGGTGGCGGCTGAGGACATTGAAGGGGGGGGTGATGAACTGGACACCTCTGGCCAGGGGGAGGTGGAGAGCCACTCTCCCACGGACCTTTCACCTAGGAGTATTGCCGAGGTGTCCCCGGGGCAGGCCACTACTCAACCTGGGCCTGCCTTCAGCCCCTCCCTAACTCCAGAGGCCCCCATTCCATCGGGGCCTCCAGCTGCAACCCCTGCAATCTGTCCCCCTCATCGTAGCTGCCAGGTCGACTCCCACATTGGCTCCGAACCTGAGGCACCACACCCCCACGTGCGACCCAAAACCCTCCCTGTGTTGTTCCGTCTGTGGCTGTACCAGATGACTTGATGTGGGCATGTGAGGGTTAGCCAGACATGTCCTCTCGCATCTTGCTGCAATTGTGTCTAGAGGTGCGCATGATGCGAGAGGAAATGGTAAGATCTCTGCCAACCCTCACTGCCAGTTTCAATTCCCTGAGTGCAGCCATGTCGTCTGTTGTGTCCCAACATCCCTCCCACACCACCGTCAATGTCTCCCCCTGTCTGTTGCCCCACACTCTTTCCCCCCCTACTCCTCGTGTGTCCCGACCCCGTGTGGTGCCTGTCCATGCACCGGCCAGCCAGGAGCATGCATGGGACTCAGAGGATCTGGACATTGTGGTCCTAGAGGATGACCCGAAGGACACTTGAACAGTTGGACAGATTTTTCTTTGTGGACAATGATTTACTTTTCCCCTTGTAAATAGACTGGTTTCCTGACGCTCCCTGACGTGTTATATTTATGTTGCCCCACCCCAATCCAAGTTCCCTTCTCCTTCTGCAGTAAGGACATCATTTGTTTTCCATTCTCCCTTCCAGACGGACTGTTGTTGTTTTTCTAACCCCACATATTTTTTACATAAAAACTTATTTTGATTCGTACTTTCTCTATCTTGTTTGGCTTCATTGTGAATGTCTTGTACAAAATATGCCCATGTATTTTGGTAGTCATCTGCTCCAGCACATGACGGCTTGCTGCAATGACGGGGTTACACTTGTACATGTGTCACACACACACATACATCCTCTCATCTCTACGCCAACTAACTTGGTGATCATTAGCCTATCAGGACATGATACGCCACAGAGTTTTGACTTGGGAACAGATTTATTTTTTAGTGACACATATTCACACTGGTCAAAAAGTTCCTGGGATGTGATCAATGGGGATCGTGCTTGTGACTTCGCAACTTCGGGGGTGATGACCGCTGTGAGGGATTAAGTCTGGGTTGACGCCGAGGTGCAGGTTGGTCTCGTGCATGTGCCTGTACAGGGTGCAGTTCATGTGCAGGGGCGGATTGTGTCTGTACACTTGGTGTATGTGCATGCACAGGGGGATGTTGTGCAGGTGGTGGTAGTGCCTGTTCAGGGGGTGGGGGTGGATGTGCAGGTGGGGGGAGTGCCTGGATGGGGGGCGGTGGTGGGTGTGTACCATTGCTGTGGTCCTGTGCAGTTTGTGGTACAGGTGTGTGGGTATGATGTGCTGCAGGCAGATGTGATAGCTCCCCTCCCTGCGTTGACCGTGAAGGGAGATTTTGGATCACTTTCATCATGCCGTCCATCATCTTCATGGCCAAGGCATGGTGTCTTAAACTCTCTTCCCTTTGGAAAGATATCATGTCCCTGATATTCTTGGACATGTCTTGCCAAGTTCTATCCAACCTATCCAAAACATGGGTCTGTCTGTCCACCACCTGAGGGAATTGGCGCAGGGCCTCAGACATGTCTGACCGGGTGGCCCCTATGGCACGAATGTCCTGCCTCACATCTGTCTGCTGTTTGAAGAAGTCCTGCTCCCACTGGCCACCACGGCCATGTGCACGCCCTCTCTGCAGGGGTCGGCCATGGATGAGACCGCCAGGTCCAACAGCAGGGGGGGTGTTGGCATGTGGAAGCCTGTGGACAGGAGAATGGTGCCCAGGGGATACCTGCACCACAACAGGGTTGGTACTTCCCTCAGATGGTGAAGATGATGCCTGGGATACACTGTACGGGGAGGAATGTGTAGGGGAACCACCATGTCTGTCCCGGATGTGAGGGCTGTGAGGGAGTGAGGTCTGTGTTGGTGTGTGGGTGAGCTGTGGCTGGTTATCTCTATGGTGTGGACAGGCAATCTTTTTCATTGGAGGAGGCTGACACACTTTGCTGGGCGGAGGGTGTGAGGCCTTGCTAAATGTGGGCGATGTGGGAAAATTACTGTCCATGGCATCAGATTCTTCATCCTCTGAGGGGATGAACAGACAGTCACTATCGTCCGATACTTCATCATCCCCAGGTACTTCCTCCTCCTCTTGCACAGTACTTGCAGCTGACATCACTGCCTGTAGGAGCAGTGGATTTTCACCTCTGATTGCCCGCCGCCCAACACTGGAGGAAGGTCCATCCTCCTCATCGTCACCATCACCTGGAACACAGAGGTTGCAACAGGATAAGTAATTGACCTAGTATGAGATGTGGTGAAACACAAGGGTTGGTTCTACTGTACTTTGCATCAACAGATGACGCACATGTGACCTGGTTTGGGTACCCCTACAAGTGACAGCTCACACAATAGCACTGAGGGGTGAAACGGAGATGTACACTGATAAAGCAAACTTACCAGCTCCATCCACAGCTTTGTGTCCTTCTGCAATCTCCCCTGATGTCAACTGCTGAACCATGCTCCTCATAGGTACTGTTGACGAAGCGTTCACCGATCCAGCAGCTGTAGAGGGAAGTGACACCAATGTCAATCATCTGCATTACAAATTTACAAACAGGCACATGTGACACTTATGATATGGATGAAACATGTCAACAACAACTGCAGGTTCTATGCAGAAGGGAATTTTGATGTTTGTCATGGTTTTGATAGGGAAACACTTCACACCACATTTACCTGATGTACATGTGCGAGAGGGTTTCACTGCTGCAGCCAGGATGTCATGCATTCCCCGGGATGGTGTTCTACGCTGCACTGGTCTCATCCTGTCAGCAGCTGTGATGAGACATACATATCCATATTTCAGTACACCAGATGGTAGCTATGAGCTAACATGTAGATGTCATTCTCACTGACCATTGATAGGATATTCCTGGACAATGTGCAGCATGTGTACCTCATGGACTTTACATGTGGGCCCCTGCTCACATGCAGCAATTGGCAGCTGTACCTCCACACAGCACTGACATCAATGAGATGGCACATCAACAGACAAACGTATATGAGAAGATTACTGATATAGGAAGGAAGGGGAGAAAAGATCAGGACGCCACCGCACTACATTGCTTACACCTTCACCATTAAGACTAATATGTCTCATGAGTATGATGTTGTCTGTTGACAAGTTGGAAGGAGTGTACATCCACAGGCTGACCAGTTTCACATTTGCACATCAGTTCAAACATTGCATTGCAGAGTTCATATGTGAGATGTGCAATAGTCAGGTACCTTTTGTGTGTCATTTGTGCTTCCCTGACAATGGAGTCACAAAGCTCATTTTGGATTGAGAGATCACACATTTGTTATGGTCATCCTTGGAGTGTCCTCTGTTCCCATTATACATTTCATACATCATGGTAGAACTAAGCTGACAACGGATGATGTCTTGTACAGCAGACATCCTTACCTCATATATCATACACTCACTTATATAGGTGGATACAGTAGAAGAGGAGGCAAGCAGAGTGCAACATTTGACTAGGATACCACATTGTGGGTAAGTTGTGAATCTTTAATGGTTGACGGCTACACTGGATTTGGTTTGGGCCTTTCAGCCAAGGGATTTTGAAATGTGACTTCCTGAAGATTCACCTTGGCAGCCCATACATCCATCACAAACGTACAGAACTGGCATCAGTGCGAGCATCATCCACACCAATTTCAAATTGTTTTTTCCTTTGGAATTCTGCTAGGGAGTTTTCATATCATTGAATTACGATCCAGTTGAGTCTAGTACACTTAATGTGACACTATATACTATTTTTATGTCCATTCTACACTCACTTGTCATATGTTTTGTGACATCCTTTCAGTAGCCACCTTGGTGTGATCTGGTATATGGTTCAATGCCATATGTAGGCATATTGTGATGCAGGACAACAGTTATGTGAAACACATACAACATACAGCGGAGATTAAAGACACATTTCATGGGCATGAGCATTCAGGTTCATTGTTCCTGGGTTTACTTACCATGGCCCCGCACCTGCCCAGTGTGTGGTCCCTGACCAGATGTCACAGCCAACCTTGTATCAGAAGTCAATGTGGGTCTTGGACTCTGGGAGGACATCATTGGACCTACAGTGATAAGTGTGTTTGCAACTTTACATTTCGGCTGCCACATGTGATGCACTCAATTTGAGGCACAAAGGATGAGCACAAGCAGTGTGAGCCCTACTGTTGCAGAAGTGTCTACCACAAATTATCATGAGTGATCCCACATTCGACTTATTATGGCCCCACTGCCTAGTAGCAACGTCTATCAAATTGACACAACAACACTTCCTGAAGTAAGGTCCACTATCATGTTAATGGACCAAAAGACATACCATTCAATTATGACATCTATGACCAGCTGGTTGGACTTGACAAATTCATGTATGGAAGAGAAACATTCTAAGTTGGACAGTGGACGCATTCTCAATCCTGATATTTGAATCTCACTTCTTGATCATCATTGTCATATTTGTTCTCATTGAATTTTTTGATTTAGTCTACAAAAATAATTGCAATCTAGAGGTGGATACATTTAGACTTGCTCTGGCACTCGATTCTACGATCTAGATATAGTTTGGTAAAGGTAAATGTCCTTTGAGAATTCGAATAGTTGTAAGGCTAGTTTTTCCGCTCCGGTTGCTTTGAGATGCAGACACTATGTATCTCCCTCTGTTGTCTGCTGCCTATGTGTGCATTTTGACCTTCTCCTGACAAGTTTGACTTACCAGTTGGTGAGTGTGCTCTACGTTGCTCTGGATGATGTTTCCTCCCAGAAGATGCAGGGACCTCTGCTACTGTGGTTGTCTGTACTCTGGCTGAATGTGTCAATGGGTGAGAAGAGAGAAAAATCAACACATGGAAAATGTACATGTGGAACTTGTCAGGCATTTCCTCATATCTTCTGCATGCTAACAGTATTGTGAAATAGTGCCACAGCCGGTGCAGGTAGGAGCAGTGGGGTGTTGGTGATGTGATGGCGTGGCAGGGTGGGAATTAAACAATGGGATATGGGAATGAAATATTTTGAAATAAGGATTCTCTCACCTTCAGTTTTGTGATTTTGGCAGGCCCAAGGTGAGTTGTTTTTAGGATACTTTATAGTTATTTTCTCTATTCCGTTGTCTGTTGATTTGCCTCTGCACCGCACCCCCACCCCCTTACGTTCTTGACTGACCCAGCCGCATCTGGATAAGTGGAAGGGGCACTTTGACAATTGCTACTTAACGGTGTTAGGTATATACAGCATCAGTACTGGGCCTTTGTATTTAATAGTGTGAAAGGGATTTGCCATTTCTAATACAAAGGATTCTGGGACTTGTGGTGCAACATACAGAGGGAAACACATGAGCCTCTGACTGACTATATTTGTATATTAACTTTGGACAACTTCCTTACTCACAATGGCAGTGCGACACAGACATACATTTTGTATACTTGTTCTTGTCATCCCATTTACCTGGTGCCACATTGCGGACAACACTCACAGGCAGCCCATGGAGCATGTGGGGGTGGATTGTAGTGATGATATCCTCCTCTAGTGGTGTGAGACGGAGGCGGGTCCAGATTGTGAGGCAGGGAGAACTCTGTTTAACTCGATCCTGGAGTACTTCTCCATTCGCACTCTTCTTTTCATCCTGCCACTTCCTCTTTATTTCACGGACTGTGCGCACATCCTCCCCCAATGCTGTGACAGTAGTGGCTAACTGCTGCCAGAGAGCTGCCTTCTGTCTGCCACTGGTGCTGTAAGGTGGGAGACCATGTAGGCGTTTGTGGTGCCTCACAATGAACTCCACAATCATGGTGGTCTCCTCAGTTGTGAAGTTCTTCTTCCTCCTCAGTGTGTACATTTTGCAGTAGCGATGAACAGCAAAGCAAACAGGAACTCTCTGTGGCCAAACCTTGTCCTTGAATGTGTGCTGCTTTTATGTGGTGCTGGTTTTGCAGTTAGTCTTAATTGACTTCAGCTGGAGCATGGTGGGGGATGGTAGGCACTTGAAATGCTCAAATGGCCAAAATGCTGTTTTTCCGGCCCGGAGTCGGAGTTTCCGGCCCGGAGTCGGAGTTTCCGGGCCGGAGGCGGAGATTCCGGGCCGGAGACGGACATTCTGCCATTGGGCCGGAGTCTCCGCCGCCCGGCCGTAAACTCCGGCCCGAGTGCGGACATAAAGTTAGGATGAGTAAGTTCATTCTGTGAATACCAAAATGAGTAAATTCATTCTGTGAATACCAAAATGAGTAAGTTCATTCTGTGAATACCAAAATGAGTAAGTGTATTCTGTGAATACCAAAAAGTACTAACTTTACGTTTTTGACGTAAGTTAGTTCTGTGAATCAGGCCCATAGTGAAATGAGTGCACACTGAAATAATCCATCACTGCACACAGATAAAAATAATTAGAAGCAACTCTGCCTCCACCCAGTGAGAGCAATCCCTCTGCTAGATCACAAAGCCGCCATTCTCCCCCTCCCACTCCTTAACCCACACTTTGGTTGCTTAAAAGGGTACAGTTGCAACACTGTTGTGTCTTGTGGATTGTTACCTGCCTTGTTATGTTGGCCTAGGCCTGGCTGCCATGCTGCTTTTCTTTGCGCACGTTACACTGAGCCGGGCCTTCCTCGCCCTTTGCTCGTGCCAAGTTCTTTTGCACTGTCTGCATTTACTGTTGTTCACCTTGTTGGGCTCAGTCTGCACAAACATGTACAAGGTCGCATAACAATGTATTTCGGTTCTTCCTGATATGGCCAGTCTCGCGCACCCAGACATAACATTATGTGCAATTGCCATGAAGAATTTGATATGCTTTTAATACTGTGGTTTACTAGCGCTTAAGACACTTGGAGAAATCCCTTTCAGTGAGAAGAGCTATGATGTCCTGCTGATGTAATTCTGCATCTAGAGACTGAGGTATGGGGGTTCGCTAGTCAAAGCCCAGAGGTCTTCTATTACTATAATAAACTATCTTACTGCAAGGGGAGGGTGGTAATGTTATTTAAACGTTTATCCACTGAGCTCTGAGATGCTTTCCCCGTTTGTATTCTATGGAATTGTAACCATGCTGCTTATATTAGTCATATGCATTATGCTATTAGTACTGACACGTGTACTGTACATTAGAGCACGTAAGTTGGAATAAACATTTTAACCTATCCAGTGTCTCTTACTACGCACCTTGTGGACAAGTACGAGTGAGTGGCGAAAGAGTGTTCTTGCTTCTGTGAGTCCTGAGATAAAGATACCGTGTTCTGGGTTGTCCAAACATTAGTACTTGGGTGCTAATGGGATGCTAAGCTAGTTGGGTTGGGGTTTTTGGGTGCTACGGTATATGGTGGCAAACCACTGTATTCCGGGGTCCCATTTTCCTGTGCATAGCTCTGTGTATGTGCAGAAACCTTATGACATGGCGCGACCAACGTGGGGCTGCTTATCTGCGAGACGCTTGAGTAGTACTTGTGCTTGTCCACAAACCCCTCGCGTACGCTTCCGGAGGCGTATGTGACGGTGATACCTCCTATATTGAATGTTTTATAGGTTCTTTCAAGCTTGATATTATTAAAAAAGGTTAGTTAACAGACCCATTTTTGTGCTTCCTGTTAGGTTGTCGAATATAATTATTTAGTAATGGCTGGTGTGGCGATAGCTGCACATAGTCGAGGAGCACTCCGAGACCACTTAGCTGTGTATGGAGTGCCCGATACAGGGGTCGAGTTGGTCTTTGTGGTTCAAGCCGATCCGGCTTATCACTTTGAAGTGTTTTACACTTGGATCACTTTTGAAGCGGTGGATGCAGGTGATAAGCTGTTTCATGAATATAAACCCACCGCTATTCCTGCTGCCTATCGACCCTATACTGCTCTTGAAGTGCCTCTCACGGCTTGGCAGCACCGTGTTTGGTTTAATGGCGCCCTACCACAACCAACTACCGCAGTTCGTTTAGGCCCCTTGTCAATTCAGGGGGCCACTTGGCCTGTATTGGCCGGGTATACCCCGCATCCAAATTATCTGGCATTACCGCTTGCGGAACTGCGCACTATGCATACCGAATTGGTACGAGTGCATCGAGCCTTAGTGACATACGTTACAGGTAGCCTACATGGAGCTGCTCCTGTAGTCGCAGGCCAACCAGCTATAGCCGCTGGAGTGACCATAAGTCCTGTCATGGTAAATTCTGTGATGGGCAAACGTCCACAAAATAAGGACGACTATCCTTACTGGCTTGCTGAAAAGTTCGATCAGATAGAAGCAGTGTTTCCACATACATCCCCAGTAGATAAACACCGCATCCTCACGATAAGTTTGCCAAAAGACATAATCCCCGATTTGACATCATGTGAAAACTGGGGTAAGGTATTCGCAGCAGTTTATTCAAAATGTTTTGGAACTCCTTCCATGACGGTTCTACCCTCTGTAATTAAAAAAGTACAGGATGAACATGGCCCTGAAGCGGCTGTGGAATTAGGGATGAGACTAGTGGGAGTGTTTGATGTAGTAGCTGAGCTGATCCTTGGAAATGTCAAGGGCGATGCTATGAACTTTCAAGTAGCGAATGCTTTGGCTTTGGTCCCAGAGTTGGACAGGCCTCGCGAATTACCGAAAATAATAGCCCGGGCTTATAAAACAATTGGAAGAAATAGCCTAGGCAACAAGCCTTTTGTAAAAATGCAAACTCAATCGCAAACACAAGTTATACAAACAAAAAGTGCATCTGAGAAAGATGATAAACCAGTCTTCACTAAAAAGAGTTGGAGACAGAAAAAACAGGGTAAGCAACAAAAGAAGCCGGGGTCGAGAGGCGCTTCCCCAGTTTCGGTTTCTTCTGAACGTACTTATGATTTACGTGATAGGTCAAGGATTAAATCACCAGAAAGGTTTCAGAGCTCTGATACGCGTTCTCCTCGTTCTTCACAGGCCCAGACGTCGTCACAGGCTGGTGGAGGAGGACGGCAAGATAGAGGAAGGGGCCGAGAGGCTCCCCAGGAGCGAGACCAACCTCGACAACAAGTCAGAGGGAAAGCAGAAGACTTTCATCTTCCTCGACCGCAATTTCAGAAGAAAAAAGTTGCCGCTGTTACAGCGAAATATGCCTCAGACCGTGAGAACGAGACTCCAGAATTGGACGTGGGCAGTGACCCTCCTAGACAGCGCCGCGGAAGTTACCATAGTGCGGGAGGCGCTACGTCCTCATATGGAGGCGACAGCAACTGAAACATTCGTTACTGTAGAGACAGCTGACACGAGAGTGGCACCCCCTGACAGACTATATAATATAGTCATACAAATTGAAGGTGACATACCGCGTGAAATAAAAGGGATTTTTTGGGAAAATCTAACCTCTTCATATGACATTTTGTTAGCAGAGGTGGATTGGCCACCCCCATTCGTTTTAGCTGCACATAAAGGAGAGGAGGTAATCCTTCCAAGCTTTTCACGGCATGTCCCAAAAGACAAAGCTGAAGCACTTGCAGCTGAGTGGGCTGTGTACCTGGCACCAGCGTTATACCGCAACCATGTGGGATGGGATGAAGAATCACCTCCTCATGCAATACCTTTGCGGTCACTACCGCAGCCACAACCCCAATATCCCATCAAACGGCAGGCAAAAGGCCCCGTCTCCGAAATTCTGACACAGTTGGAATATCAGGGAGTAATTGAACCATGCGTATCACCTATGAACAATCCCCTTTTCGTGGTTTCTAAACCCGATGGATCGTACCGCTTAGTTTTGGATTACCGGCATTTAAATACTCATTGTCGGAACTTTGCGGTGCAAAATACACACAGTTCTGCGCTTGTAGACAGTCTTGTTCGTAAAAAATACAAAACGACACTTGACCTTTCAAACGGTTTCTACACGCACAACCTAGCCCCGGAGAGTGGTCAATGGACCGCATTCACATCCGGTGGTAAATTATTCCAGTTCCGGCGTTTACCCATGGGCTATAAAAATAGTCCGGGTATATTCGCCGCCCGTGTTGTTTCTTTGTTAAATGACATTGATCAAGACGCATGTTCGTACGTTGATGACATCTATCTGACAGACGACGAGTTATATCAGCATCTGTCCCGTGTGGACCGCATTATTCTTGAATTTGCGGAGCAGGGTTACAAATTTAACTTTGCTAAGTCACACATTGCTGAATTTACCGTTCTGTTCTTGGGCTATGAGCTCAATAACGAAGGTAAGGGCTTAGCCCCCATTTCTTGGAAAAATGTGCACATTTGTGCCCCCCAAATACTCTGAAGAAACTTCAGTCTTTGCTGGGTTTCTTGAATTTCGGGCGTACTTACATTCCCGAATATGCCCAGCGTATCAAGCCTTTGTATGCTTTGATACAACCTACTTATTCAAGGTCTTGCTGGCTGCCTGAGCATACCTCAATTCTGCAGTCTTTGCAGACAGACCTTTTGGAGTCTAAATATCTTTTGACTCGTGATAACCACACAAACCTGGTGATTAGAATAATTCCGGGGGCGGTGGGATTCACCTATTTAACCTTTAATGAAGGTGATACAGTACCTATCGCATACAAGTCACATCTGTACACTTCCGCTGAATTGCGCTTTACATCTGTTGAAAAAGTTCTGACTGCAGTGCAAATGGCGATTCTAAAAGAACGCGCACTGGCACAGGGTAAGCGGATTCTGGTGGTAACACCCTGTCCTGCCCTGGAGGCAGTAACAAAGGCAAGTGTACCGAACTCAAAAGCAATGCATCCCCGTTGGATACAATGGGCTACATCTTTGACGTCTTCGGACGTCACTTTTGTTTTTGATTCTTCTCTTCAGACTCAGGAGTTTTTGCAGTATGAATTCGTTCATCCTCCTCCTTTGTTTTTACTACCGCTTGAGGATTACAAATGTGTGATCTACACCGATGGTTCGGCGCAACCGGCCACTGGGTCCAAGCACGCTTATTCAGCTGCATGTGCTATTGTTGCGGGTTCCTTTGTAAATGGAAAGTTCAAATCCTCTGCAGTGCATACTCGCACACTTGGAGATAGTACCGCACAATTGGCCGAGCTGCATGCATTGCTGCTTGCGCTTGAGTTCGCTTCTCAGGATGAGACCACTCTTATTGTATGTGATTCTTTTTACTGTGTACAATCTTACAATGACAATCTGTTTTTCTGGTCGAAAAACGACTACAAGGACGCAAAAGGGAGCACAATTAAGCATAAAATGCTTTGGGTTCGAGTGGCAGAATTGCAACAACGTCTGCCCCTCACACAGGTGGTTCACACCTTAGGCCATCAGCGGGTGGGCGCACACGCTATTGGTAACGATCTGGCAGATGAAGCTGCCCGTTCAGCAGTGGTCACGTGTTCAGTAGCAGCGGTTACCAGGTCCATGTCTAAAATAGACCCTGTTATATTAGCAGCTATTGCTGCAACCAAGGAAGGTAATAATTACCCTACAGGTTTCCCTTCCAAGTATTCTTACACATTAAGTCCCGATCAGGTTCCTTATGTAACTATACCTGACGTTGGAGATCGGCTGATCCCCAACGCGGACCGCAGGAGTGCCTTGATATCAGCTGCACACGAAGGCATGGCTTCTGCTCATGCAGGTGTGTCAGCTACGGTTTCCATCTTGCAGCAGCGTTATTGGTGGCGTGGGTTATATAAAGACACCCGTGCTTTTGTGCTTTCTTGCGACGTTTGTCAACAGATTAAGCCTTCCACGGTAACACGTCCACCACAAACACCGCTCTGCATTGCTAACAGACCCTTTGGGTGTGTTTACTTGGATCACTGCGGTCCATTCTCATCAGACACTGCCTATAAATACATCTTAGTGGCAGTGGACTCGTGCACACGGTTTCTCTGGGTCTGGCCACAACGGAGTGCTGACGCCCGAAATGTAATCAGGGATTTGCGTGTCTTTGTGGGAATTTTCGCATGCGGCACCTTCCATTCGGACCAAGGTCCAGCGTTTGCCTCTAGGGCTTACAAGGATGCAATGGCTTCGCTTGGGGTGCGGGTGAAATTTTCGTCTCCGTATAGGCCTGAGGGCAACTCTATCGTTGAACGAATGAACCGTGACTTAAAGCAATCCTTAACAGCTAGGGTTATAGGTACTGGCAGGAACTGGCTGGCCCATTTGTATACCGTTCAGCGTGCACTTAATAATCTCCCTAGAAGACCTCTGGGTGGGCGGACCCCATACGAAATGCTCTTTGGCATACGAATGTTTGTGCCTGACCTTGAGGGTCCAGACATCGCGGCGCAATCCGCCAAGTTTGATGTAGATAACCATTCTGCTATGTTACAGGACTTACAAGAAGCCCGAGACAAACTTGCAACTACACATTTACCTTCAGCCACAGATCCTGCGTTGCAGATTCCGGTAGCCGGCTGGCTTCCGAAAGTTGGAGAACTGGTTCGAGAGAAGGTTGAAAACAAAAAAGAATTTGGCCCCTCTTTTCGTGCACCGGTTCCAGTTCTTGGCCTGAAGGGAACACGTACAGTCATTTTACCACCGCTTCCTGGTCGCAAAGAGAACAGATACATCTCAGTTGAAAATGTCAAGCTACAGCGCCTGGCCGATCCTGAATAGTGTCACACCAGCGGTCTCTTGTCCTGCCATTTATCGGACATATGTTCATAGTCCATCTGCACGAACGATCGCTGATGCTGTAATTGAGATGGTTGATTTGCCTGAAACTACGATTGATCCCCAACTCTCCACCAATATCGACGAGGACGAGTATACTTATCCTGCATCAGAATCGGTGGCACATCAACCAACAACGCCACTAAGCCCGACTCGTTATTCCTTTGATTCGGATTCCACATCTTCAAAAGTTCCATCCAAGTTCAGTATTTTTATATCCTGGTTTAGAGACAATTTTTTGATTCCCCCTGGACATACATCTGGTTGGTACTTTTCTTGATATTTTTGTTCATGTCCATTGGCTTTGTCACAGTGTTTTTTCTACTAATCAATGGTCACTATTTACCTGAACGCTCTGCTGTAGACTATGTTTCTGGAACTTTGGCTCCTCATTCCTCGTCTCACATCATGAAGCGTGACCATACATTTGTGAACATTTCAGCCTTCCCAGTTGCTGATGGCATCGTATGGGATGCAGTGAACTATCAAATCCATGGTCCGACGGAAATTATTAATGTACCTAATGTCCTTCGTGTTTCAATGGGTGATGTAGTACAAAATAATATTCATTCTGATGATTGGGATGTGCATGCCGTTGAAGCATTGTTTGCCGATTTAAAATATTATGCATCTTTTAATGCTGAAGATTTATATATGAATTCTGCTAATTATGCCGATTTGTATTGTTACCAACATTGGGGTAATCATTTTCTCCATAAGCCCAGTGCCCTGCGTAGTTCTGTTAACTATACCCAATGGGAACATTGTCCAAACCCCTTGCCAGGTAGCTCTCAAACTCTTCGAAATAAGTTTAATTATTTTACTGATTTTAATCGGTCGAACCCTGCATCCTATTATTTTAGACTTAATAACACATCAACTCAGAAAATTATGTTGACACACACCAAATTGCTTTATTCAGGTTCCTTTCTGAGTGCCCTAGCTGTGGGTGGTTATGAGTACTGGGATAATACAGTGGATTTAAAATCTATTTGGGGCTCCAAGCCATGGCAGGTACAGGGAACCGAGGCGTTGCATCGTGCTTGCCTCATCCCTACCCAAATTATGTTCCTAAATGCTTCCATCTATCAGACTACATGTTGGGGCTTAGCAACCACTAAACAATTGAATACGCCATCAATACCATCCCTGTCGAGTTTTCCAAATGAAAGCTCACGATTCAATATGTCCCTCGTGTCCCTGCAGGCAATGTTACAAAATAATTCGTTTAATGTTTCTGAGCTGGTTCAGTCACCCTGGTTAGTATGGCCTATATCATCTAATGCATGTCAAATGCGTTTTCATGATACTGGTGCTAGCTACACACAGAATAGGCCTGATCCGAGGTTTACTGAAGCCCGTACTGTCACTACATACTCTGTTGGTAAATTATGCAAACAATGGCTGCAACATTCGTCCCTTGATTCTGTTAAACAACATTTGTCCCTCCTTACAGGCAATATTGATCTGTCCGACTTTGTTTTGGGACCTCGTGGTCCCCGACCTAAGAGATTCATTTATGAAACGTATAATGAACTCTGGAAGCTATCACAAATGGAAGCTGCTTCCCGTCTTCGGGAAATAGATCAAGCAAATATGGAAAAGGTGCTTGCTGTTGTTGACAATAGTATTAATACCCTGTCTTCTCGCATTTACACTTTAGAGAATATTGTGTCCTCTGTTGTTGATATTGTACAAGATGATGTTTCTGTGTTATATCATGGTCAGAATCAATTGCGCTCAGTTATGCAGTTTGCATGGACTTTACAAACACTTAAGTTAGGTAAAGTGCCTTGGCATTTCTTGAACACCTCTGCCTTATTTCTACCTTTTAACTTAACTGATAAACAGCAATTTATGTCCATGAAAGATGCAACTTACACTCTATTACATATCGAAAAGGTGGATCCTTTGCCGTTCTCTGTTGCAGAACTCGATTCTGCTGTATGGCTAGTTCATGGGGTTATCGTTTTACCTTTTTCCTTGTTTGAATTTGACTCGTGCATGAAACATTATCCTGTGGGCCGTTACCGGCCATTGGGCAGTGCTTTCCTGCATGAACTCTGGTCCTTGCCTTTCATGTATAAATGCCTTCGGGACGGCAAGGAAGTCTTTCTCACGGGGAGTACTGCGACTCGACTATGGGTCATTCGCTTATTTGTAAACACATTAAATTGCATGGCTCATGTAGCGTTTCCTCTCCTAATCTTGCTTGTGTGCTGAAAGGTATTCCTGCTCCTGTTATTTCACCTACTTTCACTCTCCTTTCCAATGGTAGTTATTTACTTTTAAATAACGAAAACTGTTGTGGCCTGCAGGCTGGCATTCCTTACATTGTAACAGTTTCGCACAGGGTTGTCTGCTGCAAAAATGTGCTTTTTCCTCCCCCTCATGGCAAGGTTGATATCTCTATTTGGCCTTCCATCCCTACCATGGAAGCAGATTTCAATAGACTGAGCAGAATAAAGGCACTATTATTAAACGAGGAAGTTATGCTCACGTCCGCCCGGGAGACATTCATTCTCCAGGTGGCGAGTACCCACAGTGAAATACAGGCCCTTTTAAACACTAATCTCCCCCAACATTTTGGGGAGTTAATACATCGTATTTTTAACGCATCTAACACTGAAGGCCTAGTACACTTTTTTAAGGTCGTGGGGTCGGGCTTGGTGTCCTCCTTCCAAACTATTTTTGGTGTCATCCCGGCTTTCATACATTCTATTTTTTCCAGTGTCTTTGGCGGTTTCCCATTGATCCTCGCTTTAGCAGCTGGTGTCTTGCTCTTAATTTGCTTTCTGCGCAATGGCTGCTCCCCGATGGGACCTGCTCGATCCAGAACGCCTCCAGCTGCTCCGTGAGCGCCTTTTGGCCGGTTTTGGTGTCTTGCCATTGGCGACACTGAGTGTGTCATATACTCTTTCATTTCGCTTTGCGTATTTCACTTGCGTGCAACCTGTGATGACTTGTGTCCGCTGTCCTTTCACCTGGACTCTGGATTATTGCCTCTCCAATTCGTCATTGTCTGTTCCGGATTTTGTTCAGTTGATGGGTCCCTTAGAGGCCCATGAGCAGGACTGTTCCGTCGCTGGCTGTATGGCGCGTGCGGCTGCACTGGGGATTTTGGCGCAATGGGATATCTGGGCGGCTGCCCAGGATCTCCTTCAACGAAGCTGTTTCAATTATCACGCAAGCTGTCCCGCATTGCTTCTGGATGCTCCCTTTGCTGAGGAGCATTCCTGCTCTTTTGATCTCATGGATTGGATGGCATCTATGTTTTTTGACGATTCCAATGATGAACTCTTAGAGGGTATGGCTTTTTTCTGCACTTACACTTTCATGGATTGACCTGCCCTTCGCCGTTTGGGCGCTCCCTGTGCTCCAACGGCTGTGTTTTTCCTCTGATGGGCCTCTGTCCTGGCCGCCGGACTGTCCAGGGGAGGGTGTCTTGTGGATTGTTACCTGCCTTGTTATGTTGGCCTAGGCCTGGCTGCCATGCTGCTTTTCTTTGCGCACGTTACACTGAGCCGGGCCTTCCTCGCCCTTTGCTCGTGCCAAGTTCTTTTGCACTGTCTGCATTTACTGTTGTTCACCTTGTTGGGCTCAGTCTGCACAAACATGTACAAGGTCGCATAACAATGTATTTCGGTTCTTCCTGATATGGCCAGTCTCGCGCACCCAGACATAACATTATGTGCAATTGCCATGAAGAATTTGATATGCTTTTAATACTGTGGTTTACTAGCGCTTAAGACACTTGGAGAAATCCCTTTCAGTGAGAAGAGCTATGATGTCCTGCTGATGTAATTCTGCATCTAGAGACTGAGGTATGGGGGTTCGCTAGTCAAAGCCCAGAGGTCTTCTATTACTATAATAAACTATCTTACTGCAAGGGGAGGGTGGTAATGTTATTTAAACGTTTATCCACTGAGCTCTGAGATGCTTTCCCCGTTTGTATTCTATGGAATTGTAACCATGCTGCTTATATTAGTCATATGCATTATGCTATTAGTACTGACACGTGTACTGTACATTAGAGCACGTAAGTTGGAATAAACATTTTAACCTATCCAGTGTCTCTTACTACGCACCTTGTGGACAAGTACGAGTGAGTGGCGAAAGAGTGTTCTTGCTTCTGTGAGTCCTGAGATAAAGATACCGTGTTCTGGGTTGTCCAAACATTAGTACTTGGGTGCTAATGGGATGCTAAGCTAGTTGGGTTGGGGTTTTTGGGTGCTACGGTATATGGTGGCAAACCACTGTATTCCGGGGTCCCATTTTCCTGTGCATAGCTCTGTGTATGTGCAGAAACCTTATGACAGTTGCACTGCGCTTCTTGAACAGATGGACAAATCCTACAATGACAAACGTATGGGCAGATACCTAGACATTGATACCTTTGTCTTGGTTGCAAATAAAAAAAGCAGGGCCTTATTTAGACCCTGGTTGATGGTCTGCTGCTCTGCCAGAGGGGCGGAGGTCATGACCTTTGCCACAGTGATTGAGAACCATATTTAGAGATCTGTGCCTGTCTGGGATCTCTGTGCTGTAAAGGGACCTGCCACCACTGCAACTCACTTTACAGCATTCTGTACAAACTTTTTATTCAGAGAAAACAAACTTTCAAAGTGGGAGATTGTTTTCTCTAAACAAAAAGAAAAATTCAGTTTTCACATTTTCGTGAGTGAGGGATACCGAACATGTTTTCCCTGACCGTGTCCACCATGCGTGGCATGATGTACACAAGAAGGGAAAATGAGTGATAGTTGCCCTATCCTCAGTATGGCAACGACTGCCACTGTGATCCATAACCCTGTGGCAGACGGACCTCTAGGTCATGGGTTTACCGTCAGCAGAACCAGTGGAGGCCCTTCCAACAGTAATGTAGAGGTTACCTAAACTCTAAATAGAGAAGGGTAATCGCGCAGATATCTGACAGAATATAGGAACAACAAATATGCTACACAAATATCGAGTCAAAAATTTCTGATGATAAAAATATCATTTACCTATATTTATGATAAGTACATAAATATCGGAACAGAAATTTCGTTGACACTAATATTGTTAAAAATAATACAAAAAATATCGATTTTCATTACATTTAGTATAGTAAATCTAAAATATAGTAACATATAACATTAATAGAATGCAGAATAAATAATGTTAAATATTTAAAAAAATATATACTCATAAAAACATACATACATATATATATAAATGTTTATATATGCATATATATAATGTAACAGTATTAACACAAATATATAATTTAATTAATGTTACGTTTTTAAATTATTCTTTTTAATATACTATTATAAAAAGCATATATAGATGTATATATATAGATTTTTTTAACCAGATTTTATTGTTTTCAGATAGTTGCATCTCAAACTTCACTCGTGCAATACAGTACATGTGAGGTGTTACCTATACATTTCTGGTTCTCTTCTAAAACAACTTGATACTGCTCCACCCCCTCTCCCTCCCACCTTGAGTTGCAGCCGCTTCTGGGTAACAGTCTGAATGTCACATGGTCGCGCAGTGGGGTCCTTTTCCTAACATCTTTGGTACTGTGCATTCACATATGATGGGGTTAGGGTCAGATGGTTGGCCAGCCTTCTAGATGTATATATTGATATATTTAAATAAACATAAAAATATGAAAACACAAGTACAAAACAATAAACTAAATTATCAAATTAATTAAAAATAAAAAACTATAAAATTAAAATATTTTTTATTAAGGATATTTTAAAAATATCTATATATAAACAAATAATATAAAATGATACAAACAAACAAATAATACCAATATATATATTTCAAGATTTTTAAAAAGAAGTATTTAAATCATAAAAGAAAACATACACTATTCCCACTTCAGTCTATTCAACAGTAGAAAAAGAGTTGGACTTCGGAGGGGTAAAATGTACTACTCCAATTTGTGCAATAGTAGAGAAAGAATTGGACTTTGGAGGGGTTAAATTTACTATACTCACTCCAGTCCGTGCAACAGTAGGGAATGTGTTGGAATTCAAAGGGGTAAAATTTACTATTACCCTCCCCTCCACCCCCCAGTCGGTGCAACAGTAAGAAAAGCGCTAGGTATCAGATGGGTTAAATTCACTATTCCCAGTTTGTGCAACAGTAGGGAAAGTACTGGACTTCAGAGAGGTAAAATGTACTATTCCAGCTCCAGTATATGCAACAGTAGGGAAAGTGTTGGACTTCGGAGGGGTTAAACTTACTACTCCCACTCTAGTCTGTGCAGCAGGTGGGAAAGCGTTGGATTTTGGAGGGGTTAAATTTACTATTCCCACTCCAGTCTGTGCAACAGTAGGGAAAGCGTGGGACTTCTGAGAGGTCAAATTTACTATTTCAACTCCAGTCTGTGCAAAAGTAGGGAAAGTGTTGGACTTCAGTGGGGTTAAATTTACTATTCCCACTCCAGTCTGTGCAACAGTAGGGAAACCGTTGGACTTCAGAGGGTTCAATTAACTATTCCCACTCCAGTCTGTGCAACAGTAGGGAAAGTGTTGGACTTCTGAGAGGTAAAATGTACTATTTCAACTTCTGTCTGTGCAACAGTAGGGAAAGCATTCGACTTGTGAAGGGTTAAATTTACTATTCCAGGGTTCGAAAAATCCACTCGCCTGCTCGCATTTGCGAGCTAGATTTAATGAGGACGAGCTATTGTTAGGTCCTACTCGCCCTTTCTGGCGAGTAGGAAGACAAACTAACTTTTGTCCTCTGTCTCTGAAAAAGGAGCAAATGTAACAAGATAACAAGATTTAAAGGCATTTTGTTGCTCACAAAGTGAATGAGCAATAAAGATGCCTTTAAATCTTGTTATCTTGTCACATTTGCTCCGCTTTCAGAGACGGAGGTCAAGTAGGTTCCAGTTAGGTCGAGGAGATTTTTCAAGGTACTAGACCTGCAGGACTAGTACAATTTTTAGGATTTTTCGAGCCCTGTATTCCCACTCCAGTCTGTGCAACAGTACGGAAAGTGTTGGACTCCAGAGGGGTAATATTAACTATTCCCACTACAGTCTGTGCAGCAGTAGGGAAAGTACTTTCTTCAAACACATAACATATTTTAATAACCCTATTAGTTGACCAGAATTATAAAACTATTAATATAAAAATGATATATATAAAATTTTAAAAAACAATTTACAAAATTACACATTTTAATAATTAATTTTGAATTAAACAAAATGTTATCAATGTATTATTTAATAAAGTTCCCAAACTATACTTCCACAAACCTAGCACCCAATGATTAAAATATAATTAAAATAAAGAACTATAACACAATTAACATATTTAATAGATTAAATTATTAATAAATTAATAATTGTTAATTCTTACTTAAATAACTTCCCACCTATATCCCTACTAACACAACATCCTACACAAAATATATAACGTAAAAAATATAATTATTAAATAATTTACATAATTATTAATAAGTTAAATAATTACTAGTAAATTAATAATTAATAATACATTATTACTTAATAAACTTCCCACCCTATACCCCTACAAACCCAACAACACACACCTAAAATAGAACATAAACAAATATAATCATTACCTAATTTACATGATTATCACAAATTTTAATAATTAATTTTGAATTAAACAAAATGTCATTAATTTATTATTTAATAAAATTCCCACTATACTCACACAAACCTAGCAGCCCACGCTTAAAATATAACTAAAATAAAGAAGTATAACACAAATAACATATTTAGGGGCCCATTACGATGGCGGGCGGAAGCACAACCGCCGTGCTGGCGGATGCAAAAACCACCAGTTACCGCCGGCACGCAGCAGTCCACACGCCCGCCCAATTATGATGCGAAAAGCAGGCCAAACACCGCCGGCAAGCCAGCAACACCGTCCGCCATCAAAGTGCGCCCGCACACGTAGCGGCGCAGCACAACTGACACACACCGTCCGACGAAACACGTCCCGCCCGGCGCATAAATTACGATGCCGCAAACAAACGGCTCCCACGGCAAAGAGACACCGCACGTGAAAGAGAGGCGGAAACACGGACGCAGAGCACGGACAACGAAGAAGCGGCACCCCGGGCATGAATCCAGCACTGCAGGCCCTTCCCATGCTTCTGCTGATGCACCACCAAGGACGCAACGTACCGCTGGAGACGCAGGTAGGCACACACACAACAAGTGCACGCAAACAGCGCACACAGTGCAAGGGCGGAAAAGCGGACAACCCCCACCAGCGCGTGCACACTACACATCCACCATCGCATCCACATATGACACACAGGCCAAATCCTAACATCGCAGAACACATGTGTACACACCACCTGGGACTAGGAACCAACCACCCCGTCACGGCCCCAAAGCGCTGATGACGCCGCCACACATGCGCACAACGCAGAGGCCAACCGCAGCGCCATGCATGCGTCGCACACAGACACAGGGACACAACCAAGCAGCACACACATCAGCCCCACCCCGAACGCACATGACACGTGACAGGCCGGCCACAGACATGTCCCCAACGCCCAATTCACGGACAACACCCAACGCCACACAAACGACGCACACATGTCAGTGAAGACACGCAACTGCAGGACACACCCCAGTGTAACAAACATGGCGTAGCACACAGCGGCGGCAACACCAACTAGGAGAAGCAGGGCTCCTTCGGGAAGAGGAACGCCAGTACCACACTGAAAAACCCATACCACCCTGCACATATGAACAAGACACATGAAACGGAACACCAAAGAGCCCGGGGACCGACAACAGGTGGCCCAAGAATTACATCCACACACAAGGCCCAACGCAGAGCGGAAAGGCAGCCTGCCGCCCACACAAGGGAGAGCAGACAGCACTGAATGACCTTCCATTCCAACACCGAAACCACAGCCCTACGACAGAAGCCGGTGAATACAGCCATTGTCCAAGAATAGACCAACACAGGCATGCCGAGGAGACCGACCACAGGGCAGATAGCGCATATCACAGAAGCACACAACGGACGGGGAAGAAAGAAGAAAACACTCCTCCATGTCGGCCACATGCAAGTTAATTGGAAGGAGTCACACAGCACCGACCTTGAACTGTCTGAGAAGCATGTGGGAAGAGGGCCCGTGTCCTCCAAACAAGCCAACAGAACACAAGTCCTGTCTCCCCACGACTACACAGAGCTCACAGCAACCCCGGAGCGTGCACATTGCAGACTGCACACACAGCCGGAGCACGCCACCTCTACGAACCGCTGCGAAATGGCAACCGCAACACACCTACCCAACTACGCCGAACAGCTCAAGCTGTACCAAACCAACACGATACATACATTGGGATGCGATCTCCTGTCCCTGCTGAACGTAAGTTACCGACTGACTTACCGCATCACATTGTTCAGCTGCGTCATGCCCGTCTTCTACTGTCGGAGGTGTCCCTACCAGCATCCCGTCGAGATATGCCTCTCCAACCCGGCATGTCTGAAGGCGGACCTGCTACCACTACTCCTCCTCTGGACGCACACGACAGGGCCTGCTCTGCCTATGGGGGCATGGCGTATGTGGCCAACATCGCACGCGCACTGAAATGGAACCACTGTGCCTCCACACGACGGATCATCGAGAACAGCTACATCGAATGTCACCCAGCATGCCCCATCATGGTCCTCCAAGGGACAACCTACGAACAACACCTTGACAGCCACCATCCGCTTCATTGGCTGGCAAACATGTACACCACCAATGACATGGAAGCCCTGCTGGACGGCATCGCATACCTGACAACCTGTAAATACGTCGGACCACAACGCAGGTTCCCCGAGTGACCTATGAAGTCCAACCCCGCACCCATGCTCAGCTTCCGCACGGACTGGCCAGTCACCACCACAACAGCCATACCAAACGACCGGCAACTGTAACCACACCATCAACGACATCGCCATGACATCGGATATGACCGGGACATGCACACTGTTCCCCATCACATCCAGGAACACCGCATGCATCGTGGGAGGCAGTGGCATGGGCTCTGTGCATCGCACCCACATGGACGGAACTGCACGAACAACCAGGACACGACATGGATCCAGCGCACATGGACACACACACCGCTCAGTGGACATGAATAGGTCGCCTGGAGTCTGTGGGTGCTGCACCCTCCCACCCCCGCCCCGGGAATCCCATACCAGGACCTTTGCATGGACGACAAGTGCATACAACAACAACACGACCCCAGTGACTGTGACATGTCCAGTAACCACCACAGTGCAACAACAAGTGGCACGCCGCTGCATGCACGCAAGCACATGCCCTGATGTCATCTCACATGCACGCGTGCATGAGGAACAACCGCAGCAAACCTGTCACATGGAACTGAGATGGACTGTGCCCATGATGCCGAGCGGTCTGGTAGGCTACATGTATACCGTCTGTGTCAAAGTCCGCAGCTCCGCAGCTATACGTAAATGTACATTAGCACAGCCTTGGCCAAGCAGATGTAACCCCACACCCTATCCCATTTGTTATCATGCTCAGTATATCCTCAACATGTATTCCGCTGCCAGTAGTGTCCACTATACTGCATCACAGAGGACAGAAGACTCAATATAATGTTTGAAACCAAAACTGTCTCCGCTGACTCATTTCACAAGTACGAATGAGAGAGGATGAGAGTATGTGAAGTACACGGCAGTCGTGACATGACCATGTAGTCCACTGGTATTGGATGTCAACGCAAATGAGTAGCACTACTGTGGAAGACACACATGTGTCGTGTGAAGTCGTATGGACGCAGTGCTCAGGTGGGTGGGTGCGACGGGTAGATGCGCACATGCCAAGTTGGAGCACGCCGTGTTGGGAGGGCTCATGAACAGTACACCACCGCTTCCCTGGGCATTGTGAGAGGACACCTGTCGGGGGGAGTGAACACGTGTGTGCACAGCAGCCGGGCACACGTACAAAGCGGTACCAGGCGCACCTCAGCCCACCCTCTGTGGACAAGCTGGATCCTGTTGTGCGCCCGCCATGCCCCTTGACAAGGCACACACAGCCCCAGTCGACCAGGTGTAACCCCAACATAGTCAATCCGCACAGGCGATACAGGGCACGGGATGGCAGTGGAGCATGGTGTGTGAGAGGTCTCCTCGCGCTCCTCCTGGTCATATCACGCAGGCAATAGTACCTCAACGTCTAGCATGGCACAAGTCACATGGAAGTGTAGGGGGACGCACCACAGCACGAGCAGCACTGACGTCACGGGAGGTGGCTCGCACCATCCCATCCATTGCCCATCATACCAACCACGACACATGCCATTGCGACTAAGTGCAAGCGCGTGCGCCACCACCCCGAGCCCTCCCCAGAGAGGCCAAAGAGTGAATGTGTGGGCCAACAGCCACAGACGGACGCGGCCTGGCCGCAAGGGCAGCCACAGCCACTGGGTGTCGCAGGTGGCGGATCCGGAAGGCGAAGACTGTGATGCATAGTCCATGCAGGCCGGGTCTCCATTTGGGGCACCACGCAGGTGGACGGCGTCCCGCCACACATCATACCCTGAGACAGCCCACTCGTGCAACTGGACCCACACATACACTCCTTGCCCTCTCTGGTGCGAGCTTGGGGCTGCCTGTGCAAGCGCTAGCCTCGCAGGTGAGCATGCATATTGGGGGGCGAGGGGAGGACATGAGGGCTGGGGCGAAGATGACTGTATCACTGTCAGTTAGTACAAGGGATGACCCAGATGTGGAAAGGAAGAGACGTGTCCCGTGTGTACTGCAACTAGTCGCCAATCCAACTACCCCCCCATGTCCGGAATGTAAGCCCGCACCTAGGCCCGCCCATCCGCCACATCGAACATACCACCAGCACGACAACCTTCCCATTCGAAACACTGACTGGGGGTGGCGACCAGTGAACAATCATGTGTAGCCTACCCACGCGTACATGTGGGCCCTCCATGATCCATGTCACCTGCGGCAAAGACATGACATGCGCAATGAGGGAAGTGAGGAGAGCTGTCCGCCCCACGCGCAGAACGTGCATCAGCTCCACAGACCCAGCAGCGAGTCCAGCAGGGGTCACATGTGCAGGGGCAGCTGTGCCTGGTGTGAAGGCACATGCATATAGACAGCACATCGACCAATGTGTAGTCTGCCCACATCCACAGTCCATCATCATGCGGACATAGGAATTGAACACAGGGCAACACATCTTAGTTGGTGCACCCACCGTGACCAACAATGCGCAATCATCGACGTACCCGCCCTGTGCATGGCCCCCCACCCAACGGAGGCACATCCAGTGCCACCATCCCACACACACAAGCCTTCCACGGAACATGCTGTGTCCAATGGTCAGTACAGAGTCAGCGCCCATCTGGTGGATCCTGAACAGGAGACACATGCACACACATGCCAGCTCCCACTATGTACGTCTGCCACCTGGCACGTGCAATGTAACCTCTCACCTGTGACGTGTGACTGCAAGCACACAGCCGTCTTGGCATGGGGCTGTCAATGTGGACACCAGTCAATGTTTCGGGAGCTGTGATCCGTACAGTGCTGTACATAGGGTGCAGTGCTGACACCTACTACTGTCTCATATCCCCTCGTGCCACAGGTCCCACTTGTATTGGCCGCTCAGCCCGTGCCCACATCGTCGTCGTCGTGTGCCATACTCATCCAGCCTCGGAAGCAGTTCCATGCTCAGCAGACACTCATGTTGCCGTGGCGTTGCCGCTTGACGAATATGCAGTCAGTCCCCATCAGCACGCCCCGCAAGTCATTGGGGCCTAGATCCCCATGTGCATGCACATGGCAGTGGTATGTCTCACTTGCCATTGCCATTGTTGGGAGACCTGTGTAAGTGTATTGTGGCCGTGCCGTCCCAGCTTGACAGCTGGGCTGTGGCTCATGTGCTTGCTCAGTCATGTCAGTGATGTGTATGCGAAATTGCTATGTGCCGTGTTGCTTTGACATGTGTCCTCTGCCATTTACCCCAGGCGGAGACCGAACATTGACCGCCCATACCAATTGCTGGCGGACATGGACGATACAGAGGTAATCAGGAAGTTTCGGCTGGACAGGCCAACTCTGCATCGACTGTGTGCCATGTTAGAGCCCCATCTCCGTCCCCGCAGGGTGTATCCGACTGCTGTCACCCCCACGGCTAAGGTGATGGCCGCCATGCATTTCTTCGCCACTGGGTCATTCCAGCACACAGTGGGCAGTGGAGGAGGGATGTCCCAGCCCATGTTCAGCAAGGTGCTGAGGGATGTACTGGCAGCCATGATGCTGTACCGGAACAGGTACATCAGATTCCCCAGGGCTCGTGAATTGGCGGCAGTGAAGGGTGCATTCTATGCCCTTGGCAGAATCCCACACGTCGTGGGAGCCATTGACTGCACTCATGTTGGCCTTGTTCCACCACAGGCCACTGAGCACCTGTACCGCAACAGGAAGCACACGCACTCCCTGAATGTGCAAGTGGTGTGCCTTGCGGACATGGTGATCACCCACGTGTGTGCAAAGTTTCCAGGCTCGGCCCATGACGCACACATAATGCGCAACAGCATCTTGCCACGACTGATGGCCAATCTGCAACAGGATCGTGCCTGTGTTGTCGGTGAGTATGTGGAGTGGTGTAGCGTGCTGGTTGTGCGATGCTGTCCCCTGTCCAGTTGGAATAGCTACGGTTCTCTGTGTCCCTCACACCCAGGTGACTCTGCGTATCCGAATGGGGCATGGCTGCTCAGTCCATTGAGGAATCCTCGCACCCCAGCAGACGATCGATACAATGAGGCACATGGGAGGACCAGACGTGTGGTCGAGCGTACCTTTGGCCTCCTCAAGTCCAGGTTCAGGTGCCTGGACCGCACCGGGGTGCACTGGCGTACTCCCCACAGAAGGTGTGCCAGATAGTGGTGGCGTGCTGCATGCTGCACAATCTGGCCATTCGGAAGCAGATCCCCCTCATTGTGGATGACGGAGATCAACCAGGGCCCCAGCCCGCAGACCAGGACAGCTCGAGTGAGGTGGACAGCGGAGAGGAGGAAGCTGGGAATGTGCGCCAGCAGCTCATCGCCCGCTACTTCACTTGACGGTGAGTGTCCATGTACGACGGATGATGTGTCTGTATCTGTGCAGGTGTGTGTGTGCTGTGTCAGGGTGGCCGTATGTTCACTGCGTGCAGTGTGTCAACGCTCCATGGCCAGGGTAGTATGCCACTGTTGGTGACTGTGGCATTGTGCCCTATTGCTCCGTGCGATGTGTGTACATTGCTTGTAGTTGTTGACATGTACTGTGTGATGGGTGTGTGACACACTCATTGAATGTGCTCCTGTTCTGTCTCCCACCCCTAGGTCCCTACAGGCCCTCCGGATTCCATTGCCATGCCACGCATCAGGTGCCCTTCCGCCCAAGGTGGCCGTTGTATTCCGTACAAATAAAACACAGGGCACAAACAGCAGTTAGTGAAAAAGGTGCATTTATTACAAACTGTGACATGTGATTGTGTGTAAGGTGATGACAAAAGTGGTGCGTGCAGTGACAATGAGCTGTCGGTCATGGCTGCGTGATGATCAGGGTGTACCCACTGGTTCTATGTCCATAGTCCAACACACACATGCCATCCAGCTGGCTGTGTGGAGTGGGATCGTAGAGCAAGTCAATGCAGTGGCTGGTCAAGGAAGGCTGGCGGAAGGCTGGCTGGCTGCCTCACTTGCGACTGGAGCGTGCGAAGTCCTCCCGGGAGATCTGTTTCCTCTTCGGACGGCCCCTTCCACGTTTGGGAGGGGGGTGTGTGGTGGCGACCTGCTGGTGGTGGGTGAGGTGTGCTCACTGGCTGTGGACGCAGGGGAAGTGGACACTGCTGGCCGACCCTGCGCCCTAGCAGGTGGTGGCGGAGGTGGTGTTGCTGGCCTTGCCTGTGACCCCACCGCCACCACCAGCTGGCCCATGAGGTCCACGAGTTGGTCCATACGGGACACGAATTGGCCCATATGGGCGTCCATGGACCTCAGCACCCCCAGCACCTCCCGCGTGTCAGTAGCAGACCTGGCCCATTGTCCTTGGGCCTCTTCATAGGCCCCAAGGACTCTGGCCATTTGAGGCAGGGCATGGCTCCCAGGGGAGGCTGGCGTTTCCTGACCCTGCTCCTCCTACCAGTCCTGCTGCCACCGGCCTGCCCACTAGCCACATTGCACACCACGGTCCTCGCTGTGGCTCCCAGGGTGGATCCAGTCGGGCCGGGCCACCACCTGCGCTGGGGCTGGTGCCAGCGAAGACGTGGTGGTGGTGGAGGCGGTGGTGGTCGGTGCGGCGATGGTGGCGGTTGCGGCAGTGGTAGTGGCCGCAATGACCGTGGGTGTGGCCGCAACGACAGTGGCAGCAGGGGACTGGGACTGTTCAGCATCCCTGGATGATGGGTTGGTGGGTAGGAGGGGTCCTGGGGAGCGGCTGGGCCCTGCCACGCCAGATGGGCCAGCTTGGTGGTCCGTGTCCGAAGAGGTGGACAGATCCTCCAGATCCGTGTGTCCTCGTTGGGGGCTTGTAGGCTGGCTGTGCTGGCTGCTGTCTCCATCCCCAGCGTCCAGCAGTTCGTCACCTGTGGAGAAAATGAGATTTGTTATTGTGTTGCACCTGGCGAAGTATGTATTAGTCGTCTGACATTGGCAGTTCGTGCAATCTCGTACATGGGTTTCCCGGAGGCGAGTGTGTGGCTGTGGCATCTGTAGTTGTGTGTGCTAGGCAATGGGACTGTGTGCTGTTCACATGTGGCATGGGACGGATTGGCCATGCCGATGGGTGTGTTGCTTTGCCCCTACTCATTGTGACTCTGGTGTATGCGGGCTCCTGGCCCATCCTGGGTCTGGTTTGTACTTTGCTTTTGGAGTTCATATGGAACGCTTAGGAACGCATATGGCAACATGGGGGCCATGCCCCAGATTCGCATTTGGGAGGGGATATGCTTTTGGGGTACATGCTGTGAGCCATGGGTGCCGAACGTGACATGTGTTGTGGCAGCATGACAGTGCATGGTCTGAGGTGTGTGCATGCCTGACATGCCCTGCATATTTGCTGTCTGTTGTGGTTACTGGACATGGCATTGGACGCATCGTTATGAGTGAGTGATAGTTGTGTGCCAGCCAACGTATTGCAGTTGTCCCATCTCCTTGGTGTGCGTGCTGCCCTGTGCCATGTGCATCACTGCAGTGCTCGGGGGGTGTGGCCCATGTTGTGTGTTGTTGCTCACAGTGTGTCGTGCGCTTAATTGACTTCTGGCACATGGTTGGTCATGGGCATGTGTCTTAGCGTGACTGCTGTATGTGTGGCAGCTGTGCGGATGACATGCCTTTCATGTGACTGGGGCTGACGGATGGGATGGATGGTATGTTGTATGTGCATGGTGTGTCTGTGAGTTTGATGGGTTCAGTGGTGTTCGTGTGCATTTCTGTTGTTCCGCTCTGTTGCGTCTAGTGTTGTTTGTCTTACATAGGCGTAGTTGTGGGGTGTGGGATTGACAGGCAGTGGGGGCTACATGGACAGGACTTCAATGGTGTTTCGGTTGTGTGTGATGAGTTGCACAGTGGCTGCCGTGTGGGACTATATTCAGTGTGGCTTGTGCATGCAGACGTGGCTCCTTGGGTGTTGCTATGTATGTGATGGGTCATGTGGGGTGTGAGTCTGTTGTTCATGTCCGTGTGCACATTGTTCACTTGTTCGTGACGGTGGGCGGTGCTGCGTGTTCGTCTGCTACGTGACATGTCCCATGTGTTGGTGGTGTTATGCTCCTCATGCCTCCAGTAATCCAGCCCTGTCCAGTTTCCCACCTGCAAGTTGTTCGTGCGTGCACTGTACTGGATGCCACATGGCTCTAAGCGGGGGTGCTCCATGTTGCAGGTCTGTGGGGGTGGGGGGTGTAGTGGGTCGTGGGGGTGGCTGTACACCCACTGACACCGATTGCTGTGGACCGTGATGTCTGCCTTTCGGCTGTCGTTGTGCACTGCGGTGGCTGACACGTGGCTGTGGGGTGTGGGGGATGCTCCTCCTTGCTGTGCTGTGGGACTGGGGCCTGGTGTGTGTTGTACTTGGGCTGTCCACCGTCCCACCCACTGCACTTTGTGTTCCTGCCACTTACCTGTTACTTGTCGGTTAGTGCAGCTGTGGCGGACACATGGGTGTGGTGGGTGCTCGTTGTGGCGCTTCTGGCATATTTGGGGACCTGTTGGTGGTTACGTGGCTGGCTTAGTGTACACATGTCCCCACGCATCTTACAGTTGTTCGGTTTGGGCTGTGTGTGGTAGTGTCTGTTGCATGTGCGTGTGATGTGTTGTGTATTGTGTGCTGGACATGGGGGTGTTTGTCCCTGGGAGCTGTGGCATGGTGGTTGCGCATGTGAGTACATAGCGGTGTGCTAGTATACATTGGTTTGTACTTACCAGCCTCCACTCCCCTGCTAATCCGGCGAGGATCTCCGGATGTATTACGACTCGCACCTTCTCCTCCCACGCTTTGAAGGTCTTAAAGAGCGCGGGATTCCCTCCGCCAGTGACGGCAGCCAGCTCTCTGTTTTTGCCCTCCTTCTTCTTGACCAGGCTCTATACGTCATTCCAACGTTTGTTTATCTCGACTCTGTTCCTGGGCAGGGTCCCGACTGCATTGACCTGGTCTACGATCCGGTTCCACATTCTGTTTCTGGTGGCTAGTGGTGTGTGCTGGACCATGTTCCCATAGATTTGTGGGTGCACCTTGATGATCTCGTCGACCATGACCGTCAGCTCCATGGGCGTGAACTTGGGCATTCTTTGTGGTGCCATGGTGTTTGTGGTGCTGGTGCGGTGTGTGTTGTGTAATGTGCAGGGGGTTTGTGGTGCAGGTGTTTGGTGGTGGTGGTGGTGGTGGTTGTGATGTGTGCGTTTCTGTGGTGTGCTGCTGTCCTTGCTGTGTCACTGTGTCCTCTCCTCTCCTCTCTGGTTTGCAATGTAGCAAGGGGTTGTGGTCTGTGGGAGTGCTGCTTTTGTACTCACCTATGTGGGTGTGTCCTCATGGTCTGTTGTTTTCAGGTGTGTTGTGTCTGGGGTTCTGGCCTTTGTATTTTTTGTTTGTCCGGGGGTGTTTTCGGGATGTGTACTGTGCTTGTGTATTTGTGTGTGCCTTGCTGTGTGGACTTGTTGGCCATGTTGTGTGCTATTGGTTTTGTGTGCGGATGGTTTCTGTGCAGGTACGTGGGCGCCATGGCTTCTGCCGTGTCGATTCTCATCGGCGTTGTTTGCGCTGGCGGGCGGTATATTTGTTGTTTTTCCGCGCTCATGGCGGTGCGATCGTAATTTCACGTGCGGTGTGTCGGCCGTGTGGGCGGGCGGTTTTGTGTTGTCGTGCGTGTTTCCGTCCGTGGCGGGCGGTTTGACTCTTCGGTTTGTGTACTCATAATGGCGTAGTCGGTGTTCAGGCGGTGTGTGCGGGCGGATTTTTGCCGCTTCCATGCCTGGCGGATTTGTTTACGCCGGGTATCGTAATGGGCCCCTTAATAATCAATTAAATAATTAATAAATGAATCATTGTTAATATTTACTTAAATAACTTCCCACCCTATGTCCCTACAAACACAACGCGATACAAAAAGGGGAGGGGGGGGCTTTGTTCGCCCTAAGTTGGTGGGGGTATGCCCAGACGTGGGTCCCTTGCTCACTTTGCCACTGGATTCAAGCAAGCCTGGCTGATGACGGCTGGAATGCCAGAAACCGGTCCTAGGATGCTTGTTTCCGGTCCAGGGAAGACATGGCTTGGCAGTTCGGGCTGGACTGTTCCCATGAGGCACAGGGTCAGACTGATTTGCATATGGCCATGTCTGAACTGGGGTGGTGGGAGTGAGCTAAAGAATGATGATGGATTAAACCCAGATCAGTTGACTGGGGGTGAGTGTTTGATTGGCTCAAACGTTCCGTCCATCATCCCCTTTTGTATCGCTTTGTTCGCCCTAAGTTGGTGGGGGTATGCCCAGACGTGGGTCCCTTGCTCACTTTGCCACTGGATTCAAGCAAGCCTGGCTGATGACGGCTGGAATGCCAGAAACCGGTCCTAGGATGCTTGTTTCCGGTCCAGGGAAGACATGGCTTGGCAGTTCGGGCTGGACTGTTCCCATGAGGCACAGGGTCAGACTGATTTGCATATGGCCATGTCTGAACTGGGGTGGTGGAGTGAGCTAAAGAATGATGATGGATTAAACCCAGATCAGTTGACTGGGGGTGAGTGTTTGATTGGCTCAAACGTTCCGTCCATCATCCCCTTTTGTATCGCTTTGTTCGCCCTAAGTTGGTGGGGGTATGCCCAGACGTGGGTCCCTTGCTCACTTTGCCACTGGATTCAAGCAAGCCTGGCTGATGACGGCTGGAATGCCAGAAACCGGTCCTAGGATGCTTGTTTCCGGTCCAGGGAAGACATGGCTTGGCAGTTCGGGCTGGACTGTTCCCATGAGGCACAGGGTCAGACTGATTTGCATATGGCCATGTCTGAACTGGGGTGGTGGAGTGAGCTAAAGAATGATGATGGATTAAACCCAGATCAGTTGACTGGGGGTGAGTGTTTGATTGGCTCAAACGTTCCGTCCATCATCCCCTTTTGTATCGCTTTGTTCGCCCTAAGTTGGTGGGGGTATGCCCAGACGTGGGTCCCTTGCTCACTTTGCCACTGGATTCAAGCAAGCCTGGCTGATGACGGCTGGAATGCCAGAAACCGGTCCTAGGATGCTTGTTTCCGGTCCAGGAAGACATGGCTTGGCAGTTCGGGCTGGACTGTTCCCATGAGGCACAGGGTCAGACTGATTTGCATATGGCCATGTCTGAACTGGGGTGGTGGAGTGAGCTAAAGAATGATGATGGATTAAACCCAGATCAGTTGACTGGGGGTGAGTGTTTGATTGGCTCAAACGTTCCGTCCATCACCCCCTTTTGTATCGCTTTGTTCGCCCTAAGTTGGTGGGGGTATGCCCAGACGTGGGTCCCTTGCTCACTTTGCCACTGGATTCAAGCAAGCCTGGCTGATGACGGCTGGAATGCCAGAAACCGGTCCTAGGATGCTTGTTTCCGGTCCAGGGAAGACATGGCTTGGCAGTTTGGGCTGGACTGTTCCCATGAGGCACAGGGTCAGACTGATTTGCATATGGCCATGTCTGAACTGGGGTGGTGGAGTGAGCTAAAGAATGATGATGGATTAAACCCAGATCAGTTGACTGGGGGTGAGTGTTTGATTGGCTCAAACGTTCCGTCCATCATCCCCTTTTGTATCGCTTTGTTCGCCCTAAGTTGGTGGGGGTATGCCCAGACGTGGGTCCCTTGCTCACTTTGCCACTGGATTCAAGCAAGCCTGGCTGATGACGGCTGGAATGCCAGAAACCGGTCCTAGGATGCTTGTTTCCGGTCCAGGGAAGACATGGCTTGGCAGTTCGGGCTGGACTGTTCCCATGAGGCACAGGGTCAGACTGATTTGCATATGGCCATGTCTGAACTGGGGTGGTGGAGTGAGCTAAAGAATGATGATGGATTAAACCCAGATCAGTTGACTGGGGGTGAGTGTTTGATTGGCTCCAAACGTTCCGTCCATCATCCCCTTTGTATCGCTTTGTTCGCCCTAAGTTGGTGGGGGTATGCCCAGACGTGGGTCCCTTGCTCACTTTGCCACTGGATTCAAGCAAGCCTGGCTGATGACGGCTGGAATGCCAGAAACCGGTCCTAGGATGCTTGTTTCCGGTCCAGGGAAGACATGGCTTGGCAGTTCGGGCTGGACTGTTCCCATGAGGCACAGGGTCAGACTGATTTGCATATGGCCATGTCTGAACTGGGGTGGTGGAGTGAGCTAAAGAATGATGATGGATTAAACCCAGATCAGTTGACTGGGGGTGAGTGTTTGATTGGCTCAAGCGTTCCGTCCATCATCCCCTTTTGTATCGCTTTGTTCGCCCTAAGTTGGTGGGGGTATGCCCAGACGTGGGTCCCTTGCTCACTTTGCCACTGGATTCAAGCAAGCCTGGCTGATGACGGCTGGAATGCCAGAAACCGGTCCTAGGATGCTTGTTTCCGGTCCAGGGAAGACATGGCTTGGCAGTTCGGGCTGGACTGTTCCCATGAGGCACAGGGTCAGACTGATTTGCATATGGCCATGTCTGAACTGGGGTGGTGGAGTGAGCTAAAGAATGATGATGGATTAAACCCAGATCAGTTGACTGGGGGTGAGTGTTTGATTGGCTCAAACGTTCCGTCCATCATCCCCTTTTGTATCGCTTTGTTCGCCCTAAGTTGGTGGGGGTATGCCCAGACGTGGGTCCCTTGCTCACTTTGCCACTGGATTCAAGCAAGCCTGGCTGATGACGGCTGGAATGCCAGAAACCGGTCCTAGGATGCTTGTTTCCGGTCCAGGGAAGACATGGCTTGGCAGTTCGGGCTGGACTGTTCCCATGAGGCACAGGGTCAGACTGATTTGCATATGGCCATGTCTGAACTGGGGTGGTGGAGTGAGCTAAAGAATGATGATGGATTAAACCCAGATCAGTTGACTGGGGGTGAGTGTTTGATTGGCTCAAACGTTCCGTCCATCATCCCCTTTTGTATCGCTTTGTTCGCCCTAAGTTGGTGGGGGTATGCCCAGACGTGGGTCCCTTGCTCACTTTGCCACTGGATTCAAGCAAGCCTGGCTGATGACGGCTGGAATGCCAGAAACCGGTCCTAGGATGCTTGTTTCCGGTCCAGGGAAGACATGGCTTGGCAGTTCGGGCTGGACTGTTCCCATGAGGCACAGGGTCAGACTGATTTGCATATGGCCATGTCTGAACTGGGGTGGTGGAGTGAGCTAAAGAATGATGATGGATTAAACCCAGATCAGTTGACTGGGGGTGAGTGTTTGATTGGCTCAAACGTTCCGTCCATCACCCCCTTTGTATCGCTTTGTTCGCCCTAAGTTGGTGGGGGTATGCCCAGACGTGGGTCCCTTGCTCACTTTGCCACTGGATTCAAGCAAGCCTGGCTGATGACGGCTGGAATGCCAGAAACCGGTCCTAGGATGCTTGTTTCCGGTCCAGGGAAGACATGGCTTGGCAGTTCGGGCTGGACTGTTCCCATGAGGCACAGGGTCAGACTGATTTGCATATGGCCATGTCTGAACTGGGGTGGTGGAGTGAGCTAAAGAATGATGATGGATTAAACCCAGATCAGTTGACTGGGGGTGAGTGTTTGATTGGCTCAAACGTTCCGTCCATCATCCCCTTTTGTATCGCTTTGTTCGCCCTAAGTTGGTGGGGGTATGCCCAGACGTGGGTCCCTTGCTCACTTTGCCACTGGATTCAAGCAAGCCTGGCTGATGACGGCTGGAATGCCAGAAACCGGTCCTAGGATGCTTGTTTCCGGTCCAGGGAAGACATGGCTTGGCAGTTCGGGCTGGACTGTTCCCATGAGGCACAGGGTCAGACTGATTTGCATATGGCCATGTCTGAACTGGGGTGGTGGAGTGAGCTAAAGAATGATGATGGATTAAACCCAGATCAGTTGACTGGGGGTGAGTGTTTGATTGGCTCAAACGTTCCGTCCATCATCCCCTTTTGTATCGCTTTGTTCGCCCTAAGTTGGTGGGGGTATGCCCAGACGTGGGTCCCTTGCTCACTTTGCCACTGGATTCAAGCAAGCCTGGCTGATGACGGCTGGAATGCCAGAAACCGGTCCTAGGATGCTTGTTTCCGGTCCAGGGAAGACATGGCTTGGCAGTTCGGGCTGGACTGTTCCCATGAGGCACAGGGTCAGACTGATTTGCATATGGCCATGTCTGAACTGGGGTGGTGGAGTGAGCTAAAGAATGATGATGGATTAAACCCAGATCAGTTGACTGGGGGTGAGTGTTTGATTGGCTCAAACGTTCCGTCCATCATCCCCTTTTGTATCGCCCTACAAACACAACAGCCTGCACCTAATATATAAGATAAAAATATAATTCTCAAACAATTTATGTAATAATTAATCAATTAAATAATTAATAATACATTTATAATGAATTATTAATCAATTATTACTTAATAAACTTCCCAACCTATACCCCTACAAACCTAAAATCCTGCACCTAAATATATAACTTAAATAATATAATAATTACACAATTTACATAACTAATCATCAATTAAATAATTGATAAATAAAAAAATTATTATAATTAATAATACTTAACTAACTTCTCACTCTGTACCCTTACAAACCACTACAATGAATGAATGAATATGAAATTTGTAGAGCGCGAACTAAGCCCAAGGGCGTCAAGGCGCTATAAGTGGACCTAAGGGTGCAGACCAAGAGACATGCTCATACCGAGGTCTGTGAGAAAAGCCAGGTCTTTATGGCCCTGCGGAAAAGAGAATGGGACCCCTGACTTGAGAGCTGTTCCGGGAGGGAGTTCCACAGTCTAGCAGCATCAGTAGAAAAGGCTCTACCTCCCCATGTAACCTTCTTGAATCTCGGTACTATAAGCAGATTCTTATCTGCAGACCGGAGCCGCCTGCTAGGGACATAACGATGGACAATAGCCTTAATCGCCTCAGGACCTGACCCGTAGTAGGCATCGTGAGTCATGCACAAGGTCTTAAAGAGGATCCTACGGTCCACAGGCAGCCAGTGCAGCACCCTAATAGAGGCTGTGACTGAATGATATCTTGGTAAGTTCATCACCAGCCTGGCTGCGGCGTTCTGCACCATCTGCAGACGTCGCACTAAACCTTTGTTAATGCCTAAATAAAGGGCATTACAATAGTCCAATCTGGACGTTACCAGTGCAATGACGGCCTGCTTACGTGCATCGAAAGAGAGATAATGGGAAATTTTCCGTAGGATCCTAATGATCCCAAAACACGTGGAGACTGTCCTACTAACCTGCAAGTTCAGGGACAGTGAATTATCCACGATAACCCCAAGGTTTTTACCATGGGAGACCGGGGAGGGACAGACGCCAAGCGCGTCCGGCCACCAGTCACTGGACCATATTTCCGGTTTACTCCCAAAGATCAAGACCTCCGTCTTCTCTCCATTTAATTTCAAAAAATTCTCCACCATCCAAGAGGAAACTGCCTGCATACAGTTCCTAAAATTAAGGGCCGAATCCTTTATACTATGCGAAATAGACACCATAATTTGGGTGTCGTCCGCATAGGACAACACCTCCAACCCAAAGGATCTCACAACCTTCGCAAGAGGAGCGACATAGATATTAAAAAGAGTAGGGCTCAGGGAGGAGCCCTGAGGAACACCACACAGTAAGGGTTTGGGGGCTGAGTAAAATTGACCAAGCTTAACCGTCTGTGCCCGCTCACTGAGAAAGGAAGCAAGGAGCCCCAAAGCCGAGCCCCCGATACCTATCTCTCTGAGGCGGTCAATCAATTTGCAAGGAGACAGAGTATCAAAGGCTGCGGTAAGATCCAGTAGAACAAGGAGGGTGGTGTGCCCTGCGTCCACTTGAATCCGGATATTATCAAATACAGCCGTCAATGCTGTCTCCGTACTATGATGGCTTCTGAATCCATGTTGCGAGCCATCAAGTAGATGGAAATCTTTTAGGTAAGTGCTGAGGTGAGAGTTAAGGTAAGTTTCCAGAATCTTAGCTGGGACAGGAAGTAAGGAGATCGGGCGATAATTCTTCAGTTCACCAGGATCCAGAGAAGGTTTCTTCAAAAGTGGCTTCACTACAGCCGTCTTCCACAGAGTGGGATATTGCCCCTCTGAGATGGCAACATTAAAAACATCAGTCAGATGGGGAATAATGACTTCACGACCACATTTTAGCACCTTGAGGGGACAAGGATCCAATGGGGAACCTGATTTAACCCCTTCGAGGATCCGATCGGTCACCTCGGAAGACATAATAGGAAAGGTAAGAAGACTGGGCGACCCCTCGATGAGTGCGGCCCCAATGGGATGGAAGGTGGATCGAACAGATGACCCCGCAATGGGGTTGGAGGCTTCAAGCAAGGAGTAAATATCTGAAATCTTAGTATGGAAGAAGTCAGAGATTTTATCACAGCGCTCCTGGGAAAAATCTGAAGGGTCGGAAGCAGGGGGAGAGGTAAGAGAATTTATTACCTTGAAGAGATCCCTAGAGGATCTCATAGAATCAGTAGTCTTAGAGAAGTATAATCTCTTTTCCTCCATGACGGCAGCTTTACAACACTATAAATTACTATTAACAATTATAGTAAAAATTATAAATCACTTAAAATTACAAACTATATTCAAACATATTGTCAACAATTCTACAAACAATATTTAACATATAAAAATAATATATGAACTAAAACACAAAGATAATTAAAAACGATATTTTTTACAACTATATTATTTAAAACAATATTGACAACACAGATATTCTTGAAAACAATATTACTTACCTAAACAAATTAATATTCTTGTCAACGATATTTCTGCATCGTGATATTTATGTGTCACGATATTTAAAGGTCGATATTTCTATAGCTCGATATTTCTAAATCGATATTTTGTCCAAATACCAATCACACTTCTGGCTGGAGGAACGCTGTTTTACAGCCAATGCCTGAGTGAGGCTCTTAGTCATTTTTAGGCAAACTTGTTGCGTAATCTACAACTTTGGCGTAGTTCTATACAGTTTGCTTTCCTTCCCACAGGTGACGCAGGTGAACTCAGTTGAATGCATCAGCACTGAAAGTGAAAGACAGGTTATTGTAGCCCCGCAGAACCCAACCCCACACATTGTTGAAGTAGAGTTATTGTTTTGGGTTACTAACAATCCCTGCAACAGGATCAGGGGCACCGTGGTAACAGAAGCAAACCAATTTTGTTATTCACAATATCACACAAGCTGCACTAACAAGAACAGACACTTTTAACTAAAAGCATTTATTACAACAGGGCAAACTTGTTTCTTAGGAGATCTAAAACAACTACACAGGATATCATAAAAACAGCAAGAAGGCATGTTGTGACCAAGGAGAATATAATTAAAATTTTTAACATGATAAAAATGTCATCTGAAACCTGACACCCTAAAACCTACTTTTATGGGCTAAACTAACAGAGCATGGAAAGTAGAATAACTTGCAGTCCAGAGTTTCTCAGAGAGGAGAGACGCACTGCATACCTTGTTGACAGCAAGTGCTGTCGTTATCAGCGGAGGTATGGAGGCAGTATTCACTGCAAAGGGCAAACACACACTGAGGTGGCGGCCGTCCTCCGAAACTCGGCTTTATCAGCATCAGGCAAGGTGTAGCATCTTCGATGTGTGCTGGCAGTAGGTGAGATTGTCTCTGGCAGAATCACATGCGATATTCTGGGCGAAGGACCGCTCCTGTTTTTTTTGTTTTTTTCTTGACAAGTGGTCAAGTGGCAGTCCTCATATACTAAATTTTATCAGGGATTGGAATTTCTGACATGAGTTTAGGAGTGTCTGACATAGATTATGTGCATCAAGATGTGCGTCACCGATGTTTCCTTATGAACTAATAAGGTGAAAGGACGTCAATTCAAACTACACTATCTTGGCAATATGTCTGTATTTGTTATTTGACTTTGACATAATGATAAGTAGACACTTGTCCCAGACTAATGATGCATTAGGTGTTATATCTATGTTATTAGCTGAATGACTTGACACATTCACAGATCTTAGAAAGATAAGGTGGGACGACATCTGCGTCAATAGTAAGCATGACAATGATTCCACATAAATTAGGCGAGATGGCGACTTACAGTACCCAAAATGGAGTCAGGGCCTGCTCAATAAGGTGAAAGGACGTCAATTCAGACTACACTATTTTCGCAATATGTCTGTATTTGTTCTTATTTGACTTTGACATAATGATAAGTAGACACTTGTCCCAGACTAATGATGCATTAGGTGTTATATCTATGTTATATTAGCTGAATGACTTGACATATTCACAGATCTTAGAAAGAAGGTGGGACGACATCTGCGTCAATGGTAAGCATGACAATGATTCCCAGAGTCGGACCTTAGGACTTTACGTCACTGTATGCTTTTGTTGTGCATGCAAATACCGCCATGCATACACTCCACCTAAGTTTCTGTTAACTACCCATCCTGCCAAGTTTCTATGTACTGTATGTGCTGTTTTGTTGTAAAACATTTACTTTTGAAATGTTATGCTGCAAAATAAAACTGAGAAATTGGAATAACTGGTATGCCTTCCCAGAAGCAAAATATGTGTACAAAGGGGTACATTCCATGTATGATGAAGATTACCAGAGGGGCAATCATCTCCCCAATTCTTAACATCCTCGACATTGGAGTTGTGGTTGTCAGACTTAAATATAAGGATCAGTTCTAGGCCCCTCCTTTTTTCTTTCTAAAAAATTCTTCTTTAGGTCTTGCATGCCTACAGCATATGCACTGTCCTCTGCAAGGGGTATTGTTTATTATAAAGAGCTTGGAGCCTGGCCATTGTTTACCATTCTTTGGCATAATTGTCACTCTTCTTTGCTGCCTCCTTATTGACCAGCGCATGCTAGGCGTCACTTCCTTTTCTGTGGAGCATGGACAAAGCACAGATTCATTCATCTTAATTAGTGTCAATCTGCTGCTCATGCTGTGATTGAGGTACTATTTATTATTTTCCTCCCACTCCCCTTGTGCGTGGTGCTTCTTCCCCGTCCGACTCACTACTTCTCTGAGTTGCTTCTTACCCTGTCACCCCACCCAAACTTCTGAGAGTCATCATAGAGCTTTTCGATTTTCAATTTAGGAATATCTTTGCAGTAAACCTCCGACAGTCTGTGCTGTTCACCTCTTCTCAAACAAGGCGATTGTTACTCATTATGATTATCTATCATAATTGAGCATTGATGATCTCTGCTACTCCTGTTTGGTAAAGGCTTTTAACATTTGTAGCTCCATAACACTGCCCATCTCCTTTATCCTCAACCGGCACAATATATGTTGCTCTCTCGCAAACTAGCCGCTCCAGGTCTAAAATGCTTTTATTTGTAAATAAACGGGTTCTCAAAGAAGCGTTATACATACTAACATGTTTCCGCATCAGATGTTTACAAAGATCGTAGATTGAGATAACTGGTAACATACTGGACTCTAATTACTTTTATATAGCACAAGGCTTTCAAGCGATATGGCAACTCGGGCAACTTTCCATACCACACAATGCCACTTCACTACACACCACGCCACACAATGCCACTCCACTCAGTGTCACCCCACCCCACTCCACACCACACAACTCCACTCCACAATATGCCACTCCACACAACTCCACTCCATGCCACACAATTCCTCTCCGTCACACAACTCCACTCCATGCCACAGAATTCCACTCCATATCACACATTTTCACTCCACACCACACTATTCCACTCTATGCCCACAATTCCACTCCAAACAATTCTACTACATGACACACAATTCCAGTACACCCCATGCCACACAATTTCACTCCATGCCTTTCACTCCACATAATTTCACTCCATGCCCTCCCCTTCACACAATTCCACTCCATGCCACAAAATTCCACTCCACACCACACAATTCCACTCCACAAAAGTTCAACTACACTCCATGCCACACATTTTCACTCCACTCCAAGCCACAGAATTCCACTTCACCCCACACAATTCCACTCCATGCCACAGAATTCCACTCCATATCACACAATTTCACTCCACACCACACTATTCCACTCTATGCCCACAATTCCACTCCAAACAATTCTACTCCATGACACACAATTCCAGTACACCCCATGCCACACAATTTCACTCCAGGCCTTTCACTCCACATAATTTCACTCCATGCCCTCCCCTTCACACAATTCCACTCCATGCCACAAAATTCCACTCCACACCACACAATTCCACTCCACAAAAGTTCAACTACACTCCATGCCACACATTTCCACTCCACTCCAAGCCACACAATTCCACTTCACCCCACACAATTCCACTCCATGCCAGGAAATTCCACTTCATGCCACACAATTCCACTCCTCTCCAGGCCACACAATTCCACTCCATACAATGCCACTCTACTCCACTCCACACACTGGCACTCCACTTCACTCTTCGCCACACAATGCCACTTTACTCCACTTCATAGTCCGACTCCACGCCAAAAAATTTCATTCCACCCCAAACCTCACAGTGCCACTGCTCTCAACACCACACTTCCCTTCTCTCCACTCCTCATAATGCCGCTCCACACCACACAAAGCCACTCCACTCTAACAACGCCAATGAATCGCACAAAGGCGAGAACTATTGGCCTTGCAAATCCTTGTTTCTTATTGTTTCTGCCCTTGGTCTGATTCCTTACTTCTGTGCTGAAGATTGTAAAATTTTCTTTTTCTTTTCTTCTTTTTCTGTTTCTCTTTAAGAACATGCTGCTCCAAGTTTATTGGTAACTGAATATTGAGGACTTCTTGGTATCTAAAGCTTAATCCTAATATAATTGACATAATTTTCCTACAGGCCTATTCTACGTCCCCCAAACCCATGTCTGTTTCCTTCCTACCTATTTCAATTCCTTACTCCTGAAACCTGGGTATTCATGGTTAATACCCTTTGGATTTTGCTCCTCAGATTGCTTCAGTGGTGCAACGTGCCATTTGTCAAACATTTGAAAAATTAAACCATTTATTCCTTCTTCATCTTTGAAACGACCACTTCAAATGCATGTGTTTTCTCGTCTTTATTATTGTGCATCTCTGTATGTGGGTCTGGCTAAATGGATCCCTATCCAATTCCAGTGTGCTTGTATTTGGCCAGGCCCGTGGCTAACCCCCTTGTAGGCAGCCAACCCCACGGTGTCACGGCTGGCCTGTGGCCAGGCCCAGCTTTCAACCCCATGGAGTCAGCCAATCCTACGCTGCGCATGGCCTTTGGCCGTGCGTGGCAGGTGGTTGGCCACATGACCCCAACATGACAAAATGGGGAGGGGGCAGCAAGGCCCCCCTCCCGGAGCCTTATTAGGCCCGAGGACCCCAACCCCAGGGGCCGATTACCAATAAAGTAAATGGGAGGGGGGCAGCACGGTCCCCCTCCCCGAGCTTCAATAGGCCCTGGGGTTGGCATGTCATTATAAAGAAGGGGAGAGTGGGGCCCCTTATTAGGCCCCAGGGACCCCATCTCCAGGGCTATATGACATTAAAATGGGAAGGGGGCCATGTGGCACCCCTCTCCAAGCCTTATTAGGCCCTGGGTACCACACCCCCAAGGGCCGCATGTGATTATAAAGGGGAGGGGGTCCGTGCAGCCCCTCTCCCTGCGTCTAAATTGGCCTATGGAAACCCGATCCTAACTATAACTACTCATTGGCGACCGCCACTGGGTAATATATATATATTATATATACGTAAATATATGCTTATCTGTGCATAGTTAACTTAACTTCACAGTATTTTAGTTGTCAATCATTTGGCTAATATATTTTAGTAGGACAATATTTTGTACTCATTATTGTAGCATTCAACCACTGAAGCAGAACCACATTGGGTTATATTAGGGTACCCATGCTCCAAGGGGGCACCTACCATTTCTCTTTTGAAATGTGTGCCCATTGAGCACTTAACCACCTCGCTGCTGGTTATCTTCAGCAACAGGACGGCTGGTGCAGCTGTGCCTCCAACCACTCTGTGGGGATTTTCCAGACTTCGAAGGAGATGTAAGTTCCTTTGCATTTTCTGTGAAGTATATTGTATTGCAGTTGAAATGTCCAATTGACACCTGAAGAGAGATTTCCCTTTTATCAACCAGTCATACGGGCTAAGGAATAGCAACATTTTGTGAATACAAATACAGATGACTTTATTCTAAAGGGTAAAATTCTGAGTTGGTAATGCTTTCCAACTACTGTGAAACGGAGACACTCGGAATGCGTAAGTAGGCTTGCGTCAATCAATTCAGCGTAGTTTATGAGGTTGCCTTCCATCATCTCAAGTAGTTCATTCTATAGGGTGGCCATTCAAATTTTTGTACTTTGACCGCTTCAGCAATCACAAGTGCAGAATTGGTTTTAGACCACTATCTTTCTTCAAGCAAAGAGCTGATAAATTCTGAATAAATTCACACAAAAACAAAACCTGACCTTCAACTCCAGAAAAAAAATGGGAAGTCATATTTGAGCTTTCATTTTCTGTTCCAATTGCAAATCTGTATGGCCTTCCGAAGTTTATAGTGCTTTAACGACTTCTGGACTCAACACAGACGCAGAAAAGAAACCTGAAGATGGTGGCAAGTAACGGGGCACTGTGGGAGTCTAGTCAACACTTCACATTTTATTTGCTTACAAACATAATTAGACAATTAAGTATGAAAGATAAGCATAATATTGTAAAGTACATAAACCAACAGCTAAAGACAGGGATGCACCGAACTGTAACAAGCAAAACATCCATTCAAGACGAAAACCTCAGCCAAGTGTTGAGGCATTACGTGTGCTCTTAGTCAAGCATTACAAACATCTGGGAGTAACCAAGTGTCCTTGAGGGACATCCTATCAGTTGATCCGCCCCTTCTTGAGACTTAGCAATGTGACTTCAATTAAGAGTCATCCTGAGAGTGGCTTCAGTCCAGCTTGAGGATGAGAGACCAAAACACAAACTGAGATGATCCAAAATCGACCTGTGCAAAACTTGAGATACAGGATGAGGCAAATTCTGTGAGGGACATCGGTTATGCTTGTGAGATATCTGGCAAGAGATAATAGCCAAGAGGCAAAACATGAAGTAAACTACCTCAGACAGGCTGGAATATATTGATGAGGATTGGTAGGGCTGCTTTTCGCAGAATGCTAAAAACTTCGGAACTCTTGGACTTGTCATACTTTCAGATTTATGTCTAAGTGAAAGCTGGCATAGAAATGGGTAGTTGCAGTATCAGTCAAATGAAAGAAGGCAGTTTGTAACCACCACAGAATGAATAAACTATACTCTTAACATATTAAATTTGTAGCAAGTTCAAGAGGAATCTAACAATGTCAAAAGACACAGCCTTTTAAAAACTTTATGGTAGAAATAAAAAAGTATTCATGCTATTAATTTGAATTATGTAGTAAAGTATCATGGTGAAATTACTTCTAGGTCCTACAGACTGAAGGCAATTTGTTTAAGAATTGAACGTATGAGAAGGATAATGTTACTTACGTTCTTGGCATGTAGAGCTGTAGATTCACATGCTTTGCATACTCCTGCCATCTAGTGTTGGGTCCGGATGTTTGCACTTTGTTTTTCTTCGAAGAAGTCTTTCCAGTCACGAGGTAGGTGACTCCTCCTTTCGGTGATAGTGCGCATGGGCATCGACTCCATTGTTAGATTGTTCTCCAGCAGTGGGTGAGAATCGAGTTAGTAAGAGTAGAATAGAAATGTCCATGCGTATGTATATAAAGTAAGAGAGAACTGCAACAGGTATAGGAACCCGGGGTGGCGGGTGGTCGCATGTGAATCTACAGCTCTACATGCCAAGAACAGATGCTTACTGGGTAAGTAAAATTATCAGTTCGAGGCATGTGAGCTGTAGATCACATGCTTTGCATCGACTATACAGCAGTATTCTCCCAAAGTGGTGGCTAACCTGTAGCTGTTGCAGTTGTCTGAAAGAGTGTTCTAAGTACTGCCTGGCTTACATTAGCTTGTTGTCGCGCTAACACATCTACACAATAGTGCTTGGTGAATGTGTGCGGTGTAGACCATGTTGCAGCTTTACAGATGTCAGCTATGGGGATGTTCCCTAAGAAAGCCATAGTAGCCCCTAGTTTGCGGATGGAATGCGCTCTAGGGGGTATTGGTAAAGTTCTCTTTGCTTTTGCATAGCATGTTTGAATACATTTAACTATCCATCGAGCAATACCTGACTTAGAAATAGAATTGCCTTTGTGTGGTGGAGAAAAAGCCACAAATAGCGGTTTAGTTTTACGAAATGGTTTTGTTCTTTCTATGTGATACAATAATGCTCGTTTAACATCTAATGTGAGTAGAGCTCGTTCTGCCACTAAATCTGGTTGAGGAAAGAACACAGGCAACACAACAGATTGATTGATGTGAAAGTCAGATTCCACCTTGGGTAGGAATTTGGGATTAGTGCGAAGGACCACTTTGTTTTGGTGGACTTGACAAATGGTTCCTCTATGGTTAGTGCCTGAAGCTCGCCCACTTTCCTTAGTGATGTAATAGCAATAAGGAAAGCAATTTTCCAAGTGAGAAATTGCAGTTCACATTTGTGCAATGGCTCAAAGGGTGAACCCATTAGTCTGGTAAGGACAATGTTAAGATTCCACACTGGAGCAGGTGGAAGTCTTGGTGGAATAACTCTTTTGAGTCCTTCCATAAAAGCCTTGATAATGGGTACAGATGCTGTCTATTTTGAAGGTATGCAGCTATTGCAGCATTATGTAAGCGTATGGATGTGTAAGCTAATCCTGACGGCTGTAAGTGTAGTAAATAACAAATGATATTTTGAATAGAAGCATTTAGCGGGTAGATATAGTTGTTATTACAATATATAACAAACCGCTTCCATTTAGCTGTGTAGCAAGCCCTTGTATTAGGCCTTCTGGCCTCTTTAATGATATTCATACAGTCTGGTGGAAGGTTCAGATAGCCAAACTCTATGACTTCAGGTGCCAGATCGCTAGGGTGAGATCCTTGGGATCTGGATGTGTTATCTCTCCATGGCTCTGTGTGAGGAGACTGGGTGTGAGATGTAGTTTTAGGTGAGGAACTACTGAGAGTTCCGACAGGGTAGTGAACCAAGGCTGACGAGCCCATGTGGGAGCTACTAGGATCAGTGTGAGGGATGTTTGCCTGAGCTTCCGAACCACCAGTGGAATGAGTGGGAGAGGTGGAAAAGCGTAGGCAAAAATCCCTGACCAGTTCATCCATAGTGCATTGCCTTTGGACAATGGGTGTGGATACATGGAGGCGAAGTTTGGGCATTTTGCGTTTTGGTGTGTGGCGAACAGATCTATCTGTGGAAAACCCCACATTTGAAAGAACGGGAGGAGAACTTGAGGGTGAAGTTCCCACTCGTGAATCTGTTGTCTCTGCCTGCTGAGAAGATCTGCGATCTGATTGTTTACTCCTTGGAGGTGTTCTGCCAGGAGATACATTTTGTGATGTATGGCCCACCTCCTAATGGCTTGTGCAAGGCTTGACAGCTGGAGAGAGTGTGTCCCTCCCTGTTTCTGTATGTAATACATGGCTGTCATGTTGTCGGTGTGTATCAGGACAGTTTTGCCTGCAAGGTGAGTCTGGAAGGCTTTGAGCGCTAAAAATACTGTTAGCAGCTCTAGATGATTTATATGAAGTTGCTTTTGCCTCAACAAACCTTGAATCGTGTGAGTCTGGAGATGAGCTCCCCAACCAGTGAGCGATGCGTCTGCTGTTAGCACTGTCTGTGGAACTGGGTCGATGAAGGGCCGCCCAAGGGATAGGTTTTGTGGATTCCACCACTGCAGAGAGCGATGGGTGCGGCCGTCTAACAACACTAGATCTGATAATTGACCCTGAGACTGATTCCATTGACGTGCTAACCATTCTTGAAGAGGATGCATGTGAAGTCTGGCATGGGGAACTATCAAGATACAAGACGCCATCATTCCCAGTAGCTGCATAAATACCCGAGCTGGTAATGACTGGTTGGGCTGGAACTGTGAAACTAGAGCCTGAATATTGCGGATCCTGGCTGCATTGGGACAGGCTAGAGCTTTTTGAGTATTGAGAGTGGCTCCCAAGTATGTTTGCGTGTTGGAGGGTTGGAGATGGGACTTTAACACGTTTACTGTGAACCCCAGATTGTGCAGTAATTGCATCACTATCTGAGTGTGCTGGAGACAGTTTGTGTGAGAACTGGATTTGATGAGCCAATCGTCCAACTATGGGAAGACATGAAGATGTTGTCTTCGCAGGTGAGCAGCGACTACTGCCAGGCATTTGGTGAATATTGTAGGAGCAGGGGTGACTCCCAATGAAAGCACTTTGAGCTGATAATGTTGCCCCGCTACCACAAACCTGAGATACTTGCGATGAGCGGGATGTATTGGAATATGGAAATATGCGTCCTTTAAGTCTAGAGTAGACATAAAGTCGCCTTGCTGTAGGAGTGGGAGCACTTGTTGACGTGTCACCATGTGAAGGTGATCTGAGTGAATATATTGATTTAGCTCTCTGAGGTCCAGTATAGGTCTGAGAGAGCGGTCCTTTTTGGGTATGAGAAAAAATAGGGAGTACACGCCGGACCCTTGATATTGTAATGGTACGGGCTCTATAGCTCTCTTTTGCAGAAGAGAGTGAAGCTCCTGTTTGAGGAGGTGTAGATGCTCTGGTTACATTTTGCGTGAACGTGAAGGAATGTTTGGGGGATTGTTGGTAAGCTCCAGGCAATAACCAGATTGGATAATTCCTAGGACCCATCTGTCTGAAGTTATTGGATGCCAGATGGGGAGGAATTGAGAGAGACGTCCTCGACAGGTGTGGAATGATCAGGGGAAGAGGAGGCAAGTCACTGTTTGTTGCAGGGGAAGTGCGTGGTGTGGAACCTTTACCTCTTCCCTTGCCATTATTGCCTCGAAACCCACCTCGAAAGTAACCTCTTGAGAGGGTGACTGATTGTTTCCTCTGTAAGATGTTGAGGTGTTGTCTGTGGATGTGATCTTGGAGCCCCCCTTGTAGAAGGAGCGACGAAAAGAACCCCGATTGGATGGGGACTGCAGAGCTCCCATGGATTTAGCGACCTCTGTGTCTTTTTTCATCTGTCTACCACAGGACAAAATAGATGCTCTTTGTCAAAGGGTAGAAATTCTGAGCCAGGCGTGTCTCCTTAGTAAAACACTGGTGTTAACTGCACGAGCGGCAGTGTCAGCTGCATCTAAAGTGCACCTAATGGAGGTATTAGAAATGAGTTCCCCTTCCTGAACTAGGTCGTGTGCCTTAGCCTTATGTTCGTCCGGTAAAAATAGGAGCAATTGCTCCAATTCGTCATAATGTGCTCTATCATATCTGGCTAAAAAAGCCTGAGTATTGGCAATACGCCAGTGATTGGCTGCCTGCGCAGCTACTCTCTTCCCAGAGGCATCTATTAGTTTAGATTCCTTGTCTGGAGGAGGGGCATCTCCTGGCGTTTGTGAGTTTGCCCGTTTCCAGGCGTTAGAAACTACTAGGGAGTCTAATGGTAATTGACCCTTGATATAAACTGGATCTGTAGGTGCTGGTTTATATTTTTTGTCCACCCTGGCTGTAAGGATTCTTGCACGCACAGGATCTTAAAAAATGTCGTCTGCTTGTTTAAGCATACCCTTAAGCATGGGCAGAGTAGGAGTGGATCTTTGTGAAGAGCTTAGAGTTTCAAACAGAAAATCCTCGTCAAGAGAATCTTTGTGTAGCTGAACTCCATGATATTCAGCAGCCCTATTAATCAATTCTATATACCCTACATTATCATCAGGTGGAGAGGGTTTTGAAGGGTATAAGTCTGGGTCATTGTCTGTATTTGGGTCCGTATTATAATCGTCCCATGGATCAGGACTATTGTCATCTACTCCATACCCATCCCCATCATCCTGGTTGTCAGGTGATTGTGGTGAATTTGTGGGTGTTATAATCAGATTTGGGTTAGGTGGGGAAGAAGGTGTTAGAGGAGGAGGAGAAGGGTTAGTACCAACACTTTTCCTTTTTAGAGGAATGTGGTTAAGTGTCCTCCGTTTCTGGCTTGCGTTTAACAGGCAATTTTGCATGGATATGTCCAGTTTTGGGATTAATGACTAATTCTTTTTGTTTCGGGTCCGGATTGGAAGACGGGATGTCGAAACGATGCTCCTTAGATGGAGTGAGAGCTGTTTTTTCTTTTGGTGCCAATATTTTTAGAGTCGGTGTTTTCGGCGCCGAAGTGTTCGGATCCGAAGATGATTTCGGTTTCGGCATCGAAAGGATTGTAATGATGACGTGCTTCGGTTTCGGTGCCGAATGTTTTGGCTCGGTGTCTGAATGGGACTGACTAAATCCCGAGCCGGAAGGCTTTGGCATTTGTTTCGGTGCCGGGCCTGAAGGCAGGACGTTCGAAACCTGTTCTCGGTGCCGACCTTGGCCCGAAGGCAGAGGAGGGACTGGAGCCTTTTTCTTGGGCAGAGTTTGGGGCAAGGGAGCATCTGTACTTACAGTACGCTGACCCTGCGGGATGTCTTCGTCCATGTCGGAGTCGCCTTTTGACAGGGATATGTGTTCTTCCTCGGCTCCTTGAGCGTCGAAGACATTGTGGTCGGAATCTTCTCCGAATAGATCTGGAGCGGAGCCGCTATGTTGTTGATGCATTTCGTGACGTCAAGCCCGACGGTCACGGAGCGTCTTCTTGGAGCAGAGAGATCGGAACGCGTCGCAGTGTTGTTTGTCGTGTTCCAGAGATAGACACAAGTTGCACACTTCATGTGACTCGGTGTGCGGATACTTAGCGCGGCACCGAGAACAGATTTTAAATGGAGTCCGTTCCATCGACTACGAGCAGGCCCGACGGGGCTAGGCCCAAGTGCCTTCCACAAAGTTTCCGATCGAAAGAAAATTTCTGAAAAGATACGATACGCGGAGAATGGGAAACGCGATCGAATAACAATACCTTTGAGGGTAACTGGATTGCGCACCGAGGGGAACCTGAGAAACGGTGTCGAACCGGAGCGCAGCAATTCATGTCCGAACCCAAAGGCAGAAAAAACCAATCTAACAATGAAGTGGATGCCCATGCGCACTATCACCGAAAGGAGGAGTCACCTACCTCGTGACTGGAAAGACTTCTTCGAAGAAAAACAAAGTGCAAACATCCGGACCCAACACTAGATGGCAGGAGTATGCAAAGCATGTGATCTACAGCTCACGTGCCTCGAACATACGACTTTTGGAATGGTTATACAGACAGGAATCACTTCAAAGACTACAATAAATCTCTATTTTTCCCAATCCATGCCCTGTAGCAAATGTTTTGCTTTCTATCTTTTTCACCCACATGCGGACACGGTCCAGACAGCAGACACAGCAAGAAAGACATAATCAGATGGTCTTCACTTGCCAGGGAGAGGAAACAAAGCTTGTTCATAAACAATTGAGAATGGCGCATTAGTTCCTCTTCCTAAGGCAGCAACATCTTAGCATTGTCTCCACAACATCCTCTAATCCACTGGTTTTCAGGGGGACACATCATGAATGCTACAATTAGACTGCATTTTTGGATCCTCAGTAATGCTTTTTTAAACCATCTTTTATTGGCATTTTTAGATAACAATTCAAGCAGTCCATTCTTCAATGATAGAAAGCAGCAGATCACCAGCTTCACTTTAAAGCATACAGGTTTAACAGAAGAGATAGTTATCATGCAGTTACTACAGTGTACATTAGTTTTAGGCCAAAAAAATGACTTTCACTCGCTGTGAATGGTTGTCCTGCCTAATCTAAATTGAAGATAGAGTAGAGCAGTCCATTTTTGGTCGTTTGATTAGCCCCACCGTGCATACCCCGCAGTTTTAAAAAAATGGCTAGGCCAGTAGTAGCAGTCAGTCCATCCACAACCTCGAACCAGTAAGCCACTAATGATGGACAGTCCCATAAAATGTTGGACACCGGCTGAGTACGTAGCACAGCGTGGGCAGAAGGCATTGGCTATTTCGGGCTCCCATGTGTCGAGCAGAGACGGCAGTGATGTTTGGAGGGCTTTAAAAAAAAACTGATTCACCCCCTAGCATTACCCATCACAAATAAATTCTGAGCTAGTAGAGTGCCATTTAACCCGAAAGGACTGAACCAGGAAGCAATATGTCAGGAACTGTACCCTGTCTATGTCAAACTGTTCCCTACGTAAGTCAAAAGAGAAGGGCTATTGTCCTGAAATAGTTCACTATCATCCTAAAATAGATCCCCTCGTGTTGTGTTCTGCATCCTCCCAATACTTCAGATCACTAGGTGTGTGGCAGCCTAAATATTTAGGCACACCAAACAAGGGGATGACCGGGGCATAAGGTGTGACGTGTTAAGTGATTAGCAGAGTTCTTGAGAAGCACCTCAATGCCTTATGCACTAACCGAGGCTAGCTTTGCTCAAGTTTGATGCCTGAGAGATTCCCCTGAGTATACTCTTGAGGCACAAGGGATGTCCGCTATTAGAAATTGCTTCCAGCGAAAGCCTTGAGAGTCAGCAGCATGTCCACTGGAACAGGGCCGCTAGTGGTGCTCAATATTCAGAGACCCCAGCCCAAGCTGCTCAACTGCGAGGTGTAGTTTAGCCAATACAACCCTGCGTCGGCCATTGTGCCATGTAAGCTTCTTGAACAACGTAACTAACTCATGGAAGAACTTTCTCGTGAGGGGGATAGAGAGATTAGCAAACTAGCACAGGAAGCGAGACATTTTGGATAAGGCAATGTGCCCCATGACGAAGAGCAAAAGAGTCCTCCAAAACGTTATTTGAGCCCTAAGGGATACCACTGTTTTGGTGAGATTCCTGTCAAGGAGGTCCCGGTCTGTGTAGTAGATCTTAATCCCCAAGTAACGGAAGGAAACACTCTCAAATTTGATTGTGCCGCCACCCAGATTCAGTAGGCCCCCATCGTGGCACTGGGGTGCACTGGGACTAAACAAGTTTTAGATCCATTAAATTGTAACCTAGAAGTAGTATCAAACATCTTAAGGGCCTAAGCTATATCTGTGTGATCACCCCCATGACTCTGATATTGACCATGATGTCATCTGTGTTTAAGGACACAGCACGAGTTTCTGTTAGCACATCAGATACCCCAGGTTCCCCCCTCCAAACTCAGTCTGATGACCAGTGGCTCTGTAGAAAGCACAAAAAGCAAAGGGGGTGCCCCTGCCGAGTCCCCCTACGAATTTCAAAGGGTGCAGAGATCAACATGACCAACGGATCCAGGCTGTAAGGCTTGTATAGAGTAGCCTGACCGACCATATGGTAAGTTTCCCACAATTTGAACAGGTACTCCCAGTTCAGAATATCGAACGTCTTTTCTGGGTTAAGGACCAGGTAGGCTAAGAGAGGCCACTACAATGGAGCTGCTTACGTAATTCTATACAATCTGCTAAAGTTCAGGGATGATGTACTCTTCCTGGCACAAAACCATTCTGATCCAGGTGCATCAAATTAGGAAGCACTTGCAATATAATACCTGCTAAAGTCTGGCTGTCAATTTTGTAGTCAGAGTTCACGATAGATATCGGTCTGTATCTGTGCTTAAATTGTAAAAAAAACCACAAAAAAAACCTGCCAGGGCCCTTGTCAAGAGGTCACTGCAGCTTGCAACCCCACTGTCCCTGTCAGTGCTTTCAATGACAGTACCAACTCAGCTACCACCATCACACTCCTACAAATGAGTAGTTAGACTTTTAATACACATTAAAATTGACTAATGCCCGCCGCTCAGGCTATTCTTAGCTTTTTGGGTGGCAGGTGTTAGTCATTTTAATGAATATTGAATTATTGAACAACTGTTGTCCTTATCACAAATCAGATGAACAATGCCACCATGTGGCGTGCCGCCATAAGTGCAGGTGTTGACAATTAAGTGCTGGTGCCAAGCACCAGAAACCACTGGCTCAAATTAAGCACTGGTCTGTATGAAGAAAGGTCACGCGGCACGCACTGGTTTAAGTAACAAGGCTACCAGGGCCTCCAAGAGTGATGGCGGAAGCAATTCTTTACCAGCTTCTGTCTCGTACATGAGGGCGAGCATTGGCACAAGAACACTGGCATAGGTCTCATTAAAGATACAGTGAGAGTGGCCTCACATGCCCAAAAGGGACAAGGCACCACTTGTGACTCAATATCAAATATATAATTCCCTTTTGGTACACCTATGCAGATACATTCCACTAATACTCACTATTTCCCACTCCAATTCGCAGACACAAATGTGAACCGGATGTCGAAACACTTATAAATACCAGTTTAATAAAAAAGAATCTGATTCACAAATATATCATAACATTGTTAAAACATGGATAATACACATTTCATATGTTTTTTTTTTTTAAAAGCGGAAAGGTCTTTCCAAAAGACAATCACATTTCTCATTCAATACATTAATTCGTAAACATATATCAACTGAACATCATGTAAATCATCAATGCTTTATCAAGACAGTGTTCAGTGCAATACAAATTTAATGACAACCAAGGCGTCGACGCGTTTCGGTGGACTAAAATAATGAAACCACCTTCCTCAGGACCAAAACTATTTTTTCCTCTCCTTTAATCAATCATCAGACCTATTTAAAAAGAGAAACATATATTGTCTAATTTGTTCACACAGATAAAATAAAGTATACAATTCAAAACAAACTGTGTCTTGAATCATTTCAATTGCATAGCATAATTACCATAAGTGTTCCTATATCCGTCAACTTGCATACTAACTCACAGAGTTAAAAATTGGGCATTCATCCTTTCAATTAAACCATCCATCATTCCTCTCATTCTTCCTCATATCCACATTTATTTATATTTTTCTAGAAAATCCCGGTTATGCACTCACTGGTTTTAACTTAGTCACGTGCCGATTTTAGTCAGGCGCGGCTTGACTGCAGAGTCATCTATGACCTGCATGTAAAGATATGAGGATGATAAACCTAAGTCAATGGTCTTTGTCCCTCATTCCTTCTACAACATTAATCCCATTTATTCAGAGAGCATACCTGTTCCTCGAATTACAGGATAATAACCATTTGGTCATAAAGTACGTTGTGCATAAGGGTTAAAATGCATTCGCCTCTTGTTCTGCCATATTCAATGTTCTATTCTGGAGAAAAACCTGTCATGCAAGCACATATAAAGATATTTGTATTCCTTATTTTAATCAAGAATATTATTTTCGATATTGCGATAAATATCGGAATCTACCTCCTGTTTGATGCAGCCTGCTTTCAGTAAATCTGGAAGTTAAGCATCTTCCCACACTCGTGCTATTTGAAATTTAGTAGGTGGCAGAGACCTAAAGAAATAACAATAACAAGGAGAGTACTGAGATCTACCACCCCTGCCTTGATAAAGCTAATTAATTCCAGATATTACAATAAATCTCGAAATCTACCTGCTGTTCGATTGCAACCGGCTCAAGGGTACTCCGGGAGTTAAACAACTTCCCACGTTTATTTGCAGTCCGTTTAAAATTTGGTGGATGGCAGTGACTTAAAACGATATAATAGTAGGGAGAGTGCTGAGATTTACCTCCCCTTCTTACTTTACTCTTTAATTCAATCCCCATCTTGTTCGTCCTAGCGGCTTACCTTTGGAAATTCAATATAGCCCTTCAGTTTCGGGTCTGTCTTGGTTCAATGTGACCAACAGACCTCCGGTACTCTGACCTCTTTTTAACTTCCTCGTTCCCCGCACAGCGTGATTACGTGCTATACCACGTGATCCTGAAGGATTCAGGTCACGTCCCGGACTCATGGTGGCCATCTTTAAATGTTGTACAAAAATGGCCAAAGGCCTGAAGGGTGCAGAGGATCTTCCGCCGTATTGGAAGAGGAACACAACAGAGAGGATACGTCCTCCCAACTCAGTATCAACAATTCAAAGAAGTATCCCACCCAATAGATGTATCGGCTAGGCACAATCCTCTAGTCAGGAAGTCTCATCAGATGTTGCTAATATGCATGGGAGCAATTCCTTTTTGTATGGTAACCCTCACACACTCTAGTAGTGTCATGCTTCATCATCGGGTTCACCCTGGCTCCTAAAGGCCAGGGTGGGCTCGACCGTATTCCAGGGAGCACTTTAGAGAAAAGGCCAGGGGGGTTAGAGATTAAAAATCCTCCCGGTACTCCAGGTATCCCTTTAATATGGAGTGACGGGGGATATTAAAACAAAAATGGCAGGGTATCCCAAGGATATAATGGTCCTATGACCCTACAAGCATTGCCAACATGTTTCAGCCAGTGAAAAGCCCTAATGGGTCCATGGCTTTCATCAGGGCAAACAACAGAGCAAATTCCCTCCCTGGATGCAATATAGAGCAAGTGGTGGAGCAGAAGACTGTTCGACCGTATTTGCCTCTTGGCTATACTTATCCTTAATGTGGGCGCTCAGTCCTGATTCATCCATCCCAACTTGGGCAGACTCCACATGTCTCAAAGGAGTGCAGAGAGATGGGGCAGTCCTGGAGTCACACAATCACCAAGGATCCTGACCCCGCAATACCACCTACTCGGTTCTGCATCTCCTGGCGTGTGCGCCGAGACTAGGGTCTCCAATTGGAAAATTCTAAATGACAATGAGGAAACCCAATTGGAAAAACCGATTTTTGCATTTAAAAGAAATGACAGCTTACGGAAGTCATTAGTACACACCTATAGAGAAATTAAACCCCTGCAACAGAGCACATTACAAATGGAGAAAGCTGTGGGCAACAATAAATGTGGGAGTTGCTCAATATGTGCACATTGCTTGGAAGGAAAGACCCTGAAGTATAATGGTCATAATATAGTGACAAGAAGTTTAAACAACTGCAGAAGCTCAAATGTAGTGTATTTACTGCTCTGCCCCTGTGTATTGGCCTATATAGGTGAAACAGGGAGAGCACTTAGACTGAGATTGTTGGAACACAAGTCAGCCTTAAAGACCAATAAGATCAATGCCCCGTTGGTAGAACATTATTCCAACTTGAAACACAAACATACGGATTTTCAATGGTTTATCCTGGAAAAGATAACAGGAAACAAGAGGGGAGGTAACATAGAACTTAAACGTAAAAACAGAGAACAATGGTACATATCCAAGTTTGATACGGTCCAAAAGGGTCTCAATACAAAGAGGATTGGATGATCTTAATTAAATAGACATCCACCTTGCAATTTACCAAGAGTGAATTTCGCTGAGTGCATATACTCTTTGAGATTTAGTGGGGATCAGGAAATAACCTGGGAACGTGGTTAAAAAGATCAGCTCAAATAAGATATTATGGCCAATACTCTAGATATATGTGAGAAATTGAAATAAACATAGTTCTATACAAAGGAGGGGGGTGTATTATCACTACGATTATGGTACATTGATAATCGAATGCAATGCTGTAATTCGTTATTGAAATTGGAAATTTAATTGTGGGGACCTAGTTTAGATGGTGCCCATTCGAGTCATACTAGGTAATTCGAGGCGCGGTTTGTATGACCCGAAATCTCAGAGAGTACCAGAACCAATACATCAGGAAAACGAGGGAGTCTAATAATTAGGTGAAGATGTTTACATATTGAGTTTAGTATGATATATTATTACTTTTTAACAAGGATACCACCATTCACGATAAAGTTAACCATCACTAGACCCATCCGATGCATCATTATGAGAACATTTAAAGATGGCTACCATGAGTACGGGACGTGACCTGAATCCTTCAGGATCACGTGGTATAGCACATAACCACGCTATGTGGGGAACGAGGAAGTTAAAAAGAGGTCTGCGTACCGGAGGTCTGTTGGTCACATTGAACTAAGACAGACCCGAAATTGAAGGGCTATATTGAATTTCCAATGGAAAGCCGCTAGGACGAACAAGATGGGGATTAAATTAAAGAGTAAAGTAAGAAGGGGAGGTAAATCTCAGCACTCTCCCTACTATAATATCGTTTTAGGTCACTGCCATCCACCAAATTTTAAACGGACTGCAAAAAAACGTAGGAAGTTGTATAACTCCCGGAGTACCCTGGAGCCGGTTGCAATTGAACAGCTGGTAGATTTCGAGATTTATTGTAATATCTGGAATGAATTTGCTTTATCAAGGCGGGGGTGGTAGATCTCAGTACTCTCCTTATTATTATTATTTCTTTAGGTCACTGCCACACTGCCACCTACTAAATTTCAAATAGCACGAGTGTGGGAAGTTGCTTAACTCTCGGATTTACTGAAACCAGGCTGCATCAAACAGCAGGTAGATTCCGATATTTATCGCAATATCGAAAATAATATTCTTGATTAAAATAAAGAATACAAATATCTTTATATGTGCTTGCATGATAGGTTTTTCTCCAGAATAGAACATTGAATATGGCAGAACAAGAGGCGAATGCATTTTAACCCTTATGCACAACGTACTTTATGACCAAATGGTTATTAACCTGTAATTCGAGGAACAGGTATGCTCTCTGAATAAATGGGATTAATGTTGTAGAAGGAATGAGGGACAAAGCCCATTGACTTAGGTTTATCATCCTCATATCTTTACATGCAGGTCATAGATGACTCTGCAGTCAAGCCGCAACTGACTAAAATCGGCACATGACTGTGTTATAACCGGTGAGTGCATAACCGGGATTTTCTAGAAAAAATATAAACAAGAAGTGTGGATATGAGGAAGAATGAGAGGAATGATGGATGGTTTAATTGAAAGGATGAATGCCCAATTTTTAACTCTCTGAGTTTGCATGTAAGTTGACGGATATAGGAACACTTATGGTAATTATGCTATGCAATTGAAATGATTCAAGACACAGTTTGTTTTGAATTGTATACTTTATTTTATCTGTGTGAACAAAGTGAACAAATTAGACAATATATGTTTCTCTTTTTAAATAGGTCTGATGATTGATTAGAGGAGAGGAAAAAATAGTTTTGGTCCTGAGGAAGGTAGTTTCATTATTTTAGTCCACCGAAACGCGGCTGACGCCTGGTTGTCATTAAATTTGCATTGCACTGAACACTGTTTTGATAAAGCATTGATGATTTACATGATGTTCAGTTGATATATGTTTACGAATTAATGTACTGAATGACAACTGTGATTGTCTTTTGGAAAGTCCTTTCCGCTTTAAAAAAAACAAAAAACATATGAAATGTATATTATCCATGTTTTTAACAATGTTTTGATATATGTGTGAATCAGATTCTTTTTTATTAAACTGGTATTTATAAGTGTTTCAATATCCGGTTCAGATTTGTGTCTGCGAATTGGAGTGGGAAATAGTGAGTATTTGTGGAATGTTTCTGCATAGGTGTACCAAAAGGGAATTATATATTTGACATTGAATAGGTCTTATTAAATCCTAATGGGAACCAGTCAGTTCCTAGTGTCTTACCTCTAGCCAGATCCCATATGGCCTACCTAATATTATGGATGGGAACAAGGGTGTCCATTTAATTCATTAACTTGTGGGTAACCATAGGCAAAGGCAGCTCTTTCAAAAAGCCCTCCTTGATTGCATCAGTACTCCTGGCTTTACCCTCTCAGAGCCCTATAATACTAGTAATATTGAAGCAAAAATATCAAGAACCAAAATATCAACAGATAAATATGGACGGATTTACTAAATTTAACTCCACATATTTTTACCTTGATGATATATATATATCCTCAAGGTATACAGATGTGGAGTTAAGAATAGTAAATCTATACTTACCTATATGCCCTTACCTCCTCGATAATTTGGTCCTCAATATTTTGTCTTAGGGCCTGATTTTGATCTTGGTGGATGGGTTGCTCCGTCACAACGGTGATGGCTATCCCATCCGCCAAAATATAAATCTCAAAGGATATAACAGGATTTATATTTCGGCGGACGGGATATCTGTCACCGTTGTGATGGAGTAACCCATTCACCAAGATTTAAATCAGGCACTTAGATATTCTAGTAACTCAAGATTTCACACTCGATATCCCAGACTACAATTATATGGGCTCAATCTACAGAGATGCAAGCCTACAAAAGTGGGGACAAGCACTTGTTATCCAGAACCAAAGCAATCAAGAAAGCACATAGCAGTATGGAACATTACTAAGGTGAGCTCCGAAGTGTTTGAGATGAGGCATTTTTGGAGGATGGATCCTCTATTTCAAAAGGTCGTCTGCAATCTGACAAGTCACCACTGGAGGGATCCCAAGTCTTGGCGAGGCAAGAGATGGAATGAACTGTTGTCATCATTAGAGATTTTGGTTAAGGCGAAAGCTGCAGCTTCAGGCACATCTCTGAAAGAGGTTGCTGCGGCAAACGTCTACTATCATGGGCATGCTCCCATGAAAGAATTACCACTGAGCCCGGAGGTGTGCCAGGTTTCGGCCAAGGTCTCCAGGGTCTACGTGTGGCTGTCTGATAGGGGGTGCAATTCCCTGCGATGAAGTTCCATTTCGCTCAGTCCAATCCCAAACCACTTCAGGTTTGGTGAAAAAGAGGGCATTTTGTCTAGGTGAATATTTCAGTCCCATCTCTCTTTACTGATAAGTAGAAGGCTTATTGATGCTGGACTACCAGTGTGTAATCTGAAAAATCGAGGAGTTGTGGATCATCGATTTTCGCTTCCTGTCTTGTAGCCTGCAGAATTTCATCTCTGTCCTTGAAGTATAGCAATTTAACAACAATCGGCCTAAGTGCGTGCTAGGAGGAGGCCTGTGTGCAGAATGCAATAGGTCCACTTGATGGAGAAAAAGCAAGAAAGTTTCTTTGGCACCACGAAGCCCCTCATCCAGTTCTCCAGGAACTTCACAACGTCATGTCTCGTGGAGACCTCAGACTTTCTGATCATTCTCATTTTTCTGCGCCGTGAGCGGCCCTATACATCCTCCACCCTGCCCTTGAGGAAACACACATCTGTTATATCTTCGGTCTGCTGCTGTAGATTTGATGTCTGTGGCAGTTGTTCCTGTAATGCCAAAACTGACTGGGTGACCCTTTCGGCCAACTGCTTTTGATTAGCCTGCTGTAGAGCAATTTCGAAGGCAACAACATACATTTTCGCCTCCAAGGAAGCCCTAGTTGTTCTTATTGCCTCCAGGATAACGTTGAGTTTGTGTGGCCCAGCTGCAAGGGAGTCCACTGCTTGCGAATCCTGATACTCTTCTGACTTTTGGGTGTTGAGTTTGGCTGACTCCAGCATCCCTGTGGCATCTAAGAACTACACTGAAAGTTTGTTGTGAGGTGCTTCAGCTGACCAAACATGGTGAGGCAGTAGGAGAGCAGTGCTCAGCCTAAGAGATGAGTTGTGGATAGTTGCTGCCAGGCCTCTGCCATCTCTGGCTGCCCCCAGAAAAAGAGCAGCCAGCAACTACAGAACGAGCAGCCCGCCTTGCAGAGGGTTCAGCCTGTCATGGCATAGTGAGTGACGGGTAAGAGGTGCCAGCAGAGAAGGCCCAGATGGTCAAGGAAGCGTTTTATTCACAAGGTAGAGCAACAGGTAGAGCAAGGAGGTAAGTATCCCAGAGTCCTGTTTCCTTCAGTGGTGCCTAGTCTCCCAGCTCTATGCTGCTAGGCCATGTTTGACAGTGTGATATCTTCTGTCCTCTATCATGGTCCTTTCAGCAGCCACTATCGACGGCAAGAGAGCCAGTGGGGGTCCCTTACCCCTCTCAGCTATGTGGGCGCTGTTTGGTTTCTGGATGCACAGGGACCTATTGGAGAAGAGAGGCACTGGACTCATGACAGGAGGTCAGAGAGCGACAATGAAGCTGGAGAAAGTGAGGCATTTCCATATCAATCATGCACATTAGAGGGCTGTGCCTAGCAGTTATCCAATCCAACACCCTCCTTATTTTCCGCATCAGGCGTCTGCCTCCGATGTGCCAGTCGAATGCCCCATATGAGGTCGCATGAGCAGGTGCAGGGCCTTTCCCACTGAGTGCGAGGCCTTGGGGGAGAGATGCTTCAACTATGGGTCGTCAGCCTCCCTCCGCTGCAAATGCTGGAAAAACGCACCAGAGATATGCTAGGGCCCATTGAATGGTCCAAGGCCCGTGGTCTGGGCCAGGCTGCTGAGGACCAGCTGGCTGCCTATGCTGCTGTACGTGCTACTTGGCGAGTTGGGCCCACCTGACAATGTGGCCTGGCAGGCAGGCACGGGGGCCGTTAGGCTCATGCGGCTTCTCCCGCAAACCGTAGCACTGTCGGGTGCATCTCCTCACCCGGGTTCACTGCACTTCTCCAGTGCCCCTCTCCGTCCACTGCCACCCTTAGCATGGTCCATGACGGTGGATGCCACAGGACAGAGGTGGATTACAGGAGCACTAAGCAAGGAGCCTGTCAAAGGTGAGTATGCCATCTTTGCTGCCTTGGCCACACCTCTAGATCCACAGTAATGCTGGTATGTACTACACCCCATTTCCCAAATGACTGCCTTCTACTGTTGTATACCCATCCCTATAGACAGACAAGTTATTCATCTCTAGTTCCCTGCATGTCCTGTGTATTCATTCCCCCTCATGCAGCTTGCTGTTGTGGTTGATGATTGTAACAGATAAACAGTTACATTATGCATGATCACAATAAAGACAGATATTGTGGAAAAAAACATGAAAACCTTTCAGAGAAATACGTATTTTAATGAAACTATTACAAATATTTTGAAAAACAATGCATCTTGACTGCTTTTCACATAAACAACATTCACAAGAAACAGCTTTCATTTTTCACCTTATTCAGCATCCAGACAATACAACACACCTACATTTAAAAAGATCTAACATTATTAAAAAAGGCAGCACAGTTTACATTACTTTTTTTTACCTTATTTAGCATTCATGTAGAATAAAAAGCTTAACAAAAGTCTAACAATATTAAAAAAGAGCCTGTATAAAAGCCAGCCACTGGTTGGCTTAAAAAATAGCACCAGTAAGAAGAATACAAGAGTTGGAGCTAAGAAAACTAACACACGTTTTTGACAAATTTCTTTTAAATAAAATCAAATAAAATTTGACTGAATGCATATGCACTGTAAAAGATCAGTCAACATAGTTTAAAATATTCATTGGGAATGTGACACATTCATCGTCTCACTCCCAGTGCCCAAAATCACTGATACCTTAACCCACCCTCCACCCTCCTCACAAGTACTGACCTGTCCATAACAGCCTAACATTAGTATTGGTTTTGTACATTAAGGGATATTGGGTTTGTAAATGGCACCATGGCAAATGGGAAGGAGCTCCTTACCTTCAGCGCAAACAAACGAGTATCAAGAGAGGTAAAACTGGTTGTAAGAGGCGTGAGTTATACAGTACTTTGTGACTGTCCACTGTGTTTCTTTCAAGGCAGCTGACAAGGCAGATCGCAGTATTTTGTGACAGTGGTTTGACTATGAGGCGATGTAAATATGAAACTTGCCTGATTTATCAAAATCAACCATGAGTTCAGGAATAAAAGTGAAATGTCACAAAATGGAAGGATGGGACCAGTGATACTGTAGTCTACTTTCAAGTAAAACACACACTGTCACATTCATTCAGTCATTACCAAGTCCTGGTTTGTTAAAGTTACAAATGACATTTCAGGACGAGGAAATGTCAATATTTAAATAATATCATTCATTTTCAAAATCAAAAAGACAATAGTGTGTGATTCAGCACAGATCATATGTACATATGAGACAGCACACGCATCAGACACAAGACAATACTCCTGAGCTCGATGGAACAGCACTGATAGGAGACAGGGAATGCCCTGTGATAGAGTGCTGGATCTACACATAGATTTAGAAAAAAATGGAATGAAGGAGCAGCATATGAGCCCCTGAGGGAGGCGAACCAGGACCAGAGATAGGATGAGCGCCTGCCACCCAGTGAGGGAGGAGTGCAAAGATCAGACAAAGTAACCTGAGGGAGCAGGACACAGGTCAGAGATAGGGTGCATCCCTGGGATAGTGCGCGGGCGGGAATAAACAGATTAGAGCCTTGACGTGAGGGAGGAGCGCATCCATTAGGGGGAAATGTGACCCGGATAGTATGAAGGAGCAACACAAAGATTGGAGACAGGAGGTGCCTTTGGCATAGCGGGAACAACACTGATCGTAGACTTGGGTGCTCCTAAGGAATACATGAGGGAGTAGTACACAGAGTAGAGACTGTGAGAGCAGTGTACAGAACAGGGCCAGGGTGTGCCCCAGGGATGGAGTAAGAGAGTAGAACACACATCAGTGAAAGGGTATGCTTTGGGATAATGTGAAGGAGCAAGAAAAGGAGCAGGAAGAAGATCAGGAAGAGAGGGCGTCCTTAGACAGAATGAAAGAGTAGAAATCATATATTCCCCCAGGGACAGACCGAGAAAGCACCACCGATCAGAGACATGGTAATCGAGTAACCTAGAAAAGAGTGACAAAACAGTACACATAAGTAAAAAGAACATGCCCTGATATCACGTGAGAAGCCACCATGCAATTCAAAGGCATGCTATGCACCAGGTATAAAGCAACATAGTTACTCAGATCAGAGACAACAAATGATATGATGTGAGACAGCAGTATGCAAAACAGTGAGGGTGATGATTGAGAGGACGTGCTGAAGAGCTCAGACCTTTTGCTGTTCTCTTAACCAGCAAACACTAAAACAAATGGTAAAGCACCCAGTGAAATTATTATGTAATAAACTGGCTGCTGGGTCACTGAGAGGGGTCTGCTCTCCTTTAGAAACAGCCTAGCTGAGCTAAATCATACCCAAAGATCCCAGGTATTAAAACAAACCCTCACACTTTAACACTGATGCAGTGGCAGCGTTTGCTAAAAACTAGTGGATCGGTCACACTTTGGCAATCTCAAAACTAATGGCTGCCTGAACGTTCGCCATGTGACAAAGCTGGAGAAACTCTTGGAGTTGGCTTGGAGATGAGAACCAAGGATGGCAGTCCTTAACAAGAAAAAATCACTCTTCAACAATTGTCCAGAAACCGTCATGAGTGAACAGAAGTGTTTTGAATTCTGCTGGCCTGATGAACAGTCAACCCAGGCGCCTCCACTGCTCTGGGTTGCTGATCTCAGCAGTGTGGTAAGAAACATTCATTGTGCAGAGGTCATAGCATTGAAAAGATGAACATGGCTCACGTTGCTCAGGTTTGTGTTCCTCATGAGCTGGGTGCGCTGCCTGGGTCTTTGGTTAGAGATGTTTCTGCATTTTCTCCTACAGAGCAGTACTCCTATACCAACCAATCAACCACCAAACACGGTCGGACAAGCAAAGTTTCACTTTTCCAAAGCCTCCTGCTGTACATTACGCTCTTCTCCAGTTTAGGGGGCTCAAGGAAGCATGTTTGAGAGGAGTTCCTGAGGGCTATTCACAGGCAAAGTAATCCTTCAATGGTGCAAACAGGTGCCGGATCACAGGGACACTCCACGATTTACCCAGGAGCTTCTGGCGACCAGTACGTCCCATGTTTGAGACATCTGTGTAATGAGCTGGGAATCCAAATATCCTACAGGAAAAAAGAGAAGACAAGTAAATATTTGGAGCAGATTCGAGCAGTTGTAGCATTGACCCAGGCTCAGACTAGCAATGTTAAAAGTTACTCACATTGGTAAAGAAATTCCTTAACCCTTTGAAGTCCTGGATGAAGGACAGCCTACCAGAACATTCTTTGCAGGCACAAAAAAAGAGAAAAAGGCAAGGGGAACATGATTCTCACCCGTGGCCGCAGGTTCTGACCCCATATGCACACTCCTGCATCACACATCTATAGGCCTTCTCTCATTCTATAGAATATGACAGAGACAAAGCGGTAAAAGGGGTAGGAGTTTTTTTCTGCAGGAGGTAGACTAAGGGCATTATGTACTGGTTAATCCAGCCCCACTTTGACAAAACTCCTGTTATGACTTTAAAGTCTGAGTATTCTGGCAAGGAGAGGACGGTCCACAGATAAAACTAATTTTAGCAAGAAATACAAGTAGGAAGGGTTTGAATAAACTTAGCAACAAACGATGTATAGTATCTGCGTCGCAGAGGCGTTAATAAACCCTCTAAGTGGCTGTCCTATAGAAAACATTTGAAGGGATAAGGGACCAGATGTACAAAGGATGTAATACAGAATTGGGAGGCCAAGTTCAGCAAATAAGGATAAGGGAGAAGCGCTATCCCCACCCACTGGGAAATAAGATCTACCCATCCCAAACTGGTAGAAAAGACTGGGGACCTGTGTCTAAACTTCACCACTATACTGGGAGTAAAACGAAGAGGGAGAATGCAAATAAATTACCTTTTGAACTTCCAAAGAAAAACATGTTTCAATAAGAGCGGTAAAATGGAGAGAGAGATTCCAAAAAGAAAAACTACTTACCTGTGTCGGTAGTTATTCAGGTCAAGACATTATATATTTTGGGTATCCTGCCAGTACTGAGCCTGAAATGTCCAACTTGTTTTTCTCAAAGCTCTTATTGTTAATTCTACTCTTTGCAGTATCTGTAACAAGCATATTGCTGCCACCTTTAGATTATGGATTTTTAGCCATGCAGTTTAAGGGCTTGTGAGCTACACTTTATGACTGTTTGACATCCTCGGTTCAAGGGTTGGTTGGTCACATGTGACTTTATACAAGTTCAAGCTGCAGTTCAAGCTGCAGAACTATTGATTTAGGTTAAGGATGCAGTAAAATTATTGATCAGATAATACAAATTGTATTAAATAATCTTTGTATTTGTAAATCCAAGGAACATACACTTCTTAATAAATTGACAAAATCCACGCAGAATATCACTACTTAATTACCTACTCCGATTACATACCAGTAACAAATATCTCTGTCTTTAAAGTTTAGCAATTAAAATATCTGCAAATTGTCTTACATATGCAATGTCTGCAATGATTCTAAATTCAACTGAAAAACAAGTCCTTCATTATATCGTCTAACCGAGTTACTAACAAACATAGGACTTAAAATAAATCTCTCTTGGTCTACAGCTGGACACAAACATCATGTGTGGCAGGCTTTAACTGCAAGCTACTGATAGTTCCTAAAAACACTTCAGGTCCATCTAAACTCAAAAACAGGAGTAAAATCGAACCTTAGTCGCATAATTTTTGCTCAGTTGTGGTGCTTAATTTAAATAAGGTTGTCTGATAGTTCCTACATAAGAGGGGATGGGGGTAGCCTACAAACATCTTTGTATGAATGCAACAAGTTTTCTCTAGATAAGAGCGTTAGTTGTTTGCTAACAGATATTTTGAATGCACAACAGGGGATATCACTGTCTGATGGAGTGCTAATCTTCAACGCCTTTTCCTGCAGCTCTACCAAAAACGAATTTTGGAATGAGTGATAGAGGCAGTAACAGAACTATTGACATTTTGCTTTTCATGCGGGACAGCATCCTTTTTAAAAAACAGCTATTTATATTAAGTCCAGGCAGGTGACAGTCTTTTCAACATATGATCTATCTATCTATCTATCTATCTATCTATCTATCTATCTATCTATCTATCTATCTATCTATCTATCTATCTATCTAAATATATATATATACACACATAGATGGATAAATTAAGGGCCAGATGTACGACCATATTTTGCAGTTGCAAACGGGAAATCGGCCCGTTTGCGACCGCAAAATTGGTCTGCCCCATGTACAAACCCTATTTTGTGACTCGGTAACCTATTAGCGACTCTCAAAATAGGGTTTGCGAATCGCTATTAGGAAGGGGCGTGCCAAGGCCGTCCCTTCCTAATAGCAAGTCTCACTTAAATGTTCCCCCTCCTCACTTTGTGAGTGTGCGAAAATATTTTTTAAGAGCAGGCCGTGGTACCACGGACCACTTCCTACTCTTAAAAAATGAAACAGAAATGTTTCATTTTCCTTTTTAAATGCATCCCGTTTTCCTTTGAGGAAAATGGGCTGCATTTAAAAAAAAAAAAACTGCCCCAGCAGGCCACCATCCCTGGGAGTGCTAGCCATTCCTAATGGGGTCGCAAATTGCACCTGCCTCATGAATATTAAGGAGGCAGGCAATTTGCGACCCCATTAGGAATCGCTAAGTGTCTGAGACACTGTTGTAACTTACATTTTGCAAGTCGCAAAGCAACGCAATTTTCTACTCGCAAATTGTAAGTGACGTACATCTGGCCCAAAGTCCACACACACACAGGGGTGTTTGCCACTGTGTAGTTCTAGCTGATGTCTAGTTTTCATAGGACATGGATTTTTTGGTTTGCTAATAACTTTGCCACCGTTTGACGAATCTTCACAAAACCTTTTTTTTTTTTTTTTAAACATTCACCCACCTTAGCTCCTTCCTTAAAAGTTTCTGGTTGATCCGTGAAGCAGGGGCAGAGAATAAAGGGGTTCTCAAAAGGCAATTTCCCCATGCAATTTCCATAGGGAATTTCAGATCCCGCCACAGCCAAAACGGCTGAACGGAATTACATCAAATTTAACAGAAAGCTAGATCTTCACCTAGAAAGTGCACTTTTCGTGATTTGGTGTAAGTCCGTTCATTAGTTTTTGAGAAAGTAAGGTTCAAAATGTACAAAAATCTGGACAATTGGCATTCATGATGATCTTGTGGGAGTCCTGAGGGCACTCAACTTTAAATAATAGAGCAATGTCATTGGCTGAAGGTGCTTTTCTTCTCGACGGCTGCCTTGCTCCGGCGGGAGCTTGCGCTCTGATTGGATGTTCTCAACTTAAAAAGAAATGCTGCAACTGCCAAAACAGGACACAGGGACTCGGTCCAATAGGGGCAGAGTAATGGTACCCCAACCTGCTAGACCTTGTGGAGGGACCCTAGCTAAGGCCAAATGTAAAAATGTTTATTTTGCGGTGCAGCAATCCTGCAGGACTCTCACGGTGCTTGTTCGTTGGCTGGCTCCTGCGAGAGTTCAAAAAAGAAATCCAAAATCCTAGATAACTGTAGAGGAGCTGTATGTACATATTTGGGTCCATATCGACCAGTTCTCTCCCCTTTTGGCACCCCTGCCAATAATTACAATCCTGGTCTTCCCCGCATTGAGTACCAGTCGATTATTAAATTGTCGTGCCGATGTCCTTAATAGATCAACCCTAGTCTGATCAAAGAGGACTGAATCACCAGCATACTGTAACCTGTATATGTTGGTGTTCCATTTTTGGGGGAAAGCCATGATGTCAAGCTCCACGTTGGTGAGACTGAATAACAGGGATGCCAAAACACCCCCTGTGTCAGCATCCAATAAGTTGAAACCGTCTAAAACACATGGCCACCTGGTCCTAGCTTTACTGTCACCCGGGTCTGGTACATAATGCCTGAATGGAACGCAACAGGATTTTTATAATACCCCAAGCTGGTAACTTTAACTATAATTTATCCCCTGGCCCACTCCATCAAAGGCTGCACTGCGATCTATAAAACATGCAAACAAGAACCACCCCTAATATGTAGTACGATTGATGGACCAGCTTAGAAGCGGTCACAATCTTTTAATTGCTACTACAATGAGCCGTGGCCCATGCAGGTAAGAGCAGTGGGGCGGTGGCGCCGGGTGGGGAGAGATTTAGACAGACGACGACAAGGAAAAATTAATTATTTATTTAATTTACCCTCGTCTGTCGAATTCTATCACTGTATTCCAAATGATCGGCCCCTCTTGGGCGCTCATTCTGGCTCCTACTGCTCATGTCACATGCTGCTTTCAATTTCACTCTTTCAGTGAGTCTGTTTAACTCTGAAGTCTCCTAACCCCGGGGTGGTCCTGCAACAGCCCCTTAGATTTAGTGACAGTTTTTCCTTGCTGTTCTCAGAGTGACCAAGTCTGAGAGGCCCCTCTTTTGAACAGAGGAAGCAATAGGGCTGGTTTAAATTTCTTTAAAATTTTGAATTTGTGATTTTAAAGGGCTAATCCCTGAATACCTCTTTTGTTTCACCATATGATGCAGCACATAAATAATCTTATCAGCTCCCATATGTTTCCAGGCTCTGGCACAGCAGAAAAGGAAGCATTGTCTTGATATACAGCATGTGAGCATTAATGTTTTCCCATTCTTAAGCCACTAATTATTTAAATTCAGCTTTCCACAGCCGCAGGAGCCACAGTCTTTTCTGATTCTTCATAAACATTAATGATGGATATAGACTACTGCTTAACTCACGAACAGAGTATGCTCCTCATTTAAGTTCGATATATAAAAACGTCATTACATTTGTCAAGTAAACAAGTAACACTCCCTGTTCTTATACACAAACATATTTGCATCCCATTTTTGAGCACTTTGAGCACCGTGCAGTCATTCTCTATTGTACCTTTTCATGTTTGCCAACTTGTGTACCGAATATTAAACATAAAACCCTTCTTTACGTGGATTTGTTGCTTTATTATACAACTGATTTTCTGGGGTTATTCACCTGGACACCATGTGTTTCTGAGGAAAACTGTGAACAATTTCTGTACAAATGAATCCGAAGGAACCTTTATACTAAACTTTGACAGCTCTGTTGATGATCCTGTAAGTAGTCACAATGTTGCCTAATGGACAAATTCTGCTCGGATTCCAGTGACGGAGGGTAGTGTGCACCCCAAATGGAGTCTGTTTTGCTTTTCTGGTGTATGAGGACATCTGCCTAATCTCCCTCAACAACAATAACCACGTCATTTGTCAGACGATTTCCAGGATGGGACCTGGCCCATGGCTTTTCTTGATGTCCCTATCCTTGGTCTGCCTTGCAAGGGTTGAACCAGAGGGGAGAGAACCACAATATCCTGCAGTATCTATGGTGTAGACAGGCCATCGCCCACCTTTAAAGATAGGGCTCTTGTATCAAGATCTTGTATCTACTTTCTCTGGTGGAGGAACTAGGCCCTCTCCAATCCCCAACAGCAGTGACCACCATCCTTTTCGTTTTCTTCAACTGTGAACTTAGATATTTTAGGTCTGGATCTGGAAGCTAAGCTGGAGGTACACTGCTTGCTCGACCTCAACTAGTGACTTGACGTTGAAGCCCTCATTGCCTGAGTTGATGTCAACGCTCTCCACATCAATGGATATCAGCAGCTAACAAAGCCTAGAGGTTGAAAAGGTTCCTTGTCTGTCTCTTGAGGCAGAATGTCTCAACACTGAGCAGGAATTACAGCAACGAGAAACCACTCTGGATGTTAGAGTGCACCTCACCAAATTCTGATGGAGTGAAATCACCTGGTCTGGCCCCATTGTTGTGGTAGAACCCCAGGGTAGAAAGTTCTGTTTTTATATCTAGAAGGTCCCTTTCCCCTTAGGTGAGCTACACTCTAGTCCTTTAGTTTGCTACATGGCATCTACTGACATACAGTATCATAATCATCATGGTATACAAATTTGGAAGACAAATAACACAAAAACCCTTATTTCAAGAAAAAGATGAATCAGTTGGCTGGCATCCTACAATGTTAAAAGAAGACAAAAACCCACTGAAAAGGATATCCTGAGTGAAAAATAAAACATGCAGAGCTGTAATCAGTGACAACTGCTCCTCAGAGTAGAAAAATAGAATAGCATAAGTGACACTGTGGGGAATTCATGTGCAACTGAGATTATGGAATCATTAATGTAGCAGTGTACAAATCCTTAAATTTGCAATGGAAAGCCTTCTGGCAACATTTCTATTTTTCTCCTCATCAAAAAAAATTAAAATGGGCTTGCAAGAATGAAGTTTTAACCTTTGAAAATTCGTTTCTGAATCCCGCACACATGCTTAGATATTGTAGTGTTGATGAATGCAAAGAATATTTGCTGATGTACAACCAGTGCTGACTGGACCTTGTGAGTAGTTAAAAACAAAGGGGACGATTCACAGAACTAATCTGAGACAAAATCCTAAACGTACTACTTTTGGTATTCACAGAAGGCACTTACGATTTTTGGTATTCACAGAATGCACTTACAACTCCTAACTTTACGTCCGCACTCGGGCCGAAATTTCCGCACCCGGAGCGTACTACCGCACCCGGAGCGTACTCTCCGCACTCGGACCGTACTCTCCGCACCCGGACCGTACTCTCCGGCTAGGGCCGTACTCTCCGGCTCGAGCCGTAATCTCCAGCTGGGGCTGGATAAAGTGCAATCAATAGGCCGGATTGCAATTTTTACAAAAAGGACTATTAGGAATGTGTGATAAATGGTAGAGAAGGTCATGAAAAACAGTTTGGGCAGGGAAAAGGGTACGGCCAGACACTACATCACAATCCAGAAAAGTTTTCTCCTTTGCATCATGGTACATGCAGTGCACAATTTGCGCTCCCCTCACTGTTGACTGTGCAGTCAACACGGTTATGTTATTTATTTCTATTAAAAATAATGTTGATCCTTTACACTATTTAAAAACTTTCATTATGTTGCTGATGTCATCAGCCAGGTAGTGATCCTTTCACACAAACACTATCCATGCTGTCATCTAATCTGTGTAGCACAACTTTGGCACTAATAAGATAACGCAGGCATTATCCTTGCATTTTTCATTTATGTTTATGGATTTGTAGAGCGCGTAGCTACCCATGGGCTTCCCAGCGCTAGGAGAAACATAACATACAGCGATCCTGACCTGACAACCTGAAGGCGGGAGTTTACGGAAATAGCCATGTTTTAAGTCTCTTCCTGAATACTAGTTCATTGGTTATCATGCGTACATCCCTGGGCAGGGTGTTCCATATTTTGGGGACCAGGTGCATGAAGGATCTACCTCCCCATCTGGCTCTTTTTATTCTATTCTGTTGCATGAGTAGATCTGCTGAAGATCTTAGATTTTTGCTTGGGATGTAGTGAGTGACCAGTTTTTTGATTAATGCAGGTCCTCTGTCATTCATGGCTCTGTGGGCGATATATATTGCCTTAAATTTGATCCTAGCCTGGACTGGGAGCCAATGTAGTGTCTTCAGGGCTGCTCTGGCTGACTGTTGTCTAGGAATTTGGAGCAATGTCCTTGCTGCGGCATTCTGCACCACTTGCAGCCGATTTATGACCTATTTGGGTGCGCCAAGATACAGAGAGTTGCCGTAGTCCAGCTGTGACATAACTAACGCTTGGACCACCGTTCTGCGGGAATGTTCAGGTATAATAGGGAGGATTTTCCAGAGCATACACAGTAATCCGAAGCATTTGCCTGAAAGTTTCCTTGCTTGGGTTTCCATATTTAGACTTTCGTCTAGCCAGATTCCCAAGTTTTTAATAGCGGTCTTAGTGGTTGGGGGGGTTCTCCCAATTCGGTCGGCCAGCTGATGGTATTTCTAGGGACTGATTTGTTTCCCAGGAATATAAGCTCCGTTTTATCCCCATTAAGTTTTAGGTAGCACTTACACATCCAATCTGCTATTCGTGTTTTGCATGGTCCCAAGTTGTTGTGTACGGAATGGGGGCCGTCCGTCACTGATAGAACCAGCTGCGTGTCATCAGCGTACAATACTATGGATAGTCCAAATTCTTGTACTATCTCTGCCAGTGGTTGCATGTACAGGTTGAAAAGTGTCGGGCTTAGTGCGGATCCCTGTGGGACTCCGCACGATATTTGGAGAGTATCAGATAGATGCTCCCCTTCCAACAGTTGGAAAGACCTGTCTTCCAAGAATAAGGTCAGCCACTTTAGTGCAGTGCCTGTGATACCTGCTTCCTTTAACCTACGGATCATTGTGCAGTGATCCACCGTATCAAATGCGGCGCTGAGATCTAGGAGCAGGATAGCCGCTGTGCACCCCTGGTCTAGAACTCCCTTTAGTTCCTCAGTCACCACCAACAAGGCTGACTCCGTGCTATGTTGGGGTCGGAATCCCATTTGTGTGTTATGTAGCACCTGATTTTCTTCTAGGTATTGGGACAGGGTTTGATTCACAGTTTTTTCAGTAATTTTGCCTAGCAATGGTAAAAGTGAAATGGGTCGATAATTTCCAGGCTCAGCTGGATCTAGCTGGGGTTTCTTTAGCAATGGCCGTATAATCGCGTGTTTCCATGATTTGGGGAACAAACCTTGGGAGAGAGAGAGTGAAACAAGAGCTGCGGTGGTTGATTTTGTTTTTGTACCTGCCTGTAGCAAAATATCTGGTGGAATCGGATCTTGGGGAGAGCCCGATTTAATCATTTGCAGAATTGAGGTCAGGTCCTCTTCACATATATTAGTGAAGCAATCTAATCCCACTCCTGTTTTAAATCTCAAATTTTCGTTAATGTTAGGGTGGGTTTCAGCATTCATGGTGCTGCTGTTTTGTTGCAAGTTACCATATAATTTTTCCACCTTATTTTGAAAGAATTTCGCCAGCTGATTACATCTTTCTTTGGAGGAAGGCTGGTTATTCATTTCATGATCAGTGGATGTTAAGGAGCGCACTACTTTGAATAGTTCTTTTGAGGAGTTATATGCTGAGTTAATTTTTTCTTCAAAGTATTTGGCCTGGGCCTGAGTCATCTCACTATGGTATTGTCTAATAGCCAGCTTGTATTGGCTTTTGATGGAGGGTTCATAGTTTTTTCTCCATAGCCTTTCCATTCTTTTACAGGATTTTTTTATCAGAATTAACTGCTCATTAAACCCGGGCGCTTTTTTCCTCACTGGAAGATTCCTTTGTCTAGTTTTCTGAGGGTGCAGAGCTGCTACTTTATTAATCCAGTCAGCCCAGGTCTTATCAGCCTCTTCTACACTACCTGTCAGGTGTGGTGCTTGAGCTTCCAGTTCATTCCTCATGCTGTCATGTAAGGTTTTTGGCCATTTATTCCTAGTCCCAGTCAATTTATGACATATGTGTGGTGCCTGTGGGTTTTCTAATGTGATAGGAATGAAATAGTGATCGGACCACGGCATTGGTATTGGAGTCCCTACCTTTAGATTAAGGTCGTTAGAAAAAATGGCGTCAAGTGTGTGCCCCTTTTCATGAGTGCTCGTCTTTATCATTTGTTTCAATTGCATGGCCTCCATGTCATGAATTAGTTTTATCGATGTGGCACTGTCTGGTTTATCCAGATGGAAGTTAAAATCCCCCAGTAGGGTGGTGGAGCTTTTGCTAGCCACCATAGCTGCTATTAAACCGGGTAGTTCCTCTAGGAAGGGAGTGGCGGGTCCCATCAGTCTATAGATCAGTGTGCCTGAAAAAGTGCTATTAGGTGAAAGTTTAAGGCTAAATTGTACTGCCTCGCTGTTGGTAATAGTAATGGGTGAGATAAGACATTAAAATTCATTTCTGTATATGATTCCTACCCCCCTTCCTATTTTTCCATTCCTGTCTTGTCTTCTGATGGAGAAATCTGGGGGTGATGCTTGGACTATGTCAGGGGAATGCAAAAACAACAGTTGATGGACAGAATGCAGAACAATGTCATACATTCACCCCAGTACAGAGATCTGGGCCTAAATCCATCGTTTTTTTGCTCACCATGTCATTCCAGTTTGAACCCAGCCATATGCAAATCAGTCTTGACCCTGTGCCTCATGGGAACAGTCCAGCCCTTACTGCCAAGCCAGGTCCTCCCTGGACTGAAAACAAGCATCCTAGGACCGGTTTCGGGGTTTCACCCCTCTTCAGCCAGGATAGCTTGATTCCAGTGGCATGGAGAGCACAGGACCCACGTCTGGGCATACCCGTCCCACTCGGGTGACAAATGCAAAAACAACAGTTGATGGACAGAATGCAGAACAATGTCATACATTCACCCCAGTACAGAGATCTGGGCCTAAATCCATCGTTTTTTGCTCACCATGTCATTCCAGTTTAAACCCAGCCATATGCAAATCAGTCTTGACCCTGTGCCTCATGGGAACAGTCCAGCCGAACTGCCAAGCCAGGTCCTCCCTGGACAGAAAACAAGCATCCTAGGACCGGTTTCGGGGTTTCACCCTCTTCAGCCAGGATAGCTTGATTCCAGTGGCATGGAGAGCACGGGACCCACGTCTGGGCATACCCGTCCCACTCGGGTGACAAATGCAAAAACAACAGTTGATGGACAGAATGCAGAACAATGTCATACATTCACCCCAGTACAGAGATCTGGGCCTAAATCCATCGTTTTTTGCTCACCGTGTCATTCCAGTTTGAACCCAGCCATATGCAAATCAGTCTTGACCCTGTGCCTCATGGGAACAGTCCAGCCCGAACTGCCAAGCCAGGTCCTCCCTGGACTGAAAACAAGCATCCTAGGACCGGTTTCGGGGTTTCACCCCTCTTCAGCCATATGGCTATGTCTGAACTGGGGTGGCGTGGTGAAGCAAAATAACGATGGATTAAACCCAGATCTGTGACTGGGGGTGAATGTTTGCCAATATGCAGCATTCCGTCCATCATCTTGTGTGTTTTGCATTTCGCCCTATGTGGGAAGGGTATGCCCAGACGTGGGTCCCGTGCTCACTACGCCACTGGAGTCAAGCTATCCTGGCTGATGAAGGCTGATAGCCTGAAACCGGTCCGAGGATGCTTGATTCCGGTCCAGGGAAGACATGGCTTGGCAGTTCGGTCTGGACTGTTCCCATGAGGCACAGGGTCAAGACTGATTTGCATATGGCTATGTCTGAACTGAGGTGGCGTGGTGAAGCAAAATAACGATGGATTAAACCCAGATCTGTGACTGGGGGTGAATGTTTGCCAATGTGCAGCATTCCGTCCATCATCTTGTGTGTTTTGCATTTCGCCCTATGTGGGAAGGGTATGCCCAGACGTGGGTCCCGTGCTCACTACGCCACTGGAGTCAAGCTATCCTGGCTGATGAAGGCTGATAGCCTGAAACCGGTCCTAGGATGCTTGATTCCGGTCCAGGGAAGACATGGCTTGGCAGTTCGGTCTGGACTGTTCCCATGAGGCACAGGGTCCAAGCCTGATTTGCATATGGCTATGTCTGAACTGGGGTGGCGTAGTGAAGCAAAATAACGATGGATTAAACCCAGATCTGTGACTGGGGGTGAATGTTTGCCAATGTGCAGCATTCCGTCCATCATCTTGTGTGTTTTGCATTTCGCCCTATGTGGGAAGGGTATGCCCAGACGTGGGTCCCGTGCTCACTACGCCACTGGAGTCAAGATATCCTGGCTGATGAAGGCTGATAGCCTGAAACCGGTCCTAGGATGCTTGATTCCGGTCCAGGGAAGAAATGGCTTGGCAGTTCGGTCTGGACTGTTCCCATGAGGCACAGGGTCAAGACTGATTTGCATATGGCTATGTCTGAACTGGGGTGGCGTGGTGAAGCAAAATAACGATGGATTAAACCCAGATCTGTGACTGGGGGTGAATGTTTGCCAATGTGCAGCATTCCGTCCATCATCTTGTGTGTTTTGCATTTCGCCCTATGTGGGAAGGGTATGCCCAGACGTGGGTCCCGTGCTCACTACGCCACTGGAGTCAAGCTATCCTGGCTGATGAAGGCTGATAGCCTGAAACCGGTCCTAGGATGCTTGATTCCGGTCCAGGGAAGACATGGCTTGGCAGTTCGGTCTGGACTGTTCCCATGAGGCACAGGGTCAAGACTGATTTGCATATGGCTATGTCTGAACTGGGGTGGCGTGGTGAAGCAAAATAACGATGGATTAAACCCAGATCTGTGACTGGGGGTGAATGTTTGCCAATGTGCAGCATTCCGTCCATCATCTTGTGTGTTTTGCATTTCGCCCTATGTGGGAAGGGTATGCCCAGACGTGGGTCCCGTGCTCACTACGCCACTGGAGTCAAGCTATCCTGGCTGATGAAGGCTGATAGCCTGAAACCGGTCCTAGGATGCTTGATTCCGGTCCAGGGAAGACATGGCTTGGCAGTTCGGTCTGGACTGTTCCCATGAGGCACAGGGTCAAGCCTGATTTGCATATGGCTATGTCTGAACTGGGGTGGCGTAGTGAAGCAAAATAACGATGGATTAAACCCAGATCTGTGACTGGGGGTGAATGTTTGCCAATGTGCAGCATTCCGTCCATCATCTTGTGTGTTTTGCATTTCGCCCTATGTGGGAAGGGTATGCCCAGACGTGGGTCCCGTGCTCACTACGCCACTGGAGTCAAGATATCCTGGCTGATGAAGGCTGATAGCCTGAAACCGGTCCTAGGATGCTTGATTCCGGTCCAGGGAAGAAATGGCTTGGCAGTTCGGTCTGGACTGTTCCCATGAGGCACAGGGTCAAGACTGATTTGCATATGGCTATGTCTGAACTGGGGTGGCGTGGTGAAGCAAAATAACGATGGATTAAACCCAGATCTGTGACTGGGGGTGAATGTTTGCCAATGTGCAGCATTCCGTCCATCATCTTGTGTGTTTTGCATTTCGCCCTATGTGGGAAGGGTATGCCCAGACGTGGGTCCCGTGCTCACTACGCCACTGGAGTCAAGCTATCCTGGCTGATGAAGGCTGATAGCCTGAAACCGGTCCTAGGATGCTTGATTCCGGTCCAGGGAAGACATGGCTTGGCAGTTCGGTCTGGACTGTTCCCATGAGGCACAGGGTCAAGACTGATTTGCATATGGCTATGTCTGAACTGGGGTGGCGTGGTGAAGCAAAATAACGATGGATTAAACCCAGATCTCTGACTGGGGGTGAATGTTTGCCAATGTGCAGCATTCCGTCCATCATCTTGTGTGTTTTGCATTTCGCCCTATGTGGGAAGGGTATGCCCAGACGTGGGTCCCGTGCTCACTACGCCACTGGAGTCAAGCTATCCTGGCTGATGAAGGCTGATAGCCTGAAACCGGTCCTAGGATGCTTGATTCCGGTCCAGGGAAGACATGGCTTGGCAGTTCGGTCTGGACTGTTCCCATGAGGCACAGGGTCAAGACTGATTTGCATATGGCTATGTCTGAACTGGGGTGGCGTGGTAGAAGCAAAATAACGATGGATTAAACCCAGATCTGTGACTGGGGGTGAATGTTTGCCAATGTGCAGCATTCCGTCCATCATCTTGTGTGTTTTGCATTTTGCCCTATGTGGGAAGGGTATGCCCAGACGTGGGTCCCGTGCTCACTACGCCACTGGAGTCAAGCTATCCTGGCTGATGAAGGCTGATAGCCTGAAACCGGTCCTAGGATGCTTGATTCCGGTCCAGGGAAGACATGGCTTGGCAGTTCGGTCTGGACTGTTCCCATGAGGCACAGGGTCAAGACTGATTTGCATATGGCTATGTCTGAACTGGGGTGGCGTGGTGAAGCAAAATAACGATGGATTAAACCCAGATCTGTGACTGGGGGTGAATGTTTGCCAATGTGCAGCATTCCGTCCATCATCTTGTGTGTTTTGCATTTCGCCCTATGTGGGAAGGGTATGCCCAGACGTGGGTCCCGTGCTCACTACGCCACTGGAGTCAAGCTATCCTGGCTGATGAAGGCTGATAGCCTGAAACCGGTCCTAGGATGCATGATTCCGGTCCAGGGAAGACATGGCTTGGCAGTTCGGTCTGGACTGTTCCCATGAGGCACAGGGTCAAGACTGATTTGCATATGGCTATGTCTGAACTGGGGTGGCGTGGTGAAGCAAAATAACGATGGATTAAACCCAGATCTGTGACTGGGGGTGAATGTTTGCCAATGTGCAGCATTCCGTCCATCATCTTGTGTGTTTTCTATGTCAGGGGAAGAACAATCTTTCAGCCATGTTTCAGTCACGAAGAGAATGTCGAGTTCTTCATTCTCGATTAACAGCCTGATTTCTGTAGTGTGTGCTGGTAAGGATCTACTGTTAATAAGTCCCATTTTCCACTGCTTACTCTTTGTAGACCTGTCTGAATGCAGTTGCCACTCAGCATTCCCTGAGCTGAACTTGGTCAGGCATAGTGGACATGTAGTTTCCTTACCTATCAGGCTTGTTGGTGAGAAAGTCATCTCGCATCGGGGTCCTCCTGAGTGCCTCAATGAAAGTAACTCTGTCGCATCATATGTGATGTAGTTTCCGTTTTCTGAGTCAGTACAGGCAGGGTTCCTGGCCCTTGGCCGTGTCCGGGCGCAGACGGTCTTGCCCAAGGTGCGCCTCTGGCGCGCCAGCGGCGCGCCCGCTGCGCGCGTCCGCGCTGCAGGCGCCATAAGTAGGCGTTTGAATGATGACTAGACCGCTGACCTGTCCCTCGCTCCCCACGAGGGCGGGTCCTCTCAGCTGTGCTCACTAGTCCTGCCCCGCCCAGCCAGCCGCTCAACCGCTCGGCGTAAAGTCAGGATTCCCCCCAGGGCACAGTGAGTATCAAACGTTTAGGCAGTATAAAATTCAGATTCACTTCACAGTTTGTTTTTAAAAGCGTTCAAAGTAATTTTTAAAAGTCAACTCATTCAACTAACCCGTTTTACAATTAAAACATCTATGGCTAAAAAACTGTGCAAAACACGCAATAGCTCTGCTGGTACTCGCTGGTACCGTGTAGCTGACTTGTGTCAGTTTCTCCTTAGCGCGTCCGCGCTGCGGGCGCCATAAGTAGGCGTTTGAATGACGACTAGACCGCTGACCTGTCCCTTGCTCTCCACGAGGGCGGGTCCACTCAGCTGTGCTCACTAGTCCTGCCCCGCCCAGCCAGCCGCTCAACCGCTCGGCGTAAAGTCAGGATTTCACAGAGGCAAAACCCATGCACTCATGCAATCACCGAGACACTACCCCTGCACTTATGCAATCACCAATGCTCTATCCATGTACTCATGCAATCACTCAGGCACTACTGTTGAACTCATTCATTCACCTCTAATACTACTTCTGCACTCATTCATTCAGTGATACACTACCCATGCACTCATCCAATGACCCAGGGATTTCTGTTGCAGTCTTCCTTTTACTCAGGCAATACCCATGTACATATCTAAGCAACCAGACATTAGCCATGCACTAATAAAGTCACTCAGGGACTACCTATGCACTCATCCAATCACTCAGACAGTACCCCTGCACTTATGCAATCACCCAGGTACTGCCCATGTACTTATGCAATCACACAGGCATTATTCTTCCACTCAACCATTCACTGAGGCGCTAACCATGCACTCATCCAATGACCCATGCATTAACCTTGCACCCATTCTTCCAGTCAGGCATTACCCATACACTCATCCAATCACTGAGGTACTACCAATGCACTCATGGAATCAGACAGGCACTACTCTTGCAGTCTAGCATTCACTTAGGCAGTACACATGTACTCATCCATTCACTCAGGCACTACCCATGCACTCATCCAATGACCCAGACATTACCCTTCCACCAAACCTTCCACTCAGGCACTACTCATGCACTCATCCATTCACTCAGGCAGTACCCATACACTCGTACCCATACACTCATGCTGTGCAGTCAACACTAAGGGGAGCACAAATTGTGCACTGTATGTACTATGATACAAAGGAGAAAACTTTTCTGGGTTATGATGTAGTGTCTGGCCGTACCCTTTTCCCTGCCCAAACTGTTTTTCATGACCTCCTCTACCATTTATCACACATTCCTAATGTTCCTTTTTGTAAAAATTGCAATCCGGCCCATTGATTACACTTTATCCGGCCCCAGACGGAGATTACGGCTCGAGCCAGAGAGTACGGGCCTAGCTGGAGAGTACGGTCCGGGTGCGGAGAGTACGGTCCGGGTGCGGAGAGTACGGTCCGGGTGCGGAGAGTACGGTCTGGGTGCGGAGAGTACTCTCCGGGTGCGGAGAGTACGGTCCGGTGCGGAAATTCCGGCCCGAGTGCGGACGTAAAGTTAGGAGTCGTAAGTGCATTCTGTGAATACCAAAAATCGTAAGTGTCTTCTGTGAATACCAAAAGTAGTAAGTTTAGGATTTTGTCTCAGATTAGTTCTGTGAATCGGCCCCAAAATATCCAACCAGTCTGGGAGGCTGCAACAACAAAGATCTACTTACCTTTGGATTTGCTTATCTCTCTCACTTCTTACGTTCGAAAGAGGTTTCTTACCTATAAGAATATATTTGTATCTAGATATACACTATACATTTCTATGCTGTTAAAGCTTGAAATGTTGGCCATTGATGAGGGGCATGTCAGAAATGTGGCCTCCCTACAACATCAATGAAACCATCACAGGAGCCCAAGCATTAGTGCCTATTTGCATTATTTAGCATGCTACTCGCATGTAAGAACATAACAGGTCAGACTTGTACTGTGTGTAAACCTCTTGCATAAGATGGGTAGATCGCATGCCATGCTAGAATAGAGATACCATTGCGAACCAGATCTACATTCATACAGCATGCAGAAAGTGCAAAGAAAAGCATGCCTCAAAAGGAGGGTGAGTTCTCTAATTCTGCTTGGTCCACTTCTGGTAATTTTGTCCCTCTTACTCTAATTTGGAAGAAGACAGCTCAACCAATATTTTAATTCACCTGGTATAATGAAAGATCACTATAAAAAAAGGAATTCATAACACATTTAGCTAAGATCATGAAGGTAGAAGTTTGAAGTAGTGTTGCTAGTAATTTTCGCCGAGTTGTGTCTTGCATATTTACTGCTCTTTCCCTGGCTCTTCGTTGGGCAGAAGTACTTTCCCAAGCGGAGTCTTAGAGGGATCTGTAGGTCTGAACTGATTGCCTCTGGCTTGTTGATGCTGAGAGCTTCTGATGTACCATACTATAAGGGTGTAGTGCTAGAGGCACTCTTGTGGTCCGACACCACGTGATGACCTTTGACTACCATCATTTTAATTGACTTTGGTGTGTTATTTTATCCTAGCATGAATGTACGACGTCCTGCATATGCCTTGTTTCTATTGAAGGTTTTGTTCTTGTAATCTTGCAGTCTTACAGTGGGAGCTGTCACAGAGTAGAAGAGCCTTGCCAAGAACAGAACGTGTGGGATGTGCATTTGAAAGCATGAGAGAGGTGTGGAATGTACTGTTTGGACTCGAAGTGCAGTGTTATAAGCAGTGGTGCACAAATGTGCACTGTGTTGTACATTGAGAGGTGAAGTATGTGATGCTATAAGCAGTGGTGCACAAATGTGCATTGTGTTGTACATTGGCAAGAATTATGAAGTTCTTACTATTGGCTTTGACATGGCCTCATGTCATCCTGAATTCTGACTCTGCCTTGCTTGACCTTTTCTGCGCGCACAGACAAGCTTGCAAGTTGTTTGGGTTAATCACGTTCAAGGATTGTTTTTGTGAGAGATTGTTTAATGTACCCTGGAAGGCTTTCGTAAGCTTTGTTAAGATAAAGGCTGAAACATGTCAGAATGTAGAGGAATGTGGGAACTCCTTCCTGCCGTGGAATGCTTGCCTGGAAGCTGGCCAGTTCCAGTAAGTTTCCTTGGCGCAGAGGGGAAGACTCTCGAACCTTCTAGTGTGTGTTTTGAGACTATAAAGCTGAGGGTTGTTGTCAGCTAGGGTGGGAGCTCACTTACAGAGTAGACGTACTGCTGTAAGACGAACGGAACCTGAGTCCCGGTCGAGAGTCCAAGCCCAGCTGTGAACGGGCCCCCCAGCTTGAGTTGGCAAGGATGTCGAGTGAACGATCGGGTGAGGTGATTTGTTTCTGACTAGTGCCATTGTGATGCTTGGTTCCAGTGGCTGTGGTCATTTGAGGTGTTTTCTTTGTGATGTGTGAATGAGTGAGGTGCACATCCAAAGTAATCATTTGATGTATTTAGTGTATATATCTTTCTGCAGGACGTCCGGTATATTTTCTTGAGTGTTATCTCATATTATTTGCTGCTTGTTTATTCATTAGTATTATTCATGCATTTAACTGTTGCATTTACCAAGTGTGTTATTATTGCTTGCATATAAATATATATTTCTATATATATTTGAATGTGATTCATTTGGCATCTGGGAAAGTCTTTCTGTTAGAGAGCATTGCATAAATAAAACCCCAAGCCTTATTCTAAAAAGAGAGTCTTTGCATTTTGTAAAGAGAAACCCTTTTCTAGGTATTATTGTTGTGTTTTATGTCTCCTGCTCCGCCGTGTTTAAGCCACCGTGTGGAAGTGGGATTTGTAGAATTCTGTATTATCCGAAAGGCGGAGCAAGACAAAGAATGACTTTTGTAACGATCCCCTCAGCTTCACAGTGGCTGTTGCACAAGTTACTAACTTGTGTAACGATATATCTGTAAGAGACAGTAGTTAGTGATAGATTCCTTACCTTAGAATATCCCCAGGCGTCAGGCTGGATCCGGAAAGTTTTGCGTAGCAGTACCCTTGCGCGTCGGTAGGCGGCGTCGTGCGGCTCCGCGTCCGTCGTCGGCGTCGTGATCGCCGGGATGACGTCGCGGGCAGTACTTAGGCGCCGCCTCTGCGCGCTGACGTCAGTTCTGTACACGACTTTCCGCGCCAGGAACGCAGAGCCATGCAAGAAGCTGACACAGGTGTCTGAAAAATACTAGGGCCCTGAAAGGGATGTCCTTAACCCTAGAAATCAGTTCGCAGAACGGGGAGGATGGGTGGGCGGTAGAGAATCTATCACTAACTACTGTCTCTTACAGATATATCGTTACACAAGTTAGTAACTTGTGCATCTGAAAGAGACACGTTAGTGATAGATTCCTTACCTTAGAATAGATACCCCAGCAATACCAACCCCGGTGGTGGGTCTGCGAACAAAGATCAGACAAGGAAGTCCTGGAGGACAGAACGGCCAAAGAAGCCGTCCCTCCGGACCTGACTGTCAAGGCAGTAATGCTTAGTAAACGTGTGCAGCGAGGCCCACGTAGCTGCCTGACAGATAACCGGCAGCGGAACACCGCGGCCCAAGGCCGTGGTAGCAGCCGTTGCCCTGGTGGAATGGGCACGCAGCCCAACAGGAGGCTCCTTCTTGGCCAAAGAATAGCAGGTCTTGATGCACAAGGTAACCCAGCGGGAGATGGTCCTCTTGTGCACCGCCCGACCTTTTTGGCGCCCACGTAGCCAACAAAGAGCTGGTCATCCACCCGGAAGTGTTTTGTGCGGTCGATATAGAAGGAGAGCGCACGTTTTGGGTCCAGACGGTGGAGCCTCTCTTCCTCTCTGGAAGGATGCGGAGGCGGAAAGAAGGTGGGCAAAGTGATGGTCTGCCCAATGTGGAAAGCAGTAACCACCTTTGGCAAGAAGGACGGACGCGTCCGAAGAACAACCTTGTCTGGATGAACAGACAGAAAGGGAGGTTTGCACGATAGAGCCTGGAGCTCACTCACCCGCCGAGCGGAGGTGATGGCCACCAGAAAGGCTGTCTTCAGAGTCAGAAGACGAAGAGGACAGTTATGCAGAGGCTCAAAGGGAGCGCACATTAAAAAGGTAAGAACCAAGTTCAAGTCCCACTGGGGCATTACAAACGGAACAGGAGGGAAGAGGTGAGTAATGCCTTTTAAGAACCTGTTAACAACAGGGGACTTGAAAAGGAGGGCTGATCAGGGAGCCTGAGGAAGGCCGAGATAGCACAAAGATAACCCTTGATGGTACCCAGGGCAGAACCCTGTTGGGCCAGAGAGAGAAGGAACAGAAGGACCTCAGAAAGAGGGGCAGAAAGGGATCCACAGCCTTTGCTGTGCACCATGCCACAAATTTGTTCCACCTGCAGGCGTATACCACCTTAGTGGAGGGACGCCTGGCTGCCAGAATCACATCACAAACTTCGGGAGGCAAGTCGAAAGGAATCAACTGCCGCCGCTCAATCTCCACGCAAGCAGGTGTAGACTGGACAGGTTCGGGTGGAGGACCGTCCCCTGCTGCTGCGACAGAAGATCCTCCCGAAGAGGCAGACGGATCGGGGATCTATGCTCATATTGAGTAGCTCGGGATACCAAACTCTTCGAGCCCAGTCCGGAGCCACAAGAACGACTTGGGCCCGGTCGTGCCGAATCTTCTTCAACACTCTGGGTAGAAGTGGTATAGGCGGAAAGGCGTACAACAGACCGCAACTCCACTCGCGACGAAAAGCGTCGCCGAGCGAGTGCCGCCTTGGAAATTCCAACGCGCAGAACTGATGACATTGCGCGTTCTCTTCGGTGGCGAATAGATCTAACCAAGGCTCTCCCCACTGTAGAAAGAGTCCTTGCGCCACTTCCGAGTGAAGACGCCATTCGTGATCCATCATGCACCTGCGGCTGAGTTCGTCCGCCCTGGCGTTCAGAGAACCTGCCAGGTGTTGGAACCATCAGGAACATGCCCTGATGTTCCAGCCATGTCCAGAGGCGCAGAGCCTCCTGACAAAGGGTCCAAGACCCCACCCCGCCCTGTTTGTTGCAGTACCACATGGCGGTGGTGTTGTCTGTGAACACCTGCACTACCTTCCCTTTGACAGAGGGAAGGAATGCTTTGAGTGCAAGCCGGATCGCCCGGAGCTCCAGAAGGTTGATATGGAGCCGGGACTCCGCCGGAGACCAGAGGCCTCTGATCTCCGCCTCTCCCATGTGACCGCCCCATCCCAGAAGGGACGCGTCCGTCACAACTGTATGCTCTGGCTGGGGAAGGGAGAGGGATCTGCCCATGACCCATTGCCGGTTCGAGAGCCACCACTGCAACTGTTTTGCAGTCCCCTCCGAGATCTGGACGTGATCGGACAGGTTGCCCTGGTGCTGCGCCCACTGGAACTTTAGGTCCCACTGCAGAGCCCGCATATGCCATCTGGCATGATTGACCAGCAGGATGCAGGAGGCCATGAGGCCCAGCAGCCTCAGGGTCATCCGTACCGAAACCCAGGATAAAGGCCGAAAGATCGGAATCATAGCCTGAATATCCCGGACTCGCCGTTCGGGAGGATAGGCCCGAAACTGCGCCGTGTCCAGAACTGCTCCGATGAAAAGGAGCTGTGGAGAAGGAATTAGATGCGACTCGGCACATTGATGGAGAACCCCAGCGAGTGCAGGAGTTCGGCCGTAGTCTGGAGGTGGGAGACGACTGCCTGGGACGAGCCCGCCTTCAGCAGCCAGTCGTCGAGGTAGGGGAAGACTGAAACCCCTGCCCGGCGCAGATGAGCTGCGACCACCGCCATCACTTTCGTGGAACACCCGAGGGGCACTGGTAAGGCCAAAGGGGAGCACGGTGAACTGAAAATGCTCGGGGCCTACCGTGAACCGAAGGTAACGCCGGTGGGCCGGCAGGACGGGGATGTGGAAATACGCGTCCTGCAAGTCCAACGCTACCAACCAGTCTCCAGGGTCGAGGGCAGTCAAGACCTGAGCTAGGGTGAGCATCGTGAACTTCTCCTTCCGGAGGAAGCGATTGACGTTCCGGGAGGTCCAAGATAGGACGCATGTCCTCCTTGTCCTTTTTGGGCACCAGAAAGTAGTGGGAGTAGCAACCACGCCCTACTTCTGGGGTCGGAACATGCTCGATGGCCCTCTTGGTCAAGAGGGCCGTGACTTCCTTCTGTAGAAGCACCAAGTGATCCCCTGACATGCGGTGGAATTGAGGTGGCATGGCTGGGGGTGGTCTCGAAGGGAGGGAGTAGCCCCTTCGGACAATGTCCAAGACCCACCTGTCCGAGGTGATGGTGCGCCAGTGGGGAAGGTGATGGCGGACCCTGCCCTCTACTGGCGTGCCGTGCACCTGAAAGGAGGGACTAGGAGGGCTTGGAGGCCGCGGACGGGTTGGAGGTGGTGTCCTGACCCGCACGCTGGTTGCCCGATCCGCCACGGCAGAATCCACGTCCTCGGCCACGCGAAGACGCCTGCTGCGCGGGCCGGTGGCTGGGCTGCTGACGTGAAGGGCGCCCCTACCGTGGCCACGATAGGGGCGAAAAGCAGAAGGCAGCGGAGGGCGTGTAGCAGTAAGGCCCAGGGACTTGGCAGTAGCCCGTGAGTCCTTAAAGCGCTCCAACGCATGGTCTGCTTTGGACCCAAAAAGACCGACTCCATCAAAGGGCATGTCCATGAGAGTATTCTGGACATCCCCTGAAAACCAGTGGTTCTCAGCCAGGCGTGGCGTCGGAGCGCCACCGTCGTTGCAATCGACCTGCCCAGCGAGTCGGCGGTGTCAAGGCCACAACGGATAGTGTATTTGGCCGCATCCCTCCCTTCCGCAATGGCGCGGAAAGCAGTGCCTGGACCTCCTCAGGGCACTGGGGCAAAACATCCGCCACCGAATCCCACAGGGAGTGGGTATATCGGCCCAAAAGACAAGCGGTGTTAACGGACCGCAAGCCAGCACTGGAGGAAGAAAAACCTTTCTTCCCAAACTGATCCAGGCGTTTGGATTCCCTATCCGGAGGAGCGGTAGGGAAGGCGGTTTGGGAAGCGGAGGCTTGGACAACCAAGCTCTCAGGAGTGGGGTGGACAGAAAGAAACAGGGGTCGCCCGGAGCAGGGCGATGGCGTCGTGACACGTTCCGATCCACAGGAGCCCCTGTGTTGGGCTTGGACCAGGCGCCCAAAAGAACGTCCAGTGAGGGCGTCGTTAAACGGCAGCACAGTCTCCGCAGAGGAGGCTGCCGGCTGAAGCACCTCTGTCAAGATGTTAGGCTTGACCGTCAAAGTAGGGAGCTGGAGACGTAAGGCCCCAGCAGCCCTACGCAACACTGTACCAAAATTGGCCCCCTCCTCCGTAGCCACGGGAGGAGACAGCATGCCAGTGTCAGGGGAAGTATCCAGACCACTGGCCTCCCTAGACTCTCTGTCCAGTCCTCATCATACTGACAGTTGCGCGTCAGAGGGTCATCAGACCCCTCCCAGTCCTCCTGGTCCTCCTCTGGTTCAAAATAAGGAGGAGGAGGGACATTTGGAACCCAAGGTCCCATCGGCGCCGGAGCCGGCATCGATCGACGTCGCTCCGGGTCCATGTCCGGAGCCGGAAGGAACTGGGGACGACGCCGCCCGGAGCCCAGGGCGGCGTCGAGAACGGCACCGGAGACATCGGGCGCCGGCGGAGGTGTCGTGAGGTCGACCGGCGTCGATGGGGGTTGTGGAGCCGGGATCGAGGCCGGGGCCGAAGCCGGAGCCGGGATCGAGGCTGGAGGCACGGGCGACGCCGGGGCCGGAGCCGCCGGCGACGCCGGAGCAACCCCATCAGGGCCCGCGGGGCCCGAAGGCGCACCGGAGGGGCCTGAAGGCCCGAAGAGGCGGGCCATGGCCGACAGGAACTCCTGTACCTTGGCCGGATCCGCCCCGAACCCGGGAAGGGCGGGTATGGCGGGGCGACTCCACAGGCAAGTCCGGGGCCGCGGGGCGGGACGGTGCCGGGAGGGGCCTCAGCCGAGTCGCGAGACCGGCGAGGCGAAGTCCGAGAGCGACGATGCTTCTTGGACTTCTTGTGCTTAGACTTACCGGACGAAGAAGACTTCGACGCCGACGACCGGTGTGCACTCCGCGAGCGACCCCTGGACCTCTCACGCGACCGGGGCCTCCGTGGAGCCGAATGCCGGGCCTTGAGGAGCTTTCGAGACCGCTCTCGCAAAGCTTTCGGGTTGAGGGCCTGGCATTCGGGACAAGACTCGGTGTCGTGGCCTCGGCCGAGGCAGAAGAGACACTCCCAATGCGGGTCGGTGACGGACATCATCCGCGCACAGGCGCCGCATCGCTTGAAGCCGGGCATCCCTACGACACCTTTAAGTTGGAAAAACAGTGAAAAAATCACCAAAAGTATGGTCAAAAATTGACCAGGGCACTGCTCTTCCCGGATCTGCGCTTGCTGGCGCGGAAAAGAAGAACTGACGTCAGCGCGCAGGGGCGGCGCCTAGGCACTGCCCGCGACGTCATCCCGGCGATCACGACGCCGACGACGGACG